>OY283149.1:3914022-5220272 GCA_958299815.1 Sarcophaga carnaria
ATGATGATAATGATGATGATGATGATGTATAAATACAATGATGATGCTGATGGTGATGATGATGTATAAATATAATGATGATGCTGATGGTGATGATAATGTATAAATATAAGGATGATGATGATGATGATGATGTATAAATATAATGATGATGATGATGTATAAATGGTAGTCCTATAGTATAGCTACTATAGTATAGTATACCTACTGTAGTATAGTATAGCTACTATAGTATAGTATAGTTACTAGCTATATCATAGCTACTATAGCGACTATAGTTAGTATAGCTACTAGCTATAGTATAGCCTCATTTACGCGACCCATAGTGGAGAACTACAGTCAGAGAAGGGAGCCTTTTGAAAATGGGGAGGCGAAAAGGCCAGAGGGTATCGAATTGTACAAATATAGGAATGATGCTCCAAAATTCTGCTAAAGGATTAAGCAACTAACCGAGGGTTTCAAGCCCGGAGCATCATCTCGCAATGATGAAAGCGGAAACTTGGTTGCAGATGTGCAAGGGATGCTGAAGTTGGGGAGACTAAACTTCGCTTAAAGATGATGATGCACCGAACCTACAGCGGCGTGGCGATTCCGTCGCCTATCTATGAAGAGGTCAAAGTCGCGATTTTGCTGCTTAAGGACAATAAAATTGAAAGTCCTGGTTGCCTGCCAGCTCAATTGTTTTAGGCCAGGCGGTAATGAGCTGGTAGGGTGCATCATGCAACAGCTTATTTACAAAATATGGCTGGAAGAAAGTATGTCCAAAGATTGGAACCTCATAGTTTTTACACTGTCTTAAAAAAGGGAGACCCCAAGATATGCGATATGCGACAACTACAGTGGTATAAGCTCTTTTCCTATCGCTTATTAGGTTCTTTCGGGCGTATTGTGTTAACGACTGAAGCCACTCGACAAAACACTTATTGGACCTTATCAGTGCAACTTCAGACATGGCAAGTCCACCATCGACCAGATCATCAATTCTGGAGAAGAACAATGAAAAAAAGAGTCGACACATACCATCTTTGTGTAGGCTATAAGGCAACCCTCCCTAGCCCCATAAGAAATCGTGTTTATGAGGCAATGTTTGATCTCGGTATTCGTACGATGCTGATAAGGCTATGTCAAACGACGATGAGCTCCATTAAGGAAGGAATGGATCTTTCAAATTTTTTAAAACCGTGCGAGGTTTATACCAAGATTAAACATTGCGTTAAAAACACTATTCTTTATGGGGCTACCGAAGGTTGCCTTATAGCCGACACAAAGGTGGAATGTGTCGACTCTTTTTTATGGTTCTTCTCCAGAATTGATGATCTGGTCGATGGTGAACTTACCATGTCTGATAGGAAAAGGGCTTATACCTCTGTAGTTGTCGCATATCGTATATCTTGGGGTCTCCATTTTTTGGGACAGGATAGAGAACAATGACGTTCCAATCGTTGGGCATACTTTCTTCCAGTCATATTTTGTAAATAAACTGTTGCATGCACCGTACCAGCTCACTACCGCCGGGTGTTGCGGGTAGGCAATCAGGATCTGCAGTTTTATTGTCCTTAAGCAGCAAAATTGCGACTTTGTCCTTTTCATGGCTAGGGGGCGGAATCGCCACGCCGTCTTCATTGAGTGCGTTCGGTGTCGTAATCGCTTCGTCATAGAGTAGCGAAGTTTTGTCTGCACAACTTCAGCATCCCATATCTGTAGCCATCTGTTTTCGTTCTCATCATTGCAGGAAGATGCTCCAGGCTTGAAAAACTTGGTTAGACGCTGAACCGTTTGATACAAGTTTCGAGTATCATTCCTACATCTGCACGACCTGATGCAGGGGATAGAACGCATCAATTAACATCTAGCAACGAGGAGGCTGCGTGTTAACGATGAATAAAGCAAGACAAGGATCGCTCTGGCGGTCGCAATGTTGACCACAATCCTTGCTTGCATGCATGCTATCTTATCGTAGCACTATTATTACTAGAGTATACAATATTACTCACACTACTTATACTATACTACTACTATCGCACTACTATCATACTATTACAATGTTTGTTACATTTTTTGTTTCTCTTAAAATTAAAATCTTAAAATTATTTTCAATTTTTCTTTCAGGCCCGTTATATACAACGCTTGCGTGCCATACGCGCCACTTTAGAATGTTCTGACTTCTTTCGCAGCCATGAGGTGATTGGTTCCTCTCTTCTGTTCGTACACGATCGTAAGCAGGCCAATGTTTGGTTGATAGATTTTGCCAAAACTGTACATTTGCCGGACAATCATTACATCGATCATAGCAGCACCTGGAAGGTGGGAAATCATGAGGATGGCTATTTGATAGGTATTAATAATTTAATTGATTTATTTACCGAATTGGAAATGGAACTCAATACGATAACGGATTCATCGCAAAACTCCTCGTCATCTTTAACTCCATCCACGGGCTCTTCACCGGCTTCGTTGTCACCTAAATTGAATGCAAACGAAGCAAATGTGACAGAGGATATACAGCAGCAGCAACAGCAGCTGCAGCAACAGCAAGGTGCCCACGGTGGTGGTGGTGGTGGTGGAGACGTACTAGACAAGCCTCAGAGCCAGGAAATGGAAATAGCAGCAGCTGCAGCAATTGAGCATCAAGTGGAGCAGGAGAACAACTGAAATGGAATAATAAATTTCTGTTTTATAATTTTAAATGTAAGAGAGTGTAATAGAATATTTATTTTAAATAATTTTAATTCATTTTAATTATTAATTTAATTAATTAATTTAATTATTATTATCATGCATTAATTAATTAAGGCAATCAAACAATTTTCTAAGCACTTTAAAGACTGAAATTTAGTAATTTATTACTTTTTATTTCTTAGTTTTTTTTATTTTTGATTATTTTTTTTTTAATTTTAAACGCATAATTAATTTTCTGTTTTTGTTTTTTTCGTTTTTTTTAATAACAATTATTTCTTATTTAATAATAATTAAAAAAGAAGTTTTATTAAACAAATAAAAACATTTCCTAATAATTTCCTTAGTTTTCATAGGCTAAAGTAAAATTTATTATAATTAAATTTCAAACAAAAAAAAATGGAAACCCGTTCTAAAATACTATATTAAATTAAATTAATTTTATTTACATGTTAAGTTGAATTTTATATTTAAAATATAAAATAAAAATTAATATTTAAAATACTACTAATAAATTATAAAAATTAAAATATTTTTTCAAATAAATTTTTAATTTAAAAAAAAAATTCTTACGAATGATTTCAATGACAACGGCTTTAACATCTCTAATGGTTTATGTCTGGACTATAACTAAAGCTGTTCTTTTCCACTGAAATTATCGTAGAGTTTGAGGCTCAACTAAAATCAAAATACAACGACAGTAGCTACATTGTTTATGGTTTATGGAGCAAATATTATTGAAAGCCTCTTTTGTTTGCCTTACGAAAAGCATACTTTTAGGAGACAAGTATACTTTTAGGAGAGAAGCATACTTTTAGGAGACAAAGGAAAACAAATTTCCTTCTCTTCTTCTTCTAACTTCCTACATGTGGATGAGCGGTGACCATCAGCTTAGAGGGGAGTTACTCCCAATTAGTCCCCACTCGCTACATTGGTAGTATGGTTTTAGGAACTACGGTTCCGCCATATTGAAGTCGCCGTAGTCTAGTAGGTAGTGTGTTGGCTTATTAGACGTATAGCCAGGGGTCGAGCTCCTTGATTTTTATCGACATTGCTCCCACTCTGCCATATTTTTGAAAAAGTTAACTTTATTTTATCTGTAGGTATTAATAATGAAAAGAAGTTAAAGGTGACTTTAAAGTTCACTTTAGCTAAAATTCCTTTAACTAAACCCAACTGTAACGGCCGATCATCGAAACTGAATGGAGCTGTGGATGGAGGCATCATTTCGAAGTCAGAAGGCATGCAGCACTTTCGAAACGACCACTGCAGAATCTTGCAGACGGAATTGTGGGCCAAAAGGAGCGTATTAAATTTGGATAAGTTTTGAAAAACGTTAGATAAGCATGGAAAATCTTCTCAAACTTCAAAGTAGTATTTGTTTTAGTCTTTACTGGACATTGCCTTATTAGGTACTCATTTAATGAGAGTGACTTCTGCAAGAGTTGCATAGACAAAGAAGCGAATGAATGGAGCATCTTTAAGATAATTTATTGGGTACCCAATCAATGCTATAACGTGGAAGAAGAAGGAACGAATTTGGCATTTGCCATGCGGAAGACTTATTGACCTGTTAAGGATGGACAGGATAGGACAGTTCCAGGAGACCACGAGGCAAGAATTAATGGAATGAGGGGAATGAAAGATTCATTATTTTTTCGTTTCGATTTAATTTCTTTGATTTTAGATTCAATCGAGGTTTTTCATACGCATGTTTTCTTCTTTTTTTAAACTTGAGAATTATTTTTATTTTTCACTTGAATTCACAGATTTATTTTCCACTTTTGCCATTTGCCTGGCATTTATTGCAGACTAAATAAAAAAATAATAATTGAATCGCTTTGATGAGTGTGATGATTTCTTGTGTCTCAATTGCTATTTTTGGTTGAATGCACCAATCAGTCAGTTGTCATCAACGTTGCTGCCTACCATTGAATATTGAAACATTTTTATGTTTTTACTTGTCTTCAAGCGTATCAAAATAAATTTCATTTTCACTGACAACAGTCAGTGAAATTTGAGAAGATATTTTGCATGCAAAGCACGTTTTATTACTTTTCACGATTCTTTTCCTCCCTCTGTCATGCCACCCGCACAGTCACTTGTTTATGGAAATCACGAATGAACGAAAGTGTTCAATTTGAAACACCTGTACCAATATCATGTGATTTTTATAGGCAAAAGGACTTTAGATAGACAGGAGATTGAGCGGTAAATAGAGAGAAGATAAAAGGAGAAAATAGTAGTCGCCATAGTCTAGTAGGTAGTGCCGTGGTTTATTAGAAGTAAGACCAGGGTTCAAGTCCCAGGCCAGATATCAAAACGAAATTTGAAAAAATAATTTCTTCGGCGACTTCCTCTCAGCAGATTTCTGGCAAATACTCTGAGTGTGAAATAAAATTGCCATGAAAAGTTTATCAAAAATCTGTCGTTCGGAGTCGACTTTAAACTGTAGATCCCGCCACTCATGTATGTAAGTGGTGTGAGAAACTAGGTCGTAATCCTGACTGAAGGGTTGTAATGGCCAATTATGTACATATGTATGTATGTGTAGAAGGAGAAAAATTAATAGAAGTAAAGGTGAGTTTGACGGAGAGTTAGCAAAACAGGGAAAAAGCTGAAGGACTCCCGCAGTCCATTGATAATATCCTCCCAGAGCCATCCATGTAAGGATATCGTCCAAATCCTTTAGTAAGGATTACGACCTAGTTGCTTACACTATCTAGATGTGGTGGGACCCCTAGTAGTTTAGTATCAATTCCGAATGACAGCTTCCTGATAAAGATTTCATGGCAATTTTATTTATTCTCAATGTTTTCGCTAGAAGACTGCTGAAAGCAAGTCGCCGCAAGAAATATTTTCTTTCGTATTTCGTTCTATTCAAGATGTCTGAACTGTGGATTGAACCATGGCCTCTCTCTAGCCTAATAAGTCAACGAAGTCAAAAGGAAAACAAATTTTCTTTTCACACTTCTAAGGTGTGGATGCGAGCTGACCATTATTTAAGGGGGGGCTCACTTCCCAATTGTCCCAACACGCTACATTGGTAGTATGGTTTTCGGGACAAGTGTTCGCCTCATCCATTTATCCTGAATGTCTGGCAACCTCTAGTATCAACATACTGCCTACTAGGCGAAGACGATTTCAGTTATTGCATATCAGTTGTCTCGTTTAGGCGAACCTCACCAATACCACAGTGAAGCTACTTACGCTTCTAATGTTTGTTCACGACAGATTAGAGAGATCGCTTGTAAAGTAGAAACTAAGTTTCTTCGCCTTCTCTTAATTCATAACGCTGGGCATGTACATATTAGGTAAACAGGTAACAGTTTCCACTACTTTTTCGTCTCGACACAGCCCCTGCAGAAGTAATTTGCCACATTGCCGAGACCAATGGTCTGCACGATCCAACTATGTATTTTGCGTCCAGGAAATCTTCAATAAAATATTTCTGCGGCTTATATTTTCCCCTCTTTTAACCTTCTTTATAAGATTTAAGAAAACTTTCTTAAGCTTTGAGAAAAAATTTAAAAAATCACCTAAGAAATCTTAAAAATAATTTACTTTCGTTGTTGTATCTCTTGTTTGGTTTTGTTTATTGTTTTGTGCTCATAAATCAATTTCAATTAAGTGAGAGTATGCTTGTTTGCATCATGCTACACTTAGCTTAAGGCATCGTATTGTGGTTTTTTCCCACCGTATTAAATGTAGAGGCACAGGACACAGACACGCAGTTAAAAAGAAAGGCACGCTTAAACTCTTAAATTCGAAGGAAGAATGGAGAAAATTGAATTTCTTTTTTATTTTATTTTACTTGAACGTTTAAAAACAACCACAATAACTTGTAGCTGTTGTAGCAACAACAATAACAACAACAACAACAACAGAAATAGAATTTATTGTAGCGGAAGTATGATGAATAGAAGCAATAGCAACAGCAGCAGCATCCGCATCGTCAGCAGTCATAGACAAACTGATAAATACGAAACGGAAGTAACGTTTAAATAAACACAGCAAAACATTGTTCAACACTTTAGCACACTAACACGGTGAGATTCATTCACTTGTATTTACTTAATCAGTTACATTCTTGCTTCCTTACCCAACAGCTTTAACAGTGTTGAAGCCTTCCTATACAGTTACATTTAATCTCTCTCTCTATCTCTCTCTTTGTTCCATCATTTTCCCTCTCGCTCTCTTTTAACAATAGATAAGCATTGTTCCTCCCCTAACACACGAACTCACCACGAACTTACACTACAATTCCCTCCCCTAAAACAACTAAATTTTGAGAAAAACTAACACAGCTACACTTACTTTCACTCTTTCTCTTTCTCTCTCTCTCTCCCTCTCTCTCTCTTTCATTTACTACATAATTTTCCCTCTCTCCTTAACCACAGTTAAATACAATTAAAAACTAACACAGTTACCGCTGAATTGTTTAACACTGAAGGTAATGAGCTGGAGGATCCAAAGAATGGCTAGAGGAAAGTATGCCAAAGGATTGGAACTTCAGGAAAAGGAAGACCCACGTTATGCGCTAACTATCGACGTGTAAAGCCTTCTCCCAGTCGCAGGTAAGGTTCTTACGAGAGGATTGTGTGAAAGACTGAAGCCATTCGTCAAACATCTGATTGCATCTTATAAGTGCGGCTTCAGATCTGGTAAGTCCACCATCTTCAAATTACGTCAAATCGTGGAGAAGACACACGAATAACAAATCAACACGACCCATTATTTTGTCGACTATAAGTCTGCCTTCGATAGCCTCATAAGGAATCGTGTTTTTGCCGCAACGTCTGAGCTCAGTGTATGTGCGAAGCTGATAGGGCTATGCAGAATGACATTGAGGAACTCCTGCAGCTTCCTTAAGGTAGGAATGGATTTCTTCGAACCTTTTAGTGCCGTGTGAGGTTCCAAACAAGGCGATCCTTTACATTACGATCTCTTCAAGTTTGTCATGGAGAGTATTCTGAGTAAAAGCCGGGAGTGCATCGCAATGGCAGTACGTTCCACAAACGAGTTCAGTTGATTGCGTACGCTGACGACATTGATATCATAGCGTGCACCAAGCGAGAGGTTACTACTGCCTTTAGCACTGGCAGTAAATGAGGGCAAAACGAAGTATATGCGAGGAATTGGATCCCAGATAACTGCCGATAACAATACTTGCGATATAGTCAATGAATTTCTTTATCTTGGCTCCATCAAAACCCGCAAAATTGATGCCAGTCTGAACACCGCTCTTGCCAATACGTGCTACTATGGCCTCAATAGACAATTGAGTAGTGGAGGCCTCTTTCGTACAACGAAACTTTTACTCTACAATACGCTCTTGCTCCCCGTACTTCTTGATAGCACAGAAGCAAGGACGCTATTAACCACCAATGTACCAGCCTTGAGTGTATTCGACAGAAAAGAAAAGATCTTCGTTCCAGTGCGAGTTGGCGATGACTCCCGCATCCGATCCAATATTGAGTCGTATGAGTTCCTCAACGACATGGGTGTTCTTCTGCAGCTCAATAACATCCAACGTCTGCGTCGGTTCTGCCATGCCGTTCAGAAAGAAGAGGATACTCTGGCAAGACTGGTATTTGATGCGGGCATTATAGAAAATCGACGTGGAGGACGGCCTTGCCTACTTTGGAAGGATCAAATCGAGGAACACCTGTCATCGATTGCTGTGATTGGTTAATTGGGTTGTTAAGGGTCAATTAAGTAAGTAACTCAGTTATTATTACTCCCTCTCTCTCTCTCTCTCTCTCCCTCATTTACTGTATCTTCCTCGTTCTGCGCCTTACATTTTCATAACGCGGCCAAACAAAATAAAATTTAAAGCAGCAGCAGATTATAAATGCTGTTGTGCAGTACAAAAAAAAGGGGGAAGTATACCTACGAATTTTTATTTTCTTTCCTTATTTTCTAGTTGTTTTGAATAAAAAATTCATTGTGGTGTGGTTGTTGTTTATTTTAATTTAAATATGAAATCCTTAACATGTGGTTGGTTTGTTGGGATTTACTTCTTAAATACCCTTTAAAGTCCTGCTTATATTTTTTCCGTTTTTTTTGTTGTTGTTGTGTTTATGTTGTGGAATTTTCCTTTTAATTAATTTGACCTGTATGCTGCTAATGGTTAAATAACAGGAAATGTAAGTAAAATGCTGGTTTTATGTTATTAAAACCAGAGCTACACTTGCTAACCGGGGGCAGGAAGGAAATAGTGACAGTGAGATTAAAAAAATACAACAACATTAACCAGACAGGAAGACAGACAGACAGTTAAGTTAAGTTAAGTAAGAGAAGGACAGAGATAGAGAGAGAGAGATAGAGAGAGAGAGAAAGAGAGAGAAATGCACAAATAGTCAGACAAATGCCAACAGACAGCTGAAATTGTCTGATTTATACGTAAACAGACAAACAGCAGACGTAATAGCAGTAACAAGAATGTCAGAGTGAAAGTTAAAGACAGTGGAGGTAGATAAACTCTGAGAGTGAAATAAAATTGTCACGAAAAGATTCACAAAAATTTGTCATTTGACGTTGACGTTAAACTGCAAGTTTCGCTACTCGTGAATAAAGTTAACACGCATAACATGGGTGGTGGGAGTAGCTAGGTTTTAATCCTGACTAAAGGCCAATTAAGTAAGTAAGTCTCTGGATAGTTGCAGGTTCTTTGAGTGCTTTCTACAAACCATAAGCAGCTTATTACTGAACAGAACGGTACAGGAGTTACAGGCGTCATCTCAAAGTATCTACCATCGAAGCGTAGATTGTGGTCTGAATGACAAACTTGCGTTGATGATTGTGAGACAAACGGCTTAAGTTTTTTGAAGTAAAGTTCAACGTTCCTGCAGGGAATACTAATCTGGACCCAAAAGTGCAGTATTGGTTTACAACACACTTGTCGTAAAATGTTCACTTGTCGGTGATAGCTGTGGTTAAAGATTGTGATCTTATTGTACAAGATCCTAATAACACTCACTTCCGGTGTGATATAATGTAATCGACCTTGAATAGATCCATGATTATCAGAATGCTTGGAAGAATTGGCCGGTATTAGCATCATTGAGGGATTACGCAAGTTCCTATCCGAGGCACTCTATGCGTTGTCACTTCTACTCTAAGTGGACCAGTTCATGCAGGCAACAGAGACTTGTAGTAAAGTTGCCTTGGTCTTGCTTTGTACAAATGGGATAAATCGTATAAAATATGGACTTTTGGCGGAAATGAACCTAGTGGGCTGGATAGCCTTGGTATCAAGGATTCCAAAACGGGTTTCCTTGCGGCCGTGTCTTATATGGACCGGAGGCATCGAAATTAATATAGACAACGAAGCTAATATCTTCCTCAACGACAAAAATCAAAACAAATCGACCAAAAAGTGTAAGTCATCGTCCTAAGAAATGCAAGCTATCATTCAAACAAATGGAAGTCACCGGCCAAAAAAAAATGCAAGTCATCAACCAAAAAAATGCAAATTATCGGCCAAAAAAAAGTGCAAATTATCGGCCAAAAAAATTGCAAATTATCGGCCAAAAAATGGAAGTTATCGTCTAAAACATGCAAGCCATCGGCCAAAAAAAGCAAGTTATCGGCCAAAAAAGTGCAAATTATCGGCCAAAAAAAAAATGCAAGTTATGGGCCAAAAAAAGTGCAAATTATCGGCCAAAAAAAAAATGCAAGTTATGGGCCAAAAAAAGTGCAAATTATCGGCTTAAAAAGTGCAAATTATCGCCCAAAAAAATGCAAGTTAAATTCGAATTAATCTTCACACATATTAAATTTCCTGTTTTGTATTGTTAGAAAAGAAAAAAAAATATTAAAAAGGATGTTGAAACATGTTTATGAAAACCATAATTTATGCAAATTAAACAAAACAAATAAATTTAGTTGCCAAAAACTCAACAAAATTAAATTAAAACGTTATTAAAAATTTCCATGGTAACGATTTATTATATATAAGTCTGTGCTCATTATAAATCTGTAAGTGAATCTGTAGGAATGTACAGTGAGTTTCAATAAAAATCGTCCATCTATACGTATAATTAGTAGATTAAGTACTGTCGATTGTATTTCATATTCACCGTTCTGTGATCACAAGAGATTATTCGCAGTGAGCTGAATTCACAAAGAAGTGGTCTGGTCACTACTTTATAGCTGTCATGCTAAAAGTCTAGATTTTCTGTATCACAACTTTTTGTAGAAACTCCAATAATGTGGAGGAGGATAAGATATTGATGACTGGGATTGACTTTATAAAATTTGTTCACTACCATGCAACTTTGTTGACTGGTTGGTTGGCTCACGTGGCCGCTCTATAAGGGAATCAAGTAGGTTCTAGGTACTAAAAGTTTTCCTAAAAACCACATCACTTGTAATCACGTATTCACTTCATCAGGTTGCAGTACCTGAGGATGTCACTTGGATCCATGCACAATATTGTCTGGTGGGTCGGGAGAGGCTCATGAAGGTTAGGTTAGGTTAGGTTAGAGGACGTGTACTTGTCAATTAAGATAAGTACAGTACCCGGAGGTCGAATTGACCCATTGTACAACGTCGTAGTTTCGCACACCACTTATGTTGGGAGTGTTAATTTTATACATGAGTGGTGGAACCTATAGTTTAAAGTCGACTCCGAACGACAGATTTTTGAGAAACTTTTCCATGGCAATTTTATTTCACACTCAGAGATTTTACCAGAAATTTACTGAGAGGAAGTCGCCGAAGAATTACTTTTTGTATTTTCTCTTGATGTCTGGCCTAGGGCTCGAACCCTGGCTTTACGTCTAATAAGCCAACACACTGCCTACTAGACTACGACGACTTCAATTCATGAAACCTTTGCAGGAACTCCATAGAGAGCACTGGACAAGATTTAGTTATTTTCTGTTACATTCCGTGGTAACTAGTCACCTTAGTCTAGTAGTTAGAGTGTTGGCTTAATAGACGTGAGGCCACGGTTCATATCCAAAGTCAGACATCTCCAACAAATCGAAATATGAAAAATATTTCTTCGGCGACTTCCTCGCATCTGGCAAAAACTCTGTGAGTAAAATTAAATTGACTTGAAAAATTTCTCATAAACTGTAGGTTCCGCCACATAAGTGGTGTGAGAAACTAGGTCGTAATCCTGACTGAAGGGCTAATTACGTATGTTCCGCGGCAAGTAATGTTCTTGAAAATAAGAAAACTGATGCTTTTGCTGGTTTAAGTTCTCGAACTAAGTATGAGGCTTAGCCCCCAATTTGCCACCTCTGTTGACAGAAAATGTGTTCGGGCGAAACAATAGATATTTAGGAGCATAGATTGGATTGATAAGTGACACAGAATATTTAGTCACTGATTGTTAGTAGTGTGACTGGATTTCTAATGGGACTCTATATATCTGAGCTTCACTGTACGATTTTCTTTGGCTGTACTGTACTGTACATGTTATTTGAATAATGAAAAAAGTGTGTGTTTTAGTGGTTGTGTGAGAGAGAGAGACGTTGAGCGGTAGAGTAACTATAAGGATGACGAACTGTTTAATTGTATTCGTCAACATTTGTCTCACCTTTACGGTACGATATTTTCTGGCATTTACTGTACATGCTATATGAATAAAATGAAAAAAATATGTGTTACAGCGGTTGTGAGAGAGAGAGCGTGAGAGAGAAAGAAAGATCGTGCGATAGAGTAACTATAAGGACGACAATCTGTTCAATTATATTCACAATATTTATCTGACCTATACTGTACGAATTTCTTTGGCTTTTACTGTACATACATGTTATTTGAATAATGAAAAAAAAAAATAATGTGTGTTACAGTGGTTATGTGTGTGTGAGAGAGAGAGAGAGAGACAGAGATCAAGCTATAGAGTACCTATAAGGACGACAGTCTGTTTAACTGTATTCGTCAATATTTGTCTCACCTTTACGGTACGATATTTTATGGCATTTACTGTACATGTTATTATTTGAATAATAAAAAAAAGTATGTGTTACAGTGAGCACGAGAGATAGACGGACTATATTAAGTAAATGTGTGTGTGTGTATGTGTAGTAGTAGTAGTAGTATTAGTAATTTGATTAAAACTTTATTAATTTCAATTATAATTTGTTGTCAGTTACAGTTTGTGACTGTATGCGGCTGTGTGTGTCTGAGTGTGCGTGTGTGTGTATAGAATGAATGAATATTGCATTGGTATGCTGCCATATTGTTTTAATTAAATTTGATTTGATTTGACTTGTGACATCATTTGTCAATGTATGTGTACGTGCATGTGTATGTATATGTATATGTTTTTAAATTTATTGTTTTGAAAGTCAAAATGTTAAAATAACACACAACAATTTGAAAAATAATTTCTGCCATGAAAACTTTAATTTGATGAAAATTTTGTTGAATGACATGCAAAAAAAAAAAAATAATTGCTACAGAATAAAATAACAACTCCACCGAATAAAATATTGTTTTAACAAAACACAATCAAATTAAAGAGAATTGTTGATGGAATTGATTTAGAAACACCACACCAAACCATCACTCATACGATTATAATTAATTTATAAAACAATGGAGAATTTAATTAAATTTATTGAAATTAAATTCAATTGAACAACAAGGACCGTGAAATATTTAACAAGGAATTCAAAGGCAAGGTAAACCAGTTTTCATCCGTGAATTGATGCCTACGGAGTGAAAATGAATGAAAATAAAAGAAAAGATCCTGTATAGAAC
The DNA here is from genome assembly GCA_958299815.1 of Sarcophaga carnaria. Classification (NCBI taxonomy): domain Eukaryota; kingdom Metazoa; phylum Arthropoda; class Insecta; order Diptera; family Sarcophagidae; genus Sarcophaga; species Sarcophaga carnaria. The sequence goes on from OY283149.1 coordinate 3,927,421, forward strand.
ACTTCGAGGAAGTCTATAATGCATCAGTTATGGTAGAAGAAAGCGGAGAACATAGTAAAGGGTCCGCCAAATAACTTGTTTTTTTAAAACTGAACTGAATATTTTCTCAAATTTCTTTTTTTATTTGAAAGTACAATCCTTCCGGTTAATAATGGAAAATAATTTCATTCAAATGGCTGCCTCGGCTGGCCATGCAGTAGCCTACGCCAGAAGATGCCCATTTTGGCAAAAAAAATCATCTTTTCAGATGAAGCTCATTTTGATCTTGGCGGGTATGTAAACAAGCAAAATTGTCGCATTTGAGGCACAGATAACCCGCACGCATACATTGAAAAGCCGACGCACCCAAAACGAGTCACTGTTTGGTGCGGATTTTGGTCCAGAGGCATAATTGGGCCATTTTTTCTTGAAAAATAAGCAAGGAGTGGCCGTTACAGTCAATGGCGATCGTTATCGGCCCATGTTGAACGAATTTTTGTTCACAATAATTGAAGAGGAGGATATTGGCAACATTTGGTTTCAACAGGACGGCGCTACGTGCCACACAGCCGAATTTACCCTCGATGTTTTGCGCCCTGTTTTTGAAGATCGCATTATCAGCCGCAGAGCTGATGTCGTTTGGCCTCCTCGGAGCTTCGATTTGACACCGTTGGACTATTATTTGTGGGGTGCCGTCAAAGATAAGTGTTACGCCGACAAGCCAGAGACAATTGACGCTTTAAAGGACAATATTCGTGAAGCCATTGGTGAAATACAGCTGCACACAATCGATAATGTGCTTAAAAATTGGACCGATCGTGTAGGCTACTACATGGCCAGCCGAGGCAGCCATTTGAATGAAATTATTTTCCATTATTAACCGGAAGGATTGTACTTTCAAATAAAAAAAGAAATTTGAGAAAATATTCAGTGGTTTTTTTTAAAGCATTTTCAAAAAAAAAAGTTATTTGGCGGACCCTTTATCTTAGAGATATGCTTGAATGGAGACGTAACATCAGTCTACGATTGGCAAAATGTTTGAGGCACATGACGACATAAAAAAATGACAAAGCACTGGAGGACCTGGTCGATGGGAAGGAGGTTATAAATATTATATTGTAGGCCAGTTTAAACAGACAGACGACACATTATCAGACACAGCTTACTTGGGTCCTGTAAGGTCGAATAGTAGCACCGCTATTATCTATTTCGCCATGAAACTATAGCTTTGCCATCCCAAGAGACCTATAAAGTCTCTTACTTGTTTCCTGTAAGAGCCCGTTGTAATAACAATAACACCTATAACAGCATGTTATTATAGCTCCACTATATCGAGAGCCTTTGGAAAAGTCTTTTGAATTTTTAATACCCAGAGCCCAGTTTCCTGTTATCACTGCAATGAGTGTTCCTTAGATAGAATTCTGATAGGTTAAGTGCAAATTCCGTTCTATATGTATCTGTATCAGACCGATCTGATAGAGGCTTATACCAAAATGAGCTTGAGTTAGATGAAAAGCTTTTGACTCTCTGTCTTTGAGATGTTCCGTGATCTCCTCTTCTTCCTCGTCGTTGCAGCTTCAGCACAAGTCATTATAAAGTATTCCTAGTCTAATGGCATGAATACCCAGAGGCCAGTATCCTGTTATCACTGCAATGTGGGTGCCTCAGATAGAATCCTGATAGGTTAAGTGCAAATCCCGTTCTATATGTATCTGTATCAGACCGATCTGAGAGTATTTTATATGCAAGTGAACTTGAGACAGCTGAGAAGCTCTTGACCTTGTTATACATGGTAGCAGAAAATAATTTCAAACGGACATATGGTATTTACGTTGAATACAAAGAAAACATTACTTCGTTATTAAAAAAAATAGAAAAAAATAGTGGGTAGTGTGCTAGACTATTAGCGTGAGGGTCGTGGGTTCGATTCCCACCAGTGACTCTGGACTGTGATACTACACCGGGCATATGGTCAAAGTTACTCAGCTCGTATATAATTAGAATATAATTTGTAATTGTATTGTAATTAAAAAATAAATAAATAAATAAAAAATATATTGGATTGGATCCTATTTAATCGAACAGCATTGTAATTATTTAACACGTTCATCGCCACGATAATATCAGAAAAATTTTCACATGGGCCACGGTAACTTTATTAGATAATTTAGTTTAAAATGTATCAAGGAAACTTAATGCATCACAGAAAATTTTTTTTTGCCAAAATTCGCGGATAAACACTATTTTTTATGTGACACAAATATGACTGGCATGGCCCTATATTAAAACTTTTTTTATTTATTTAAAATGCGTATTTTACAAAAATAAATTTGTAAAATACAATTCCAAAATAGTGTGGACTACAAATCGCGTACGTCAGACATATATGTGTGACATGCCTCTTGTAGAACTTCTTAGCGTCGGACACATATGACTGACATGGCGATGAACGTGTTAATAACAGAATATATGTATGTATAGTGTTGGTGGGTGAGTTGATATGAGAAAGGATATATGAAAAAAGAAAAAAATAAATACCTTTTGAATGTCCTTTGATTCTATCACACAGATTTTCTTGTCGATGTTTCCTGTAAAGAAAATAAAAAAACATTAACTTATGAATGTTAACGTATGTTTAAAATAACAAATAAACAAAATAATAAAAAAAAATAATTTAATACACCCGTGTAATATAATACAACACAATGTAATAATAAATCATCATATAATCAGTACACTTCATGAAATACCTGAGAACTGCCAACACTTTTTATGCGGCAATAAAAACTTACGAAAGAAGGCAGAAGCATAAGAATGCAAAAATGAAGTTGAATAACGGCAGAGAGGTAGAGAGAGAGAGACAGTCAAACACATTAAACATAAACTTTTATTTCTAATATCCTTACATTGCATTGGGAAATTCTATAAAAACTTGCCCCATTTCATTGCCATAAAACATCACAGTACACTCTCCCCTTTCCTTAACCCTCGTAAATCAAAAGTTGAATTGCTCTTCTCTTTCCTTTTATATGACGATTTCCGGTATTTATTGCTCAAGTAAAATAAAATTTTTAATGGGAAAATTACAATCAAAGATAACATTAAGAAGCCTATAAATCCTCTTAAATTATTAGGTACCCAAATGGAGTTTGTTGCAGGAAAGTTAAGGCGAACAGAACAACAACTGATAAAAACGTAGTTGAAAGGGAAAGCCTGACATATGTAGCAAGACTATCTGACAGTTAAGCCGCCATTCGAGGACTCGGCTATTATGAGTTTAAATCCAAGATAATGTGGGACTGTCTGGAGAAGCTGAATTGTCTAGGAGGGGAAAATAGGGTTACCCTCTGCTGGGTCTTACGTCCTGTGGCAATTCTCGGTAATAATCAAATAGACAAGCTTGCGAGAAGAGCTTCAGTCGACGCTGATGGGACCAGAAACCTTTTGTAGAGCGTAAACGGATGTTTGGAACAGTACGCTCTACGAGCGGTAAGATAAAGAGAGGCAAAGACTCCTTTCTAAGCAAGTGTGTTTGATTCAAGCGAAACTTTTTTTGGAACCCGACAATAAGAAAAAATCTGGGTCATGCATCAGACTAACCTGACATTAATAATAAATTTGGACAAGGCACTGAAGACCTAGTGTACACATCAGAGATCAGCATTGAACTTTTTCGCTACTCATGAGTACTCATGAAATTTTGAGTATGAGTGAGTCAACAGTATTGAAATCCAACTACTCTGATTCATTCGTACTCCCTGCAACATTGATTTACAAGTACAGGTTGCAATGAGTATGAGTACAACGTTGACATCAAACTCATAACATTCGAAATATGTTTGATTCATATGCCTACTCATTCAGATTCATCAATTTAGAAGAAAAAAGACAGAAAGACAGCAAGCAGAGCAAACACACAACCTTCTTGTGAGTATTGTAGTGTTCGTACGCGAATTATACTTATTTTGTGATTCGTGTATACGATGAGTCATGGAGAGTCGAAATCGATAACATCATGCGTATTGTTACGTACGAGTACCATGAGTATTTCAAACTTTGAATATGCGTAGTATAAGTATGACATTAAAATAAGTATGAATGCGTATAAGTATCAGAAATTATAAGTATGATTCGAATCTATTCATCGTTTTGAATACTCATTGTTGACCTCTGGTACACATATTCAGAATGGAGATTGTCTAGAGCCCAAACATGTAGATTATGTAACGATGAGAATATTCTTGAAACATGTGGGGCATTAATGCATGCCAGAAAGGAATGTATGCATCTCAAGTGCTGGGCAGGGAATTAGAATTGTTGACCCCGAACATCATTTATTACACCAAAACATTATAGGAATACCCTACAAAGCTGGAGGGGAGTACAATAGATCGTATGGTCACAGTATGGTCTCTTCATGGCGATAACAAATTGTGTTTGTAATGCTAGCCGTTAACAGTTGTCGTTTGAACGGCAGTATTTCAGTCCCAATCGCTCTTTCTACCACACTATACAATGACTTCGAACGTAAAGTATAGGCAGATTTTCAGTCCCCGAAGAGGCTTTGCTGCACGTTTTGATTTTCGATGAACAAATTTTTTTTTAGCAGATTACCGAAGATTATATCAGCTTTTAATAGCTGATGCTCTATCTACGCTTTGTAAGTCTACATATTCATTCAAATTAAAATTCAATTCAAAACATTGCGTAGCATGCCGCTTAGTCGATAGTTCGTCGTCCAGTGTGGCCTTCTTTACTGTCACTTTGCATCCTCAGTACTTAGAATCTAAAGAGCTACTAAATACCCAATTATGTACACGTTATGAGGGAAATAAATTTTCTTTTAATTTCTTCTTTCAATGCTTATTTTTTTACCCAATTTCCTCCTCACCCACCTCACCCCCCTTACCTTGTGTTCTTGTTCTGTGGCAAAGACCAAATCAAATTAAAAAAAAGAAACAAATTTGTGGGGAATTCATCATCATCAACTAACGGACAAATGAAATGAAATATTTTATGAAATGAATTATGAAATGTAATCACAAGTATTGCCAACAACAACAACAATAAAATAAATCCTTAGAGAACGGCATCTTCTTCTTCTACGTTTATGTTTACAATGAACAACACAAGCGGAAAAAAGCAATTTCGTTCTGTCATACAAACAAGGTGTCTCAAGAGAAAATTTATATTTTAGTGCGTAGAAATAAAAATTAAACTTTTACTGAAGCATTTACTTGATGATTAAATACATAATTTGAGTGTAACTGGTAGGTATGAGGAAGAAACGTGACCCATTACCTATGCAGACATTATCCAAACTATGCCCTGTCTATTGTATGCTACCGACCAAGAGGAGGAGTGCAGGTAAACAGTTATGGAGCACAGTAGGGCCCCGCAACGCATCTCCTACATACATAATTGGTCATTACAACCCTTCAGTCAGGATTACGACCTAGTTTCTCACACCACTTATGTTGTGTGTGTTAATTTTATACATGAGTGGCGGGACCTACAGTTTAAAGTCGACTCCGAACGACAGATTTTTGAGAAACTTTTCATGGCAATTTTATTTTACTCTCAAAGTTTTTGCCAGAATTCTGCTGAGAGGAAGTCGCCGAAGAATTTTTTTTCATATTTTCGTTTTGATGTCTGGCCTGTGGCTCGAATCCTGGCTTTTCATCTAATAAGCCAACACACTACCTACTAGACTACGGCGACAACGTATCTCCTTTTTATGTTTTATCATCTGCTGCTAGTATTTTCGAGTAGGTTGCCTAAACTACAACCTTAAAGGACTTTTGTGTCCGACTTTGATGAACCACGTCATCAACCCTATCACCGCAAAATATACGCTCTTAACTGCAATCGTACCACAAATAGTTACAATCGGAGTGTGTTAGCTGTACGCTATCAGGAAGGGGCGTTAGGATAAATCCATATTGATTATCTTATGTAGCGCGGGCAAATACCTTCAATTTTATTCCCGAAAGGTCTACAAAAGTATGTGTCGGCGATCATTTAAATGATCTTGTCTTTCCGTCTTAATAGCAAGCATTACAATAAATTAAAATTACAGGGTGCTCTGGTGGTCTAGTGGGTAGTGTGCTAGACTATTAGCGTGAGCGTCGTGGGTTCGATTCCCACCAGAGACTCTGGTCTGTGACACAACACCGAGCATATGGTCAAAGTTACTCCGCTCGTATATAATTTGTAATTGTATTGTAATAAATAAATAAATAAAATTACAACAAAATCACAGGCTTATTTGTCTGGAAATTAAATTTCTTTGAAACCTTTAAATGGTTAACCCTTTAACCTACATTAAATTTTATTTAATTTTTTTTTGTCCGTCAATAATTAAATCTTCAGTTTTCTTTCTCTAATGTGCTTTAATTAAAGATATTTTAGGATTTCATTTGTGGTTCATGAAGTCCTTTCTTTCCTTTCATAGTAATTAAACCCCCGGAAAATAAATGTCTCCGCCATTTTGTTCTTCGTTTTCATTTGTTGTTGTTTAGCTACGAACAAATGTTCACAATTGTTTTTCAGTGTTAAATATGAATCAACATGCCCTGTCATATGTTAGTTAAACATGACATGATGATGATGATACATTTTTTGTTGTTGTTCTCAACAAATGATAATGAGCATAAGATAATACTAATAATGATAACATTAAAGCCCCTCCCCCTCCCTCCTTACTCACACCATTGTTGTAGAGCTGACTATTGTTTCAAATGCTACTGCTGGCTGTTGCCACTATTATGGCCTCAACAATGCAGCTACTGTGGCCTTTGCTTGGCTATCCATTGTAATTAAATTACGACTACATGACTGCAGATATTATTAGCAAAATTAATGTTTTTTTTTGTTCTTTTTTTGTTGTTCTTTTCATATAAATTAAGTAATAATTTATTTAAACAGCCAGCATAGCAACACAGAAATTTATTTTAGAATAGCAATGACATGCAAAATTTCTTGAAAATAAAAAGGAAATTTAAACAACTTTTTAAAGATTTTTAAGAAATTTGGTTGCTTTTAAAAGTATTAAAAATGGTGGGAATCTTTACAGCAAAGCAAATATAAATTCGATATCCACAGGATAATAAAAAAGGCCAACATCAAGGTCAAAACCTGCGACAAATAATTAAGTACCTCATCCCCCCTAAAAACTGATGTTATCACATTGCCCTTTTACTCTTCTATTACCAGTAGGAAAAGGCCTTAAAAGCTTTACTGTTTCTCAAGCTTAAAGGAACACTTCTCACTTGCTTCACACTTACTTGGCTTTAGGGAGTGTTTTAGAATCACGACTGCCCACAACTTAATTGCCAACCACATAGCATACGACCTTAACCAGCAGCACCAAGTCAATATACTAATTTGAGTCCATCGGATTTTTGCAAGGCTTTGGACGCGATCATTTCAACTGTGGCGACACATAACATCCTGAACTTCATACTTCCTCACAACATTAGATGCAGGATCGCCTACTATCCCAGCAGCAGACTAGTGTTTGTAGAATCCAGAGGTCAATACTCAAAATACCTGACATTCTGAGTATCACGCTTACCGACAAAATTACATGAATGATCATCAACTATTTCAGCAGCAGACATGTGTTTGTGGAGTTGGAAATATTCGACATTCTGAACTCTAGGAACAAACTGAAGGTTGGTAAACGATCGCAACCCTCCGACCGATATTAGATGCTGGTTCGCCAATTACTTCAGCAGTTGCAATGGGTTTTGTGGAGTTCTGCGGCCAATAGTCAAAATACCTGACATCCTGAACCCTTGATGACATTCCAACGGCATTGTCAACTCATTCAGCAGCAGACAAGTGCAGACGAGTGTTTGTGGAGTTCAGAGGCCAATAGTCTTCCGACTATCGCTGGTCAATTAAAATGTTTATGATTCAGGGAAAGTACTATCAGCGGTAATTTTTAACATCAGCCGAATGAAATTCCACTTCTTCGTCGATCTGTTTCTTCTGGATAACACTCAAAGGCGCCAGATCACAGAATACATACATAACATACATAATTGGTCATTACAACCCTTTAGTCAGGATTACGACCTAGTTTCTGACACCACTGATGTTGTGTGTGTTAATTTTTTTATACATGAGTGGTGGGACCTATAGTTTAACGTCAATTTCGGACGACAAATATTTAAAAACTGTTCCTGGCAATTTTTTAATTCCTGTCAGAGTTTTTGCCAGAAATCTGCTGAGAGAAAGTTGATGAAGAAATATTTTTTTGTATTTTGCTTTGATGTCTGGCCTGGGGCTCGAACCCTGGCTTTACGTCTAATAAGTCAACATACAACCTACTAGACTACAGCGACTACGGCCAGATCACAGAATACTTGGCTACTATTTTGAAATTCTTTTCATTACATGGACGAAGGAGGTGAAAATTGAATTGGACATCTTTGTTGTTTGCCGTAATAGAAATATGATTCAAAAGGTCTGATCTTCGACAGTCTTATGCATTTTTCATCACATGTCGTAGTCTTGTAGGCAAAGTGCTCGTTTATTAAATGCAAGCCTGCGGTTTTGCTAAAGAAATTCTCATTTTTTTCCTTCACACTTTTTCTCCACAACTTTTATTTTTTTCATCACTCGGGAAATGGGCAGTTGCTTATGCGTAGCATCAAAAGTAAGTTATTGATGGAGATAAAGAAAGAGGAGTATGAAAATCAGTTTTTGTTTGCTTTTACAATTCCTAATCCCTGACTTTAAACCCTCACCTCTTCATTTCTGTTTCTGTTTTCTCTTCTTTTGGTTTTTGCATTTATGTTTGTGTTGTGGTGGTTGTGGTGGTGATTGTGGTGGTATGATTATGGAAATAATGTTTTATGCCTGACTTTGACAGGAGCTCATACATAGAACGAACCATTCATTGCATGATTTTTTTTATTTACAATGTTAAGCACTTTGATCTGTGCCATGCTTTTGTTTGTTTTTTTCATTAATTTTATTTTTTTGCCTTTTCTTTAAGGCAATTTATAAATCAAATTCAAAATGAAAATCAAAAGTTCAAAAGAGTTGAGCCGAACCTGAACACAAGAGGCCGCTTTCCATCCATGCGTATGAGTAATAAAAATAAAAACGATTGGAAAATGAGAAATAGGGGGTTCGGGTAAAAGGTAGGCAGTTATGTATGTGAGGGCAATATGTAGAAAGAATTTCAACATATTTGAAGTCATATGTTCCTAAATGAGTTATGGTTTGTTACATGGAAAAGGTAATAATGTTCGGCAAAAGAAGACGATGAAGAAATTGAAAAAGAATTTCAAAATTTTGTGATGTGGGCAACACAAATTTGTAACCACAAACCCAAAATTTTCCAGCAAAAACTGCTTTCAGGCATGTTTTAAAATAAAAAAATTTTTTTTTTGTTAAATTTTTTGCTTCAATAAAATTAAATATTTACAGTGTTGGAAAAAATAATAGAAACGATTACTAGTTCATCATTAAAATGTTGTATACTTTTTCGTTATAAACTTTTATTGTTGGAAATTACTGTCAAATTCTTGCGAATGTAACAGGATTTTATTATTTGCTTTCTTTATTGCTTTCTTCTCTTTTAATTTATTAGTTTTCAGGAAAAAGTAAGAAAATACGTAATTTAGCTGGAAAAATTAATAGAAACGTTTTTCTTAAACTGTGTTTCAATTTAAAATAAATAAACTTTTTACATGAAATATTTAGAAGAAGTGGTAAAAATTGAGTTAAATACCTTTTTTTTTGACCATTTGTAAAATTTTCGGGTTGAGTGTGTGTTTTAAATCTTTCAAAAAATGGGTCGAGGTGTTCATACCACTGATGCTGAAAGAAATGTTATCCGTAAGTTAAAATCTGATGGCTTATCACTTGAAAAAATAGCCCACATAATGAAGTGTTCTAAGCATAAAGTGTTTAAGTGATTCACTATACAAAAAATATCGAAACTAGAGGAAGAAAGAGGAAAACTTCCACCCGTTTTGATCAAATTTTAGTACGTCATTCCAAAAAAAATTTTTTGAGTCATCTAATGGGCTTAAAAATATACTAGATGCTCCAGTAACAAGCAGTACTATAAGAAATAGGCTCAAAGTCCAAGGTCAGTACCTCTTTTAAGTAACACACAAATATACAAAAAAGTTTACAATTTGCCAGATAACACCAAAGTCGGAAAAATTGGAACAAAGTGCTCCATCAGACGGAAAATGTTTTGTACGTTGCCCTGCCAATAAAGAGTTTGATCCAAAATGCACAACAAAAAAGACAGTCAAACAGGGTTGCGTGTCCCTAATGATATGGGGATGTTTTCAACGTTTTTTGACGCGTTTCTATTATTTTTTTCCAACACTGTAAGTCAAGAACAAGAGAAAAAAATGAATTTTTTTAATAGAAATAAATTTCTTGAGCCCCATTACTTTCATTGTCAGATTTCCTGTTGCGCTTTTGTAAAACATCATCAAAGGCATCAAATATCCCATAAACTCACGGGTGACATAAAATTTTCTTTTTGTAAAGAAGAGAAAAAGCAATTGTAGGGAAACAATTGTCATAGAAATTGATTAAAACTGGGCCAAGGACCGGTAAATTGTGATTATTGTCGTGAAAAGGTGCCATAATATTGTGACCATATGTTCTATTGCACATCCCTCCAACGTTATATATAAATATACATACATACATTTGGTCATTACAATCCTTCAGTCAGGATTACGACCTAGCTTCTCACACCACTCATGATGTGTGTGTTAATTTTATACATGAGTGGCAAGACCTACAGTTTAAAGTCGACTCCGAACGACAGATTTTTTAAGAAACTTTTCATGGCAATTTTATTTCACACTCAGAGAGGAAGCTGCTGAGAGGAAGTCGACAAAGAAATATTTTTTTGATATTTAGTTTTGAATCGTGGCCTCACGTCCAATAAACCAACACACTACCTACTAGGGTCTCCCTATACATAATGCGTCCTCCAAGTACATTGCCTTAACTGTACATTTCAGGTTATTTCTCGGTGTCAACTACGACAATTCCTTGGCTTGTAAGTGTTTCTTACTGGCATGCATTAATACCACACAGGTTGCAAAAAAAGCGTTCTCATAGAATCTACATGTTGAATAAATGTGCCCTGAAGTGCCGTTAAAAGACGAATTACCAACCGCAAGTTATTCCTATATAGTCTGCCGCTGTAGTCCCGTAGGTAGTGTGTTGGCTTATTAGATGAGAGGCCACAGTTCAAACCCCAGGTCAGACATCAAAACGAAAATATGAAAAAAAATTCTTCAGCGGCTTCCTCTCAATAGATTTCTGGGAAAAACTCAGAGAGTTAAATAAAATTTGCCATGAAAAAGTTGCTCAAAAAATCTGTTTTTCAGCGTTGACATTAAACTGTACGTCCCGCCACTCATGTATAAAATTAACAAACACAACATTGGGTGTGTGAGAAGCTAGGTCGTAATCCTAACTGAGGAATTGTAATGACCAAGTATGTATATATGTATCTCACATCTGCAGGAAAAAAGGACTCTTTAGTTCCTTATAATTCTATATCTCGATCATAAAAATTAGAAGTCAATCTACACCAAAAGCTTGTTTTCATTTGTGCTGGGAAGTTATCCTTGGTTGATCTTTTTCGAAGAATAAAAATAAAATTGCCATGAAAATTATGGCATTCGGAATCGACTTTACACTGTAGATCCCACCACTCATGTATAAAATTAACACACAACATAAGTGGTGCGGTAATCTTGACTAAAGGGTTATAATGACCAATTATGTACTCGTATGCAGTCTGTTGCCGGACTTAGATCTTCTCTTTATTTTTTCTTTCATTGTAGATGCCAAATCCAGACATTCACTTCCAATCCACAGATGTGTTCATCAAAAGCGTGGAGGCCGGCCCCCCTCTTCTCAAGCTCTAAGCTTGCTTCATTGCTGAGAATTTCCACAGGACTAGAGACACAGAAGAGGGTAACCTACCTAGCCACTTAAGCATCTCCAGCCAGTCCCCTGCATCGATTGAACATCGATTTAATGTCATAAGAGCCGAGCGGAACATATACTTCGAATCTGTGGGGCCATAATAAACGGTCCGCCAAATAACTTTTTTTTTGAAAATGCTTCAAAAAAAACTACTGAATATTTTCTCAAATTTCTTTTTTTATTTGAAAGTACAATCCTTCCGGTTAATAATGGAAAATAATTTCATTCAAATGGCTGCCTCGGTGCAGTAGCCTACACCAGAAGAAAAAAAATCATCTTTTCAGATGAAGCTCATTTTGATCTTGGCGGGTATGTAAACAAGCAAAATTGTCGCATTTGGGGCACAGAAAACCCGCACGCATACATTGAAAAGCCGACGCACCCAAAACGAGTCACTGTTTGGTGCGGATTTTGGTCCAGAGGCCTAATTGGGCCATTTTTCTTCGAAAATGAGCAAGGAGTGGTCGTTACAGTCAATGGCGATCGTTATCGGGCCATGTTGAACGAATTTTTGTTCACAAAAATTGAAGAGGAGGATATTGGCAACATTTGGTTTCAACAGAACGGCGCTACGTTCCACACAGCCGGAGCTACACTCGATGTTTTGCGCCCTGTTTTTGAAGATCGCATTATCAGCCGCAGAGCTGATGTCGTTTGGCCACCTCGGAGCTGCGATTTGACACCGTTGGACTATTATTTGTGGGTTACGCCAACAAGCCAGAGACAATTGATGCTTTAAAGGACAATATTCGTGAAGCCATTGGTGAAATACAGCTGCACACAATCGATAATGTGCTTAAAAATTGGACCGATCGTGTAGGCTACTGCATGGCCAGCCGAGGCAGTCATTTGAATGAAATTATTTTCCATTATTAACCGGAAGGATTGTACTTTCAAATAATAAAAGAAATTTGAGAAAATATTCAGTAGCTTTTTTTTTAAAGCATTTTCAAAAAAAAAAGTTATTTGGCGGACCCTTTACAACCCAAGAAGACATGCATGAATGCATATCGGGAAAAAGACAAGAAATTGTTATTGTTGACATGGAGCAGCTAAGCTTTAAGCTTGCTTAAGGCCTTGTTATAGGGAATGTTTGATTCTCGTGTAGCAATCATTGTGGTTTCACAATGGGGGCCTAAATGCTAGCCTAATTGGCACCCGTTCCTTTAAGAGGAGGGCTTGTTAAGGCAAAATAAAGTCGTAAATAATTGATTTTGTTTGAATATACATTTAAATTCTCTTAAATTTAAAATTTAAAATCCTTTAAATTTAATTTTTCCTCTTCAATTTCTTTTTGCCTTTCTCCCATAAATAATATTGTCTGTACGTACTTGTTTGCATGTACTACGTATGAATCAGAGATTATCCATTGAAAAAATAAATATTTTATGGCTACGGTATTGCCTTGCCTGCTTGTATTATTATTTAAAATAAAAATACAATAAATTTTATTATGAAATATTTTCTCTTTTTATCTATAGAAATGGAAGAAAGAAAATATTGTTTGGAAAAGAAGAAAACAAGAAAAAAGAATGAAATTCTCTAAGGATTTTGTGGTTGTGGTGTGTGTGTGTGTGTGTGTGTACATTTAAATCTCGTTTCCTTTAAACACACTTAAATGCTGTAGTGAAACTATTGAAAGGAAAAATAAAATGAAAATCAAATAATAAATCTAAAATCATGAGGAGAATAATAGAAAAAGAAATCTCCGATTTAATGCTTGTTTTAATATACACGTACGTATGTACATACATACGTCTGTACGTAACGTATTACTTGTCTTCATACACCACCACTTGGCAATATGTTTCTCTTTATATCCTTCAATGTTTATAAAATGAAATTGTACTAGTGTCGTGTCCCCTCATACATATAATACTAACACAACAACAACGACAATATAATTTATGGCAGAAAACATGCCGGATGTTAAGCATAAAAGAGAGCAAAAAGGAAACGTAATAAAAAAATACATTATTCTTCACCCGTTTTCTGCTGTTTTCTGCCGTATTTATTTCTTTAGCTTAGGATAAAAATATTCCAAGAACCTTTAGGAAAATTTAAATTTAATAAACAACACATTACCCATAAAGTATACTTTAGTTGTACCTAAACAAGTAGTTAATGTGGTTAAATGATGTCCTTAAATTTTCCTTTTGCTTGAAACAAAATTCTTAAATTTTTTATTTTTTTTTAGATTTCTGACATTCGAACATCGAATGTATAAATCCGTTACTTTTATTCAAGATCTACAAGCAAAATGTGTACATTTTAACACATTTGCAAGAATTCGAATTTAATTTCGAAAATTCGAAATTAAGAAAAATTAAATTTCTTTAAAAATTCTAATAAATATACGTTGTTATTTGAATTCTAAAGGCAGTTATAATATTTATAAAAAATTCGAACTTAATTTCGAAAATTCGAAATTAAAAAAAATCAATTTCTAAAAAATTCTAATAAATATTCCTCGTTATTTGAATTTTAAAGGCAAAATTATAATGTTTTAAAACATTTTTAAAAATTCAAACTTAATTTCGAAAATTCGAAAACAATAAAATTTGATTATTTTTATAAGATTCTTATAAATTTCTCTATTGAAAACATGCATACATTTAAAATTAAAATATTGACAAACAATTTTACCAATTCGAAACTAACTTCGAAAATTCGAAATTGGTTTTTCTTACAATATCCTATTAAATTTCGTTGTTATTTGAAGCCTAAAAACAAAATTAACCAATTTCACATTATTTTGAAAAATTCGAACTTAATTTCGAAAGTTCGAAAATATATTTAACCTGGTTTTTCTTACAATATGCTTTTAAATTGCATTGTTATATGAAGCCTAAAACAAAATTAACCAATTTCACATTATTTTGAAAAATTCGAACTTAATTTCGAAAATTCGAAAAAAAAAATTTCAACTGCATTTGAAATTTATGAACTGGACGGTATACGTAACTACTATAAGACCTTACTACAAGCCACACAAAGGCAATAAAATTTTATTTTATTACATGAAGAGTTTGCAGAAAGGGTTATTTTACGTTTTGAATCACCCAAAGCATACGATTTGATATCGCGACGTTAATAGGTTACCAAATTTGTATGATTTAAGGTCGTGACGTTAATAGATCGCCAAAATCATACGATTTCCTATCGTAACGTCTACGTCAAAGACCACTTCTATGCGTATTATCCGCGGAAGCATTTAAAAATTATAATTTGACAAGTTATTGCCGTGATATCGCTTGAAATGTAAGAAAAAGTGACTGAAAGTCACCTCAAAGAGATCGAGTGCTGCAGTCAATCCAGAACCAATCATTTCAATGACATTATGTAGGTATTCCGTATTTCTAGACTTCTGTTCGTTCCTTGTTACTCTCAAAGTCTTCCTTTTTTATTGCATAGAAGAGACCTTAAATTTAAGGCCATCATGCCAAATAAACTTTTTTAAAATGCAAATAAAACTTCAAATTGAAATAAGAAAAGGCAGTCGTTATACTACTTCTAGGATGTGGAAAAATGCTTAAAAATCCTTAAACATGTTAAAATAAAGTCCAAAAAGAGTAGACAGAAAGGAGAGGAAACCAAATAAAATGACTCTTTGGCTTAAAAAAAAAAAAACAAAAAAACAGTGTTGAAAGGATTTAGGAAATGATTCCAAACAAACTAACCGAGAGGAGAATAACACACTTTTTAAATGTATGTGTGTGTATGTGTGTGTAGTTTTTACGCTTTTACAGTTGGAGTAATAAAATCTCTTCAATAATTTATGCAAAAACGACAGAAGAAGAGACAGAGAGCTTTACAAAGCAACAGTTTAGCATACAAAGTGTCTTAAAACATCAATAGCAGCATGCAGAACTATAGTGACAAAGTTTCCCTAGTACTGTGTAAGTTATACGAGATAGATATGGAGGGAGAGAGAGAGAGAGAGAGAATGAAGAAAAAATATGTTCTTAAGATTCATACACACTTCCAGTCAAAGTTAAATGCTATTGCCATAAACACAAACAAACAAAGTAAACACACTTTCAAACACACTCTCTTTCACTCCCTCAGCACTGCCTGACTCCCTCGCTCTCTCTTTACCTCTTTTCCCCCCTTTCTAATGTATAAAAGTTGCAGGATTTTTTTTTGTTTTTTGCATAATCGAGAATATTTTTACGTTGTATGTAGCCATGTGAAGTTTACTCCAGTAATTGAAACTTTTGCCTTGAAATGTTGCCATAATCCATAGCATACTTTTAGGTTACATCCTTGGAGTACATTAAACTAATAACGTGAGTATGGAGAACAGCCAACTTACTAGGAAAACAACTTAAAACTTTCTAAGTTACACGGGAAAAACTTTCACGGTTATTTTCCCACTTGTCAAGGGAAGGGTAAACTTAGGTAGGAAGGCTAACATTCCCACAGGGGGCTTATATAATGACTCGAATATGTTTTTGGTACAAGGACGAGGAACAAACCGTCTGTTAAAGGCGTGTGCAGGTCTGTTGAATATAATAAACGCTTCCCATTCTATATTTCGGTTGCTAATAACTGTTGGAGAAATACAGAATCTCATCAATCAAGCTCGAAATAAATTAAAAGCAAACCGAAAATGGCCTTGTATTGCTAGTTAATGTTAAAGCCATCTCTCAATCTGAGTTTAGGTTCCTTAGAACATTTGTCGAGATGCTCAGAATATAACACAGCAGCAGTCAGGCTTGAATCTTAATTCAAGTGTAAAACAGTATTCTAATGGATTGAAGTGATTGATGTCAAGCACGACATTTTATTAAAGCATATGCTCTAGCTGGTCTATATATACTAGCTGGTTGCATATCCTTAGTTTCATACCATACTTATACTATTTTAAAGTTCTCAGGAATTCATAAAGCCTATTGACGTCTATACAGACGCCTATCAAGAAAGATCCTGCACACAAATCCAGTGAAAAAATGTAAAGAAAGTACATTTGTTTTGCTTTCTGAACAATCTAACCAATAAATGACGTCCATCGTCTGTTATATCCTATGGAGACTAAACTCGGAATATTCAACATCAGCGTGAATTCATGTGATGCACGCAAGCTATTGTTTTTTATCAAGCATCTGCTGGCCAAGTTAGCTAACGCATGCTTGACAAAGGAGAAGAGCCAATCTGCAGTAAATTGAAGTTGAAATGAAAACCCGTATGTGGATGTGTGGAATTCGGAGAATAGTAATTAGGCAGGGAGATCTACAAGAAGGTGGAATGGCCTGACAAAGGAGAAGAGCCAAATCGACTATAAATTGAAGTTAAAATGAAAAACTATACATGGATGTGTGGAATTCGAAGAATAGTAAGTAGGCAGGGAGATCTACAAGGAGATGGACATGGAAACTATTAAAAGAGCTGTTGGATACACAAAGAAATATAAAAAAAAAAACGTTGTGTGCTCCTTTGCTCTTCGGAATAGAAAATCTGTCGATTAATATGCTTAAACTTGAGGTTGGGTTTCCATCTTTCTTAGCCTACCAGTGACGATAATATTCTCAGTGCCTACATAAGTACATATGTGTACAGGCAAGGCTTCATTCAGTGCTTCCCGAGATTTTTAATCAGATTGAATGTTATGTATGCTCTATATTAGGTATGAAACGATACTTAAATGTCTGTGCAAGGATCTAAATTTTCCTGCTAAAAACTTAGACATTTTTTGTACAATGGGTCAATTCGACCTCCGGGTACTGTACTTGTCTTCATTGACAAGTACACGTCCTCTAACCTAACCTAATCTAGACATTTTGAAGGAATAAGAACCGAGAATAATTTAGTACAGCCATCCCTGACATCAGTATTCGATTTTGAGCCGCGAGTTTTTCGGTAAATTTGTCGTTGAAGATTTTTTATAGAACACGATTCATTTATAGAAGTGTACTCATTATAAATCGAGATAGAAGACAGAAGGTAATAGTCTACATTACTAGGATATGAACTTCGGGCTGACAGTATAGAGAAGTGTCCTACCAATTCGAGTGCTTATAATACCCACGGCCACAAAGTTGCGATTTCAACTGCATTCTTTCTTATTAGATCAACAGCTTGCCTGTTAAAAATGGCAAAAGTGGTTAACAGAAGCAGTCTTAAGTGTAAACAGTGATAAGAAGACGCCGTATTTCAATTCATTACTAAAAAAAATTCCATGCGTATGCTACTTTGTTATCCTTCCCTTATCCTGCTCTGTGTTAAGCAAGCAAATGTTGAAGCATGTGTTTCATACACGGCTCTATAAAGTTTTTTTGTGACTCTCAAGGGGGAGAGATAGAGAGATGGAGAGAGAGAGATGTGTGCGTGTGTGCATAATTGCTTAGAGTATTTAAAATCATAGACTCTCGGGTATCAGTTGGGTTTTTTCCAAAGTCTCGCAACTAAAAACTCGATTATGTTGCTAACGCTTAAGCGAGTTAAATTAGTTGAAGTGATAAATGAATTAATAAAACGAATTAAAAAAGAAAATTTTCCATACAAAATCAAGGTTTTAGGAAAGAACACAAATTGTACATAGATACAGTGTTGGAAAAAATAATAGAAACGATTACTAGTTCATCATTAAAATGTTGTATACTTTATCGTTATAAACTTTTATTGTTGGAAATTACTGTCAAATTCTTGCTAATGTAACGGGATTTTATTATTTGCTTTCTTTATTGCTTTCTTCTCTTTTAATTTATTAGTTTTCAGGAAAAAGTAAGAAAATACGTAATTTAGCTGAAAAAATTAATAGAAACGTTTTTCTAAAACCGTGTTTAAATTTAAAATAAATAAACTTTTTTCATGAAATATTTAGAAGAAGTGGTAAAAATTGAGATAAAATATCTTTTTTTTGACCATTTGTAAAATTTTCGGGTTGAGTGTGTGTTTTAAATCTTTCAAAAAATGGGTCGAGGTGTTCATACCACTGATGCTGAAAGAAATGTTATCCTTAAGTTAAAATCTGATGGCTTATCACTTGGAAAAATAGCCCACATAATGAAGTGTTGTAAGCATAACGTATTTAAGTGATTCACCATACAAAAAATATCCAAACTAGAGGAAGAAAGAGGAAAACTTCCACCCGTTTTGATCAAATTTTAGTACGTCATTCCAAAAAAATTTTTTTTGAGTCATCTAATGAGCTTAAAAATATACTAGATGCTCCAGTAACAAGCAGTACTATAAGAAATAGGCTCAAAGTCCAAGGTCAGTACCTCTTTTAAGTAAAACACAAATATACGAAAAAGGTTAGAATTTGCCAGAAACAAATTTGCGGAAAAATTGGAACAAAGTGCTCCATCAGACGGAAAATGTTTTGTACGTCGCCCTGCCAATAAAGAGTTTGATCCAAAATGCACAAAAAAGACAGCCAAACAGGGTTGCGGGTCCCTAATGATATGGGGATGTTTTCAACGTTTTTTGATGCGTTTCTATTATTTTTTCCAACACTGTATATGCACACACACCTATGGTATACTCGTATATGGGACGTAATTACTTATGGAGAAGAAGAAAAATAAGTTTCATGCTCATCTTCCGAGGCCAGATGAGGAAGAGGAGAAAATTGCACTTTACCTACGAATACATGATAGATACATGCGCCTTGATTTTTAATATGCAAACGATTTCACTTATGGCTGATGCCTTGAGTGAATACTTAGAGTCGAAATAAATTGAAAAATGAATGTGTCAAGACAAATAAAAATTCATGGCTGTGGTATAGCAATATGCCATACATAGCCTACCGACGTACCCCTACTAATCTACTACGTCTTACTTCCACAACTGAAGAAATGGTTTGACGAAAAGATATTTGGATTCTTGTGATGAAATCATATCACAGGGATGTCTAATTTTGATGAGGTGGACAAATATTATACAAGCGTTTGAGGGAGACTGTATTAGAAATTTCCTTCCAACGTCTAAACCAACCAAATTCCGGATGTTAGTCGATCTCTGTAACTCTCCACTTATGGAGTGGAAAAAGAAACCCATTGTGTGAAACTAATTTTAAAATTTATTCGTATTCTTTGCCAGAGCACGCCCAAAATGTTTTTTTTCTAATTTCATAAGCCAACCGGTCCTGGATCAATGAGGAGTCCTGCTTCATCGCTAGGCTCACTTGGCGCACAATGGATAGGAGGCGTACCAACCAGCTACTTGGACTTGGCCGTAATATCATCTCGATCACAGTGGCCATGCTTACAGGCCACTGTGTTATGGGTAGACACGCGGAAAGAATGCGACTCCCATTTAACGACTTATGCCGTGGATGCAGATCCGCCGAGGAGGAGGAGACTATTATCCACATCCTCTGCCAATGCCCATCCCTTGCGGGATGCAGATATAGGTTATTTGGCTCTTCGACCCTTGTCAGCTTGACGGAGCTATCGTCCATTGATATCAAGGACATAGCCGCGTTTATCAAACTTTCTGACTGGTTTTCCAGCGTGGGGTAGTCGTGCTTTTTGGAAAATGTGCAGCCCTTGCGCTGACCAACTTCCCCCCCCCCCCCCTTGGATCGGAGGAACTTGGTCAGTGCAGAGGCTGCGTTAACCTCAAGTGAGCTTTTTTTTTTGGTAAGTTAGAGCTACCACGCCAACCTAACCTAACCTAACCTAATTTCATAAGCGACCATAAGTGTAAATTACTTACTCTCTTCATACTCTCTCTCTCTCTCTATCTCTCTTGTTACTGTGCCCTTTTCTTAAGCTTGTCATACGCACACAGTAAAATGTTTAAACATTTCTTTGGAATTTCTTTCCAGTTGCTCTTCTTCTGACCCTACCAATACAAATACAGTGACAAACAAATTATTGCCATATTTCCGAGAACTGGAAGGGATGGTAGGGATGGGATGTGTCCTGTGTAAGTGACATTCCAATTAAATTTTTATTGAATGAATTTCATTGAATTGTTCATTTTGCTTTGTTAACCTAACAATAACAGACAAACAGTTTTAAGGGGTTTTTTTTCCAATGAATTTTTGCCAAATTTTATGGTCAATTAGGTTTTGGCCAACTTAAAAAAATTTTTTTATTGGCTGAATTATTTTTTTGTTTATGACATTAATAGGTCTGAAGAGCTTACAATTTTTAGGAATTAATTTGGCTGTTCGATATTCTATGAAATTTAAAAAGGGGGTTCACATTCCAATACATTTTTATACATTTTTTATCAGTAATTTTCCTTGCCTTTCTGAACAGACGTTCTACACACAGACATATGTATGTATATATGTACACATATTGTTAGCTATTGTAGATGTTAATTAGCTTCCATTTAGAATACTTGCCAGGCAATAAGCCACCCTGATTGCAATGCAACTTAATGTCTCGTCAAGCTAACATGTGGCATTAATCCCCTGAGCACTCCACTATCCTATTTGCGGATCCCTATTTAATCCTTATTTTGTGTTAGAGAATTTCACTCAAGTTTTCCAAGAAAAGAGACCAGATCTTTCGATAATCTAATCCGCATCTAGGATATTGAATACTCTTCGAAAAGTTTAATTTTAAATGATCTTTCACACATACATACATACTTAATTGATCATTACAACCCTTCAGTCAAGATTACGACCTAGTTTCTCACACCACTTATGTTGTGTGTGTTAATTTTATCCGAACGACAGATTTTTGAGAAACTTTTCATGGCAATTTTTATTTCACACTCAGAGTTTTTGCCAGAAATCTGCTGAGAGGAAGTCGCCGAAGAAATACTTGTTGTATTTTATTTTGATGTCTGGCCTGGGGCTCGAACCCTGGTTTTTCGTCTAATAAGCCAACACACTACCTACTAGACCACGGCGACTTCATAAATGATCTTTCTGCCACCCAAATTACTGAATTGTGCTTCAAGCTGACTAAAAGGCCGTTAATAGCGCCGGTGTAGTTATTATGTTGACCGTAGTCTAGTAGGTAGTGCCTTGGCTTATTAAATGGGAGCCCAGTTCAGACATCTTGAAAAAAAAAAAGAATTATGAACGACTACTTCCTCTTTGCAGTCTTCTAGCAAAAACTCTGCGACTAAATAAAAATACCATGAAAAGTTTTCTTAAAATCTGTCATAAGAAGCCAACGTTAAACTCAAGACTCCACCACTCTCACTCATTGATAAAATTAACACACACAACATGAGCAGTGTGAGCTGCTAGGTTGTAAGCCTGGCTAAAGGCTTGTAACGACCAAAGTAAGTAAACAAAGTAATCAACCATGCTGGGGAATTTATTCTGGATATGGAATCTTCTACTTCTAGTATTTGATTCATCCTTAACGGCTATTAGAGGCGGGAATCAGACTTTTTTCGAGATCTAAACTGCTTGACATGTGCTGCCATTTTTTTCGTTGATTATCGCAACACTATTGTGTCAGTTTAATATGGGCTCCTGTTTACAGGAATAATTGTGAAGCTGATAAGCTTGTTAGAGCGCGCATACTTTTACGGAATAGCAATCCGTTCATGTATTTACACCTCTGTTAGGCTGCCATATTAGACAAGCGTGTTGATTGTCCGCTGATAAGCATGAGTTGAAGAAAAGCTTACTTACTTAATTGGTCATTACAACCGTTCAGTCAGGATTACGACCTAGTTTCTCACACCACTTATGTTGTGTGTGTTAATTTTATACATGAGTGGCGGGACCTACAGTTTAAAGTCGACTCCGAACGACAGATTTTTGAGAAACTTTTCATGGATATTTTTATTTCACACTCAGAGTTTTTGCCAGAAATCTGCTGAGAGGAAGACGCCGAAGAAATATTTTTTGTATTTTTTTTATGTCTGGCCTGGGGCTCGAACCCTGGCTTTTTCGTCTAATAAGCTAACACACTACCTACTAGACCACGGCGACTTGAAGAAAAAGCATTGTTTTATTGTGAGCTTTGATTTAATAAAGCTAACTGGCTCTTCCATTTTTTTTTTGTTTGATGCCAGATAATGCTCCCCTTGAAATTTATATGTGAAGCTGTACGAAGCACTCGACTCTTGGCAGAAATCTAACATATTATAGATAAGACCAGAAAGGTGACCTATTTCTAGAATGGTGCACCAGTTTACCTTGAATATGGCAGATCTACCAAAAAGACTGTGGACGTTAGGTAAACAATCTACAGACAATTGAGACTTAATTTGTTAATAAAAGCCCAAGCTGATGTCAAAGATGAGTAAACAAAATTAAAATGTTAAAAACAAATGGAAATAATGGCGCCATAAGCTAAAAGGATTTTTTGTTAATTATTTTTTTTTAAATCCAAAAGTGTAGGCAGACCTTTAGAAAAACATTGGATTTAATGGGAAGAGTATAAAATAATAAAATTTCCTCTTTGGAAAATTTGTTGTAATTCGAGCAGCCTTTAAAATATAATGTTTTAAAGTATTTTTTTCTTGGGTATATTTACAGCGGCTTTATTTACATTTAACCCACTTCATTTTAAATTGACAAATACTTTTAGGCGTTTTCTATTTTCATGTCACTCCTGGTAACAGACAAACAACGTAGTGACTCTTTTATATTCGAAGGGTCTCTCATTACATCGTTAATTATTTTTTAAATTGAATTTGTTGAAGTTTAATAATAAAATAATACACACACACACAGAGAGAGATAGAGAGAGAGAGAGAATTACATCAATTTCTAAATGAGAATTTAATGACACTAAAAAAAAAAAAAAAAACACTGCATACTTTTAGGTGAAATTAAAAAAAAATTAATTTAAAATTAAAAATTAGAATTTTTAATAACAAAAATTTTAAATCTATTTTAAATTCATTTCAAGGATATTAGAAAAAAAAAACAATAACAAAAACATACACTGTATAAAGAATACATAAACAATACAAAAGAGATGGAAAACTTTTCAACAGCAACAGTAATTAACAACACTTGCTGTTCGGTTTTAACACACAAAAAAAGTAAAATCTGTTTTAAAATTAAGTTGAAAACTCTTTCTCTGTTCAACAATTCTTAACAGTGTTGTACGAAAACTTTAATTCAATTGTTGGGAACCCTTGCAAAAAGAAAAAAAAAAAACCGTATACATATTTAAGCGGATTAAATACACACTTTCTGTTGTACAATTTAAATGCTGTGGTAATTTCCTTAAGTTGTGCTGAAATAATGCAAAAAAAAAAACAAAATTCTACAAAATAAAGAGAAAATATTTGTTAACAAAATTTACCAAAAACTATATTTTTAACACAATAAAAATTGTAGTTTTCTAAATAAAATTTAGAACAATAAAGAATTTTATTCAGAACAGAACAAAATTATGGAAATTGTTATAATTATTGCGAGCTAAGTAACTTAAGCCTTATGCTCGGTGTGGTGTAATAGACTAGAGTCTCTGTTGTGAATCGAATCTACGACCCACTAGTCTTCCACGGCACCTAATATAATTACAGAAAGTCAATAAGTGAAAGCAAAATTTTCATATGAAATTTAAAATATCGAGCGAGAATTCCTTTGTAAAGCAGAGGCTTCATGTCTAATACTTACTTACTTAACTAGTCATTACAGAGTTTTAGTCAGGATTAGAACCTATCTTCTGACATCACCTATAGCACCATTCATAAGCAACTGGAGCTATAGTATAACGTCGAACGACGGATTTTTATGAAACTTTTCATGGCAATTTTATTTACTGTCAGAGTTTTTGCCAGAAGAAAAAAAATATTTCTTTTCATGTTTTGTTTTTGTTTAAGACATCTTAGCTAGGGTTTGAACCATCGGCTAATAAGCCAACACATTACCTCCTGGTCTATGGTCTACACCTCAAGTTTAATCCCTTCATTAATCACGTTGCAGGGTTGATGTTGAATAAGGAGCTTCTACTACGATTATATGCAGCTTCTCTGATAGATACGCTGCAACCAGATATCTTTCTAGTGCAAATTTAACTTTAAAGTGGTTCGTTAGCGTACTTGGCTTACTGATAAGGCCTAATTGTAATACCGCCATTACCTTTTCAGTTAAAAAATTATAACTCTTAGCTGGTATTTCTCAGTCATGAGTAATGAAGATGTGAATTCTCGTGCGGTCAACAAACTCTGCGTGACCAAGAATTCCTTGTTTTTCACTAAGCACACGTTTGGCAAAAACTCTGAGAGTGAAATAAAATTGCCATGCCATGTCCCGCCAATGTATGGATAAGTAGCCGAAAGAAATTTTTTTTCATATTTCGTTTTTTTTCAAGATGGCTAGGCCATGCCTTGCAACAATGACTCTCGTCTAATAATCCAACACATTACCTACTAGACTAGGGCCTCTGCTATTAATTATATACAAGAACTTTAATAATTTGTTGCCTAGTTTCAGGCAATCTCAAACAAATTAACCTCAAAATTGCTGAATATTAAATTACTTTTGAAATAAAATTTCAAAATTCAAACGAATATTCCTCCTTGGTGTATGCAATAAATTTATTGTTAAAAAACCATGTTATTGTATAATTACAGACGAATTTGTTTTATTAAACTATACTTTTTGATCACAACCAAAGTGAAATTAATTATTAATTAATTAATAATTTAATTCTGTTTACATAATGGTAAATAGCCTTAAGGCCATATTAAATTAATTAAATAGAGATTAGATAAGCACACATCTAAAACACCTAAAAGTAGGCATTAAATTTGTAAATATTACAAAACTTGAAAGAATTACTAGCTAAGTCTTGAAAATAATTGCTAAAGGCAAGTAAATTAATTAATGAAAATGATGTATGAGAAGTTTACAAAATAATCGTCCCACCGTATCTCCCCCTTCTTGATTCAAATATTTCTTATGACCAATACTGTTCAGGTAACCTTAGCTTAGTATAAAGTTTGTTAACTTATTAGATATACTCTGGCAATACGATTTGTGCTCTGGTTGATCAATCCACCTACAGTGTGAAGGCGTTACGACATAAAAACTGCCTCATATTGAACTCCGTAGAGTATACTTCAATTAAAAGAATTTGTTTTTCAAATTCACAAAACGTTTTCAAGGTGACAAACAAAATACTGGAAAAGTATTGTGGGTGTCAACCACTCAGCCTACACTGAACAACTTTCACTTGCGTTTCACAATCATTTCTTAAAAAGCCCACATGTGTTGTATATTTTATTCTTACATTTAGTTTTTATCGAATTAATATTCAAAGCATACTGTTAGGCGTTGTGTATTTTGTTTCTCTAGTTTTGTAAGGACTTTTCCAATAAATGTAAATGAAGTTATTGTTGTAAAGGATTTTGCATAGAATTACAATGTTATTGCAGAATGGCAACAAGGAGCTGCCCACTTAGAGTTACAAAAGTAAACAAAAATAGAAAATTGTTTAATTTAGTTTTTAGCGCCTGCAAATAGGCAAACAAAAGCAAGTGTTTTTGCCTTTGTAGTATACATTTTTTTCAAATTGAACTTTTAAACATAAAAGGGGAGGTTTTTTAAATATTTTAATATAAACGGAGAATATTCATCATTGCAGGTTTTTTAATGAAAATTTTTCTTAGAATATATCGATTACCATACACGCGTATTTCTACATGGGAAAACTTTCTATAGAAATTTTGTTAAATTTCGAAATAAATTTCATAAATTCTTACAAATTATTTCATAAAATTAAAAAGAAATTCTCTTTCAATTATCCCATGTTATCCAACATTAATCTCTCCTCTCGTACGTAGGATTTCATTAACCACAATAAAATTACATACTTATTGGTTAAGAGACCCATCCCCGGCTGCGCCGTATTTAATAAGTAATCAAACAACAACATCATCACTCACTCAGTAAGTCTCAAATGAACTGACTTTCACCAACATGTCATGCTTTTTCTCTCTCAATTCCCGCACATTGTTTAACATAAGCAAACAACATGAAAAAAATAACTGAAATTAAGGAAAGAACTTCAGCTTGAATTACTAACTGCGAACATATACATGAATAACGACGATAAGTGTGTGTATATGTGTGCGTCTGTAAGTGAAGACCTCCTTCGTTTTTTTATTTTTGCGGTAAAGCGATTAACAATATTACTCGTAATTGAATTTCGTTGTTTTTCGTTAAAATTACAATAAAAACAATCACTCTGATACAATCAAGTATATTTTATCTCTCTCTCACACACACTCGCACAAAACAGCAGGACATAAACATATACAAGCCAATATACTCGAAGGCAAAACAACACTTCATTCATGTGTTCATCAGTACCAAAAGAAATCAAACCGCACACGACAACATCGTGTTCTTATGGACATTATCAAACGCCTCAAACTGTTTTAATATTCAGACTCAACACACGCAAGTAAATGAAGAGAAACAAGAAAAACCCGTTCAGAGAGGAAATGCGGGGGGACTTTAGTATGGTCACTACATCCAGATGAGAGATGAGAGAAACAAGAAACTGACAGTATGGGGAGAAAAAAATAAGGAAATGATTTTTCAAAAGAGTAACTTTAACATGGTCATTGCATTTATGTATGTATGTGATTAATATGTTTGTATTGGCAACCGCAAGTTTATACATTTAAAAATTATATGCACACACTCACTCACACAGTGACCACATTTCACCAAATGTAACCTCCTGTGGCAGTCATCAACGAATAAAAATAAAAGAAAGGTGAAGACAGAAAAAACAATTTTATTTCCTATTCAAATCACAGTGTGGCAATACAACGATAAGGATCTATAGAAAATTCTGGTTATCGAAATTGTTAGAGAAATTTTTGTTATAGAAAAATATTTTATAAAAAATTTTTGTTATCGATAAAGTTCTATAGAAAATTTTTGTTATCGATAAAATTCCTATAGAAAATCGATGTTATTGATAAAGTTCCTACAGAAAATTGATGTTATCGATAAGGTTTCTATAGACAATTTTTGTTATCGATAAGGTTTCTATAGAAGATCTTTGTTATCGATAAAGTTTCTATGGAAAATCGTTGTTACCGATAAAATTTCTATGGAAAATCGTTGTTATCGAAAAAATTTCTATGGAAATTTTTTGTTATCGATAATTTCTATAGAAAATTTATGTTATCGATAAGGTTTCCATAGAAAATTTTTGTTATCGATAAGGTTTCTATGGAAAATCGTTGTTATCGAAAAAGTTTCTATGGAAAATGTTTGTTATCGATAAGGTTTCTATCGAAAATTTTTGTTATCGATAAAGTTCCTATAGAAAATTTTTGTTATCGATAAAGTTTCTATAGAAAATTTTTGTTATCGATAAAATTTCTACAGAAAATCGATGTTATCGATAAGGTTTCTATAGAAAATTTTTGTTATCTTGCTACTATAGAAAATTTTTGTTATCGAAAAAGTTTCTATGGAAAATCGTCGTTATCGAAAAAGTTTCTATGGAAAATCGTCGTTATCGAAAAAGTTACTATGGAAAATCGTTGTTATATTTCAATGGAAAATTTTGGTTATCGATAGCTTCTAAAGAAAATTTACGTTATCGATCGTATATAAAATTATGCTATCGAAGATACGAAAATAATGTGGGGTAATTTAGTCTTCTGCATCGTTTCGCAACGTTAACATAATTAACGTATAAAATGCTCTTGTGCTGCAAAAATTATACTTCAAAGGCCTTTAAAATACCGCTCTAATGATAGACACACAAACAAACAGGCCAGCCAAGGATGGCCGTACAATGTCAATATTATCAACACTTAAGCATTGCCATCAACATTAACAACATCGTTATCGTTATCGATTTTTAACAACATCAAATTGTGTTTATTGTTATATTATATTTCAAGCCCTGGACGGTTTTTGGGGGTCAAATAATTGTTTTTTTTTTTTTTGGTTTATTGAAGCATATTTTATAGCTGGGATGCAGAGATTTTTATGGCGTTTACTTGTGACTCAATATGCAGGCATGAAAATCATGAATTCATTTACATTTAATATCAACAGGAGAGGAAAGAATACAAAAATATAACCTTACGAAGTTGTGTTGTTTCAGTTCGTTCTGGCACCATGTTCAGTTGTTAAAGCAAACCAGTTTAACACTGACGGGTTAAGGTAATGTTGATCTGTGTTCATCGCATTAAGAGGGAAAATATACGTCATATGCCACTATGGACACAATTATTCCACACAGAACTTCTAATACTACATCGTGATACCTGGTAAACCACAATCTGATTGTTTTTATTCTCTTTTATATATGTATGTACCTCTACAAAACTCTTGATAATGTTTCTTGGAAAAGTTCCATTAATATTGCTTTTTAATACACCGGTAATGTGCTCAAAACATTTAATTGTTTCTACTAAATTAAGGGCAAGAGTGAAGTCTTGTTTATTGTCACTGTGTGACCCTGTTTCCTACTGCTGTCATTGGGGTATTAGGGGTCGTATTTATCAATAACAACAACAGCTGGAAATATGTTTTCATTCATTTCATTGTTAACGTTTTTATTTTTTCCATTTTATTCCAAAATTTTGTTTGTTTTCCTTTCCTCGGCCTAAAAGTATGCAAATATTTTTCATAACATTCTATAGATTTTATACCTGGAATATAATAAAACAGGAAAAATATACTGAAAAAATATCAACAAACACCGAAAAGAGAAAAGAAATCAAAACAATTAACATGCTGAGGATTTATTTTTATCCCCAAACAGAAAACGTGTAGCCTAAAAGTATGCTTTAAAATTTCATAAAACAATGATTTGTATATGAATAAAAATATGTACTACAGGGAGAGACAGGAAACAGGAATAAAAATCAAACCTGAACCACACACTGATTTTTTAAAGGATATTTCAATATTTTATTTTTTTTTATGAAAAAAAGAAAAAAATTTAGTTTCTGAATATATTAAAGAAATCTTTAAAATTTTTATACTCAACCGATAGCATTGCATACCTTTTAGGAATAATATCTTAGTGAATAATTATGGTCAGGAATTTTAAACATTATAAACAACTCAAGTAATCGATAACTTTTTTGCTCATGACAATAGATAACAGAATATATAACTCATGTTATCGATAATTTGTCTGCAAAAAATAGACAATCCATGTTATCGATAACTTTTTCATGGAAAATAGATCACTTCTGTTATCGATAATTTTTCTGCCAATTTTTTCCCATGCTATCTATAACTTTTTCAGAGAAAATTCATAGATCATGTTATCGATAATTTTTCTGCTGAAAATAAACAATCCATGTTATCGATAACTTTTTCATGGAAAATAGATTACTTAAGTTATCGATAATTTTTTTTGCTAATTTTTTCCCATGCTATCGATAACTTTTTCAGAGAAAATTCATAGATCATGTTATCGATAATTTTTCTGCTGAAAATAGACAATCCATGTTATCGATAACTTTTCAAAGGAATTTTCTACCTTCCAACTTATCGACAACTTTTCTTTAAAATATATTACATTTTACCGAAAACCTTTCTATTGAAACAACGCCACCCATGTTATCGACGACTTCATTGAAGAAACTCATGTTATGGACAACGATGCCCAGCGTGCTTCTATAGAATTTAAGCAGACTTTTCGTGAGCCATTTTGTTGCGTATCTTGCTTTTGTATTATTTGCTAATTAGTCATTGTACGTATACATCCTTTCTCTCTTCTTCCCTGTGTCATTGCTCAAGTAAATATTTCAGGAATGCTAGGAAGTTCAAAACCGGAATTTAAATTAAAAACTGAGACCCATTCATTAGGGAAATGACAAGGGAAAGGATAATTAATATGAAAAACCAATGATTGTATTATCTATTCTGAGAGCAGGGTTAACCAAGTTATTTATTAGCTGCGTAGTGTGTTTGAAAAACAGAAGACTTTACAGGAGAAGGTTTCCACATTTCTTTTGCAGTTCGATAACCAATTTGCAAATGCTTTTTTTCGGAGAATATTTACTGCTTAAATTATGAAAGAAAAAATATTCCTTTTCTCTCTGCCTCTGCATATTTTTAGGAGGTTAATCAAGTTTTAATGTTAAAATAATAATGAAATATGAACAAAGATGAATTTTTTATTGTTGAATTTCATACACAAATTAATTAAATTTATAAAATTGTTTACCAAAATATGAAAAAAGAAAAATAAAAGAAAAGAAAAGAAAATAAAAAATAATTTTAAATTACTTCAAAATAAAAAGCACATGCAAATCCCTAAAGACTGGCTATAGATTTTAAAACAGCCCCAAGGTATGCTTTAAAATATTAATCAAGAGCAATACTTTAAATTCTCTAAAAAAAAGAAAAGAACTCAAACCCTGCAGATGTAAAGGGAAATGTATCATATTCCACTCAAATGTCAATTTCAACCATTAAATATAGCTTCAGGCGAAACGAAAGAAGGAGCATCATCAGCTAAAGCAGTAGTAGCAGCACACATTCATCATGTTTCTTCAATATTTCGAACACAGTAGAATTTTTATTTGTACAGTCAGTCTTAAACAATCACCAAAGCAAAGTTACAGGAATACAAACAATCGAGCACAAACGTACATGCATTGAAAGTGATATTCGTTCTTCAAATTTTTTTGGAAATAAACAGTCAAGGATAATATGAACTGAAATAATGGTGGGTGGGTAGGCAGGTAGAGGTAGCCGCTCTGGAACAATTAGTGAAAATTTGTACGGAATCGAACGCGGTGTGAATTGTATAATTTTTTCGAACCTCTCTATTCGAAATGGATGTCCCGAACACTTCATATCTTATACTTAATACTTTCCAAACAGACTCAGGATTCAAGACGCTGCCCGCCAGTTGCACAGAGACGACTACTAATATTAGCGGGTAAGTCCCTACAGTAGATACCAAGCGGAAAAAGGCATAACGTGGTTGTGGTAAGCAGGACACCACTAATAATGCTGCAGACAGATCTCTGTATGCGCCGTATAAGGTTCAGATTTGTTATCCTATCAAGGGATTCACACAAAGCATCCGTAGCAACAGATAATTCTAGCTACTGACGTGTACCTGCAGTGAATGTTCTTAGTTCTCAGACTTCATCCTCATTTCTTTTTCACAAGCGTAGATTTCAATGGAGATCTTTTTTATCATGGATATTCGGTTTCAAAGAGTTTAGGTTCGATCCTATAGAACCTTAGTAAGCGAAAAACTGTGGCGTTAACACCTCCGTGTTACCTCAAACTGCCTTCCTCCCCAGTAAGATGCATCCTATCAGCAATAGCGTCGACAAATCTATGAAAAGATTGATTTTAATTTGTTTGCCCTCGTATTTCATTTTCAGCATCAATTTTCTCCAGCATTTTCAGTCACATGTCATGTGTGTTTTTCTCTACCTTTTTTCCTTCAGTTACAGTCGTGTAAAGTTTACATCAATGACAGTGAAATGACTGTTATAAGGTCCTTGATTTTTTCAAATTGAAAAATATATTTTAAAATTTTTTCTTCACTCATCACGGCAAATAAAACTGATTATTGATGAGCATGTCATGAGAGAGACAACTTAGAATGAAAATGCAAGAAGTTGTATGAAATTGTGCATATTTTTAGGTATTTTCGAAATTTTTAAAAAGAAATTTATTTCTATTGAATTTAAATATATTTTTTAAAATTTTAAAATATTATTATATATATATTATATTAATATTTTAAAATATTATTGATTTTAAAATATTACTGTCCTTTCTCTTGATTCTCAAATATTTTTGCCAACGAAAACGATGCTTCTGATGAGGGTATTTTTGTAAAACTTTTTTGTTGCCTGCTTTTAGGGGAATTTAAGCACATGTTATGAATTTATTGCTTAACAGAGAATGGAAAACATTAATTTAAAAAACTTGTGCACAAAACCGTAAATAATAAATTCTTCGAATTACAACTGTTTTAGCAATTGAAGTCTAAATAAGCGTATGCCATAATTATTACCTGAAAATATGCTTTAATATTTTTTGTATATATATTATGATTTAATGGAGTATATTTACATATAATTCGTTTATTTTGTATTGTTTTTATTTAAATTTTTTTTAATTAAACAACTAAATTAAGTTGTATTTATTTGGCTGTAATTTATGCACGAATATTTATTCTGATAATTTTAGCATTTAAATTTCAATTTTATTATATATTTATTATCTTTTTCAGAGAAGTTTTTACACGTATTTGTTTTACGATAAACTATTTACTGATATTTATTTCCCTTTAAAAATATTCCACTTGAATATATTTATTTTTAAAAGCAACAGATACATATCTGCTCACAGCTTTTTTCACATCATGTTTATTTCGGTTGATAAGCTTTATTACGTGAAAAAACACTTCATAAAAAAGATGTTAAAAGTATGCTGGAATGTTTTATGATTTCAATAATTTACATTGAAATTAACGAAAAGTTTAAGGCTGGTAATATTTCGAAAAAGGGGCAGTATTTTCAATATAGTAATTATAGTGAAATATGAAATGAAATCGATAACAAACATTTTTATAAAAAATGTATCGCTAACAAAAGTTTTCGAGAGAAAATGTATCGATAATAAAAATTTTCTATCGAAAATGGTTGGATAACAAAATTTTTCTATCAAAAATGGGTGAATAACAAAAACTTTTTATAGATAATGTATCGATAACAAAAGTTTTGTATAGAAAATGTATCGATAACAAAAATTTTCTATCGAAAATGGGTGGATAACAAAAATTCTCTATATAAAATGTATCGATAAGAAAAATTTTTTATAGAAAATATATCGATAACAAAAATTTTGTATAGAAAATGTATCGATAACAAAAATTTTCTATAGAAAACGTATCGATAACAAAAATTTTGTACAGAAAATGTATCAATTACAAAAATTTTCTATAAAAAATGTATCAATAACAAAAGTTTTGTATAGAAAATGTATCGATAACAAAAATTTTCTATCGAAAATGGGTGGATAACAAAAATTCTCTACAGAAAATGTATCGATAAGAAAAATTTTTTTATAGAAAATATATTGATAACAAAAATTTTGTATAGAAAATGTATCGATAACAAAAATTTTCTATAGAAAATATATCGATAACAAAAATTTTGTATAGAAAATGTATCGAGAACAAAAATTTTCCATAAAAAACGTATCGATAACAAAAATATTCTATGGAAAATGGGTGGATAACAAAAATTTTCTATAGAAACTGTATCGATAACAAAAGTTTTCTATAGGAAATATATCGATAACAAAAATTTTGTATAGAAAATGTATCGATAACAAAAATATTCTATAGAAAATATATCGATAACAAAAATTTTGTATAGAAAATGTATCGATAACAAAAATTTTCTATCGAAAATGGGTGGATACAAAAATTCTCTATAGAAAATGTATCGATAAGAAAAAGTTTTTATATAAAATATATTGATAACAAAATTTTTCTATAGAAAATGTATCGATAACAAAATTTTTCTATAGAAAATGCACCGATAACAAAAATTTTCTATAGAAAATGTATCGATAACAAAAAATTTCTATTGCATTTTGATGATGAATGGGAGTTGCGATTTTATTTATTTTAGTATTTGCACATGTTGTTTAATACTAAATCCGTCTAGCTTCAACAAGATGGCGGTTATCACAACTTGCAAAGTTCTGAACTTTTTGTTGGAAGACCCGATAGAACATTTTATACATAAAACTTCTTTTAACATTCATTTGTTGCTTTTGAGTGTTTTTATTTTATTTTTTTTACCCGAATTTCCTTTCTTCACTATGACTGTATGGCAAACAAAATAAGTACAAAGTGAAGTGAAGCATATTTTGGGGAGCATCAAAAATATGCTGCACAAAAAAAATAAAAAACACATAAAACGTACAAAATTTTGAATAAAATTAAATGTATGTATATATATTGGCTGTAAAATACAAGGACATGCTCACAAAGTTGAATTTTGTTTTTAAGGGTAACAGTCAGCACATAAGTTTCTGTTTTATTTAATATTTAAAGAGAAATAAAACTCAGCATATTTTAAGGGTTTTATTTTATTGAAAAAAACTTTAAAAACATAAACGAGAGACATTTTGTGTTGCAAATTTTTACTTTATTAAACCATATTTTGTAGCCAATTTGTTACAATTTAATTTATTTCCTTTAAAAAACAATGAAATCTTTAAAAATTAAAGGATAAAAGCTAACTTAAATGTTCTTTTATACTTGCAGAGGACTTAAGTGGAATTCATTTGACCATAACCAACTTGTTTACACATCCTTTTAGGTCTGCCATCTCTATTGTTTTCAAAAACTTTCCTACAAGATGTTTTCCCACAAAAAGGTTTTAATTATTTGGAAAATTTCTTGTCAAAGATTCTTGTAAAGGATTTTCGATGTGCCCTTCCAACCATTTCTAAATTAAATGTTTAACCAAATAACTGCCCTTAAGAAATCACGACAACAATTTATTTTAGCCCCATCTTCTGGTTTTTACTGCCTTTAAAAACTTTTCATATGTTTCTCTGACAAGCTTCAAATGACACATATCCTGTGACCTTAAAGGAGTGGGATATTGCTAGGCTTTGAGTCACTGAGTAAATTAATTTCTGCAAAATAAACCTCTCATCCATATGTGTATGCCTGCATATATGCTATAAATCTTTCTAAATGTCACACATACTTTTAGGCATTTGAATAACAAACACAATACATTTCAGGCAAGGAGAGAAAAATACTATACTTGCAAGCAGTAGATGTAGTATAACTTAAGGCACTTGAGAATGGTGACACAAATATACAAAGAAATTCATTTCAGACTTTCAAATTTCTTTGTTTCGTTTCCAATGTATGGAAAACTTTAAGACTATCACACAAAAACTGAGTTTATACACCCATAACGAAAACAAATGCCTTGAAAAGTTTTCAAACTTGAAAAAATTTTCTTTGCTTACATTCTTCATTTAAAAAGAGAAATTGGGGGCAGACCACCATAAAAAAGGTTGACATATAGTGTAACAAAAAACTTTGCAAAGTTTCAAAGAAATTTCTCTAACCGTTTGGAACCTGCCTATATATCCTTTTTCTCAGAAAATTTTAAATTTATAATTGTGCTAAAATTGAGTTCAAATATTTTAGTTTTTAAAATCTACATCTTATAAACAAATTTCTTGCTTAAATATTAAAAAAAAAACTTGAGGATTTTATTAAACGAAAATTTTTAAATAAAACCTCTGAAACCTCTGAAAACTTAATTCAAGGTTGTCTTTTGGTACGCCTGATGTTATTGAAAAATTTCATTAAAATCGGTGAAACGAATACAAAGCCAGCCATATATCCTTTTTTTAAATTTTTTCAAAAAATAGAATTAAACTTTAAAACGAAACTAAGAAAGGAGTAAACAGTCATAAAAAAGATATTAAATGTTTTAAAAGTATCTGGGGAACTTTCCTTTTTCTTTCGGCAAATGTAATAATGATTAAACAAAAAATTTAATTGCCTTGAAACTTTTATCTAGAATTTAAACTTTTAAATTGTGTATTTATGTACCTCCCATTAGAGGCGATTAACATGATCATAAGAAGCATACGTACACATTTTATATTTGCTTAACCAAAAGGTTTGTTTATAGGATTACATAAGGAAGGAAAGCAATAGACTAGAACACATGTCCTCAGAAAACACGTACACAGCCAAGCACACTTTCTTATGCTGTCTCTAGCTCGTGTAGACATTAAAAACGTATCAACAAGTACTTTATATTTTAGTCACGTACAAAGCCAATATAAAGGACTTTCGGCAAAAAAAAAATAAATAAAAATTAAATAAAAGTCCTGTTAGATCAATTTATGTAAGTGTGTGAGCACTTCAGGTGCGCAAAAGAAAACATTTTTGCAATTAATTTCCCTTTTTTTAGGATTTAAATTGTAAAGAAAACATTTGAAAAATCAAAACATACTTCAGGGCAAATAGTTTTTGTTTCCACACCATTTAAATGATTTTTAAAAAGTTTTTCTGTTTTTTTCTTTTACTTTTTAACAGCTTACCCAGCTAAAGAATATTAGTCAAGCAAATACTGATACAAAATAGTACGTTTTTATATAAAATTGTAAACAATTTTTGAAAACTTATAAAATGCGTAACAATGGCTACAGGATACCGACACTTACAGAAAGGTTGTAGTTATACCTGATTAATATTCTGCTAAAGTTTCATTAAAATTGCCTTTAAAATACAAAAGCTTCCCGTATATCCTTTTTTTTAAAACTTCAAATTTATGAAAATTTTACATAAAAGTTCAATAACATGAATTAATTATTATGATTTTATTACTTTCATTATGATTTAGTAAATTTGAGGGCTTAAAAATGATTTTACGCTTCTGGAACTTGACAAAAGGTTGTATTTTTATATGGTTAAGCTGCTGCCTGAATATCATTGAATTTACTTTAAAGGTTCAAAAGTTCCCCATATATCCTTTTTTCGAAAACTTCAAATTTGTGGAAATTATTTATAAAATGTCAGTAATCTTTATTATTTATTACGATTCAATTACTTTCATTATGAGTTAATGAATGTAAATCTGTAGAAATGGCTTTAGAGTATAAAAATTTCGCTTTTTTTAGTAAAAAATTAATGCCAAGTATTTCTTTATAAATTCTTGTTTTAAATGCATTTCCCATGTAATTTATATTTTTTATTTTTAATAAAAATTTGTTAACAATTGTTTTACATGACAAAATGTCTCGTAGATGTTAATAACTTTCTTAAAAATGTGATTAAAGCTGAGAAATTTACAAATTGAACGTGAAGTTTTATTGGCAATCCATAATGCTTGAAAGTTTTTAAGTTCCGTTTATATTTTCGGTGTCCTGCGAATGTCCTTTTCAGACTTAAATAAATTTTGAAGATTTTTAAACAAAAAACAATTGTCTTTGAAAAATCTTTGTTAGAAGCTTGTACATCCTTATTATTTTTGATAGTTTTTTTTTATAATTTTCTTACAATTTTTCCATGGAGAAATTATGGAAGTTGCAATTGATAACTTCATTTACTGGTTTAGTTTTGATAAACCAAAGTTTTGCGGTTAAATTGTTTATGAACATAAAAACAAATCTGTAGCCAAGGCATATGACTTCTGCTTTCAGTTATCCTGTATTTAGGTAGTTAAACACAACCACATTTCAAAGAAGTGTTGAAAACAGACATGCTGCGAAAGAACATTTTTTTCTTTTTCTAATGAAAAATGTTTAAATGTTGAGCAGAGGTTGTCTAAAACCTTGCCATTCCATTGCATTCATTTTTATGTTTATTTTTATCTTGTTTTTAATTTCAAAGTCTAGCAACTAGGCAGCCAGCCAGTCAATAGTTTTAAAAATACTCAGATTGTTTGTTTAAAAACTCTTTTTATTTTAAATAACTGCCTCTTATGTGTGGAGGTAGACATAGTTTTATAATTGCTTTGCCAGCAATTAAAAATAGATACAGAGAAGCCATTTAAAAAGGAAACTACAAACAGCAATCGGTCATAATAATAACCCAGACGCCATATATTTTTATAGGCTTTGAATAACAAAGGCTCTAAAAAGCAAAAGTTAACGACAACAAACACTAAAGATGAGTCTGATGAACTAAGAAAGTCTACTACCATACTTGAATATACTAAAAAAGTAATTTTATTTGTGAAACTTTAGCCTTTAAAATACCATAACTTTCAAAACTTAGCATGGATTTAACCAAAACTTGGTAAAAGGTAGTAATATTAAGTCATCTATACACAATAAAATTTTCAAAAATTTTTCATCAACGGTAAGAGATCCCGCCATATATCCTTTTTCTTTAAAGATAGCATAAAATGGACCAAAAATGACAAAAATAAAATCTGTAAACAAAATAAACCAATAAATTCTATAAAAGTTGATTCATGAAGGTAGTTTGGTTCAATTTATTTAGGAAATTGGGGAATTTAGCTTTCCGCTCAATGTCCTTTTTAAAAAGTTTAAGTTTTTATATGATTTTCGGTTGCTATTTCACATTTAGTTCTTATGGAATTCAATTTAAAGAAATTAGAAGAAAAATTTTGAGAGCTCTTAATATGTCCTTTTTTATACAAATTTCTAAATATGTTTAGAATTCAGCAAAAATCACTTTATGAACGTAGTTTGGTTTCATTTCTATGGGAAATGAAAGCTGGCTCCATTGTTGTCACAATTTCGGCTTTCTGTAGAATATCCTTTTTAACAAATAAAATTTTTCGTTATTTTATATAACTTTCGATTGCTATTTTGCATTACGTTTAGGTAGAAATCAATTTTAAGAAGGTACATGCAATATTCTAAGAACTCTCCATATATCCTTTTTTTGAAAAAATTATCAAATGTATTTAAAAATGTGTGTAATACGGTTTATAAACTTAGTTTGTTGTCATTTGTGTAGGAAATAAACTATTTTTGAATTTTTGTTACTGGATTCACTTTGTGTTTAATGTCCTTTTTTGGAAAAGTGTAGTTTTCAACAGATTTTTTAGGTTTTTTTGTCAACAAAAAGAGTGATGAATACTCTACTAAGTTAAATTTAATAATTGTAAACATTTTTTTTATTAACCAAGGACTAACGAAACATGCAAGGTTAACACAAAAATGTGACAAAGAAATGTTGTTAAAAGAAACCTTCAACATTTTATATACAATTTATGTAAAAATAAACATGTATACGTGAATACTTAAAGCAGAGATTCATACATAGAGACTCAAACATGTATTCTTACATGAAATGATTGTATGTATAAACACGGTATATTGCTGTCGTTATTTACTTTGTATCATTTTATGTGGTGTTTCCGTCTTTCTCTCTCTCTCTCTCTTTTCTTTTAATCTCACACCAAAAACACCAGCTGCAAAGTGTGGGTTTATAGTGGTTTTTGTTGTCTGTTGCTGACACTTGAATTAATTAAAAAATTTCAAATAAAACATGAAATTTGTAAAAAGCGAAGAGCAAAAAAAGGACGAAAATAAAATGTAACAAGTATTCCCACATTTACATATAAACAGATATACTCGAAAAAATGTATTTTGTAATTAAAATGTAATAAATTTTCATTCTAATTTAAAATTATAACAAATCAAAAATATATTGCAGGTTAATATATATTTCTAGCTATTTAGCCTTCAACATTTCTACTTATCGATAAATTTTTTCTAAAACAATAATTGAAATTGATGATTTCATATAAAACCCAATGAAAATCACAAAAAAATAAAATTAAACAAAAAGAAAATAAAAAGGATATATGGCGGGCTTTTTTATTTGTTAACCAAATCAAACCAAATTTAGAGCAAGTAATCACATTATAAAACGGCTACCTTTTTAGGAACCGCAGGATAATTGAACTATATTTTACAAAGTTACAGAATTTTTAAAATATTTTTTTTTACAAAAATATGTTAAATATTAGGATCCTATTAAGCATAAGAAAGAAATTACGAAATATAAACAAACGTTTTAAATTGAACAAATTATGTTATTTTTTTTGTAAAATTTTAAATATTCAAACAAAGGATACATGGCGGGCTTTTTTATTTATTAACCAATTAAAACCATATTAGAAGCAGTAGTTCATAACACATAAACATTACTATTTTGCAAGACACAAGCTAATATAAACAAAATTGAGATATTTAGGATTTTTTTCACAAAGCAAATTTTATTAGACTTTTTTCAAAAATTTAAAAGATATTTTTTTCTTACAGCCATTAAAATGTTTTTTTTATTATTGCACAGCAACCGAATTTTTTTGCTGTTTTTTAATAGCCTTAGGATATATCAAAAATATCA
This sequence comes from Sarcophaga carnaria, assembly GCA_958299815.1. Taxonomy (NCBI): domain Eukaryota; kingdom Metazoa; phylum Arthropoda; class Insecta; order Diptera; family Sarcophagidae; genus Sarcophaga; species Sarcophaga carnaria. The sequence goes on from OY283149.1 coordinate 3,968,130, forward strand.
ATTTCATAAAGCAGTTTAATGTCATATTATCCTTTAAGATAACAAGAAAAATAAGAAAATATTAAAAATACATAACTTTGAGCTAAAAATCTGATCAGAAGCATAATAATCAATACAAGAAATAAGAACTAGCATTGAGTAAATCTGTTGCATACTTCAGGGCATAAATAAAATCTAATACTAAGAGGATTTTATATAAAATATTGCGCAAGAATTATTTATAGAGACCTAGAGCAAACATTTTAAGGTTTCTATAACATGTTAACATATAATTTTTTTAAATTTTTTGTATTTAATTTTCTTGTTTTTCCAACATTCAGAACAAAAATCATTTTAAAATGCTATAAATATTCTTAAGCAACAAAGTTTATACACTTTTACTTTCTTGGCTTTAGGAAAATCGTTTTAAATCATTTCTCTTTCGGAACATTCTACTTAAAAGAAGAAAGTAAGAACAGTAAAACTTTTGACATAAAAATGCTTGTAAAACTCGATAAATTTATTATAACTCACTAACATTAATAGCTAAGCCGATGGTAATGACAGAAAGAACGTAAAATAAAATCTTTTAATTGAAAATCAAAACATTTTTTCATAAACTTTAAAGATGTTCAAGTACCTCTTATATCCTTTTTTCATAAAAAGTAAATTTCAAGTATTTCTTTATTAATTCTTGCTTCAAATATGTTTTCCACATGATTTATATTCAAAATTTTTAGTTACAAATTTGTTTACAAGAGTTTTACATGACAAAATCTCAGATAGATATTAATAACTTTCTTAAAAATATATGCAAAGCTCAGAAATTTACAAAATGAATGTGGAGTGTTTTCGTTAATCCATATTGCTTAAAAGTTTTGAAGTTATTCTTATATTTTCAGAGTTCTGCGAATGTCCTTTTTTTCGCTTAAATAAATTTTGAGGATTTTTTTTACTGATTTCTAAACAAAAAACAATTTTCTTTGAAGAAGCTTTGGCATAAACTTGTATGTCCTTATTATTTTTGTTAGTTTATTATTTTCTTATTATTTTTTCATGTATAAAAATTATGGCAATTGCTACTGATTACTTCATTCTGTTGTTTAGTTTTGTTAAACCAAAGATTTGCGGTTAAATTGCTTATAAAAATGAAAATAAATCTTTTGACAAGGCATATAAATTATCCTGTATGCACTATCACTCTCAAACAAATCCACATTTGATAAGAGTGCTGAAAACAGACATGCTGCCAAAGGGCAGCAAACTTTTTCTAGTGAAAATTTTTTAAATCATGAGCAGAGCTTGTCTAAAACCTTGCCATTCCATTGCATTCATTTTGATATTTATTTTTATCCTTTTTTTACATTTCAAAGTCTAGCAAACAGCCAGCCAGCCAGTCAGCAGTTTTAAAAAGACATGGACTGTAAAAAAGAAAACCTTTTTATTGTAAATAACTGCCTTTATTTGTGTGATATAATGTATGTGACTAGTCATACAGTTTTATAATTGCTTTGCCAGCAAAGGAAAACAAACACAAAAGCTACAGAAAAGGAAACTGCAAACAGCCGCCATCATAGTAATATACCAGTTACCATATATTTTTACTGGCTTTGAATAACTAACAGTTAGAAAAATAAATACAATTAATTTTTGTAAAAAAAAACCCCTACCTAAAAATAGGCTACAAATTATATAAACAGTGTTGTAATCTCAAAAAATTCTCTGAGAATATTTGAAAATCGGCTTTATACTCATTATGCCGCAGTTAAAGCAACAATAGTTGTCGAAAGCAGGAAAAATATATAATAATAACACATTTGTTAAACAAACTAGCCTTAAAGCAGTCTACAAATTATTATTACTGTGTTAAAAATACCAAAAGTCCTGTGAGAATTTTTTCCAACTTTACTCATTATTAAACAATTGGAACAATATCTGGTATTAAAAATCACCTGTTAAAATAACAAGAAAAATCAATTTTTTCAAAAAGCCCACCTAAAAGTATGCAATAAATTAAATAAATTGTGTTACCATTACCAAAAGACTCTCAAAATGTTACAAACTTTCATTGTGACATATTATTCAACAATTAGAACAACAATATGTGTTGAAAACAATTTCCAAAAATAGTATAACAATCAATTTTATATTCAATTTACCTAAAAGTAGGCTATAAATAATATAAACTGTGTTAGAATTAGTAAAAACTCTCAGAAAATGTTTTATACTCCTATAAAAAGTCAATAAAACCAATAAACACTTGAATTAACACGAAAACCTCACATAGAATGTTTGAAACTCATATTAATACTCAATTACCAACAGCAACAAAACAAAAAAAAAACAATTGTTTACAATTTTTACAGAGGAGAGTATGAGTCAGAATGAGCAAGAAACTTAAAGAGTGTGTTAGTATGTGTATATGTATGTAATGTAATGTAAACAAAAGCTAATTTCTTGTTTTTTTCTTTACTTTTTGTTTTTGGTATTTTGCGTTCGCAAGAGTTTGTTTTTGTTTGTGAAACCTACAAACAGTATGCTTCCTTGTTTGCTTTCTTTACTTTCAATGAAAAAGAGAATAAAGAATTTTTTACACTCCCTACTACTCACTATTTCGTATAAAAACAGCGAGTGAATACGCAACATCGCTTTATACTCTCCGCAAAACAAAGAACATTTACTTGTGTTCGCTTGAATTTCTTTTCGTTTGAGATCTACGGAGGGAAAGTGTGTGTACACACAACTTGGGTTTTCATTTTTTGTTTTTATATTTGCTTTTCTTTACTCTCTATGGGCTGCAAAGTGCCAATTACATGATCGAATTTACTTGATGAGAGAGAGAGGGTGTGTTTTTCTATTTCATTTGACTGATATTTCCATTATATTAAGGCATGTGATTAGCAAACATGTAAGGACAGAGAAAGATTAGATAAACAGTAAAACAGTGTTACACAGTGTTACACACATATTTTTTCTTTCATTTTTTGTTTTATATATTGCATCGCTACTGATGAGTATGAGACAAATATTAACAGAGAGCTGGAGAGTTAGAATAGAGGCAAATCGTATGAGTACGGCTACAGCCAATAGAGAGACACCCAGTGAAAAATTAATAATACCCTGCTGTTTCTGTCGAACGCGTTATCTCCCACAAAGTCTACTAAAATAGAAAACACAAACAAAATTAGATGTTTTCCATACAAACAAACGTTCGTCTGAAATCATTTGTCTTACAGAAATTGAAATTAATATCAGAAAAATTATATTTTTGACAACCGACAGAGTTTGAGTACAATTGGATGTTATTGTGTAAACAAAACCCAAAGAAAGGCTCTCACTTTATTAAAAAAAAGAGAAGAGGGCTTGTTTCATAACATTCTGTCGGTAATTTTTTGTGCTCGTATATCTATATGTGTATGCGTATGTATTATATTAAGTCTTAAAAGTGTAATTGAGTGAAAATGTCTATTGAAGCGTAAGCGTCACATAACTAAAGTACGTTTAACCCAATAACTTACACAGCCTCCTATATTTATAAGTTCCTTACACACACACTATCTCTGCTGGAATGTCTGTAATATTTATTAAATAAACAGAGAGAAAAAACCTTCTAAATGAGGTTTTTGTGAGCGTGTTTGTTTGTTTGGCAGTAGAGATTTATGTCTCGCAAAAGACAACTACTAAAAAAGGAATGGATATTAAAGAGAGTTAATAGAGATAATGAAAAAAAAGTTAAAGCATATTTATAGGGGCAAAATAATATAAAAATATTTAAAAAGTTATTTTCTAATATAAAACTTATTTTACGCTATGTTCGTATGTATAGAAAAACAAATTTTTTCTAGTAAAGATCGAAGAAAAATAGGATTGAATGAATATTAAAACAAATTAGAAGCATATTTTTAGGAGAAAAATATTTTTAAATGAAATACAGTACAGACATATGCGTATACATATGTATGCATATATGTAACTAGACAATTACTAAAAGCAGAAATATGTATGTATGCATATATGAAACTAGACAATTGCTAAAAGCAGAAATAGATGTAGAAGAGGGTTAAAAATATAGGAAAAATTTTTTAACATATTTTTTGGGGCAAAATTAAAAACTCTACCTGAAAAAGAAGTTTTAAATACAACACAATACGAAAACCTGTATGTATATATACATCTAAATAGATAAAGACAGTTAGAGAAGCAAATTTGTATGTAAAAGCAGGTTAATAAATATTAAAAGAATTTTAAAGCATATTGTTAGGAGGAAAAAACAAAACTGAACTTTAAATGAGGAAAGTAATGCATGTATACACTACTGTAATTGTATATACATATTTCAGCATATATTTAGCAAAAATTAGTTACAAAAAACTAATTTCGATATAAAAATAGTTACTTAATATTATAACAAAATTTAAAGCATACTTCTAGGAGCTGAAATTCAAGAAGTCTATGTAAAACGATTTTTTACATGAAAGTGGCCAACATACTCAGAATCAAATTACTTCGATATGGGTGAAGTCACCGTAGTCTAGTAGATAATGTATTGACTTATAGACGTCAGCTGGTGGTTCAACCACCGGTTCAGACATCTCGAACAAAATTAAATAGAAAAACAATTATATCTCCTTCGGCGACTTCCTTTTAACAAATTTCCAGCAAAAAATCTAAGAAGAAAATAAAACTGCCTCGAAAAGTTTCTCATAAAATCTGACATTCGGAGTCCACATTAAACTGTGGGTCTCGCCATTCATGGACTAAATTAATACACACAACATGTGTGGTGCGAGATGTTTGGTTGTAATCCTGACTAAAAGGTTCAAATGATAAATTAAATAAGAACAAAGAATGCAGATCATAAGGGGTATAATAAATATGGTTGAGATCTATGCCAAACGGATTTTTACTAGATCACAACGATTTATGGTCTTAAGAGGAGGTTTCTGAAAGAGGAGACAAAAAAATTTTTTACTTCCATCGGGGAAATAAGTGGTCTCGTTAATTACAAAAAATTTTTTAGTTATAGAGTTATGACAGCAAACTTTGCTTTAAAATTAGAAGACTTTAAAGGACACGTGCTTATCAGTGTGCAGTGCTTACTGCTAATCTGCTATAAGGGATAGGAGTTAATCATCATTTTATGCACAAAAAAGTTCTGATTTTTAATTTTTTTTTTATTAAAATACATATGATCGTACCAATTGTTAGATTCTATTGCCTATTTTTGGTGTTTAAATGCTAAATAATGTGTCTCGACTTTCTAAATTAGGTTTTAAATTAATTTTTTTAGGTTTTTTTATATTAATTTAGTTCATTTGTTTTGATTAAAAAATTGTTAATGGATTTCATTAATTATAACATCACTTGCTTAAACTAAATCCTTTTGTTATACTACATCCCCTAAACTATGCTTTTAATACACTACAATTCACCGCAAACATTTTAAGTTTTAACAGCAAATTCGAAAAGTTTTCATTGCTATTTAAAATGTTTTCTCATTAAAAAAAAAAAAAAGAAAAAACTATGGATTCTATTTCATACCCTGCCTTTTTTGCATTTTGTAATAAAAACTTTAGTCTACTTTTAGGCTTTATTTACATTTTTTTCTAGTTTTCTTTTTTTTTTTTTTTTTTTGGAAAAGTTGCTCTTCCACATGGCAACACTTTTCAACACAATTTTGTAGCAATACTCCAGGAATTGTTTTAAATAAAAACAAAACACATACAAGCTTTGTGTGAAAACTTGTATAAGAAGGATAAGTCTTTCAGATTTTTTTCTTTGGCAAGGCACACTTTTAGGAGAAAAGTTTAAATGGCTTAACTTGCTGTAAGTGAGAGAGACAAAAAAAGAAGAACACGGAGAAAACAAATGCATGGCAAAGTGTATAAAGATAAAATGATAAAATTAACGTTATTAATGGTTTTGTAAAGTATCTTTCTTAAGGAAATTCTTCATAGACTGTTAATAAATATTGTGGCAAAACAAAGAAAAAAGAGAAAAAAAACAAGAAGAAAAAGTTTAAGGAAATGGGAAAACTTTGTAGAAAAAGTTAAAAAAGAAAATATTTGTGAGAAAAAGTTTAAAGAAAAACATGGCAACATTAATTTTGAAGAAAAAAAAACGTCTAAATGGCAGGCAACATCATTTCAGTTAAAGGATGACTTAATTTCCTGAGAGAGAAATATATCAACTTAACACATAACAAACGTAAAAGTGTTTGAAGTAAAAAATTTGTTTAAATTCTTCAAGCATAAAGGATCCATCCATATATCCTTTCTTCCCAACGCCAACAAATATTTCTTTTACAAATTTAAACTAAATATCTTGCATTTATTGCTACTTTAATTCTGCTTTAAATTTAAAACTCGATAATCAGTAGAATTGCATGACGCCTGTCTTTATACAGGATGTAGAAAAAACATAGTAAAACTAAAACTGTAATACAATTTAAAAGGACACATCATAGTACACAGGGCAATGAACGCTAAAAAAATTAACAAAAAGTCTGCCAAACAAACTGACTGACAGTGACTTCTACGGAAATATTCACCAGCATATGTAAGTGGAACACATATGACAGTTGAATATGACTTTTGTTATGAATTTAGGAGTAGAACAGGCACAGTAAAAAGTCTGTTAAAGGGATAGAAATCTCCAAGAAAATTTTGTAATCGAAAAATTTTTTTATAGAAAATAGTTGTTATCGAAAAATTCTCCGTAGAAAGTAGAAAGTCTAGTTATCGAAAAGTTTTTATAGAAAATTGTTGTTATCGGAACCGTTTCTATAAAAAATAGTTTTTAATTAAACTGTTTTTATGGAAAATTGTTGTTATCGAAACTGTTTCTATAGAAAATTGTTGTTATCGAACAGGTTTCTATAGAAAATTGTTGTTATCGAACAGGTTTCTATAGAAAACTGTTGTTATCGAACAAGTTTCTATAGAAAATTGTTGCTATCGAACAGGTTTCCATAGAAAATAGTTGTTATCGAAAAGGTTTCTATAGAAAATTGTTGTTATCGAACAAGTTACTATAGAAAACTGTTGTTATCGAACAAGTTTCTATAGAAAATTGTTGTTATCGAACAAGTTTCTATAGAAAATTGTTGTTATCGAACAAGTTTCTATAGAAAATTGTTGTTATCGAACAAGTTTCTATAGAAAATTGTTGTTATCGAACAAGTTTCTATAGAAAATTGTTGTTATCGAACAAGTTTCTATAGAAAATTGTTGTTATCGAACAAGTTTCTATAGAAAATTTTTGTTATCGAACAAGTTTCTATAGAAAATTTTTGTTATCGGAACAGTTTCTATAGAAAATTGTTGTAATCGAATAAGTTTCTATAGAAAATTGTTGTAATCGAATAAGTTTCTATAATAATTGTTGTAATCGAATAAGTTTCTATAATAATTGTTGTAATAATTAATAATAATAATTGTTATCGACAATTTGTTTTATAGAAAATTTCCTATAAAAAATTTTTTGCTATCGATAAAGATTCAAGAAAAATATCTAATCGGGCCGATAGCCTCGGTTGCTAGTGCCTTTAGAATATAAGCTAGATATTTATAACTAGTATTATTAGCTAAAAATAAAAAAAATATATTTAATATAAGAATTGCTTTAAAATCCCTTTATTGTACTATTTACTGTTTCCAATTGCTCTTTTCTCTTTCTCTATTGCATTGAGTCCTCTAGATGCTATTTAATGTTGAATAACATTTGAAACATTTTACGTGCAGTTAACTATAATAACAACAACTACTAAAACATCATTATATGTACAAACAACTATACTCCCGCAAGACTACAGCAATGACAATAACAATTTTACCACTCTACTGATGACTTGTGTTATAAACAGAGACGACTGAAATTGTAAATTCTAAATGTCCAGTTAGTTCTCTATACACATCAATTACTAGAGTATGGCACAAACATGTACTATTTATTGTATGCACATTGCAGTTACATTAAGAGAGTTAAAAAAAAGAGAGAGAGAAACAGAAGGCGAGTGTATCACTAGAGAATACAGAGAAGAGGAGCAGCATTACAGTTGTAGGACAACTTATTTATAGTATATAACATCCGTTATACTTTTAAAGGCTTTGTAATAAAGGGCAACAAAAACTATACAGACATGGAGAGAAAAATAAAGAAAACAAAAAACAAGAAAACTGAGTTGTAATGCAATTTAATAAAGATAAACAATGTTTTCTAAAAAAGAAAACACACACACAACAATGTAATGGACAAGGGTGTAGGAATAATAAAATTTCTACAATTGTAAAGAGCAGCAAATAGAAGGCATTTATTTGTGTTCTCTTTATAACTGTCTGAATTTTTTAAGAATTTATGTGGAAGAGTATAAGCATAGTATGTATATTCAAATGAGTATGTTTTCTATATTTTTTTTTGTAAAACTGCTTTAAAATAGTAAGAAAGAGTAAGAGAAAGAGGGTAGAAGAATGGAATTTTTGTTTAAAGTAAATATTTTATGATCTGATGGTTGCTGTGTTGGGAAAACAAGAGATTATTTACTGTTATTTTCATGTTTATGGAATAATAATAGGAGATAGAAATATGGTATGTTTTTTTTTTGATAGAAATTTTATTATTTTATAATAAAAACAATGAATTGTTTCAAAATTTTTTGTGTCCTTATTTTTGTTTGCTTTTTCATTTGTTGTAGAATAAATTCTAATTGTATTTTTGTATTTTTTTTTTCATTTATATCAAGATTAGATTATGAACAACAATGTAAATGCAATATTTAAAATTAAAATTTGATTTTTCATGTACACTTTTTGTATATGAATCTGCAATTTATCTTTGTTACTTGGAGTTAAACTACAAGAAGGTCATTTAAAGGACTTTTGAATTTTATTAAAATGTTTTCAATAAATTTAAAAATTAATTTTAATTTGAAAGAAAATTTTTAATATCACATTACAGTGAGCGTCAAAAGCAATTGTATGTACAGTATGGATAAAATTCTAACAGTCACCAAACTCAACTTTTAGCATTTAAGGAGAGAGCCCGAAAAAAATCTGACAATATTTCAAAATTCTTTGTTATTTTTGTTTGTTTCAATTTTAAAAACTGATAATAAAACAATTTTAAAATAAAAATAACGGTAATTTATTAATGTATATATTTTTTAATGTACAGTTTCTTTTGAAGCTCACTGTATATACATTTACTGTGTTTAACCCTTTGGCAACGGCGCACTTGTATTCCACTATTCACGACGATACGACTAAACACACATCGTCGTCATCGTTCGCGAAAACGTAAGTGAAGAAAAAAAAATGACTGCCGTGCATTTGTGGCATCAGTCTCTAGAAGCCAGTAAATAACTGTCGTATTAACACGACGACAACGGCTTCGTTCGAGAAAACAAATACATGACTGCCGTATACACACGGCTTTGTGGCCTCTGTGGACCCAATAAGTAAATGCCATATTAACACGAAGTCAACCGTATCCTTCGCGAAAAAGCAAGTGCAGTGATAAATAACTGCCGTGTATTTCTGGCATTTGCCTCTGTAGATCAATAAGTGACTGCAGTATATGTATGTATGAACGGCACCGGTAGCGAAAGGGTTAATAAATAAATAAGACTGTACTTACATAGTGGATAGGGTTGCCATGACACGTTTCTTGATTTTCTTCCACATTGCAGGATTAAAACAGCATCGATTACCGCTTGGATATTTTATTGAGTTGTAGCACTTTTATAATCTAAAATTTTTAATTTATTTATAAATTTTCCGTTTAAATTATTATATTTAAGATTAGAAAGGAAAATTTTATTTTTTTCACACCATTTTTCTTATTATTCAGTCCCCGAATTGTAAACAAATTCCACCAACTTTGTAACAGACTTAAGGGACAGTAAAAAATAAAATTTTTTCCTTTCATCCATTACAAAAAATTAATTGAAATCCATCTATAATTCGAAAACCCTAATAACCGGCTTTTAGGGGTTAAACTATACGACGACAACAAGAACAAGTTAAACCGGTATTCGATTTTTAAAAACAAAACAACAACAATATTTTTCTTCTATTTCTATATAATCAAAATCTTACATATTTTTTTTGCTTTTAATTTTGTTGTTTTAATTCACTTTTCCTTTTTATTATTAAAATATAATTTGATTATATTTTCTTCGGCACTTAAAATTGTATTTTATTTTAATTTTGCAATTGTTTAATAATTAATTCAATAAAAAGCAATATTTTCCACTTAAAATTCCTTGTAAATGTTTTTCCTACCAACAAAACCACATAAAAATCATCGCGTTTATTTCATGTTCTTTCACTTGTTGCTTCACTATAACAAAAACGTTTACAGTTACTCGCGATTAACAGCTAGATTTATAATGTTGGTTGTCCGCAGAACACTGCCTTCTTAAGCGAAAGTCTAATTGAAACTGAATGTAATGAGACATTGAAAAATTTGTAATGCCTATCAGAAGTTTATTTGTTTTCTCGCACTCTATCTCTCATACTCTGTATAACATTTTTTATAACATTCTTTTTATAACACTCTTGCCTTACATTACATGTGAAAGCATTGTGTTACAATTATAAATAGAAATTACTCTCTCCCTTTTTACATTTGCTGCTCTCGTTATAATAAAAACAACAAAAAGCTTGTTTAACAAGTCTCAACACTAATCGTGTTAAATGTATGTAATTGTTGTACATGCTTTTAAGAATTTCTGTTGAAAAATCACTTGAAAAACGAAACGAAAAAAAAAAAAGAAACAGGGTATCAAAAATGTAAAAAGCTTTCTCTCCTTGCTTTTTGTAACCTTAGTACTTGTACTCAGGGGCACTAAAAGCTTTTTATTTTTATTCACATGCGTACAAAAGCTTTAACTGTTGCTTCTGTTAGATTAAAGGCTTAGGAGTTCATTAGAAGGAGAAAAAAGAGAACATTTGTTCTAAAAGCTCAGGAATTTCTACCTGTTGGTCTCTAGGCTAACGTTATGCAAATAACATTAACCTTGAATTAAACTCTAGCACATGTCTTTGGCAAGAGTATAACAAATAAAATCTCTTTTACATATTTATACATATACTTTCTCTCTCTTGCTACATATTTATGTTTATAAAAATACTTGTTGCTATACTGTTGTATGATCCTTAGAAAAAAAGGGGCCAGTCTTTATCGAGGCCATTAAAAACCAAATCAAAAGGAAAATAAAAACACACTGATGAACAGGCGATTATATAGCAAACCAAAACATTATTTGAAATCAAAGAAGGCTGCGTGACGTCTAGCTCATCCTTGTTTTAACTACTTTCTAGAGCAACAACTATCTCTATCTCTCTCCCTCTCTCTCTTTTATGTGTTTTTCTTTTCGTAAAGTCTTAAGAGCTGTTCTTGTAAGACAAACGATTATAGACGAACGTCTGTTTGTGTGTAAAATACAAACAACAGCACATTGGGCCTGATTCTATAAGGCGAGTGGTTTAATATGAACATCTGCTTGTATGGCAAACGTAAACAAAATTGAGTGGACTTTCTCAGCCATTAAACGGTTGGCTGATACCAATTGTTTTACAGAAACAGTTTAGAATTCCTTTGTTGTCTTTTCTTTAAAAGTGCGTAAGAGCATTTAGGCATGTGATTATAACACGTAAGTGATTAACTTATCATATAACAGAGCATTTATAAGAACTTCAAGACACTGGAAGAGCAACAAATGTAGGCTTTCTCTTCTGCTAATTAGTTGATATGAAGTTTATAATCTCAACAGTTACAGTGGGTTGGTAGGACAAAAATATGTTGTTCCTTCCGGCAAAAACCGTGAGAGAAAAATAAAATTGCCATAAAAATTTGCTTAAAAGTCTGTTGTACGGAATCAACATTATACAGTGGGTTCCGGCATAAAATTGACACACACAACCATATAAGAAAACAAAATTTTCTGTGCTTTTAAGCTACAATTTATAACCGCAGTTTATTACCACGCACACACACTATCAACCACTCCCCAAAAAATTAGTTTCACTGCATTTACACGCTAATAATGCTCAAACACAACAACACAACTTAAGCCACAAAACCACAAAATTGTTATGATGGACTGACTGCTCTAAACGTACTTACTGTAGTTAACTTTGCAACTTAGAGAGACACACACAGAGCCCGAGAGAGAGCGAGAGATAAAACAAACATTCCCGTTTAAATAAAAAAGAAGAATACAAGAGTAATAAAAACAATAATAACAACAACAACAACTCTAGCAACATACAAATTAGAGAACAGCAATGCGTGCAAGATATCACATTCACCAACAACAACAATAACGTGCATGTGTACGCGTTTAATATTGAGCAACTAAAAATAATTTATTGCGTGTTTTTTTAGGGAAATAGGGGGAAAATGGAAATTGTAAATTAATGCATAGGAGTACTTTACCACCAAGCAAAAAATAGTTTACATAGTGCATTTTTTCATTGTTTATCTTTTGTTTTTAGCATAGTTTCAGGGTTAATATTAGTACAGTATTCATTGTGTGTGTTGAGGCGAGTATGTGAAGGCTCGTGTTATTTTTTGCATCAGAATCTCAATATTATCGACGTAGAGTAGATTGAATAGATTTGAAGCTATGTTTCCAAGAATATTGCAGTACTTTGGAATCCAACAGACTCTAATTCGAAGTACACTAAAGAGTTCTTGCCTTAACGAAACCGATCCAATCACTCTCAACGCCGCATTAAACTATCGATAAAAACCAAATACAAACCGCTACTAGAAGGAGAGTGGTTACATAAGGCGTCAAGTGCATTCCACACAACAAAGTTTTCTGCATGGAAAATTCAACGTTTCGCCCTTTAGTGTCTAATCAATTTCCAGGCATAGATTTTCGTGAAAAACAAATCAATTCCGTGCTATCAAGGCGTCCGGCTAATATTCTGCGAACGGACTGCATAAGTTTTCCAAGGGTCAACAGAAATTTATTCGCCTTCAGAAAGACTACTTTATGGGCGAAATCTAAAAATCTTAACACTATTATTCGCCAGGCGTTTAAAACCGATATTTGCAACGACGAACCAAAGCAAGACAGAAACCAATCACCTCTTAGACGTACCCCTTGTCGCACTCTCATGAAAGAACAACCGATTTACTGTAAATTACTTGCATTTGCCAATAAAGTGCATTTATTTATGACATACATTTACCGATGACTTGCATTTATCGATAACTTGCCCATAACGATGGCTATCATTTGTTGATGACTTGTATTTATTGATGACATGTATTTGACGATGACTTGCATTTGCCGATGACTTGCATTTAGAGATGAATGGTAGTTATCGATGACTTGCATTTATCGCTGACTTGCATTTATCGATAACTTTCACTTAACGATGGCTATCATTTGCTGATGACTTGCATTTATTAATGACAAGCATTTGACGATGACTTGCATTTGTCGCTCATCTACATTTGTTGATGACTTACATTAAGAGATGAATGGTAGTTATCGATGACTTGCATTTATCGCTGACATGCATTTATCAATGATTTGCATTTGTCGATGACTTGCATTTTCTATAAAAAATTTGTTGATGAGAAATATTAATTATTATGCAAGGCCTTTCACTTGCAAGGCCTGTGTTTCGAACTTTAACTGTGCATTTTCGCCATGTACATATATACGCATTTGCCTTTAGAGAAAATAATGTTTTGTTTTGTTTGTCTTTTCTTTTGTAATTTCAAAAAGGGAAACGGATATGCAATGAATATGTTGTATTTATATTGACAACTTTACCGAATAAATTAAAAACACAAAAACATGAGAATAATTTCTTCCGGGAAAAACTGCTCAATTTTAATGAAAAGAAATATTTTTTATTTATACGTATGTATGTACACTCGAGTTTGACACAAATAGGAAAAGAGAAGAAAACTTCTCATGTTTCTTTATGCCTCAAGAGATTATCTTTTGGAAATTTAGGGGAAGAGACACCAATAACTCGAGTTACATAGAAGGTAGGGAGTTAATTAGAATGCCTTTTTATATATAAAACAATAAAGAAAATTAGAAATTATTATTAAAAATAACCTAAAACCATATATAGGAATTGTTTTAATCCATTTAGTTGTATATGGATTATAACTTCCAGGGAAAACTGTATTTGGAAAGTGTGTATCACGGCTTAGGTGTTTTCTTTACCACCAATATTGTCAATAATTTTCTGTTTCATTGCGAAACTTTTTGTTTATGATGACAAGGCCTACACATAAGAACAAACGACATTTATTGAAAATTTATAGCATTTTATAGGTGAAAGAAATTTTACAGCCTCCAGGTTGTTAATATTTTTGTGAGTTTCTCAGGGAATACATAAATCATCTGCGGATTTTAAAATGGAAAAAATAAAACAAGAATGCTACTTTTAAATAAAAGTTTCCTCAACAAAACACAGTTTTCGATAACAAAAGTTTCTATAGAAAATTTTCGATAACAAAAATTTCTATAGAAAATTTTCGATAACAAAAATTTCTATAGACAATTTTCGATAACAAAAATTTCTATAGACAATTTTCGATAACAAAAATTTCTATAGACAATTTTCGATAACAAAAATTTCTATAGACAATTTTCGATAACAAAAATTTCTATAGACAATTTTCGATAACAAAAGTTTCTATAGAAAATTTTCGATAACAAAAGTTTCTATAGAAAATTTTCGATAACAAAAGTTTCTATAGAAAATTTTCGATAACAAAAGTTTCTATAGAAAATTTTCGATAACAAAAGTTTCTATAGACAATTTTCGATAACAAAAATTTCTATAGACAATTTTCGATAACAAAAATTTCTATAGACAATTTTCGATAACAAAAATTTCTATAGACAATTTTCGATAACAAAAATTTCTATAGACAATTTTCGATAACAAAAATTTCTATAGACAATTTTCGATAACAAAAATTTCTATAGACAATTTTCGATAACAAAAATTTCTATAGACAATTTTCGATAACAAAAATTTCTATAGACAATTTTCGATAACAAAAATTTCTATAGACAATTTTCGATAACAAAAATTTCTATAGACAATTTTCGATAACAAAAATTTGTATAGACAATTTTCGATAACAAAAATTTGTATAGACAATTTTCGATAACAAAAATTTCTATAGACCATTTTCGATAACAAAAATTTCTATAGACCATTTTCGATAACAAAACTGTACATACACAGATTTAAGAGTAAGCGTATAATTTATGAAATTTTTTCCACCTGAAAGTATGCAATTGCAAAATAATGTTGTGTACATTGAGGCGGTTAATTGATAATTTTTTACTGTTGATTCTGTTGCTGTTGTAATTTACAGCTTAACTGACTGTTTAATACACTTGCCAGTAAACTTTAATGGGGAGGTAGAAGAGCAGATATTTTTTTAAATGCTGCCAATTAAAAACATATTTTGTTTGCTTCAACAAAAAAGAAAAAATAAAAGTTTTGTTTTTAAAACATAATTTTTTTGTCCAATTCCATTTCCATTTTTATCATCATTATCGTTATTCATTACGAGCATTAAATGTAACTGCCGTTGTTATTAAATAATATTTAAGCGGCTTAAAAAAACTGTTGAGTAACTAACTGGGAAGGAACAAAATACGGCATATTTTGATGGGTAAAAAATTTTTTAGAAACTGTAGGGAAAGGGTTGCAGAGGCTTATTTAATTAATTTTAAAATCATATTTCCCAATAATTAAATGAAATTTAAAACTTAAAATTATAAATTAAACATAAAAAACCTTCAAAAATGTCCTTTAGAATATTAAATATTCAAAAACTTCAACATTAAATTGATTTTCACTTTAACCATAATTTTTCCAGAATCTATTTTTATTTTTCCTCCCTACATTCGACTGTCAATTTGTATACAAATAAAGTAATTTCCGGTTAGAACGATAAACATTTTTCCATCGATAACCATGAACAAAACAAACACAACTCAGCACAAATTTGGAGAAAAACCTCAGCATTCACTGTTAATGTGGAACACAAATGAACTGTCAAACCACTTCTGGTTTGAAAAAGCAAGAGTAGGATGGGAGTGCTAGCAGTTGGGAAAAATTCTTTGAAAAGAAAGTTTTCTTCTAAGAAAAGCAACACAACACATGTGTAGCAAATGAGGTTTTTGTGGCAAAGGAAATTTACTTCACATCTTATACGATACCCACAAAACAGTTTTTGCAAGAAACCCATAAGAATAATAAAAGTTCTGTTCAGTTTCCTTTTGGCTTCTTTCAACGTTCCTTAGACTTTAAATATGTTATTGCCATACACGATAAAAATTGATGATTTTTATAACAAAATTTTTGTGAGTTTTCTTGTTAAAGATTTTTATTGAAAAGTTTATTAACTTGACGCGAAGTTAAAAACTCACAAAGAAAAAAAATTCAATTTAATTTTGTTAAACACGCCATGATAATCGATAATGATAACACAAGAGCAACAAATTTTTAATAAAAAGTCTTAAAATTCACAATTGGAGGTTAAAAAACAACACAAATATTGAATATGAAATACGAAAAGCTAGAACTGACTTCAATTCTCTGGTGGAAGAATTTAATTTGAAGGAAATTTAATAAATTTACAGCCTAAAGTTTCGTAATAAATTTGAAAAATTTTAAAAACAAAACAAATTTCAATTTAAATCATCGCTAATATAGAAAAACTTTTCAAAAGCAAAACAATTTTTTTTTTTGAAGAAATCTCTTTGAGGAATCTTATATGCCACCCTGTAAATGCTTCCTACTTACGGTGCATTTCAAAAACAATAATTATTTCAAGAGATGAAATATTAAAAACGTCGTCAACAATAGCAACAACTACAACAAAAGCATTTCAACAAAATTAACCATCGTTTAGCTGCATGTCATGTTTTATTATTTTTCATTTGAAAGTTTACATTGCTTTTGTGTTGATATTTTAAATTAATTTTACGCTGTCTGCTGCTGCTGTACTTTATAACTGTTTATTATGGCAGGCTTCACTTTTACTTACTCTTTCCTTGCATTCTCTTGATAGTTGTTTACATTTCTTTTTGTAAGTCCATACCTAGTAACACATAAACACAAACAAATATACTCCTGCATCAGCTCTCTCTCTCAGCTGCTCAGCCTCCAACACTGTAGTTTTGCAAAAAATTTAAAGAAAACATAAGACGGAGTCATAACGATAGTTATTGTTGTTGTTATAATTACAGTGAATGTATGAAAATTATTAATAAGAACACAACATAAGAAAATTATAACAAAATACAGCCGAGTGTAAAGTTTCAAAGAGAGAAAGAGAATGAGAGATAGAGGGACACAGTCGTGTCATGAGCATAATATTACTTATAACGGTGTTTTCAGAAATATTCCCAGTAAAACAGAAAAGTAAATTCAAATGGAATAATACGAAGAAAATAAATGAGATTTTCGTTTCGTCATTTAAAGGATCTTGTATAAGCTTAAGAACAGAATGGAAACCACAGGCGTTTAATTATAACAAATTGATTATAGCCTCAGCATAAATGGATTTTATAGGTGAAATTAATGAACTTTAAAAACAAAATAAATTTTTTTTTATAAAATAAACGTTTAAGCATTTAAAATAATTTAAAAAAAATGAAATAAAAAAAATTTTTTAGATTATTTTCAAATGTTTTTCTTTGAGCGTTTTTCCGCTGGAGTTGGACTAAATAGGCTATATTTCTTATGTTGTTCATCAGCTTAAATTATTTTTAGTTTCTTCAGTTTTCATTTTCTTTATCACTTCAAATACATCCAAACTTAGTTTTACCATATGCTCCACTTCCTTTTTTTATAACAATAAGCTTTTGAAACACAAAAAAAAAATGGAACAACGCTGAGAAAAACGAAATGAAAGGGAATATAAAATCAACAATTGTATGTTGGCTACGGCTGAGTACGGTTTTGCCATATCAACAGCAACAGCAACAGTTGGCAAGGACATCGTTCCCCTTACATCTGAGTATATTTATGTTACAATGCATAGACAGAGTCTCTAAGGAAACAAGCACGTGCATGTATTGTGTAAACAGAAGCTAAAGTGTAACAAGTTATTGTCAATAATGGCATCAAGGGGATGGAGGCTGAGCAGTTTCTTACCTTTTGTGTAAGTGAGTGTATGAAAAAACTCCGTAAATAATGCTTAAGAAAAGAAATTACTTGGCAATCTATTTAAAGACACCGAAGCTTAAATCTGAGTCTACGTTTTACTTGAACAAACAATTTAAATGAAAGAAATGCTTGCAAAAACCTTACTATTTCTTACTTTAAATCAGCAGCTTTTGTTAAAAATCGTTTTATTTAACGGAAATGTAAAACCAAATGAAATAAAATGCTTTAAACAAGTTTTGAAAAATATATTTTTAGATTCACAATCTTGTTAGCAAGTCCTGACAGAGTGTCACTTTCGCAAATGATAAGAAAAAAAATGACTGACAATGAAATTGTCTAAAATCTTTTTCATTTTAAATGTCATACTCAAGCAAGACTTTTAAATTTCATATTCTGTAGGCAAAAATCGAAATGTTATCCTTTGAGATTAAATAAAAACAAAATAAATTTAATTTTTGAAAGACCACAATTCTTTTCAATATTTTTCAAAAATATGTAAAAATGAAATTTCCACTACGAAATTGATTCATTTATTCGTTTTTCATAATTTCATTCGTTTTTCCTACAAATTATATTTTTTGAACTCCAGATCTTTTCCTTTGCCTCTATGTAATCAAATTTATTGCAAATGAAATTGCGTCTATCAAATGAAAAGAAAAACGAGCCACAAATCGATTTATTTTAATATCTTCCTTGATTTTCTAAAGCATTTCTAAGAAAATAATCAAAAATCATCGTTAAAAGAAAAAATCTGAAGAAAAAGCTGTGAATATGAGATGGAAAATGAAATTTTGAGCAATAAAAATAGAAGAAAATATGTCTTTACACTTAAAATGTGAGATATTCTAACGCTTGCAAAATCGCAGAAAAATCAACAACAAACGTGGGAAAAGTGTGCCAGAGCGTGGAGAAATCAAATCATCACTTGCGGTTCTTCGGCAAAATAAATTGAACTTGAAATGAATCATGGCGTTTAAAAATATCAAACGACAGGCATACACTCACACATCTGCATGATTTTTTACTTACAGAAGAAAGAGAAAAAGAAACCTCATTCCTTACCTTCCGCTAAAGGGTAAACAAATCATATTAGAAAGAGAAGAAGCAAGAGAGAAGAAAATTTTTAAAAAGTACAAACAAATCAGAACTCCATAGATTAACATTATTTCGCACATACATAGGCTTATGCATGTTTTCATCTTGGTTTTTTTTATAAGAGAAACTGATTTGAGATTTCAAGGTTAAGCTTTGTGGAATTCAAATTTAAAGCAAAAAATATCACGGACTTTCTACACATGAACGAACTGCTATTACATGTGCAGCACAATAAATATGGAGAGGGTTTTAGTAAAAGAGAATTTAAATGCCACACATTCAAGTAAAACGATTTCATTACAATACGAGTAATAGTCGTAATAGTGCCTATAATCTCCGAATAGTGTTGAATTTATGTATTTCGGGTATTAACATTATAATACAAACAGTTTTCGTTTCAGAATATAAATTTAATCGTTATTTTATTTTAAAGAGAAATAATTTAACCGCCACATTGACTAACAACAGCACCGTCATTGAATTAAAGTAAGCGAATAACAACTTTAATCAGTTACAATGGCAACAGCGAAGCACACTCGAACACGCACATTCATTTAAAGTAAAATAAATGAATCAAAGCCAGTACACACATGCTGGATGTCACACAGTGAGTACTTAAATACACACATACTATGAGAGCAGAAGAAATAAATAAGAAAACCATAATGGCACACGGAATGTTAACAAAGACGCCATAATAATACAAGTACTACAGCAACAACAAGAGAAAAAGAAAAACGATGCGAAACGAAATAATAATAATAACAACTGCTATAGCAACGCAAACAACTACTCACTCACACATACTCACACATAAACATATGCTTTCTCATAATAAGGCCGAAGTAAACCATGTAAGGATACATCAGTCGTTTACACAGCCAACAAGCAAACAACGACAAAATATGACAACAACAATAATAAAGAAACACAATCAAGTTCATTACTTTGTTAAAAAAAAAATGGAAGTATACGGTGAATGTGCAAAAGTGTAAGTACGAGTATATGTACGTACGTATGGGTGACATATTATAGAACCAACATGTTTTACAGCATGCAACACACAAAAATCATTATTTTCTCCCTTGAACTCTCTCTCTCTCTCTCTGTTTCTTTCAAATTTTTTACGGTGAATAATTGTGATAAAGTTTCGCTTGCTTTGTTATGATTGATATTCAGCGTAAAATTTTAAAGAAAATTTCTTTGGAAAACATTGATGAAAAACGTTTACAGGAACCATATCACATGGTAGAGTTTGTTTTTAAGCATCATTTTAAAATTAATTTTCATCAGAACTGAATATATATGATCCTGAGCTGAATTTGCTTAAAAAACTTCATTCGCTTTAAAAAATTTTTTTGATTTCTGCTGTGGGAACAATAATTATCATTTGAATTCTATGTGAGTGATTTAAGCCATAATTTTTGCAAACGCACAGTATTCCATTATTGTTCTTAGAAATTTATGTGAGTTTATCTTTTCCTTTTCATCTCCTGTCTCTTATTTCTCATTAAAAATTTAAGCTCCTGTCAAAATTTGTTTCAACACATCCATCTTCTCCCCGCTTTCATCAGCGAAAACAATGAAGGAATTTTACAATAAGCGTTTGATCACAAATGCGATGCTCATTATGGGCATTATAATGAATGTTGAGCTGATTGTGTTGCTCATCATCATCATCATCATATTCATTTAGGCTGTATAATGGTTTCCATACAGAATATACGGGGAGGGAGGGGGTGTATTTGCAAACTGTTTTTGGTTATGCCAGCATCATTGTCTAGTTCTTGGTTTATGGTGTTCACTCTTTCTCTCAATTGTAATTCCAGTTATTATTTGTCCAAACATTTACCGGATTTTGATTTCGTTTTGTGTGTATAAGTATGTGATTCTATAGATTTGTAAGCGTGTTACTGAGTGTGTGCGTGTGTGCCTTAAAAGGTTGCTTAGGTAACAGGTTGCTTAGGCCATTTGCTGTTTATCAGTTACATTTTGCT
This sequence comes from Sarcophaga carnaria, assembly GCA_958299815.1. NCBI lineage: Eukaryota > Metazoa > Arthropoda > Insecta > Diptera > Sarcophagidae > Sarcophaga > Sarcophaga carnaria. The sequence continues at coordinate 3,989,377 of OY283149.1, forward strand.
TCTCTTTTCGGTGCCCTTCTATAGAAATTTCCTTTGCCTGCTATAAGGCCACTTACTTTAGCTTGTTTTACTCTCACTCAACACTGTGTTTAGTTAGTTTAAATGCATGAATGCCTTGATTGAGTTGGTGGGTGTTTGATTGGAAGAGAAATGAACGTGAGTGTGAGTGCATTTGTTGCAGATAGTGTTGGTAGAGTTGGTTAGAAGGTAAGCTCAGTTGGTTTTGTTGGATTTTCTGTTCGGGTCCCTATTTACGACGATTGCTTAGATTAAAACAGTTACTATAGTAACTGATATCAAATGCCATCATCCATTACAAAACAAATTCCATTCTTTATGCATAGCACAGAGTACAAGAAAGGTTATTTTAGTCACCTTTACAGGCATAGTTTTTCTTCTAAAGAAAAGTAAAAAATCCTTTTGTTGTTCGTTCCGATTGTTTCTAAAATTTATCTATTTCCTTTCATTTTAAATTTCTTATTTTGGTTTCAAATCTCTTTATCACTCTTCTTTTAAGGGCAACTGCCACTATCTGTGGTTAAGGTTTTCTTTCCTTTCCCTTGTAATGGTTTGGAACCCAGTTTAATTTCCTTTTGCAGCCAAAATTCACAAGCCATTGTTATCATGGCCCTTACTTTCGAGTGTAAACATGAGTGTGAAGCAAGTTTATGCCACGTGTGGCTTGAAATTCTTTTGCTGAATAATAGAGTGTCCTTTCACACATACATCCACTTCCGTATAGGTAAAGTGAATTGGAAAATTCTAAAGCAAAAGTATAAAACAAAAACTTCTCTTGTTTACTGAATCAGAAACTAAAAATTCAGAAAATTTTTTATGATTGAATATGGTTTTCTTATAATTTTTTCTCTCTTTTATTTGGCAGCCAAGAATATAAATTTTCCATTCATTTTTGTTTTCCTTTCCATTCCATTATATTTTTTTGCATCTCCTAACAAAACCACCCAGTGAGTCAGGTATGAGGCCAAATTTTGTTTTAAAATTAAAACATATTTTAAGGGGCTTTAACCACAGCATACAGAAATTATGTGTAATTCATATATAAAAGAAGCCAAATTTAAAACAAAACTTTATGTTTTCTATGATACCCATTTGAGTGAGATATTCTCTATAAATTTAGCAAATTTTCTTGATTTTTATTTTACAATATTTCCGGTACTAATTAGGGAAATCTTCTATATAGGCAATCTTCTATTATTTGAAAACAACTATGATTGTAACAAGTTGTTGTTTTCTGAACCAAGTTGTTGGACAACAAAAACGAACTGAAATGCTTATTATAAACAGTGGATTACAACAGGATGTCACTATACTTGGTTTTCTAACCAAAATTAATTTTTTCGCAGTTAAAAATCTAATAAGAATGGTCAGATGAGCCATCTATCGTCTCTGCCGATTAAAAATTTCAATTGCAAACGAAAAATGATTGATAAAGACAAGTAAATATTTTAAAGGATTGCGAGATTAGCTAAGGCTGTGTTGGAGTTTCTAATAAATGACCACAGAACTCAGTACATGGGAATATTAACGCAAAATGAAAAGCATAATTTAAGGCTATGGAAGCACTATTCTTACTGTGGATTACTAATGGTCTTAGGTTGCCAAACCATAATTCTCAACAAACAATGAATCTGATTAATTAATGAAAACCAAATCGCTGTTAAGTTATCCTTGGTTTCCTTGTATTTCTTTTTTTCATATATTTTTTGTAGCACACTTCAAGGTACCCAGAAAATTTGGAATTCATTGCCTGCTTTGATGTTATAGAATTTATAGAAATTAATTCAATTAATGTAATTAAAATGTTAAATGTTATTAAAATTAATTGTTCGAGCCACTATAAAACTTTTGTTTCAGTTGTCATTTCGTATTCACGATAAGAGATTTGAAAGACTTCGAGACTTTTCCATGGTATTCTTAGATCAATAGAGTAAAGCAAACAATGGCAACCATTTGTGTATATTATGATACCAGATAAGAAAAGCTAATGAATGAATTGAGAAATGAATTGAATAGATTTTGGTAATGGTAAGTCAAAGACATACATAGTTTATGTGGGGGTTTAACAAGTAAATTTTAATTTCTTGAGGATTCATTTAACAATTTAGCTTCCATGGCAACACAGTGAGTCAAATGAAAATGGATTTATATCGGAAAATGTATTATAAAAATGTAGCAAATGTATGTGCTGAATACAGATAATATTTCTTGAAAATCATTAAATTTCTATTAAGTTCTGTTTACATGACAGCTGTTATACTTATTTTCGTAAAAACAAAATCATTTAAAAACCTTTAATTTTCGATAGTTTGCTGAATTACAGAATGACATCGCCGTATTAAATTTCCCTTGAAAATACGCTTTAAAATAAATTAAAATCATATATACTCGTATATGCCTGCTTACGCATATACGTATATACACACATAGGCACACCTACAGTTGCATTTATTTGTCACAGCAAAAGGGTTTTAATATTTGAGTCTTCTTTCATGTGAGTCTCAGTCTCATCGCTATTGTATTTGATATTCTGTTTAAATGAGTTGCTGAAGCCTAAAATATTGCATTTGGAAGTGAGTTTATGTATCACAAAGCATTATAATGATTCACTAATACTATTACATTAGCATTCAATGGCGGTTTATTTGGGTGACTGCTCCAAGTGTGCATGTGTCTGCATCTATGGCATGTTGTTTGCTCGGTAGGTTCTCTTTCTCTCGTGTTTTTGCCACGATGTGGTGTGTTTTCATTGTCTGATGTTTAAAGTGTGAATTAGCCACACGTAACGTAACGTACCGTAGAAAACGTTCTCTTTTTAGCATATGGAGAACAATGTAAACGATTACCGAAACGTTCTCTCTCGTTAGCAAAACGGAACGATCTGTATAAAACAGAATTCTCCCACGTTTTTACGTGACATTTGAACATGAGAGAGAGTGCAGTGTTGTCACGAAAAAAAAATATTGTAACCAACATTTGTGAAAAAATCACCAAATAAGGAAAAATATGATCAAAATTAAATTTGCAGTTTTTTTATTTTATTTTTTTTCAAATTTAAATTATAATTGAGAAAAAGAAACAGAAAATAAGAAAACGAAATTATAGTCTCATAATTAATTAATTTTAACAAACAAAACAAAAGCTATTTTTATAAGACAAATAATAAACAAATCCGGAATAATCTACACATTGAACAAAAAACGGCAACACTGATGATGAGTCTGTATATCAATTTATATGCATTGTGTTGTGTTCGTTTGTGTGTTGCTTTGTGTTCTGCTTCGTTTTTATTTACATTCTTCGTTGACATATGTCCCGTTTTAAACGTTTCTATAACTACACAAACGCTTTTTAAGGCTACGTACGTTACGATTTTACGTTTCTAACGCTTGGGTAACCAAGGCATAACATTTGCTTTGAATTGTGAGTTTGTTGTTGTTATTGCTTTTGTTGTGTTTGTGTAATTGTATTTAGTACTGAGTCCGGGTACGAGTGTAAGTGTAATTGTTATTGGGGGTTTTAAAATATTCAGTTTCATGCGTATCGTATACGTACATAATCAGCTTATTTCGGTTCGTTTTTAAAAACAAAAGGCATCAGTACGTGAGGAGAGAAAAAGAGAGAGAGAGGGAGAGCGAAACATTAGAATTACACACCAATTATGTGTGTTTGAGAGCGAAGAAGTAAATTTACGTGCGATTGTTAATATGATCTGGCCAAAGTCATCTCGAGTTCATGAGAGTTTTTGACATCAAAAACGGTTCAAATAGGATTTTTATCAGAGAAGCAAAAACTCTACAGTTGCACATACACACACACACCATTTGTAATTGAAGCCTAATGAGTTGAAATTAAAAATTAAAATAAAATTATAAAAAGAAAAATTCAAACGAAAAGGAAATAAATTAAGATTTTGAACTCATTTTTCTTTTTGTCAAATTGTTGTTGTACGTGCTTAACTTATATTAGTGACTGTAAGATATTTTCCTTATCGTTACCAAAATGACCATATGTTGCCATAGCTTTTCACAATAAAAATAATTTGTATGTCGGAATTTTATTACAAAAAAGAATAATTATTTCACGAATATTTACTTCAATTAGTTGAAATACCAAAAAAATGGCCTAAGTTTTCTTTTTTACTTTCTTTGCTTTGCTTTAATTTGAATGCAAAACATTACTTCCATTCTATAACTACGCCATTTCACTCAACAGAATAACAAAAGAAGAACGGAGAAAATAATTGTAAAGTTTGCTTTTCATTGTTCCAATAACAGGATAACGTGGGTTGTTTTACTTCGAATATGAAAACAACAAGAAAATTTGTTTTCTTTTTTTTATTCAATTTGTGAAAGACATACGCGGTTATGGTTTGCTTTTTTATTATTAAATTTTACTTTTTTACAACCGTGTAAGGTACTTAGAATGATTTTTTTTCTTTACTTACTTGCCTATAAAGCCTAGAATTTTTAAATTGAATTTCTCAAAAACACTGAAAAGAAAACGAATAAATAAACTGGCCTGCTTAAAGGATTTTGTATTTTAAGTGAAAGAGGGAAGGTGTTTATGTTTAAAGTATTGAAAAATATGGCTTTTTAAATTGCTTGTCAAGCTTTGTTTTTTTTTTTTTGGAGGATTATATTGCATTACTTTGTAGAGACAAATGGCGAAATGATATTCTTGTTAAAAGTATAATAAGCTTAGACTGCCTTAACGTTGGAAGCTTAAACTGGGCTGGATATTCATGAAAATCTTGTTGAGTTTATATAAAATTTAAAATTTTGTATGAATTTGATTGAAAACAATATTCCCATTTCATATTAAAACATAATTTTTTTTGCTTAAAAGCATAATGAATTGATTTGTTTCTCATTCCGACCTTCCTTCAGAAAAAATTATGCACAATACAAGAAATACAACTGCTGCTCTGCTATATTCATTGTTTTCACAATTTTGCATAACCTTAAGGCTTATCTGCCTTGCTCGCTCTGCAACCTAAAAGTATACTTTGTTTCTTTATTTGTTTCAAATTGATTTGATTTAATTTTTAAAATCAAAATGAGCAGATAAAAATGAAATCTCAGTGAGGCAATGAAAAATAAATATTCATGCTTTGAAAACGATAAACAAATAAAGAAATTATAATATTACACATGTACTACACTACAAGGCATATTTATTATGTGAGCAAGGTACCCAGAAGGTATTTTTTTTTTATTTTTACGAAAAAAAACTTTTAAATTAATACTCAAATGAAACCATATTAGTCTGCTGAAGTAATCCAAATATGGAAGCTTTTTTTGTTAATAAATTTCGTTCTAAATAAACAAGAAATTCTTTTGAAGTTTTTAAAATGCAATACAAGTGCGTAATATGAAGAAATCATTTTAAAACAGCTTAATTGACTACTGTTTAGATGATTTTCGCTTTATACATACACTGTGCATGGCGCAGAGTTCCTTTCCTTTCTACTGTCCTCCTTATTTAACTTAACTTGGCATTCTATGGCATTTATGGTTTCAATAGCAAAATTTTAAAATAGTTTTTAGATTGTTGGATTATTTTCTACATTTTATTCAGGAGCACTCGTATACAAACAATGAAAATTGAATACAAAAATAATCAAATTTCTACAGAGAATTGCTTAAAAAAAATATAAAAATTTAATTCAAGACAAATTATTAATTCAAGAGACAATATGTATTACAGAAATGCACAGGGGAAAGGATGGCGGTATTATAAGTCACAAAATATTGAAAAGATTCTTCTTCCTCTTTTTATTCAAATTCTTCTAAACTTAAATCTCTTGCATCCTACAAGATTACCAGCATTTCCATACCTTGAGAGCTATTTTCCTAACTTCTGGCTTAAAATGGAAAAACATTTTGGAAACATTTTTTAAGAAACAACAACAGAAAACTGTTGTTTTCTAAACAAGAAAAAAAAACAGAATTTGTTTTTGTAATTTCAAATAAAAAAATCCATTTAACAAATTAAATTTCCTTTCATACTCATACCTTGCCAGTGTAATAATAACCTTCAAGTGGCCGATAGTTTTTCTCAAGTTTTTCTGTTTCTTTCTCTGCTTAAGCCAAGTACCAAGTACCAGTACCAGCAGTGTCTGATTTGTTTTGTTTAGAAACACACTACACAGCAATGGCAGATAAAATTTACGGTTCATCATTTGAAATGGCAACAACAACATTTGCAAATCAGGAACGAAATGTATGAGCCCCACGCACATCGTATGAGTTATGAAGGAAATTGAGAAAAGTTTACTTATACTTCATGGGCACACCGAAATATTACTTTGAGCACGATTTTACAGCAGGATGGAATTTTAAAATCTTAGTATTCATTGCACTTTAGAATGTTATTTTGAAGATGTTTTCTGACCCTTTAAAGTATGGCTTAATTGATCATTTGAAACTGGGATGTAAAATTAATTTCTTGAGAAAGTATCGCGGCGTGTTGTTAAGTCCACTAACACTTGAGAGACGATAGAAAAAACAGAGAAATTTTTTTACATTTAATTTGTTTTGAAAACAAAAAGAGACTATTGCTTAGAATCAGTAAAAAAGTATGAAAAGCAAAACAAAAGTTTCTTTTATTCACAGTTTTTATATTCTTTTTCGTTTTTCCTTTACCTCTCCAGTAATATCTTCATTTCAAAGTTTTGTTATTGAAAGACCAACAAACACTTGAAGCAGATCCAGATACAAATAAAACAAGGATAACGAAACAAAAAAAAGAGCAACAACAACAAATAAATTGTTTATAAAGAAACATAAGTTTTTAATCTTTTTAAAAAGTTTACAAGAGAGAAACAGGGAGAAGAACAGAACAAATTATGAAAAAAGAAGTTTCTAGTGGCCAGTGTCACATAAAGGCCGCAACGTATAATGATCAATCAAAGCTTGACTAATAAAAGTTAACTAAAGGTAGACTGACTTTAGAGAACAAAATCAACACAATAAAATATTAAATGGAACACCATTTTCTAGGGTATTCTAGTGTCATAAATAAATAATTTGAGGAAGAAAAATTTAATCAATGAAAATGGATTTTAATAACGACACACTTATTCGATATTATATACACTCGATAAAGGTTCAGAAATAAAATTGAAATTGAAATCAATCATATGTATACTCCCTCTCTGAGGTCATGTGATATGAAATGCAAATTAAAAAATAATTTCAAATAAACTGCACACTCAACTGAGGTTCCTATTTTGTTTTTTACGAAATTTTTTAAAATTTCCTAAGTTTCACATGGTAATACTCTACGAGCCAAAAAACATTTCTCAGCCTTTATAGACATCCATGGCACTGGAGTATTGACGAAACATTGAATGTTTTTGTTATTTCTGATAGAAATTTAATATCAAGAAATGGTGACTTTTCCAGGCAATGTCCATAGCTTGACCGCCTTACATACATACATACATAGATAAAATAAATCTGAATATAAAATATTTATTTTCGTTACCTTGTATGTTTTAATAAATAAATCTTGCAGATGTAATGACTGTTAAATCGACACTTTGTTCCATTCTCTCTGCAGCATTTTGCATTTGTTTTCAGCATTTCAAACAATGTTTAATTACACCATTTGTAAATAAAGAAAACAAAGGACAACACTTTAATACATATTTAAATGGAATTTACTTTTAATTCTAAAGCACTTGGTCTTTGGTCTCGGCATTATTTTCATACAGTTTTTTTGATTATTCAGTTGTTCTATGTATTAGACCTTAATAAGCAGTTTCTGTTCTTTTATTTTCTTTCTTCTTTTAAATTTTTAATCGAAATTTAATTTCATAGAAAACCTCCTTTGAAGGCTATAAAATATGTTTTTGTTTTTTTTTTTTGCTTCATTAATATGCTTAACAAGCAATTACTTGAGGTAAACGCCCTATTATTGGCTACATAAACTCGGTTTTATTAAACACGTTTACATGGCCATTAAAGTATGCAACATGTAGCAGGTATTTGTATATTTCCCCTCACTCTCTGCAATGTTCCGTAAGTCATGGAATTCTTCTTTTTTAATTAATTTTTAAAAATTCAATAAATTTGAAGGCAAACTATCATCGATCAACGAAAGAAATTACAAATATTATGTGGTAGTTAATATTATGCAGGAGTAATATGATAATAAACATACACCGGTGAACTCACACATACATATACAATCACACTTATGCAATGAATGTTGTCAGTATGTTAAAAAGAGAGTAAAAACTTAAACAACGAAATACGAAAGAGATTCAAAACTAAACACATCGTCTTTGAGGGTGATCTTAGTCGTTGGAATATTGAAATTCACTTTCATTTAGAATACCATGGTAAAATATTTCATATAAATTTTATTGTTATGCTCTGCTCTCTTTATCTCTCTTGCACTTACTCTCTGTTTTATAATTTGAATGTGCTTAAAGCTTATGTTAATCATTTATAGGTATTATGGGAGGGGGGGGATGACAACATGTATGTTAAAAATAGATTCATAAATATCGCTGCAAGCGAATGAGAGATTTAAAAAGAGAGAGTAGATAATGTAGACACTATAAAACAAACACTCTGCTTCACACACATATACACACACAACACTGCTTATGCAAATTAATAGAGCTCAACAGGCATGTGAAAACCTCAGTATATGCAGTTAAAGCGCACAACTGATGAAAGCTATTTTAAAAAAGGAAGAGGAGAGTAATTTAGTTGGGATATTATTAGAATCCTTCTACCAAAGACCCCCTCCCCGCCTCCTTTTTTTAAAAGACTATTTAGTCATAATGACTATTAAACCTGGAACATTAGGGAGCATAAAAGGAAATTCAATACCATGCCCATTAACATAGTTTTTACTGTCTTATAACACAATAGGGTGTTCACTCTTTACTCATTTTTTTTCTCACTGTCCTGCACACTGTCCTATTAATAATTTGAGCCACCTGTTAAGCATTTACATGAAAATGATTGCAATACTACAGTTGATAAATGCACGAACAGGGAAGTGAGAATGAGAAGCAGAAAGATAGGCATTGTGTGTGAGAGTGTGTGTAGAACCGAAAATAATTATATAAGCTTATACACATACACTGACTCCACATACACTAACTCCTCTGCTTATGTAATTTGAAAGAGTATAAAAGGTGTATGGAAACTACAATATTCATACATACACTGTGATAAGTCTCCATTGATTTTTGAGTAATTTGACTAATTAGTTGGTGATAAGAAAATAAAACATTACATTTCAATAAAAGAATTTAAAATTTATAATGAAACATAAATCGACAAGGCTTGTTGGCGGAATATAAAAAATTAATTGAACGAAATATCATCTACAAATGCATAAATAATGTACATGATTATAATTGAATAAAAGAAATTTTTTTAATATATTTAAACAGTTTGGTTAAAGTATTATAGAATGGCTTCACATATCGTAAAGCTCAAGCTGGTTCTGAAAACATGTACTCAATAAGACGAGGAATTTCTATCAAACGTTTTAGAAATAAATCATCGATAATTGTCAGAATTTTCATTAGCAGAGAAAATCTTTCAAATGATTATGTTTTCTTTTAAAAAACGAAAATTCCAAATGGCTGCCTCGGCTGGCCATACAGTAGCCTACACCAGAAGATGCCGATTTTGGCAAAAAAAAATCATCTTTTCAGATGAAGCTCATTTTGATCTTGGCGGGTATGTAAACAAGCAAAATTGTCGCATTTGGGGCACATTGAAAAGCCGACGCACCCAAAACGAGTCACTGTTGCGGTGCGGATTTTGGTCCAGAGGCATAATTGGGTCATTTTTCTTCGAAAATGAGCAAGGAGTGGCCGTTACAGTCAATGGCGATCGTTATCGGGCCATGTTGAACGAATTTTTGTTCACAATAATTGAAGAGGAGGATATTGGTAACACTTGGTTTCAACAGGACGGCGCTACGTGCCACACAGCCGAAGTTACCCTCGATGTTTTGCGCTCTGTTTTTGAAGATCGCATTATCAGCCGCAGAGCTGATGTCGTTTGGCCACCTCGGAGCTGCGATTTGACACCGTTGGACTATTATTTGTGGGGTGCCGTCAAAGATAAGTGTTACGCCGACAAGCCAGAGACAATTGACGCTTTAAAGGACAATATTCGTGAAGCCATTGGAGAAATACAGCTGCACACAATCGATAATGTGCTTAAAAATTGGACCGATCGTTTAGGCTACTGCATGGCCAGCCGAGGCAGCCATTTGAATGAAATTATTTTCCATTATTAAGCCGGAAGGATTGTACTTTCAAATAAAAAAAAAGAAATTTGAGAAAATATTCAGTAGTTTTTTTGTTAAAGCATTTAAAAAAAAAAAGAAGTTATTTGGCGGACTCTTTATAATCTGCTTAAAAAAAATTTAACGTTTATTCAATTAAATTATATTTAAAACCATTAAAAAATACTCATTTTAAATTTATTTGAGATTATTTCTTAGTAAAAATTTTAAATATTTATCGTATTAAAGAAAAATTTTCATATGTACCTCCATGCATACTTGTATGCCTTTAGCTTGCTTCTCAGTTTATCTGTTTAATAAATGTATGTGTTTTATACTGCATATATACTGCAAATATGTATTGATTGTTTTGCTTTAATGCCAAATTTACTTATCACCAGTTAATTAGTCAAATTACTCTCCACCTTGTTTTCGAAATAGATTTCATCAACGATGCGTTTTAACTGCATATACTGGAGTTTTCATATGCCTGTTGAACTCTATTAATTTGCATAAGCGGTGTTATCTGTGTGTGCTTCGTGTGGTTGTTTTACAGTATCTTGTGCTAAACACAATGGACGCAACACAGCAAGCGCAGCAATTTCACAAAAATAGAATACATGGGTATATAGACTAATTGCTATTTTTATTCGCAGAAATCAGAGGATTATTGTTAACAGTGAGACGATTTGTGCTGGAAATAGGAGGACTAGTGCTATCAATATAATTGGTCAATTCACACAAGCCGTTGTATCGTTGAATTCATTGTATTGTTGGAAGAACATACAACAGTGTATGATTGTTGTTGATATTTTTCATATAAAAATCCGATACACTTATACACATTTTTTCCATATGTTTTTAAAAGTTGTATTGGTTTTGTGCTATCAAATTGTGTGAATGCCACGAGATACACAATACCCAATAGCATTGAGCATTCACAAACAAACAAGTGTATTTAATACAACATACACGATACAAAGTCGTGTGAATTGCCCAAATAATTTCTTTTTTATTGAAGTCGCCGTAGTTTGCTAGGTAGCGTCTTTGCTTATTAGACGTAAGGCCACAATTCAAACCCCTAGTCAGATATCAAAATGAAAATATGAAAATATTTCTTCGGCGATTTCCTCTCAGCAGAAAAAAACTCCCGAGAATAAAAATAAAATTGCCATGAAAAGTTTATCAAAAATCTGTCGTTCGGAGTGGACTTTAAACTGTAGGTCTTGCCACTCATGTTTAAAATTAACGCACACAACATAGGTAGTGTGAGAAGCTAGGTCGTAATTCTGACTGAAGGTTTGTAATGACCAATTATGCATGTATGTATGTAATACAATAACTTACATGATATCGAGGTGTTAAAAACGTGGTATATGAAATGCAATGCGAAAAAACATTTTGGTGGCACCATTAATGCAGAATAATTAATGCTTTTGCTTTGCGGCTGCTGCCTTTATTATAATTAATGCCCATGCAGTTTAACTAAGGCTGCAATTGCAAAATTGTTGTGCTTGCTGTTTTGCGTTCATTGCGTTTTTAGCATCCCTGTTATTAGCCCTTACAACTCTTTATCCTGTCCCTCTCTTTCTATCTCGAATTCCCTAGTAGATGCCTTTGTATTTTTTCCTATTTTTTAACACATATTTTGTCATAGCCCGCTATAATAAATTATTAATATCAGCTTTAAGCACATTCAAATTATAAAACAGAGAGTAAGTGGAAGAAAGATAAAGAGAACAGCGCATAACAGTGAAATTTATATGAAATAGTTTACCATGGTATTCTAAATGAAAGTGAATTTCAATATTCCAACGACTAAGATCACACTTAAAGACGATGTATTAAGTTTTGATTCTCTTTCGTATTTCGTTGTTTAAGTTTTTACTCTCTTTGTAACATACTCACAGCATTCATTGCATAAGTGTGATTGTATATGTGTGTGTTCTCACCAGTGTACGTTTATGTAAACATTTTCATATTCCTCCTGTACAATATTAACTACCACATAATATTTGTAATTTCATTCGTTGATCGATATTATGCCTTCAAATTTATTGAATTTTTAAAAATTAATTAAAAAAGAAGAATTCCATGACTGACCGAAACATTGCAGAGAGTGAGGGGAAATATACAAATACCTGCCACATGTTGCATATTTTAATAGTCATGTAAACGTGTTTAATAAAACAGAGTTTATGTAGTCAATAATAAGGCGTTTACCTCAAGTAATTGCTTGTTAAGCATATTAATGAAGCAAAAAAAAAAAAAAAAAAACATATTTTGTAGCCTTCAAAGGAGGTTTTCTATGAAATTAAATTTCGATTAAAAATTAAAAAAGAAGAAAGAAAATAAAAAAGAAAGAGTTTATGGAGGTCTAATAGAACAGCTGAATAATCAAAACTGTATGAAAATAATGCCGAAACCAAAGACCAAGTGCTTTAGAATTAAAAGTAAATTCCATTTCCATTTAAATATTAAAGTTTTGTTCTTTGTTTTCTTTATTTACAGGTGATGTAATTAAGCAGTTCCTGAAATGCTTAAAACAAATGCAAAATGCTGCAGAGAGAATGGAACAAAGTGTCGATTTAACAGTCATTACATCTGCAAGAATTATTTATTAAAACATTCAAGGTAACAAAAATAAATATTTTATATTCAGATTTATTTCATATATGTATGTACGTAAGGCGATCTAATCTATGGACATTGCCTGGAAAAGCCACCAATTCTTGATATTAAGTTTCTATCAGTAATAACAGAAACATTCAATGTTTCTTTCAATACTCTGGTGCCATGGATGTCTCTAAATGGCTGAGATATGTATTTTTGCCCGAAGAGTGTTATCATGTGAAACTTAAGAAATTTAAAACAAATTCGTAAAAAACAAAATAGGAGTGTGCAGTTCAGTGTGCAGTTTATTTGAAATTATTTTTTAATTTGCATTTCATATCACATGACCTCAGAGAGGGAGTATACATATGATTGATTTCAATTTCAATTTTATTTCTGATCCCTTACCGAGTGAATATAATATCGAATAAGTGTTTCGTTATTAAAATCCATTTTCATTGATTAAAATTTTCTTCCTCAAATTATTTATTTATGACCCTAGAATACCCTAGAAAATGGGTCCCATTTAATATTTTATTGTGTTGATTTTGTTCTCTAAAGTAAGTCTACCTTTAGTTAACTTTTATTAGTCAAGCTTTGATTGATCATTATACGTTATGGCCTTTATGTGACACTGGCCACTAGAAACTTCTTTTTTCATAATTTTTTTTCTTTCTTAACTTTTTAAAAAGATTAAAAACTTATGTTTCTTTATAAACAATTTATTTGTTGTTGTTGCTGTTTTCTGTTTCGTTTTCCTTGTTTTATTTGTATTTGGATCTGCTTCAAGTGTTTGTTGGTCTTTCAATAACAAAACTTTGAAATGAAAATGTAACTGGAAAGGAAAAGTTGGCAACAAGGAAAATTTTTGTTTTTCTTTTCATTCTTTTTTTACTGATTCTAAGCAAGAGTCTCTTTTTGTTTTCAAAACTAATTAAATGTAAAAAGAATTTCGCTTTTTTCTATCTTCTATCCAGTGTTAGTGGACTTAACAACACGTCGCAATACTTTCTCAAGAAATTAATTTTACATCCCAGTTTCAAATGATCACTGAAGCCATACACTAAGCGGGCAGAAGACATCTTCAAAATAACATTCTAAAGTGCAGTGAATATTAAGATTTTAAAATTCTATCCTGCTGTAAAATCGTGCTCAAAGTAATATTTCGGTGTGCCCATGAAGTATGAGTAAACTTTTCTCAATTTCCTTCATAACTCACACAATGTGTGTGGAGTTCATACAATTCGTTCCTGTTTTGCAAATGTTGTTGTTGCCATTTCACATGATGAACCCTAAATTTTATCTGCCATTGCTGTGTAGTGTGTTTCTAAACAAAACAAATCAGACACTGCTGGTACGGGTACTGCCTTGGCTTAAGCAAAAAAAACTATTGGCCACTTGAAGACTATTATTACACTGGCAAGGTATGAGTATGAAAGGAAATTCAATTTGTTAAATTGACTTTTTATTTGAAATTACAAAAACAAGTTCTGTTCTTTTTTCTTGTTTAGAAAACAACAGTTTTTTGTTGTTGTTTCTTAAAAAATGTTTTCAAAATGATTTTCCATTTTAAGCCAGAAGTTAGGAAAATAGTTCTCAAGGTATGGAAATGCTGGTAATCTTGTAGGATGCAAGAGATTTAAGTTTAGAAGAATTTGAATAAAAAGAGAACGAATTTTTTTTCAATATTTTGTAACTTATAATACCGCCATCCTTCCCCCTGTGCATTTCTGTAATACATATTGTCTCTTGAATTAATAATTTTTCTCTTGAATTAAATTTTTATAATTTTTTAAGGAATACTCTGTAGAAATTTGATTATTTTTTTATTCAATTTTCTTTATTTGTATACGAGTGCCCCTGAATAAAATGTAAAAAATAAACCAACAATCTAAAAACTATTTTAAAATTTTGTTATTGAAACCATAAATGCCATAGAATGCCAAGTTAAGCTAAATACGCAGGACAGTAGAAAGGAAAGGAACTCTGCGCTATGCACAGTGTATGTATAAATCGAAAATCATCTAAACAGTAGTCAATTAAGCTGTTTTAAAATGATTTCTTCATCTTACGCACTTGTATTGCATTTTAAAAACTTCAAAAGAATTTCTTGTTTATTTATAACGAAATTTATTAACAAAAAAAGCTTCCATATTTGGATTACTACTACTGAGTAATATGATTTCATTTGAGTAAAAGTTTCTTTTTTGTAAAAATTAAAACATACTTTCAGGGGGCTCTTGCTGGATAATAAATATACCATGTAGAGCATGCGTATTATTATAATTTCTTTATTTGTTTTTCGTTTTCAAAGTATGAATATTTATTTTTCATTGCCTCACTGAGATTTCATATTTATCTGCTCATTTTGATTTTAAAAATTAAATCAAACCAAATTGAAACAAATAAAGAAACAAAGTATACTTTTAGGTTGCAGAGAGAGAGCAAGGCAGATAAGCCTTAAGGATATGGAAAATTGTGAAAACAATGAATATAGCAGAGCAGCAGTTGTATTTCTTGTATTGTGCATAATTTTTTCTGATGGCAGGTCGGAATGAGAAACAAATCAATTCATTATGCTTTTAAGCAGAAAAATTATGTTTTAATATGAAAAAACAGTTTTTTTTATGGGAATATTGTTTTCAATCAAATTCATATAAAAATTTAAATTTAAAATACATTGACTATGATTCTCATCAGTTACAGATGTTTTTCAAGGGAATATATCCACTTAAATGAACAGGATAATGATTTGTTGTGAAGGCAATAAAGGAAGTGTATGTTGGCATATAAACTCAACAAGATTTTCATGAATATCCAGCCAAGTTTAAGCTTCTAACTCAAAGGCAGTCTAAGCTTATTATAGTTTTAACAAGAATATCATTTCGCCATTTGCCTTTACAAAGCAAAGCAATATAATCCTCCAAAAAAAAAAAAACAAAGCTGGACAAGCAAATTTAAAAAGCCATGTTTTTCAATACTTTAAACATAAGCACCTTCCCTCCTCCCTCTTTCAATTAAAATACAAAATCCTTTAAGTAGGCCAGTTTATTTATTCGTTTTCTTTTCAGTGTTTTTGAGAAACTCATTTCAAACATTCCGGGTTTTGTAGGCAAGTAAGTAAAGGATAAACGTGAAATACATAATTTCTGTAATAATTCTAAGTGCCTTATACGGATGGGAAAACGTAAAATTTAATAAAAAAAATCAAACCCTAACCGCGTATGTCTTTCATAAATTGAATAAAAAAGAAAAAAAATTTTCTTGTTGTTTTCATATTCTTGTTACTGGAACAATGAAAAGCAAATTTTTTAATTATTTTCCCAGTTTTTCTTCTGTTTGAGTGAAATGGCGTAGTTATAGAATGGAAGTAATGTTTTGGTGGATGTTTTGTATTCAAATTAAAGCAAAGAAAAGAAAGTAAAAAAGAAAACTTAGTAAATTTTTCTGGTATTTCAACTAATTGAAGTAATTATTCGTGAAATAATTATTCTTTTTTGTAATAAAATTCCGAAATACAAATTATTTTTATTGTGAAAACCTATGACAGCATATGGTCATTTTGGTAACGATAAGGAAAACATCTTATAGCCACTGATATAATATAAGCACGTTCAATAACAATTTGACAAAAAGAAAAATGAGTTCAAAATCTTAATTTATTTCCTTTTCGTTTGAATTTTTTTTTTAATTTTATTTTTATTTTTTATGTCAACTCATTAGGCTTCAATCACAAATTGTGCGTGTGCGTATGTGTAACTGTAGAGTTTTTGCTTCTCTGATAAAAATCCTATTTGAACCGTTTTTGATGTCAAAAACTCTCATGAACTCGAGATGACTTTGGCCAGATCATATTAACAATCGCACGTAAATTTACTTCTACGCACTCAAACATCCATAATTGGTGTGTAATTCTAATGTTTCGCCCTCTCTCTCTCTCTCTTTTCTCTCTCCTCACGTACTGATGCCTTTTGTTTTTAAAAACGAACCAAAATAAGCTGATTATGTACGTGTACGATACGCATGAAACTGAATATTCTAAAACCCCCAATAACAATTACACTTACACTCGTACCCAGACTCAGTACTAAATACAATTACAAACACAAACACAACAAAAGCAATAATAACAACAAACTCACAATTAAAAGCAAATGTTAAACATCAGACAATGAAAACACACCATATCGTGGAAAAAACACGAGAGAAAGAAAGCCTACCGAGCAAACAAACATTGCCGAATGGCTGTTGTGTATACTAAACAAAAACATACCATAGATGCTGACACATCCACACTTATAGCAGCCACCCAAATAAACCGCCATTGAATGCTAATGTAATAGTATTAGTGAATCATTATAATGCTTTGTGATACACAAACTTACTTCCAAATGCAATATTTTAGGCTTCAGCAACTCATTTAAACAGAATATCAAATACAAAAGCGGAGAGACTGAGACTCACATGAAAGAGAACTCAAATGTTAAAACCCCTTTTGTTGTGACAAATAAATGCAACTGTATGTGTGCGTATGTGTGTATATGGGTAGGCATGCATATATATATAAATTTCATATATTTTAAAGCATATTTTCAAGGGAAATTTAATACAGCAATGCATGAGGAATGGATTTTAAGTACAGAGTAATTTTTTAACTCATCAAACTATCGAAATTTAAAGGTTTTTAAATGATTTGTTTCAACGAAAATTATTTTAACAGCTGTCAGAATTTAATAGAAATTTAATGATTTTCAAGAAATATTATCTGTATTCAGCACATACATTTTTATAATACATTTTCCGATATAAATCCATTTTCATTTGACTCACTATATTGCCATGGAAGCTAAATTGTTAAATGAATTCTTAAGAAATTAAAATTTACTTGTTAAACCCCCACATAAACTTTGTCTTTGACTTATCATTACCAAATTCTATTGTAAGCATGTCTCAATTCATTCATTAGCTTATCTTATCTGGTATCATAATATACACAAATAGTTGCCATTGTTTGCTTTACTCTACTGATCTAAGAATACCATGGAAAAGTCTCGAAGTCTTTCAAATCTTTTATCGCGAATACGAAATGACAACTGAAACAAAAGTTTTATAGTGGCTCGAACAATTAATTTTAATAACATTTAACATTTTAATTACATTAATTGAATTAATTTCTATAAATTCTATAACATCAAAGCAGGCAATGAATTCCAAATTTTCTGGGTACCTTGAAGTGTGCTACAAAAAATATATGAAAAAAAGAAATACAAGGAAACCAAGGATAACTTAACAGCGATTTGGTTTTCATTAATTAATCAGATTCATTGTTTGTTGAGAATTATGGTTTGGCAACCAAAGGCCATTAGTAATCAACAGTGACGATGGTGTTTCCATAGCCTTAAATTATGCTTTTCATTTTGCGTTAATATTCCCATGTACAGAGTTCTATGGTCATTTATTAGAAACTCCAACACAGCCTTAGCTAATCTCGCAATTCTTGAAAATGTTTACTTGTCTTTATCAATCATTTTTCGTTTGCAATTGAAATTTTTAATCGGCAGAGACGATAGATGGATCAATTGGCCATTCTTATTAGATTTTTAATTGCGAAAAAATTAATTTTGGTTAGAAAACCAAGTATAGTGACATCCTGTTGTAATCCACTGTTTATAATAAGCATTTCAGTTCGTTTTTATTGGCCGACAACTTGGTTCAGAAGACAACAACTTGTTATTGTCATAGTTGTTTTAAAATAATAAAACATTGCCTATATGTAGGCTTAAATCTTTCAATTAAATTTGCCTTAATTAGTACCGGAAATATTGTCCCACAAAAATCATGAAAATTTGCTATATTTATAGAGAATATCTCTATCAAATGGGTATCATAGAAAACATAAAATTTGCCTTAATTAGTACCGGAAATATTGTCAAATAAAAATCAAGAAAATTTGATAAATTTATAGAGAATATCTCTATCAAATGGGTATCATAGAAAACATAAAGTTTTGTTTCAAATTTGGCTTCTTTTATATATGAATTACACATAATTTCTGTATGCTGTGGTTAAAGCCCCTTAAAATATGTTTTAATTTCAAAAAAAAAATTGGCCTCATACCTGACTCACTGGGTGGTTTTGTTAGGAGATGCAGACAAAATTGGCAAAAAATATAATAGAATGGAAAGGAACACAAAAATGAATTGAAAATTTATATTCTTGGCCAAAAAATGGAAAATAGTTTGGTCTTATGCTCCCCAAAAAAAGAAAAAAAAATCTAAGAAAACCACATTCAATCATAAAAATTTTCTGAATTTTTGGTTTCTGATTCAGTAAACTAGAGAAGTTTCTGTTTCATATTTTTGCTTTAGGATTTTCCAATTCACTTTACCTATACGGAAGTGGATGTATGTGTGAAAGGACTCTCTATTATTCAGCAAAAGAATTTCAAGCCACACGTGTCATAAACTTGCTTCACA
Source organism: Sarcophaga carnaria (assembly GCA_958299815.1). Lineage (NCBI taxonomy): Eukaryota > Metazoa > Arthropoda > Insecta > Diptera > Sarcophagidae > Sarcophaga > Sarcophaga carnaria. The sequence goes on from OY283149.1 coordinate 4,008,753, forward strand.
CTCATGTTTACCCTCCAAAGTAAGGGCCATGATAACAATGGCTTGTGAATTTTGGCTGCAAAAGGAAATTAAACTGGGTTCCAAACCATTACAAGGGAAAGGAAAGAATACCCAAACCACAGACAGTGGCAGTTGCCCTTAAAAGACGAGTGATAAGGAGATTTGAAACCAAAATAAGAAATTTAAAAGGAAAGGAAATAGAAAAATTTTAGAAACAATCGGAACGAACAACAAAAGGATTTTTTACTTTTCTTTAGAAGAAAAACTATGCCTGTAAGGGTGACTAAAATAACCTTTCTTGTACACTCTGTGCTATGCATAAAGAATGGAATTTGTTTTGTAATGGATGATGGCATTTGATATCAGTTACTATAGTAACTGCTTTGATTTGCAATATAGCTGCGACACACTAATCTAAGCAATCGAACAGAAAATCCAACAAAACCAACTGAGCTTACCTTCTACCCAACCCTACCAACACTATCTGCAACAAATGCACTCACACTCACGTTCATTTCTCTTCCAATCAAACACCCACCAGCTCAATCAAGGCATTCATGCATTTAAACTAACTAAACACAGTGTTGAGTGAGAGTAAAACAAGCTAAAGTAAGTGGCCTTATAGCAGGCAAAGGAAATTTCTATACAAGTGCTCCGAAACGAGAAACAAAATGTAACTGATAAACAGCAAATGGCCTAAGCAACCTGTTACCTAAGCAACCTTTTGAGGCACACACACACACACTCAGTAACACGCTTACAAATCTGTAGAATCACATACTTATACACACAAAACGAAATCAAAATCCGGTAAATGTTTGGACAAATAATAACTGGAATTACAATTGAAAGAAAGAGTGAACACCATAAACCAAGAACTAGACAATGATGCTGGCATAACCAAAAACAGTTTGCAAATACAGCCCCCTTCCCGCATATTCTGTATGGAAACACAGTCTAAATGAATGTGATGATGATGAGCAACACAAGCTGCTCAACATTCATTATAATGCCCATAATGAGCATCGCATTTGTGATCAAACGCTTATTGTAAAATTCCTTCATTGTTTTCGCTGATGAAAGCGGGGAGAAGATGGATGTGTTGAAACAAATTTTGACAGGAGCTTAAATTTTTAATGATAAATAAGAGACAGGAGATGAAAAGGAAAATATAAACTCACATAAATTTCTAAGAATACTAATCGAATAATGTAAGCTTTCAAAAATTGTGGTTTACAACACTCACATAGAATTAAAATGAAAATTATTGTTCACACTGCAGAAATCAAAGAATTTTTTTTAAAGCGAATGAAGTTTTTTAAACAAATTCAGCTCAGGATCATATATATTCAGTTCTGATGAAAATTAATTTTAAAATGATGCTTAAAAACAAACTCTACCATGTGATATGGTTCCTGTAAACGTTTTTCATCAATGTTTTCCAAAGAAACTTTCTTTAAAATTTTACGCTGAATATCAATCATAATAAAGCAAGCGAAACCTTATTACAATTATTCACCGTAAAAAATTTGAAAGAAACAGAGAGAGAGAGAGAGAGCTCAAGAGAGAAAATAATGATTTTTGTGTGTTGCATGCTGTAAGACATGTTGGTTCTATAATGTCACCCATACGTACTTACCCTTTTGCACATTCACCTCATACTTCCATTTTTTTTTAACAAAGTAATGAACTTGATTGTGTTTCTTTATTATTGTTGTTGTCATATTTTGTCGTTGTTTGCTTGTTGGCTGTGTAAACGACTGATGTATCCTTACATGGTTTACTTCGGCCTTATTATGAGAAAGCATATGTTTATGTGTGAGTATGTGTGAGTGAGTAGTTGTTTGCGTTGCTATAGCAGTTGTTATTATTATTATTTCGTTTCGCATCGTTTTTCTTTTCTCTAGTTGTTGCTGTAGTACTTGTATTATTATGGCGTCTTTGTTAACAATCCGTGTGCCATTATGGTTTTCTTATTTATTTCTTCTGCTCTCATAGTATGTGTGTATTTAAGTACTCAGTGTGACTGAGTGACATCCAGCATGTGTGTGCTGGCTTTGATTCATTTATTTTATTTTAAATGAATGTGCGTGTGTGAGTGTGCTTCGCTGTTGCCATTGTAACTGATTAAAGTTGTTATTCGCTTGCTTTAATTCAATGACGGTGCTGTTGTTAGTCAAAGTGGCGGTTAAATTATTTCTCTTTAAAATAAAATAACGTTTGAATTTACATACATATATTCTGAAACGAAAACTGTTTGTATTATAATGTTAATACCCGAAATACATAAATTCAACACTATTCGGAGATTATAGGCACTACTACGACTATTACTCGTGCTGTAAGGAAATCGTTTTACTTGAATGTGTGGCATTTAAATTCTCTTTTACTAAAACCCTCTCCATATTTATTGTGCTGCACATGTAATAGCAGTTCGTTCATTTGTGGAAAGTCCGTGATATTTTTTGCTTTAAATTTGAATTCCACAAATCTTAACCTCGAAATCTCAAATCAGTTTCTCTTATATAATAAAAAACCAAGATGAAATCATGTTTAAGCCTGTATATGCGAAATAATGTTAATCTATGGAGTTCTGATTTGTTTGTACTTTTTAAAAATTTTCTTCTCTCTTGCTCCTACTCTTTCTAATATGATTTGTTTACCCTTTAGCGGAAGGAATGGAATGAGGTTTCTTTCCTTTCTGTAAGTAAAAAATCATGCAGATGTGTGAGTGTATGCCTGTCGTTTGATATTTTTAAACGCCATGATTCATTTCAAGTTCAATTTATTTTGCCGAAGAACCGCAAGTGATGATTTGATTTCTCCACGCTCTGGCACACTTTTCCCACGTTTGTTATTGATTTTTCTCTTTTACAAGTGTTAGAATATCTCGCGTTTTAAGTGTAAAAACGTATTTTTCTTCTATTTTTATTGCTCAAAATTTCATTTTCCATCTCATATTCACAGCTTTTTCTTCAGATTTTTTCTTTAAACGATGATTTTTGATTATTTTCTTAGAAATGCTTTAGAAAATCAAGGGAAATATTAAAATAAATCGATTTGTGGCTCGTTTTTCTTTTCATTTGATAGACGCAATTTCATTTGCAATAAATTTGATTACATAGAGGCAAAGGAAAAGATCTGGAGTTCAAAAAATATAATTTGTAGGAAAAACGAATGAAATTATGAAAAACGAATACATGACGAAAATGCTGAAAAAAGTCTTCATCAATTTCGTAATGGAAATTTTATTTTTATGGAAAACATTTTTTTCCTGCTTGAATATGACATTTAAAATGAAAAGATTTTCGACAATTTCATTGTCAGACACTTGTTTTTTCTTATCATTTGCGAAAGATTGTGAATCTTAAAATATATTTTTAAAAACTTTTTAGAGCATTTTATTTCATTTGGTTTTATTTTTCCGATTAATAAAACGATTTTTAACAAAAGCTGAAATAGCAAGGTTTTGCAAGCTTTTCCTTCATTTAAATGGTTTGTTCAAGTAAAACGTAGACTCCCATTTAAGCTTCGGTGTGTTTAAATAGATTGCCAAGTAATTGCTTTTCTTAAGCATTATTTACGGAGTTTTTTCATACACTCACTTACACAAAAGGTAAGAAAATGCTCAGCCTCCACACCCTTGATGCCATTATTAACAATAACTTGTTACACTTTAGCTTCTGTCTACACAATACATGCACGTGCTTGTTTCCTTAGAGACTCTATCTATGCATTGTAACATAAATATGCTCAATAAACACCAGATGTAAGGGGAAACGATGTCCTTGCCAACTGTTGCTGTTGCTGTTGATATGGCTAAACCGTACTCAGCCGTAGCCAACATACAATTGTTGATTTTATATTCTCTTTCATTTCGTTTTTCCCAGCGTTGTTCCATTTGTTTTGTGTTTCAAAAGCTTATTGTTATAAAAAAATAAAGTGGAGCATATGGTAAAACTAAGGCTGCATGTATTTGAAGTGATAAAGAAAATGAAAACTGAAGAAACTAAAAATAATTTAAGCTGATGAACAACGTAAGAAATATAGCCTATTTAGTCCAACTCCAGCAGAAAAACGCGCAAAGAAAAACCTTTGGAAAGAATTTAAAAAAGTTTTTTATTTCATTTAGAATTTAAAAGCAAAAAATCAATTTTTATTAAATTATTTTAAGTGTTTAAACGTTTATTTTATAAAAAAGAAAATTATTTTATTTTTAAAATTCATTAATTTCACCTATAAAATCCATTTATTCTGAGGCTATAATCAATTTGTTATCATTAAACGCCTGTGGTTTCCATTCCGTTCTTAAGCTTATCAAGATCCTTTAGAAGACGAAACGAAAATCTCATTTATTTTCTTCGTATTATTCCATTTGAATTTACTTTTCTGTTTACTGGGAATATTTCTGAAAACACCGTTATAAGTAATATTATGCTCATGACACGACTGTGTCCCTCTATCTCTCATTCTCTTTCTCTCTTTGAAACTTTACACTCGGCTGTATTTTGTTATAATTTTCTTATGTTGTGTTCTTATTAATAATTTTCATACATTCACTGTAATTATAACAACAACAATAACTACCGTTATGACTCCGTCTTATGTTTTTTTTAAATTTTTTGCAAAACTACAGTGTTGGAGGATGAGCATCTGAGAGAGAGAGCTGATGCAGGAGTATATTTGTTTGTGTTTATGTGTTACTAGGTATGGACTTACAAAAAGAAATGTAAACAACTATCAAGAGAATGCAAGGAAAGAGTAAGTAAAAGTGAAGCCTGCCATAATAAACAGTTATAAAGTACAGCAGCAGCAGACAGCGTAAAATTAATTTAAAATATCAACACAAAAGCAACGTAAACTTTCAAATGAAAAATAATAAAACATGACATTCAGCTAAACGATGGTTAATTTTGTTGAAATGCTTTTGTTGTTGTTGTTACTATTGTTGACGTCGTTTGTAATATTTCATCTCTTGAAATAATTCTTGTTTTTGAAATGCAACATAAGTAGGAAGCAGAAGAAGAGATTTCTTCAAAAAAAAAAAAAAATTGTTTTGCTGTTGAAAAGTTTTTCTATATTAGCGATGATTTAAATTAAAATTTGTTTTATTTTTAAAATTTTTCAAATTTATTACGTAACTTTAGGCTGTAAATTTATTAATTTTCCTTCAAATTAAATTCTTCCACCAGAGAATTGAAGTCAGTTCTAGCTTTTCGTATTTCATATTCAATATTTGGGTTGTTTTTTAACCTTCAATTGTGAATTTTTAAGACTTTTTATTAAAAATTTGTTGCTCTTGTGTTATCATTATCGATTATCATGGCGTGTTTAACAAAATTAAATTGAATTTTTTTTCTTTGTGAGTTTTTAACTTCGCGTCAAGTTAATAAACTTTTCAATAAAAATCTTTAACAAGAAAACTCGCAAAAATTTTGTTATAAAAATCATCAATTTTTATCGTGTATGGCAATAACATATTTAAAGTCTAAGGAACGTTGAAAGAAGCCAAAAGAGAACTGAACAGAACTTTTTTAATTCTTATGATTTTCTTGCGAAAAATTTCTTTGTGAGTCTCTTATGAAATGTGAAGTAAATTTCCTTTGCCACAAAAACCTCATTTGCTGCACATGTATGGCGTTCATTTCCTTAGAACAAAACTTTCTTTTCGAAAAATTTTTTCATACGCTTCCACTCCCATTCTTCTCTTGCTTCTCTTGCTGTTTCAAACCAGAAGTGGTTTGACAGTTCATTTGTGTTTCACATTAAGAGTGAATGCTGAGGTTTTCTCCAAATTGTTTGCCTTTAAAGAGTCTGTCTGGGTGTTGTTTTGTCTTGTGTTTGTATTTTCATGTTTATCGATGGAAAAATGTTTAGCGTTCAAATCGGAAATTACTTTATTTGTATACAAATTGACAGTCGAATGTAGGGAGGAAAAATAAAAATAGATTCTGAAGAAATCAATTTAATGTTGAAGTCTTTAAATTTTTGTTATCGAAAATTATATGTAGAAATTTTGTTATCGATAATTTTTGAAGAAAAAAAATATACATACATACTTTCCGATAACAAAAATTACCATAGAAAACGTTCGATAACTAAAATTTTTATAGAAAATTTTCGATAACAAAAATTTTTATAGAAAATTTTCGATAACAAAAATTTCTATAGAAAATTTTCGATAACAAAAATTTCTATAGAAAATTTTCAATAACAAAAATTTCTATAGAAAATTTTCAATAACAAAAATTTCTATAGAAAATTTTCAATAACAAAAATTTCTATAGAAAATTTTCGATAACAAAAATTTCTATAGAAAATTTTCGATAACAAAAATTTCTATAGAAAATTTTCGATAACAAAACTTTCTATAGAAAATTTTCGATAACAAAACTTTCTATAAAAAATTTTCGATAACAAGAATTTATACAGAAAATTTTCGATAACAAAAATTCCTATAGAAAATTTTCGATGGCAAAAATGTCTACAGAAAATTTTCGATAGCAAAAATTTTCGATAACAAAAATTCCTATAGAAAATTTTCGATAACAAAAATTTCTATAGAAAATTTTCGATAGCAAAAATTTTCGATTACAAAAATATTTGTTGAAAATTTTCGATAACAATTTTTTTTCTTTAAAAAATTTCTATAGAATATATTGGATAGCAAAAAATTTCTATAAAAAATATTCGATAGCAAAAATGTTAATACAAACATAACACAATGGTATGCAATTATAGAGTATTACTCGAACATAGTTGTTAAAATAATAAAGGAATTCAAAGTTTTATTATTGATAAATTAAAAGTTATTGAATATTTTCAAATTTTAATTGTCCAAAGACATAGGCGTATAAAATTTTCCAATACATTTCAATATAAATAGCACTTTAAATTAAAATGAAAACAATCGATATAAATTAATATGAAAATACATGCATGCATGCATATTTTGCATACTTTTCATCCTCCTCCTGAAAGTATGCAACAGCGGAATAATGTTGCATATATTGAGGCTGTTATGAAATAATTTTTATTTTTGCTCTTCATCATGTTGTTGCTGTTGTAATTTACAGCTTAACGTACAGTTTAATACAGTTGCCAGTAAAATGTGATGGAGAAGTAGAAGAGCAGGCTTTTTTTTATTTAAGTGCTGCCAATTAAAAACATATTTTGTTTGCATTTATGCAAAAAAACAAACGGAAGAAAAAATAAAAGTTTTTTTAAATAAAATTTTTTTTCTTGAATTCCATTTTCATCATCATGTTCATCGTCATTCATTACGAACATTAAATGTAGCTGCCGTTGTTATTAAATAATATTTAAGCGGCTTACAAAACTGTAGTCTATAAATAGGGGCAAAATTACGTTGTGGGGAAAAGGGCACGAATTCATTTAAATAAATTTAAAATGATATTTCTTGTAAATTAAATATTTTCGAATACAAATTAACGGTCAAATTATGTCATAAAATACCCTCTAAATCGGTTTAAAAAATGAAACTTAATTATTATTTCTAGAAAATATTTCGTTACCAAAATTCATCATATAGTTGCTTCACAGTATAAGAAAAAAATTTAAATTAAATACTATTTAAAACTAATGTACGCTTACTTTTAGGAATCGCTTGCTTTAAAGTATTCAAGTATTATTGTTGCATTTTATGTTCAACCTTCATGTAGCATGTTTTTCTTTTAAAAACAATTTCAATTTTCCTTTTCCTTTGGAATCATTTTTTCTTAATTAAAATTTTAAAGCTCCCAGCCATCACTTGTTATTGAAAGACACAGCTTTAGGGTACCTAAAAGCAGTCAAGGTCATGTAAAAGTAATTGATTTCGCTATCAACTTCATCTACATCATTGAACGGATTTAATTACTTCGGTTCTTTCATTATTTTGTTAAAAATCAGAACAAAATTGCACAAATAATATGAGCACAATAAACAATAAATGGTTGGGATCGTAAAACAGTTTTTACTGTCCAACACAGACATAGTAAGTTGTTTGGAAATGAGTTTCCTTAGATGCAATGAGTTAAAGTATTATAGACAAAAAACTAACAGAGTAAACTCATTTATTTATAGAAATAGTTGTTGTCGAAAAGTCGAAATTTTTGTTATCGAAAATTTTCTATAGAAATATTTGTTATTGAAAATTTTCTATAGAAATATTTGTTATCGAAAATTATCTATAGAAATGTTTGTTATCGAAAATGGTATATAGAAATATTTGTTATCGAAAACGGTCTATAGAAATTTTTGTTATCGAAAATTATCTACAGAAATATTTTGTTATCGAAAATTGTCTATAGAAATATACTGCTATCGAAAATTGTCTATAGAAATTATTGTTATCGCAAATTGTCTATAGAAATTTTAATTATCGAAAATTGTTTATAGAAATATTTTGTTATCGAAAATTGCCTATAAAAATTTTTGTTAACGCAAATTTTCTATAGCAAAAATTGTTTTTGTTATCGAAAATTTTTTATAAAAATAATTTGTTATCGAAAATAGCCTATAGAAATTTTTGTTATCGCAAATTGTCTATAGAAATTTTAATTATCGAAAATTGTTCATAGAAATATTTAGTTACCGAAAATTGCCTATAAAAATTTTTGTTATCGCAAATTTTCTATAGCAAAAATTGTTTTTGTTATCGAAAATTTTTTATAGAAATATTTTGTTATCGAAAATTGCCTATAGAAATTTTTGTTATCGCAAATTGTCTATAGAAATTTTTGTTATCGAAAATTGTTAATAGAAATTTTTGTTATCGAAAATTGTCTACAGAAATATTTTGTTATCGAAAATTGTATGTAGAAATATATTGTTATCGAAAATTGTATGTAGAAATGTTTATTATGGAAAATTGTTAATAGAAATTTTTGTTATCGAAAATTGTCTACAGAAATATTTTGTTATCGACAATTTATTATAGCAAAAATTTTTTTGTTATCGAAAAATTTTCTATAGATTTTTGTTATCGAAAAATTTGTATACAAACTTTTGTTAAAGAAAAAGTTCCTTAAATTTTTTAATAAAAAATACTTGGCAGAAGTTTTATTTACTCCAGAAGCATTCTGTTGGCTGTGTTTTGTTTTATTTAAAAGAAATGTTTTCTTGTTTTATTTTCTTTATTAAAATCCGCCGCGGATGATTTATGTGCCGTCTTAAAAAGTCAAACTTGACTGTTATAAAATTTCTTTTGGCCATAAAAACCTATAAATTTTCAATAAATGTCGTTCGTTCTTATGCCTTTAGAGGATTATTAAAAATATTTTTTTGGCCTTGACATCATAAAGAAAAAGTTTCAAAATAAAACAGAAAATTATTGACAATATTGATGGCAAAGAAAACACTTAAGCCGTGAAACACACGCTTTCGGAATACAGTTTTCCGTAGAATTTGTAATTCACATACAACAAAGGGGACTTAATCAATTTCTCTTTTGTATGTTTTTATGATATTTTTAATAATAATTTCAATATTTAAAAAGGGATTTTAATTTTTAATTTTATTAGTGTCTCTTTCCCTAAATTTCCAAAAGAGAATACCTCGAGGCATAAAGAAACCAAAGAAGTTTTATTCTCTTTCCCTATTTGTGTCAAAACTCGAGTATACATGCGTGGAAAATGTAACAGATAACGGTAAATAAAAAATATTTCTTTTCATTAAAATTGAGCTGTTTTTCCCGGAAGAAATTATTCTGATATTTTTATTCTTAATTTATTCGGTAAACTTTACCAATACAAATACAACATATTTTATACATATCCGTTTCCATTTTTGAAATTACAAAAGAAAAGCCAAACAAAACAAAACAAAACATTATTTTCTCTAAATGCAAATGCGTGAGAATGTACATGAAGACAGAGGAAAGTAAAATATTAAAATACAGATCCTTTATCCGAAGGCCTTTTTTCCTTCAATAAAAAAAAAATAAAATCTCAGTAATTTTTTTTTTCCTTTTTATTATATTCTAGCACGATAAACCACTCCAATCCGCTATATTCGGTTAGATTTAATCTATTCTTCTTTATTCTATTCTGAGTCGTCTAAATATGGCAAAAGATTAAAGTCAGAAAACCTTCTTTGTTATCGAACATTTTTCTTTTGACAATTATTATTATCGAAAATTTTTCTAAAGAAATTTATTGTTATCGAAAATTTTTCTAAAGAAAATTATTGTTATCGAAAATTTTTCTAAAGAAATTTATTGTTATCGAAAATTTTTCTAAAGAAAATTGCTGTTATCGACAAATTTTTTATAGACAATTGTAGCTATCGAAATACATTCTATAGAAAATTATTGTTATGGTAAATTTTCTATAGAAAATTATTGTTATCGAAAATTTTTCTAAAGAAAATTATGGTTATGGAAAATTTTCTATAGAAAATTATTGTTATCGAAAATTTTTCTAAAGAAAATTGTTGTTATCGAAAATCTTTCTAAAGAAAATTATTGTTATCGAAAATTTTTCTAAAGAAAATTATGGTTATGGAAAACTTTCTATAGAACATTATTGTTATCGAAAATTTTTCTAAAGAAAATTGTTGTTATCGAAAATCTTTCTAAAGAAAATTACTGTTATGAAAAATTTTCTATAGAAAATTGTTGTTATCGAAATATATTCTATAGAAAATTATTGTTATCGAAAATTTTTCTAAATAAAATGATTGTTATCGAAAATTTTTCTAAAGAAAAATACTGTCATGGAAAATTTTCTATAGAAAATTGTTGTTATCGAATATATTCTATAGAAAATTATGGTTATGGAAAACTTTCTATAGAACATTATTGTTATCGAAAATTTTTCTAAAGAAAATTGTTGTTATCGAAAATCTTTCTAAAGAAAATTACTGTTATGAAAAATTTTCTATAGAAAATTGTTGTTATCGAAATATATTCTATAGAAAATTATTGTTATCGAAAATTTTTCTAAATAAAATGATTGTTATCGAAAATTTTTCTAAAGAAAAATACTGTCATGGAAAATTTTCTATAGAAAATTGTTGTTATCGAATATATTCTATAGAAAATTATTGTTATCGAAAATTTTTTTAAAGAGAATTATTGTTATCGAAAATTATTCTAAATAAAATGATTGTTATCGAAAATTTTTCTAAAGAAAAATACTGTCATGGAAAATTTTCTATAGAAAATTGTTGTTATCGAAAAATTTTATAGAAAATTGTTGTTATCGAAAATTTGTTATTATCGAAAAATTATTGTTATCGGAAAATTTTCTACAAGAAATTATTGTTATCGAAAAATGTTTTATAGAATATTTGTTATCAAAAAATTTTCTAATGTTTGTTATCAAAAAAATGCACTTTTGGTCTTTTATACAACTTGGTAACCTTTATAGTTTACTGTGTATTACCCTTTCATAGTGTTCTGTATTAAGAGCAACACCAGCCTTCATTTATGAATCTCGATTTAATTACAAACGATGCGAAAATCGAATGCTACAATGATAACCCTGAAAAGTATGCTAAAGTAACAGATAAACAAATTAAAATGCGCAGTGCTTGTTTTTTTTCTGCTTGGAAATGACTCATAAATTAAACAGCAATTTCCTCTTTTTCCATTTTCAAATTTGTTTTCAGTTTCAGTTTCTATTAAACGCGAGTGGTTGTTATTGATTTTGAAAATGCGATTTTCTACTCATTACCTCACTTCACTCACATGTAGAGCGGTTGTAGTCGTTGTTGATCCCATGGCTTTTGAATTTTTATTTTAACGGGAATGATGTTTACCCCTCTCGCTCTTTCTATCTCTTTTTCAAAGTTTTTTTTGAAGTACTCCGTAGTCTATCATAACAATTTGTGGTTTTGTGGCTTAAACTTGTTGTTGAGGATTTGGGTATGTAGTGCAGTAAAACAAATTTTGTAGAGTGGTTATTAGTGTGTGTATGTGTGCATGTTTATGTAGTATTAGTACGATAATAAACTTTCAATGTAAGTTACGGTAATAAAACCTAATTATGACTGATAATTAAGAGATACAAAGAGTCACCCAGAAAGTAAACATTTTAAATGGAAATGAAATTAAATTTGAAGAATAATTTTTCCAATTAACAAATCAAGGCAGGTTTTTAGGCTGTTTCCCAATTCAAACAGTATTTACTTGTTTGGTTTTTAATATTTTTGTTTACATTAAGGAATAATTTGCCAACTCATTGCCTAAAATAAACAATCATTAATCTAGAACCCACAATGATTGATTCAAATCCAAAGAAAAAATTAATGAAAATTGTCAGAAAATAACTTTTTTAAGCCTACAATTATAAGACAAAACTGTTGAATTATTTAAACAGGCTATAAGTATGCAACAACAAAAAACCAAGCCTTTATAAAAAGAAATGATAAAACAAAATAAATTCAAATTCTAATTCAAATTTTACTTCATTCTCTTATAAGATTTGTAAACACGGCTTCCCATCTGCTGTCACTTTTTTTACTAAGGAATTCATTGGTGAAACATTTCCCCGCAGGAATAAACATTGTGAAAGTCTTAATCAATTTCATTAATAATGAAACTCATTATAAACATTTGCTTGACATTAAATCCTTTTCGTAATTAATTTTTACAGAGTAATTTATAGCACCATAAACGATAAATTATGTGCTTAAGGCAAAGTGCCAATCGTAAAAGCAATTTTCAACCGCAATTGTGATTTGCTGTAGGAATTTGTTATCGAAAACATTTCTCTAGAAAATTGTTATCGAAAAAATGGTTGTCGACAAATTTTCTATGGAAAACTGTTATCGAAAAATTTTTCCTGGGAAAATGTTATCGAAAAATTTCTCTGGAAAAATGCTATCGAAAATTTTATTATAAAAAACTGTTGTCGAAAATTTTATTATAAAAAACTGTTATCGAAAATTTTATTATAAAAAATTGTTATCGAAAATTTTTCTATAAAAAAGAGATCGAAAATTTTCTCTAGAAAATGGTTGTCGACAAATTTTCTGTAGAAAACTGTTATCGTTAATTTTTTTCTGGGAAAATGTTATCAAAAAATTTCTCTAGAAAATTGTTATCGAAAATTTTATTATGAAAAATTGTTATCGAAAATTTTATTATAAAAAATTGTTATCGAAAATATTATTGTAAAAGATTGTTATCGAAAATTTTATTATAAAAATTGTTATCGAAAATTTTATTATAAAAAATTGTTATCGAAAATTTTTCTATAAACAAGTGTTATCGAAAATTTTCTTATAAAAAATTGTTAGCGAAAATTCTTTCGATAACAACAATTTTTCTATAATAAAAATTTCTCTAGAAAAGTTTTCTGTAGAAAATTATTGTTGTTATCGAAAATATTTCTCTAGGAAATTGTTATTGAAAATTTTTCTATAAAAAGTTGTTAACGAAAGTTCTTTCGATAGCAACAATTCTTCGATAATAAGAATTTCCCATAGAAAAGTTTTCTGTAGAAATTTATTGTTGTTATCGAAAAATTCGGTATCGAATATTATTGCATTTACTTTCTTCGTATTTTTCCATAGGAGACTTAAATAATTTTTTTTAATAAATATAAAATTTTTCATCAATTTTCATGCTGCTGTGCCACTGTCTTAGTGATAAAGTGTAGACTCCATATCACATAATTGCCAAAAGAAAATCAAAATTTTTGTTCTTCAAAATATTCCTTTACATTCTCATTTCATTTGTATTTCTTGTACAAGAGTAAAGAAAGAAAAAAATTCTGTTACTGCTCTACAAGCCCACTTACACACTCACTCTTGCAAAAACAAACAAAAAAAAGGAAAGTTTAACAATATGGATGAGTTACAAGGAATTCGTTTTGCACCAACACGTTTTGGTATGAGTATTGGGAGAATAGGGGGAGTACGAAGAGCAATGTTGTTGCTGTTGAGGCTTTATTGTTGTAGTTTTTATAATTGTTGTTGTAGTTGTTGTTGTGCTCTAAAGTATTTAAAGCAAGGATGCGCTAGACGTCACGCAGCCTGAGTTTATTTTTGTTAATGTTTGCGCTATTGTTGTGTATGTCTGTGTTCTTTTTTTATTGTTTTCTTGTGTTCGTTTTTCTTTTTTCGGTGTTTGTTATACGGCCTCGTTAAAAACTGTTCTATTTTTTATTTGTGTTTGTGTTGCTTCTAAATAGCACTGCAACAAGTATTTTTTTGGATGTTTGATGAGAGAAAGAAAGAGCGAGAGAGAGAGAGAGAGCGGAAAGTACGTTAACCGTTATATTATTCCAGAGAGTGTTTAGCTGTTATACTTTCTCCATGCATGTGCTGTGGAGTTGTTTGTATTCAAGGTTAATGTAATTTGCATAACGTTAGCCTAGAATCCAACAGGTAGAAATCCTTGAGCTTTCCTTTTTTGGCCAAACGCCATAAATCTAACAGAAGCAACAGTTGAAGCTTTTAAAGCTTTTAATGGCCCTGAGAGCCAGAGTAAACGGAAAAAAAGGGAAAGAAAAGCTTTTTTCTACAGCATCCTTTACCTGTTGTTTGGCTCAAGTATCTTTTCGTTTTTCTTTTGCGGGAAATCTATAAAAGCAGGTGCAACACGTGTATCTAACACAGTTACTGTTGATTCGTTGCTGGGTTAAGTAGTTCCCGTTGTTTAACCGCTAATTGTTGTGTGTAAGAACTACAGCAAGGATAAAGAGAGAGAGAGAGAGAGAGCAAGTGTTTTTTTTTTGGTTAAAGAGAGAGAGAAAGTATTAAACATAAAAGCTTCAAGCAGGACAGAGAGAGAGAGAGAGTGCAAAAAAAAACTTGAAAGTGTTGCTAAATTTTCAATGTCTTGAAACAGACTCAATTAGACTGTTGCTAACGAAGGTGGTGTTTAGCGGCTATTAAGTACACATAATAAATAACTGTAACTGTAACTCTTTAGAGCAACAATAGCAATAAAAAAAAAGAATAATGGACCAACAGTAACTGTAAACGTTTTAATAAGATAAAGCAACAAGTAGTGGAAAAAAAGACATTCAAACGTTTTCTAAAGGATTTTGAAGTACAAAAATTAAAACCAGCTTTACAAAATTAAAACAAATAGTAGAAAAAAATTGATAAACAAAAAAACGAAATAATAAAAATTAAAATAAAAAATTAATTTTATAAAAAAAATATAGATAAATATGTTATTTTCAAATAGTTCTTAAATAAATTTAATTGAATTTTGTAAAAAAAAAAATAAATAAAAAAATAAAATAAAACAAAAAATTAATTAATTAGAAAAAAATAGCACAAAATGAAATAAATGGAAAAGATTGCTGTATTAAATAAAAAATTTTAATTCTTGATGCTACATTGAACTTAATTAAAAATAAATAAATAAAGAATTAAAACTTTAATATTCAAATGTTCCAATAAATACGAAAAAAAAATTATTTCCAATTTTTAACATTAAATATTACAAAAAAAAAAATTATAATAATAATAATAATAAACATGGGTTAATATCAAATAAATTAATATATTGTAACAATTTAAGTAAGTACAATTTATTACTTGACTTGGGTGAAAACCAAATTTAATAAGAAATAAATTTTGAGAAAAGTATTTAACTTTTCAGTAGTTATTGTACATTGTATAACAAAATATAATTTAACAAGTAACTATAAAAAATAATAATTAAAATTAAAAATAAAATGTTTTAAAGAAGAAAATATAAAATAATCTAAAATATAATAAATAAAATAAAAATTATGAAAATTAATTTTAATAAATAAAAAAGAAAATTATTGAAAATAAAAATAAAAAATGGATGAAACATAAAATATAAAAAATATAAATAAAAAATAAAAATATAAATATAAAAAAAATCAAATTAAATAAATAAATTTAAATAACTTTTAATATGTACTGTAATATGTAATATGTACAATCGAATATGTGAATATAAACTAAAAAGTATGATATAAAATTTTTTATAATATATTAAATAAAACAAATAAAATAATTAAAAAAAGAAAAATAAAATTTAAACAAAGAACTTTATATTAACATTAATGAAAGCAATGAAAAAAGATTATTTTAAAAAGAAATCAAAACTGAAAAGTATTACACGAACAATTAAAAAACAAAAATTAAAACAAAACAAATTTTTAAAATTTCAGAAAACGTTAAAAAATAAAATTAATTTAAAAATAATGGAATAATTAATTAAAACGAAAGTAAACAAAATACAAACAAACAGACTGGCTTAAATAAATTAATAAATCAATTAAAAAAAAATTATAAAAAAATATATAAAAAAATATAAAAAAAATATTTTATTATAAAAAAAAACCCGATAAAAAAATAAAACTAAGACTAAAATAAACTCAATAATTAAAAAATAATGCTAATAATAAAACTTAAAGTAAATTAATAAAAAAGTTTGTTTTAAAATTACCAAAAAATTAAAAAAAATTAAAACAAGTATTTAAACAAATGGAACTACTTTTTTAAAAAATTAGCAAAAAATTAACATCAAAATAAAATTCAAAAAGTATTTCTTCGGCGACTTCCTCTCTGGCAAAAACTCTGATAGTAAATAAAATTGCCATGAAAAGTTTCTCAAAACAGTTTGTCGTTCGGAGTCGACTTTAAACTGTAGGTCCCACCACACATGTATGAAAATTAACACACGCAATAAAAGTGGTGTGAGAAACTAGGTCGTAATCCTGACTGAAGGGTTGTAATGACCAATTATGTATGTATGTATGTAAATAAAAAAAATACTAAATAATTATAGAAACTAAAATTAAATAAAATATAAAAACAGACTATGAAAGTAAGGAAGAAATTACTGACAACAATAATAAATTAAATTAAAATAAGAACAAAGAAATAAAAAAAATAAAAACTTAAACTGAATTAAGAACAAAACTTTTTATAAAATCACAGAAAACATTAAGAAAATAAATAAATTTAAAAATAATAAACAATACAAAAATAAAAATAAATCAAATATAAAATAGTAAAAATAATATGAAAATAAAAAAGAAGAAGAAATACTAAAAAATAAAGTTTGTCTTTAATAAACCTAAAATTAAGTAAAAAAATATACAAACAAAATAATTAAATTCAAAGTTAATTAAAAAAATATAAAAATAAAATAATATAGAAAATAACTTAAAAAATAAAGACTTCATATATAATTAATAAACATTTGCTTAAATTAAAAATGTTTCATGAAACAATTATGAAATAAAAACATTTTTTAAAAATAAAAGAAATTAATATTATTAAAGAAATTATTTTTTGTTATAAATGCTGAAAACAACTTAATAACATACAAAATATATATACATATACAGACTAACTTAAAGCAAAAAAAAAAAAAAATAACAACAAACTGATATTGAAACTAAAAAAAAAACTGAAAAAATTAATAAAAAAGAAAAATCGCTTCTGTTCAATTAATTAATTATAAACGAAATATTATAAAAAAATCAATTAAATAAATAAAAATTCATTATATTTTATAAATTCAATTTTTGTACAATAAAAACAAAAATTAACAAATAATAAATACACTCTACAACACTTAATAAAACAACAAATCATTCAATTATTTTCTTTTATATATAAAAAAATTAAGAAAATATTAAAAAAAGAACTACAACAAGGTACAAAATAAGAAATAAATAAATAAATATTTTACTTTTTCTATAAATTTAATTTTTATATAAAAAAAATCAGGTAAAATTGTTTTAAAAATTGCTAATTAATAAAATAAAAAATAAATATTACATAAAAAACAATTTAAAAAATATTAAAACTTATAAAAAAAAAACAATAACACTGAAGATTATTAATAAAAATCTTATAAAATATTACAAAAATAATAATAACAAAAATAAAATAAAAATAATAAAATAAACCAAAAATATCAATTATATTAAAAAAAAAATTTAAAAAGATATAAAACTTATAAAAAAACGATAACACTGAAGAATAATTAATAAAAATCTTATAAAATATTAAAAAAAATAATAATAAAAATAAAATAAAATCAGAATAAAATAAACCTAAAAAATCAACTAATTTTTTTTAAAGAAATATTAAAAAAAATTCATTTCATATAAACTTAAAACTTTTAAAGTTAAAAAACTTATTAAAAAATTAAAGTTTTTTTCTAAAACATTTTAAACTTTGTAAGAAAAAATCTAAAAAAACTAAGTTTTCAAATTTAAGAAAATATTAACCCAGCCAAAGGTAGTCCAGCTGGGTCTGAAAGAACAAGAAACGACAGAGAATCTGTTTTCTAGTAATCTAACGAAAAGCTGCCAACCATGTAAGTATACTTTGATTAGAAACTTTTATTAAAGAAACTTTAATTAAGTATAACACAAATAAAGGCAAAAAGAAAGGAAAAAGAAATCCCTTCAAATTTATCTTTTGTGCTTTCCAAAAGGAAAAGGATTAGAATTTTCCAAAGATATATACAAACAGTGACTTACCTCCTGATATTCGCAGGAGGGGCTCGTTGAATATTAAATTTCAATTCCTTTGTTTTGTCTTGTCAAACTGGCTAACTAGATGGCGACTCTGCTGGATTGGAGGCCTTTGCATGCGGTACTGAAGTCTAAAGCTATAGTGCCTGTAATTGGCATAGTGGGAGACAAATCTGACCGATGATTCATCAGAGGTGAAATCGCCGTAGTCTAGTAGGTAGTGTGTTGGCTTATTAGACGCAAAAGCCTGGGTTCTAGCCCCAGGCCAGGCATCAAAGACAAAATACAAAAAGTATTTCTTCGGCGACTTCCTCTCAGTAGATTTCTGGCAAAAACTCTGAGAGTAAATAAAAATTGCCATGAAAAGTTTCTCAATAAATAAAAATCTGTCGTTCGGAGTCGACTTTAAACTGTAGGTCCCGCCACTCATGTATAAAATTAACACACACAATATAAGTGGTGTGAGAAACTAGGACGTTGTACAATGGGTCAATTCGACCTCCGGGTACTGTACTTGTCTTAATCGACAAGTACACGTCCTCTAACCTAACCTAACCTAACCTTCATCAGAGGTTATCGTAACATGACTAATCGTGCGGTAGAAATACCCCTCCTTCGTAACTGTAGCCTGGACAAAGCCAGCCAAATTGTATGATTGTGTAAAATTCTTCACAGCGGTATTGAAGAATTAAGTGAAATATCATAAGACAGGGATAATTCTAAGGGGTATGGCGGTTAAGGACAGATAATGGCACAAGTTCAGCAGGATTGTTCGATTCCAAAGTGAAATTAATAGAACTCACACAGAAATTTGATGGTATCTTCTAAACAAAAAAAGAAAACCAAGGTCAGGACTTAGCAATGCTACTGGCTTGTATGAATTTCAGTCGAGAATAGTATGGGATTGCCTGAGCATTGTGGAATCAGCAGGTGGACAAAGGAAATAGTGACACGCTCTCTGCTAGATCAGAGAGTATGAAACTTTCTATGTGGTGGACATTCTTCTCAATTGAAACGATTTGATGAAAATGTTCAGGAGTAGCTTTGGGATAATAATCGGATTTTTAACTAGGCACGGCACTGTGTACTTGGAGTGCACTTGCTTAGAATGGAGTTCATCTTGAGGCCATTATGTACATTCCATGATGATGAGAATGAGTCATCAGGCGGACATATGTGTATAGAACCGGAGAGATCATAATACGTAAAGACCTGAATATGTAGCAAGTACTAGACAAAGAGTTATCCTTACATTATAAGGACATTGTATACAGATTGTGGGCATTACAATGGATCATATGGTCACAGTACTTTTGGACCTTTTGGAGGATTTTCAGATTGAAATCTGGTTTTCAATTTTTATGAGACGCCTTTGAAGTACGTTTTAGGTAATAAAGTTTAAAAAAACAATTTAATTTATGGGATTACTTTTCATTTTCTTTTTGCCTTTAAATCTAATCGAAAATCAAAAATTTTATTTTTAATCCTTCAAAAAAAAAAATGTGCATAAAATACAAAATTCTTGTTTCAAATTCATTAAAAATGTTTTTAGAAAGAAGAAAAAAAAAAGAGAAACAAATGAAAATAAATTTGAAAACATCATAACAACAAAACTTATATTCATAAAATCTAAAATGAAATCCTACAATGATTATAAACGAAATTGCAATTGAAAATCAAATTAAGAACTTAAATATTGACATAGTATGACATACGGACGGACACATTCTCTGTTCACGTACTGTTTGTTAGCTTGTAAAATTTGAAAATGGAAAAAAAGGAAAAATAAAATATTTTTATTTTATAAATCAAAAACAAGGGCGGGCATTAAGGCCACTTTAAAGGTTTTTGGATAAAAAATTTGTTTTTTATTTTCTCTCATGACAAAAGAAAATATTTGAAATAAAGTTTTATTAAAGCTAGCTGAAGCAAAAGGAATAAAAATCTAACATTCTTTATGCACTTGGTCATTGCAACCCTTTAGTCAGGCTCTCAACCTAGCTTAGAACACCACCCCATGTTAATCATATCCATTAGGGGCAGAACAACCCCGAGCAATAGATTTGGGAAAGTTTTAAATTGTTATTCGTCATTAATTTTTCAAAATTTTACCCTCTAAGAATCCTTACCAGCAATTCAAAGCACTATAGCCTTCTGCTAACAGCCTTTTTTTTTGGAAATTATGAACCGGACGGCAAGAATACCGATCGATTTAGTCTTTAGTTTCCTTTGCATATTGTTTGTATAGTCCAGAAATGCAAGATATCTATTTGGCCTCATTAATTCCCACTCCTTATCCCACTAGACCTCATTTGCAAATGTTTTTATTGATAAAATGGCGCTAAAATGCAGTGGAGTGGTTCATATACCATACTGCCTCCATGTAAAACCAAATACTGCAAGTTTATTGCATGAGAAGTTTTCAAAAAGAGAAATTTTATATTTTGGTAACATTAATTAGCCACCAAGGCAATGTGATTTAACATTATTCCACTTTTTTCGTCAAAGACCGTATCTACCAAGTTCATCTCCTAACGTTGGAGAATTTGAAAACCAATATTCGTCAAATTATGTTTGAGATACTAACCAGTAGGTAGGAAAAGTGATGGAAAACTATTACAAAACGATCGATTGCAGCATGGAGTCCAGTGGCGGGCATTCAAATGATGTTGTATAATGGTAAGAAGACCAGCTCTAAACAGCATAGTGTTATGAAGTTTCATCACAATCATAGTTTTTGTCTTATTTAATCTTACTTTTAATCATTTCGCTTCTGCGCAACTGTACTACACTTTGTAACTTTACACAATGGCGCGACTAGCCATGTATGCACAAATGCATAAATAAATGACTGCCGTGTATATGCAGCATTAGTCTCTATGGTCGCAATAAGTAACTGCCGTATTTACACGACATTAGTCGCTGTGTTGCACCCAAGCGATTGCCATATATACACGGCACCCGTCTCTATATCGTTAAAAGCAAACAATGAATAACCCTTTATTACACTTTATTTAAAATTATTCCATAATTTTCTCTTCAATAATACCTATATAATAATCTTATTTCTTTTGTTTTAAACACACGAAGAACAAAAATAAATAATCTCTTGTTTTCCAACTGAGAAAACAACGGATCAAAAAATATTTACTTTCAAAACAAAAACGAAAATGAAACAAAAAATCTCATAACCTCACTCCTGTCTTCCATTTATATTCACTCTTTAACTACAAAACTTGCAAAACTCACACTCAGCTCTAATGCATAAACTGTTATAATAAAAAATATAAAAATGCCTACATACAGTAAGAGGGATAGAGGGAGGGGGGGTGAGAACACAAATAGATGCCATATTTTTTTTATTCTTCACAATATTAGAAACTTTATTATTCATGTATTCCTTCCAACTGCCCATAACGAAGTATACAGTGCGTACAAGCAATAGCAAATGTGTGTGCGTGTATGTGTATGTGTTTTTACAGAAAACATTGTGTGTGGCTTTATTAAATTGCATTACTACATACAGTTTACTCTTTGCTTTTGCCTATGTTTTCTTGTTTAATGCTCATGTTCTCATAGGAAGAATTTTATTTCTCTGTGTGTGCCTGCATAGTTTTTGTTGCCCTTTATTACGAAGCCTGTAAAAGTATAACGAATGTTAAATACTATAAATAAGTTGTCCGACATCTATTATGCTACACATTGGAGTCTCTAGTGATACACACACTCCTTCTCTCTCTTGCTCTCTCTCGCCCTTCGTGTGTTTACGATTATGTGTAGTCGTAGTTTCGTAATTGATGTGTGTATGGTATAGTGGAAGTGGGCATTTGGAATTTACAATTTCAATAGTTTCTGTTCGTAAAACGAATAATCAGTAGTGATTGTTTTGTTGTTGTTGCTGTAGTCGTTGCCATGTGGGAGTAGAGTTTCGTCTGTAATGTAATGTTATTCAAGTAGTAGCATTTGTTATTGTTATTGTAGTTAACTGAACGTAAAATGTTGAGTGACATGAGTTTCGTTTTGATAATTTTGTTATACGCTCTACATTGAATGGCATCTGGAGACTAGAACTTGGAGAGAAAAAAGAGCAAATGCACAGTGGAATGTATAATAAAGAGACCGTAATTATGGTAGAAAACATAATGAAAAGAAGATCTTGAGAGAACTTATTGAACTTTCACTGTTTCTATTGCATCAGTTATTTAGTTGTCATGTGTGTGTCCAGGTGCTTATGCTAGTGGATATTTCCTGACCAGTCAGTCAGTCAGTTTTTCTTTAAACATTCATGGCTTAGAAGTTTCGAACATAAACAGGGTCCTTTTAAATTGTCATGCAGTGTTGGTTTTGTAAAATTTTATTCCTTATTTTGTTTAACGTTAAAGCATCATGTAATGCTACTCATTAGCAGCAGTTGGATTTGGCTTTTGTAAAGAGTTTTTAATTTCAATTGCAGCAATTGAGTTATTTGTTGAAAAAAGGGATACAATTTTACAAATTAGGGATTTGGTAACAACTAGAGTAGATTAGAGGGTTGATAAATAAAGGAATACAATTTTAATTAACTTTAGCTTATAAAGGACATATAAAGCTAAAGGAAATCCATGCAGAAAATGAACAACTCTTGAGTTTTTTGTTTAAATCCCATGCTATTGCATTCATTTAATTTAAACTTTATAGTCTAGGATGACTTAATTAAACAAAAAAAATTATTTTTGATACAAAATTATTTAATAAGAAAAAAGGATATATGGGAACAAACGAGGTACTTATGGTTACTGAAAATTTAGTTAGGTTTTCGTGATGCCAGTATAAATTTGTGTTCGTATTACAAAATTCTTCCGACTAGGATTATATTTTGCCTAGAAATTATTATTTTGAAGAAGGAAATTTAAAGAAAAACTAGATTCTCTTAATATAAAGCAGATAACTGCCTTTATATATAATAATTTCTATTGGCAACAAATTAAATTTGAATAAAGTTTTGTTAAAATTAAAAAAGGACATATGAGGACGATGAATATTCCAAAATCTATCAAAAAAATAATTCGATTTTTGTGTAAACAGGATATACCTACGTTCATATAACAAATTTTCTTTACTTTTTGGTATTTTGGGTAAATCAAGTACGATTTTAAGAAAGATACTTTATGAAAAAATTCAACAGGATTAAATTTAATCAAGTTAGAGGGCTTAATGCGATAATTTATTATGGAAATAAGTTAAAATTCATTAAAATTATTTAGTAAGGAAAAAAGGACATTTGAAACTGATCGACACCCTTACGACTATCAATAAAATAATTCGATTTTTGCATAAACAGCATACAACTGCGTCCATATGCCAAAATTCCTATACCAAGTAACATTGTTTGTAGAGTAAATACCTTTTTAAGGTAGACATTTTATGGAAAATGTTAAATATGTTAAATTAGAATAAATTAAGGGCCTTAATAAGATAACTTTTTATGTAAGCATAGTAAAAATGAACAAAAAATATTAAAATCATTTAATAAGAAAAAAGGATATATGAAGCCAATCGATGTTCTTACAGCTATCAAAAAAATTATTCGATTTTTGTATGAATAGCATATTCCTATGTCCATATGTTGAATTTCGCTTAGCAGATAGTATTTTTTCCAATTCAATCAAATTTACTAACCGTTTTTTAAGAGTTTACACACGAAATTTTTTTTTTTTTTAATAAGACTTAATGTTGTTCTTTTTATCAGTTTATGTTTCCTTTTAATTTTTTCCTTTTTTAACATTGTTTTTATTATTTTATCCTATAACGAATTTTTACTTTTTGCCCCTAAAAGTATGCTGTAAAAAATTTAAAAATATTTTTAAAGTATCATCTAGGGTTTCGTTCAGGGTTTAATGTGCCTTTTGTATATAAAACTGAAAGTTATTTGTTTAAAAATTCTTGGTTTGTATTATAGCAAGTTTTCTCTAAAAGTATGCAAGCAAAAAAGCCTTAAAGTAGGCAAAAGTTTTGTGAAAAAACAAGACATGAAATAGAATTGTTGCAAGAGTTTTCGCAATAAAAAAGACATTTTTAAATAACAATGAAAACTTTTAAATGGTAATGATAAAAACTTAACAGATTTTGTGGCTGCAAATTATTGAAATTAACAGCATAGTTTAGGGCGGTAACATAACAATATTTGACAAAGTCCAAAACGTATGCAAAGGCTTAAAAGCAATGTGTAAACGATTGATGTTAGCTTAGAACAATATAATTTGATTTGTAGCCTACTTTACTTAAATAACAACGCATGCTTTTAAAGGCGCCCAAAAATTGACTTTAAATTTAAAAAATGTCTTCAAATTATAGGGAGTTGTTAGTAAAACGTAAATTTTTTGTTATATTTATAATAAAGAAAGCAAGAATAAAGAGCGTTAAATTTTTTAAAAGACCTAAAAGTATGCTGTAAATTATTAATTTTGTATTTATTACAATACAATCAAAGACTTTTTAGGCTTTCTAAGCCATAAATAAACCCGAAAAATAGCTTTTAACGTATTTTTATTGGATTTCCCTTTTACATCTCATGCCATTTATTGTATTTCTAAAGATTTACCTTCGAATTTGTTACATAAAACACTTGGCCCTTAAACTGTTCAATTATTAAGGCTGTATATTTAAGCTTTAAATCATTTATACGTAAAGTCCTATTCAGTCTTTTCAATTTACTAAAGATCCAATATAATAGCTAAAGCCTTAACATGTTAAGGAAACATCATGTTTAACGTCTTAAGGAGAACCATATGAGCAGAAAATAAAAAGAAAATAAATATTTACAGAAAGTAAAAAAGGAAGGAAATATGCTGCAGAAACATATGGAGAAATACACATTTATACGCTTGAACAAACAATAAAATCACAAAATTTACCTTAAAAATGAATGAAAAATCATGATAAATAATAGATCAGATCGTAAGACAAATTGAAAAGGCAATTTACCTTAAAAATGGTCAAATTTTCTTATAGGATTGTCTACAAAAACAAACAAAATTGATGGAAACTGCTTAAGATTTGCAAAACGAACGTATGTTAAAGTAAATTTTAGAAAACAAAAAAATTGTTTTTTAAATTTTACAGGATTTAGAACCTCTGCTAATGTCCTTTTTTCAAGTTATTTAATTTAAGGAAATTGATATTAATTTTTACTGAAAAAAAACATAAAAACGTAATCTCTCTACAGAAAAATAAAATTTTTGTCTATTGCTGTAAGGATACTGGTCGACCTCATATATCCTTTTTTCAAATTTATAAATTTCATCAGTTTAAACAAAAAATCAGTTAATTTACACATTAATTATTAACTGTTTGTCTTTTCTAAGGGTTAAATTCCCTATTTAATTGGCTATTTATTTAGGGAAGTACAAACAAAAAAACAAACTTTTCTCCCCCAAAAGTAAACTGGCATTCAAGAAATGAGATAAATGAACGCAGTTTTATGTTACCTGCTAAGGTAATCAAAAAATTTTCTCTTATTTGTACAACTAAGGAATGGCCTCATATATCCTTTTTCTGTAACTTTTTATTTTTTGAGAAAATTAAAGTATTATGAACGTAGTTTTCTATGGCGTTTGCAAACAACTAACATTTTCATATCTTGTTCTTAAACGTTTTAGTGTATTGTAGTAAACAAACATTTTTCCCAATCGTAACGTAAATTTTAATTTAATATTGCCTTTGGTTAATATGGTTTGGCTCATATTCAAAAACTGTGCTTTATTTCAGTATAAAAACGTTCGAAATTTATGGAAATAAAAATTTCTATTCTAGTGATTCAACAATTGAGTGGCTTCATATACTTTACTTGTACTACTAACACATTTTTCACAAATTCAACTGATTTTTTATTTTTTATTTTTTTGCTCACATATCTGAAAACATACCATTTTTACGCCAAAAATCAAATTCTTATTTACGATTTTTGGTATATGAACGTAGTTTCCTGTTGCTTAATTAAAAATGTAAATATTTTTCAAATATATAACAGCATACAGGATGGCCTTATATATCCTTTATTTTTGTTTTCACAAAAAATTTAATTTATTTAACATTTAACATGAAAATTTCGTTTATTAATGTGCGTTTAATTTCTACTCCTATAAATATGATTTCAAATTTGTTCTAATTTTTATTAACACTCTTTAACATCCTGCTCTGTGGTAACTGTCACACATACATACACCACAAAAAATAAAAAACTCATTTAGTAGGTCTTTTTATCTTATAAATATTACAGTATTTCTGAATGAGAGTATGTGTATGTGTGTGAAGAACAAATAAATGTTTGTCTGTGTATGCCTTTGGGTTAAATATGCTTTAGTTATGTGACGCTTACGCTTCAATAGAAATTTACACTCAATTACTCTTTTAAGACTTAATATAACAAATAACGCACACACACATAGCTATAAAAGCACACAATATAAACTCGAAAACACAAAAATACAAACAAAAAAACATGCTCCCCCCCACTTCGACTTAATAAACTGAGAGAAAGAGATTTTATAGCGAAACAATAACATCCCATAACAGCATACAAGCTAGCTGTCTGCTATGAAAACAGGTTTTTTCCCAAATTAAATAATTTATAAGTCTGTCTCTCTCTCTCTTTCTCCGTATATTAGTTTTACTCTCTCCCTTCCTCTACACACCTTTTCTAGCTGCTTGTATTCGTTTGATGATCGCCTATTCTCATACCGTGCTCGTGTGTATAAAAATAGAAACCAGTTTGGTTTTGTTGATTTATTTTTATCGTGGCGTTTAGTATAAACAAGAGAAAAAACAACACAGTATTTTAGTGGGAGTAAACAAAACTCTTACACGCTAAGTGGAAGAGAGTTTTTGATGTCTTTGTGGATATACATACATATGTATGTGTATGGCTGTATGTGTGTGTAAGTAGGTTTTTCTGTTTACCTTTAACAACTAAAGTAAGTGATTGTTGTTACGGGCTGTTGTTGTTATTGGTACAGTTTATTAATAAATTGAAATTATATTAGAATCACTTATTCTCTCTCCCTCTTTTGTGTTTGTTTATCAAAAAGGAGATAAAAAACGAATAAAAAACACATATTTTTGGGCATATACTCTATTGGATACAAATTGAAAGTAGCTTAACAGTGAAGGCTCTTTAAAAGTTACTTAAATTTTTGTTCAAATATTAATTTTTTTTATTCCTTGAAAACTATAACCGCTACACTTATAAAAATCAGAGAAAGAATGTAGAATAGTATGCCTAGTCGTCTCAGCGAAACAAATTTTAAATAACTCCAAGGATTTTCGAGACAGCCATATATCCTTTTTTTCTGTAATTAATAAGTTTCAATATTTTCTTCAGATATTTCCTTGAAACATATTTTACAGACTTTTATTTTATTGAATTAACCAAGATTTCCTATTTTTGTTCAATATATCCTACTTTTCTTAATCGCTTTAACCGCTAGACTTATGAAAATCACAAAAAGAACGTAGAATACTATGCCTAATGATGGAAGCCAAATATTTCTTTAATAACATTAAGGTTTTTTGGGCAACGCAAATATCCTTTTTTCCAATTTAACAATTTTTTCATAAATTTTATTTAAAAACTGTTTTCAACATTTTTTCTCTGTGCAAACCCTTAACTGAGAGCTCCATATGTCAATAAATTTTGCTATAATTTAATTTCTGAACGTTTACTTCACGTATTTTATTTGCTTAACCTAAAATTGTTCTGAAATTGTTTCGCTAACAAGCTATATTGGCAATAATTGTAACAACAAATTGCATATTCACAGTCTGTGTTGAATACAAACATGAAAGGAACTCATTACTTATGCTAAAAACGTAAAATATTTTCTCCCTCTCTCCACTGTTTCTTTTTTTTTAGGGAAAAAGCATAAGTAATGCCTACAAAGTCTTTATTTGATTTGATATGAATTTATTTCACAGGGAAAATTTTATTTTAAGAACATTACTTGGAAGAATTTTTATTTTTCGTAGCCAAAAGTACCTGAATTTCTTTAAATTTACTGGCTTTCTATATTTATTTTCTACAACTGAAAGTAGTGATTGCATACTCCCAGCCTTTACTTGCATAGAAAAATGTAAACAAACTATTTCCAAACACTTTACAGAGAATAAAAACGGGGCTTAATTACTCTCACTTCCATTTTATAGAAAAAAAACAGTAACACGGGCAATTCTCTTTGTTTAGGGGTTATACTTCCCCTCTCTATCTCCCTCTCTGTCCCTCTCTTTGTAAGTAAAAATAACACACAAAAAAAAACAGGGTATAAGAAAGAAACACAAGCTATATGTACACTTTCACTCTCCCTTTATAGAAACACAGGCGAATGTGTTTCTCTGTCGGCAATATACGAAGGCTTTACACTCTCACTTATTAAAGGCAAAGAACTTGAGCTAAAATAAACACAAACATACTCTATCGTTATAAGAAAAATCAAATAAGATCTGAAACAAAAACAAACAAAGTCCAGCAAAGACAGGCAAATGATTTTGATTAGAGAGCCATAATGCAATGCCTTATTCTCGCACTTGTCAAAAAGATAGAAAAAAGGAAGAAAAAAACAAAAAACACACTCAAGCGAACACAAGATAAGCAACGGAATAAGTAACAGGCCGAAGGAACGAAGCAACCGTTAGACACTAGTTTTGAAGTTCTTTACGGTGAAAGTCGGTAGAGGTGGCTGTCCACCAAAGAGAGTTGGATGGGCACACTTAGGCCACATAGAGTCCATTGTGTTACCACAGTTGTCCGCTATTTCCCAGTCTCGAAACCACTCGGAGCTCCTAATGACGCGGCTTAGACTACCAATCTTTTAAACCGCGACAATTCCTCCAGATCATCCATATAGTCAGCACCAAAGTGTCTTTTTCTCCTTTGACAAAGTGCTGGGCATGTATCCAGCAGGTGAATGGCAATTTCTTCCTCTTCCTAATCTCTGCAGCTACTTTGCAGAATTCATTAGCAAGGTGGCCAAATCCAATGCGCCTCGCATGCGTGACCATAATGCAATGCCCCGTAGTGACCCCGACAACCTTACTGAGCGTGCCCCTTGGGAATGTAAGCAGACTTACCGTGCGTCCTTCATCCAGCTTTAGCCAGATTTTCCCCGCTGTTCTAGCCGTGTCCGAGCACGCCCATCTGTCGTTGACGGAATCGACGATCGCATTATCCATAATGTAATGCCCAGCAGTGACACCGACAACCATACTAAGCGTGCTCCTTGGGAATTTGAGCAGACTTACCGTGCGTCCTTCATCCATCTTTAGCCAGATTTTCCGCGCTGTTCTACCCGTGTCCAAGGACACCCATCTGTCGTTAATGCAATCGACGATCGCATTATCAATTATGAGTCTACAATGCACTCACTGTTAGGACCTGTTTTTGTAAGACAAACAATTACAGACGAATGTCTATTCGTATTAAGTGTTTTTGTTTGTGTTGGGCATTAAAGGACAAAGCAAAAATTGAGAAAAATCTAAAAACTAAAGAGAATTGTTGTTGTTAAATATAGTATTTGTTATTACAGCACATACACAGATTAACACACTCTTTTTAACTTCCTTGTTTATTAATACACACACTGCCTTATAAGCCTGGTATGTATATAGGTTTGGTTGTTGTTTCGTTGCTCTAGTAAGGCAAATAATGAGTATTAATAGGAGTTTAAAACTTTCTCCAAGAGTTTTTCGTGTTTATAAGATTGTTTATTGATTTTATAGCCTATTTTTAGGAGATACTTATGAGTTTCAAATAATCGCACAGTATTTTTGATGATTCGAAGACAGTTTATCCCATTAACAGTTTATTTTTAGGAGAGTTTCAAAAGTTTCATTAGGTCGCCGGGAGTTTTTCGTAATTGTAACATAGTCTGTATAATTTATGGCCTACTTTTGGGCTGATTTTTTTCCATAAAATTGATTTTTATTATTGTTTCTTTATTATTTCTGTATGAATAAGTGCTGTTGAATGAGAGCATTTAAGTGTTATCGATGTTTGAAGTATTTTTGGTTTTTGTAATACGTTTTAGGTGCTTTTTTAGCCTATTTGTAGGGGCGTGTTATAATTCCGTCAGAGAGAGAGAGAGAGAGAGAGAGAGAGAGTTTCATAATTGTAGCACAATTGATATACTTTATAGCCTATTTTAAAGGGGGAGTTATAACTTTTTCAGGGATTTAAATATTTTACAGCCTATTTTTAGGTGAGTTTTTAATAATAAAATTTTTTTTATTATTTTTAAAAGTCGTTTCCCTCACCTATTATTGGTTTTATTGTTAAATGAATTTCAATAAGATTTGCTAAACTTTTTTTTTGGTATTGAAATACAGTTTTTATATTTTAGCCTACTTTTAGGTAGATTTGCAATAAAATTGATTTTTATTATAATTTTTACAGTCCGTCTCTTACACCTACTGTTGCTTTAATGTTTCCAAGTATTTCGAATTGATTTTTATGTCACTTTAACAGGTCAAAATTACTGCCGGAAATATTTTTTGTAGAGTTTTCTTTTTATGATTTTAAATGATGATGAATTTTATGAAATACGTTTTTATTACAAAAGTTTTCCTGTTCTTGTTGCTTTCATATGGAAATGAGTAGCGGAGAAAATATTTTAAAAATTGTTCTTTGTTTTCAAAAAGCCAAGAAAGCCAAAGACCATAAACTTTGCCGTTTAAGATAATTTATGGCATTTTAAAATGGTTTTTGTTTTTGAGTTCCTTTTTTGTCAAAATAAATGGCCAGGCATTAATATGTTGTTTATAAAACAAGGCAACAAAAGAGAAGGCAACATAAAATCACATTAAAATGTTGAAACTAAAGTTTATAAAAATTTTATTTCAGAAAATAAAAATTTCTCATTAAATATTTCGATTTCGAAAAAGGAAAATTTTAAAATAAAATTTTTAAGAGTAAAGTTTGAAACGAAAATGTTCACAACATTTTTCCAATCACTGCCTTGAAATATTTTTCCTTTTTAATCTTTATAAATATTTCTAACGTATAGAATTTTTTTTTTTGTAAAATCCTCTCTGCTTTACTTATTTTATTTATGCCCTGAAGTATGTTGCAGATTTTCTTTACTCAATGCTGGTGCCATATTTTTCTATTGATTGTTATTATGTTCATGATCAGATTTGTAGCTCAATGTTGTGTACGAGCAGTCTTAATGCTTTTCTTATTTTTCTTGCTGTTTTTGTTATTGCCATTTTTCTTTAAGACATATAAATGCTTTATAAAATTGAAATTTTTGATATATCCGCAGGATATGCAACAAAATAACAAGGATTTCAATAACAATGTGCTTTTCTTTAGTTTGAAATTGTTTAAGAATGAAAAAAAAGAAATAGTTATGGTTAAATCGTAAAAAAAAATTGAAAAGAAATATTTTAAAACATACTTTTAGGCCTGTTATAAATTTTTTTGTATAGTAACTGCCTGCCAAATTTGTTTAAAATTAAAATAAATGGTCTAGTTCACTAAATTTATTTTTCAAGAAAAAAAGGATATATGACGTGGTCTGGAATCCTTAAATTTATTAAAAATTTGTTGTAATTATTTACTAAAGGACACTGTCAGACGTCCTTTGTGTTAAAATTATAAGATTAAAAGCATAACTTTCGTAATTACACCTGTGTTAAGGTAAGAATTTTATGTTGAAATAATTACTCCACTTGGAGAAATTAGCAAATAACTTTATTGCTACCCTAAGGATAAATTATATTTTAATTACCTTACAATGCTTACAAAATTAAGATTAAAAACGAAATAAAGATGTCTTATGGCCTACTTTTAGGCATAATAAAACACACGAAATAGCAGCATATGGCAACACATGCTATCATTATTCTTCTAAATGGTTAAAGGTGTCTTTATTTTCATAAGTTTAATTAACTTTTTGTTTTTCTGTTTACTTCTGTGCGCAATATTTTCACAGAGAGAGGCTAATTAAGGATGGTATCCGGACATAAACAAACGGTTAACATGTGTGTTTTGTTATAAAAGTATGACTTGTCATTCAATGATGTGAGAATAATGAAGAAAAATTATCATTTTTATTATAAATTTGTAGTAAACGTGATACAGGATATGGAATAATTAAGATTGATAAGGTAATTAATACAGCAAATGGTAATTTTGTAATAAATTAAAGCATACTTTAAGGGGGTAAATAAGGAAATAAAGTTTTGGCAGTAATAAATGGGATTATTTTAAGCCAAAAACCATTTGAATTGTAAGTTTACACTGCACTTCACATAACAAAATTTTATTCTTTTGAAAAAAAATTTTCTTTACAAATTTGTGTCAAAAAATCTTTGAAAAATTTCCCAAAAGCAGGGATATAGGAAAATGGAACTCAAAATTGTTCACTCAAAACAAAAATTTAATTTTTTCCAAGACTTCAGACCTTCTCACATATCCTTTTTCTTAACATTTCTTATTCTTTTTTAAAAAAAATTTTTAAATAATTTAAAAAAAAAATAATTAAAAAAACTTACCTAGAGTTGCAAAATATTCAGATTGATTACGTCGTTTTGCCAGTAATCCATACAAATAAAACTGGAAGAAGAAGATATATACAATATACAATTAGGTACACATAAATAAAACGTCGTCGTAACACAAAATTTATCTATAAAAAAATTTAAACAAATTAAAAGCAGAATTGTATTCTTTAATAGATAATTAAGAAAATTCTTTAATTTTTTTACAAAAATGTCTTTCCGGCTACGAAATTTGTAAATTGAACGAGACTTTTTATGCGCAATTTAAAACCTTTAAAATCTTTTTGATTACTGTTAAATTTCTGAAAGTCCTAGAATGTCCTTTTTTGGCTCTGGAATTTTATGTAATTTTTTGACACTTTATTCTGAAAAATTCACTTTCTTGGCCAAAATTCTTGTTATTGTTTATATGTATGTATGTTCCAGGCAAAAAACCTTGTGGTAATTGCAGCTGATAACTTTATTTTTGTGGTTTTGTTTTCCTGGAAACATAAAAATTATTTTAAATCTTGAACATATGATTTCTCTTTAATTATTGTCATAAACTGTAATAGAAACCACATTTCATAAGAATGCTTCAAACAGACATATTCTTCTTAAGAAGACACACACTTTTGCCAAGGGTTTGGCTAAAACCTTGCCATTTCATGTCATATATTTTGTTATTTATACCACTTGCTATTTTTGTTTTTTGCTCTTCTTTTCAAAGTCTTAACAGCCAGCCAGCAGCTTTAAAAATAGTCAGATTGTTTGCTTGAAAACCTTTCGTTTATTTTCTATATAACTGCCCCTATTTGTGTGAAACAATGTGTGTTTGTATGTGTGGTTAGCCACACAGTTTTATAATTGCTTTGCCAGCAAAGAAAAATTAACAAAAGCTATAAAAAAGCTATTTAAAAAGGAAACTGCAAATAGCAAATACACCACAACAATAACCCAGTTTTCATATTTTTACCCACATTTCTGGTAACGAACACCGTTTCAATGTGTTAAAAAGCCAAAGTAAAGAAAACGAGGGCTTATGTTAACTGGAAAACTAGCTACTTAACCTAAAAATTTAAAAATATGACCGAAAATCTAAATAGTAGTTCCTTAGACTGTAATAACTTGTAGAAAATTGCACGGATTTACCTGAAATTTTTGAAAAGGTTGTAGTTTTCTATCTCCTATACACAAAATAAAAACCAAGGCATTCGGCTAAGGGATTTGCGTTCTGCTCATATATCCTTTTTTGCAGTAAAAATAAAAACGCTCGATTATGGTCTAAAAAGCGTTTAAAAAGTGTTCATTTTTAAATATTTACCATTAATACATTATAACATTACATGTTACATAATTATTTCCTAAAATTTCTGAAAATTTAGACTGTCATAACTTCAGAAAAATTCCATAGTTTTCCTAAATGTTTGCGAAAGGATTTTTAGAATATTTTTTAAAATTTTTGGTTGGCTTTATTGATTTAGGCTATGTAAAGATGAATTGACAGCAGTTAGGATTTGCAGTTTAGATCCTCACCGTATGTCCTTTTTGTTTAGAATGAAAATTTATTTCAAATTCTGTAAAATTAAATATGTGAACATAGTTTTACTTTATTTATGTGTGGATAAAGAAAAATTTTAATTTTTGTTATTCTGTTAGCTTTCCACTGAATGTCCTTTTTTAACAAAAACATATTTTTATGAGAATTTCCTCGATTATTGATCGACATTACCGATTTATATTATCTAGAAATTTATTTCTACCAATTAGGACCTGCAGTTTCATATGTCCTTTTTTGCAAAGTGTGAAAAAGTGTTTTAAATTTCTTAAAATTTAGCATACGAATGTAATTACAGGTTATTTATGTGATAATAAAGAAAGATTTATTTTTCCTATCGTTTTAGCTTTTTGTCGAATATCCTTTTTTTTGTGGAAATGTATTTTTATAAGATAATTCATAATATTCGGTACGCTTTACTGGTATATACCATATAGAAATCAATTTACAGCATTTAGGATCAGCAGTTTAGAAACTCACCGTATATCCTTTTTTGGTTTATTATAAAAATTTATTTAAAATTCGGTTAAATTCAGCTTATAAACATAGTTTTATATTATTTATGTGCGGATATGATTTTGGCGGAATTTTTGTTACTATGCTGGCCTTCCTCTGAATATCCTTTTTTTGGAGAATATATTTTTATATTTTCTTTTATAATTTTCGGTTGTTATCAAATGTTTTGTTAATAAAGAAATTAATTTTAGAAATTATAAGCCATATTTCTAAAAGTTGGCAACATATCCTTTTTCTAAAATTCTTACAAATTTGGTTTGTGAACGGAATTCATGTGTGGATAATATTTTTGTGGAGTTTTGTAGCTTCTCTCACATTATTACTGTTTTTAGCTACAATTTCGTGTGTTACATTCTTGTGTACTGAATTAACTATAGTTACCAGAGTTTTTCCTTTTTAACAAGGACTAACTAAATATGTATACCAGATTAACACAAAAATATGGTGAAAATAACACACTCTCTGTCATGCAAGCGTTTTAATTTCAGCCAGAGGAAGCCCGGTAAAAAACCTTCAACATTTTATACACAATTTAAGTAAAAATAAACATGCATTGAGTGTGTGTATGTATACATATGTACACTTCAACACACATATATACACATATGGTCGTACACAAATATACATACTCATGTAATATAAATATAATGCTGCGTCGTTATTTATTTTGTTTTATTTGGTGTGTGGCTGGGTTTGGGTTATATTTTCCCCATTTTTTTTATCATAAAATACCAGCTGCAAGTATGTATGCGTTGGTGGTACTGTTGATGTTGCTGTTGCTATTGGTAGTGGTTTTTGCCGTTGCCTGTTGCTGACACTTGAAATAATTACAAAAATTTTCAAATAAAACATAAAATTTTGCGGAGGAAAAAGACGAAAGAAAAATAAAATGTAACATGTATGCTGCTGTATCCTGTATGTATGAAATAAATTTTCATTGTAATTAAAAAGTATAGCAAATCAAAAATGTATTGTAGGAGGATTACAAAATGGAAAAAATTTTACTGAAAAATTAATTGAAAACTAAAAAATTCCACAGAATCGCAAACAACCAAAACATGGTTAAAAAAAATTATTTTTTCAAAAAAAGGATATATGGCGGGCTCCGTCATTTCTTGATCAAATAGAGCCATATTACGAGTAGTTCATCTACACATAAAACGCCATTCTTTCTATAAAATTCAAAAAGATTCAACTAAAATTATAGGAATTATGAAATTATATCTGAACATAACATAAATAATGCTGAGATTTAAAACTAATTTGCGGATTACGATTACGTTCAAATCCCTAAAATTTGAACAACCGTCTATAATGGTTAAAAAAAATATTTTTTTTCAAAAAAGGATATATGGCGGGCTTCGTCATTTCTTGATCAGATAAAGCCATATTACGAGCAGTTCAACTACACATAAAACGGCATTCATTCTATAAATTTCAAAAAGATTCAACTAAAATTCTAAGAATTATGGAATTATATTTAAACATATAACATAGTATATATGTATGTATTAAGAGGAGTTGATATACAGATGAAAGCACTTCTTTTTTTGCATGTTTCAAAATAATAAAAAAATAAAAAAATAATACTTTAATTGTGTGCTATTATGGTATTATGTGTTCATTTCAGAAGTTTCTAACAAGATCTGGCTTTGTTAACCATATCCTTTTAATTTTTATTTTGTTACTTTAGCTTTGTTTTCTCCAATTCCTTAAAGAGTTTGGAATTCGAAATTCCATTTTATTACATCGTACAGGTTTCTTTCCGTGTGTCCAATAAAATATACACCTTTAAGAAAAATCTTACCTTTTGTAAAAAAAGGATATGTGGGAAGCTTTCCCAGAAGTTCTCCAAGTTTAACCAAATTTTATATATACTTTCTATACAGTGGCCTACGTTCCTTTTGTAGATTTCAAACACATCCATTAACAATTACGAATTTTTTAGACTTTTTTTTTTGGTAAAAATTAAAGAGTTTTGCAGGTAAAAATTTTCTTTTCTTTTATACTATTTACTTTGCTAATATCCTTTAGCTATAAGCTGTTAAAATGTTACAAAAAAATGTTCCCCAAAACAAAAGAAAAACTAAGAATTAAAAACCATTTCATGTTCATATCATCCCTAACGTATGCTGTGATATTTTTGATTTTATTTTTTGGAAAGTTTTTTGCAGAGTTTAAAATTTAAACAAAAAAAAAAAAAAGAAATTAATTGCTGAACTGTTTTCTTTTAACACATACGTTGTAACAGGATTTTATATTTTATTTTCTTTTATGTGTTTTGTTGTTGCTTTATATCCTTTATGTTGGCTTTGTACGTGACTAAAATAGCAAGTACTTGTTGATTCATTTTTAATGGCTACAAGAGCATTAGACTGTAAACCTAAAAGGCTGTGTTTAGGTAAAGATCTACGTTCTGAGAACATGTGTTACAGTCTATTGCTTTTCTTATTTAATCCTGTACACCTTTAGGTTAAGCAAATATAAAATGTATGCGTATGCTTCTTATGATCATGTTAATGGTCTAATGGGTATTGTATTGCCTACAGAAAACAGGTGATGAACAAAAAGCAAATAATTTTTTTTTTTGGTGAATGTTTCAGGATAATTAATATTCTGATAATGACTATTAGTTTTAAAGCGAAGAGGTAAGAATTTTAGATTTAAACACCGTTTTAAACACATTATATGCCATTCTTTTACAATGTTTCTAGATTAAGCAAAGATAATATTTAATTCCTTCAGTTTCTAATCCTAAAATCATGAAATTTTAAAAATTCGTAAAAAAGGATATATGGACAGCTCTTTGTTCCTTAAACTTAGAGAATTGAAATTTTACACATGGATTATACATACTAAAAGCCAACCTTTAACCAAGTTTCACAGCTTTTAACTCTAGTTGGAAACCCAATTCTTTAAATATTTGTGAAAATTAGAATCGATTTCTTTGATGACCAACACGTATTTTTAAATTTAATGCATGTTTTAAACGAATTTTATGTTTGTTAAAAAAGGATATACGGGCAGGTTCCGAACGCTTTAAGGTTTATATCTCAAGTTTTGGCCATATATTTGTTAAACTATTTGACAACTTTTCTGCTAATTGGAGGCCTTAGATGCCATTCTTAAATGAAGAAATGAGAAAAAGAAAATTATAAAAATATGTAAAAAAATTATTTAGCTTTTCTAGGTTTTTTGACCCATTTTAAGACTTTGGCTTTGTTTTTTGTTCTTAAATTCCAAGTAAAACGTTTTTGTTTCTTAAGTATTAAATGCCTTCAGGTGTTTTATGCTTACTGCTAAAAGTATTGTATTCTTTCCTTATTTTCGTCTTTCTCTTTGTTATTCAAATGCATGTGAAAAAACGACACTCTACTCCATTCTTCTAAGTAAACAAAATATGTGTCATTAAGCACAGAGAAAAGGTAAGCATATGAACATATGATCTTATTCGAAGGCAAAGCAAAAAGTTAAGATAAAATTGAAAAAAAAAAATTATTTTTAGGGTAAGAACTGATATGAAAAAATTCTAGGTATCCTTTACAAAAATGACTTTTCGGGGGAACTAGATAAATAATTAAAATGTTTGCCAAAAATGTTTAGCAGAAACTTATTTGCCACAACGGGCATATGCCAGCTTATCTAAAGTCAAAGGAACTAAGAACACTTTCTTACATCCTTTTAGCTCAAATGTGTGAAATTTACAATGTTTCTCATGGTAAATAAATTAAACTTCCATAAACAAAACACAAAATATTGCTAATAAAGTAAAAATTTAAGTAACAAGTGGTTGCAGCTTATAATTTTATAGCTTATTCCACACAAAAAACCCTTAAAGTATGCTTCGTTTTTACATATCCAGCAAATTTTAATCTACATTGTGATGAATATCCTTTTTTCTTTGCTTACGAACGATGCTCTTGCTTTTTATAGCAGACATTTGCATTAAGATGTATTTAAAGCATTGTACGTTTTATTGCATATTTTATGGTATACTCTTTTATGATCCCTAAAATATGCTACACTTACTTGCTGTCTTTGTAGTTTCATTATGGTCATAAAAGATAGATAGTAGAAAGTTTTTGTTCTAATGCAAAAAACACACTAAATGCGATAAATGAAAGTCAAATGAACAGTTAAATATCTCTTATTTGAAACTAAAAGTATGCTACATTAAAATCTAACAATGTAAGCCCGAAAGTATGTAATAAGTAATAATAACAAATTAATTTCGCAATTAAAGGTAAAATAAAACCAACATACTTATTAAACTATTTAAATTTAAATTATTTTATGCTTAATGTTATTATAAGTTATATACCATAAAATTAAGCCTTAAGATATGCTTTAAATATTATCCAAACCAATTGAAATATGAAATTATATACCAATAATTTCGAATTTATCAATAAAATTTTTTGTCATTTGCTAAAGACAATTTTTGCTAATTTCTATAAAAATGTCTGTTAATTTCCATACAAATCTTGTGCTATTTTCAACTACAAAATTTCAGATATTTTCTCCAAAAAACTTTGCTATTTTCAGCAGAAAACCTTTGCTATTTTCTATAACATTTGTTGCCATTTTCTATATAACGTCCTTGCTATTTTCAACACAAAATTTCAGATATTTTCTGCACATAAAGTTGCTATTTTCAGCAGAAAACTTTTGCTATTCTCTACAACATTTTTGCCATTTAATAAAAATGTACTTGCTATTTTCAACACAAAATTTCAGATATTTTCTACACAAAACTTTGCTATTTTCACCAGAAAACCTTTGCTATTTTCTATAACATTTTTTGTCATTTTCTATATAACATTCTTGCTATTTTCTATACAAAATTTCTGCCAAATTCTGAGCAAAGTGTTTGCTATTTGCTATACAAAGTTTCTGCTATTTTCTATACAAAATTTTTACTGTTTTCTACAGAAATTTCATAAATTTTTTTCTTCATCCAGTAACTAACAACGATTTTAAATTAATGTATACATGTAAGCATATATTATAGTAACAAATTTAAAGCATAATTCCAGACATAATTTTTTCAGGAAAACGCTCAAATACCAATATTTTTAAATCCTCCAATTAAATTGAAAGATTTAAGCTTAAAACGTAAAACATTTGCTGATGACTACAGGTATTAGAACCTCTTGTATTATTTAAAGAGGTTCGCCATTATTACTTTTTCCAATAAAAATCCTCTTTATTTTCGATTACTTTGTTTGTCTTGTTGCTATTGTTTTCAATACCTTTTATAATGCCCTTGCAATTCATTCGGAGCTTATATTACAATACAAAAAATGCTTTTTATTTCCAATTTCGTTTGGATTTTTTTTCCAAATTGTAGCGTAAATCCCACGTTAACCATTCAATGTTAACAATAGTCGAAATGATTGCCAACCAGCCGCAACAGCTTTGGGTACGAAATAATCATCATCATCATCATCATGAAGAAGACTGGCTACTGCAGAAATATTAATAATTCAAGTACTTCTGATAATAAGAAGCACAACCTGTAAGAATGACTGGCAAAGTAAACTCAAAATGAGTTTGAAATTCAAAGGAATTGTAAAGATATTCGAGACGTAAACAGAAGGACAATGGAGGAAATTTTACAAGTGCTGGCTACATTCTGTCCATTACATAGTGAACATATGTATACTTTAACAAAAATATTGTTTCATTTATTATGTTTCCTCTTCACACACACACATCCATATTGGGTTCATCATCATCATCACCATGATGATACAGATGATTGAGATGTTTCTGGTACTTTCATTGTTCTATCATTGAATACAATATCATTTACCTTGTCACTATGGAAAGCACTACTTCTGCTCATTGTTTGAGTTTCCTAAATGGTATGGAGACAGTAGAATTGTTTCAATAATGCCGATTGCCAACAATTGTTTGGCAATCCTAAGTAGATTTACTGCTAATTAAAGGTAATAACAGGGACAAAAGATTGTGCGTTGAAATCTTTAAAAATCAATTGAGTACTTTCGAAATAATTAAAATCTCTTCTCTTTAATTTATTCAAATACTACAATAATTGCAATTTTTTATATATATAAATTTATATCAAAAATGTTTGTTTTCGAAAAATTTTTTATAAACATTTATTTATTGAAAAATTTATACCAAAATTTTCTATAAAAAATTTTTGTTATCGATAAATTTTCCATAAAAAATTTTTGTTATCGATAAATTTTCTATAAAGAATTTTTTTTTATCGACAAATCTTCTATAAAAAATTTTTGTTGATAAATTTTCTATAAAAAATTTTTGTTGTCTATAAATTTTCTGTAAAAAATTTTTGTTATCGATAAATTTTCTATAATAAATTTTTGTTATCGATAAATTTTCTATAAAAAATTTTTTTTATCGCCAAATTTTCTATAAAAAATTTTTGTTGTCGATAAATTTTCTATAAAAAATTTTTGTTGTCGATAAATTTTCTATATACATTTTTTATCGAAAAATATGTACTTAAAATTTTGCTGTCGAAAATTTTCTATATAAAATGTTTGATAGCGATAAATTTTCCATAAAAAATTTTGTTGTCTATAAATTTTTGTTATCGATAAATTTTCTATAAAAAATTTTTGTTATCGAAAAATTTTCTATGAACATTTTTTATCGAAAAATATGTACTTAAAATTTTACTGTGGAAAATTTTCTATATAAAATGTTTGACATCGATAAATTTTCCATAAAAATTTTTGTTGTCTATAAATTTTTGTTATCGATAAATTTTCTATAATAAATTTTTGTTATCGATAAATTTTCTATAATATATTTTTGTTATCGATAAATTTTCTATAATAAATTTTTGTTATCGATAAATTTTCTATAATAAATTTTTGTTGTCGATAAATTTTCTATAAAAAATTTTTGTTATCGATAAATTTTCTATAAACAATTTTTGTTATCGAAAAATTTCTATAAACATTTTTTATCGAAAAATTTGTACTAAAAAATTTTGCTGTCGAAAATTTTTTGATATAAAATGTTTGACATCGATAAATTTTTCATAAAAAATTTTTGTTTACGATAAATTTTTGTTATCGATAAATTTTCGATATAAAAATTTTTTGTTATCGAAATTTTTTTTGAAAACTGAAACCTTAATATAATTATGAAAACGTGCGTTATGTTTTAGCTCCTGCTCCAAGGAAATCTTAGGCTATAAATAGATTTTCCATTTCAAAATTAAATTCTTGCAGTTCTAACATTCCAATACCAAGTGTTGTCCTTCATTGTGTTTTTCAAGGTACCTTAGAAGAAAGGATACAATTTTTTATGCCTGTTTGTTTTTGATTTTCTATGAACATGAACTCAGTCTTTTCTTTCCTAGTGCTTGTTTAAGTTTATGTAAAGAAAAATGAAGAAAAATGATGGATGTCTGCTAGCTGCAGCTGCCGCTGGTGCGGCTGCTGCTTTTTTCGTTTTTCCATCAACCCAGAAGCTATTTTTTATGTTTTACAGTTTATTTGAAATTGACATTTGAGTAGAGTAGTAGAGTGTGATACATTTTCCTTTATGGTAATATGTAATATTTTTCAATAATATTTTAAAGTATATCTTGGGGCTATTTTAAAGCTGTAGTTAATATTAAGGGATTGGCAAGTTGCGTTACTTAAAGTAAGTAATTTGAATACAAATTTTTTTCGAATTGAATTAATTTTTATTTAATGCGCAACAAACAAATCAATTGTTTCTTCGATGTTCTGTACTCTCATCATATTTCATTATTGTTTTAACCTTAAAACTTGATTAGCCTAAAAATATGCAGGCATTAAAAAAATATTTTCTTTTTCATAATTTATGCAAATACCTGCGGAAGTAAAACGAACTAGAGAGAGAGAGAGAGAGAGGGTAGAAATATGATACAAGAACACTTCTGGTAAAATAAATTTAAATTGACGTTGAAACGTATTTACAACTGCAAAGTACTCTCACTAAAAATAGAATCCCTTGAAATCCTTTCTCCCTTAGTCATCCCTATTACTCTCCGTCAAAGTTTTCCTTTTTTAAAATACGACGCAGTTATTAAATGAATTTTCATTCACTTTCCTGTTTTCATTTATGCTGACAAGGTTAATAGCATTACTGGTTTCATATTAATTTCCCTTTTTCATTGCCATTTTCCCTAATAGGAAACCATAGGGTT
Organism: Sarcophaga carnaria; assembly: GCA_958299815.1. Lineage (NCBI taxonomy): Eukaryota > Metazoa > Arthropoda > Insecta > Diptera > Sarcophagidae > Sarcophaga > Sarcophaga carnaria. The sequence continues at coordinate 4,051,948 of OY283149.1, forward strand.
TCATTTCATTTTCATGTTTTAATTTTTTTTTTTTTTTTTTTGATGGAAAAATTCTTCATACAAAAAATTATTTTGTTTTCCTTTTTTAATTTGAAAGTAATTTCAGGTTTTAAATTTCCTTTCGCAGTCAAAAACAAGAAGAGGAGAAAGATGAGCTTTTTTAAGGACTAATTAGTAATTAATATATTTGAATGATTATGATATTGTCTACTTTTAGGCAAACAAATGTATGTGTGTGAGCGTGTATCAAATTTCACTTTTACATCATGTTTCTGTTGTAATTGAATATTATTTTTCATTCTTAATTAGAGTTGGGGAAATAAGGATTTTTTTTTGTATCGAAGAGAAATTCTAGAAAAAAATTTTGCCATTTGCAATTGGAGTTATCGAAAGGGTTCCATGAAAAGTTAAAAATTTTAATTTAACACACATTTTTTAGTTTCAAATAGAGTTAACGAAAAATTAATAAAATGTTATCGAAATTTTCCATAAAAAGTGCATGTTATCGATAACAAAAATATTTCGATAACAAGATTTTTTTATTAACATTTCCGGAAGCAAGGTGAAAAAGCCACATATAGGAAAACGGTACACGTATTACGCTAAGCAGGCCGTTGTCAAAGGCTACAGAGAAAGCAGAAGGGAGGAGGGCCACCTTTTCAAATTCAACCAAAGAGAGCAGTAAGGTGAGAGTGGGAGAAAATCTAGTTGTGCAGATGTAGCTATGTTCGTCGAAAATTTTATTAAAGGGATAACCGTCTAACAGTATGTTTTAAGTCTGTAACGTCTACGAGGCGATAAAAACACAAATTCCGGCATAATGTAACGAAGCCAATCGACATTTACTACGTGAAGATTCTGCCGCCTAGCCATGAAGTGATTAAAGTCGCGATTCTGTGACATAAGAACAATAAAGCTGCTGCGTGTAATAAGGCAGACCATTTGAGTTGTTGAGTTTTTTAAGATTGAAGGTAACGAGCTGGTGAGCTAGCTAGTATGCCCAACGATTACAATCTTTGGGATCATATAGGGACATTAGAATCACTCATTCACCAGTACATCTTAGGAATTGTTGTCTACATCAGAGACCTAATGACCAGATGGTTATTGTGAGACCCTAGGATATACGGCAACTACGGGGTAGAAGCCTTCTCCCTATCGCATATACGGTTCTTGTGAGTATATTGTGTGAACGATTGAAGCCACTTGTTTGAACACTGATTGGAGCTTGTCAATGGGGCTTCAGACCAGGTAAGTACACATTACGTCAAATCGTGGAGCAGTCCCCTTTGAAACTAAGTGGACATACATCATGTTTCTGTCGATTCTGTCTGTTTTTATCGCAATGTCGAGCTCAGTATTCCTGCGTATCTGTATGTATAGAGAATGACGTTGAGCAGCTTCTGCAGTAAATATTTATAAAAGATAGTTTTCGTTGTTATTATACAATTTTCCATGAAAACATACATTTTTTTATTCAAATATTTCCGTTGGAGATATGGTTATGTAAACTATTTTTTTTTATTATTTTTATTAATTTCTGTTTAAATTATTAAAAATCATAAAACATTCTCGGCATTTTTTTCGTTATCGTAAAAATTTATGCTGAACATTTTTTTTCTCAACATTTTTAACCCTTTTTTCTCCTCTCATGAGCCACACTTAACAATGCTTATCAGCCAACAGGCACATGAAGTAAAAAAAAAAACCATGAGCAAATATTTGCTGCCTTCAGATGAAAAAAAACCATGTGGAATATTTGTGAAGCAAAATAAATTTTATTAAATGGATTACAAATAGTTTCAACGCAGAATATTGCCACAAAAAATGCACAGAGCTGATATAAAATTCTCTATAAAAAAAAAACAAAAAGAGTACAAAAAAGTATAAAATACAGGGGAATTAACTGCTTTAGTGGTTAAAATTTCAAACATTTTAGGAATGGTTGTTTAAATTGTAGGAAAATAACTGGCACTGAATTTTGTGAGATTTTGTTTATTAAAATTAAAAATAATAAAAACAAGGAGATAACTTTATACGAATGTAACTTGTTTAAATGAAAGCATACATTTAGTAAAAAAAAAATATTAAAGCATATTTTAAGGCTGCTTTTTTGTGAGCACAATTGAGCAGAATATTTATTTCGGATTTGTTTTTTCACTAAAAAGTTTTGTTATACATATTCATTATGAAATTTATAACATGTGCTTAAATTCCCCTAAAAACAGGCAAGCATTTTTAACATTATACCCTGAAAATATACATCATTTTCATTGGAATAACATTTGAGTTACAAAAACACTGAACATTTGAAAAAACAGTAGAATTTTTCGTAAAAACATAAATTTTAAAGGCAGATATAGAATAAAAGATAAACACAAGCCTTAAAATATGCTACATTTGTTAGAAATTTTTTAAATTTGTTTTACGGATGGATTATTTGCTAAATTCCTCAATCAATTGTCGGCGTATAATAAATTTTCTATAAACAATTTTTATAGAAAATTGTTGTTGTTATAGACAATTGTTGTTATCGAAAAATTTTCCATAGAAAATTGTTATCGAAAAATTTTCTTTTTTTTAGCTGTTATCGAAAAATGATCTATAAATCTATGGAAAATTGTTTTTATCGAGAATTTTTTTCTACAAAAGTAGTTTTTTTAATTCCCAGCATATTTAAAACCCATTTTAATCGAATTTCACAAATAAACATCTTCAGTGAGGCATTTTCTTTATGAAGGCTGATTTACCTGCTTCCACCATACATGCCTGCGAAAATATATCCTAGATGATGCCACTTCTGTTATCAAATATTTTTCCTCTTGAACTGAACAGCACAGGGGCCCTTCACGCTTAGCTTAGTATGTTTAAACAAGTGAACGGAGTCGTATAGAAAGAAATAAAAAATGAAAAACAATCCAAAAACGAACACATTCATTCCAACCTTCAAAAATGTTTATTTCTCCGGAAGTTATTTTTCCATTTTTTTCTTTATTTTTGCTTGTATCGTTTGGTTGCTATCGTTGTAATACTTTTCCCTTCCAGGGTGGAAACTGTTAACGATGGGAATGTATATGAATTCATGCTCTTGATGACTGCGAATCTGTGAATTGAATCGGCATGAAACGTAATAAAAATCCCAGTAAAATATGCTTCAATAAACCAAAAACGAAAAAAAAGAAAAAATAACAATTATTTGACCCAAAGCCATAGCCATTGCCATACATGGCTGATCTTTAATACAAGCATAAACACAATTTGAGCGTTTGTTAAAAATCGATGACGATAACGATGTTGTTGATTAGTGAAGATGATTATGATATTGCCTCTGTGTGTGGCCCCCGTTCACATTAATGGCATTTTTAATGGCTGTGTGGGTGGGCCGTGTGTATAAATTTTAGTATGCAACCGTAAAGCATTTTATACGTTAATAATGTTAAGGTTACGATACTTTACCCAAACGATGCAAAATACTAAATTATTGTGGTTGTTTTTAACTTCATTAGAGGTTTTTACAAATGACTTAACCAAGGTTTAGAGGAAGAAATTTAAGTGCTCTTCAACACAAATTTAAATGTTAAATGAAGGATATGTAATGGTTACACAAACTTTTCGACAACATTTTCTATAGAAAATGTTTCGATAACAATAATTTTCTATAGAAAATGTTGCGATAACAACAATTTCCTATAGGAAATGTTTCGATAACAATAACTTTGTGTAGAAAATGTTTCGATAACAGTAACTTTGTATAGAAAATGTTTGGATAACAATAATTTTCTATAGCAAATGTTTCGATAACAATTATTTTTTAAAGAAAATGTTTCGATAACAATAATTTTCTATAGAAAATGTTTCGATAACAATTATTTTCTGTAGAAAATAATTTTTTATAGAAAATATTTCGATACCAATAATTTTCTATAGCAAATGTCTCGATAACAATAATTTTCTATAGAAAATGCTTCGATAACAATTATTTTATATAGAAAATGTTTCGATAACAATAATTTCCTAAAGAAAATGTTTCGATAAAAATAACTTTGTATAGAAAATGTTTCGATAACAATAATTTCGTATGGGAAATGTTTCGATAACAATTATTTTCTATAGAAAATATTTCGATAACAATTATTTTCTATAGAAAATATTTCGATAACAATTATTTTCTACAGAAAATGTTTCGATAACAATTATTTTCTATAGGAAATGTTTCGATAACAATAACTTTGTATGGAAAACATTTCGATAACTATAATTTTCTATAGAAAAATGTTTCGATAACAACAATTTTCTATAGAAAAATGTTTCGATAACAACAATTTTCTTTAGAAAAATTTTTCGATAACAGAATATCATATAAAAAATATTTATCGTGCCCTACTGTGCTTTGCAAAAGAAGAGAAATATTCTCTGGTTTCCGGTTCTATCGGTTTGCCTGTTAAACACCAATACCTCAGGGGGTTTCTTTTGCTGACATGTGGTTAATATGAGTGTGTATGTATGAGTGTGTATGTATGAGTGTGTGTGCTTATACTTTTTAAATGTATAAATATGCGGTTACACATAAACATATTAATCACTTGTATGCAGTGACCGTAAGAAACTTTCATACTTCTTTGCATTATTGCTCTACGACGCTCGAAGAGTTGTTTTTATTTCTTTCCAGTTTTCACTTTCTCTCCCGCTCTCGCTCTCTCTTTGTTTACATATTTTAGTCGTAGTCAGAGGATTGAAACAGTTTGATGCTGTCCATTCGTTGGATGCTATGTGTGGTTTGATTTCTTTTGGTATTTTTTTCTCTTCGTATGTTTGTCTTCGTGAATCGTGCTTATAACGTGTTATTGTTTATGTGAACAGCATGGTAGCAAGTGTGTGTGGGTGGTCATATGTTGTTTTGCAGTATAACAGAGAGATTGTATTTGTTGTAGTATTAAGGGAAAAACAACAAAATTCAATTACGAATAAAATTGTTAATCGCTTAACCGCAAAAAAAACAAACAAACACACACACATACATTCATACACATACACTAAAATACACTTCGTTATTCGTTTTTAAGGTCCACAGTTAATAATTAAACCAGAAGTTCTTGCTTTAATTTCGGTTATTTCATGCTGTTTGTTATTGTCAAACGCTGTAAAATACAGAGTGAGTCAGGGTAATGGTAGGGAAGCCACAACATATTTTGGTTAAAATTGTTATTGATTGTTATTGTTGTTGATGTTTGATTGCGTATTTAATACGGCTCAGTACTGGTACGTTCTTAACCAATAAATAATTTCATTTTGGTTAATGAAACCAACAGATCGAGAGATTAATGTTACTACAGCTGAGGATAAACAGCAAAAAATTACGCGTAATTAATAATGAAATTCAATTTTTAATTTGAATATGGGAAAATGAAAAAAATTAAAAAATAATTATGCCTTAAAGTATGCTTTAAATTTAATACAAATATTTGCCCGCTATACCAGGCCACGAGAGCATGAGAGAAAAACATTTTCTTTAGTAAAATTATCTTTGAAAATCTTCAAATAACTGTAAAATATTTAATGTTTTTAAATTTTATGTTAAAAACGTATTTTCTAAGCAAACACAAAAAATAAAGCCTACTTATAGGCGCTAAAGAATTTGCAGTTGAATGGGTTTGTACAAATTTTATAATTTTCTAGCCTCCCTTTTAATGTTTATAAATCCTGGTAGAAAAAATAAATTTCTAAACTACAATTGCGTACTTCGAGGCGCTAAACACAGTTGAATACCTAAACCAATTCCATTAATTTATATGAATTTTTTTACAATATTCAATCCACCCCTTTAATGTTTATAAACTTTTTATGAAAACTCTTTAAAAAAAACTATTGCCTACTTACAGGTATTAAACTGAAAACTAAAAAACCTTCTACATTCAATCCGTTATTTTGTGAAAAGTTTAACTACTTTTATGAACTTTGTTTACAAGCATTGACATTTTATTGAAAACAATCTTCGTAAAAACAAATTTCAAATAGTAAAACTAATCTGCAACGCCTACATGTATGCTTTGCATAGTAAACAGCTAAACGTTAAATGTGGGTAATATGTACGCCCTACTCACTGTAGAAACATTTTAAAAATGAAGCAAAAAAAACTGCAGAAAAATGCCATGAAACTCATGTGGCTTTCAAAAAGAATGATTGAAAAGAAGGTGAAAGAAAGTCATGGTCATAAGCTGGCTTAGTGGACATAAGTAAAAGTCGTTTTTTTTTAAAGACACCCACATTGCTGTATGCATATAAGAAACAATTTTTTGTCGCATACATTAGTTAGTTAGTTTTGCAATTTTATTTTTACGAAACAAAGGTCAGAAAATGCTTTAAATTTGAGTTAAAATTTCATTTAAAGTTTTTTTTATTAATTATTCTTTGCTAACAGAAAATTATTTAAAAAAACTTTGATAACTGAATTGTCTATAGAAAATATTTCGATAACAATGATAATCTATAGAAAATTTTTCGATAACAAAGATTTTTACACAAAATTTTTGGAAAGCAAAGATTTTATACACGAAATTTTTCGATAACAAAAATATTCTATAGAAAATATTTCGATAACAAAAATATTCTATAGAAAATATTTCGATAACAAAGATATTCTATAGAAAATATTTCGATAACAAAGATATCCTATAGAAAATATTTCGATAACAAAGAAATTCTATAGAAAATTTTTCGATAACAAAGATATTCTATAGAAAATATTTCGATAACAAAGACATTCTATAGAAAAGATATCCTATAGAAATTTTTATATAATAAAAATATTCTATAGAAAATATTTCGATAATAAAAATATCCTATAGAAAATATTTCGATAACAAATATATTCTATAGAAAATATTTCGATATCAAAGATATCCTATAGAAAATATTTCGATAACAAAGATATTCTAAACAAAATTTTTCGAAAGCAAAGATTTTATACACGAAATTTTTCGATAACAAAAATATTCTATAGAAAATATTTCGATAACAAGGATATTCTATAGAAAATTTTTCGATAACAAAGATTTCTACAGAAAATTTTTCGAAAGCAAAGATTTTATACACGAAATTTTTCGATAACAAAAATATTCTATAGAAAATATTTCGATAACAACGATATACTATAGAAAATATTTCGATAACAAAGATATCTTACAGAAAATATCTCGATAACAAAGATATTTTATAGAAAATATTTCGATAACAAACGTTTTCTACAGAAAATTATTCGATAACAAACATTTTCATTTTGCATTAACTCCTGCTATTGTATTTCATACACCATAGCTTAAAAATATTCATATAAATTTTTCGATAACTTCTTCTAGATTTTCACTTGACTAAACGTTTAAATATTGCTTTCAGTCTACTCAGGGGTAATTTGTTTTTTCCCACCACCACAGATCGATAATCTTTGTTACTGTACTATAGAGTTTCTCATAATTTTTGTGTCACAATTTTCCTTTTTTTTGCCTGAGAAGATATGCCAAGAATTTCTGTCATAAATCTAGAGAATATTTCATAACAAATATTTGCAAATAATTGCTGAACGACAAACACAACACAATGGACGGATGGATGACTGAATAAAGAAACTGTATGGCAAAGTGATGAATGAGGATTTTCAAATGAAAATTTTAATGAATTTTCTTAGGAAAATCTGGTGGAAATTCTGAGAAGACAATGTAGCATTGTTGTATTGTGAAATCTATTTATTTTATTAATTTATTTGCCTCAAAGCAATTATTTACAGGGCTTTAAAAATTGATCTCTTGCTGTTATTGAGAAATTTTACAAATTGAATTGCCTACTTATAGGCGTTTTATTATATTTCTCTCTCTCTCTGTCTCTCTCTTTTAGTGTTTGTATTTATTTATTTGAAATCGATATTTAATTAATTTATGATGGCCTTAAGGAAATTTACCGTTAGGTAGGCTTAATTAAATTTATTATAAATTTTAATGGTTTCTGTCATAAGCTAAGGGTCAATTAAAGGAATTAAATTTTAAATGATTTCAGAAGGTCGTTTGATGAAAAATAAAAGCATAACTAAAGGGGTAATAAATTTATTTAATCTTAGAGGCATAATTCTAAAGTAATTCTAGGTTTAAAATTTGAATATTTTTATTAAAATCTCAATAATTAAATTAAAATTAACCCTAAAAATATGCTGCAAATTTAAAGAGTTGTGAGGTTCTCACTTATGCTGCTATATTAGGGCCATTGAGTAGAAAATTTCGAGCATTTCCAGAGAATTCGGATTGATTGCTGCAAGAACTTCTTGCTGCTTTAGGTAACGCTCAGTAGGAACCCGATTAAGCATGGCATATAGGGCCCTGGCTGATATGGTCTTCAGGGCAATGGTAACAAGGCAGACTGCTTTCTAACGTCACTTAGATGTACTGCTTTCTATCTATTATACACCAGACAACTCTATCGGTTAAAATATTGTCCTGTACAACCAGGATGTGATACATGATTGCAGTCTCTTTTATGAAAAGCCTAGTTGCAGGTAATAAGAACCATATAAGCTTTCCGAGGCCTTGCCAAGATTTTATACATCCTTAAGAGTTTGGAGTTGAAGACAACTTCTATTCTATTTCATTGTAGTAGAGAACCTGAGTATAATTCCTCTCATTTTCTATTAAAAAGAGAGAGTTTGGTCTTCTGTGAATTAAATCCTGGGGATTATTGCTCCCCCGAGTTCCTCTTAGTAATACAATTTAGTAGATACGCAGTTCATGTCTATAAAATTTAGCTGCCAACTTCTGGATTAGATGTAGAAAATAGAAAATATTAAAGAAAATCCCTGAAAGTATGCTTTTAATTTTTTTCTTTTTTAACTTCAATTTCTATTAAAATGTTATTGTTTATAATTTAAATACTTCTCTGACACAAATTCCTTTTAAATCTTCCGAAAAAATATTGCTTAAATAAGCGTAAAATATTTTATTCGCCTTTAAGTAGACCGAAAATGTCTTATTTATTTTGTTTTATTTATTTTTTTTTATAAAATTTTCCACTCAATTTAATTTTGAAATAAATTAATAGCATTAGTTATGCTTTGACTGTCTCAAAGTAGTCTCAATATTTTTTCTGTACTTCATTTCTCAGCCTAAAAGTAGTCCACAATTTTTTGCGTGTTTCGTTTTTGATTGCATGTATTTGCCTGAGCTTATAAAATAGAATTTTTCTTAAGAATTTTTCTCCTAAAGTCTAGACATTGAAAAAAATTAAAAAAAGCAGCTTAAAGTATGCTTTAATTTTTAAACAATTTTTCCTTAATTGCTGTACAAAAAATTTGTTGACTTAAGCCTAAAAGCAGATTCAAAAATATATTGTTTTGTAGGGGCACTAGTCAAAGCACAATTCCTACTTTACAAAACACTTAAACGTACCATATTATTGAAACTTTTATTCACAAAAGACTGGAATTGGAATCAAATGAAAGTGCGGAGGACGGTTCTTACTTTTTTCAGAGCCATCTATCGATAGTAGGATAAAAGAATGGAAATAAGGGAGGTGTTTTTGGATTTTGGGTACTGCAGGAGTAGTGTTTCAGTCTTATTATTGTTGTGAGACTAAAACGTCTCCGAGGCGATCCATTAGGCAAGTGATCACGATTGGCATTTCTGGCCTAAAAAGTAATTTTGAAAGACCAGCACAGCAGCTTAAAGGAAAATTTACGTATCGGGAAGAATTTTCGGTTGAAAAGGAGAAGAGATTGTTCTTGCAGTTGTTACAACGTATCATCCCTCTTCATACTTTGGGGGACACTGGACGGTTACTTAACATGTAGCAGGATTTTCTTCATTTCAATTTGAAATTTTGTTTGAAAAACAGCTTATCATTCAAATGAAAGATATTTTTGGTTTATTTTTTTAATTTTTTCTGTTTTCTTTATTGTTTTTGTAACAATTTGCCAAATTATTTATTATTTAAGCACAGCTTAAATAAATTATTTCATCATCATTTAAAAAAAAAATCATTTTTTATAATCCCTCATGTTTTCTAAAAAAAAATGTTCACTTTTTTCATAATTTTTTCAATTGTGGATTTCAGCTGTTGCTGCTGCTGCTGCTGTGTACTGATGGTTTCGTGGAATTACAATTCCTGCTAAAAACAGTGGAAAAACAAAATGAAACTACAACTGAAATAGGATTACAAAAACTATTTAAAGGGAATTTTATTACAAACTATTCACAGTGGTTTTCACTGTTTTAACGCAAGTGTGGTTAATTCCAGTTGGCAGAAGAGTTTTTCAGAATTCCATTCCATTCTCTTCTCTCTGCATTTCATAATTTCAAAATTTTTCGAATTTCATTGAATAATTATGAAATAGTTTTTCATTTGTAATGCTTTACAAATATTCTGTTAACAAAAATTTTTTAACAATTTAATTTCATTTAATTTACTTGTTTACCTAAAAGTATGTTGTAATTTTTTTTTCAGAGAAATATTTAAAATATGATTTAGATTAATTAATTATGGTCCTTACTGATGTAATAGTATCCTTAAAACATAACAAAACCATGTTTGTTTACTGCTAAACACTGAAATATTTTACAAAATGCTTAAAAGTATGCTTCAAAAATGAGAAAAAAAGTGGTTAAAATATAAGAGAAGACCACACAATTTTAGATTAATTCTCTCTTTCATTTCTTTGGTAACAAAATGATTCTAGGTCCCCAGCGGAGTACTTTTAAGCTAGTGTGACGCCCCGAGATTCCAGAATTAATCGCTCTCTAATACTAGAATCCTTCACAGCTCAATATAAAGCTGTTTCCTAAAGTTAGGTGAGTGAGGTGAATATTGAATTTTTTACAGAAAAGTTGTTGATGACTTGCATTTTCTATAAAAAATGTTCATTGATTAGCTTTTTCTTTGTCGCTGACTTGTATTTTCCAATGGGAAATCTGTCCAAGACTTGCATTTATTATACAAAATTTGTCAAAGGCTTACACTTTTCCACAGAAAATTTGTACAAGTCCTGCATCTTCTATACAAAATTAATCAGAGACTTAGAAGTTGGAATGAAGAGGAAGATATCACTGAGCATCTTCTCTGTCATCTCTTGAGGCATTTGAGAAATTGAGGCGCAGGAATTTTATACGCCCAGAATTTGTTAACAGAATATGTCGACCTATCAAAGACAAACTGGTTTGGAACGTTACGTTACATAGTTGGCTGTTACAACTCTTTAGTCAGGAACACAACCTAGTTTCTCACACCATCCGTGTTGTGTGTGTTATTTTAATACACGAGTGACAGGACCAGCAATTTAATATCGAATCCTAACGACAGAAACTGTTATGGCTATATTTCTGCTGAGAGAATGTCGCAGAAAGAAATATTTTTTAGATTTCGTTTCTGATATCTGAACTATGGGTTTGAACCAAAGGTCTGCATCTAATAATCCAACGCAATACCTGCCAGTGCATGATTTTTTTTTTTTTTTTTTTTTTTTTTTGTAAAACCAGCACTCAGGGGATGGCCCCTACTCATGCAGTGCATTGTGCAGGTTTAGGAAAATAGTTATAGGAAGGTGGAAGGAGGGAGTAGTGTTTGTGGACATTTGATTTAAACTCAAGATGCGAACGACAAGGAAACGAGTTGCTGCTAGGTTACTATATAATGGCCAGTGCTATACCTTCACCATTAGACAGTCTACAGCAATCGTCCCCAAGAAGCTCGCATCCAAAGCTCGACTGTCTTGGATCCATGGCATAGAAGCCTGTAGGAATTTACTGCCACACGGATAGCTCTAAACTTTGAAGTACGAGGGTAGTGGGCATCTATATTGAAATACCAGAAACCAGACTTTGTCTCCAGCTACCGGACTGCCGTAGGCTTTCGTCAAATAAGACAAAACACTACCTACTAGGTAACGGCGACTTCGTATCCGATCCTTTATAGAATTGTAGGGATTGGTGTATTATGCCAGCCAGAAATTGGAGCTGAATGATGATCAAAGTACTATCACAACTACAACGACATGTAATAGGATACTAGGAGGAAATGTTCGCAAATATGAAAGCCAGCCATTGCAGTCATTTGCAAAAATTATAGCTGCTTCCGCATGGGCTCCCTAGGGCGTATGCTTGTTTTAATTTCTATTCACATAACTCAGACGCCTTCGATTGAATATTAACATTTGCTGTGGAATCATTATTATTTTCATGATTTTCTTGTTATTTTGTGTAGTTTTTTGCGTGTATTTTAACAACAAAAGGGAGATTGAGAGAAAATATTTTCAATTTATGGTTTCATTGTTTCCCTTTTTATGAGTGGCATTTTCATTTGAATTTTCATTCTCATTTTCCAATACAATTTCAGTGGCTATGGCGGCTCTCTTCTATTATTTGGCATGCTTTACAATACTGCTGCTGCTGGTATTGAAAATCAGTAACAATAGAAGAAAATTTTTTTTCTCTTCTATGAAATGCAAACCAAACAAAACAAAACAAATCAAAAAAGGTTGTTTTAATAAAAAAAAAATATGTTGGAATTGTGGCCTTTAGATAAAGAAAAAAAATTAAATTTTGTTTTTTTGTATTACAAAAAGCCAAATTATTCTTCAAAAATCTAAAGATTTCAAATCTGTTCCTCTATTTCAAAAACATATTTTCACCCGGCCAATTAGTTTTCCCAAAAACCTCACGCCACAAATCTCTTAATTTATTTATTGTCGTCATTAACAAACAATTTTCATCTTCAAAAACATAGAAAAACAAACAAGTCCTTTTCAATAATTTTATCAATTGAATCAAATTGCCCATAAAATTCCATAATTCACACTAATAATACAAAGAAAACCATCTTCTCCTCCCCCTCTAAAAAAAACTGTTTGCTTTTGATTACTTCAATGACATAAAAACGAAAACCATAACGAAATGAACAGCATTTTCTGCTGAAATTGTAGAAAAAAAAATTTAATTGGAACGTCATTTGCAGGCGAAAGAAATCCCCTTAACCCCTGTGATGGCCTGTACATCTTCTCATGGAAAAATATGCCAAGAATTTGTTGACATTTTGAACAGTTTCAAAGACAACAACAACAACAACAACGGATAACAACAACATTTGAAAAGAAATTCCTATGAAGTGTTTAAACAACTGTTTTACAAAAAGGATATGACAAGTCGTTCAATATAAAAGGACAGTTAAAGCAAAAGGTTTGAAGGAAAGACAGAGAGAGAGAGTAAAGAAATGGCCACTCTCTCATTCCTTTATTTGAAATACTTACAGTTAAGGGACCATTAAGTGACAATTGAATTAAGAAATTAAAAAAGAAATCGAATAGAAAATAGACGCTTAGGCTGAATAGTGAAGAATTAAAATTAAAATAAAAAACTTTCTGAAGTGTACAGGGGCATGAAACGAATACTGATTACGCAACGAACCTAAAATTTTGAAGCTCTACCGCGATACGACGACCTGTCATCATTTCCCAATATAGAGTCCTTGAAAAATTGTACAGTTCACCTTGTAGATGAATTCGCCGTAGTCTAGTAGGTAGTGTGTTGGCTTATTAGACGTGAGACCGTGGTTCCAACCCCAGCCCAGACATCGCAAACAAAACGAAAACATTTCCTTTGGCTACTTTTTCTCAGCATACTTCTGGGAAATCGAAAATATTTCTTTCGGCAGACTTCTGGCAAAAACTTTGAGAGTGAAATAAAATTCTCATGAAAAGTTTTTAAAAATCTTTGGTTTGCAGACGGCCTTAAACACACAATATGAGTAATGTGAGAAGCTATGTCCTACTCGTGACTAGGAGGTTGTAATGGCCACTTAAGTTAAGTAAGTAAGTATTTGAAGCTTCTAATAAAGCGACTTAGACTGCCAATCTCTACGCTTGACTTCCTTCTTCGGCATACTGCTGGGAATGTTCAGTCTACTCCCGTTCCTCGTCTCTATACACTTCTTTTATAACTGTAATCTGCGCTTGTGCATCATTTTTATGCCATTCCATATCCTTCTAATTCGTTTTCTTATTTCAAAAACTTTGAAGATTTTTTACACCCCACGTTGGCATATGAATAATATTTAAGTTGTTTTGTCATATTAATCATACGCCCTGGTACATTGTTATGTACATATGTATTCTTTAAGATTTTTCAATTTTCGTTTTCTATTTAAAAAAAACCTTCCATTTAATCACTTTCATTAACTCATTTATCACTTTAACTCGCTGTAACTCTATTAAGCGATAACAACTAAATCGAGTTTATTAAACTACAAGCATTTGCATAAGCCAGCTGATACCCTAGAGTTGATATGTTTTTTAAATACATACTTTTTTTCATCAATTTATACAATATCCTTGAATCTTCAAGCTACACACACTCACTTCCCCTTCTTCTCTTCATTTTTCTATCTCTCTCGTCTTATCTCTGTGAGACATAAGACAATTTTAACACACGCAATACATGGCACATACGGTTGAATAGTTGCTTGCTTAGAGGAGTACAGAAAGGGAAGTATAGCCCATAGTTAGATGTGTGAGATGTTTTATAAAGGAAGGGAAAATAAAGAAAAAGATTCAAGTAAAATATATTGATGGGGTAATGTAATAAAGCGAAGCTTAATCGATCACAATTGAACTACTTCTATATATCAGGAGCCTACCTTGACCTAGGAGCCAACCCCAATGTGATCCAAGCATAGCAGTCCCCTTGAACAGAATTAGGCTTGAAATTAAATTACAATTCCACTTTGGCTAGCGCTTCTGAGGTAAAATAGAAAGACTCTTTGACCGTTAGATTGAACTGACCAACTAAAATGGTTGTAAACACCATTTAAGTTAGTAAAAATTTCATATAAGCCAAGTCCTCGAATGGCGATCGAGTACCAGATAGTTTTGCTATATCCTGTCCTCTGTATTTCCTATTCAAATGGAATTGATTACATTTTCCAATGGCTTAGGCTTCCATTTAAAACATATTCATGAGTTTCCCCATGTATTCCGTGTATTCTGAAACAGAATAGGAATTGCGTTTGTCTACAGAAAACTTTTTTATTCTCGCCCATGCAAAAAAAGAAAGGAGAAAGTTTTAAACTGTTGTCATTACCCAAACTCGTTATTAGTTTAATATAGTCTCAGCTCAAACCTAAAAGTATGCAACAGATTATGACAATACAGTATGCAGTGCAACAGTAACTCGGGTTAGGGTACGCACGCACACTATAACATTCAAATTCTGTTGATTATGCTCAAAAAGAAAAACACAACTAAACTTCGTTTAACTCTAATGCACTTAGACACACACACACAAGAGGCAAAAAGAGTGGGATGGTGGAAGAGAGAGAGACCGGATCTAACTGGGTTTGTGTGTGTGCATGAAAACTGTGTTTGTTTTTATGCCTGCCATAGCATATCATAACGGCTGTGTTTTTGTGTGCGAGCATATGCACAACTCTGTTGATTTTTCATGGTTATGCCTTAAAGCATAAGCATCTACTTCTCTCTTACTCTCTCTCTCTTCTCTGTAGCCCTCTCTTATTCGTTTCTTTCAACACATACTCGTATTGCCACAGCAACGTTTGTCTCTATGTTTGTGTATTTTTGTTGTTGGTTTCTCCGTTGCTTTGTATATTAAACTGTTGCCTTGCAAAGCTGTTGATTATTTTTCCTTCTTCTTCTTTTTTTGTTTTTTGCATAAATTGCACTCAACCGTTTCTATTATTTGTGGAAAGAGGGAAGTATACTTATACACATACCCACAGATGTATTCAAAAACTATGCTGTGTGTGTTGCTTTTGGCTGTACAATCATTTCCTAATCTTTTTATCATATTTTTTTTTTTAATCATGAAAAATAAAAGAAAAGAATTTCATTTTATTTGGTTTGAATTCTTTTTCTTGTTCTTCTTTTCATTATCGTTTTGGATTATTTTCTGGTATTTTCGTTGTAATACTCATTTTTTTAATAAATTTTATTCGTTTTCTTCTGTCTTCAATTTCCTTAACGCATTTATAACATCTCTTAACAGATATTTTTCTATATGAAATGTAATAAGATTTGCATATTGTAACCTAATGCTTGCAGAGATGAAGTTTAAGGACATTTATTAACACCCCAAGAAAACTGCATTTCTTGTAGTTGTTTTAAGTCAAAGGATTTGAATTTAATTAAAGGACTTTATTAAGTTATCAAAAGAAAGCAAGAAAAGAAAAGAAATGAAGCAAGATAAGAAGATTCTTAATCATCTTAACAAGAAATTAAAAGGATAAGCCTTTGGAGATAACTTTATAAGTTTGAGTATACAAACAGGCTCTGAATTTCAAAGACTCCAGATCAGATACAAAGAAAATTAAAAACAAAGCCTTGAAAAGATTACAATAACAAAACAACAAAGAAATTAAACAAATTACATGAGCAAAAATTATATAAAATCTCCATGAGATTACAATAACAAATCAACAGTCAGTTCTAGAAGTTGCCAGTTTGGCTGGAAGTTGCCCATCAAAATTATGCAAATCCAGTAAAATTTTATATCTATGGAAGCGATATGTACGCTTCAGTAATCAATTTCATGAATTTTCGAATTTTCGAAATTAACTTCGAATTTTCGAAATTAACTTCGAATTTTCGAACATGAGTTAAAATATTTAAATTTCATTAAAACATTCTAAATATTAAAGAAATATAAATAAATTTTTCATTTTAATGCAAAAATTCAATGTTCGAAAATCTAAATTCTCAGAAAAATCTTTTATTTAATAACCATGTTTTCATAAATAATCCCAAGAAGTTCTTAGAAATTCTTTTAAAAATAATAAAACTGCTCTTGTGAATAAAAAATATGCAATAAATTTGATGCTGTCACAACAGTTTAGAAACAAAAAGAGAAAAAAATACTGTGAAACATTTTTTCATGGGGAGAGAGAAGATAGAGTAAGAAACATTAGAAATTGGTTTTAGAAAATTGCTCTCCTTCAAGCACTTTGCGGCTTTGCAGCAAATCTCAGCTCATTTAAACACACTTAAATGCTGTTTAAACCACACAAGGAAATACAGCAGGAACAATGAAGAAAAATATGAATGAAATTGAAAATCAAGGATAAAATATAATAAAAAAAACGAAGCATACATTCAAGTGCTTATGCACACTTGGTTGGCATTACTAATACACATGCTCGAGCATACAATTTTGAATTGTATGTGGCATATCCTTTACTGTTCCCAGTCATACAACAATAATAATAATTTATTGTATTAAATTTAATAGAAGTTAAGCATTAAAAAGCATGCCAGGAATCATAAAATGAAAAACAATTTTTTCCTGAACAAAGATGTTTTCTTCGAATATTTTTATTCTAGGCAAATACTTCAAGAACTTTTTAGAAATTTTAAATTAAATAGAAAAATGCCACTATCCTTAAGGTATGCTATAAATATATACACCAAATGTCTAAATTACTCTATAAAAAGAAGAATCTTTAAACTTTTGTTTTAAAAATTAAAATTTCATAGTTCAGGATCAAATTTCCATGTATCAACCCATGTTTGAAAATCTAATTTGAGCAAAAACAAGTAAAATAGTGCGTTTTTTATTACATGCAACAATTTCTTTATATAATTTTAACCTAATTTTATAATTTAAACTCATGTTCGAAATTTCGAACTTATATTCGAAAATTCGAAAATGATTGAAATTAATTTCTTACATCCTCTAAAGCTATATAAAAATAAAATCTATAAAATTTCTTAATTTTGTTGCAGATTGTGGTTTTCGAACATTGAAATTTTGTTTGAAAAATAAAAATTTTGGTATAGTTAGGCTTTTTTAAAAATGTAGAAACAAAATCCAAACATTTTTATTCAAGTTCGAAAATTCGAACTTATTTTCGAAATTTCAAAAATGATCTAGATTAGCTTTCTACATCACACAAAACCAAATGAAAGTTAAATTGTCTACTTTTTCCTTGATTTTCTTTGGCTTACGATGTTTTAAGGCATGTTCGAAAATTCGATTCCAATTTCGAAATTACAAAACTAAACTAAAATGATGTATGTTATGGAAAATAATATTAAAACAAAGGAAGTATGTTAATTAAAAGTATTTTCTAAATTTATTTTGAAATATAAACCCCTTAAGTATGCTACAAAATCTTTAGATCAAGGTTTGCCTTAATATATGCTATGGAAACCCAGTTCTGTTTGTAATTTTAATTAATTTCAACAATGATTGTTTCCTGGAATTCTTTCTTTATAATTTTTTTTTTAAATTTCATAAAAAAAAAATTCCTGCCACCTGGGACTTTACACAGAAGAGCACTGAGAAAGAATGAAAAAATATGCTGCATATTTATTGTTGTTTGTAAAACAAAACAGCACAACAGGCACTGGGAGGGAGAGGCAAAAAATGTCATTCCTTTTATCCATGGCTAAACAAAGATAAGGTTTAAAGGAATGATATGAACACAGGGCAATGAAAACACCAGCAAAACAGATGAAAAACAAAGGTACGAAAACATAAACAAATGAATGAAATAATGAATAAAGGAATGAAAGACTGACTGAATGAATGAATGAATGCATGCAAAAAAGAATTTCAAAGGAAATTTTCTTTGTTTTTCCAAAATTCTTTTACTTGTTGTGTTGTGTTGTATTTGAGCACGAAAACATGTAAGTGAGATCAAAATAAATAAAGAAGACCAGCCCAGCTGCTAATGTTTCATAAAGAATTTAAAATAATTCATTTTGTTTAAATTAAATTTAAAAAAAAACAATTTGAAAGAGCTTTCTTACAGCTTTGCTGAATTTTTTGTAGAATGCAAATACTTTATATTGCCTACTTTTAGGGTTTCTTAAAGTATTATATTAAAAACTTACTTTTAATTTTTTAATACTAAAGTCTACTTCTAGGCCAACATTCTGTCAATTACTCAGTTAAACCTTTCTACTTAACTTCGCTTGATATGCCCTTTAAAATTCTTTTTCATACTCCACAGAAAGGTTCTAGACTCACTAGAGGCGTGCAGACTATACCGTCCTTGTAAACTGATGCGCCTGCTCATTTCCGCGACTATGGGAGACTACTTTTAGGAGTCAGATCAGCCTTGAATCTTGGTATATCAGAAAATGAAACCTTTTCCTTAAAAGTGCTTGTATCTACCAACATGTTTCTTTCATTCTTTCAGCCTTAATGGCTCTGAACCTCTCTACAAATTTGTGGGTTTTAAAAAACATTTTTTGTTCAAAAATTTCTAGCTGCAGAATAAAATGCTTCAAGTTTACCTTTTTATTCGAATTCATCCTACTTATCTGTGTACTTTTTGAAGGATTTCTATACACAAGTGTGGGTGTAAGTATATTGGTTATCAGCAGGTATTTATTGTTATTCAACTAATAAATAATCCCTGAAAGTATGCAATGCACATAGAGCAAGAGAGAAAGAGAGGAGGAGAGAGAGGTTTCGAAAGTTTATGATTTGTTAGTATTTATTGGAATTTGTGTTAGCAGAGAGCTTAGTTTTAAGAGCAATAAATTAACAATGAATTGGAAAGCAGTAGGATGTTGTGGGTGATTCAAGTGAAATAATAAAATTCACTTGACAGGGTTTCTTTAATTAAAAAGCCATAAAGCAGTGAATGATTAATTAAATTCAAATCCTAAAAATGCAAAAAAAATATATATATTAAAGTAAAAATACAATGAAAAATATAAAATGCCTTAAAGTATGCTTTAAAATAAAGTAAAATGCCTTAAAATATGCTTTAAAATGATATAAAATTTAACACAAAAATCCATGTTTTATTGTTCTCGCAGTTGTAGAATTAAAATTAATCAATATTTGTTGCCTATACGTGGGCGTATGCTTAATAAATGAATTCTTTATAACACATACATACATACATGCAAAGGCTTCTGAGTATCGAACAAAATAAGCGTGAACTCTTCTTTTAACCTTCATAACAGCAACCCTTACTCATGTTTCACTTGCATTGCTGAGTTTATTATATGCCTCTACCACTGTTGCAAATACGCATTGGTTTGTGTCTGTAATTAATTTTTATTACAATTTAATTAAAACTGTTGCTGTGTGCCAGGCTTTACCCAGAAAAAAAAACAAGAATAATAGGAAACTGATGAGGAAATATTATTTTTAATAAAAATTGAAGTATTTTTTTCTGGCATGAAAAAAAATGGGTAAACATTTCATAAATAATTTAATTTATAATGAGTATTTAAATGTGCACAATTCAAATTAAATAAATAATGTCTGTCCGCACATACATACAAATACAAATTAATGTAATTGAAATGGCATTGAACAATAATAATTACGGTTGACAAGGTAAGGTAAAACCAAAAAAAAAATTAAAACGAGTCTAATACTCCATCCTTTACACAATTTAACCACAATATATGTGGGTAAATGGTAGTAATAATAATAATAAAAAAAATAAAACAAATAAGCTTTTATTACACAATTTTATTGCAAAAGTATTAAAATTTAAGCCGACAGTTGGTTTGGAAAAAAATTATGGTTCTTTAAATACAAATAAAATCGTAAAAGAAATTAAATTTAAAAAAAAAACAAAAAAATAAAAAAACAAAATAATTAAATTGGAATTAAAGAATAAAAACTTTATTTCATTTAAAGCCACTTACAATACAAATGAGTATTTGAAAAAAAAATTCTTTTAAAACACACACAGGATTTAATGAAAAATCATTTCTAAACGGAAAAAAGTTAAAAAAAAATTTACAAAAACTCAGAGAGTGATATATCCGTAAACAATTTATCGTTCGGAGTTAATATTAAACTGTAGATCCCGCTACTCATTGATAATACTTGCACACCCCATAACTGTGTTGTGTGAAACTAGGTTGTAATCCTGACAAAATGGTTCTAAAGTCCAATTAAGTTAAATACGTTTTTTCCTGGAGTGCACTAATGCCTTACAGATTCCACTTTACATGTTCCGCTGCTTCATTCTCATCATCTTTTGTACTTGCTATCCAAGTTCAATTGAACACATCATTCGATGGCATAGACTACTATTAAGAAGATCCCCGTGAGTTTCCCCATAGGCCCGCAATATTTCATTCTGGCACCAAAAATTATTGCTCCCGTTCCAAGATCCGGTCTTGACCCAATTGGCAACTACAACTCTTTAGTCAGGATTATAACCTGAGTAGCTAACACTACCCATGTTGTGTGCTCTAGTTTTATCCATGAGTTTATAGTCTTAGCTGTTATAAACCGTTTAATTGAATTCAAAATCTTTCTTACTTATGAACTTATAACAGATTTAGTTAAGCAACCTCTGTATTAAAATTAATTAATAATAATCATACGCCTACGTATGCAAAATTTTTAAAAATTTCTTAAATTTTAGTCAGGATTATAACCTTAGCTTCTCACACTACCCATGTTGTGTGCGCCAGTTTTATCTATGAGTAGCAGGACTCACAGTTTAATGTCGATTTTGTTGACAGATTTTTGTAAAACTTTTCAATGCAATTTTATTACACTCTCAGAGTTTTGCCAGAAGAACCACGGAATATCAACTAATAAGCCTACACACCATAGCTGCCAGATTTGACGATGTATCGTCATTTTGACGATTTTGAGCTCCAAAAATATCATGTTGACGATTTGACGATTTATGCCCTTATTTTCACGATTTTCGGAAATTAAAAATTTACATCATATTCTTTACTTTAGTACATTAAAGGCCACTTTAAGATTTGTATTTACTTTGCAATTTAATAGTATTGGAAATTTATGTTAGTAAAAACAAGGAGTAAAGTATTGTATTTTTAAGTTACTTTCGAATTTCGAACTTCCGTGTTTTATTCCTTTTTAACCTCTTCAAAGCCAAAAAATTCAACTCCTAAATAACCTCGTAGTTGGGAATAATTTATCATTTGTCGTTGCAGACAAATATTCGAGTATAGCTTCTAATATTACCTTCGGAAGAACAAAGACAAGCGCCGTTTTTTCTTTTTTTTTTTTTTTTTTTTTTTTTTTTTTTTGTACGACCAACGCTCAGGTGTTGGATGTCATTGTTTTTTTAACTATGAAAATATGTTATGAGAAGTAGGAAAGAGAGAACAGTGTTTATGGACACTGGGCTTGTATATTTTTATACCATAAGTAACAAGAAATACCTCCTGCTAGAATTGAGTTCCACGAATAGTCCAACTAAAAAACGTATTTTACTGTAATGCAGTATGCGATCCACTGGTCAATCGACCCCATACGGATGTAGTGGTCGAGAAAGACGAGCGTTACGTGGGAATATATGATTTTCTCCTTATTTCGTTCGAGCAAAATCCTTTTGATAGAACACTGAAACCCAAACCACATTGCAACGATGCTCCAATCACTCAGTCGAGTTGGAAACACTACCGTCATTAACGAGCTACTACGGCCTTTTCTGTACACGCTCGTGAAACCTCAAAATAGACATTGAGGCACCGACAAATACATGAGAGTTGTATTCCATTCTCGGACGGTTACAAATGGTGCAAATAGTAAGATCAGATGATAAGATCTTAAGAAGGAACTGAAGGAATTGAAAAATGTGTCGTTTGAAGTCAATATTACACAGAATTTTCATGCTCAGAATGTCAAGAGCTTCTGACTCCCTAATATTTATTTACACCGCCCATAGATATAGATGATGCAATATTATTACTGCGCTTATGTGTCAATAAACAACACTGGGATAGATTGTTTAAACCGTAAACAATTTTTTCCTGAAAATGATTTAAAATTTCTCCGTTTTTAGAACAAATTAATAAATGAAGATGAGGTGATGACGCTAGCTTTCAATTTCTAACAAATTTGTTTTAAATGTTTTATTTTTGAACTCAGATATGTACATATGTACATTGACTTTATATGTTTTACTACAATAGAAACAGTTTTGGTTTTTAAAAACTTTTAAATTATTTATTTATTTTTTCTGACGATTTTTTTTTGACGATTTCAATAAACGTCTTTGACGATTTTGACGATTTTTTCTCAAATATTTGACGATTTGGTGCCTCATTTCTATCATCTAGAGTGTGACTTTCTTAGACCTCAATAGATTCGAAGAATTCATAGCTTCCTACACAAAGGAGTTTCTATATTTCAAATATAACTACAGCAAGAGAGAGAGAGACCTAAAACTATAAAATTACCTGTCATGTATAAGAATAAAAATAAAACTCAGCTTTTCAAAATTTTTAATTAATATGCTTCAAAAAGCCCCTAGTCTTAGCTGTTATAAACCGTTTAATTGAATTTAAAATCTATTTTACTTGCGAAGTTATACGAGATTTGGTTAAGCAACCTCTGTATTAAAATTAATTAATAATAATCATACGCCTACGTATGCAAAATTTTTGTATTAAATTTCAAAAATTTCTTAAATTTTAAGAATTTTTTTACAAATTTCTTCTCGCAATACATTTCTTTGTTTAACAAATAATAACAATTTGTTTGATAAACAATATATTTGTCATTATTTAGCAGAACATTAATCATATTTTATCATTGTCAATATGAATACCAGAAAGTATGCATGCTTCTCACAAAAATTCCTTTTATCTCCATTAAAATCAAAAAAAAGGAACGTAGTAAAAAAGAAGATTATTTTTTCCATAAAACTCTTCACAAGCAAAAAAATTTTAAACAAAATCTACTTTTAAAAAATAACTCCTCCTCTTATATTTGCAAATTTCCACATATAGTGTGTGTGAGTATTATTTTTCGATTGTTTTTTTATAAACAAACCAGAGACAGTAAATTGTCTGACAAAATGCTTATTTCCCAATGTATTGCTAGTTTGCTTTAAAGCTCTTCCTTTAAAGCCTTACAACACTGTTTATGAAAGTAAATACAAATACTTGCCGATACTCATACATGCTCATACATGCTCATACATTCTCTCAATATTTATATTTACACTGGGTTTTAAATTTCTAGATACAATAACAAGTATTTTGCAAAAAAAAAGAGGATTTTTTTTCTATTTTGTTCTCTTTGGCTTCTTTTTTATCACTCTTTCAACAGTTTTTATGTGTCTTTTTTATAAATATTGATAAGAATAAAGGAACAAAAAATACAAAAAGAAGACTCTCTATGATAAGCCTGTGTACATATGGGAAAAAGTGTAACAAAATTGGGGAGGGAAAAAAGCATTTGTCTGGCAATAGTGAGAGACAATTAAAGCTTTTGTTCTGTTATACGGTGTTCAGATATGCAGCTTTATTGCGTAAATCGTAATAAACGCCAATATTTAATATAAAGTTTCAATTAATTATTGCGCAATAAATACGCGAATTGTTATAATATTGAGTCAAACTTAAAATGCAACACTGTCATAAGAATGTTCAGTGCGCATATTACAACACTTTCTGTTGATATTTGACAACTCAAATGTCAACAACGACAAACAAAAAAAAAAACAACAAAACAAAATAAAAACATTGTTGTTGAAACAAGCAGCTGTCAAATGAATATTGAATAAGCAGCTGAACACTTAAAATATTGTACTCAATAAACCGCATATTGACTCAATAAAAGTGCATATCTGAACATAGCATGAGTCGATGTAGACGCGTCAACGTAGTTCAACCTATGGCTGAGGTAATTCGAACAAAACGAAATGTGCAAAAACTATTTCTCTCGGCGACTTCCTCTCATCAGTGTCCGGGCAAAAACTCTGTGAGTAAAATAAAATTGCCATGACAAGTTTCTCTAATCGGTTGTTCGGAATCGATGTTAAATTAGTAGGTTCAACCACTCATGAATAAACTTATTCCCCTCACTAATAGTATATCTACACAAATATATTTGCTCTTCTCTTTTGTGTGTCCGTGTGTATGTCTTGTGTGTGTGTCTATCACCATTCTTTATTTACCTTTTCAAATGCACACCCAGAGAGTGTGTGTAATATGCTACACGGTTAAAGTGTTTGTGTGCACAAGTATGAGTAATAAAGGAATGAGTGCGTGTGTATAAGGCTACTCAGGAGCAAGAGACTATGTACTGTGAGTAAGTGTTTATGCATGTGGTAGTGTAAGTGTATGTGTATACCAGTGGGTTTGTTTATTTATAAGCCGCTCATAAAGCCACTCATAAAGCATTATATTCATGCACACTCATGCACACTCATGCACACACAAACAAAGTATTTCATTTATAATTTATTTTTAAATAAAAAAAAATGTGAAGCATAAGGTGTAGGCTTAAAACCAAGCAGTGGAATAAAAAGGTAAAGCTGTTGTTGTTTTTCTCTGTTCTTTTTTTAAAGCGTAGGTTGTATAGATATATGTTTATACAAGAGCTTTAATTTGTTTCCCATACTTTTCTTAGGTATATTTTAGTATTGTTTTATTATAAAATTTGAGAGTTGTAGAGTTTTTCGAAGGCTTAAATGAATATAGTGTCCTTTGGAAATAATACAAGAATACGAGCAGAACCGCAATCGAACGAACCACTTACAAAAATGCAGATATTTCCAAAATAATCGAATATTTGACTCTTGGTTGAGGTATTATCACAGAAAATATAGGAAAAAAGTCCAGAATAAAAAACAGTTTGTTAACTGGCATGGAAGATTCTTATACAAGCATGCCTGCAGAAGTCTTGTGGGAAGCTCTTGTATACACTGATGCACAGAACGTTTTTACTGAAATGCATTTCGCCTTAGAAATTTTAACCTGTTTTTTTCTTAAAGAAACGTAGGGGCGTTACAGAGCATCTCTTCCATCTGCGTATTATTCCTTTTGCATTACTTTGGCTTCAGTAATCAAATTTCTTTTTTATCTTAATAAATGATTCCGCTTTTATAACAAGTTCTAGTCTGATAGGGTTGCCAACTGTAAGTTGCCTAGAAATAGTAAGGAAAGGTGTGAAGAACTTTGCTTGTAAAAAATTCTTCTTTTTGCCAAAACAGTGGTTTGTAGGGCGTAACTACTGACTTACTTAGTGGTCTTAACAGCCCTTTAGTCAGAATCCCAATCTAGCTTCTCACACCACCCTTATTGTGTGTGAGAAGTATTCATTTCATCCATTTCGTTTCCAAACGATAAATTTTTCAGACGCTTTTCATAACAACTTTTATTTAGAGGAACTCCCCAAAAGAAATATTTTTTACGGCTTTAGCAGGTACTGTAGTGTACATGTTTGGTGAGACTCAGCACGCGTAATTTTTTTTTTCTTTTTCGAATAGTAACAACAGGTGGTTGTGAAAAGAAGAAAATAAGGAAGAAGAAAAAGTAATTACTTTTTGTATTTTCCTTTGATATTTGCTCCAGATTTTCTGCTACGCTTTTGAACTGTGCTGACATTAAAGGTTAAAGGGCCAAGAAAAGAAAGAAAGCAAAATAATACAAAAGGAACATCAAAGCTTTTAATAAAATCTGTGTGTTATACTATGTTTCACACTTCCTTCGCAGGTAATAATTTATGTGTGTTGACTTATGAATATTAAAATTAAAATTACAATATAATCACAACAACAATAACAAAAAATAAAAAAATAATAAAAGAAAATAATTTAAGCACCTTAAATTATGCAACAAAACATAGCAACTTTCTCCATCTTTATTTGGCAATAAAAAAAACTTTATGAAAGAAAATTTCGTTAAAAATTCTAATTTTTTGGGAAATAAAAAATTTATTCCAGAATTTTTTCTTTTTTTGGAGCAGGATTGCCTCCTACAACGTTTACTTTCCTTACTCTCTGACTCTGTCTCTGTCTTTTATCGTTTAAGGGAGCCTATTTGTATCGTAATTACTTTGATTGTCTTTTCATGTTGATTTCAAGCAGTGCTTACACAAAATAAAAGTTCTTTTATGAAAAAATTAAAACCAAATGAAGGACAATTCGCCGGCATATAACTGCCGTCACAATAATAAGGCACGTGTAGGGATTTTAAAAAATTAAAAAGAATTTAAATTTGTGTACAAGGAAATTTAGCAAATTTAAACAATTGAACAGATGATGTAGTGCTTGACTACAAACCCATAGATACGTAAGTAATGATGGCTGTCAACACAAGAAGATGGAGTAGATGTTCTCAGGCTGCGTTTAACCAAAGAATATGAATATAAAGAATACGCATCATGTAGAAGTAAAATTTCTTATGGCGGGTCATAACATTACGACCCGCTCTCACCAAAATATTTTTAAAAATCATTTCTCGATGAGGGGGGAGGAAGACAGAAGGAAAATGAACACAAAAAAAGAGCGTAACAATATGTTGCTCTCATCGTACGTACATATGTATGTGTGTATTCTTGTGTTTTTTGATTTAGTTGTCGATCAGACTGCGACAATAATACCTGTGCTGCGGATGCTTTATCATTTTATTTCAGAATAACACTCGAAGAATATTTTGTGTTAAAAATGTTCTATATCATTAGCTGGACGTATTTTATTTTGTCCCACAGTATAATTTTTTTTAAATGCTTTGGAATGTTCGTTTTTTTTTTTCTTTTAATAAAAAATGTTTTTTTATTCTTTTTATTTTTATTTATCTAAAAAACATGGCCTAATTTTTAAGCCAAAGATGGATAGCTTTATGTTCTTTTAATAATAAAATCGATGTTTTATTTTATTTTTATTTATCCAAAATTATTAAGCCAAAGATAGACAGCTTTACATATGTATGTTGATGAAATGAAAATAAAAATAGCGTATATTACTAACACTTTTATATGGCTGTATATAAATAAATTCTCTGAACTTATTTTCTCTCTCTCTCTCACTCAGTAATCCATAACCATAGGCATGTGTTAACCTAGAGGAAAATTGTTAGTAATAATGTCAAGTCTACTTATTCACCCAATGATATGTATATGTGATCGGAAAATATAGAAAAATTGTACAGCAC
Source organism: Sarcophaga carnaria (assembly GCA_958299815.1). NCBI lineage: Eukaryota > Metazoa > Arthropoda > Insecta > Diptera > Sarcophagidae > Sarcophaga > Sarcophaga carnaria. The sequence goes on from OY283149.1 coordinate 4,079,828, forward strand.
TAAATCCCTAAAGACACCGTATTTAACTTGGCAAGTATTCTTCCAAAAATCGAAATCATTTCTCATTGATATTAGTGAATACTACTGTGATATTTCTTAGGGTGTATAATTGAAGTCTGAAAAAAGCGACATGAACCTTCTTCTTTAAAAACTGACAAGATTTTTACGCTCTTTTTAACGAACATTCTTGATGTTCGTGTCCTATGTGTGTAAAAAGCCGAAGATGTTCTTCCCCTCAGGGACATTGATGCCGACGCCACCAGAAAAATAAATAAAAAGTGGCCAAACAACAAAAACACACGATGAGAACAACGCAGTGTTACGCTCTTGGTTTCTGTATCCTTCCCTTCTATCTTTCCACCCGCGTCATGAAATATTTTTGAAAAATATTCCAAAATATGTTAAAATTCACATTCTTTATACTTTATTTTCTTTGGTTTAACATATTGTGATGTCACAGAAATGCTTCCACCATAGTCCTAGAGCGATCCACAGTTTTCGACTTAGGCTACCAGCGTTCTAATATTCATTCTCGACAGCTCATTGGTATCGTCTGCATTAAAAAAAATTCCTCCTCTTCCTCGTTTTTGCTGGTCCAGCAGATGCCGTTTAAAAAGTTTCTCGAAAATATGTCCTGCGCCGAAGACTTGCTGCTAGCACCAGGAAAATTTCTTGATCTTAATCGTAAAAGTTTTCAAAAATTTCTCTGCATACTTTTAGGCTAATAGATATCTTTTTGGTAACGTCATTTGTTAAAGAAAAGTAAAGTAAATATGTCCTGCTCCGAAGACTTGCTGCTAGCACCAGGAAGATCTCTTGATCTTAATTGTAAAAGTTTTAAAAATTTCTCTGCATATTTTTAGGCTAATAAATATCTTTTTGATGACGTCATTTGTTAAAATAAATATTTTTGTTCTTAATTACTAAAATTGTTGTTGCACACTATCAGGGTTTCCAAAAGAATACTTCTGAGAAAAACCTATTCGAGAAATATTATTTAATTTTCTTGGTTCTTTGTCGAATTGATAACAAATGTAAAGCATAGTTTTAGGTGTAATTTGTTAAAATTATTCTCTGGAACTTTATCCTGTCTTTTTCTATTTACTTTTAAATGCATTAATAAATTGCCTAATTTAAGGCGGTAAAGAAATCTTCTTTTGATATTTTTGTTTACATATTATAGCATACTTTTCATAATTACTTTACTTTTCTTTCTGGCTGTTGTTTCATTATCTTTTGGCTATTTTGAGGAAAAAACCACATCAAATTAAAAGTAAATTACTGGGAATATTGCAACAAATGGCTGAGGAATTATGAAATGAAATTCGAAATGAAATATGAAATTGTAATCATAAGTAGGACCAACAACAACGACAACGATAACAAAATAAATCCTTAGAGAAAAGCTTGTAGAGCTTATCAGTAAGCATACAAGATGGAAAAGCAATTTAATTTTAAGATATTAAAACTAAACACGGTTAAATGAAAAATGTTGTAGCCTAAGTGGGAGGAGCAGGGCTGTTAGCAATATTTTCTTGTTTTTTAAAAAAGAATACAAAGCTCTAAGGAATACATTTTTATTTGAGAATGAAAAAATAACAACAAAAAACTTTATTTTGTTGTTCTAAAGGCAATTAAAGGTAAATAAACATTTCTAAGGGCTCCTAAAAATATGCTAAACAAACAAAATACAAGAAAATAAAATTGAGAAATTAGGTTCCAAACAAATTTGGAAAGTTTTTCTTAAACACTTACAGGGCTTTTTACTTTTTATGAAAAGAGAAAAAAAGACAAAAGAAAACTTAAATGAAAATTAAAAATATATGTTGCCATACTTTTAGGGTGGGTAGGCTTAATGAATTTGTATTCTGTTTCGCGGTAAAAATACAAGTCAATCATATTTGTGAAAAACTTTCTCTTGTTTGTACTTGTGTAGAGTTTAAAAAAGAAAATCAACAAAAAAATTCTTTTAAAATGCCAATCAGCCTTAAAGTATGCCATAATTTTTTTTACGATATTTCATAAGAATATATTCTGGTAAAAATTATACACCGGGACAGGACGATACCAATCCTTATGAGATTCAAGAGCATTAAAAGTCTTTGGTGTGCATTGTAGGTATTGTCCTACACAACTTTTTTAAGTGGTGTTTTTTAAATTCAATTCAAAATTCTCCTTAAGGTAGGCAATGAATTTCATCTATTATGTGTTATTGGCCGATATTCCACCCTGTTTTCGGATCTTTTCTGACAATTTAAAATAAAATATCACCCCTAAAATAGGCAACAATTAATTTTTCTTAATTTTTTTTAATAATAATATTAAAAACCATGAGCTGTCTAAAGAATTTCTTGAAATATTGAAATTAATTTAAATTTTTCCAACTGCCACGCCCACTTTTAAAGACTTTTTTGTACAGCTCGTTCCTTTTAATTAAATAATAACTTTTTCATGAATATTTTACACATTCATTAAAAATAATTTACCGTAATTAAATCTGCAAAATGTAATTTAATTACAATGGTCAACCATATACATACATACACACACAAACAAACAGTTGCTTGAAGAGGTGGCTATAACTGTGGCCGCAGTAGCTGCAGCAGTTGTTGTAGAATTTTTTAAACAATAGTGAGCTGCTGTTGAGAGTTTGAGGAGAGTATCAGTATCATACTCATTATCATTAGTTGGCTGGGTTATAAATGCCACAAGAAAGTATCCGCCATGTCATGTCATGTTAGTTAAACATGACATGGCAAGTTTATTCATATTTAACACACATACATACACTCCTCTCTGACCATTTGTTAGCTCAAAAACGAAAAATCGAATGACTGGCACCAGAGACTGACAGACAGACAGACAGACAGAAGGACAGATAGAAAGACAGACATTTCTGCAGGGGGTTTCAATTACAATAGAATACGAAATATTTCATTAAATTTATTAACCACTAATGAAATGATAAAATATCTCCTAAATAATGCTCATTAGCACCATGAAAAAGAAGATTGAAAAAGACACAAAACTAAGCGTAAAGTAAAGGGCATTTGATAGAGTCATAAAGCAAATGTAATAAAAAATAATATTTGGCATAAAACCTATTGAATTAATCCGAAACCGAATCTAAGGCCTTTAAGAAATCCAAACGACTTTTATGGAATCACAATATTGTCACGAAAGACATGAAAATTCTGTCTGACGATTACAGTACAATTCCAAAGAATTTCTTCTCCATATCCAGACACTTGCAGCTGCACAATTAACCCTTTCGTGACGGCTCACCTGTACCACACTTTACAATTTATCATGACAGCGCGGCTGTTCATACATTGTCGTCATCGTTTCCGAAAACGCATGTGAACTAATAAAGCCGTATCAGCCGTGTTGCCGCGTATTTGTGGCATCAGCGTTTGTGTGTGCCATATTTACACGACGTCTGCACTGTGATGCACCAAGAGGCTGCCATATGAAGGGTCCGCCAAATAACTTTTTTTTTGAAAATGCTTTAAAAAAACTACTGAATATTTTCTCAAATTTCTTTTTTTAATTGAAAGTACAATCCTTCCGGTTAATAATGGAAAATAATTTCATTCAAATGGCTGCCTCGGCTGGCCATGCAGTAGCCTACACGATCGGTCCAATTTTTAAGCACATTATCGATTGTGTGCAGCTGTATTTCACCAATGGCTTCACGAATATTGTCCTTTAAAGCATCAATTTTTAACGGCACCCCAGAAATAATAGTGCAACGGTGTCAAATCGCAGCTCCGAGGTGGCCAAACGGCATCAGCTCTGCGGCTGATAATGCGATCTCTAAAAACAGGGCTCAAAACATCAAGTGTAGCTGCGGCTGTGTGGAACGTAGCGCCGTCCTGTTGAAACCAAATGTTGCCAATATCCTCCTCTTCGATTTTTGTGAACAAAAATTCGTTCAACATGGCCCGATAACGATCGCCATTGACTGTAACGGCCACTCCTTGCTCATTTTCGAAGGCAAATGGCCCAATTATGCCTCTGGACCAAAATCCGCACCAAACAGGGACTAGTTTTGGGTGCGTCGGCTTTTCAATGTATGCGTGCGAGTTTTCTGTGCCCCAAATGCGACAATTTTGCTTGTTTACATACCCGCCAAGATCAAAATGAGCTTCATCTGAAAAGATGATTTTTTTCTTGCCACAATCGGCATCTTCTGGTGTAGACTACTGCATGACCAGCCGAGGCAGCCATTTGAATGAAATTATTTTCCATTATTAACCGGAAGGATTGTACTTTCAAATAAAAAAAGAAATTTGAGAAAATATTCAGCGGTTTTTTTTAAAGCATTTTCAAAAAAAAAAAAGTTATTTGGCGGACACTTTATATACATCACACAAGTTACTGAAGAGCACAATTTTTGGTGTTGTTATGTCATCGAATCGCTGTAGTATAGCAGGTAATGTATTGGCTTAGTAGACGCAAACCCGTAGTTCAAACCCCAACTCTCAAACAGTTCGAAAAAAAAAAACGAAATTCGAAAAAATTATTTCTTTGGCGACTTCCTCTCAGCAGCCTTCTAGCAAGAACCATGAAAAGTTTTTAAAAAATCTGTCATTCGGAACCATCTTTAAGCCGTAGGTTCTACCGCTCATAGAACGTAGCACACACAACAGAAGAAAAGTTGTAATCCTAACTAAAGGGCTATAATGACCAAATAAATATACAAAAATTACACCTAAAAGTATGCAATAATACTGATTCTAAAGCCTTTAGATGCCGTCTTTATTACAGAAGAAGAAAAGTTGTAATCCTGACTAAAGGCCTATAATGACCAAATAAGTATACAAAAATCGCACCTAAAAGTATGCTACAAATACTGATTTCAAAGTCTTTAAATGCCGTATTTATTCGAAAGGAATTTTCTTTTATTATTTACGGCTTACCTGACCAAGAAACCAAATTCTTTTTTTTTTGGCTTTCAATAAAGCCTGGTCTTATCTGTTTGATGTTTTTCCGGGCCATTTTCATTTAGGTTTACCTTGCGACTTTTCTTTTAATCTCTTTGCAAAGACTTAACAACCAACCACTAAATTTTAATACCAAAAACCTTTTGATCACAATCATCTTTTTTATTTTCTTTGTGTGTTCTTGTTCATTTTCGGTCTCAAATTTTGTTTTTATTTTTATTTTTAATTTTAATAAGCTTAACCATCAATCTCGTCATGAAGCTGATGTTTAAATTAAAAATGAAAATTTTCTTCAACAATATATAAGAAACTTATTTAAATTCCATTAACTTTGAAGTAATTTCCTGGGCAACGCTTTCTATACAGTGTGTCTGTAGCTCTACTGCTTCCCCATTTGTGATTTTGCATAAGGCACGTTTGTTAATTTGTGAGATTAAAAATCAACAGAAGATTTCAAAAACTTTGCCAGGATAATGAAAGAAATTCCCCTTTTCTCCCCGCTTATTTCATTATGGCAACTGAGGTATACATTGTATGTAGGAGAGAGCGAGAGAGAGCGAGAGTGAAAGCTTCTTATTTGACAATGACAGTTCATGTCAAAGTCCGTCTTTCCCTTGCCGCTTGTTTTCCTGCTAAAAATTCATTTACAATTGCGTTTACTTTTGAAATTTTGTTAATGACTTAAGCACCTTAAAGGCAAAGAAATTATTCATGAGGCGTTCGTTCTCCTGTCATTATGTTGGTGGATTTTATTAATGTTGGGGAAATATGTACGTCACACCATCAAGATGAAAACAAACACATTTTTAATTGAGTTAGAAATTAAGAAAATTCTATTTGCAACGTAAGAAAAGTGATAAAAAGCCAGTATTTTAAGAAATAAAAAAATAACAAAAATTGAAGTCTATTTTTAGGCGTTTTATCAACATAATTTTTTTTCATAATGTGATTCTATTTGATTTATATGGAGTAGGAAAGTAGACTTTAAACTTTTAATAATCGGAGGTTTCACGAGCCACACAATAAGACCGATTTTGGATTTATTCCGCGAAAAGTTTCTTGGTCACAATTGGCCACCAAGGTTATGTGGTCTTTTGTAGAAATACATCTCCTAGCTTTGGAGCATTAGAAAACTTTTTGCTTCTATCTTGGTGTTGTGTTGGTCTAGTCTTGGTCTTGGTTACGTCTTGTTTTTAATCTTGTCTTGGCCTTGGTCTGGGCTTGAGCTTGGTCCTGTCTTGCTCTTATTTTAGTCTTGTTTTCTTCTTGTTGTTCTTTTTCCTTTAACTCGCATAGATTTCCTAAGTTATTATTATTGATTCTTATTTATCGTGTATCCTTTATTTGACATCCTTATTTATGTTTGTCCTTTTCAGTTGCCTGCCATTCGTTTGAATTTATTTCCTGAATCCTGTCGTAAATCACAAGTGAAAGTTGTTTTATGGAGACATAAATTCCATGCTAACCTCCTTTTTCTCTTTTTTTTTCTCCCATTTTTCTCCTTGTATTGGCTGTCAATGCTGCTGCTGCCAGAGATGGGATGTTTTAATATGAAATATTTATAATGCCAGTTAAGGTAAATGTAACTCTTGAGGTCTTTTCATGTCGTGTTTTACTATGGAAAGCTATAAATTTAGTTGAGTTGCTTACGTTTTTCTTATGAAATGTCACACAGTATTTTGAATGAATTTGAAATTCTTTTTTTTTATTAAAGGATTGAAGGATGAATCCATGAAAGAAAGTTGTAGCTGTAGTAGAGTAGAGAGAAGAGCCGTCTGGTATTGAAATATTTAATATTGAAACATTTTATTGAAGAAGAATCCTTTATTACGTGAGCATTTGTTAAATGCTAGGGATCACTTAAACTTCTACTATTCTAGGGGTCGCCTCAGTCTAGTAGGTAGTGTGTTGGCTTATTAAACACGAACCCTTGGTTTAAACCCCATCTCAGACATCACGACGAACAAAACAAAATAAGAAAACAAAACAGATTTCTGGCAATAACTCTGAGAGTAAATAAAATAGTCATGAAAAGTTTCTCGAAAATCTGTCGTTCCCAGTCGACATTAGTCCCGCCACTCCAGGATAAAATTTGTACACATAACATGTGTGGTGGGAGAAGCTAGGTTGTTATCCTAACTAAAGAGCTGTAGTGGAGAAAAGAGTAAATTAAAGGTGTACTGAAACTGATCATAGAACGAAACCCAAACAAAAGCAGCAGACTTGGAAAGTCAACTCATATTTGAAGAAAATAGTTGAAGAAGAAATTATGAAGCCAGTGACAGTTAAAAACGTTCTTAATCGTTTAGAGTGGATCGATTGTGTGTTTGCGTTGGAATCTGTAGAGCATTAATGCGTGCCAAGAAGATCATTTGGATGCATATCATATGCTAGGCAGAGAGTTGTCATTGTTGACTTTGAGCAGCATACTTAAATTTGTCAAAGGAGGTATTAAAAGATGCTCTATACAGTACGAGGAGTACTAAGTCATCTCTTCAACACAATAATAAGGATCATGTCCGTACTTTAACCTATGGATGGCGAAGCCTAGCGGGCAATAGCTATTAAGCACTTGTAAACTCTTCATAAATTTGCATAAATTTACACACACACGCATATACAGTGAGGGTCAAAAGTGAGTAAACACCACTGAAATAATTAATTTTCTTAGGACAGCGAGAAAAGTAAATGAGAATAGTCGAATAAATTTCCAAAAATAAAAACGTTTATCTATGACTTATAAAATGTTAAAACAAAAATAACAATTCATGATAAAGGAACTTTTTTTATACTTAAGAACACAATAGAAAATTTAAAATTATAGAGGGTGTTGACTCACTTATGGCGCTCACTGTATATATTGTTTAAATAACGAAAAAGTAAGAGAGAGAGAGAGAGAACGAGAGTGAGTGATAGTGTGTGTTGTTATGGTAGTAATTTGATTAAAAACTTGAAAATTTCATTTCAATTATAATTTGTTGTTGTCAGTTACAGTTTTAGTATGAGTATACATAGGCGTATCAGTGTACGTCTAGTCAGTGTACAGAAGTTGTTATTGTTTTAATTTAATTTAATTTGATTTAAGTTTGATGTGTGTGTATCTAGTGTGTACATCTATTTATTTAAAATCAAAATGTTAAAATCATAATTATTTTGCGAAATAAATTGTCATAAAAAATTATGACAAAAAATCAAAATTTAATGAATGACATACAAAAAATAATTGCTGTGATGAGCAAAAACAATAGAAAAAGACAACCGAAAAAAACATAACAAACCTCAGGAAAAATATTGTTTTGAATGGAAAACCAAATTATAAAATTGTTGTTATAAATTATGTTAGTAAAACCACTTACTGGTTTAATAATTAATTTAGAAAACAATAGAATAGAATAACATGCTTAAAAATCCTTGAAGTATGCAACAAATGTTATTACAAAATTACAGCAATTATGGAAAATTGGAAATCTTTTAATAAAAAATCAAATAATTTAAGATCTTCCATACAAGCCTTAAGGTATACATTAAATTATGGTATATTCTTAGCTTTAAAGAACATTCTTAAAGAAAATTTTGTTTAACTAAAATGTTTAACTGTTAATTTATTATTCACTTTTCGCAGCATACTTTTAGGAGTTTTAGAAAATATTTAAATGCTTAAATAAACTATAAATTTCAGAAATATTTTCTTTAGCAAATTGAAAATTAATTTCGTTTTCCGCAAAAGAAATCGATGACCTTTTTGCTCATGATTTTCAATTTTTATTTTTGCCTTCTTTTCTCAGCTAATTTATAGGCCATTTGTTTTACTACCTTTTAAATAGAGGTTTTCCTCAATTATGTATTGGATATTGCTTGCTTGCTTGACTAACCTTATTAAGGATAACGGATATCCTTTAACTAAAATAAGAAAACAATCATGAATAATTTATGGTTTTCCCTTAAAGGGCCAGCATACTTTAGGGGATAAAATTGAAGTGAATTGAATTGAATTGATATCGGTATTACATAATAATGAATTGGCCATAAATGGAAAATGATTAGTTGGCTTTAAATGGCCATAAATAAAATAGAAATAGTCAGCAAGATTATCATCACTTAGATAGATGAAATTCAAGGGAAGAGATTGGTATTGCGGTCGTGTATTATTCTAGACCATGTAATATGATATGATTCTGTTAGGTTTTGCTTTTAAAATTAACATGGAACTAAGATTCGGGCGAAAATCTTCCAGACTTTCATTGTCATCTATGTATCCATTAGTTTATAGGCTTCGTGCGTAATCAGGCCATCAGAAATCTAATCTAAACAAGGGTCAAGCCTTTACTAATTAATGACTTTAAGACGGATAAGATCTTTAATAAACTGATCTCCATATACAAGAATTTATCAGAATCCAACAGACATATTTGCTTAGAAAACAATTTAAAGGATGTAAAATACTTACTTTTGCAAGCGAATCCTGTTGATTGAGGTCTGCGGTTAAATAAGTTTTCTTGAGGCCTTTGTGGATCTTTGATCTGTGTTTGCTGAGCCAAAGAATTTTCTATTTTTCAACGGTTTTTTTTTTCACTTGCTTTTTGACAAACGGATGACAAACAATGCTAAGGGAATTTAATTTTCCATTTTTCACACAATTTCGTTTCACTTGTTATCTGAAAAGGTAAAAAAAAAATACTTATTTAGACAGCAGCATTAAGAAAAACTCGGGGTTTTTTCATTTCCTTTATTTGAATCATTTCTTTCGCTTTTAAATTAACAAGAAATCCAATTAAATTCTTTAAATATTTAAAATATAAAATTCAAGCCTAAAATTAGGCTGCCTTTTGCTGTAAATTTAAAGCATACTTTTTAATGCTTTTGCTTTAATAATTAAAGGAACTGAGAAAAAGTGCGGGTAAGCAACATAAAATTCAATATTTATTTAGGATAGGGAATGCATATGTATAAGTAAACAACGTATTAATGAAATATTTGCACATAAGCACTATTACACATAATCAGTCCCTCCCTTTCTTTCGTTCATATGGTAACAACAATATTAAAAAATTAATTTCAATGCTTCAGCAATTTTATTTCTACTCTTTATTGCTGTTTTGTATACAATATTTTATAACTACTCTCTACCATATGCTCTCACTCTCTCTCTCAGAGCTCTTGCTCATGCATATGTAAACACACACTAATATGTGTATGAGTATAACAGAATATGTACAACAAAAACAATAACAAATAATAAGTAAATAATGATTATGCTATTGTCGTTTCGTTTGTTTGTTTTTTTCCTAAAGGCAACGTAAAAATGGCAGCAAAAATATAAGAAAAAAACAAAAACAACAAACGCATTAAAACAATTGTAAAGCAGTGAGTGTGTATAGCCGGGAGTAAAGGCAGAGAAGGCAGAGATGCCATACAAAAAGTAAGGTAGTAGAGTAGAGGAGCATAACTAGAATAAAAACAAACGCATTAAAACAATTGTTAACGAGAGACTGACTATGTATTACAGAGCAAAAACGACAATGTGGCAGCGGAACATAACCGAAGTGTATTGCAGGGAGTGTAGGAAAAAAACAAACGCATTAAAACAATTGTGTATGTATGGATGGATGGATGGATGGATGGGTGTGTTTATAGCGAGTATAGAATGGGTATAGTGGTAGAGGAGAGTAGCATAACAAATGTATCTTATAACAGTCAAGAGTATTGTTATTATAAATGAATGTATGTATGGCTTTATGAGTTTTGTTTGTGTCTTTTTCTTATACAACTCTCTCCTATTCCTAGTCATTTTTTTATGTGCGTGTGTATTAGTAAACAAGCGGAAAAGTAAGATTATAAATCATTTCATCAAAACAACTGTCGATACAACACAGTGAGCAGTCAATGAAATAAAACAACTAAGTATAGTATACAGTAGGTAGCCAATAAAATATGAACAAACATTTTTGAAGGAAACAAACAATTTTAAATGAAGTTTTATTCATTACTGAATGCCTTAATAGCAAAAAATTAAGTGCACATACTACATTGAGAAAGTCTTATAAGCTGAAAATTTGAATTAAAAGCTACAGTTTATACAGGCTGCTTTTGGTTTAAAAGTATAGAAAGAAAAACAAAAATTTTTAATGGCATGTTTTTGACGTAAATTAGATTAATTCGAGAACTTTACTAACGAATTGCAGCCTATTTGAAACTTGTGACCTATTTATGGATACACTTCCTAGAGATTTTTATATCCTCTTTAGAATTTTTTTATTAAATTTTTTCGATTTTTATTTCGAGATTTCGTTGAGATGCCATGATATTCAGTAAACCAAAGGGCAAAACATTTAAAAGCACAGTTTAATGTATTTTGTCTTCTAATTTTGTAGCACACTTATAGGGGCATGATTTGCGTCATTGCAAATTATTTTAAAGCATACCTTTAGGAGTAAATTCATATAACTTGCAAAATTGTTACTAAATGCAGGCTAACATTTAAAAAATCATTAAAGTTTTCCATTTAGAATTTAAATTTATTGGAAAAACAAAACTTTCAACAAAAAATCTCTTTTAATTCGCAATTTTCTTAGCATGGCAACCAAAGTTTCAACGATTTTTCATAAACATTTTGTTATTGATGCTGTTGTTGTTTAAGCCACAAAAGCTGTTGCTGTTTGCGCATTTATGCTGAAAAGGAGGAGCATAATAATCATGACAATAATAATAATCATGACAATGTTATCATAATGCGAATTATAATTCCAATCATGATTTCCCAGCTGTTGTTACTTTTGCTCGTATTCTCTTCCTTTCTTTACTGTTTCTACAGGCAATAAAGTCGTGGTTTTCTAAAGCTCAGTTCCCCATGTAATATTTTTCAACATAAAAAACAACCACAACAAAAAATTAAAATTAAAAGAAAAGAGAAATATAATATTTTGCATAACTTTAGGGGGGTAGAGATTTTTTTCTAATTTAAAGCATACTTTAAGGGCCAAATATATTATGGAGAAAAAATTCTAAAGAATTTTAAGCCCTTATTGCCAAACCTTTTTTATATCCTAAGGCCTTAAACACCCATATATAGTCTATAAACCATAGAATACAAAGATTTTATTTCCTTTTTTATTTTGGATTCTCACCAAAAGCCAAAGGCCATAGGCTTTCAACACTTTCGTTGGCTTATTTAACTTTTCAAATTGCTTTACAAACTTCCCGTAACTAAAGCTCTCCTCCGGGCTGTTATTATAACCTTTTTAACCGCAAAACATTTGAAACCAATTTTCAAACATGTTTTCCAATAATTTTATGGGTTTTCTTTTTAAACACCCCCTTCCTCCTCACTTATGTTGTACGCAGTATTTGTAACACTAAATTGGTTTTTGAATTCTGAATTTTTTTTCTCTTTAAAACCATAGCTTTCGCTGTTTATGTTGAGAGGAGTATGGAGAATAAAATTATTCGTTATGGCCATTTACCACATTATTGGCCATGAGTATTGATTCTGGTATTACATGGAGGCGAGGAAAATAAAGTTAAAAATAACAACTAAAACGGTGTGTTGAAATGGTTATTTAAAGAGAGAGAAAACTCATAAAAGAATGCCATAAAAATTAATTTAATATGGGCCCCTAAAAGTATGCATAAAATTTAAGCAAAAATTAAAGAAATTCTCGAATAAATAATTTTTCTCAATAAGCCATTTGAACTCAAAATATCCATCCTTGTCAGAATAACGAAGTAGTATGTATAAAACCACGTACTTTCTTCTTGCTGGGCATTAACCCAAGAAATTATTGGTCTTGTTCAATATTATGCTTCCAACTGGAGAAGCTATTGACCTTCTCTTCAATGAATTTGGTCCTATAATACTTGGCAACGCCCTCATCATCATCACCCTGGGTAACAAAAGACCTTTTGCCAATGGAGGTCAACTTGTCGTCTATAATCACCCACAAGTATTTTATTGTCCCCTTCGATTCGACTGTAGTATCTCCAATGATCACTACCATCTTTTCAACTGTTTTTCAGATCAATCCAGTGTCAATCCAGCTTTCTCAAGCAATGCTCCAACTATTGAACAGCTCTGTTCGTCCTGTCCACTATTTCCCTTACTGCCATAACAACTCATGCTATGGCAATGTCGTCTGCAAAACCCACAATTGCGGTGCTGGTCGGTAATTATAGTCGTAGTACCACAGCGTACATAATGTTCCATAATACCTCCAAAATACGGAGAACTACGGGTCTGTCCGATCCCGAATATAATCGTTCAAGTATGGTGTCGTAGCCAGATTGAAAGGTACTCTCTCCCGCATTGTATTTCCAAAACATCGTGTTTAAGTCCAACTTTTCCTCCGTTTTGCTATATTTTCCCTTTTTGAAGTGTTTTTGAAATATAATTTTACTTGAAATAGTGTTTTCACTTGTTTTTTTTCCTACTGAAGTAAACATTTCCCCTAAAACAACTTTCTTGAAGTGGAAAGAACAAAAGACAACGAAAACAAAATAAAAATGCAAAAAAATCCTAAGAAATCTTAAAAAACTTTTTCTCAAGAAGGTTTTTCTGTTCAAGAATAGATTTCTTCTTCTGGTTTCTTTATGTACTTGTCTTGGCTTTTGTTATTGTTTTCGTTGCCGTTGCCGTTGCCGTTGTTGTTTGTTTTGTTTTGCTTCTGTTTACACTCATAAATCAATTTCAATTAAGTGAGTGCTTGTTTCCATCATGTTGCATAGCTTAAGGCGGCATTATAGTATCTGTGTGTGTGTGTGTGCGAGCGAGAGTATGTGAGTGGTTCTTTCCACATTTAAATTTGAGGCAGGACAACAGCAGCCACACTGAAAGCCACAAAACGAAAATCACACTTAAACGCACAAATTTAGAGAGAAAAAATAAAAGAGGGAGAGAGAGAGAGAGTGAGTGAAATTGATTTTCTTTTCTTTTTTTAATGCTTAAAAATAAAAATAATTTTTTGCTGTAATGAAAGCAACAACAACAAAGCAAATGACAGCAAAAAAATTAAATTTATTGTAGCGGAAGTATGAAGAGAGCAAGAGCATCAGTAGCTGTATTAGCGGCAGCCATAGACAAACCCAATACAAATACGAAACGGAAATAACGGAAGTAACATTTAAACAAACAGCTAAACATTGTGTTAAACACTGACGACACACTATCACACTAGCACAGTTATTACAGAGACAGTGTGGAATCGAAATTGATCGTCATGGAGGATACATATGTAGCTTAGAATAGAAGACTGTTGAGGATTCGTAAAATTAAAGCTTAATTGAGCACACATGAAGTCACCGTAGTCTAGTAGGTAATGTGTTGGCCTATGAGACGTAAAGCCAGGGTTCGAACCCCAGGCCAGACATCAGAACAAAATACAAAAAGCATTTCTTCGGCGACTTCCTCTCAGCAGATTTCTGGCAAAATCTCTGAGAGTAAATGAAAATTGCTATGAAAAGTTTCTCAAAAATCTGTCGTTCGGAGTCGACTTTAAACTGTAGGTCCCGCCACTCATGTATAAAATAAACACACACAACATAAGTGGTGTGAGAAAATAGGTCGTAATCCTTACTGAAGGGTTGTAATGACCAATTATGTAAAGGGTATTTTTTATAGAGGTATAGAACTTTAAGTTGCAATAAAACAACGATGAATTTTATTTATCCGAAAGATAATCTTGTGGCATTACATTTTAAATATGATTTCTGGCATATGACCGCCACGGCTGGCGCGGATGTAGTCTAATTTTCGATGACTTTTTCCAATATTTGTGGCCGTATTTAGGCAATAATACGGCGAATGTTGTCTTCCAAATGGTCAAGCGTTTGTGGCTTTACCGCATAGACCAATGACTTTACATAGCCCCACAGAAAGTAGTCTAGCGGTCACCAAACGTGTCTTTCAATAAATCTATTGTGGCACGAGCTGTGTGACATGTTGCGCCGTCTTGTTGAAACCACATCTCCTGGACATCATGGTTATTCAATTCAGGAATGAAAAAGTTAGTAATCATGGCTCTATACCGATCACCATTGACTGTAACGTTCTGGCCACCATCGTTTTTGAAAAAGTACGTACCAATGATTCCGCCAGCCCATAAAGCGCACCAAACAGTCAGTTTTTCTGGATGTAACGGTGTTTCCACATACACTTGAGGATTACCTTCACTCCAAATGCGGCAGTTTTGTTTGTTGACGTAGCCATTCAACCAGAAGTGCGCTTCATCGCTAAACAAAATTCGCTTATGAAAATCGGGAACAACGGTAATCTCGTTTTGGGCCCATTCGACGAATCTACGCCTTACTTGATGATCGTTTGGCTTCAAATCTTGTACGAGTTCTATTTTTTAAGCACAAAAACCAAGATCCTTCCGCAAAATCTTCCATAAAGTCGACGGACACAGATCCAATTCCTGTGCTCGATGGCGGATGGACTCATTCGGGTCTTCCTCAATGCTACGCTCTACAGCAGCAATAGCTTCTTCTGTGCGCACCGTACAGCGTCTCTGGGGATGCGAGTTATCAATAAGAGTAAACGTGGTGCGAAAACGTTCCATGGTTAATCAAATTAACTGCTCTGATGGACGATTTTGTCGACGATAAAATGGACGTAGTGCGCGATACGTTTTCCGCACAGAACCATTATTTTCGAAATAAAATTGCACTATTATTGCAAGCGTTGTTCAGGCGTTAGTCTATTCATGATGAATTGCCAAACCAAACTGAGAATAAATCACTCGACAGCTGTTGAATCGGTCGCCATCTTGAAAAGTAATGCCAACTTAAAGTTCTATACCTCTATAAAAAACACCCTTTACTTGAGCACAAATAGTGATACATTGTAATACGATATGAATCGATAAACCAACAGACGAGCAAACGAGAAGACAAAGCCCCGAAGCAGCGGACTTAAGAGGTTAGAACAAGCTACGTGGACACTAACAAAACGATGGCAGTCGCCACGAAGTAAAGCCCTGTAGATAATTTAATGCCTACAGAGCTGATTGCTTTAGAAGAAACAGTAGTTTGTGAACTGGCGAAAATTTAAAGGCTTCCACCACAAAGTGTATCAAGACTTCGCTAAGCACCCAGAACGAAGGACTCTACACGGGAGGCACTAAGAAGTATAAGCAGATGGTGTGATGCTATTAGCATTCGGAAACTGGTCTTCTATTATAGTTTGAGGCTGGGTTACGATGGGTTGTGATCTCATTTCGCATTTATCATCAGATAAAACCTTGAGGAGATTTGTTTACCGAGCTAATAAGTGTGTTCACTAGCTCTTCTCATCTTCGTCTTTCCTTATGTGTTACCCTTGGTAACAAAACTGAAAAAAATACTTTAAGCAGCACCATAAAGTCTTGTTCCTCTGTATGAAAAACATGGGAAGTATACCCCCTCTTCCAGTTGTATGTGTTTTATTTCCTTGTTGTTGTGGTCACTGTGTTGAAATTGTTTTTAAACGCTAATTCGTTATCCTGCTTATTTTGCATTTTTTCGTTTTAATTTTTTTCTAGTGGTTTTTCCTTTTAATTCATTTGACCTTCTGTAAGTTAGTGGTTATATAGCCAAGGAAAATGGTTGGCTGCAAAGTGATTAACACAAATGCTGATTTAACATGACCGGGAAACATGACAGATTAAAAAAACTAACACAGGCACTTAGTTTAAGCGCCTGGTACGCATTTAGTTCAAAGCGCAGAAAATTTCTCTGCCTTTTTAACTTCAAAGGGATGGAATTTTTACCAACTTACAAGTGATCTATATACGATGTGTGCCATCTTTATTGCAATAGAATTCCCTCCCGCCGCTGCTAAGCTAGAACGTTGGAATGAATTGCAAAGGAATTTTTAACAGAATTTTCATACGGAATTCCTTTGCTATCGAATGGCTTCATATTAATGCTCCCCCGTGCTTTACTTGGAGTATGCGGCTGCAGTTTTAATTTTTTCCCCAAACCCCCTATGCTTTTTGAATTTAACAAATCCAATAAAATGCTATTCAAGTTGCGCTAACAAAAAAAAATGGAGGGGAAAAAATGCCAAAGAACTTGACAATGTTGTCAGCGGAAATTATTTTGCTGTCATGGTTGATTTCTTTTTTTATGATTATTTGAAATGTCATAAAAGGAAAAAAATATGGAACATAAGTTCAGGGGCATAACCATGATAAAAAGAGAGAGGGGGAGAGAGAAAAAAGGACAAAAATAAAAACTGAAATGAATTCCTGGTTAAATGTTTTGCTTACTTTGGCCACTCGCTACGATATCACTTGATTTTCAGGCTCCATATTATTTGTTTGCATATCCTTATGCCATCACGCGTCCACTATAGATTACCTCGCCCCTGTTTCAGTTTCGTTTACTTGACATATTGTGTCAACTTTATATTTACTGCAGCAACCAACACAGTATTTTTTGTTGTTATGGTTTATCTCATTCTGTGTATATCTGTCTCTCTTCAACTCTCGCCCTCTCCCACTCTCTCCCTCTACCCACTCTATTAGAGTGTGTATGTTAAAATCCTTTTTGTCTATAAAACTTTCCCGTAACTTGTAATAGTACTGGTGCATGTAACTGAAGGCTTTAATTCTTTACTCCGAACAGTGATGGTAGGATGAGCAGAAATGGATTTAAAATCGTAAAACGATAAAAAAAAATAAAACGTGCTTCGCATGCAAAATTTCTTCTTAAATTTCATTGACTGCCGGCAGCACCATCGAAAAAGTTGTTTTTTTCGCTTTTTTTTTTTTTAAGTGAAAGTGAATTAATATCGAGACGCTTAAGGACAGATAGAGAGAAAATAAAAAAAGAATTCAAAAACATTTCAACAAGCAACCGTAGCATGAGAAATCAAATCAAAACGTTTCAATTATTTTAATTTGTACTGCGATAAATGTCATGCAGAAGAACTTCACATTAAAACTTAAAAAACAACAACGAAAACCTTAAGAAAATTAAGATACAAGATATCGATAACAAATTCTAAGAAAAGAAATATTGTCTTTAAGAAATTTCTTAAAAATAAAACCAAATAAAAAAGTTATCGAAAATGTAAAAATCGATAATTACAGAAAATACCATTTATAATTGATGATAAAAAGAAAATCTTAATTTAACAAAAACAAGGAACAAAATACTAAAAAAACTGTTATCAAAAAGTTATCGAAAGTTTCCGATAATAATTTTGTAGAAACCATTATTAGAAAAACAGTTCCAACAGTTTTCAAACCATAATAGATTATTATCATGTTATCGACAATTATCGAGTTATCGATAACTTATTTTTGGGAGTTATCGATAACTTGTCGATAACATGATAATAATCTATTATGGTTGTTTAAAAACTGTTGGAACTGCTTTTTTTAATAATGGTTTCTACAAGTTATCGATAACTCCCAAAAATAAGCTATCGATAATTGTCGAAAGTAATCGAAATTTTATTATTTTCTCATGCTACGAATACTTTTCCCAAAACTTGATCTATAGTTTTCGATAACAAATTATCGATAATAATTGTCGATAATAAATTATCGATAACTTTCGATAACAAATTATAGATAACTTTCGATAACAAATTATGGATAACTTTCTGAAAAAATTTTGTATTAGAAAAAGTGATCGATAGTTTTCGATAACAAATTATCAATAATAATTTTCGATAACAAATTATCGATAACTTTCAATAACAAATTATCGATAACTTTCGATAACAAATTATGAATAACTTTCTGAAAAAAATTTTGTATTAGAAAAAGTAATAAAAATAATTAATTTTATATTTTAAAGTCTATTAGAAAAATAAAGAAACACTGCCAATAAATTTTGATAACAAATTATCGATAACTTTTCTTTGTTTTTCCAATAGACTTTAAAATATAAAATTAAACATTTTTAAACTTACTTTTTATTAACTTCTTCCTGTTTTTTCAACTCTTTTGAGGTCCTTTTCAAACAAAAAGGGTAATTTTGGGAGTGTGTTAATGAAATCTCAATCATGCAAATTTAATTGTACTTTAAATACCTGTGCAGTTGTTGTTACACCATTTGACCTTTTCGTGACTCTTTTACCTTTCTTTTCTCATATTTTTTTAATTCCGTTTTTTAAAGTTTTTATTTTTTTTATTTGTTTATTACCGTGGGGGTCCCTTTTTACTTTACAAAGTTAATCTTTTTTTCTGAAGGCTTAGGCAGCTCAGTATGAGTGGTGTGAGGTTGGTTGGCTGTGTGGTAAACATTTTGCTGACAAACTTATTTTAATGAGGGCCTTAACTTTTAATATCATTTTTTCTCTTTTCTTTCGTATTTTTTTTAGACTTTTTTGTTGTTGAGATAATTTAATGCCTCCTCCACCTCCTTCGCTTCTTTGCTTATGTCAATTCACCCTCTGCTAATGATTACAAGCAGCTATCGCTAGTCATCACTTGGGAAAGCTGCAGCAGCGACAGCGACAGCTGCAGCATTATTTCACTTATTTTGCCATACAATTGAGTGCTTTAGAAAATGTTAATAAACTTATAAAAAGGTTTTCCTAGGTTTGAGGTATTTCTAGTTCCTTTTTTAACCTTTTTTTCTTGCCTTCTAATGCTAATTTGTGGCAACACGTAACGCTTTATTCTGGTTACCAGCTGATGCCAGCTAGTTGTTGCATGAGCATAGAAACCGTCTTTAAAAAGGGAAAAATTGCCCAACTTTAAACGCAGTGATATGAAAGAAAATTTTTTCTATTTCTAGAAAATGGTAGAGAAAATTAAAACGACCTTAGTTAACACAAAAAATGCTTTAAAGATTTCTGAATATGCAAAACTAAAGCTTTAAAAGGTTAAAAAATCTATTCAGAAAACCATATGAGGCCGTAATGGAGATTAAATGCTCTAAAATACGAATAGATTTTTAAATAAGCAAGAATATGTCAAAATATGCTTTAAAAACTTAACGTAGGGGATATTTAAACCGCTGAAATTTTCTTAAATTGAGAGAAATTTGTTTAAAAATACAAGATCTTAAGAATTATTTCAAATACAACAAGATATGCTTAAATATGCTTTAAAAACTTAACACTGAGCACATTTAACAAGCTCAAATTTACCCAAATTGAGAGAAATTTATTTAAAAATACAGTATATTAAAGATTTTTTCAAATATGCCAAAATATGCTTTAAAAACTAAACGCTAGAAATGTATAAACAGCTTAAATGTACGTAAATATGTACGTAATAACATAAATATACAATTTCATAAACCTTTTCTTAAATATGCTGAAATAAATATGAAATTATAAGCAAAAATATGCCTTTTAAGCTACCAATATAGAGCACCAGCACCAATGTAACTATTTGAAGTTTAAAATATTGAAATTTGTACACATTTTCAAGGGAATTAAAAATAAGCAAAAATATGCAAAAATATGCTTTTAAAATTTTGTATATAAAAGTTCTTAAAAGCATTTAAAACAATTAACAATTAAAATTTAAAGTTTTATGCACATTTTTAAGGATTTTTTAGTATAAAAATAAGATTGTTTTATTTTTTTTTTAATAATTTACCTGCATGCCGTAGCAATTTAAAAAAAACTGTTTATTTTTTTGTGGTTTTTTCAAAACTTATATTTAAAATTCCCCCTTCCCCCATAGAGCAATAATAACTTTATGGTGTGCTTTTGTTGAAAA
This sequence comes from Sarcophaga carnaria, assembly GCA_958299815.1. Classification (NCBI taxonomy): domain Eukaryota; kingdom Metazoa; phylum Arthropoda; class Insecta; order Diptera; family Sarcophagidae; genus Sarcophaga; species Sarcophaga carnaria. The sequence goes on from OY283149.1 coordinate 4,100,433, forward strand.
ACAAATACAACTTATTTTTTTTAAAAACGGTTTTTGTTTTTTGTTTTTATTTTTAAAATAATTTTATGAATAACCCCCCCCCCCCCCCCCCCCCCCTCAAATGTTTAATTTTTAAAAATTCAAAATTTTTCTGTTTATTTTTTCAATTTCTTTTTTTCAGTGTGTCTAAATGTGTAGCAAGAAAAAACATATTCCAACCCTTTAAAAAAAAATACAAAAAAAAACACAAAAATATTCCCCAGTAGCAAAGAAAAAATTGTTTTTTTTTTAAATGATTAAAGCTCAGTATGTTTATGTGTGTAAATAAATGTGCAGAAAAATAAAGACAGTTTTGAACCGTAGCGGCCATTAAGAGAAGACCCAAAAAAAGGTAAAAAAGCGAAGAGAGGAAGCAGCAGAAACCGTATAGAGGAGAACTTTTTGGAAATATTTCAACCAGTATTGCCGTAATAAACAACAATTATGCGCCATGCCAAAATTGCGGCAATACATGTCCATGGATCAGCCCTCTTCGGCGACGATAAGAAAAAAGTGAAAATAATACCATTTTATTGCATGTTTTTTTATTACAGCTTTTATGGAATATTCCTTTGTATATACACATAAGCTTTATCCTTTAAAATAAAAGCTTTTTAAGCATGTTGTTTTCCCCCATTTTTTTCTTTAATAATATGTTACCATAGCACATTTTTAAGCCAAAAGAAAAGCTTTAATAAGCTTTTTATGTCATCATAGCCTTTAACTGTTCTTTAAAGCTTTTATCCAAAATAAGTTTGCTGCTATTTCTTAACATAACCTATATTGCTTATCATGTTATTTCATGTTATTTTATGCATATGCTTTTAAAGCTTTTATCGAAAATAAGTCTGCTGCTATTTCTTAACATAACCTATATTGCTTATCATGTTATTTCACGTTATTTTAAGCATCATTTTTAAAAAGATTTTAAAAGCTTTTCTGTATTATATTTACCATTATTTTATACTATTTTCTTAAAACTTGTTTTCCTTCTAAACTTTTTTTCTAAATACCATTTTATTTAATTTTTTAAAACTTAAAAAAAAGCTTTAAAACTCTGTTACAAATTTTTAACACTTAACACTTTCGAATTCGAGATTATTTTTCCTACTTCTCTAATTTCTAGTTTTTTAACACTTTTTTCTAAAACAAATATTCCATAAACCGTAGAATTTTTCTCTCAAAATTATTTAAAAAAAAAGCTTTCCAACTCTTTTAAAGCTTTTCCTTAGTTTTGTCTAACTTTCTTGTATTTTTGCAAGTTTTTTTTAACACATTTTCTATTTTTACTTAAATTTCCTGTAATTTTTCTTAATAATTTTAAAACAAGCTTTCCAACTCATTCAGCAATTATGCTGTACATTAACCCGATTAAAGAAAATCTCACAACTCTGCTAAAATCTCACTAAAATCTGTTGGGTGAAAAAGCTCTTATATTTACCAATAATTCCTGATTTAAAATTCCTATACACTCTTATACTCGAAAAGCTCTTATAATTTCCATTAATTTTAGAATAGAATGTGTGTTAAGGAAGAGCATTTTCGCCAACACTTTTTTCTCAAGTCTTATATTATTTAATTAAAACTCTTATAAAGGGTGTTTTTTATAGAGGTATAGAACTTTAAGTTGCAATAAAACAACGATGGATTATTCGATTGACATGAATTTTATTTATCCGAAAGATAATCTTGTGGCATTACATTTTAAATATGATTTCTGGCATATGACCGCCACGGCTGGCGCGGATGTAGTCCAGTCTGGACGTCCAATTTTCGATGACTTTTTCCAACATTTGTGGCCCCGTATATCGGCAATATTACGGCGAATGTTGTCTTCCAAATGGTCAAGCGTTTGTGGCTTTACCGCATAGACCAATGACTTTACATAGCCCCACAGAAAGTAGTCTAGCGGTGTTAAATCACAAGATCTTGGAGGCCAATTCACAGGTCCAAAACGTGAAATTAGGCGGTCACCAAATGTGTCTTTCAATAAATCTATTGTGGCACGAGCTGTGTGACATGTTGCGCCGTCTTGTTGAAACCACATCTCCTGGACATCATGGTTATTCAATTCAGGAATGAAAAAGTTAGCAATCATGGCTCTATACCGATCACCATTGACTGTAACGTTCTGGCCACCATCGTTTTTGGAAAAGTACGGACCAATGATTCCACCAGCCCATAAAGCGCACCAAACAGTCAGTTTTTCTGGATGTAACGGTGTTTTCACATACAATTGAGGATTACCTTCACTCCAAATGCGGCAGTTTTGTTTGTTGACGTAGCCATTCAACCAGAAGTGCGCTTCGTTTGGCATTTGGCTTTGGCGTTTGGCTTCAAATCTTGTACGAGTTGGATTTTGTAAGCACGCAAACCAAGATCCTTCCGCAAAATCTTCCATAAAGTGGATGGACACAGATCCAATTCCTGTGCTCGATGGCGGATGGACTCATTCGGATCTTCCTCAATGCTACGCTCTACAACAGCAATAGCTTCTTCTGTACGCACCGTACAGCGTCTCTGGGGATGCGAGTTATCAATAAGAGTAAACGTGGTGCGAAAACGTTCCATTGTTAATCGAATTAACTGCTCTGATGGACGATTTTGTCGACGATAAAATGGACGTAGTGCGCGATACGTTTTCCGCACAGAACCATTATTTTCGAAATAAAATTGCACTATTATTGCAAGCGTTGTTCAGGCGTGAGTCTATTCATGATGAATTGCCAAACCAAACTGAGAATAAATCACTTGACAGCTGTTAAATCGGTCGCCATCTTGAATAGTAATGCCAACTTAAAGTTCTATACCTCTATAAAAAACACCCTTTACTTATAAATTATAATCAAAGATGTATGTTAAAATCTTTTATGCAAAAATTATTTCTAAACTCATACTCTTGTATCGCATTTGCACATTTTTTCAACTCTTATACTAAATTTTTTTCCTTCCGCGTCTTATACTGTATTATTTGATTTCCTTAAACTTATAATTTCATAAAAGCATTTGTAAATATACTCATTTATTAAGCATGGCGCCTGAAAGTATACTACAATTTTTTATATTTTTTTTTAATTAAAGCATGCACTCTTTTCTCTTGATGTTCTCTTATACTCTCTTTTAATTATTATACTTATAAATATATATATACGAACAACAACAACAAAAAAACAAAAACTGTAACATATTTTTAGGACGATGACAGCAATATGTTTCGTCTGCAACCTGCCCATTATGTCACATCAAGTGGGACTGGTGTGGTCAGGCGGCAATGGTTGGGATGATCTAGTAAGAGAGCAGGTTAGTTTCTAAAGAGCCCAAGAAATCTGAATTTTTATTAAAAAAAATGCAATTGCTTTGTGTGTTCAACAGCTGGAGGAGTCTACCATACGACAAAGACTGGGCGGAAGAAGAGATTCGGCAGCACAAATCAATACGCCTCCTAGTACATCACCGCCGCCGGGTAGGCTATAAAAATTATTTCATTTTATGAAACAAAATTTTAAAACTTTATCTACTCTTCAGGCATGCAAAGAAGACGCCGCAGTAGTTTGGCACAATTGACCGATTTATTGCGTGAATGGAGCGGCGGTGTTAAGCATGAGCAGACCAAACCACAAAGAACCACCAAGGCTCCCCTGAATAGGCGTGAAACTTTAGCAGATTTGGCACGTAGTTTGCCTTGGCGTACTTCGGTATCAGATGCTGCCACCAGTGTTGGCACTACTTATGTAGCGCCACGCAAAAGACGTGAGTCAAGTTGTGAATCAGGTTTGCGTAGCACACGCTCACGTCGTGACAGTAATACCGCTGAATTTGTCAAGCATTGGAATCGCCGTGAAAGTACTGCCGATGACATCACCACCTTGGCGGTTAATGTAGTGATAGAGCCTTCCAAAGGGGTAAGTAGTGTAAAGAAATAACCCTCTCTCTGCTCCCTCCCACACATTAACTAAATGTTCTCTTTGTATATAAACATTTACCCCGAAAAAACATGATATTCCCTCCAAAATAAAAAAACAGGGCTCGCGTCGTGATTCTGGTGAGAGTAATCATTCCAGTCGCCGTGATAGTTCCATAGGTCGTATATATACTCCTTCAACCACACCACCACCGCCACCACGCATAGGTGTTAGTCCGGTGAAGCGCGACTCGCTGGCTGCTCCTGAATTTCCCAATTTCCGTCATGAACAGCGACCCTCTACCAGTTCGGCTGGTTCCGATTCTATGCCTCTATATTCATATTCTTCTCACAATCAGGTTGACTCTTCGTGCCAGGCTTTGCCGCCACCCACTATAATTACCAGCTCGGTAACACCACCAGCTACCAGCCCTACTGCGCCCAAAAGCAGACGTGACTCCACTACACAATGTGGCCGTGTTAATCGCAGAGATTCTAAAGCGGGCATATCACCAGAAAGAGCACCCAGATTGCAGCGTTTGCAAAGGCAGGCTACGGCCTTTGACGAAAGCTGTTTGCCGGGAGGCAGTAGAAGGGGCTCACAGCCCGCTTTAAGTCCCGACCCGCCCGAAGAAGGCCAGCGACGTAATTCAAGAAGAGACTCTTTAAGTCCCGACAGTGCTTCTAGAGGCGGTAGACGTGACTCACGTACACATTTATCACCTGATCGCTCTCACGAACGTGAGGGCAGCCCTCATCGCAGACATGCCTTAAGAAGGCAAAGTTCCTCTGCCGCACGCAGTCCCAGATCGCCAGATTCAACTAGTATATGTTCTTCCAGAGATGCCAGTCCCTGTGGGCGACCGCCACCTCTGCCCGTTGTGGAACAGGGTAGCAGTCGACCAGCTATAAGAAGACAATCCACCACCGAAGAGATTCTAATAGCACGTGGGTTTAGGAGGCAATCTACCACCGAGGAAATGATACGCTGCCGTAATTTTAGACGTCAAAGTTCGCAAAGTGATGACGTGTGTCGGTAAGTACGCGAACAAAATTTAGTGCCTGAAAACACGTGAAACAATTTCAATTTCTTTTTCTTTCTTACAGTTACCGTGGTCGACGTGACTCCAGTGCCCAGATAATTGACGGCACTATAGGCACAATGACTGTTGAGACCACCAGTACTTTTTTTGATTCGAGTACTCAAACGGGTAAGTTTTAGAAATTTAAATTAACAGCGAATTAATATGAAAATTAACGTGCTTAGTGAATGTAACACCTGTTACTCACATTGCAGGTGTCTGTTCACTTAATTTGTTTCACTTTAAAATTATAAAGCTTAACATGACGTCTGTTGCATTTGAATAATTCATAATCTGTAGATATAACAAGTGAAACTTGGGCTAAAGTTATTGCTTCTTAAAAGAGGGAGGTAATACTGACCCACAGGCGAAAGTAATTCTCCACCTTATGGTCACTTTGGCGGGGCTTTATCACTCCAAAGAAAGTTTAACTTTAACACTGTTTCCCATTGAACTTTCGAATTTGTTAAAATGTACTTAAAGGAGGAAATATGTTTTAAAAAGAAAAGTTAGGTTATGGTACGTTAAAGTGTTTGCCCCTTGTGTCCTATAAAAGATTGCGTGAATATCCCAAGAGTTTGAATAAAATTTATCATCTGAACCTAGTCCTAATGGGAGATTTCACACTAGAATTTCAAGAAATGAAAGCTTGTTCTCCGGCATGGTATTTTCCAAAGATTTAGTTGCAGTCTACAGGGATAGTTCTGGACTTACAAATAAGATTGACTGTGGAATTTTCTCCAAAGGGCTTTATCTTAAAATATCTTTCAGCCTCCTTGACTACTGCAGTGTGTTGCAGGGATAAACGACGCTGTCAAAATGATGCAAGTACTAGGATTTCTATCCTCTCTATCAGCCAGTCGAAAACGGAACTCTTAATGAGGTCCCTCAAACAACGCTTGCTACAGTTTTGTGTCCTGGTAACAGAGTTATCCATGGAAATTGTGTAGCAGTAGTACCGATTACTGTGCAGCCCTTGCGCTGACCAACTTCTTTCTCTTCCCTGATTTTTGTGGAACTTGGTCAGTACAGGGGCTGCGTTCACCCGTGGCGTCACAACGGGCCGCTATGCGAGCCCAAGTGAGCTTTGTGAAATCACCACTACCACTCAGACCTAACCTAGTACCGAATACTAATTCACGAATATTTCTAACCTCCAGTTGTCTGTCTAGTATGGTCCGCTAACCTGTCCACGAATGAAGAAAATTTTGCCCAATTCACTTGGTAGTTGAATTAGAATGTGGACACATCTCCGTCACTGCATATATTACAACGTGTAATTGCTTAACGGGTAGACGTGCAATGCTTTAACATACATGCCACTCTCCTTAATCCTATGTCATCACCTTTATGAGATAAAAAATGCTTACAGGGGTGAGGGATTTCTTCCCCCCCAATACTATTAAATAACCAACTTAAAAAAAGCTCTCTTGTGAATCCCCGATTATAAGGGAAAAAGTTGTTTACTTTTGAAAACAATCTGTTTTAGTTTGAAGTGATCCGCTTGAGTGGTTGTTGAGTTAAGTTGGCAGCAAGTCAGAAGAGTTTTTGTTGACACTCGCTCGCATTAGCAGTTGTATTCGTTGGGTAATTGTGTGCGGCATACAACAACAACACTTGATTAACACTTTATGCAGCTGCAGCTGCAACAAAACTTCCATACTTGTTGCCACAATAATATTTTGTTGTTTTTTGTTCTTTTTGTTGTTTTTGTTTTCTCATTTAATTGTGATTTAATCTGGAGAAGAGAAAGAAACTGAGAAAAACAAAAAAACTAGCTTTTTATGCATTCAGAAACAAAACGAAATCAAAAAGAAAAGTTTTCCTGAACCATAGCCATGGTATCCAACCCTATAGGGCCCTAATGCAAAAAACAAGGCAAAACGAAACGAAAAAAAACGCCGTGAATCTTAATTTTCTATGAAGTTTTACTAGAGAGAGTTCCTGTTCCTGTTTTTGTTTTTGTTTTTTCTTCATCAACGATTTGTTGCTTTTAATGCTGCAGAGAAAGTTTTCTCCTAAGAATTCTTTTTACACCTCCGACTTGTTAGACGTTATTAGGCATTAACTGTACATGTAAGCTTTTTCCTCGAGTCATACATGTGGCTTCATAATGATGGTGGAATAGTTTTCACTTTCTCTCTGTTTTTTTTTGCAAATTTCAAGCTTCGTTGCAAGTTAATGTTGCCTGCCCCATAAAATATAAAAATTAAGCAGCAACAATATGTTGCAAGTAAAAAAGCAAAAAAAGTTTTTCATCTCTGCTGTTAACGTAATGCTGCTTGCACTCATACAAATGCAATATAATCGTGTACTCGACTATAATGGTAGTTATTGCCTTTTTAACTGTTATGGTGAAAGCAAAAAAAAAATTTTAAATTTCCATTTAATTAAGCGTAGTTTTTTATTGCATATTAATTGAGAAAAGACTCACATACACGCAAAAACAAATCTAATGCAAGGACAATTAAGTAAAACTGCTGGAAAATATAATTCCAACAACAGCGAAGTGTAGCACACCGTTCGTTTTATATGCCGAACCTTAAAGCTTCCCAAACTAAGGGCGATTTTTGTTTCCAAAACCTTGTGAAATGCTCATCGTAATGGTGATAGCAAGTACTCAAAGGCGTCCGAGTACAAGATTTGAAGTTTTAAACCCGCCATCAACTAGATTGGACGATATGCAAATATCGAACGTATGTACTTTCCGTAGCGTTCAGTAAAAGTTTGGCTAATTCTATGTTAAGGCTTGGCTTACTCTACATAAGAGGTTTCCCTCCGACCCATTATTGAAGCTGATGGCTGAGCTAATGACCTTAAGACAAACTGCAACTAGCTTTTGGCTCAACCTGAACTACGAATCGGGTGTTTTTTATAGAGGTATAGAACTTTAGGTTGGCATTACTTTTCAAGATGGCAACCGATTTAACAGCTGTCAAGTGATTTATTCTCAGTTTGGTTTGGCAATTCATCATGAATAGACTCACGCCTGAACAACGCTTGCAATAATAGTGCAATTTTATTTCGAAAATAATGGTTCTGTGCGGAAAACGTATCGCGCACTACGTCCATTTTATCGTCGACAAAATCGTCCATCAGAGCAGTTAACTCGATTAACCATGGAACGTTTTCGCACCACGTTTACTCTTATTGATAACTCGCATCCCCAGAGACGCTGTACGGTGCGCACAGAAGAAGCTATTGCTGCTGTAGAGCGTAGCATTGAGGAAGACCCGAATGAGTCCATCCGCCATCGAGCACAGGAATTGGATCTGTGTCCATCCACTTTATGGAAGATTTTGCGGAAGGATCTGGTTTGCGTGCTTACAAAATCCAACTCGTGCAAGAATTGAAGCCAAACGATCATCAAGTAAGGCGTAGATTCGTCGAATGGGCCCAAAACGAGATTACCGTTGTTCCCGATTTTCATAAGCGAATTTTGTTTAGCGATGAAGCGCACTTCTGGTTGAATGGCTACGTCAACAAACAAAACTGCCGCATTTGGAGTGAAGGTAATCCTCAAGTGTATGTGAAAACACCGTTACATCCAGAAAAACTGACTGTTTGGTGCGCTTTATGGGCTGGTGGAATCATTGGTACGTACTTTTTCAAAAACGATGGTGGCCAGAACGTTACAGTCAATGGTGATCGGTATAGAGCCATGATTACTAACTTTTTCATTCCTGAATTGAATAACCATGATGTCCAGGAGATGTGGTTTCAACAAGACGGCGCAACATGTCACACAGCTCGTGCCACAATAGATTTATTGAAAGACACGTTTGGTGACCGCCTAATTTCACGTTTTGAACCTGTGAATTGGCCTCCAAGATCTTGTGATTTAACACCGCTAGACTACTTTCTGTGGGGCTATGTAAAGTCATTGATCTATGCGGTAAAGCCATAAACGCTTGACCATTTGGAAGACAACATTCGCCGATATACGGCCACAAATGTTGGAAAAAGTCATCGAAAATTGGACGTCCAGATTGGACTACATCCGCGCCAGCCGTGGCGGTCATATGCCAGAAATCATATTTAAAATGTAATGCCACAAGATTATCTTTCGGATAAATAAAATTCATGTCAATCGAATAATCCATTGTTGTTTTATTGCAACTTAAAGTTCTATACCTCTATAAAAAAACACCCTTTACAAGGTCGCTTATTTTCTAGCCAAGGTATTTAACTGCGAAAGTTTGTTTGTCTTGATCAAAGTTATTCTCAGGGAATTTCACAAAAGTCAAAGGCAACTCTAGAATTAGATCGATTAAAGCTACTGCAAAGCTCTTTATTGCCAAACTGTTATCAGCCATAGCTTTACCAATTGCTCCAGCTAAACTATGCTTTCTAAGGTGGCTGCCAACTTAACATAAACCAGTATAACCGTTTTATAGCGCCTTAAAGTAGGTGAATATATTTTATATATTACGCCTAAAATTAGTCTTTATTTTTTTAATTTAAAAACAGTTTTTTGTAGATTATGTTGCTGATTCTTATCTTAAAACTTTGTTTTAAAGGAATATTATATTCATTTAATAATAAAAGGCCTAAAAGTATGCCTTACTTTTAATGATTTTAATTTGTTGCTTTTGAAGAGTATTCTAAACTTCTTTTTTATATTATAGCTTATATTACACATGAGTTATGCTACTATTTTCTATGGAACACCCTGTTACAACAATTTACTCACTTAGACATTTTGACCAAGTTATTCGACACGTTCTTAAATTAATTTTTACTCTCAATCTGTTGGCTCTCTTTCTCTCTAGCTCTCTGTATGCTTTGATGGGTACTACTTGCATTGCCACTAGAGCAACACATGATACTACTGACACCATTTTGGGTCCTTAAAAAATAGGTTAAAGGGGGAAAAGTACTTTTCTTTAAAAAGTTAAGGCACCTTAAAGCAAAACACGAAAAGGGTTTTATAAACAATTTCTGATACAAAGTGCGCGCGCATTAGGCGGACTCCAAAGCATAACGAGCAATAAATAGAGTAACAAAGCATAGCTGAAAAGGATATGACAGTTAAATATGCTAAGCAAAGTAAAGGAAAATTTGACAGCAGCAGAGAAGCAAGAACAGTACAAAAAAACAGGACCCCTCTAACTGACTGACTTCTGATAATGACTTTCAGGAATCAGTTGTTAAACAAAACGCGTACACTGCACATGGATTACGAAGAGAAAAAATAAACGGAAAATAAATTTAAAAAAATAAAAAGAATTTAGAAAAAAAATTAAAGTCTTGATAAAAATAAACAGAAAAATTAAAAGAAATCAGTTTTAAATTAAAAAATTAACCAAAAAATAAACAAAATAAATAAATGAACTCAAAAAAATTAAAAACAACTCCCTAAAGTATGCTTTAAATATTTATACAACCTCTATATGCCAATAAGAAGGGCATGCAAGTGAAAGTGAATATTTAAACAAGTGATGTTAACAAGTGCTTGATGTAAATTTCTTTCTTTTTTGTGCTGATTTTTTAAAGGCATGTTGTAAGGCTAAAACAAAAATAACAAGGCATACTTTTAGGCTCTAACAAGCAAGTTACTGTAACTATTTTAATAAATTCGCAACCAAGAAAGGCAAAGAAAAATTTATTAAAAAATCCTAAACAAATTAAAAACAAACAAAACAAGAGAAAACAACACAAAAGATTTTTTGTAAGTTGCTTAGCATATCAGCAAAAATTTCCCAAAATTACGAAACCATCAAAATTGCGGATTTTACAAAGCATGCGCCGTTTAAAATTAGTACGTATCAACATTTTATTATTAAAAGAAAATAAAACCAAAAACATTTAAAAATAAAATTAAAATTTTTATTAAAAAAAAAGAAGAAAAATTTTAAACTTAAAGAAAATTCCCATAACTTTACACCAAAAATCTGTTTTGAAAGCCACTCTCTAATGGCTTAATTTCTATTGCTTTCTAACATTTATGAATGAATAATTTCTATGCTCTCTTTAGTCTAAATATATGCTACACATACTATTTTGTATAAACATTTCTTAAAAGCATAAATTTAATGAATGAATGTCGCTAGGGAGTATCAACGCTGCCAATGAATAATAATTCTGCAGAGTTCCACTATTTAAAGGCTGTTTTATATTTTACTGTTGAAAAACATTTAAAGTTTCAAAAAAAATATTTTAAAAGCACATTTTCAAGTCTAAAAATAGGCTATAAAATAAAATATAAGCAGCCCCCTTTATATATGCAACAGTTTGTTGCATTTCCTGTTAAAACAAACGAAAAATGACAATGAAAACCAAATAACAACAAAATATCATAAAGATTTAAAAGAGAAAATCTAAGCTATTCTATAATATAGAGGGTTGAAGTGGCTGAGATATGAACCTGATTTCCACAATCTTTAAATATCCACTTTGGGACAAAACTTCACCTCACATGAACTTTTTGTTGATGATACCAGAATTTAGGCGCTGTAGTCTAGTAGTAGAGTGTTGACAATATATAACATCCGAAAAATTTATTTCTATCGGCGACTGCAGTCTTCTGGCAAAAATTCTGGGAGTAAAAAACACAATCAGTGAGGTACTCCTCAGCACCATTAAGTGACCCATTGTGCTACCACATCTCATTAAATGGAAAAACGACACTGTGGACCGTAAAGAAGAGTTATGCGCTCTAAGCCACCCAGACTTGCTCATATACCTCCGTCTCCTTAATATATTCTGTACCCTCAGAGATGTCATGAGTAGGACTCCCAGTATCTTCGCACGCGAAAGCTCTAGTACTGCAAAGTGGCACATATTAAGTGACAAGTTGTTTCTTCTTACTTCTTCTAGTCGTAAAAATCATGAGAGCGAACGCTAAGCATGCGTGCCACCCCATTAAGTATTGTACCGCGAGATGTCGATGTGATGTTTTAAAAGGATTTTAAAACGGCCTGGCTATCCAAGGCTATTCTGCTACTGGGCCTCTATTTTTATTCTCTATTTATGAGAATAATCAAAACTCCCAATTGGAAGCGTGAGCAGTGGTCCGGCAGTCTGTATAAGCTCCTGATATTTAAATCTTTAATATAAATACCACGCCAACCCTCTAGTGTACATTTCCAGAGAATTTGGAGGAGAAATCAGTTTTTCTATACTACATGACCTATTTAGTCATTGTGATATAAACCTTAGGTTTATATAGAATAGCATGAAACCTAAGGTTTATATAGAATAGCATGAGATATAAGCCTTAAGTTTATATAGAATAGCATGAGATATAAGCCTTAAGTTTATATAGAATAGCATGAGATATAAGCCTTAGGTTTATATAGAATAGCATGAAATATAAACCGAAGGTTTATATAGAATAGCATGAGATATAAGCCTTAAGTTTATATAGAATAGCATGAGATATAAGCCTTAGGTTTATATAGAATAGCATGAAATATAAACCGAAGGTTTATATAGAATAGCATGAGATATAAACCGAAGGTTTATATAGAATAGCATGAGATATAAACCGAAGGTTTATATAGAATAGCATGAGATATAAACCGAAGGTTTATATAGAATAGCATGAGATATAAACCGAAGGTTTATATAGAATAGCATGAGATATAAACCGAAGGTTTATATAGAATAGCATGAGATGTTAACCTTCGTTTTATATAGAATAGCATGAGATGTAAACCTTCGTTTTATATAGAATAGCATGAGATGTAAACCTTCGTTTTATATAGAATAGCATGAGATGTAAACCTTCGGTTTATATAGAATAGCATAAGATATAAATCTTAGGTTTATATAGAATAGCATAAGATATAAATCTTAGGTTTATATAGAATAGCATTAGATTTAAACCGAAGGTTTATATAGAATAGCATGAGATATAAACCTCAAGTATATATAGAATAGCATGAGATATAAACCATCGGTTTCTATAGAATAGCATGAGATATAAACCATCGGTTTCTATAGAATAGCATGAGATATAAATCTTAGGTTTGTATAGAATAGCATAAGATATAAACCTTCGGTTTATATAGAATAGCATGAGATGTAAACCTTAGGTTTATATAGAATAGCATGAGATGTAAACCTTAGGTTTATATAGAATAGCATGAGATGTAAACCTTAGGTTTATATAGAATAGCATGAGATGTAAACCTTAGGTTTATATAGAATAGCATGAGATGTAAACCTTAGGTTTATATAGAATAGCATGAGATGTAAACCTTAGGTTTATATAGAATAGCATGAGATGTAAACCTTAGGTTTATATAGAATAGCATGAGATGTAAACCTTAGGTTTATATAGAATAGCATGAGATGTAAACCTTAGGTTTATATAGAATAGCATGAGATATAAACCATCGGTTTATATAGAATAGCATGAGATATAAACCATCGGTTTATATAGAATAGCATGAGATGTAAACCTTAGGTTTATATAGAATAGCATGAGATGTAAACCTTAGGTTTATATAGAATAGCATGAGATGTAAACCTTCGTTTTATATAGAATAGCATGAGATGTAAACCTTCGTTTTATATAGAATAGCATGAGATGTAAACCTTCGTTTTATATAGAATAGCATGAGATGTAAACCTTCGTTTTATATAGAATAGCATGAGATGTAAACCTTAGGTTTATATAGAATAGCATGAGATGTAAACCTTAGGTTTATATAGAATAGCATGAGATGTAAACCTTAGGTTTATATAGAATAGCATGAGATGTAAACCTTCGTTTTATATAGAATAGCATGAGATGTAAACCTTCGTTTTATATAGAATAGCATGAGATGTAAACCTTCGTTTTATATAGAATAGCATGAGATGTAAACCTTCGTTTTATATAGAATAGCATGAGATGTAAACCTTCGGTTTATATAGAATAGCATGAGATGTAAACCTTCGGTTTATATAGAATAGCATAAGATATAAATCTTAGGTTTATATAGAATAGCATTAGATATAAACCGAAGGTTTATATAGAATAGCATGAGATATAAACCGAAGGTTTATATAGAATAGCATGAGATATAAACCGAAGGTTTATATAGAATAGCATGAAATATAAACCGAAGGTTTATATAGAATAGCATGAAATATAAACCGAAGGTTTATATAGAATAGCATGAAATATAAACCTAAGGTTTATATAGGATAACAGAAGACAAGACGTACATATTTCTTGTACTGAACTTTTGACTTTACTGATAAAAACATAAAATTTCTTTAAATATTTTTCTTCTTTTTACCTGCAAGCCTAATAAGCCATTAAGCCTATACAACACTTAATGGACAGCCGTCTGTGTCTGGCAATCAGTGTCCATCCCTTTTGATTTTTACCGTTTAATTATTAATTAAAGTTTTACAGCTTTTAGGCTGTTCTTTAATTCCCAAATACAAACCAACCAATCAACCACCACTACCATACAACACAAGCACATTTAACGCTTATTACCACAGTATAAAAGAAAACTTCCATTGAAATCTTTTAGCATGCTTGCAGGCTGAGACGTCAGCCAGTCAGTTAGTCAATCATACTCATTCATACTTTATTCATGCCTTTATAAGCGAAACCAACAAAAGGGGGAATGAAAATGAAAGCAAAAAAGAAAATTAATTTCAGTTTTATTAATCAACAATAATAAACGTAAATTGCCAAGAGAAAACGGTAAAAATTCATAAAATTTTATTTCACCTTAAAGTATTCAAGCAAATGTTATGCACGTACAATATTTATAATGCTACGCAGCATTAACAAAAGGAGAATATGGTTTTTCTTTATTCAAGTATTTCTCTGTATGTAGTCTCTCCAAATGATTAAAAGTGAGCAGCAGAAGTTGTAGTATTGGGAATTGAGCGAATTATTTGGACTAAAAAGTTAAATCAAAATAAATAATCCAGTCAATATGGGATTATTAGAGAGAGAGAGAGAGAGAGAGAGAATATTATTATTTGTGTGAAATTCGACTCCCAAGTGTATTATTTTTTAATTTAATTTTGGCACTGTTATTACCGTTACTCTCGAAATTATATTTCAGCAAATTATATACATTATTGGAGTTTTAAGTTTTTTTTGATGCCTAAAAGCAGGCAATAATTTTTTATTATAAATCTGATAATGTTACTCTTTCTTATGTTGAATGTTGAGCAATAAAAATCATTTATTTTCATTCATTTCACACCAAACTTCAAATCAACGTAGCACCAGGATCTTAGACGGTGTAAGAAAAACCATCTGTCAACTTTGCTACTAGTGCTCTGAGGACAACACCCACTAAGCCACTTTACGACTTGTTAAACTGGCATCCTACAGTACTTTTTGTATCGGATTGAATTACTTCTTCTGACCACATGCTAGGGGTCTAACTAATACAACGGACTGTCGGTATTGGATGGGGTCTACTGAGTGCAGTTTAGATGGTATGGGTTTTACCTGTACTCAAGGGGTACAAGCTTTCAGTAGGGCCTTCCAAGATGATTAACATTACAATGTGATGAGAAGAAGCTTAGGATAGCAGTCACCGTAGTCTAGTAAATAGTGCGAGCCGTGGTTCAAACCCCAGCATAAACATCTCGAACAAAACGAAGCATGAAAGAAAATATTTTAAACCGTGGCTCGCGCTACTCTAAAATTGACACACACAACACGGTTGGTGTGAGAAGCTAGGTTGCAATCCTGATTAAAGGAAGAATTGTTTATCAGAAGATTCCTCAGAGAAAATTGTCCAAAGAAATATTTCGCTTGGTGAGGGATGTCTGGTCCGGGGTTTAAGCCCCAGTCTCTCATATAAGCTTATATAATTTGCAATGTGCAGAATGGGCCTTGCAATCAATTTTTATTTTATTTTAAATCGTGTTTTCTATAAGAAATAAAAGTTTTTGTTGCCTTTTTTAATAAAATGTAGTTTTTAATAAAATGCACTATGGACCTTGTAAATTTGCTTATATTTTTTTTAATTAATTATTAAGACCTTGAAATTGCATTAGAAGTTCTTTTTTAATTAAAATGCATATTTTCACCTATTTTTTATGATATTTGATCGTGCACAATGGGTCAGTTTAGATGATTTTTTTTTATTTTGACGAACATATTAAAGTGTTTAAAACTGCCTCATTGTATTTAACAATTTTAACAAATATTTTAAAAATTTTAGACTCTGCACAATGGGTCTTTCAATATTTTTTTTTCTTTATTTTTATTTTCTTTAAAAACTTTTATTGCAGTTAATATTATTCTTGTTTATTATTCAACTTGCACAATGGGCTTGATATCAAAAAAAAAAAAAATTTGTTATAAAAAGTCCTAAACTCTTAGACTTTAGCAAAAAATTTGCCATATTTCCTGCAGACTGCATGCAATCTATGGCCAATACCTAAATTATGGGCAATTTTATTAAGCCCAATAGGTCTTAAATAACAACAATTTCTTGTAGCCTGTGTTTGCAAGCATTTTTCTTTTCCTTTTCTTTGTGATTTACAATAATGACCAGGTCATAAACAAAATTGCTTGTATAGTATACAGTGTAAAACAGTATAAACTAAACGATAGGAAATGAAAGCAGAAAGAAAATACAAACTCTGAGTACAAACATAGAGAAGTGAAGAACACACAGTAAAGAAAGGGAATGTAAAACCAATACCATTAGCAAGTGGGCAATAGCGATGGCGATGGCGATATGGCATCCCTAAGTTTATAAAACTGTACGTATGTACATATGTGAGTAGCGTACCTATGGCTATACAAACATTAAGTCATATTAAGGTAATGAATGTTTGTTATTGTTTACCTCCCCCTCATAGAAAATGCCAGCAACGCTGGATAGAGTCAGTCTATTACAGAAATTACTTGAACAATAGAACGATAAGAGGACCTCCAGGCAAGCTGGACATAATGAAATACCTGCTGCTGCTGGTGTTGCTGTTGCTCTTTTTGCAAGGAGTATTGACGACAATAAAATAATTTATAAATACACAGGTACTGACTACAGACAGAGCGACAGAAAGACAAAGAGAGAGAGAGAGAGAGAGAGAGAGAGTGAGACGTAAAACGAGTAAGAATTAGTCAATGGAACCTTTAGCGTACACAGTATTAAAAATGTGAAACGTAGTAAGAAAGAAATAAAATAAATTGTAATCCAAGAGATTTACAACACAATGACAGTTAACACATGCCTTAATATGCTCACCCACTCACTTATACATACACATACGTACATACATACATACGTAAGGATCTAAACAAGGATACACGAGGGGACACATTAAACTTCGCCGGTTAGAAATTTAATTAAGTCGTATACTCTTAACAAATTGCTTAAACACCAAAGTAAAACGAAAATACGCAAACAGAGCTGGCAAAAGAAAAGAAAACACCTAAAACTAGGCAACAAATTTTCAAAAAAATATCTTAAAATTTCCAAAAAAAAAATGGAAAATAAAATCCTTAAATTTAAAGGAACGATGATACCTCTCTAAACGAAAACAGGCAAGCAGAGCTGGTAAGAAGAAAGAAAAATAGAAAATTCGAAATGAAAGGCACCTAAAACTAGGCAAGAAAGTGGAACTGTATTTCGCATAAGCTCCGTAAATCACTGCCGAATATTCTCTGTAATGCCATTGAATTAAAATTACAAAAAATATGGGAAAAAGTTCACTCATAGCATCATTAATTGATATCGCGCGGTTTAAGAAACGTATAGCGGAATGAAAAAGGCTTGTTGAGGCGGTAAGTTCCTTGTAGGATCGAAGTAAATGCCTATGTATAATCCGCATATGTAATTATAGTAAAAAAAATCAAGTACTTATAAATCAAATTTCGTATTAAAATACCAGAGTACCTAAAAATATGCACCATTTCTTAAGATAAGATAATTCTTAAGATTCCTATCGAAATAAACACAATTTTTTTAAAAATTAAGTTAAATTGACTTAAGAAATATTTTAAAAGATTTTAAATACCTAAAAGTATGCAACATTTTCGAAAAGCTAAAATAAAAATAACCTCTGAATTTATTAAGCATGTGCTTATTTGAAAGCGTGTGCAATATATTGCAGAAGTTTTATAATTTTTAAATGCATTTTGAAACAAAATAAACCAAGAAGTTGTTATAAGTTAACTGGCGTCTTAACTCATACTATACTTTATATGGAAAAAAATTATAAACGTCATATTTTGCTTTCACAAAAACTCAAAATGTCTAGACTTTATTGTTCTGCGAAAAAGAAAACACATTGAAAAGCAAAATAAACAACATTTTGCGCTTAACGCCTTAAAGTAGACATTCACTTTTGATAGGAATTTAAAGCTGTTTTGAGTGAAAAACCCTTTTCAAACAACTTAACTATGGACAGCTCTGTTTTCACTTGTCCAAGTCTTCTGTTTTTTTTTTTGTCTTATGGTTTGTATGTTATTGCCTGAATAGCAGAGGGGAGTGTTTCCCCTTTTGTACTCCTTCATTTTTCTTTATTATTTTTGGTTTTATGTTTTCATTTCTTGATGTCCCTTTAATTTTAATTCTTTACCATTTACCAATAGTATCAGGGGTTATTTTTTCTGTCTTTTTTATGTTTTTATTAATGATGATGTATGTGATCAATTTGTCCTTCAAACTGGGTGTCAGACTATTTCATTGTATAGCTATTGAGGGTTTGAGTTTCAAGTTTCGTGCGTGGAAGTGAAGGTTTTTTTCGTTGTTTTTTTGGGTCATAAATTTTTTATTTCCTTTGACAATATTTCAAGGTAAAAATACAAAGAAAGAGAAGTGGAAGTAATAAAGCCCACCACAAGAATAGAACCACTTATTTACAATTATTGGAAATTCAAAGCATACAAACAGGCGCACTTGCCTAAAGCAATACATCTATAGCAATACATAAAACGTATGCCTTAGTTAAGGTAATAAAACTGGCAAGACTGGACATACTTTGAAATTACCGCATGTCCATAATGAACTTGTCAATAATTCATATTAAAAATTTAACATTCATTTGTAAAAAAACTTATGTTCACGTCCACTTCTTGCGCTTTATTTCGTATATACACTTTAACTTGTCTAACTAATCCCTAAATGTATACTTTAATTTATTATTTTAATAACCCTTAAATGTATACCTTACCACAGCATTGTAATTTACGTCTAAGCCCTGTGCTCTTACTCTTGGCCAACACCCTTTTTACGTATTTTTATTTTGTTACTACATACGTTTATTGATAAAAATGTTGCATATGTTAGGGTAGTTAATAAATTAATTGTTTGTCTAAATCAGGGTAAGGTAATAAAAAAAAACTCCAATAAGTTTTTGGAGGTCAATTTGAAGATTTAATTAAGAGAACTTAATGAGAAAACCAATGGAAAAATATTCAAACTTTCTAGAAGTCACCAATAGCCTAAAAGTAGGCTACAATTTGAAACTTTATTTATAGAGCTTTAAAATAAATGCTACAGAGTATATTCCTGTCCGTTTATACTCTTGAAGACAATAGAAACTTTAATATACCTTGACGCTGAAACAGATTGAATCAGATTAACTAATGAAAAGTGAGTGAAACTAAAGGTCAAGTGATATCTGATATATAGTAATACAATACCTAACACTGAAGACTTAGATGTGGATTCTATCCTTCTAATCCTTCTATTTGGTAATCAATGATTACTGCTCTCCACTCTAACGTAGTAATAAATTAAAAGTATATTCTTAGCTTTGGCTACATTATGATGAATTGACATGGACCCTAGTCATTCGGGCAATCGATAGAATACTATTGGATAAGTGTGCACTTTTATGGGGTTATCTAACTGTATGGATCCTATGAAGAAGCGATAGAGTCTGAAGCCAAGTCATTTATCTTTGAAAGATCAATTGAGAGTTTAGATTGCTAAGCATACTTTTCTTCCTATTGGGAGAGAAGTTTCTACATCATGGGTGAATACATTTTTCAATATACTTTCGCTTAATGCATGTCAAAGAACAGCCAAGGAGGAATTAAAGAACCAACCGCTTTGTTATCAGTCAAAATCCTGTGAAAGGAATCTTGTGTTAATTTTTGAAAGAATTAATTTTAATGTGATAAAAAAATTTATAAAATTTTACGTTTTTTATAAATACTTAAAGCCATAAGTAATCAGATTATATGTAGTGCATGTGCCCCTTAAAATATACTTTAAAAAATATATAAAAAAACATGTTTATCGAATTCGTATTTAAATTGTATTGTGTTCAAAGTATTTCGATATTAAAGTTTTTGTTATTGGCCATCAAAAATCAATAAAACGATTAAAATCAGTTAAGCTGCTTAAAATATATGACAAACATTTCTATTTGCCTGTCTCTCTTCACTCTCTCTTGGTCTCCATACTTTTCAGTTTTTTTTTTTGGGTTTATTTTTTCATTTCATTTTCTTTTATTGTGAAACATATTTAGTTGCCATAAAGTATGCAACATTATAATTTAATAACTCAAACATTTAGTTGAGGTTCATTGCTGCTGTTATTTTCAAAGTTGTTGGTGTTGTTGTTGTTGTTGTTGTTGTTACAAATAACATTATATACAGTTATGATTTTATAAATGCAGTAGTTTTAGTAGTACATAGTAGTGCCAGTATACATGGTACATGTTGTTGTTGTTGTTTCGGTTTTAATTTGTTTTTAATTTTCGTAAAGCATGCTGATGCATATCACATGCATTTAATTAAATAAAATGATATTTAAAATGCAAACACACACACTAACACTCACATACAAATAACGACACACTTGCTCTTGCTCTTTGTGTATCGTTCTCACTCTCTCTCTCTCTCTTGCATACATAGCAAAAGCAGGTATATTTAAGAGACTCATGTGTTATACTGCCTGCTATAAGAGATACCCGACATCGTTCCACTGGCACTGTGTGTATGTGTATGAGTAACATAAGTAAACAATGAAAAATGAAAATATTTAAGCATACATTTAGGCTTATTCTACACTGGCGCATACGTTTATAGCAACAACACCTACACTTGTGTTAGCTATTTTCTGTTTCTGCTTGCCCTCCCCCCCCTCCCCCCGACTTCCAGCTTCTTCACCTTTTGCTTAATAGTCTTCGTGTGGGTTCAAATTTTGCCGTGCCCCTCCTTATCTAAAAGCCTATAATTTATGAAAAATACATGAAAACAATGGCAAAGCACGTGCTGGCTGGTTGGCTGCTGGCATGAAAAATAAAATTAAAAATAATCTGTGGAAGCAAAAAAAATTAGAAAAAACACGGAAAAAGCAGTGTGTTTTGTTAAAAGATTAAAATGCAAATAATTTGTGGTGTGTGCTTTATGGCGCTGTATATATGTATGTATATGGATGCCCCCCACTGTTAGCATCAGAAAACTAATATTATAATAATGACAGCATTTTGTTTATGATGAATAATATTTATTAAATAATTATTTACTTATTTACTTATTTAAATAAATTATTATTAAATTTATGCTTGCACTTTTTTTAAAGCCTAAAAATATGCCATAAATAAATATAATAATTTCATAATGTTCGCTACTTTTTCGCTTTTCGAGGATTGCAATTTAAATTGTTCTTGTCTTAAATAAAGCAACTGTTTATTTATTTCAATATAACCTCATAATTTCATAGAGAACAATGCGCTCTCGATTTCATCAAGCGATCATTGGAGTACGAAAATTAAACTCCCCTCACGCGTTTTACTACCATTGATTAGCAATGTTAACTTTCGTTCAACTTATGCTTCACCCGTTTTCGATCTGAAAACTTTTAGAAATTCATTGTTGATTTGTCTGTCAACTTCTAGAATTTTACTGTTGAGTGATTATAGTTTTTTTTTCGGTATTTTTCATAAAGACTTCACTTAGTCTTGTCGAAAGAAATATTTTTTTTTAATATAAGAGCTGAGGGTAAAAACCTTTAAGCTCTCCTAAAAAAACTAACACATTACACATTCGCCTCGCACAAATAATTATTTTGTTTTACTCTACTTTCTTTTCCTTTCTTTCCTTCATTCCCTTCTGTCTCTATGGCCTTATTCTCTACATTCTTCTCAATTTTTTTCCAATACTAACACAGTGATTTCCATTACTCCTGCTATGTATCTACAATGCATGCTTCTTTTAGTAAATATCTATGGTTTAGGGCTCCGCTATGGTTTGTATCCATGCTTATAGAAAACGACCAAAAGTTGCTGCATCCATTTTAAAATTTTATCCATTTGCTGATTTAGCTTTAGATGAGTTGTATTCGGCCTTAAGAATAACCTCTCTGGCCGTTTGCATTGTTTATTCACATAGTGCATAATATTCACCGGTTCGTGACTAAACTTAGTTCTAGAACTTTCCTAATTTCCTGTACTAGATTACATTTTCTCTCTCTCTACAATTACAATTAAAATTTCAATTAAAATTTTAGAAAATTACCGCCTAACAAATGATTGTCTTTGAAATAAATTTCATAATTACCCCAACCTCCCGTGTCACCTCTGTCGCTAACCCCCTTCCCTAGCTTCCTTTCAAAACTCATTTGTTGTGGTAATCAATCATCACAGCCGAAAATGATTTGAAGAAAGACGTGCTGTTTTTTTTTCACTACAAACGGCTTAAGAAAACGGCAAATATTTCTAGAAATTCCACAAGCAGCTTTACTCCCCTCGTTTCGTTTCCTTGCCATTTAAGTTTAGAAGAACTTGAAGAAATATGCCCAAGATGATAAAAATGAAGCGCAATAATTTTCATTTGTTTTTAGCGTTAAAGTGTCATTTGTTACAGAAACATGTTGAAACAGTGCAGAAAAAGAAAAAAGTGAAACTGTTGTCTACTGCCAGAAGCATAACCACCACTGGAGTAATGCTGCCATACAATTGTTATTTCATGTGCCATTTGTCAAATGTTGTGTTAAAAGAATAAATGGCCTGAAGGTTTTAATGCCAAGACATTATGGCAAAGACAGCAGCAGGAGCGCAAAAAGAAAACAGAATTTGCATAATACAGACGTAATTTGCCATTTCAACGCTTGCCCCCCTTTCTACTCTTATGCCATGGCACCTCAAAGTAGGCAACAAAATAAATGATTGTTCACAGTAAATTGTTTTGACATGTTGCAGCAGGCAGTGTTTTTAATTTGCTGGTGGTTATTCTAATATGTACTACAGAATGGATAATAAATAATAGCTTTTGAAATAATAACTGTAAATTTAAAATTTAAAACTATTTTCGTAATGACCAATTAAATTCTGAGTCCTTTATCAGAAGCTTCGAAGAGATAACGTAGAACTCTGGTATCACAATGGGCCCTGAGTGGCCTAAGTGCGTCCACTGCAATTGTCTACCTGTGCTCTTTTGAGCAATAAAACTCACATGAATTGTTTTAATACTCAGTAGTCAAGTTTCTGTTGTCTTAACCTTGTCGTCCAGACTTTAGTTGGGTTGATAACTTCACTATAAATCTGTAACTTGTTTGGGTTGGTTGCCTTACTAAGTATATTTAATTGTCTATCCTGTTGCTATTGCTGGAATCCTTTACAAATTATTAAAAAATTCCTTTTGAAATATTTTATTCCTTTCTTCTTCTTTTTCATGTACTACCCGTACATAATGGCTGCATATTTAAATAATTTTTTTATTATTCTTGCCTGCAACACCATCTATATTTGCCATTCTAATGGTATTCATGGCAAGTGGATTTTACTTGTTCTCTTTTCCACTCTCACTCTTGTTCTCTCTCTCTCTCGGTCTCTGGGTCTATGAATTCCAACAAATAAAATAATTTAATGGCATTAAAAAGAAAAAGAAAGAAAAACTCAAGTGGAATATATGGAAATTTGTTTTTTCTTGTTGTTGTTCTGGTTGTTGTTGTCGAATGAGTATTTGAAATGCCAGATAATTGTCACAGGATATTCACAGTCTATATAAGTCGACAGTCAACAACGACGACAACTCAATTTACAGGGAATGCCAAAGATAGCCATAGTGGGGGGTGGAGGTTAGGAAAATGTTATTGAAGTTTTTGTCTTCTGTATGTTCATGGTATTCGTAGGAAAGGAGTTAATTTTTTTTTTCATAAAAAAGGGTGTGTTACTACTGACTTTAACATTAATCCTGGCCCTTGTCTTACTTAAATTTAAAGGAATTTAGCTTTCAATATCCTGCTGCTTTTTATATTTCAAGAAATCAACTAGTTTCGCTCTCTTTCTCTTTCTCTACTTGTCTGTCTGCATTTGTATTTGAGTTTGTTGTTCGTCTTGGTTTTTATTTTCCTTTGGTTTGTGGGTCAATGAAACCACAAAAGGATTAAAGATTCTTAATGAAAATACAAAAGGATTTGGATTCAATTTTTTCAATTTCAATTTCAAAAGTCATGTTTAGAAATGAAATTGAAAATAAGATTTGAAAAGCATTTTAAAAAAATTGTCAAGTGAATTATTTCATACTTCAATTATGCATATTTTCTTTAAGTGGCATGCGTTCCCTTCCTTAAAAATCGAATTTCTAAAAAATCAATTTCAAAACACCAACAAAATTTGGTGCCTACTTTCAGGGTAAACTTTAGGTCAATGAACAAATTGCCTGTAATTACTTTAAAAAGGTATTTTTTGTTTCCTTTATGGTTAAACTACTATTATTTACAAATGTATAAAGGTTTTCAGAAAATATGGCATAAATGTTCTTTTCAGTTAGCCTAAAAATATGCACGGATTTTTTTCTTTCTTAATTTTTTTCGTGAGAAAACTCATTTTTTAAGAAAATTTAATTGGAAAGTTTATAGGAAAATATCATTGGTAGATTTCATTTCTTTCTCTTTGCTCCATTCTCCCCCCCCCCTCTCCAATTTCATATTAAAGACTTTGATAAATTACTGTTTAATGTTTTAAAATATGACTTCTGGTTTTTATTGTTTAAAAAAAAAGAGGAAGAAAAATAGAACTCGAAAGAGAACATCGTCATCATCATCATCTCAACTTTAGTTTATTACTGGTGTGGTAATTAGATTCTCTTCTTAGAATTACAGTAATCTGCTCTGCTTTGATTGCATACTTTTAGGCGTTTTCTATTCAAAATGAAAAACCAAAGCACAGCATAAAAGATTATGATGAATTGCTTGATTTTTCAATTAAATTTCTAACGTGGTTTTCTCTAGAGATGGTGGCAAGGGAGAAATATAAATAATGTTGTTGTTATTGTTGTTTTTGTCATTTTGAAAATTATTCTGAATTGATTCGTTAAGTGTTAATGAGGCGTAAATGTTCGCTAACACACACAATGAAATTAAAATAAAATATTGTTGGGGAAAAGAAATCCAAACAGAAGAAATAAAATTTAAAAAAAGATCGTATAAGCACTTGGCAGAAACATAATATTAATCACACATTCTTTGAAATTTATTTTGTTTATAAAGAAGAAATAGTGACTCAGGGCGAAATACGAAAAATTGCGTGGTTGAAACAGCAAAAACAATACTGGCAATTGTCATTCAGCTAGGAAAAATGCATATCCAGCAAAAAGGTACAATTCAGCAAATAAAATTTTGTGTTACATTTACTGAAAAATGTAAAATAATGCAATTCAGCTAAGCAAACCTTTAATTCAGCTGCAAAAAATCAAATTCAGCTACATGTAAACCTAGAAGGACAGTTCTTTTTTTCATCCACCAACATTATCATGGCAAAAATATATCACATTGCAATTCAGCTACAAAAAATTTAATTCAGCTAACAACAGTATTTTTCAGCCACAAAAATTTTAATTCAGAGAAAAATTAAGAATTGATAATTCAGCTCAAAAAAAGATTCCATTTAATATGTTATTACGTTTAAAACTTGCAGTTATTAAAACTTAAGTGCCTAATTTTGGGGTTTTTTAAAATCTGCGACTTTTAGTTTCACACAAAAATTTATAGCCGTTCACTTATGTTTTTATTTGATGGTCATATGACCAAGTTTTATAGACTCTTTCCCTCTCTCTCTCTCTCTCTCTCTCTCTCTGTTTTTCCCTGTGTGTGTTTGATTGTATAACTGTAGGCTTTTTTAATGTTAAGCCTTACCATAGGCAATAGTTTTTTTCTTCGCTTTTTTTAGTTGGCAAGCAAGAGTGTTATAATCAAGTTAAATAGTGAAAGAAGTGGGGAAAGAAAGCAAAAACCAACTGCATGCCTGTTAACTTTGGTTTATTGTTATGGCCATTATAGTTGGTTTTAATTGCAATTATAACAGTAAAAACTGCAAAAGGCAACAAACATTTGAAATAAAAATAAATTTGTTGCCTATAAACACACAACACATTGTGGACAATTTAAATTGTCAGCTGAAAAGTATGCAATTAAAGCCAACACTTCATATGAGACAATGAAAATCACGAAAAATATGAAAATTATTCTAAGTAAAGTAGACATATGAGAGTGGAATTTAAAAATAATAGAGAGAGAGGGAGAGAGAGAGAAAGAGAAAGTGTTACAGCATTAAACATAATTATGCATAAATTTTACACTCAAATGTAGGCAATAATTTGTCTATCTTATATTATAATATTATCCCCTTATGTAAATATTGTATTACAAACAACAAATTTATCTAAAAAGAAATAAACTTCTTAGGATCTTAGCATAAGTACTTACGCCTTAATCTATACAACTTAATGTTCATAATTTTTAACATAATTTTAGGAGTTTTACAAATTCTTCTTTCATAAAATAAATACCCAAGATTATAAGGTATTAAAGCCTAAAGAACTTTTTTATTTCAGTACTTCTTCAATAACTTCTTTAGACCTTTAGAGGGTTGGTTTTAAGCCCTCGTATAAAATTTTTTAAGGCTGCTATTTAGATGCTTTAAAAATGTTAACAGCTTAAAAAGATTTCCATTTCATCAAAGTGATGCAGTGATAACAATAAATTTAAGTAAAATTTTTAACTTTTTTTTTGTTGAAAATCCCTACAGAAAAATAGTAATTAAATTGCATTTTTTTCAAGCATATTTTTAATATAAAAAATAAGCACGAACACAAGTATTAAAACAGCATTAAATGCATAAAAACAGTTGAAAAAGAACACACGTTTTTAAAACTTAATTAAAATGCCAAAGGGAAACCTTTTTCCCTTTTTTACAAACAAATATCAACTGAAAAAAAGAAATAATAACCAGGTTCATTTATCACATAAACAGCATCAGGTTTACTTTATACGACCAATCCCCCTTATAAGAAATGCAAACATTCTGAAGAAAATTAAAAAGAGAAATTAATTGAAAAATCATAAAAACCAAATTAATTACAAAATAAATGACACAAATCTTAAGCAAAGCTTTGCTAACCCCATAAAATATGCAATGAAAATTTAACAAATATTTAAACAAATTAAAAAACCTTAAAAAACGTGTTCTTCTCCCCATTTAAAAGAAACTTCCTTATAGAATTTAAAAATTTTTCGATAACAAAATTTTTCGATAACAACAATTTTCTATATAAATTTTTCGATAACAATTTTCTATATAAAATTTTTCGATAACAACAATTTTATAAAGAAAATATTTTTATAGAATTTTTAGAATTTTTATATAGAAACACGATTTCGATAACAACAATTTTATATAGAAAACATTTTTATGGAATTTTTTTATAGAAAATTTTTCGATAACATTTCTAATAGAATTTTTTCTTTTCCTAATATTGGTTCCTTTTTTAATTCTGTATTTATATTATATTTCTGTCCATAATCATAATCCTTCGTACATTTTTAGAAGGCTTATAGAGAGGGAAATTAAATCATATCTTCGCTATTGATGCCCCTGCATGAAATCCCTTTATTTAAGGATTATATTTCATATCATCGCCAGAGATGTTCATTTCACCACTTTTTTGTTGTTGTTTTTGTATAATCAGTTACAATCAAGCGGCTTTATGGTCATGGAAATGAACGTAACCTGCTGATTTCTAACGACAGCTGCTGTTTTCAGTTCGCAACTACAATATTTCATTGTTTTTTATGTATGTGTGTTATAATTCATTAAAATACTCATATTACTGTTATAATTATGAAAAATATTCAGTAAAAAGAAAACTAAATTTTGATTACATTAATAATTTTCTTTCCAGCATGATTATCGAATGTTTTTGGTTCTGTTTTTTTTTGATTATCATTACAACTTTTTGTGACTCAAATAAGGCCCAGAATTATTATGAGATTGTTATTAGTTGAGGGATTCATTACAATGCCATCCATTTAATGAAGGCTGTTAATAACTGCGACCATATGTTGCTGCAAAGGAGCAATAATTGTTTCATAAATGAGGAAATTCCAAGAAAATAAGAAACTATTTAACAAAAACAGTAGCCATAATGAGGGAAAATCATAGCATACAACAATTCCACTAAGAAAAACATCAACACAGCTGCAGAAAACTAAACTGAGCAATATACATATGTATGTTAGATATCAATGATACTAAATTAAATCAAAACAATTTAATTATATTACAAAAATAGGAAATTTTTCGATAACACCAACTTTCTGTAAAATAGCTTCCGATAACAATAATTTTCTATAGGAACTCTTTCGATAACAACAATTTTCTATAGAAACTGTTTCAATAACAACAATTTTCTATCGAAACTGTTTCGATAACACCAACTTTCTACAGAAACTGTTTAGATAACATCAATTTTCTATAGAAATTGTTCCGATAGCAACAATTTTTTATAAAATTTGTTTCGATAACAACAATTTTCTAAAAAAAAAGTGATTCGATAACTACAATTTTCTATAGAAAGAGTTTTGATAACAACAATTCTCTATAGAAATTGTTTCGATAACAACAATTCTCTATAGAAATCGTTTCGATAACAACAATTCTCTATAGAAATTGTTTCAATAACAAAAATTTTCTATAGAAATTGTTTCGATAAAAACAATTTTCTATAGAAATTGTTTCGATAACAACAATTTTCTATAGAAATTGTTTTGATAACAACAATTTTCTATAGAAATTGTTTCGATAACAACAATTTTCTTTAGAAACTGTTTCGATAACAACAATTTTCTTTAGAAACTGTTTCGATAACAATAATTTTCTTTAGAAACTGTTTCGATAACAATAATTTTCTATAAAATCTGTTTCGATAAAAACAATTTTCTATAAAAACTGTTCGATAACAATAATTTTCTATAGAAACTGTTTCGCTAACAACAGTATTCCATAGAAACTTTATCGATAACAATAATTTTCCATAGAAAATTTTTCGATAACAAATGCTTTCTTTCAATTATTTTTTCAGAACCTTCACCACTCTACGATAACAATCATTATCATGAGGAATGTTTACGCTGCAATTCCTGTGGTTTGAATTTGACTGGACGCAATCAGAAACGGGCCAGAAGATTCAAAGTAAGTAAAAAAGAATTGCTAACTATTTGAAATGTCTTGAATTTGGAATCTTTGGAATGGTTGTTATTCCTTATTCCGTAGAACCAAATACTTTGCGACCTGCATTTTGCAGACGTTGCCCTAATGGAGTGCTCCGATTTTATGCAACAGCTGAGAAGCTTTAAACCCCAGTCATTAGGTTGTGCTGTTGCTAGGCGTAAAAGTTCAACAACATTAATATTTCCACTGCCACCACAGGCATGTTCAGGTAAGTTTTACAGTTTTAAAGTTTTTTTTTTAAGAGCCTAACTAAACAAAATTGTAGCGTGTGTTAAGGGGTTTAAAGGATAAAATGTGTGCCTTAAGGAATATCATATTTCAAGCATAATTAACTGAATGTAATTATAATTTTTTGCTAACAAATAATCTTTTTTTTTGCATTAACCCGGTTTTTATAGTGAAAAATAGTGATGCGGGCAAAAGGAATTGTAAACCTTTTGTCTGCCATTTGCTGAAGCATATGAAACTATAATTAAAGCCATATGGCATTATGGATTTAATTGCAAACTGTCCTTATCTTTTACAAGG
Source organism: Sarcophaga carnaria (assembly GCA_958299815.1). Classification (NCBI taxonomy): domain Eukaryota; kingdom Metazoa; phylum Arthropoda; class Insecta; order Diptera; family Sarcophagidae; genus Sarcophaga; species Sarcophaga carnaria. Next base: position 4,130,352 of record OY283149.1, read on the forward strand.
ACTGCAAGAAAAAAAGGATATTTTATATAATGGAATGGAATTATAAAAAACTGAAACATAAATAAACAATAAAACTGGGATAATAAAAAAGGAAATCATAATAATTTTATTAAATGAGGCGCGTATACTTAATATTTAATAGCATAACTGCCATGCATACATACGTAGACAATAAAAAAATGTCTTCTTTTTATATTAATTTAACCCCTAAAAAGGATTTTTATGGATATAATTTTTTAATAAAAAAATTTAAAAAATTTGTCACGTTATTTTATCTTCTCATACCGCACTCCATTCATTCTTTGTTTCATTTCAATTTCTTAAAAGCTCACATAAAATGTGAAGAATTTTTTTATTGTTTGACATTTTTTTTATTGCCTTTCATAAGCAAATAGTCATGTCTCAATGGCTAAAGCTTAATTTCAATTTCTTTTTTACAGTTTTAGTACTTTTCTTTACAGTAAGACGGTAAGGAAATAAAATTTTTCTTTTAAATTTTGTGTTTCAAAAAAGTTAATATTTTTAATAAAAAAAACCATAAGTTTTCCTTAATTTCCGTTGTTTTCTAATTAAAATTTCCACAAATTCTAGCTTTTATTGAACTCCTTAAGCTATACTTCCTCCACGAATTTGATTTCATAACAAAAATTGAAATTCAATTTTATTTCTAACAACAAAAAGTATTCAATTACAAAAGCAATACAATAAATTTACAGTTACACACTCTCTTCGAGCACTAATCTAAGCAAGCACCAACAAAATGCGTGTTTGTGTTTAGAAAACCCCATTAAAAACATAAACAAATACAACCACAACAAATAAATAAAGAGAATAGAATTTAAAACTGTATATTAACACAGTAACTCTCCATTCTCTTTGCTTTTAACTCAACTCATATTACGAACAAAACCAGTTTTAATTATACAAACAAGCACATGTACACAGGCATGCATGTCCATGCATTTCTACATTTAATGCTGTATCCTGCATTGTTTGTGTTGTTTTACTTTCTAACTTGTTAATATGATTACAATTACATGTTGTTATTGTTGTTGTGGTTGTGCTGTTATTGCTCTCAGTATTTATGCATACCATATGAGAGAGAGAGAGAGTAATATTTAGAAAAACAACATTATTATGTTACTCTTCTTCAAACACAAGAAAATCTTGTTTATCATAAAGTCGTTGTATTTATTTTTATGCAGAGTGCCTGCTTTTGTACGTGTGTTTATGCGTGTGTGTGTGTGTGTAAGTATAAAATACTGTATTTATGTAAACTCATTTAATACTTTTCTAAGTAGATTTTCTCTTTTTTTGTTTTGAAGACAACAACATAAGATCAAAACAAAACACATGCATGCTTATTGCCCATTAAAATAAATGAAAAAGAGATTTCTTATGAATGTTCATACACACACACACGTAGAATCAAATATGTATAGGTAAAACAGACTTAATACAAAACAAAATAGAATATTTTATTGTAAAAACAAATCGAAAAAAATGGGAAAACTAATATAAAACAAACTATTTATGAATAACAAAAGCAAATCAAAAATATTTTTTATACAAAATCTTCGATAACAAATATTTTCTTTTGGAAAATTTTCGATAAATATATTTCAACTAAAGTTATAATTTTGAATGTTTCAATGGAAATATTATGTTTTGAAAAATAAATACAAAAGAAAATTAATAACAGCAAGTTTACTGCAGAAAATGTGTGGAAAAGTTTTCGATAACAAGAATTTCTGTATACAAATTTTCTAAAACAATAATTTTCTATAGAACAGTTTTCGATAACAATAATTTTTATAGAACAATTTTCGATAACAATAATTTTCTATAGATCAGTTTTCGATAACAATAATTTTTATAGAACAATTTTCGATAACAATAATTTTCTATAGAACAGTTTTCTATAACAATAATTTTTATAGAACAATTTTCGATAACAATAATTTTCCTATAGAAAATTTTTCGATAACAATAATTTTCCTATAGAAAATTTTTCGATAACAATAATTTTTTTATAGAAAATTTTTCGATAACAATAATTTTTTTATAGAAAATGTTTCGATAACAAAATATATAGAAAATTATTGTTTTGTTCGATAACAATAATTTTTTATACAAAATTTTTCGATAACAATAATTTTCTATAGAAAATTATTCGATAACAATAATTTTTGGGTAACAATAATATTCTAAGGAAATTTTTCGATAACAACAATTTAGAAAACAAAGGTTACCAAAATTCCCTATAGATTTTATTGATCGATAACGAAAATAAAAAATAATGAAATATTACATACAAAATTATAATTATCGATGATTATATTTAAAAAACAAAACTTTAGGTATCTTTAATTAAAACTGTTTCTTACTTTTATTTTTGTAATGGTTTTGAAAATTCTTTTTATTGTTTGCTTCCATTAAAATCAATGTCTGCCTTTGCGGTTACTTTGTTGTAACATGCCTGTGTTACTTTCAAGTCTTCAAAAATTCAAAAGAAGACAAAGAAGAAAAGATTCATACATCAAGTGCAGGCATGATAATCAATCACCAACGCAACCGAAAACCCTCAAACCACAGTCTGTCATTTATTACGGCAAAAGCTACCCTTTAAATGTCATTGTAAATCAATTAGTAAATTGAGAATTGAAGTGCGTCTGTGTGAGTGTGTGTGTATGTGGTATGTGATTGCCTTTGTGTGTGGTATGTTTACTAATCTGTTAGATTGTTGAGACCACAACAAAGCGACAACAATGAGGACAGAAAAAGAACAATTTGACAATTGTATGCATCGAGACCTTTTCAGACACATGACAAGGGCTACTATCGGAGGAGAGGGAATAAGAAAAAGGGAAACCAAAAAAACAATAAAAATAAAAATTGATATTATAAATGACCTTCATTTTTATTTAAAATGGGAATGTTGAACGGCAATCAATGGAATTCCTGAATTAAGAGGAATTTATTTCAAAATGTAATCACGTTAATGTAAAGAATACTTAAAAAAAAAAATATTTTAAAATCAAGTTTTTATTTTAATATTATCCTGCTCATTGTTGAGCATTATTGTTGAGCGTGAGTAGTGCCTTAAGGCAGACAGAAGTTATGTGTTATCATAAAAGCCATATCAAATGAAAGAAAGAGACACAAGATTTCTAAAGACGAATAACGTTTGAAGAGCATTTAAACACTCAAACAGAGTTTTATTAGTATTTTAATCTTTTTTTCAACAAACAAAAACTAACAGTAACAACAACACATTATTGAAAAACACTCAATAAGTGCGAAGAGAGGGAGAGGTAGTGTGCTTTTTTTTTACTATAACTAAGGCATGTAAACACTCAATACTGTTATATTTTCTTTATTAATGAGAGAGTGCATATGTTTGAAGGCAGCTTTATTACTATATTGTTCGTTCATAGGCAAACAATAAATTATAGTAACAACAACAATAACTTAGAAATTCTAGGAGAAATTCTACAATACAATGATGTATTGTTTACACTTTTTTGTATTGCATTAGCTTTGACTCAATGACTAATACACGCATATTTCGTATTGACTCGCTGTAAAAGAAATCTAAACAAACAACGACAACCAACGAATACAAACACTCAATACTTACATACTTCTAGAGTGTGTCAGCCTCAATCTAGAGAGTTAGTAGAGGTAATTGTAACGTATTAAGCAGCAGAGGGAAGGAGAGCCTTCACAAAGCCTAATACTATGATGTATTGTTTACAATTGTTTCATTGCTTTGCTTATACATAAAGTGGTCGGTCTGGTCACTAATACAACAATAACTAACGTAAATAGACTCACAATATTTATATTTTTTATTTTTGTTATTAGAGAGTAAGCAGAGAGAGAGAGAGAGAGTTTGTTTTTCTTTTTGATATTGTATTTAGAAAAGTGTATGTTGGTTTTCAAGTGTGTGGTTAAAAAAATGTACTGCTTTAATAAGCAATAACAAGAGATACAGGAATAAAGAGAGTTAAAGTAGAAATGAGTGTAAATAAGTGTCTATGAGTGTTATATTGTAATACAAAGGCTCTTTATTGTTACTTTGATTTGCTTTAGCAGCAGTTATTTTAATAAAAAATTAAAGTGAAAGAGAAAGAGAAAGAGGGAGAGAATAAGTGAGTAAGTATTGGAAATTATGATGTATTGTTTACAATACATACATATTCCTGTTTATAATGCTTGTTTTTATTTTGTTTATATTGACCATAATGACGCCGTTTTTTCCGTACTTTCTCCTATTGTTAGTTAAACAACAATAAAAAAAATATTTTTTTTTCTATGTGTATGTACATGTACATTTATGTTAGTAAAGCCATGCATTTAGCTGTTTGTTGTGTATATTTGTGTGTGTTTGTATATTAAGCTGAAGCTTAACCAAGTGACATTTAAATGGTATTCTTTATCAAAAAAAAAAAATAAAATAAAATAAAATAAAAAAAATCCTCAGCTAAGCATTATGTCAAGGGGGGTTTATAAGAAGCATTTTAGTGTTTTCCTTGCTGTTAGGGGATAAACACTTCTTTGTCTGTTTGTCCATTTTTTCGGTTTCTTTTGTCTTTTATTATAAAAAAAACCCAAAACAAAATAGAAAAACTAAAACATTTTTAACATTTCACCTCATATTTTAGGGCCACATAATAAATCGCCCGCATAAAAGTAACAGTTTCCATACATTTATTACGTCTTTTTATATTATTGTCTATGATTTATGGTCAGCTTTTATTTGATGTACTATAATAACAGTTAAATAAATGGTCTCTCTCTCTATCTCTCTCTGTCTCCCTGACTTACTCTCTTTTTATAGCCTACAAAATGTATAGCATTTATAGAAATTGTGGAAATATTAAAAACATATTTTTCTTGTTTTTGTCTTAAGCCAAAGACTTAAGAACACATGTTGGTGGTAGGGGGAAGGGAGCTATATTTTACAAAGTTTTGTTAAAATTTATTACAACAACATTTATTAGTTAGGATTTATGATTGATAAGTTTGATTGATTGAAATTCTTTTCAAAAATGTTGTTTTTTTTTTTTTGTTTGTTTTTGTATTAGGAAAAAGGTTAAAAGAAAAGCCCACAGGTTTGGTAAATTGCCTTAAAAAAATTTTTCGGTGGTTATATAAAAAAAAATAACTTTTCCTTTATTTTCAAATGGAGTACAATACAAAAAATGAAGCTTAGGACGTGAATTGTAATTAATTTTGAATAAAATTATATAAAATTCTGGCTTTCTAGGCACAATTCTGACCTAATTTTGAAGACTCCTATTTAATTTACACCATTAAAACAAAGCTCGAAACATGTAGTAATCTAAACGTGGATGTACGGGTATTAAAATATTTTTCGTAAATTAATATTAAGGCCTACTTTAAGGCGGTAGACTTGTTAAATTTTAAGAAATCATTTATTGCTTGAATACTAGTATACCTCTCTAGAAAAAACTGAAAATTTATTTTATTTATTTATTTATTTATTTAAACTTTCTTTCAACACTTTTCTATAGCTGACCATAAAATTTATTGCCTACTTTCAGGCATCTAACACAACCCCACTCAATCAACTTATCATCAATAAGCAACAACAAAAAGCTGAAAAGGCTGTACATTAGAACTGTAAAATGTATTCTAAATTATGAAAAGTTTCTAAAAAAAAAGTTTTCATAACAAATTTCATAATAAATATTGTATGCGTATGTGACTTTTTTTTTTATTGCAGCCTAAATATAGGCTAAGTTTTGTGGACAGACAAACAAAGTAAATAAAAAATATGCTACCCAAAGAACGTTTTCTAAAAAGAAACGTAAAGTTTAGATACTCAACACAACGCAATAAAACTTTTTGACTATTTTTTGGGCGCTTTTTTAAGTGTTTTTCTTTCTGTGTGACTTTTTAAAGCATATTTTAAGGGGTTCTTTAGCACTGCTACTATAATAATATATAGAAAACTTTAGTTAAACTTTAAAACAAAGAAAAGTGGGAAAGAAAAAACTACTTTTTGGCGCATAATAAACACTTTATAAATATGAAAAGTAATAAAAATAGAAAGCAGTGATGAGAGGAGTGGAAAAGGGGAAAGAGTAAAGGTAGGAGTACAGGCACTAAGAGTTTTGCCAAAGACAGTCAATTGCAGATATAAAAAAAATTTAAAGTGAAATTTCCTGTGGTATAGGCAGTTAAATTCGTTTCTTCTTGTTTTAGTGAAGCCTACTTTTAGGATGCTTTTTTATTATTAAAGAACTGCTATAAAAATGAATTGCTTTTTTCATTATTCAGGCATATCATATATGGGAGGCATTGGATTTTGAATCTGCAATTTTGCGGTTTTACACCAAAACTTTGATACTAAGGATATGCCATCAACCATGGGAATAACTAATGTTATCGATAGCAGTAGATAACATTTAAAATTAGATTTGGTAATGCTATGCCAAATTAAGACCTTTGATATCACGAAACCCTAATTAGACAGATCGCAAATCGTAGAACCAAACAATTTTTCTTTATATGCTTAAAATATTCGCCAGTTTCATATCAGAGACTGCACCTGATATTCTATTTTCACTGGGCCAAATCCAAATCTATTCTAAAAAGCCTACTTTATGGGTTTTACCATATTTATTACCTAACTTTAGTAAAATATTTACATATCGTTAAAGACATTTCAATTACCCATATAAAAACCTTACATAAATTTCTTTTGCCTACTTTTAGGCTGTTAAGCTTTATTAATAACCTGTTAACAAATTATTCTATTATTAAAGACTCCATTAAAGGGGACACCTTAATCTAAAATAAATAATAAAACGAAACCCTAACCCTTATGTTAACTTTTAACAACATATTACAATAACATTATAAATTTATAGTCTACTTTTAGGCTGCTTTATAACCAAAGTATTAATAATAATATTTATATTCTATTTACATAAATCTAATAACCCAAGACTTATTATTTTATTAACGCTGTTCTTGTTGCTGTTGTTAAGCAAGTAAACAAAATTTATTGATAGCAGCCACCAGACATGTTTTTGGCAAAAGTCAAAAAACCTAAAAGTAGACACCATACGATGTTATATTGTGTATTATTTATGGGAAATTTGTTGCTTAACTAAATAAAGGTTATAATATTGTATGAGTAGATACTGTTTTGCAATATATGGTTGAGTTAAAAATAAAGATACGAATATGATATGATACGTAGACAGTTACCATATACACACAAAATTATTGGCTTATGAGTATTATTAAAAAGATACATAAAAATTGAAGTATACTTTTAGGAGAAAGGAAAATAGAATGGAATTTTTATTAAAGAATACTTAAGATTGTTGAATAAAAGTTATTAAACAGTGGAATGTTTTTTTTATGAACTAGAACAATTCTTAGTAACAGAAAATTTCTTCTGGATTTGGCTAAAATTGTGCCTCTGAATGTTTGTAGACTTTATAGGTCCATTCTTCTAGCTTAACAGTTATATTAATCATAGGGTTTTTAGCCTGACTAAGAGAAGTATTCATGTTGTCCAACATAAGATCTTGAACACACGCTCCCACTCAGCAGACTGTTGCCAAAAGCTCATGCGGGTGCAATAAATTTGGCATGAAAAGTTTCTCAAAAAAATCTGTCGTTCGGATTCGACTTTAAACTTTAAGTCACATCACTCTCGGATACAATTAATTTCAATTCAACGTCAGTATAACCTTGGAACTAAATTTCATGTATAAGCGATCGTATGACTCGAATAATTGTGGCGAAATCGCCATTCAGGCGATATATTATCGAATTCAGGATTTTGGACAAAGTGGAGCTTTCGATAAGTATGGTCTGCCTATCTACCAGCACTTTGTGTCCAGATAAAAGGGGATTACATTTTTGTACATATTTTTATCAACATGTCTGAATGATCAATTCTCGAAGTTACCAATCCCTCATTGCCTTTATTTTGAGGTATCGAGTGAGCATACTTTGAGGGGCTAAATATTAAAAAAAACTGGCTTAACTAGTTTTTCTTTTTACTTTTATTAAATAAATCGCAAACTCTGCTGCTTAAGTGTAGCATAATTTAAGAACGAAACGGTATTCCTTTATTTTTGTATTATTTTCTATAAAATTATTAAAGTCTACTTCTAGGTTTTCATTAGTTAATTTGATAGTTTAATCCTTCAAACTTAAACAAGTTTTGTGCGAGGAGAATCTTTAAAACTATTGCTAAACATGAGAATTTAAAAAAAAAATATCAAAGCATACATATTTACAAGCTCAGACCTTATTAGTATGAGCAAAACTTTTGAAAGCATTTAATGGGTTTTCATGTTGTGAATTAAGTTGCTTTTCTATGGCTTAACTTCGTTGCAAGCAAATTTGTTTTGAAATAAATTTCATGAGATTATAAACTACAACGTAGATGATGACATAAAAATCGTTTGTAGAACGTGAAAAAATCTTAATTTTCTCATATAAAAAAAAGAAATAAAGTGGAGAGGGGAAAATGGAAATAGAATGTGTGTATGAACTTAATGCTATAATTTGCTCGTCTTACCAATAACACTTGACTCTCGATTACTCTAAACCCCATATTATCACAACCACATAGACAAGGAACTATGTACGACGGCAATGTAAATATGATTTAAAATGTCATCACTTGGAGACTCATATTCAGTGTATTAGATTTTCAAGCTCATTTGTTGACTATTGTTTCACGTTTCTTGCCCCAACGCCCTCATATTATTTCATATAAACAACACGAAACAAAGCAAAGAAAAAAATTGAAGCATATAACCAGGCGGTGTTTTTTTTATAGACATGATTATGACTTTAAATTTGTAGACAATTGTTTCTCTCTCCCTCTCTTCTCTCCGCAAATAAAAAAGGAACAACAGATTATTTTTCCTCTCTTCTTGTCCTGTGCTGCCATTGAGTATAAGCGAACAGAAAGAAAAAACTAAGGCATATAACCAGGCGCTCTATATTTTGCTTTGACATGATTATGACTTCAAATGCTTAGAAAATATATAAAAAACAAAAACAAGTTCTCAAATAAATATGAAAATATTGTGAAAATGATATGAAAACTTTATGCTAAACAAGCATTTAACAAACTACGTGAGAAGATTTTTTAAAATGAAAATAGTAAACAAGGCAAGAAGAGTTCTTGGATCTTGTAAAGCGAAAGACGAAAAATGTGAGCATTGGTGTTGAAACGTTAAATGATGACTCATGAAGCGATTGTGTCAAGGCTATAGTGGAAAAAACTTTAGCTCTTCGAAAGAAAACTAGAAGTAAACAATGCAAGTTTTAATGAAAATAGTTGGGAAATTTTCTATATTAAAGCAAATAACACCTAAAAGTAGGCAATAAATTTAATGCTTAACAAAAATAGGCAACAAAAATTAACATTCAGAGCAAGAGAGTCCCTTTGACCAGGATTTGGGAAAAATTCATTCCTTGCATAGCATTTCCTCGGGACCTGTTCGACCACTAGGTTGAGCTGACCGAAACTTAATCCAGGGATCTTTGTTTTATTGAAACTGTTTTCATTTAATGAAAATTTCTATAAAAATAAAGGGCAAGAACCCTGAAAATAGTCTTTACTCTTTGTTTTCTTTTTTAATAAAGATCAGAATATTTTCTTTTAATCAAAAGGTACACCAGGTACACCTTTCTTCCATCATAAATTGCTTTTTAATACCCAAAAAATAAAACAAAAATAACCAAACAAACCTAAAAGTAGACTTAAAAAAAGTATGACAATTGCCTTAAAATAGCCTTTTTTTGGTTCTTGCATGATTCCTTCAATTCTTTATGAAATATTGGGCTGTGGTATAGGCTTTGTTTTATATCTTAGAGCCTTTGTTGCTGTCAGTTTTACAAACAAAAAGTAGGCTTAAGTACGCTAAAGCCTTTTCATATTACAACGCCTTTGTGTAAGCTTTAATATATTTTTTTAGATTCTCTTCTCTGACAAACCCTTTTTTCTGTCAAACCTTTTTAACAAAAAATAAAACCGAAGAAAAAGAAGAACATGTTATTGTTAATAATTGTGAGGCCGTTTGTCGACGACATTTGAGAAAATTTCACACCTAATTATACATTTCCTACCAGCCCGCCTGCCTTTACTAACATTTTAAGGACAACCAAATGCCAAATACTTATCAAAAGGACGACAACGATAACAGAAGCAGCAGCATTATGAACCCACGCTATATAATTTATTTTGTAGCAGCCTTTTAGGCAGCATAACTTTTTCTTTCATGCTTTTATTATAGTTTGATTGTCAGGCAAATTTAATTTTGGGCAATACACAACCACAACCTTTTAGGAAACAACCTTATTAGGAAAGAAAAAAATTCCCAATACGCGCATACCTAGACTGTCATACAAATACTTTGCCTAACTTACACACACACACACCAATACATTTTCTATACACACATACACACGCGAAAAATTTCCTATTTAACATACACAATTTCCTGGTGCTTTATTTTACAGTGTAACCGCGTAATTAATTAAATACAAACAAATTATGCCACCGATACCACCACCACCACCACCGACATTTTTTTCTTTATGACTCTGCGCGCTGTGGTATTGGTGTGGTTCATTGTGGTTGTAATATATACAGTTTAGTTGGTGGGGTTAATAAAGGTCAAAGGTGGAAAAATAAATTAAAAAAATTATGTGGCATACTTTTAGGAGCCTTTAAACATAAAAATTCTTACAAGGAACGTGAAATTAAGTACCGAACCACCACTTTCAAGTAAAAAATGGTTGCCCATTCGTGGCAGATCTTTAGGTTATCTACATAGTAGAAGTCCAGAAGTCATCATAGTCTAGTAGGTAGTATATTGCCTTAGTTGACGTGATCCCAGACATCTGGAACAAAACGAAATACAAAATAATGTTTCTTCGCTGCCTTCCACTCAATAATTTTCCTATCAATAGCCTGACTGAAGTGTTGTAGCGACAAACTGTGTGAATAAATAGAGTGGTTTGAGCTCGATGGTGTACAATGTAGAACGTTTTATTAAGTGAAATGTGTTTAAAAATGTTTTAACCATTAAACTATTTAACAGCCTAAAATTATGCCACGTGTTTTGTTGTTTTTTTATAGAAAGTTACCAGATTCGTTCTTTGTGGAGAACAGAGATAAAAATCTTCGAAAAATTTCAAAATTAATTGACGTTTATACCTTTACATGACAGCTGAACAAACAAACAAAAGGAAAATAAAAGTAAAGCACAACTAACAGGCGCATATAAAGGAAAACAAACAAAGATTTCCTTTTGTAATCAAATAAAAAAGGAAAATTTTAATTAATTTCCGTGTGTTTTCTTTATCGTTTAACAACAGTGACAGTGTAAAGTTAAATTAAATTTAAAAAAAAAAATTAAAAAAATATTAAAAAATAATCAAAACTGACCGTAAAAAGCTGCTTTAAATGTACACAGAAGAGTGTAAGTGTAAGTGTTAGAGAGTGGCAAAAAAGTGGCATTTCACCTGTCGTTCCCTGTAAGATGGTAGCAACAAAGCTGTGATTATTTCACCCTCTTGGCAATTGCTTGGTGTTACTTCTTACAGTGACTGCTGGGTGGAAAACAATCCAACAACATAAACATTCAACGTAAAATTCTAAAATTCAGCAACAAATAATGGAGATAAAAAATTAACGATAAAATAAAGTAAAAAAAAATTAAATGTTGCTGTCAAAAATTTCTGTGCAGAAAGGCCACCGTAAAGAGTAGCCGTTAATGAAAGCCCCTAAAGTAGGCAATGATTTTTATAATTTAAGAGAAGTTGGCCGTAAACAAAGAAAGGGAGAACAGTAAACAGAGAACATAATAATGAAACATTAAATGAAGTTTACATTTTCCGGTTAAATAAATTTGACATTGAGGCCATGAACCTCCTACAAAGATAAAATGAAAGTGTGTCATAAGCAGGAGAAGAGAGATAGATTCAGAGAAAACTAAAGAAGAGAAAGATTTTTTTCTTAAACGGAGAGAGGGAGAGAAAAAGAGAAAGAGGGAGAACTGATTTTCTAAAAAGAAAAGATAAACAGGAGGAGGCTAAAACTCTGAGAGCAAATAAAATTTGCATGAAAAGTTTCTCAAAAAATCTGTCGTCTCTAAACTGTAGATCCCACCACTCATCGATAAAATTAACACACACAACATGGGTTATATGGGAGCTAGGTTGTAATCCTAACTAAAAAGTTCGAATATCGATGAGACCTTATAGAGATCATCTGGGGCTTAATCTCCTGCTTGACAGCATCGGGTATTTGGAGATATTCCCTTGGATATTGGGATCCATGCCATAGGCCCAATTTGATTAGTACTCGATTGGATACGTGAAGAATTTATCTCCTTTAGTCGGTAGTCGACTATTAATGGAATTAAGTGTTCTCAGCTTTTACTGAAACGCGCAGAGAACAGTTCTGGTATTATTTTGTTGAAGTTAGGAGCGTTGTTGAGTCTTAAGGTGGAAATGTAAGACCAATCTCTGGCATAGATAAGCACATTTTAAACCCCTGGTGAAATTTTAAATGCCTCGCTGTTATTATTCTCTTTTAACATAGAAAACAAATGCGATGGTTGCTGTTGATAATATCAATAAAAAAATAAACAACAAATACATCTGTATAAATATAAGCTTTCCCTTATTATTTTCCCTCTTTTTTTATAAATTTGCGCAGAAAAATTCCCATAAATATTCTCGATTCAATTTTTTTAAATCAAATAAAGGGAAATTTATTTGTTCCCGAACATTTTTCTACCGCTGGTGTTTATAACAACAACACACTACATTGTATACCGTATTACGAATTTTATTTATTAAAACAACAACAACAAGCAACAACAACTGTGTGTCTTTATCTCAATTTGCTAAAAAAAAAAATTCAATTACAAAAACATAAATTATGTGCTCTACTAATCTCTTTCAAACAAAATTAAGGAAATTTATTTGTTCCCCATATTCAATATTTCTTTTGCCTACCACTTATGCTAGTAAAGAAAGACAATTTTTCACTCACCCTATTTCCACTACACACGGAAGTCCCTCTTGCATTGTTTTTATTGTAAGGCAAGTCATTCTACTTGATCGAAAATTTATATGAAAAACACTCAATTGCTTATGTATTCTTGAGTCATTCTCATAAAAATTTCCAATTGACCAAAATCATTTGCCGTACAAAAACAATTTCTTATGCATCTCGTCGTCACACTTTTAACACACACAAACATGCTTTTCTACGACAGCATTTTTTTCTTTTCTTTTCATTTTTATGGGAGCACCCTCTTAAATTTAATGAACTTTTTTCTTCTTTGATTTTCATTATTTTCTTTTATTTTTTTCATATAAAACTTATGATTTCTTATATATTATAAACTTAATTTACTTTTTAACACACAATTTTAATAAAAACAACCGAATTTAACAATAAATTTTTAATTTTCTTTTCCTATCACGAAAATAACATCCGACCTGTTGCACTTTTATTAAAGAAACTAAAAATGTCGCCGTTTTATTTACCAATTTCCCACTTTAGTACAAAAATATCCCTTTAATTTCGTTACTTCATACTTATGTTTTATATGTTGAATGTTGTTGTTTTTGTTTTAAAGTCTTTTGTAGGTGACCTTTGCTTACTCTCTTCCCTTTTGTGCGTGTGATCACAAGATGTTGATAGCGACGAATGCTGTTACGCATGCGTACATTGTGTGTATGGGTTTTTTACTGCAATTCTCTTTGGGCTATTTTTGTTCGTTTTTTTTTCATGTAAATAGTGACTGTGTTGTTGCTATGTATTTTATTTAAAGATTTGAGATTTTTTCTGCTTTTTTGTTGCCATGTTTAGATTACGGTCAAAGAATTTACTTTTTAATGTGTTTCAAATTAGTATTTAAGCTTTGTTCAATAAAAGCAACAAAACAACAACAATATAACATTTATTTAGAACAGCTGTATTTCTTTATTATTTTTACTGCTAATACTACTACTGCTGCTGCTGCTATTAAACTGCACCAACAGTGTTGTCATTGTTGCGGTTTTTTTAATGAATCGATGTATTTAAGCGTTAAATTCTAATTGTTTCTACTTCTGGTTGAATTATTTAATTTTTAATCTTTAATCATTGTGAACGTTATTTTTTTGGTTTTTTGTTTTTGTTTATCAAAATAATAATAGAACATGAATAAGTTTAACTCAAATTTAATTAAACACAAATTGTTATTAGCAAAATTAAATAAGCAAAGAAACATATTAGAAAAATTTAGAATTCAAAACAATCATTCTTTAGCATGTAATTGAGAGCCAAGGCTGTAACATATTTACCTCAAGCTAAAAGAGTTGAGGTTTTTCGTAAAAATGAACTGAAAATGTCATTAAAAAAACGCTAAAAATTCACGACAAAGAGTAACTAATTCTTTTGATCTCTTTTAATAATTTTTAAGCACTTATTGAAACCGCAATTGGCCTCAAAGCAATACATAAAGATTTTTTTCGATAAGAGATTTGATTTGCTGATATATAAACAAAGAAGGATTCAGATTCCCCCTCGGTTTATACATTAGGGGTTCTGACTTCAGACGTTCTTATAGGCTGTCAGATGACTTCAGAATGTTAGAGAAGCAGGTCAAGGTTGAATGTTTTGAAAGGGGCGTTATGTTTGTTAGGGGACGAGATTTTGCTTTGAAAATTTCTTATTTTATTCAGATAGACAAAATGCCATCAAATTCCTCACCAACAGCACTTTGACGTCCGTTTTCATCTACGGTTAAATAGGATTTCTCAATAAAAATTTTAATTATTCAAAAATACCTCCTGTTTGGATTCAAAAACATAAAAATACCATCGGAAATTGCAAGAGCTTCTACGGAACTTGTAATCTCCGACATTTTACAAGGCATAGTTAATCCAATTTTCTTAATTAAACTAGAAACTGTCACTTGTTGCAGAAAAATTCTAATAAATATTCTCATTTCTACTCTATTTAACTCAGAACGAAGGAATTGTATTTGTTCCCTAAACATTTTGTAATAACACCACACTACATTGTATACGGTGTTATGAATTTTATTTATAAAAACAACAAAAACAACCACAATACAATTCGCAACATTACTGAGAGTCTTTCTCTCAATTCGCTTTTGTAAATCCAAGTACAAAAACAACACACATTCTATCTCATGTGCTAAAATTAAATCAAGGAAATTTATTTATTCCCTGTATTCAATATTTGCTTTGCATACCACCCCCCTTAAGCTAGTAAAGAAAAGCATTGTTGACTTACCTTATTTACACCACACACGGAACTCCCTCTTACATTGTTTTTATTGTAAGGCAAGTCATTCTACTTGATCGAAAATTTATATGAAAAAACACTCAATTGCTTATGTATTCTTGAGTCATTCTCATTAAAATTTCCAATTGACCAAACTCACTTGCCGCACAAAAACAATTTCTTATGCATCTCGTCGTCACACTTTTAACACACACACATACTTTTCTACGACACCATTTTTTTCTTTTTTTTCATTTTTATGGGAGCACCCTCATAAACTTAATGAACTTTTTTCTTTTTAGATTTTCATTATTTTCTTTCCCTTTTTTCATATAAAACTTATGATTTCTTATATTTTATAAATTTAATTTACTTTTTAACACACGATTTTAATAGAAACAACCGAATTTATCAATAATTTCTTAATTTTCTTTTTCTTTCACGAAATAACATCCGACCTGTTGCACTTTTATTAAAGAAACTAAAAATGTCGCCGTTTTATTTACCAATTTCCCACTTTAGTACAAAAATATCCCTTTAATTTCGTAACTGCATACTTATGTTTTATATGTTGAATGTTGTTGTTTTTGTTTTAAAATCTTCAGTTGTAGGTGACCTTTGCTTACTCTCTTCCCTTTTGTGCGTGTGATCTCTTAATGTTTTGTGTGGTTACGAGTGTATAGTAAGCACTGTAGCGATTATAATTTAATTATAATAATAAAGATTTCGTGTCTCTCAATGCTGATACTTCTCCGTATATTTTACTAAAATTCCTTTTCTAAATTTTATTTCAGAAATTTTGTTTTTTCCTATACTTTGCTTAACGGATTTTTTGCTGTGTTTTGTTTTTGCAACACATTTAATCTCTTTGTCTCTCTATATTTACTCTTTTTTGTGCATGTTGTTTTTGTTTTGCTTAATGTAACTGCATATCAACTGATTTTGCTTGTGGATTGTACAGTGAGTGGCTGGTAAAATGAAAGTGTGATGCTTTTTATACAATGAGTGACGGTTAAAAAAGCCGTTTCCTAAAAAAGCGTTAATTTTTTATTTAGAATCAATTCTTATCGAAATTCAAAGGGTTTTTCAAAAAAATAAATTAAATATCTTTCATAAGCTTAAAGCAAAGCTTAAATACTAATTTGAAGCACAGTAAAAAGTAAATTCTTTGATCGTAATCATGCACAAACTAAACATGGCAACAAAAAAGCAGAAAAAATCTCAAATCTTAATATAAAATAGCAACAACACAGTCATTATTTACATGAAAAAAACAAACAAAAACAAACACATTGTACGCATGCGTAACAGAATTCGTTGCTATCAACATCACGTGATCACACGCAGAAAAGGGAAGAGAGTAAACAAAGGTCACCTACAAAAGACTAAAATAAAAACAACAACATTCAACATATAAAACATAAATATGCAGTAACGAAATTAAAGGGATATTTTTGTACTAAAGTGGGAAATTGGTGAATACAACGGCGACATTTTTAGTTTCTTTAATAAAAGTGCGACAGGTCGGATGTTATTTTCGTGAAAGAAAAAGAAAATTAAAAAATTATTGATAAATTCGGTTGTTTTTATTAAAATTGTGTGTTAAAAAGTAAATTAAGCTTATAAAATATAAGAAATCATAAGTTTTATATGAAAAAAATAAAAGAAAATAATGAAAATCAAAGAAGAAAAAAGTTCATTAAGTTTATGAGGGTGCTCCCATAAAAATGAAAAAAAGAAAAAAATGGTGTCTTAAAAAAAGTATGTGTATGTGTTAAAAGTGTGACGACGAGATGTATAAGAAATTGTTTTTGTACGGCAAGTGATTGCGGTCAATGCAGAACAGTGTAAGAGGGAGTTCCGTGTGTGGTGTAAATAAGGTAAGTCAACAATGCTTTTCTTTACTAGCTTAAGGGGGGTGGTATGCAAAGCAAATATTGAATATGGGGAATAAATAAATTTCCTTGATTTAATTTTAGCACATGAGATAGAATGTGTGTTGTTTTTGTACTTGGATTTACAATAGCGAATTGAGAGAAAGACTCTCAGTAATATTGCGAATTGTATTGTTGTTGTTTTTGTTGTTATAATAAATAAAATTCATAACACCGTATACAATGTAGTGTGGTGTTGTTACGAAATGTTTAGGGAACAAATAAATTTCCTTTGTAATGAGTTAAATAGAGTAGAAGCGAGAATATCTATTGGAGTTTTTCTCGGTATTGAACGGTTTTATTAAGAGAGATGAAAGTTAATTTGTGAACTAACAAATTTCCTTCGTTTTGAATTAAGGAGGGTGAAAGGAAAGACTCATTGCAAGGGTTTGTAATTAAAAATGTAGTGAAAACAAATAGAAAGAGAGCCGTATTTTCTTTTTGATCTTTAAATAAAATCGGTTTTTAAAAGAAGGGAAAATTTGTAAACCCCTTATTTGTTGTGTTTATTAAGAGTGTAAGAAAGTTACACAGGGAATAAATAAAATTCTTTTGTTTTATGTCAAAGAGAGTAGAAAACGGAAGCCATATCTGATGTTTTCAGATTTGGAATGAAGTCGTGTAGTCTAGTTGGTAGTGTGTTCTCTTATTAGACGTGAGGCCACGGTTCAAACCCCGGTTCAGTCATCTCCAACAAAATGAAAAATATCTTTTCTGCAACTTCCTCTCAGCGAATTTCTGGCAAAAAAAATTCTTTCATATAAAATTGGTTGTAAAATCTTAACATTATGAAATTTTTTTTTAAAGTAAAACCATACCTTTAAGTTTTACTTGTTAATCTTCAAAGTGAAAAAGGAAAACAAATTTTTTTTGAAACACGAAATGTCCTTGACCTTTGAACCTATTGTTACTAGGTGTTTTTGTTATTTTCTTAATTATTAAAATGTCTTACAAAGCAAGCAAGCGTAAAGCTTTTAATTTAATTCCTTTTAAACTTGTCTCTCCCTCCCTGAGTATAATGCAAAGCAAAAACCCATATTACGCCTAAGGTTATGCTTCAAAATGTAATTTTTTTCTTCCTCCTGCTTTACACATCTTAAAAGTTTTTTTTTTTCTTTATTTGTATTTGTTTAAGCATGCATGAGGCATCAGCATCGGTATGAGTGGTGTCGTATACTGCATGCAATTTGTATAATAAAATCAGGAAAGTAAAGTATAATGATCATTACGAACCTCACACCATCCTTATGATGTTCAATGTCGGCGACATCATATGCTCATCATATACGCTTTTAACTGAAATGACACTTGAAAGTTCGCCTGCTGCATACTAATGACTGTGACTTGACTGACTTGACTGTTTTGATGTGTGTAATAATTCTGGTATTGGCAACGGATGGAGAAAGGATTTAAATTCTCTATTTAATAAAGATTAAAATGTGGTTAAAAATCCTTTAAAGAAAAGGATACCATTACTAAGCAGACATGCAGAATTTATTAAATTTCTCTGAATTGTAATATTTAAGCATCAATGATTTCAGAAATTTTTTAATAATTGAAATTGTGATCAAACTTCTAAGAAATTATATGGTTTTTTAAAGCTTACTTTAAAGCTTACTTTAAGGGGTTTAAAATAGCAAAGTCTATATGTTAATTCATGGAGAGCTTTATTGGCCTCTAGAGTAACATTACAAGGGTCAATGCCTATGTAGGTTATAATCTATTACATTTGTTTTGCTAATTGATCCTGTGTGATCAATTAATTTACATATCTTAGCTAAGGTAAATAATTGCTAACTATAAAATGTAACAGGTTTTCTTGCTTCTCAAGGCTAAGACAATTAATGTACATTGTTTACCTACATCTTAAGACGTACCAACTTGAAATTATTGCCGTCTTAGATAATAATTTCAAATACTTTGAGTTTTACATAAATTTGACTTATGTAAATAATTATTTTACATATTTTCCATGGTGTATACAATTTCAGGCCACTAAATTAAATTATTTTTCTTGCATCGTAAGCCTAGAAAAATTAATTATTTTGAAAATTTCAAATATTTTCAATTGTTTACATCATGTAAATAATGTAAATTGCGATGTACAACTACGATTTCTCTTCAAAAGTTCTTTTAATTAAGACTTACGTATTGCTTTCGTTGATATATAAGCACAAAGTCCTATTATACATTATTTACCTGAGGCCAGAAATTAATTTTTGTAAAAAAATGCTTTCCTTTTCCTTTTTGTTATTTGTTTAACATGTCCCCATAATTTGTTTAACCCCTTTGGGTAACTGCATTACTTTACTGTTATTTAATTTACCAAGAATTTTAACAGATTTCGTTGCTACACGTTTTGCATTTTTCCTGTGTTATTCTTTACTCTGTGTATTGCGGCAAAAGGTGTTGAAATCGAAACAGAAAATGAACTGCATGTGCTGCAAATTACACAGTTTCCTTGACCTTTTTGCCTCCATTTAAGCCGCCTAACAGAGAGAGTAAGAGAGAGAGACAGAAAAAAAAGAATGAGAGTAAAAGTTTTTTACCCTATATTATCACCATAGTTTTATTGTTTTATTTTCGTATTCCCCCTCCTGTTACCACATATTTTACCTCATTTACATTTTATTGTGCGGCTGACCCTTTAGTGCAGTTTTACTTGACGGCAGTGCCAACGTAAATGAGTGTGTGTATGTGCAATGTGGCATAAAATTTGTAAAATCTGTCTGTTTTTACATTCCCTGGTAGCAGCAGCATAAGTAACAATAGTTGTATATGTATTTCCAGCAACAACGAAACCTGCACGGAAGTTGAAACCCAAAATTAAAATCTAAGACAGCTACCCTAAAAAAAAAACACAAATTCACCACATGTGGCTCCATCACAAGCAGGAGGCACACATTTTTTGCTTGTGTGGCATGTAAAGAAGAGAACATGTGTTACAAAGCCATGATAATCAAAAGTAAAAGCTATTGTCTGTTACTTTATGTAGGGATGACACTTACTTTGCTTGAAAAATTACACTTAAAATTTCTTAAGAATTTAATATTGTATATAAAATTAAATTATTTACATCAAGGTAAACAATGTTAAAAATTGTATAAAATTATTTGCAAAGATAGATTATTTAAATAGTTGCATAAAAAGATTACTTTATAGAAAATTAGATGAACTTTAATTGTTTACATGAAGGTAAACAATATAAAAACTGGAAAAGAATAGTTTACATAAGGTAAACAATTAGAGGATAGTGTAAAAATTATTATTTTCCGTATAAAATTTCTTAGAAATGAAAAATATGCATAAAATTAAATTGTTTACATAAATGTAAAAAATGTAAAAAATTCAAAATATGTAAAAAAAATGTAATAAATTATTGAAAAGAAAATTGTATCTTTCTAAAGGTAGATTACGTAAACAATGTAATCAAATGTTTAATTCAAATAGTCTTTTTATGCTGATGATTTATAGCACAAATCTGCCCTTTTCTTTACCTTTTTGGAAATTAAGCTTTTCCTGCCATAAAGTGTTTTGTTCTTTTTTTTTAGTGTTATTTTACCGTTACGCTTTTATAACCCCCATAAGTATTTTATTACATTCAGCGAAAGCAATAAATAATAATTGACATTTTAAACATTAAGAAACAAACCCTTTGGTACCCCTTCCCCCCCCCCGCGCTTCAGTTGTTGGTTGTCTAAAACCATCGTGTTGCCGCCATCAACAGGATCATCCTCATCAACACTAACGTACACTACTAACACACACATACATAGTTACGCAGTTAGACACAGACTAAATGAGTAAAACGGGAAACACTGTGACAAATGGTATGAACAGACAGCATTTAATTGAATAAAAAAAAGAGAGACAGGGAAAGAATGAAAGAGAAAAAAATAACATGAAAATGAAAATTAGAAAATAATGTTGACATTATAAACTACTCATTAAATCGTTACAACAACAACAATACAAACATCAACAACAACAGAAAAGGAAACAATAAAACACTTGCCAACGGAAATATCCAACCAGTCATCATCATCATCATCATCCCGCAATCCACCTCAATCATGGAAATGATATTTTTAATGAAAACAATAACAAATAGTGAGATAGAGAACGAGAACGAGAAAGAGAGAAAGAATAAAACACACACATTCTTGGTTACACTCAGTTACAAATATCTACGGATTTTAAGTGGAAAATTGTGTTTTGTAAACTGGTTTTGTATGCGAAATTTGATTCTCTTTTCTGTGTCGAAAGACAATAGGAAATGGAAATGATACCGTTGTCACATTGACATATAAATCTGTCAACGTGTTAGACATACAAATTTTCATTCTTCTCCTTTCCCCCCGCTTCCTTTCCTAAACAAATACAACAAAAGTAATGAGATTGAAGGACATAAAATGCAAGCAAAGAAAATATTAAAAAAAGATTGTATTTTTTTTTTGTTTAACATTTACGTGACAATAATTTCCAAAACTACAACAATACAAAATACAATAAAAATAATGAAAGCAACAGTTATAATAAATTCTTGGCTAAGGGAAAAAGTTGTTTCTAATGAAAATAAACAATATATTAAACTAATACAACAACAAAAAAAAAGAAAAAAGTACATTAATAATCAAACTTTTTTTACCTAGAACAGGTTTTTGTAAATTTCCCTTAAAGGGAAATTTTTTTCTTTAAAAATATTTGCAATAATATTCGCAAATTCTTAATATAAATTAATTTCAAAGTTCAAAATTTACAAAATCTTTAAGAAATTGTTAAAAATGAAAATTTCCCTTCAAGGGATATTTTTGTTAACAAGGGAAATTTAGATTTCTATAATAGATTAAAAACGTATGTAAGTTAAGCATTAAACTAAAATCGCAAAAAACATAGCATTCAACAAAATAATTGCTTTCAAATTAATTTCAAGGAAAAACCATTTAAAACAGATTTTTATAGAACAAAAAAAACCCGAAAAAAAGAAATTTAAATCTTTAATGAAACTGTTGTTGTTGTAAGAGAGTCAGTCACAATATATTTTCCGGGTATTACTTTACAATGTTTGGCTGGTGAGCTTAACAAACAAACAGAAATGGAGAAAAGGATTTCCGCTGTTATCTAAAGGAAGTCGTCTCAATACAATAAAAATCCTCTTCTTTAGCTATAACCACACATGCTTATAGAATTTTATTAAGACAAACACAAACACAAGCACATACTCGTATATAAAGCCCCCTAAATACAGTCCCTATTACTATTGTTGTACTACAACAACTTAAAGCTTAAAGTCTATGAGGCGTAAAGCTCTTAAAAAGAAAAGGATCAAGGAAACTTGCACGCAATTTTTTTTTTTTTGGAAAAAAAACAGAAGATTTTATGATGCTTTAAACAGAAAAAAAATGAGAAGACGAAGAGACGAAGAGAGGAAAAAAGAGAAAATAAAAAAATCTTTTATTTTAAGATTTTTGTTTGTCATGTTGTCATGCCACATTTTGTGGCATTATGATGCACAGAGATTTTCCCAAGAGCAAATCTTGCTTTTTTTTGGTATTTGCCAGACGTGTTAAAGCTACAAGTTTAATTCCTTAGTGTTGTTGTTTTTTGTTGTTGCCACCCATTATTGAATAACGTGCTACATAGTACTTGATGCTGCTTTCTTGGCGCTAAATGTAGTGTGAAACAAATTAAGCACATTATAAAATGCTTTAAATTTATATTTTGGAAGTATTCAAAACAATTTTTTTTTTTTAGGAAAAGAAGATAAATTATTTTATAAAAATTGTTTGAAGTCGCCGTAGTCTAGTAGGTAGTGTGTTGGCTTATCAGACGTAAAGCTAGGGTTCGAGCCCCAGGCCAGACATAAAGACAAAACATAAAAAGTATTTCTTCGGCGACTTCCTCTCAGTAGATTTCTGGCAAAAACTCTGAGAGTAAATAAAATTGCCATGAAAAAAAGTTTCTCAAAAATCTGTCGTTCGGAGTCGACTTTAAACTGTAGGTCCCATCACTCATGTATAAAATTAACACACACAACATAAGTGGTGTGAGAAACTAGAACTACAATGGGTCAATTCGACCTCCGGGTACTGTACTTGTCTTAATTGACAAGTACACGTCCTCTAACATAACCTTACCTTATAAAAATTGTTTAAAATTGATTTAAAAGCAATAAATTTTGCAAATATAATCACGATGTCCAACTATTGTTGATAAAACTTAGCCATAAAAATAAAAATCCTTAAGAAATATACGAGTTTACAATTAAAGACAGCTTTAATAATACCCTTCCCTGCAAAAATGCTCTCAACTTAACTGTAAACATGTCACTTTTATTCCATTATCTTTTAAAAACCATCGAGAACAAAAAAAAATGAAAAAAATCAAACATTTCTTGGGGGAAAAAAGCAATATCAACAACAACAACGACAAAACTCACAGCAAGAGTAAGAGTACAATAAGCATAACAATGAAAGAATAACTGTTTTTTTTTTTGTGTAGCTGTTATCATTATCATTTCATAGTATATTGGAGAGCTGCATGTTTAATCATGCTTAACGTATATAAACATAAACATTTGTATTAAATAACAACAAAACAACAATAACTATGTAAATACAATAAAAATCAATGTTACACAACAGTAAACAATAATAAAAGGAAAAGAGACAGCATAGTACTCCCTTCATACCTTCCATCTTCATGTTTAAATAACATTAAAACGCTTAAAACACTTTAAGAGTTGGTGCTGCCTTTCTTAGAATAGCAATACATTTCCTTGGGGTAATTAAATATTTCTACAAATAACAACAACTTAATACACCTCAAAGAAAAGCGAAGAAGAGAGAAACTAAATGATATATTTAATACGATACAATTTTCCAAACCAAATCTTATTAAATTACTCAAAAACCATAATTGAAATCTAATTTAACTGTAAGAGTTACTACGTGTAATCTCTTGGTTTAAGTGAAACATGTTCTTTTAATTTTACTTTCAATGTATTTCGTGCCCAGAGATTTTATGTGTGTTCTCTTTCTCTCCTCTTTTTTTTAATATTACTAATGATTGATTGACATTGACTGTTGCGAAATGAGAAAAACTGGTGTTGCTTTTACTTAACTTATATAAAACTCTTCCACTCACCCCCCCCCCCTCTCTTTCTCTCTCTTTCTCTCTCTCTCTCTCAGCTACATTCTATTTTGGTACCACCACAAAAAATAACCCCTTTTGTGCTTTATGAGCAAACCAATCAAGCAAACCAAAAAACCCAAAACATAACCAAAATACGTGGGAGTGAGAGAGAGAGAGAGAGAGAAAGAGAAAAAAACCACGTAGAAAACTATGTAGTTGAGAGCACATGATTAATTTAAAGTGACAACAGAATAGCACAGAAAACAATGCAAATGACAAAACATCAACAACAAAAACTGGTTAATAATGTAAACACATACCATACGCGCAACATTTCCCTTAGAACAGCTTAATAACTCCCACTCACGTTAAAAACCTGCTAAAAAGAAAACCGTTCGTTACACTGTATTTGCATTGAATAGAAAGGAGGGAAAAAGAAAACACGATGTTGTGTAAAACAAGTTGCGTAAAAGTTGTTACACACTTTGGTGGTGTATGTATGTATGTATGTAGTTGTCTATGCTGTTCAATCATACTCTCCTGGTTATTTACACAAAAAGCATCCTTGTTAACGGTGTTCTTTCTCATAACAGCAACAACAACAACAACAACTACTACTAACAATCCAAGGTATTGATAACATACTTTACCATTAGTGTTGTTGCTGTTGTTGTTATTGCTGTTCCCTTTACTCTTTTTTATTACTTTTTTTCGTTCTTTCTCTTTAATAAAAATAACTGCGTACATTTATTTTACAGAGAGCCTCTAGGGAGCCTTCTGTTATTCTAAGTGTGGTTGTATGGGTGGATGGTATGGTGGTAATACGTGTGTACACATATTGAAAAATTTCTATAACCGTTACATTGTCACATACAGTTTTTACAATAAAAATAACAACAGCAACAAAAATTTATGCAAAGCATAGAGGTTATGTAAAAGTAACGTTTGAATATTTGAAAAATAAAATTATTATGGTACAAAGCAGATATGTACCATATTTAAAGGAATGAAATAATTTTTTGGTTGACAAAAGTACTTTTTAGGTTCTAGGTCTTAAAAGTCTACAATTGAAGTAGCTTTTCAAGAAGTGCTTTTTTATTACATTTATAAAAAATTACATTATCCATCAAATCTTTTAATCTCTTCTAATTAAACACCTTCTAAGCATGTATGTATATGAAATTTTAATTATCTGCTACTTTAAATGTATCGTATTTTTCAGTATAAGAAAAAGTACTTTTATACTACTATTTTAAATGATCAATTAAACTGATTTTACTTTAAAATATATCCAATATTGGCCATAAATTAACAAAATACGAATTTTTGATCATTTTTCGAAAAGGTACTTTTCTACTACACTTTTAGAAAATGATAAATTTAATAAAATTTGTTTATTTATCAGTTTCTAAGCATTTTTAAAGAACTTTTGACCCTTTCTTTCTATAAAATGATGCTATTTTTAGTTTACTTTTTGACTACTATTTTAAAATATCAATTTCCTTATATTTTTATCAATGAACAAGTAATATCTTTCATATTTTACACCTGGAACTAAGTTTCATCTATTTCGAAAAAGTACTTTTCTACTACTTTTTTCTAAAACTTAAAAATAAAGAATTTTCAACCAAATTTAACCATTATGAATCATTAATAACATAAAAAATATGTCTTAAGGCATTTTCCAAAAAGTACTTTTCTACTACCGTTTCTCAAAAACTCTATATTAAAACAAAATTAATTGTTTTTCTGTTTCCTAGAACATTTAGAATAAATTTTTAATGAAGTTCCTTTAAATTACTGCCCTAAAGCATAAAATTGAATACAAAAGATATGTGAGCTTTGTTTTCTATTAAACTTATCAATTCTATTCTATTTTATTGTTAAAGTTATTGTGCTATTGAACACGTGCTGGTTTTATACAAAAAAGCAATATTTTTTCAAATTAATTTTTTGTCCCTAAGCTCGTATCGATGGATGGCTTCAGCAGTATCCTCAAAGTGAAGTTTGAATTTTTATTTATTAAAATTTCATTTGATTTTTTTATTGTATTTTGAGACCCTTATACTCAGTATTGTTTGTAGCAATATCTCATAAAGAGCCGTTGATGTCATGAAATTGTCAATATCAATTGTCAATTGGAAAAAAGATGGCACCAAACTCTAGCCATCTTGTATCAACATAAATTTTTTTAAAAAGTACCTCTTATTATAAAACTAAAATCTTAATTTTTTGGTACAATTTGTAATTAACAAGTAGTGAAGTTGACACGTTTTTTTTCAATTTACTCTGAAACCATCAAATTTTCTTTATTTAATTAAATTTAAATGTAGTTTTGGCATAATTAATCAATTGCCAAAAACTGTTGTCTACTTTTAGACTTGATTTCATTTATTTCCTTCAAGCAAAACTCACAGCTGGTAAAAATATTCTAATTTCTTACAGCACATACAATATTAATCATAAAGCCAATTTGATTTGATTAATCTCTGTATGTATTTTGATTATAATTAATAAAAAACCCTCCGTCACTACATCAAGAAGTATTGCCTACTTTTAGGTTTGAGTGATAGGCAGTATGTCAACACATCGGCTGAGAGAGTATATTAAACATTAATTAATACCATAAAACCTTGATATGACTACCGCAGATCTATTACATACATACAAAACGTTTTATTTTATTTAAACTTAGCTAACAAGGGCAAATAATCAATCCGCTCTACCTCCACTCCCCTGGTCTGCGTGCTCTTATAAGAGCAAACAAACAAGGCAATATGGAAGCCAAGTGAAACTAATTTCGTATGATACATGGCCAGGCTTAATGAACTGTCAAATATTTAAATGACAGTTTGAGATTTGTTAAATAAAAAGCCAAAAAATTTTTCTACACTGCAGCTCTCTCCTTCTCTCTCTCTCTCTCTCTCTTTGTTGTACTCCCTCTCTCTTGAACTGTCTATTCTGTTTAAAGCACAAAAACTTTTCTTCCTTAATTGTTCTCGCAACATCTCGCCCCCCTTCACCTCTTCCAAAATGCCAAAAAGTTTTACTTTCACTAAATAGTTTATAAAAGTTTAATGCATAAAATCAAGCATATTTTAAGGCTGAAAAAATAGGCAAGTAAGCAAACAAGAGTACAAGGAAATCTTCAGAATTGTTGTTTCCAAAAATTGATAAGTTTATCTTAATTAAAGCTTATTTCCGTTTAAGGATTTATTTCTCTCGAAAACTAAACGTTTAGCTTAAAATTCCATTTAATATAGCATATCATAAGGCTTGAGAGATAAAAATCTTTTTAAATTACAATATTTTTTGATTTATTTTAGCAAGAAACATTATTTTCAATTTCTATTTTTCTGTCATTTCTGCTTTTCCATTTTATTCTATAGCTGGCTTACATTTAAGCTATTGTGGCTTCAAAAATGCCTAAAAGTATGCTATGCTTTATTTAATTGTCTAAAGTAAAACGTAGGAGATTGTTATAACTGTCTGGTGTATAGTATTTCTTTCTTTTTATTTCTTATCAAGTTCTACAATTAAATAACAATTACATTTTGTATTCAAGTCATAAAGAATTTATTTAATAAATAAAGCAGCATACTTTTAGGGAGGGATGAAAACAAAAGTTATAAGAAAGAATAATACACAAGGATTTTATTCCAAGGCTTACACACACACACAATAAAAGGAAAGACACTGAAAACAAAAATAAATAAAAAAATAAAACAGTTTTTTTAATTAACTTTAGAAAACAAACAACAAAAATAAAAAGATTTTATAAAATTAGTATTAAATCTACTACCTTTTAAAAATAACAAGTTTTTTAAAACAAATTTATTTAAAAAATAAATCAAAAGTAAATATTTTTATTTAATAAATTGAAAATTTAGATGTAAAAGTGAACCAAAGGTAGTAGTAAATTTACTACCTTTTTTAAATTTTATATGTTAAAAAGTTTTTCATAAAAGCTGTAATAAATAATGAATTATTACGCATTCGTTTAATTAAGCCTAAATTTCCTATTTTCAAAGCTACAAAAATAGTAGTAAATCTACTACCTTTTTTCAAAACCTTAATTGTACAAAGCGGAATTGAAACCTTAATTACAAGTATAAGTTTTTGTTAATTAAATAAAAAAAATTCAAGTTTTAATGTAAACAAAAATAGTAGTAAATCTACTACCTTTTAAAATGTATTGTTTTTCAAAAAAAGCTAAAAAAAATAATGGAGATGGGTGCACATTTTTGCCAATTATACTGAAATTTTTTTTGGTAAAAAAGGAGTAAATTTTCTATCGAGACATGGGCGTACTGCCGAAACATAAAAGCCCTGAATGGATATCCATTGTTTTACCGATCTAGGCGAAACGATACTTGTGCTTGGTGCCTTTAACTATTTATCAATCAAGGTTTAAAGGCAGTCTCTTTAAGAACGGGGAACTTCTTACAGATTTTTGTGCTTCGCTGAACTCTCCAGGTAATAATGTCTTAACGGCATGGAATTTTCCTCTTTTTCTATAAACAGCTCCATTCATTGTGTTGGCGAGAAATTAAAGAGTCTGCTTCAATTTCATTGTCAAATATTAAAGTAAATATTTTCAAATCCATATAAACAGCGCTGTTATTTAAATGTATACTGTTTCGCCTAAAAATATGTTTTAAAACCAATTTCCTTGAAAATTAAAACTCAATTTTTGGCACCGATTTAATTGAATTATTTGGCAGCTTTCCGTTATTTATTGAAGCAATTGGCTTGTCACATTGATGCATATCAGAAATGAATACATAAAATTGAGTTTTTACGCCTAAATGTATGCTTTCAATTTAAAATAAATAAAAAAGAAGCAAAATTGTATTGGGGGAAGCTGTATGTCATTTTTCACTGATGAAAATACATAAATGGCAGGCTTTTGGTATAAATTTGCACTGATTTCTGTCTGCAATTACAATTTTGATGTATTTTGAACTCCAGATGTAGAGACAAGGAATAGGAGGGAATTGGTCTTCAAACATTGAATAACTGTACCTTAAGTCTAGAGATAACCAATCAAGAGATCGGGTACCAAGCCTTGGACCATTTCTTATTGTAGTCGCTTAAGAAAAGTTTTGATTACCTCAAACTTACTTGGTTTGAGTAGAGGCTTTACTTCTCTTTTAACCGATTCCATTAGGAGTTTAAAAGCTTTATTAGACGCTTTGGATAATGGCAGAATTAGGGTAAATGTAGGACTGTGATATCATAATGGGAACGATGAGAATAGATAACATATGGCCAAACTAGGTCTGTATCTAATTCAGCCAACATAAGTCTAAGTTTACTTCTCATTGGGTGGCAAGCACATACTTTCTTTAAGTTTCCAAAATTTTTACAATTTTCTGTTTAATTTTTTCTTCTTTTCATTTGACACCCCTTAAAGCATGCTTTAAATTTCAATTGTGATCTTTTTTATATTAACTTTTCAATTCTTTCTTTTTTAATAAAACAAAGGGTAATTTTTATTTACTGGTTATACTCTAATATGGAAATATTATTCCATTACCTTTGTTGCTATTGCATTTTAATATAAATATAGTTTTCTTTAGAGCATACTTTAAGGCGTTGTCTATTATTAATGTTAGTATTGTTGTTGTTGTTGTTGTTCATACACTTTGTCAGCACATCGTTTAAAGTTTAAACATTCCCATATTCTCCTGCTGACTCACCTACAAAACTCGTTTAAGCGATGTAAAGTTAAAGTGAGTGTGTGATATTTTATTTATAAATAATTCAATGCATACTTTTGAGTGCTGCCAGCCAGCCAAGTCAAGCCATTTTATATTTTTTGAAAGACAAACACACACTCCTGTAGCATACATACAGAAAAAGTAGTGCTTTTTTGTTGTTGTTGTTTTTGTTTATGTTTTTCAATTTCTTTCTTGTGAAAAAAAACTTGTACTCACATGAATTTTTGACATTTCGCCTGCAAATATGCACACATATTTGTTTCTGCTCGTTACATTTCATTTCGTTTTTGTTTTTCAAAATATGTCTTGAAAAGTTTTGTATTCATGGTGTTCTTAAAAAAAGTATTTTCTGCACAGAAAAATAGCAAGAGAAAGCAAGAATATTTTTTTAAATTTTTTCTGGTTTTTTTCTTTCGGTTTCTTTTATTAAAACAAACCTAAAAGTAGACTTTATTTTTAAGGGTTTCTTTTTTCCATAACAAAGAGAACTCTTCTTAATTCTTATGTCTTCAGTTTTATTACAAAATAATTACCATAAATTATGTTTTAAAAGACTACCAAGAGAAGCTAATTGTTTTTTAATAAAAATGAAAAAAATGAAACTTTTATTAACTAAGAAAACTTAAAGTATGCTACAAAAAACAAAAGCATACAAAATGTAAATGATCTATTCAAAATTATTATTTATCAAGTTTCTTAACTCAGTTTCTAAGGAATATTTTGCAAAGCAAATTCTAAAAGATACTTTAATTTTGTCTTGAATTTTGTGAAATAAATTACTATTTAATCCTTTTACCTTTTTTTATACCATGTAAATGATAAATTCTTAAACTTTAAACCCTTCTTAAAATACAAAATGGTCAAATAATGTTTAATTAAAGCCTTGAACAATACTACAGAAATTATACAAAAAATCCTAATTTAATTTCTTTTCTTATTTTAACAAAAAAATGCAGGTTTATAGGTAGTTTGTCTTCTGGGAAGTCAATTACAATAAAAACCCTTCTCAATACAGATATTTTCTATTTTATTTTATATTAAAAACCTTTTAACAAAGCCTAAAAGTATGCTTCGAATTTTGTTTGTTCAATAACACCTAAAAGCATGCTTTGAATTTTGTTAATCTTTATGTTATACATGTAGAATTGTGTTAGAGACAGAAGCTCTAAAATGTTTACTAAACAGATGAATATTTAATAGGCTACGAGATGCTCAGTGGGACGCCATGGTTTTTCATTTTTCCCTAAGACTGGAACCATCCAAAGCTTCTGCTGAAGTAGTTAGGCTCCGAATCTTCATTGCTGATAGCTTAGTAAGACTATTTGCATACTAAAAACCCAAGTGCTTCCTTTTCCTACATTACAACGCTGGACATGTTCCCAGAACGTAAAGGGCAGAGACCTTTCCTTCTTTCTCCCGCCTCTACAGCTGCTGCAAAAGACATTGACCATATGGTCAAGATCTTTGCGTCTTGTCCGAGTGCCATATCTGACCGATTCCATCGGTATTCAATTTCTTGAAACGCCACTATACCCGAAACCCATGTTACATGTTATGCTATCTGGTTGAGAACTTGTGTAACACTTTAATTGACTTTCATTAACTTGCCATATGAAGCCCCATTAAAAACAGTTTCCTAACTCTATTTTCAAAGTATATTTTAAGGCATTTTATAAAACTTCACCTAGAATTTAAACATTAAACTTTTAAAACTTTATTTATAACCAGCTGAACAAACCTTTCAATTTCCTTAATCAACCATTTAACACAGTAGAAAATCATTAAATTTTATAAATTGTTTAAAGTCATAGTCTACTTTCAGGGTCATTGTTAACATAAAATAAATAGAAGAGAATAGAATATAGAATGAAATAGAATAGAATAGATGTTTCAACTATTATTTCCACATTTATTATTAATTTAAGTGCTTATTATTATTTAAAATACCTGTCATATCATTTACTCTAAAAGAAAAGAAAATAATTCATGAAATTCTAAGGCATAGTTTTAGGTTTGTCGTCAGAGACAATAACTATTCTTCTGTATGAAAATTAAAACTTGAAATGCTTTTCAACAAAACTTAATATTTTAATTAAGAATGGCCAACAGAAACAATGGAAACAATTAAGCTATACGCAAAAATAAAAAACTAAAGCGTACTTCTAGGATGTTTAATTGTAGATATTTAAGAGGATTAAGCTGGAAATGAAAATAAAAATCTTAGTTTCATAAACTTAGAAAATAAATATTAAATTTAAAAAGAATTACAGTCAGGTTTATTGAAAGCCTACTATCTTTTTTAATTGTTAAACAAAAACTAAAGCATACTAATAGGCTTATTTAAAAATAAAGAGACACTTGCTTTGGTTTTTCTCTTCAAAAATTAAGGAAAATACAACAAAACGTTTTCTTTAAAGCAAAAAATCTATAGCATACTTTAAGGCAAAACGATTTTAAATCAAGTAGCATATTTTAAGGTAAAGTGATTATTTTTAATCACGGCAGCCAAAGTCCTTATTATAATTAACTGAATAAAAAAGAAAGAAAGCAAAAAAATTGAGACTGCTTTACGGGGCAATTGGAAAAGAGTTGCAAGACTGTTGCTAAGCAACATTTAATATGTATTTTTGGGAAATATAGAAAGAAAAATGAGCTTTAAAAAAAGAAAAAGTATAAAACAATGGATTAAAAAATTTAATTACCTGCAGACTAAAACAAAAGACTTTTGGAAAATACAATTTCTTGGTGTACTCTTAGGGGCGTTGAAAGAAGAGAAATTTTACTAATTTTTAATTAATAGGCAGATTACAAAGAACAAAAAGTTAACAAAGAAGTATTTGAGTTTGCAAATAAGCAATTCTAGGAATTTGGCTATATCTTGTGCAAACTAATTTAGAATTATGAAAATTTATAGCATATTTTCGGGGCTTCATATTCAATAAAGAGATAGAACCTTCTAAAAGGATTAATTGACTTCTCGTTTCCTGTTATCTGTGAATGAACGCTGCCAAATAAGGTTTAACGCAACATCTAGACCCAATTTTTAAATCGAGATGGTTTCTTATAGGAAACCAATATGGATTTGTGATTTAACCTCTGATGTAAGTAGGACCTTACTCTTAAAGAACTCCTTTATCAAACCTAGCCTAATCTAGCCTCCTCCCTCTTTGTACTTTTTCCATATCTTCTTAAATTTATGTGTCATTACTAAAACACAATATTTGTCGAGGCTTGCAAAATAGATTTGATTGTGAAATGATTCGTCATTTTAAAATTAAAAAATATTGCCTACTTTTAGGTTATAAACAATGAAACATTTTATTTTATGGTATTCTACTGTACCTTTTGATATTATTTAATTTATTAAACATTTCTTTGGCATTGAATTAAATTTTAAAACTGTTGCCTACTTTTAGGCAGAGAAAAAGGTATTGTTTTATTAACCAACATCAAAGTGATGATATTTTGGTTCAATATTTTAACAAAACTTTACAACAAAACTTAAACAAAATTTAAAGCATACCTCAAGGTTTCTTACTTATTTTAACTTGCCATTGCCTTTTGGTATGTATAAAGTTTCTCAATATATTTTATGAAATTGTTGATCTGTTACTTTTTATTCATTTTTGTTTGTTGTTTTTTTTTTTCTATTCAACTGTCAAAAAAATCTCTAACCCCCTTAAATATGCAATAGAATAAATGCTAAGAGAAGCATATATTTTCGAATGAATTGTATTAAAAACAACCATTAAAACTACAGGAAAAAAAACGTAAGAAAAGAATGGAGAAAAAACTTTTCAAATAAACCAAAAATAAAAAGAGAAACTAAGGCAAGAAGTGAAAGGAAAATATACCACCCCAAAAGTATGCTACTCAAGGTAAAATAACAAATAAACTGAAGGTAGAAAAATAAAAAAGAAGTTACAATTTAAAAAACAATTTTAAAAAATATTTTTTATAAAAGTTTAAAAGAAAAACTGCTTTCCCACCAAATACAAGGTCTAACTTAAGGCAGATTGGGCAGAGATATTTATTTAATCGTATTAAATTACTGGGTGTTATAATTACCTTAAATTGTTAACATTATTAATGGTATTTTGTTGGCCATAAATATCATATTTAACTATTATTGTGGTTAAATGTGAAATGAAAAATTTAATTAAACGTGATATGTGGCATATTTCTAGGCATTTACATATGAAAGTTAAAATAATTTCGCCACGCATAATTAACGCTTAATACTACAATACAAAACCGCAAACAATTCCAATAAAAAAACTGCAGATAATAATTAAAGTTATGGCTGAAGTTTAAACAATTTTAATTATAAAAAAACTGTGGCATACATTCAGGATTTTGATAGTAAAATTGATTGAAATTAATGTTTATTATTGAAAATGTTTTAAAAATGATGTCATTACACATTATTTTACAATTACAAGCCTTTTAAATAAGAAATAAATAAAATTTAATACAAATGTTAACGAAAATTATTAAAGTCTGTTTTAAGCGAGTGTTTAAAATTACATAATTAAGCTAGAACTTAGAGATTTCATTAGTACTTATTTTTCTCAATTCATTTTTCTATATTTTAATTAATTTCAAAGGCATTTTAGCTTTGACATTAGCTAACAATCATAGCATACTTTTAGACTTTCGCGAGCTTATTAAATTCCTAACCCCTTTCAATTTAATAAAAGTAAAACAATTTTAACAAATTGCTATTATGTTTATGTTTTTGCCAAACAAATGTTGCCTATAAACAGGCTTAAAAATATTGTATTCTCTTAGAAAATTGAAAATTTCAGCAACACATGTTGCCAGTGAAATGTTTTTTGTATTTGTATATGGCTTACAAGCACTCTATTTAAATGAGCTGCATGTAATTGAGTCAGTTTCAACTTTTCTAAAGGCCATATAGACTTAATTATGTTGCTGTAAAATAAAATACAAAAGTTTCTTAATAACGCAAAAACAATGAAAATTCAGGCATTTTAAAAAGTTCATAGACGTGTAGCAAAAATTGTTTAAAAAACTGCTTTAAGAAGATATTTCATTTTACTTTTTGCTGCCTTTATTTAAAAAATTATAGCCTACTTTCAAGCATTTAAAAATGTTTACGTCATTATATTTGTGTTTTAAAAAGGAATCATTATACTTTTTATTTTTATTTATACAAATTGTCCATTTACAGACAATAATTTCATTAATTTAATGTTTCAATAAACAAAAAAATAAAATGTTGCCTATTTTTAGGCTTATCTTTGAAAATGTTATTTGAAAAAATAAATGCAAATAATCAATTCTCTTTAAATTTCGACATTATTTACCTTCAGGCTGAGTAAGGCTGAATTAACATAATTTATCGGCCTTTAAGATTTCGTAGAATTATGCAAACTAAGTAAAATAAAGCATAATTTTAGGATTCCATCAATTCATTGGCATTTGCCTTTCGAGAAAAACGAAAAAGTAAAAGTACATAAATTAAATGTACTTGTTTTAAGTTATAGATACATGGTTGAATAGCCAGGAACATTATTTAGATTTAATATTGTTATGTTAGCTTATAGGCAGTAAATAAAGCATACAATTAGGCAGTTAAACTGGCATTAATAATACAAATGTCATGCTTGTTGACAACTTTTTAAAAACTAAAGATAACTTTTTCATAAAACAGTACGCTTAAGAAATTTTTTGGAAACAAATTTTGTTTTTAAAGCCTACTTTAGGGGGTGAAATGGGCAAATGTTAATGAAAACTACAATTATTTTAATTAAATTTAACTGTTATAGTAAATTATATTAATTTGTTATGACAGTTAAATAATAAGTATAAAAATTACTGTTAAATTACTGTCAACAAATTTAATTAAAGCCTTCATTTCTTTTCATTTTCCAACATGAAAATTCTAATAAATATTCCATGGCGGTAGCTGGTGCGATTATTTATGTTTGTTATAAAAGCTCGCACTCAAAGCCTAAAAGTATGCCAGCAACTAGTCTTCATACATGTATGTATATTTGTTTGTATGTACGTACACAGACATTATGAATACATTTATAGTGATTATTTACTCTACAAATTAATTAACAAATCAACAGACCTGTTACAATAATAATTACATTAATGAACTCAAAAAACGTGCCCAATGTGTTAATGTAACGGCTTAAAGTATGCTATAGATTCTATTTATTTAATTAATTGAAATAAATATGTCTCGAGGATAGCTTATATAAGGAATTATTGCAAATTGCAGCCTAAACAATGGAAAATTAAAAAAATGAATTTTAAAGCTTAAGCCTAAAGGTATGCCTCAAAATTGTGTGATTAAGAAAATGAAGTTAATGAGAATAATTCTATTCGCTGGAAGACATCTAGTTTTAATGGATGCCTAATCTTAATATACTATACTCGAAGAGGTTAAATCCAACTGCGGTGATAAGTCACAAATGACTTCTACCCCTTAATACACGCCTCAAAAAATTTAAGCTAATTTATCCCAATATTAAATGGCTTTACAATTTTTATGTTTACTATTAAGCTCCCAAATATAAGCTTAAATTTTATTCCATTTTTGTATATTTAGATGAATTTTGTGAAGAATATCCGCACAATTTAACACCCACCCCCGGTTATTGGATTGAATGTTCGAGGCAAAAGATCACTTTGCCACCTACGCACACCATATGGGATGAAAGTGATTCGGAACATGAGGATATACGTGGCGGCAATAGTAGCGATGCATATTTGGAAAGGGAGTGTAGTGATCTGTATGAAGATGATGAAGATTCTGAGGCTACACCCAGGTATAGGGGCAAAGGAATCCTTAATGTTTTCTTTTTTGGTTTTTTCTTTAGTTCCTTAGGCCTTATGAGATCATTTTTGGTTTTCGGTGTTGTTTTTATTATTTTTTGTTGGTTTTTTTTTTGTGTGTTCCTTTGGTTGCTTTGTATTTGTGGATGTGCCCTTGTTGTTGTATTTTTAAGCGAATATTTAAGTCCTAGGAAAAAGACTACAATCGAGGAACAATGGGAACAAAATGGCGCCTTCGAACTTATCTCGGTGGAGCAGGAAACGTATGAGAAATATTTCTTTGGCTGCGAACATTGGAATTATTTTACCAGCGATGAAGATCTGGGACCGGTGATATTGTCAATAAAACAGGAAACTTTAAATGGTCGTGATCAGTTTAGAATATTAGTACGCGCTGGTTCCTATACAGTACATGGTCTTATACCCGCCTCTTGTGTATTTGCTGACAGGTACATATACGGCCTATTTTGACTAGCTAAAGTCCTTAAACTTTAATTGCTATTCACTTAGATATAACCGCGAGGAAGTGGTACGTTCCTTGGGCAAAGAAGTCAATCTAAATCCCCCTTTAACTTTGGGCCAGTTGCCAGATACGCCCGAAGAGTTGCTGAAATTGGATCAAGTATATCGTGTTTCAATTATTTTTCCTGCCCCCTGATTCACCAGCCAATTTACTGCAATTTTTCGTAATTCTAGGTTTTCATAAAATCGGAATTAAAAGTCGGAGTGATTTATGTTAAAGAGGATCAATATACGGAAGAGCAAATCCTGGATAATGATGAGAATTCTTTGCTTTTCGATGAGTTCTTAACGCTGTTAGGCGATCGTGTGCGCTTAAAGGGTTTCGATAAATATAAAGGTGGCCTTGATACAGTACATGACTTGACAGGTTTGTTCGGAAGCCTTGTTTCCTTTGCTAACAACACCGGAGTTAATCATTGTTATCTTCCACTTCAGGTCTGTTTTCTGTTTACACAAATTGGCGTAATATTGAGATAATGTTTCATGTCTCCACGTTATTGCCATACGAACGTCATGATCCTCAAAAGCTTCAACGGAAACGCCATATAGGCAATGATATCGTGTGTGTGGTATTTCTGGAGGCTGATAATACCCGCTTTAGTCCTGCCTGCATAAAAAGTCATTTTCTGCATACGTTTATATTGGTAAGTAGTGAAGAAAAGCTGGCGGCTTTCTTTTAAACATTCTTTTGGTTTTCTTACCTTCCTTTAAAAGGTTCGAGTTTCGGCTAGAATAAAACATAAACCCACACGCTATGAGGTATCGGTGGTAACCAGAGACGAAGTGGGCGCCTATAAACCCTACTTATGGGAACAATCAGTCTTCGAAAAAGGACCCATGTTTAGGTAATTTCAAGAACATCCAGAACTGATGTCATGATTTCCATTTAATTGTTCGATTTCAGAGAATGGCTTTTAACGAAAATCGTTAATGGCGAACGAGCCTCATATTCAGCGCCGAAATTTGCACGCATGCAGGAACGTACACGCTCACAAATGCTTGAGGATTTGGTAATGAATCTATCGAATCATGCTGAGACTGGCCAAATACCAAAACCCTATCGACGTGGCTCATGGCGACCAATTGGTGAGGAAGAATATAGAAAAATGT
The DNA here is from genome assembly GCA_958299815.1 of Sarcophaga carnaria. Lineage (NCBI taxonomy): Eukaryota > Metazoa > Arthropoda > Insecta > Diptera > Sarcophagidae > Sarcophaga > Sarcophaga carnaria. The sequence continues at coordinate 4,168,913 of OY283149.1, forward strand.
TGCATGCAAGAGTTTTAGCCAATAATGCGCCAATCACACCTCTCTCGTCATCGTTGGACGTTGATGTGTGCTGTGTGCTACTCTGTGTTAAGCATAGTATGTAGTTTAATGGGAGTGAGACCTTTTCTTTCTTCTTTCTTTCTTATTTTCTTTTTTTTTTTGTCTTTCTTTTTCTTACAAGTTTTATGCTCTTCTTTAGTGCTACAACTTAGCCAAGACCTAAACCCAAATTCTAGAATGTATGCTTAAGCACATGCATGACTGTTTTTCAAATACCCCCATTCCCCCCTTTATTTTAAAGTTGTTTCTTGCTTGATAGCAGCTTAAATTCGTTTTCTATAGGGTCATATAAAAAGTATCTGAGGCAAAGTGCTGATAACCAAATATCGGGCCGCACTCTGTCAAATTGTCTTGAGCAAAGCCGGGTTATATGGTTTGTGAATGAACTATTGTTTGTGGCACTCATTACCAAGGCTATACAGGCGTCATAGCAACAACAAATTTTAAAGAGAATTTGAATCTGAAGTGAAGAAACGCATCCGACAATCCAGCAATAGCCTAAGGAAAGTTTCGAGCATTTTGAACGGGCTTTGTAGACTCGAGAAATGCTTGTTAAGGATAGGGACCGCCTCAAGCTCAATGTGTAGACTCGACGATGAAGAGAATTAATCATCACAACACATATTGTGCGGCGTTAATGCATTTTAGAAGAAAACACCTGAATGTGTATCAAGTACTAGGTCAAGTGTTGCTACCACTAACACTGAGCAATACCCTACAGCGTGTCAAAGACATTACAGAGACACGCTATATGAATTGGCGGCAGTATAATGGATCCTTTACACTACAATAATAAAAGCCCAGGATACTTTTTATAAGACCCTATATTTAACAGATTTTGCTTGACACCTGACGGAATTAATTTTCCAAACAAAATGTAACTTCCCTCATACCCCCGCCATCTACCACACGGTTAAAAAAGTAAATTTCCCTGTTAATATTACAAACGTTAAATGCCTTTAAAGCTCAATACAAAAATAAATCCAATCACACTTGTCAATATGATTAATGACTCGAAGAGGTAAAAACCATCATCATCATCATCATCATCACCGGCAACAACACAACACTGTCAAAAAGAAGTTTAGCCGAGTCCTACCATACACGCTCGTCTTTTTTTAGTTTTACGCACTCTCTTCCACTCTCATATACATTCATATGTATGTGTATGTAAGAGAGTTTTTATTTTTGTATATTCCTTTACTTTTTCAATGCCTTAATGTTATACTCTTAATCTTTATGTGTGTGTGTATATACGTGTATGTAATAAATGATTCCCAACATACATACATGAGACATGAGACACAAGAAGACATGAGTATGTTACAGCTTCTGTGTTTTGGTTTTGGTTGCCATGTTTTTTCTCGTTCTCTTTTTTTGCTGTTGTTGTTGTTGTTGTTGTTGGCAACACCATATACTACATTATCGCTCATTGTAGATTGCATGTTGTAACGCTGGTTATCAATGACATTGTCACAATATATCATAGATCATGTATTGTATTGTATTGTATCGTGTGTATAGTATTGTACGTCATTGTATTGTAGTCTGGTTAGCTGGTTAGTTTGGCAAAATGTTTTGTAAGCCTCTGCTCTGTAGAAAGAGATGTAAAGAGATGTGTGGGTATAAGAACTTCCGGTGACAACAGTACACCAAAAGAAGAAAAAAAATTTGTTTAACAAATATTGATTTCCTGTTTAGCAGAAAAGAAACCCCCCCCCAAACAAAAAAAGGAAATTCCCAAACATTTATTGCTTCATTTAAATGCAGGCATAAATTAGTGTGGCTTACTTATCGCAAACAGGAAAGTATAACCAAAACCAGCATCAAAATATATGATTTGAATGCAGAAAAGAAGATCGATGGCTAAGGTAAATACAGGTAAGCAAACAAAAGGAGTTTTGCAATAAATTTACCTTAAAATCATCCTTTATATGAAAATAAAGAAATATTTCGCCGAAAAATGTAAAAGATTTTCACATTTTCAAGGAAATCCACTAATTTATCAAAAGGTTTTAACAGATTTCTCTTCACAGTTGAATACAATGAACATTTTCTGTTAATGCGACGTGAAGTTTGTTTAAAATTTTAAAATTTTGAAACTAAATAAGCCACGTCTGATAAGCCAATACACTATATACGAGACTGAGGCGATTACAGGGCTGTTCTGAAGAATACTAAGCCTTCCATTGAGAATCTACAAGCCTAGAATTGATAATACAATAATAGATTATGTAAACGCTGCATAGATGACTTCGGATACTGGATAGATGGTTTGGGAAATCTGTCAGAGTGTCGAAAGTCTGCTAAAACTCCAAAGGAATACACTGAACGTAGTTATAGGATTCGTTCTAAGACAATGTATTGTGAGTACCCACTCATGCGAGACTTATTGATCCTGGCCACACGGCCAATAATTTTTAAAGTATGTAGCTGTAGAAAAGGAGAAAACTATTGCTCTCATCTTCGACGTATGTATGTATGTATGCCCAGCATTGTTTGGTGCTAGAAAAAGCAACTCAGCTCCTACTATGCAAATAATTTCATTCATTTGTCAGGGATAGTTATCGGGACTTCATCAAAATTTCCGATTAATTCCGATAATTAGTGGAATTGAAAGATTGTGGCATCACAATAATTGATACATACATAATTGATCATTACAACCCTTCAGTCAGGATTACGACCTAGTTTCTCACACCGCTTATGTTGTGTGTGTTAATTTTATACGTAAGTGGTGGGACCTACAGTTTAAAGGCGACTCCGAACGACAGATTTTTGAGAAACTTTTCATGGCAATTTTTTAATTGCTGTCAGACTTTTTGCCAGAAATCTGCTGAAAGGAAGTCGCCAAAGAAATACTTTTTGAATTTTGTTTTTATGTCTGGCCTGGGGCTCGAACCCTGGGTTTTCGTCTAATAAGCCAACACACTATATATGGCCTAAATATGTCTATCGTTTTCGGCAACAGGCACTTTTATGTGCTTAAGTACTTAGAATATGAATACAATAATTATTGTGGTAAAGAGGTACCTTAGCATTGCAACTATACGGTGTAGTGTACTGCCCTCATTTTTTATAAGGTATTCCTGTAATGCCTCAAACCTCAGGATTCAGTAATAATCTGTCAAATTTATTTTCCCTGTTTTCAATGATTTTCCTTTAAACTTTCCTCGACATTAGAATTTTTAAAAAATACATGTTTTTGTCAAATTGTTTTCTCTTTTGTAGTTTTTGATTATTTCTCTACATGAATATATTCAATTTTTTGTTCTGTATTTTAAATTCAAATTTGAATATTTATTTGCCTTTTATTCATTTTCAAATGTTTCAAATGTTTGTTTCGCAAAGACAACCACACAGCACAGCAGGTGGTTAAAATGTTACACAAGCATTTAAGCAAATCATTCTATCTCTCGCTCTCTCGTATTTGTTTTTGCCATATTTTGACATGAGCTTTACAAAAATCTTCTACTCAAGCTGTTTGCTTTACAATTGTTTTGTGAAATAAAAACAAGAGAAATATTTGTATTTCAATATTTAAATAAAAGCCTACATATGAAACTGCAAAATATATAATTTGCCATATGTAATCAGTAAATATCTTATAAATTTTCCTTAAGGTATGTACTATCCACACAGGCATACATATCTTTATTAGAACAGAATATCAAATATTGAAATTACTCTTCAAATTATTCAACCATAAGACTCTCATTTCAATTAATCAAATATTTGGTAAAGAGAAAACACTTTTTTTGCATTCATTGCAATGAATGAATTTGATTTCAAATTTCAGTGCTTTAGTCCTTCGACAGGAAATTAAATTCAAAATGATGATTAAATTTAAAAAAATTCTCCGGAAAAAAAAACTTTCTCAATGTAAATATGTTGCTTTACGGGGTATGGTGGGGGGTGGTATGGTAAAAATTTTACACTCTGCTTTAGAAATACCCACACCTAAACTTGCTGATTGAATTTCTATGCAAAAATTCATTCATTGTTATGTACTTTCGCCACATCCTTTCTAAACATCATGAGCTACAATACAATGGAAAATTTTTCAAATGAACGACTCTTTCGATTCTCTAAACAAATCCACAAGTGTATCTCTCAATACAATAATAGATAAATAACAGCAACAACAACAACAGCTTGTGTTACATCAGGTAAAATTATGTATGTTTGTCGATGTAAAAGAATATTCAATAAATATGCCGATAAGTTCTCTTAAATTCAAACAATTTTTATTTAAAAATTTAAAATCGTAACAAAAGCTATTTGTACTTCCTAAAACATGCTAAGGTTCTTTTAAAAAAATAATTAATAACTAAGCTTTGCTCGCAACTATAAGCCAAGCTAGCAAAATTCCTCAAAACTCAATCAAAATTTTTCCAGACCCATTTGTACTTGCAAGAGGAAAGAAAATCTTGAAATATAGCTTCGCTACTAAGTTATTTTGGCCTTTAAGAACACTAATAAAAAACAAGTTTCTTCAAAACCTTATGCTAAATTATCAAATTTCCTCAAAATCCAAACTTAATATTGAGTCTTATGGCTTACCCTTCAAATCTAAGAATATATTAGATTTAAAGCTAGAAATTCTTAAATATTGTTTCGTTAAGAATATGCTACGGCCCCCTTAAAATTATAAAACAACAAACCTTTCTTCGATTCTTCGGCTAAATTATAGGATTTCTTTAAAACCCAAAGCAATTGCGATTTTTCAATTGCCCAAGTAATTTGACAATAAATTGAGGTTTTATGTACTAAAAATCAAAAACTCTTTTCGCTACATTGTGTGTATGCTTTCAGTAGATCTAAATTGAGAAGGCATTTTGCTTAGATATTTCGATAAATTATTGATTTTCCTCAAGAACTCGCCGGACTTGCAATCCTTTAACTGTGGAAGTAAATCGAAGGAAATTTTAGGTTTTAATTACTAAAAATGAGAAACTATTCGCATTACTTTTTTAATAATGCTTCAGTAAATCCAAATATATTCCATTTTCTACTGGAACTTTTCGATAAGATACTGATTTTCCTCAAGAAAGTTGCGCAATTGCGATTATTCGCCTGTGCAAGTACATCTGGAAAATTTTGAGGGTTTTAACCATAAGAATGAGAAACTATTTTCATAATATACTTGGTATAGTTGCAGTAGAGTCAAATTAAGCTAAAATTCTGATGAAACTTTTCATTAAAATTTGAATTTCCTCAAGAAAGTAGAACAATTCCGCACTTTAAGCCTGTTTCTTTCAGTTGAGGAAAATTGTAGGTTTTGAACACTAACAATCGTTAACTTTTCTTGTCACTTACTTCACAGAGCTTCAAAACATACACTTCAGGCCATTATTCTGCTGAAATTCTCTAAATTTTAGGGTTTATTTAAGGTTTTCTTTAAATACAATTTTTATTTTTTACTAACATTTCCTTTTGATACTTCATTTTCTGATATGTTTTCCAAAACAAAAGTGCTCCCTCCCATATTGCATACTGTAAGAACTTTATTGTTTTGCTGTGTAAAAACTGCATGATACATGATACATGTTTGTAGTATTAAATGGTTTTCAATTTAATTTCACTTTAAGAACTCGATTAAAACAAAAAAAAAAATTTTTAACATGTTTCCATTAGGCCACATGAGACCGTCATCACCATTGCTAGATTCTGTGCGTGATCAGTTTGAAGATTACGATCAGTTGGCAAAAGATTTTACCAGAGTTTTCTTAAATGTAGAACCATCGTGCCTAACAAATGCTCATTTATTTGATGTCACCTTCCTGGTGGGACAGTCAAAACAGAAAGCACGCTTTATAGGTGTAAGAGCGATATTGGGTGTAAGAAGTAGAGTGTTTCAGGTAAGTTCAGCTTTATAGCATCAACATTTTTGTTGTCAAATATAATCGTTCGAAAAAAAAAAACGAAAAAATAGGAAATGCTCTATGGCATCCAAACCGGTTTCGGTTCACCACAAATACCAGTTGCTGAAATATTTGCGCGTCCAGCGCCTTCATTGGTTTCACCACAAAATCAAAAGCCCAAAAGTAATAATTATCTCACCGTACCCGATTCGGATTCGATACGACCGAAAAGTGTTCCATCCTCGCCAATGGTTAAAAGGGCCTTCTCACGCCTGGGCACCATCACTGCCGGTTGGGGTCGTTCCATACGCAACAAGAACACCAATCAACTGAATCCGGAGGACAAAAAGAAATGGATCTCATCCACAGATTGTTCGAGTAAGAGTTTGAATTTCCATAAATACAAATATATCGATGTGTGTTTTTTTCCCTGTCTTCTTTATGTTTCCTCTTTTAAATATTTAAACAAAAACAAAATTAAATTAAAAAAAATATTAAACACCAAACACTACGATACGTGTCCTTTGTACTTTGACTTTGCCCTGTATAAAATATGGTGTATAAAATGTCCTTGTAAACCTTGAAAAAAAAACAAAAATATTGTGATATGTTGCAACAAATTCATTATTTTTTTTGATCAAAAAATATATCATTTTAATTTCTCTTGGCTTGTTTGATGGCATTACGTTAAAATTAATTGGATTTTTTTATTATAATTTTTCAACATTCAACACCCTTTTTTTCTACCGGCTCACCTCTTTGTTTTTGTGGATTGGCTTGTTATGTAAAATGGAAAATTTTATGCAAAAAATATATTCACTACCTCATTATTGTGCATTGAAATCATGAATTTGTTTTATTTTTCACACAAAAAATTATTCACCTCTAATAAACTTAAACTCACCACGTCCTTAAAACGCTTAAAATTCATTTATTTTCATAAATTTCATTTTCATTTGAAATATTTTTATGAAATATTAATTCACCTCTAACAAAACTAAACTCACCACTTGTCGCTAATGAAACTAAACTAATATCTTCAATTTGATTTATTTTCACTTAAAATACTATTCACCTCTATGAAATTTAAACCCATCATATTTTCTATTAATTTATTCACAAAAATTTCATTTATTCTTGTATAAATTTAACTCACCACTAATAAAACTATGCTCACTACACCTTTTTTACATTATTGGATAAATTCATTTTGAAAACACAATAAATGTACGATGAAAAAAACAATTTATATAAATTCACCACTAACAAAATATATTCACCTCACTTCAAAATTTCTTAATTATGAATAATTTTCGCCTGTGACTATTCATCACTGTTAAAAAAACATCTCTACCATACGAATATCTACATACAATGTTTAAATATCAAAAAATTTAACTCACCACTACCAAAAATGAAAAAAAAAACAATTATTACAAAATGAAATTGAGTAAAAATATTATATTATTTCTGAAAACCCAATTTTTAAATGAAAACATTATTCTTTAAACATTTTTTTATCACTGCATCTTGCCTTATAAACAATCTCACCACTTACACATTTTTCCGTAAATGCAAATGAATTCACCTGCATATTAATCCTATTGTAAAATTCTTAACTACTTTAAAAATTAAATAAAATCCTTCATTTATATAAATAAATCGTTTAATTAAAACTCACCTTCTTATGCTTAAATTCACAAAACTTTGAATTCTTTTTTCTTTCACAATCCTATACTTTAAATAAAACTGAAACACATTTCTTCATTTTTCATTTTTTGTTATTGAAATTCACCACACATTTCTTAACCTCTCTCTCTCTGTCTCTTTCACCTGCCCATTGTATGTTTTATGTGCTCCTTGCTTAAAACAATTTTCAATCAACATTTTTCCAAATTGAAAAATCAAAAAACGTTCATTTCTCATTTTCTGTTTTTTTTTTGTGTGTCTCTTCATTGCATTGCGTTGCATCAACTATTTCACCTCGGTGGTGTGGTGAAATTATCATTTCTTGTTATAATTTGCTTTTATGATTTCATAAATTTGGGTTTTTTTTAAACAAAAATTCGATTATTTTTTATGTTGCCTCCAAATTTTTGCAAAAACCAAAACAAAAATCAAATCGAAAAACGAAAACCGAAAACCGAATCTATAGACAGGGATAGCAAAGAAAAAGACAAAGACAAGGCGGGCAATAATTTGGCCGTGCCGCGTTTGTCAGTGTGTGCAGATGCTCAAAAAGTGGATCGTGCGAAATTGGCTCAAACGGAATTCACCATAATTGAATTTGATCCCGATACGTTTCGTGTTTTGCTGGACTATCTGCATACGGGCACATGCCCTTTAACGTGTGTCACCATACCGGGTGAGTTTTCTTGCTGACATATTGAAATTTCTTGCTTATTCTGTTTTGAAAACGAAAAATCCTCAAGGTCTGCTTTGTGCTGCAGAGCATTATGACTTGCCGGAACTTTTGCAAGCCTGCTTTCATCATTGTAAACAATTTCTGCGCATAGAAGTGGTGTGCAATATGCTGATATCCTTGGAAAATTATTACTGGCGTTATACCTCCGCCTCGGAATTGGTGAATATGATATTGTCGTTTGTGGAGAATAAGGCGCATGCTTTATTCAAATGTCCCGAATTTCTAAATCTATCCGAGTCCATGGTACAAATGATCATGTGCCGTGAGCTGCAGTGTCCCGAGATACGCAAATTCGAGGCTATGCTGGCTTGGGCACGTAACAAAGTGTCAAAAATGAAAATACAACCCAACCGCGATACACAATTCGAATTCGAGTGTATTATGGAGAGACTGACCCGCGATTTGAATCTATGCCGCATATCACCCACCGAATTGCTGTCCATTGTTTTACCCTCCAAAGCTTTGAAGAACGAACGTATTATGGAGACCCTAATGATGCAGGTGAATCTGGGCACCTATCGCATGCAAGAGTTGGATGAATATCGGCAACAGCTGCGCAGCCAAGAATCGGCTGAGGCCACGGTACAGGTGCACAGGGGTGGATGAGATAGTAAGAATGTTAGTTTCGATATTGATCGGGGCGGTGGCAGTGGTGCCAGCGGTGGAGATGTTTCAAACGCTTACGATTCCACAGCCGATGATGAAGTGGAATTTTATAATGATTTTGATGCAACTCCCACCACAAGTCGTGTGGCCGCCCAAATGCAAGCGGCCAAAGAGGCTAGACGTCGTCGTTGGGCCGGTGATGGTTCATCGGCGGGCAGTAGTGACTGTGGCGGTAGTACAGTGAAAAAGTATTAAAACGCCAGGTGGAAAATATATTTCTTTTACTCTCGTTTAATATTTTTTTTTTTTGTAACAAATAGTTGGCAATTCAGGCAGGCAGGTTTCAGAATTTCTTTTTTTAAAAGGAAATTTAAAATAAAAATTTTAATTTAATCCCTTTACCACTGTTTTATATAACTTTTAATAGAATTTAAAAACAGAATCCTTAATACTCCTTAAAACTTTTTAAAAATCTCTGTTTTTTTTAATAAAAAAAAAACGTCTCTAAAGCCTACCATTTTATGGAAAAAAGTGATGCCAACTTTGCTTCAAACGCACAAATTTTTTACAACTTTTTCCCCCTTACATTTCCGCCCTGTTTTTTAAGGAAAACTCTCAACATAAGGACCTCCATCAATATTGTTACTAACAAATTTTTAAACTGTTGCATCCACTCCTAAACAATTTAAAAACAAACAAAAATTATAAAAAAAACCTTTTTTAATAAAAAAAAAAAACTAATTTTTACAAGATTTTATAGACAAGAAAAAAATTTTGTACTCCAAACAAAAAATATCAATTTAAAGAAAATCTATAAAATCTTAATCTTACGCTTACTGGAAATTATTAAAAGACTAAAAAGAAATTATAATAAAATAAATTGTATAGAAAACAACTGTAAAATTAAATTATAAAAATTAAAAAAAATTTAAGAGAATTCAAGGTTATTGGCAAAATTAAAGAATTTTTAAGTAGCACTGCATTATCATTTGATTTTGATTTTTAATTTACATGAATTCCGATTACTAGTTTGTGATTGTGTTACATATCTGCCAATTTAATTTTAACGGCCACTTAAATTGAGCGTATTTAGTTAAATAAAAACAAAATCATTAAAAAATTGTTTAGTTTTTCTGAAGTTTTATGTGTCATACGTAAGATGATGGTTTTAATTTTATCGAAAGCCCTAATAACGTTGCGTAGTTACACTCATTATTTTCATTGTGTAGAAGTGGCTCAGCACTATGATTTTACGATCAATTTTACTGCTCTCTATCTATACAGGGTACCCTTACGCCCTACATGACCTGAATCCCGGCCCTATTTCCAACACCTATTTGATTCAGCTCATAACCTCTTTGAATGATGGCACAAAAATTTTATTTCAACCATCAGAACTATATTCTGTGCATAGACTTGCCTGTCAATGACTGCTGTAAATATAATTTCATAAAGTATTCAACCATAACTAAACTCCGCATTATTAGTTTAAAAAAACCTAGCTCAGTGAGCATAGTGTTGACCCTTATTAATACTTCACCTGCACATGTTTCTGAACGGGGTGACTTTAAGTTTTAGGATCTAATTTTCGAAATATTGACTAAAGCAGTCAACATTTTTTCACAATTTTTATTTAAAACAATTTTATGGACTATGTTATCGACAATGGGAAAGAAGCAAATTATTGAATAATTTTTTAAACTGTTTTTTAATTTATATTCTTATAATTCTAAGATCTAAATTCACATTTTTTGTTTAAAACAATTTTATGGACTGTGTTACCGACAATGGGAAAATTCAAATTTTTGAAAAAATGTTTAAACTGGTTTTTTTAAATTTATATTTAACAAAAAAATTTATAGAATTCTCTATCTTATAATTCTAAGATCTAAAATAAACTGTTTTATCGACATTAATTTTTAAGGATGTCTTTTTAAAAAAAATTAATTTTATTTTCTTTGAATTATTTACACCGTTTTCCGATAACCTTGAGTTTTTCGGTTTTGTTTTTAATAAAAAAAATACTACTTACTATTATTGTAAAAAATAGTTATTAAACATTAAAAATATATATTAAAAATTATGTATTAAAATTGTTTTACCAGCTGCATTTGTAAACTACAAAATAAAATGAAAAAAAGAACTTTGTATAAAAATAAATAAAAAATTAACAAAAAAAAATTACTCAAACCTATTAAAACCTAAAGAAAAAGTTATTTAATATTAAAATAATATTATATACTATATAAAAAAGAAGCTTTTTTAAATGTTGACAGTTATAAATAATAAAATAAACCAAAAAAATTGTAAAAATAAAAATTTAGTTAAATAAACTATATATTATAAATAAATGTTAAATTAGTTAAAGAAAAAATTATAAAAAACAAATATAATAAAATAAAAAATAAAGTGAATTTAATTAAAAAGATTATAAATATATAGCTATTTATATACAGAAAAAATATTAAAAAAAAATAAAAAAATTAATTAAAAACAAAAACTTATACTAAAAATTATACACTTATATTATAAAAAAAAATATAAAAAATTATAATAAAATGTTAAAAGAAAATAAATGTTTTGATACTGCTTAGGTACTTTATTATTATATTTGGAAAAAAAAAATACTAAAAAAAATTTAAAAAAAATTAAAAAATGTAATAAAATTTTTAGCAATATTTCCTTAAAAAGAAGACAACAAATTTTTATAAATATAAAATAATGAATTAATTAATTTTTTATTTTTTTTTTCCAATAAAATTTTTTTAAGAATAAAAAACCCCCCAGCTCATCAAAATGTGTGTGTGCGTATAATAGTTAAGAGAAAATAAATAAATAAAAAATCCTGTATATTCCAAAATCAAAGTATATATACATACATACTATAAAAAAATAAAAAAAAAATATTTTTCCTTAAAAATAAATTACCAAACATACATACAAACAAACAAACAAAAAAAGAAATCAAATTAACCCACCAAATAAATACATATACATATGCATAAATAAGTTTATAATTTATTTAATAAAAATTAAATTAAAAAAAAATATATACAAACATATTACATAATAAAAAAACAAAATTATTAAAAAACAAAAAAAAAATAATTTAAAAAAAATTCTATCTTAATTTTTTTAAATGTGTTTTTCAATTAACAAACGAACATTACTCAGAAAACTTACCATAACCTACTCCGTTTATAACAAAAAAAAAAATATAACAAAAAAATAAATAAATATGTGTTTAACAAAAAAAAAAAACAAAATTCTTAAATTAAAAAAAAAATAATCCTACAATATATAAATTTTTTCTTTTCTCTTTTCTTCAATTACCATTTTACCCTTTGTCATACACTTAAAAGAAATCTCTGAAAATAAAATTTAATACCCAGACTTTAATTGTTAAAAAATTTTTATGTTTCCCATAAAAAAATTAATACAAAAAATATATAAAAACAAAAAAAAACTGTAAATGAACCCACAATAATAATTGAAAAGAACAAAAAAAAATATTTTAAACAATAAAAAAAATTATATAAGAATTAAAGATGTATAAAAAAATATTTATAAAAAAAACACGTGTTTATCTTTAATTAAAAATAAAATAAAAAGGGCAAACAAGTAAGCGTTGCATAAAACTTTTACCAGCCTGCTATACCCACATGCTACACCAAAGCTGTAAACACTTCACTGGTTCCAAATAGTCAATCAAGGAGTACAAAAAAAAATTTAAAAAAATAATTTTAAATATTAAAAAAATAGGCCATGAGATCTATTGTGTCTGTCCTAGAAAAAATTTATGTTCAGAAGATAGAGAAGGGAGATAGAGAGAGAGTAATTAAAAACAAAAGATTTAGCTGTGCATTGTTGGATGCACATCTCTCAGTCAGTAAAACCCATAACCAATATCATGAGAACCCTAATACTTGCTCCCGCCGCACTAAGCGGCATTTACCTGAATTGAAATTAAAAAATTTAAGAAATTGAGTATGCAGTTCGATAGACAACAAAATTCTGCATTATAAAGTGAATTTTCACGACTTTAAGTTGAGATTTGCCAGAACCATTGTCGAGAAATTGCAGCTTTTAGTCTGAAAATTTTACGGTATTTCAAAATATTAAGGGGATAGGGATATATTAGCAGTAAGGCTATGTTTAACTAATTTCTACAATTATTTTAGAAGATACTGGAGTTTAGCACAACGAAAAGAGGACCGATTTTTAACAACGTATGCTAAATGGCTGGAAGGGACTGTGGCAATAGCAGTATTTGGCAGTTCGTCTTCACGATACCGATGTTTTTAAGCCATTTGAAGTCGCCGTAGTGTAGTAGGTAGTGTGTTGGCTTATTAGACGTAAAGCCAGGGTTCGAGACCCAGGCCAGGCATCAAGATAAAATACAAAAAGTATTTTTTCGGCGACTTCCTCTCAGCAGATTTCTGGCAAAAACTCTGAGAGTAAAATAAAATTGCCATGAAAAAGTTTCTCAAAAAATCTGTCGTTCGGAGTCGACTGTAAACTGTAGGTCCCACCACTCATGCATAAAATTAACACACACAACATAAGTGGTGTGAGAAACTATGACGTTGTATAATGGGTCAATTGGATCTCCGGGTACTGTACTTGTCTTAATTGACAAGTACACGTCCTCTAACCTAACTTAAGCGTAAACGTGAATTTCTAAAGGGGACTTTATATGCGGACTAGGGTCAAATGTGATCCGATTTTCACCAAACTTTACACCATGATTTCTAAATACACAGAACTGATCCATGCTAAATTTTATCGTGATTGTTGCATAATTACCATAATTATGTGTAAATAAGTGCAATTTTGAGGGGAATTTGTATGGGGGCTTGGCGAAATCACAGACCGATTTGAACCAAAATCAGTTGGGTTCATCCTTGGGCCTAATTAACGCTAACACTATCAAAAAATTCCAGCCATTAACTCAAAAAACACTTCTAATAATTTTGGCCAGGTCTTTAGCCAAATTGCCGGTGTGTGCGCCGTTCTGTATCTCATCTCTAACTCCTCATCATCTCTACATACTCTGCAAAAATCTAAGTGAGATCTATCAATGATTCCCTAATGCCCTGTAAGGAAAGGTTGGTAGGCAGGAGAAAGGAGAGGAGTCCAATCAAGGGGCTCATCCCTATTAACACGCACTTAAGCCATCATATAAGCTTGCTGTACCACCACCTTACTTACTATTGAAAGTTTCTACTTTTTAAAAATGTTCTATTATTTGCAAATTTTGTGTATTTTTATTATTTTTGTATTCTTACTTGCTAAAATTAATTTAAAAAAAAACAAAATCAAATTAACGGTGATCTTATAATAAACTTTCTTAGTTTACCCTCCTCCGGCAATCGCATGAATTTCGAATTTTTTCTACGTTTAGCTTTCGATTTCGATTTCTTTTTCGATTTCTTTTTCGATTTTGATTTCTCATAACAGCCACCATCGTGAAGTACCCGTAATATAGTACGCGGAGCTTTAGGATTTTGTAAATTCCTCATCAAGGCAAGACATCTTTGCTTAGCTAAATAGCAGCGAGAGGGTAAAGTGATTTCAGAACCATTGATGGCAACACAAACAGGCCGATAAATACGTGAACAAATACGTTGCATGCATTTAATCAAGACATCCTTTTTGTAGACATTTGGTGTAGCATCGTCGGAGAAGATAGTTTCTTGTAAATTACCAGCTAAAGCCAAGCTTAAGAAGCTCGCTAACACTACAGTTTTAAATACAGGAGAATACATGGTTTTTTTAAATGTTTTACAAATTTTCCAATTGATTTCTTTTGTTGAACTTTAAAGGGTTTTAATCAACATGCGTTTTACAACTGAAGCTTAAAACTTGAAAGCATTGGATTTTATATCGTGAACTCAAATACTGGCACTATGTTAGAAGATTCTTTCAGAAATTACTCAGACACAGTTGTGTCAATATTGTTTTGAATTTTTAAGGTCATCTATGTAGCTTTTTTTTAAATTTTTATAAAAGACATCTCACACACAGTCTTTCAAGTCTTAGAATGCATTTTTGTTTTTAACTGGGTCAATGACTTTTGACTCAAGCTTGTGTAATTAACAGAAGTTGACTTCAGAATATTTAAAGCAGAGCAGTAGGTAATGAAAGAAATATATTTTATGGCTTCAATAGAGCAATAAAAATGTATTTTAATACTTAAATAAATGCTTGCTTCAGCACGCTTTTTGTTTTTCACAAATCATCCATAAGACCCATTTCACAGGCATGTCGGATAACAGCCCATATACGCTGATTAACTTCATCACCACCAGCTGCTAGAGAATGTTTATAAAACCGTGGACCATAGGCATCGTTAGCAAACAGTTGAGAAAATCTGCCACACTCCTCTTTACTACACAAAAGCCAGGGTAAGAAATGCAAACAAATCACGGCACCATATAAACCAAAATGTTGGAAATGTTTTAAAAATTTCTCTTGTGAGTAGGCATTTAAAATTTCTTCCATCTTTGGAATGGTGATAGAAGAAGGTTTTAAAATCTTTGTTAAAGTAGAAAACATATTAGAATGATAGGTCTCTAATAGACAAGACCACATTTCAGCACGTATTTCTTGCGTGGTATTCAAATACATAAAGAAACTCAAATCCAAACAAGGTGAGACATAGCGCAGTTGCTGAAAGAAGTTAGAGAAAAAAGGCATTAAGATTTGAACATGAATCTCTGTTTCATAGAAAACATTAACTGGAAATCAAACATTTTCATTTGCACTCCTTCCCCTCCTCCTAAGTATTTGAATACTACATTATTGCGATAATAATCGCCTTGCAAGATAACCGCAAAATTTCTATCTTCATCTGTATCGAATATTTTCGTTCTTATCCTTTCCATTAATAAAGCAGGCTCCTCATAGTATTTGGCTTTCATGGCTTTTATTTTCTTCATAAATTTTAAATCTTTTGTAGACTCTGTATCCATTGCCTTTTATAATAGCCACACAAACGTTGAAAGCCACAACGATATAAAACACGATAAAGATTTTTAAATTTATCTTCGGGATCGTTTTCATTGATAAAGGGTAGGGGTATAATGCCCTTCAATAGATTTTCCATTTGTAAAGGTTCCAAAATCTTAAAGGCATAACATAAGCCATGTAGTTTGGCTATAGCTTGGCACATGGCTAATAAATATTATTTTTCCAGAAATACAGACGGCCCCAGTTGGTAACCCATATACGATAAGTTCTCCATAACCAAAGAAGCTTCATTTTCATCAGAACTGGAACTTAAGCCTTAAAAAAAACAAAGAAGAAAAAATGAAAAGATGACATAAAAAACGCACACCAAGAAAACCTTCCAACCAACCCAAACTCATTGCGATCCTCCAAGGAACTGAAAGATCGGCTCTCGAACTTACCTTCTATATAAACAAACTTCGCCTGGTATATCTTGGGCACCAAATCCGTTTAAATTGCATTCTTTTAAAAACTTTTCATAACAAGGCATTATCGTTGAGTAAAAATAGACTTCATTGGCATATTGTATATAAGCTTTGCTAGCTTCCCGGAATAATTTTTCGCCACGCATAAATTTTGCTATAAGATGGCATTGTTTCTCTCTAAAATAGATGGCATCAAACATTTTAAATCGTAAAAACCATTTAAAATTCCATTTTCAGTACTTACCCTTGAGCAGTTTTAGTTTTCAATTGAATACTGTAGATGGTGGACATAAAACCATTAAGACCGGTACTATTCTCGGCTGTAAATGATAACAGTTCCTCATTTTCCAATTGTTTGACAATTTCAGGTATTAAATATTTTCGTATGTAGCATTCGTGTTGAGAGGTCATAGTTTACAGGCTGAAAAAGAGGCAAACAAATTGTTTATTCAAGCCTTTAAATGAAATGGGCTTGGATTCCAGTCTGTGGTTCAGTAATTGGCCTATTCCCTTCCATTTTCCATTTTTTTTACTAATTTTCCTTCTTTTAAGAAGCATTAGGTTGCAACACACCACTTCCCGCTTCAGGGGTTTCCTATTAAGCAGGTCCTAGCATGTTGGTATTGCCATCTATTGTTGCCTAGAAATAACGGGGAGTTTGCAGAATCTCCGAGCTACTAAGCTCATGCTCTTGATTTTTGAGAGAGTCCACTACAATCGTAATATGTTTTGGCGCGCCACCACGTTCTAAGGGCGAGGACTAGTATGTGAAATAGGAGTTCACAATGGACCATTTCTGACCTCCAAATGTTTCATCACTTATCTTCTTAACATAACCTAACTTTTAGTCTTACTTATATTCACCCTCAAACCGACGGAGATAACACCTTCCTGAACCAATACTGTAAGGATCTAGAACAGACTTTCGTCCTTTTGTCCAAAGTAACTGAGATCGAGAATTGTAGACGTAACATTGCAGGAATGTGATCTCGAAAGGCAAATGGCCGCTACTCCATTCTTGCAGAGCATAGTTCCTATCGTAACAATACAGAATTCTTAGATGCAAATTGTGCATAGCGCTGTAAGCGACAACTATTCACTCTCATCGTTGTGAATCTTACACTTACTCTGCATCTTTCCAGCGTTGCTATAAAACAGAGAAAGATTCCTGTATAAGAACTCTTTGGATATCTTAAAAAATTTGTTTTAAAGCTTGTACGATAATATGGAATTAAAGTGTATATTTTCATAAAATATAAAAGGCATGCATACATAGTATATAATATTATTCTATAATTAAACATAGCAAAGACTACACAGTGAAATTCTTTTTTTTAAACTTCAAACTTAATCTATAAGTCATCCATGTAACCCATTTCACTGGCATGTCTTATAACATTTAGAAGACGTTCATTGACATCATCGCCACCAGCCTCTAAAGACAATTTACGAAACTCTTCGCCATACAAATCATTCTCAAATGAAGACGAGAATCTGGCGCACTCCTCTTCGCTGCACAACATCCATGGTAGGAAATGTAAACAGATCATAGAACCATAGAAAGCAAAACGTTTGAAATGATTTAAAAATTTCTCAAAAGAATAATCCAATAAAATTTGATCAATTTCATTTTTGGTTTTAGAAGAAGCATTTAAAACGCTAGCAAGAGTGGAGAACATGGCATCATGATAGGCTTTTAATAAATCCAACCAAATTTTTGAACGTTCCTTTTCGTCAGTATTGAAATACATAAAGAAACTCAAGTCCAGGCATGGAGAACCATAACGCAGTTCCTAGACAGCAAAAAAGAAAGTAAATTAACAAATTAAGAAAAAAAAATTTTAAATAAAAGCATAGGAATGAATACCTGGAAATCTATCATTTTCATATCCTCAACCAAGGGTTCTTGGTCCCCTTGTTGAGTTTTATATTTAAACAAGACATTATTGCGATTGTAATCACCATGTAAAATAGCACCAAATTTACGATCCTCTTCCGTATGTTCGATTTTTGTTCTTATGTTTTCCATAAGTCGTGTGGGTTCCTCAAAATATTTCTCTTTTAATTGTTGCATGTTTTCAATGAGTTTTAAATCTTTAGAGTTTTTTTTATCCAAAGTACCGCTTTGTAGTTTGCGTTCATAAAACTCAAATATACGATCAAAAGCATAGCGATATAAAACACGATAGAGATTATTAGAGGCATCATTGGGATCATTGTCGTTGATAAAAGGTAAGGCTATAATGCCTGCCTTTAAACGTTCCAATTGGTTATTATTTAAAGCTCTCAAAGCATACGACAAGGCATGATACTTCCCCAATGCTGTGCACATAGTAATTAAATGGTTTTTATTGAGTATCAGCCTGGGACCTAATTGATAGCCCAAAGGTTTTAAGTTCTCCATAACCAAAGCGGCTTCTCTTTCCGTAGGCGAAGAGCTTAAGCCTTTTAGAAATAGGAAGTGAATAGAATATTAGAACACTTAATAGTAAAAGTAACACATACATATTTGCCAACTATACCTTCTATATAACCAAAATGAGCTTTGAAAACGGGTGGCACCAAATCCAGGATATTGATTTCCTTTACATTCATTTCCTTTAGGAACTTATCATAATAAGGCAACACTGTGCTATAGATATAGATTTCATTGGCAAATTGTATATACGATTTACTTGATTCCCTAAAGGCCACATCACCTCTCATGAATTTCGCTATTAGTAGGCGTTCTTTTTCCCTTAAAATAACAACAAAAAATTAATTTTCTCTAGTTTTTAACACAATAAATATTAAAATACCCTTGAGGCGTATGGGTTCTAAGGTGAATGCTATATAAAGTGGACATAAAACCGTCTAGGCCACCTGAGTTTTCCGCTTTAAACGATAACAACTTTTCATTTTCCAATTGGGATACTATCTCCGGTATTAAATATTTCTCTATATAAACTTCTTGCTGAGTTGCCATAGTGCAGTAGCTGGAAATAACAGCAAAAAGGATTTTAAAATCAAAAATATAAACGTTAAGGAAGGTTAGGGCAGGAATGGACCAAATACATAGTGGAGGAAATTCTCAAAACTCACGTTTTCTATTTACAGCCAAATTAGCGACACTGTTTGCAAATAAATCAATTTGACTTTGCAAACCAATTGTCACCGGGATGTAACACGTCAGTTTTATTAATTCTGCTTAGTTATTGCACTTTGAATCGTTTGTTTCTATCTACCGACAGATTTCTAAGCTTTTATTATTTATTAACACGTTACTTACCCGTTTTTATAACTATTTAAGAGTCAAGATAACTAAAAATGTCTTGAAATCTATGATAAACAACAAGTAGTTTTACTCACTTATCATCAGCAACAACAATAAGAGTGCAAAATAAACAATAACCGAAGCGCTGCCACACTAATTAAACACACAAAGTACCACATAAGGACAGGGATGCTATACTGCAATAGAGCGCTAATTTGAAAAAAAAAAAACAATTAAAAAGAAAAAAGTTTTTATCCAGTGGTCTAAAACGAAACATTTACCGCAGCCTACCAATTCTATTCTATCTAATATCATATATTAAAAGCCGTTTAATCACAAATGTAAGCCTGTTTTTTTGGTATTAAAAGATTATTTAAGAATAAAAGCTGCTGTATTTAATTTTTCAATTTATCTGCACCCCAACTTTTTATATATACTGTTAATAAAATAGATTTTACTTAAGAAATAGTTTAACGTTTCACTCTCATCGTGGATTGCAATTTATTTTTTTATATTTTAAAAATAACGTTATTTTTCATATTTGGTAATGCCTTTAACCTGTAGACCTTATCATAAAAACAGGGCCGTCATGTATATGTGTAGATAATACGCCAAAATTGTATATAGAGAACAGCTGTTTTGAGCATTTATCATCAATCGTCATTATCAGTGTGAAATTCTTTTTCTATATATTTTGCAGCAACAACAAAAAATTATTAGTGCAAATAAAATAATATTTATTAACACAGAAAAACCGAAAGAACAAGAATAATTATCAAAATATAGTGACAACAATAACAAATATTTTTAGTTTTATAAACAAAAAATCGGAATATAACAATAACAAAATCAAACAAATGCTTTTATAAACAAAGAATGAAGAGAAGTTTTATTTTTTTCGTATTGTTGGCTGGTGGTCGATTGATAAAAATCAGTAGAACCTCCCCTCATTAGAAGAAAAAAACAAAAAAAAAGAAGGCAAAACGAATTAGAAAGGCAAAGTTAAATTAAATGGAGTTATGGATCAACTGGAACAATTGGAAGCATGTCGCATTTGTGTAACCTGTTATCCGCTACAAGAAATGGATTTTATTAATATTTTCCATAAAAATGAAGAATTCCAACAGGAATTGGATTTCATACAGGGTGAGATACGCCAGTGGCAATTGAAAATACTACCAGATGATGGTCTGCCCCAGCGCATTTGTGCAGATTGTTTTGCCAAATTTTGTAGCATTGAGGCCTACCGCAAGGAATGTGTTTTGGCCCAAGAAAGACTTATCGAGACAGTAATGCAACAATCAAGCCTCAGTACAGAGAACAACTTGCAAAATGATGAAGCCAGTCAATTGAAGGCCTTAAACAACAGCCCTTTGCAATTACTAAACAATTATGAGTCGCCTAATGTTACCTTAGGCTCCGGGGCTAATGTTTTAGTGTCTTCAGTAAATTTAACACAATCGGATGTATCGCTGAATGATTTTCCTGTATTTGATCAACAATTTGCCCAATATGACAATCATCCGGCTTTAATTGATGCCTCTTCCACGTTGCTAGACAGTAGTATTATAGCACCAGAATCAGCCCAAGAATTGGGTTTCTTACCGTCACAAAACTTATTCACATTTGAGACTGCCGAACCTCCCTCAACGGGAACACTGCCATTAGTTGAGACTGATACCACGTCCATTATGAATGATATACTCGATGTACGTACCGATAATGATGATGACGTTGTTAATAATGGTCAGCAGAGCCTAATGAAACAAGACGATCTCGAAGACATGTTAAAGCACAGTATTATACCGACTACAACCAAACTGAGCCAGCACCAGCAACAACAGCAAAGAACGAAAATCAATTTAAGCCAACAGGAAAAATTAAATGCCACTACAATGCAGAATATAAAAAAGGAAGCTGGCCAGGGTTTTATAAACAACAATAATGTTTTAAAAGGAGGCAGAATTGGTAAGTTTTAATGATTTTTGAAATTCCTTTACAAAACCAATTGCTCGACAATGACCTAGAGCACACATTTATCCCAGCAATCAATTATTTAGCTTCAACACAGCATATATATTACGAAAAATCTCTTGGAATATAGAGTAAAAGAAACAGTTGCCTACAAACCATAAGGTTTAGAAGGTATTTCTTCTTGGTCGTAACAACAGAGGCCACAAGCATTGATCGGGGACCGCTTAAAGTCCTGAGAGCTTATTACGCTGCAGTTTTAAGGCACGCGTTTCATACCAAGAGATTACAACATGGTCCTGTTAATGCTGAATAGTTTTGATTGCTTTCTATCTTTTTTTTTTGCATTTTTCTCTTCCTTTATTTTTCGCTTAATTTCTTTGGCAGCATAGGACCTTAAATATTGAAATATTGATACCTGAAGGCTACTTTCTTTAAGGAACTTTTATGCCTAAATTAGTATTTCTTTTCATTGTTTTCAGATTACCAATCAGCACCTATGCTTACGTTTTTGAATCGTGAAGATACCAACTCTGATGTTGAGTGCGATGACTCCGATATGAATGTACGCTTAAAAGGCTTATCGTATGCTTGCCATTATTGCTTTTGCCCTGAAACTGGACCCATCGATCATCTCGTCTTCCCCAATGAAGATGCCCTCTCACAGCATTTCTTCGATATACACGATCCAAATCGCCCCTATACTTGCCCTAAATGCATACAATCATATAAAACCCAATTGCTACGTGATAATCACGTAAGACTTATACATAAAATAACTGAAATACAAACGTGCAACTATTGCCAGAAACGTTTGAAGGGCTCGATTGATGTGCATCAATACAATTGCCAATATGTTGGTGATTGGGAGTGTCAACAGTGTAAAGAGAAATTCCCTAATACGCCTTTATATCGTTTTCGTTTACATCAGCGCCAGCATGAACGTACAAAGCAATTCAAGTGCCGTTTGTGTGAGCGTACATTTATGAGGAAGGCCAATTTAGAAGCCCATCAAAGGATGCACAAAGCGGAAGTACAAACAGCTCATACATGCAATCTGTGCCCGGCCAGTAAGTACAAGCAAAGCAAAGCAAATAATACAAAAAAAATTGAAATTCATTAGAAAAGAAAAATGTAATCAACCATTATCGATTACATTGCTGCTGCTGCTCTCTTGCACATTATCTTTGTTAAACTTAAGTTTCTTTTTGTCTATTGCCTATTAGATTTTGCCGATGACTATGAGCTAAAGCGTCATAAATACCAACAACACAATGGTGAGCCTCCACTCAAATGTAAAATATGCCACAAAGGTACACTAAATTCAATTAAAATTCTTCTTCCATAAGTTTTTCTCTTCTATACTGCACAGTATGAAGGCCTTCCTTCCTTTCTGCCTTCATTCTAACATTTGTATCATTTGTTTATTATCTTTTAGGCTTTTCCTCCAACGTATTCTTACAACGTCATATGACCCAATTACATGCAGACAATTTAAAGCACGGTAACAACAATAACAATAACAACAACAACAACAAAAATACATCTTTATCATCATCATCATCCTCCACGTCATCGGCACAATCAACGGAACCACAACATACCTGCTTAAATTGCAATGTTTCATTTAAATCGCTACAAAAATTACAGAATCATTTACTATTGGGTCGCGATAAGAACGGCAACTGTTTGTATAATTCGTGTAACAAACAGGAACGTCGCAAACTACAGCGTGCGGGTGTATTTCCTTGTTTTCATTGTCCTAGACGTTTCCATTTGCGTTCACAACTCGATAAACATTTAAATACACACGATGCACGTTTGCGACCATTCCAATGCCAACAGTGTGTGACACGTTGTCGCACAACATTCGAACTGAAACAGCACGTTAATGTTGCCCATTTAAATATAAAGGCATTCGCTTGCGATAAATGTGGTAAATGTTTTGGTTATAAAAAGGATCTAAGAGATCATATGCTTTTTCATTCAGGTGAGAATGCGCAGCTAGTGTATTAGTTTAGAATAGTCGCGAGTAAATGGGGTTATTAAAACGGAATTAATTCACCAGGGGAGGGTTGCGAGTCGTTCCGGTATGAATGTCCGCTCGTTATGGGAACGAAAGTAGTGAATCGTCTACCTAGCAAATAGGAATGAGTGGCTTAAGTTCATCAAGTGGGACAAATTCTAAGGTTAATGTCGCCATACAAAATCCGCTCAATTGTTATAATTTTAAAGCTCTTCAATGCTTTCTCTTAATAATGCTTTCAAGAATAATTCACTCATGTTTTTATGCCTTAACCTAAGCTATAGATGTGAGCAAAGTTTTATTTATTAATTGACGAGTCTTTGTTAAAGGCATAAAAATATTAACAAATTATACGGAATATAGTTGGATGGTGGTTATGGAGGTTTCAATAAATTCTCACTTTTTCTAACTTCCGTCTGCCAAAAGGAACATCTGTTAAATCTGGAATTTATAAACATACCCGTAAACCTTCTGTTTTACTTACCAAATCCGTACTTTACTTACTTTAGCAATTGCAATCCTTTTGTTAGGATTACAATCAAGCTTTTTACAATACCTATGAGGACTGTGTGTAAATTTTTTCATGAGAGGTGGGATCTACAGTTTACAGCGTTTTATGGCAATTTTTTTATTCTTAGAGTTTTTGCCAAAAGACTGCTGAAAGTTGTCAAAACTGAGATTTGAACTTACAAGCTATCATACTGGATTTCTGTGACTTTCGAATATTTAGTTGTGCTATATACCTCCTTTTCTAGATGTTTAGTTTGAAAAGAGCCCTGTAAAGTAAAGCTATTGTTTGTTTTTTTATTTTTTCGGATAGTTTTATAAGCGTACATAGAGCTTCATTATCATATTGTTAACACTTTATTTAATAATAATTTTTTAATGATTTACTTTTCCTATTTTTTTTTCTGTAGAAATCAATGTCCACTGCACGGAAGATGGTTGTGATTATGTGTGTAAAAATGAAAAGGCCTTAAATGATCACATAAGACATAAACATCGTCTGCTATCATGTGAATATTGCCATGAGCAATTTACCAGACAAAAACTAACCTGTAAGTGGAAATTAAAAATGTTTCAAAGTGAGATGTAATATTAATTATATTTCTTTTACTTACAGCTCATTTACGTAATATACATCGTTCCGAAATCGATGTTGAATTAGCAGGCGAATCAGATAATTATTATAAATCTCAATTACTCAATAATAATAATGATATTACACAAATCTCGTTTAATTTACTTAATACTCAGCAAGCACAGCAACAAACACAACAACAACAATTAATCGATACTTCATTAGCAATAAATGGTGGTTGTGTATCATCATCCTGTACAACAACGCCAACATCAGCATTAACAACATCATCATCATCAGCATTATTATCATCATCATCATCAAACGTTTCATTAAATGCAAATACTAAACATTTGACAACAGCATCAATTTCTACATTGGATACAAGCACAGTTTCAACGGTTAGTTCTTTAGCATGTAGTCTAACAAATAATTGTACTTCCATTAGCACTACTAACTCACCAAATAATAATAGTAATAACGTCCATATTCTGGATGATAATGTTGATGTAGAGCATCATCAGCAAATATGCGATATGTTTGCAACAGATCCCCATGATACAAATGCCACAAGTTTAGCTTTAAATGGTTTGGTTAGCAATGAGCACGATGATTTAAGTTTACATGCTAACGATACAGCCAATATGTTTTTAGTACCCTCAACAACAACGCCTTCGGCGACAAATGATGATGATAGCCACCATCATCATCATCATCAGTTAGATCAGTATTTTATGGCTTCGTTAATTGATACTGAACAAGAGATTATAGTAACATAGCATCAATTGTTTTAGTTTGTTAAACATTAAAAATTTTTATTTTATTTTCTTAACCAATAATCTCTCTCTGTCTCTCTCTCTAAACAGAAAGAAAAAGATTGCTTTGGAATTTTTATTGAAAATAAAGGCTTTCTTTTCACTTTCTTTCATACTTTTGTTTCCAATTAGCAAATAAACCTTATACTCTTATAAAAAGAAAAAAAACAAAACTTATACAACAATTATACTGACAAAATTAACCCATTAATGCCCAAATTACATTTTTTTTCGTTTTGTTTTTTACACTCAATTTCCTCTCAGAGCATAAAAACTAAGCCAACCTCTGCTGGCAACTTAAGTTGCCACTGGGCACTAATGGGTTAAAATTAAAAATTAAGCTTAAACTGTAAAGAATCTTTAGAGAAACATTAACACGTTTTTTTAAATTATAAACTTAAAAATGAAAAGTCTAAACTTTATACCTTTTTATAATTACTTACTTTTTTTTATAAACCATAAGAACCAACATAAGGTCCTAGCTTTAGGTATTTATAATGAATCTAAAAATCCAGATGAAAAAAAATACTTTTACAAAAAAGGCTTTTATACTTAAACTAAATTAAATTAGAATTTCTCAAAGTATTTAACTTATTTATCCAAAATCCACAAAACCCACCCACACCACCTTTCATTCATTCCCTGCTCTATACACAATTACTTTTTTATATTACATTTAAAAATTTTAATACGATTTTATTATATACACACACATACTATACATACATACATATTTAATTTAAGGCTATTGAAAACTATATTCTAAAAATCCCAATTTTTTTAATTATTCTTATACAAAGTTTTTTAAATTTTAAGCTTTTTCTTTAATTTTATTATTTGAATTTTTTTAAAGTATTTATATCTCTTTTTTATGTATTATTTATTATACAATA
This sequence comes from Sarcophaga carnaria, assembly GCA_958299815.1. Classification (NCBI taxonomy): domain Eukaryota; kingdom Metazoa; phylum Arthropoda; class Insecta; order Diptera; family Sarcophagidae; genus Sarcophaga; species Sarcophaga carnaria. The sequence goes on from OY283149.1 coordinate 4,195,343, forward strand.
TAATTAGCAAATATGCAGTTTATTTAAAAGCATATACTAGCATAAGCTTTAAAGCGGCTAAGACTAGAAAGTATTTGACAAAGGCAGAGACACTTTCCAGTTTTTCTGCTTTCTTTTTGTACAGACTTCTTTCTCGAATACGTATTATTAGGCTTCATTAGCTAAGCTTATTACTTTGCTTTATCTTTGCAAAATACACTCTGTCGCAAAATTCTATATACGATTACCTAAACAAGTGTTATTAAAATACTGATTTGCTCTTAAAAATATTGTTAATGGAACAGCTCTGCTGTTCTACCCGGAAATGTTTCCCTGTTGAATAATCAAGAAAATTGAAATTATTGCTGATTTACTATGTATGCCTAAATGACGTATTAGATAAGATACGATGTGTTAGTTGGTAGTCCCCTTTTCGTAAGCCTTGCCATTAGCCTTGTTCGTCTTACGAGTATCAGCCGTCTTCTATAGAAGTCGCAGGTCCCTATCTATCCTTCCATCTCTCTTGACGTCTTGCTATCTGTATCAGATTTTGTTTTAGCTTTCCATAGCTGGTCTGCCAGATGTAGAATTTACATGTCGGAGTGTAAAATGCTGCCATTTTGATTTTTAGAAGCCCTTTCCCTTCTCTACTTTGTGGACTGTATACCATGGCTTATTGTATATTTACTTGGCCAAACTACGTAAAATTTTCTTCCACGGATTTCTAGATTTACATTGCCAATACCGGTAGTTCCCTTTTTGGTAGATAGTGGGCTTAGCTGGACAGTTAAAGAAATGAGCCGTGTCGTGTGAAGCCTGCGACTTGATGGACAGCGATTAAGGGTACCGGGAACAATCCTTTCCGGATAGCAATTTAGGATATTCGACTAGGATAGCTGGTGTTCAGCTTGGTTGTCAGATATAGGTTCCTTAAGAACCCTGTTGTAACTGTTACCGTTTATAGCTGTCACTACCGTCGACTAAAGCAAAGTGCGCTGCACTTTTTTTTGCCAATATTTCGTGTTACAGCCACATTGGTTGCATGTTTACAAAAAGAATTTTGGCATTTAAAAGAAAAAAAATTCGAATAAATAAGCGGCATTATGTAGCAATACTAATCTCTTTTATTATTAATTTCAAAGTAAAGTATTTTCAAACGTACTTTTCAAACACATTTTTTAAACCCCGTGGGCTACATATTAAATACTATTTTAGCATTTAAAAATTCGAATCAAACAACAGACAATTTACTGAGTATTTCTTTTTTGAATAGGGCAGTCAACGGAATTCATGACAAATCTATGTTAGCACCTCAAAATGTTTCTAAAATACCCATTATTTCGTAAACATATTTGATCTTAAAACAGTGTTTGTATTAATCTATTACAAATAGCCGATTCCATTGTCAAACTGAGATAAACGGCTAAGTATCTCAATTTGAGATGGGGCCTGCTTAGTGTATATAGTTCTTGGCCAATATATCCTGAGGATTGTTCGTAGGCAGCGGTTTACGAATAGTTGGAAGATATTTCTGTCAGGACTTTTAAAAGAAACAATTTGAAACAAGAATTGACTGTGATGATCTCATTGCAGTAAGGATTCATGGTGTGGAAAGTCTTATCTAGGCCTATAAAGACCAGATGTTATTCTAGGAGTAATAATTATTATGCACTACAAACTTATTTTAAGCCTTCTCTTTAAAAAATTCTTTACCAGGGGCCCTGTAAGCCTTACTTCGAATGAATTCGAATGTATTCTGATCATCAGTGGCCTGTAGGCATACAGTTCGCTGCGGTTCTCTGTCCATGTCAGCTTACTACATTCTTAGGACATATTCTGGGTATTTCTTTGTTTTTGTCTAATTTTCTTTACCGACTGTAATTGCACCATGCATGATCCCTTCATTAGCATTGTAACTGTATCCTCCCCTTCTAGACCACTTTCACTAGGCATACCAGTGAAGAATTCGCCAGCTATATGAGCACAAAGCTATCAGCTGCCCCCGTATCGGTTGAGTTATTGAGTTACTAGGAGCATTTCCTTCACGGTGGTTTCAACTGTTGCAGGCTGAATTTCCTTTTCCAATTTGAGTTCCCCAAGGTCTGCAATTAAAGTTGATGAATAACCTGGCTCTTTAGCTTTTTCCATTCTAAAAAATTATGTCCGGCAATAGCCATGCCCGGACAGCATTTTAGTTGTATAGCAATTAACTTTTCCCCCTTTCATACTGTACCTATCTTTGATATCATTGATATCAATCTTCTTGTCCCCTTTCCTTTCGCAGAGTCATTTCGTTTCTCATTCACTCTTAGTGCTAATATTCTTTGTACGTTTGAAAGTACCGAATTGATGGGTTAGCAATATGGGCTTATGTTGTGTTGATTGTCTCCTATATGCCCACAATCTGGGAATTCCAATTGTGGAATACATGCATGGGAATAATATTTAAGCCCTAATACTTGCGTTAGTTTCATAGTGTCCTCACCATCAATCTCGAAATTTCGATTGTGAAATGCATGTAGGATTGGGGGTAGTATTTAAGAGCTGATAGTTTGTAGCGTCCACACCATAAATTTGAGAATTTCGATTGTGAAATGCATGTAGGATTGGGATTAGTATTTGAGCATTTAGTTTCATAGTGTCCTTTCCAGTTACTTTTGTTGTCCTTTCTGGGGCCTTAATAATTGTTTAAGAATAAAATTTCATGATTGTTAGTGTTTAAACTCTTTTTAAGTATTATTTGTTGTAAATAATAATCGTTTCAAAGTAATTCAAAGTGTGTTACTGTTTTTGCTGAAACATTATCTGCCTTAATACATACATACATACGAGTATGTACGTGTATTTACTTATTATTTTTTTTTTTAATAAAATTCTAGATTTAGCCGTTATCGCTGTATGAATTCTTTAATTTCCTTCAATCGAAAGTGTAGATTATTTAAAATATTTTCTTTTTTAATAAATTTCTACTCGAAATTGCTTGTTTTTTATTATATGTATTTAACATTATTTTTTTAAATATTATTTGTTTAAAAAAAATTAATTTTTATTTAAAGAAACAAACATAATCCTTAGACAACCTTTTTCGATTGTAGTAGGCACCTTAATAGTATTATAAATATTATTAATATAGACAAACAAACTAAAAAAATAAAATCAAAATCATATAAGAAAATGAAACATATTATAGCATACATACGTACTACGTACATACTACATACAAACGTACATTTTAGTAAAAGAAAATCTTGTAGAAAATCAATTTGATTTTGTTTTTTATTTTTTACAATTTAAAACATAGTAAACTTTAGTAGAAATTAAATGTAATTTAATTTGAAAAGCATACCATCAAACAGACAAAACAAAACAACACTTACTAAACAATATGAAAAAAACAACATTCTCCCCTTAAATATAATATTTAATAGAATTTTTTTTTAGAATATTTAAGACAAATTTATAAAAGAATAACAAAAACAAAAACAAAAAACAACCAAGCATCGTACACAATATTTAAATAGCAATTTAATAAAAACAAAAAAACAAATTAGTTTTTAAGTTCAAACAGCTTCAAATGCAAAGAGAACATTAAAAAATTAATAACAAATAAAACAAACAAACAATTTAATAAATCAAATCGAATCTTTTCCTCTTTCTTTTTTTTTTAATTACAATCTTAAGAAAGTTATTTTGGTACAACTTGGTACTGCAACTTTGTTGTCTAGAGCAATGCTTTGATTTTAATTGATTGGACTTTCCCTGAAAATCTCTGAGATTACGAGTTAAGCTAGGTTGCTATCAATCCTGGGATGTGTAAATGTTTTCCGATTTGTTTCCAGTTCTTCCTCTTTAGAATGGTGTAAATCGCTATAGGGTGTAGCACCTATGATTTAGGTTGTCATTGTTTGCTCAAACTTCTATTTGTAAACAATACTCATCATACTCGGCAATACTGAATAGTTTGATGCAAATCTCAAATTTCTTCTCATAGTAATTACCCAACAGAAGTTTTGATTATCACAAATTCGTCTGGTTTGAAAGGAGTATCAGCTTAGCTACATTTTCCTGTTTTCAAATTCATTCTTTATAGATCTGAAGGTTTTTCCCCATAGGTTAGAATTGATATGACCATCCTTGTTTTACTCTCCAAAGTTTTCTACAATGTGCTACCGTTTATTATGGCATCCTTGCAGCGCTCGCTATATAAGCTCTCTATGTCAATTCGCTGTCCAGTGCTATTCTCAGATATTGTGTCATCATTTTCCGTGAGATCACCGCGCCCAGAAGTCAAATATTCTTCTATTTATACAGTTTCCTTCTCCTCTTCAATTCTACTACTGTGCTTTGATTAATTTTCAATTCTACTAACATGCACCAACGAGTTGCAATCTCAAAACACTTTGAAATGATGCCAAAAAGGGTCAAACTTGATCCTCACAATTGGAACTATGTTGTCCTCATAACCTTTGCAGTCAATGAACGTCTCATACAGTTTCTTTAAAAGTTCCTATACAACCAGACTTTACATTTATGTTAAAAATATACACCCCTTCCTCCTGCACTTGTGGGCAACCCTTGGTCATACTCTCTCCTTTCCCCGCAGATCTACTAAGGACTATATTCTGCTATAATTATACTCCAAAATTCGGGATTCGTGATCTCTGACAAAAGTATTATTGATTTGCATAGAAAAGTCTTTCGAATGTCTCGTGTTAATTTCCAAACTGCTTGTTAGTTGAGTGTAAGTATTGCGTGCATATTCGAGGGTTTAGCGCCTAAGAGTCAAATATCGTCAACATAATCTAGACTTTCCAGGGAAACTGAATAAACTGGATTCATAACCATGAATACAGAGTATATGTATGATGTCAAAAGTTTTTTGGACACAAAACTGATATCGAAAAATGTTCGCCAACGAATGTTATCGCTTAAGGGAAGCAATACCCGTGCTGCTGTTGTGGTAGTTTAAGTTAATCTGGCCTTTACAGATTGTTGGTCTTAAATGGCCTTCTACATTTCTTTCGTTTGATATCATGCCCTATATATACTCTGTATATAAACAAAAGAGAGAAAAAAACAAATAATTCAAATCAAAAGTCATATATTGTACGTACAGTGGTGGCCTTATAATTAGAAACGACTTAGCGACATCTGTGTTTGTTAATTTGTTTTACAGTTTTCACTGTGTACCTGGGATCAAAGGCTTTGTTTAGAGGACGTCTTACATACGTTTTTCCATCAGATTGGGACAAATTAAACTTAGATTCGTCACTCCAAGGAACTCTGTTCCAGAAACATTGTTTCTAATTATAAGGCCACCACTGTATGTATATACATACGTACTCATATTTATAAGTAAAGATAACAATTTTTTTTATTTGATTTACGATCATAATTAAACGTTAACAAATTTATTTTTATATTGTTTTTATTATCATTATTATTGTTGTTGTGATAAATATATTCAATAACATTGATAATGACGTTGACGTTAACAAAAACAACAACATTCAACTCATGACTTTTGGACAGGTTGCAGACATGTCTGTGGCCAAAAACAAAGAAAGAAAAGCAAATCATTATGGGATTTATTATTCATTTTTATTAATAATTTTTATTATATATTTTACGTCTTATTTTAATATATGTATACATACATTCAATTAAACATACAAAGCTTAAGAACTAAAAACATAACGACGTATAACAGTCGTTTAATTGAATTTAAATTTAATTTTTTTTTTAATTAAAAATAAAAAAATTAATTTAATTTTTTTAAAAGCATTTCTTAAGCATACTTAAGTTCTAAAATATTTTTTTATAATTTTTTTATAACTATAAAATTAAATTTCTTAATTAATTCTGCCTTTTTTTTTAAAAAATTTTAAAAATTAAAAAAAAATCTTAAAATAAATGCAAACTTAAATACTTTTAAAAAATATTTTGATTTTCAAAATATTATAAAGTATACTTTTAAATTTCATAAATTAATGAGAACATTTTTTTAATTATTTGCAGAAATTTTTTATAAAATTTTTGAATAATTTTTAAATATTTTTTTCTTTATAAATAAAATATATTTTTAAGGTATTTTATATACTCAAACATTTTCTACTTTGTTCTTCAATAGTGTATGTTTTACTACATATTTTTTTAGGTACGATGGGAAAAAGCCATCGTAACTAACGATGGCCAGTACTCACTGGAATACGCATCAGTGCAGAACTAGCTTGATTCGATATCGAATTGATTCATTCCTCTCCAGTACACATGAACAGTTCTTTTGTCACAGAAACCATCTGTTACTATATCGTTTTGTAAACAAGTCTACATCCCGCATTTTTACATTATACACCCAAACCACATGCACATTCTGTTCAACTCGGTAATACAGAACAGGGCGCTTATAAATATTTGTTTTGAATATTTTTTTTTTCTAAAATATCCCTAAGCTAAACTTATCACCAATAAATTTAATTGCAGTTTAATTAATATCACTTCCTAAATTAAAAATCTCTTTAAACCTCTTTAGACGCCTTCAAAAAAAGAAATCCTCCGTATCATCTGTCTTGTCGTAATTACTTAAACTTCTTTCATATGTGCGTATACGCTGATACCATTCAGGATCCTTTTCACAAATCTCCTCAGGGCGACCACCGCTATGGCGATACAAATACTCCGTGAGTCCATGACCTTGCACACCATTTACAGTGCATGAAACAAATTGCTGATACACCTTCGATTCCCAATTGCCGCCGACATAACGTATAGCACTGTCTTCCACTTTGATTTGCACGAAATACTTATTGTCCTCGGTGTGGACAATAAAATTTTGATGCTTAGGCGGTACGCCTTTTTCACCATACGTGTACAATTCAAAATTGGATTTGGTTATGGGTTTGTAAATGCCATCTTTGCTGCAAACGTAACCCATTTTTAAAGAGGATAAAAAGAAACTGGGCTGTGATAAATTGCCCACCACCATGCTAGTGCCATCTTCCAAGAATAAGGCAAAGTAAACGTAACGATTAATGGTCGACAGGCATCTTTCAGTGCCAAAACTGTGATCACGAGAGCCAGACATTTCCAGTTTCAAAGGAGTTTTATTATCCAATGAGACAGAGCCGGTAATAAAGCCAATCTGTTCGTAATGACATCTTTTGGCCAATATTTTATCCACACTTTTCAGCATGACATAGAACGATTCATTCCAGGCTTCTCTGGCAACCGAGTCTGCTAGAACCGCGGCACTTAAATCACGATTATAATCGAAATGATTGGTTGAGGAACGAAACTCCAAATCCAATTTTACTTTGATTAAGTTATTGCTGGCAGACGATTGGGGTTTCAGTTCACCTTCATATTTCAAGCACCACACTTTCATGGGTTCTTTGGGATAGATTTCGAAACCATTGCCTATGAAGCCTTTACTTTCCTCATTGCCATCGGTGGTGAATTGTAGCATGTCCGGCAAATCGGGTAAAGCCAAAAGACCATAATCAGGCAGCCATAGGTAAATGGCAGCTCTATTTATTCCTCTACGTCTTCTTTCCAGGCTAACCACTAATTTCTGTCCCTTGATATTGGCACCCATAAAACAAACCACATCATAGGACTTGGGATGATCAGATAACGTTTGAGGCTTATCCAATTCCTGCATTGCTTCCTCCGAGTACTTGGCACTGTCGTGATAGAAACGGTGACGCAAACATTTCACCACCACTAAGGCAATTGCGTATTTGAAGTGATAAAATAAAGATTTTCGCGGATAAATGCCGAATATAAGGCTCGATTTGTGTCTCAGTATAAGGAACACGGTTATTAGGAGAGCAAAAAGCACACCAAATGTGCCAAAAGAGGTCAACACTAAATTGGCCATGGTTTTCGATTTCCTTTTTTAAATGTTTTCCACTAAGTTACTGGTAAACTGAACGCTTTGAAACTTTGTACGTGACTGTCTGCCTTTTTTAAATTAAAAACACTTGCTTGCTTATTGAGTGCCCGTCTATAATCTCTTGGTTTTCCTACCTTATTTCTGGTAGGAGATAAGATTTCAGTTCCCATTGAATATTTTTTTTTCGCCCGATAAGATTTGCAAAATGTTTGATTTGATTTGCCATATGAATTCCATTTTCTTATATTTAAAGGGCATATCCACCATACTATTCAATGTTAAAATTGTATTGAAATCAAATATCTTTAGGGGGGTGGTAAGTTGTTTGAAATCTTATCAGTTCTTAAATAGCCACCGGTTTTATAAACGTATTTCGATAATAAAAATTAAAACTTATTATTTAATAACATTTCGTTTGTATTTTTAATCCCAATTAATCGTTTTAATAAAGTTTTACGTATTTTGGGAATTTCTAAAATCAAAAGATTTATGGTCACTTTAAAGCTATCAAAATATCCGGCCAATAAAAGTGTATTTTAAGTCATTTCGAACACTTAATAAATCTATTTCGAAATAAACCCCCACCGGGTTTTGTTTTTAAAAATCAAAATAACAAATGACCCTGGAAACAAACTGCTTTTTAAAGAATCCAACATGGCCAATGCCAAACATTTCTATACAATGTGCCCAATTCTTCTATTATGAGAGGGTACACATGCGTACATATACTACGTTGTTGTTATATTTTTTTAATAATTGACTTTATTGACATTCTTGCTCTCTCTCTGCTTTACTCTCATTTTAGCTTTTCTTTTGTTTTCTCGCCGTTAGTTATTCGTCGTCTTTAGAAATTTTAGCATCTTTTTACTGTGTTCTGCCGGTTTCCGTGTGTTTAATATATTAAAATAATTAAATTTCCTGCTGGAATGTGTTTTAATTTATAAAATTTAAGTAAGTCTATTGTTTAAACAATAAGTTTATCAATAATTTAAAGTGTTTAGCGTTTATTATCAAAAAATATCAAACAAGTGCCACAAAAATGTAAAAGAAAAATTTTTTCTGCTATCGTATTAAATGGCGTCCCGTTACATGTATGTTATTGTTGTTGTTAATCGTCTTGTGTGTTATAAAAACAACAAAAATGCAAGTATTTGCAAATGTGTAGCAATCCAAGCAAAATTAATGCCATGTTTTATTTGTTATGATTTAAAAAAAAAGCGTCGCCAGTGGCCGGTATACATACATACATACATATGTGAAAATTGAAGGAGCTTAAGTTATTTTGACTACAAACAAATTATTAAAGGTAGGTGCAAATTTTTATATTTTAAACTTAAGTAGAAACGTTTAAAAATCTATAAAAAAAAATTAAATTAAATTAAAAGTAATTATAAATTAATAATCAAAGCCTGCATATGCTTTATGCTAACGCTGGCCTATTGATAATTTTTTCCAACTTTGAAGTGATTTGAGCCAAATATCTCTTGTCTACTGTTCTTTAGCTCTTTATAACTCAATAAATAGGCCTCCAGTCAAAAAAATGTAACCAAAAATAAATAAAAACTAAAAAATTTATTACAATACTAAGGCTATTAAAAATCTATTCCTATACAAGATGCCTATATGGACGATCTTATTCTATTATAAGAGGGCTTTATAGGCCAATGATTATTCTGTCAGCGCTACCATAGCCCAAATCTTGTCAAATAAACAGACTATTTTTGTTTTACAACACTCCAGACTATTTGGCAGCATTCACTATCCCGATAAAGAATTGTGTTTAAGCCACAATGTCTGAGTTCGATATTCGCGCGAAGCTAATGTTGTGCAGCTCCGTCAAAGTACGAACGACTTCGCCGAACGTTTTGATACCGTGCGAGGTTTTAGACAAGGCGATGCCCTTTCATGCGACCTTTTTAACTGCGTCATAGAGAGTGTTCTTTGGTAGGCAGGAGTATATCGTAATGGTACTATTTACTTCAAAAGTATCCAGTTTCTTCTATGACATCAACATCATTTGGTACACCCAAGATATTACCTCATCTTCTCTGTGCTTCTCTATCGCACGGAAACATGGAAGCTGTTAAGCATCAATGCATTTGATAACTCTCCTTACAAGTTCACAGATAGGGTGTTGAATAGAAGAGGTACATATATGGTTTAAGATATCCACTTAAATTACAGAGGTACAGTACACTCAACGTACAAAAACAAACGTAGAGGATGATCCCATGTGGTAGTTCATATCAATACTTTGGAAAAAGCCAACGACAAAACTTATTTCAAGCACGGATACAAACCTTTGGAGATTTCTTTAAAATTTAAACAAAATTTTCACTTTCTACTTGGTATTGTAATCACTTTTAGTGAGTGTTGCTTGAAACACATTTTCATCTTAAAGACTATTTGTCTCAATGGCTCACTTTGAAGCTCCATTATTATTCTCCTTTTTACGTTTCTTGTCTTCTTTGTTAAGTACATCGTCCCCTGATTTACGTTTGCTGCTCTTGCTCAGCTTAGGATTTACTGACTGTCTTACAGCCATTAGAGTCAAGGTTTGTGTTAAATTACCAACCTTTGCGGCTGGTTCCATAACCTCTACTTGCTCGGTTTTTATATACGGTGTTACCATATTTGTTGGAGCTATCATAAGCAAATTGTTATTTGCAGTCTGATGTTGTGTAGTGGCAGCAAATGATAGTAAGGTTTTGTTATTACGTTTCTGATCCTGGCAACCATTTAATGGATGGTTGGCAGCAGCCTGTGGTTGATGGCCATTGATGGTTAAGCGATTATTATTGTTGGGTTCGTTTTCTTGTTTATCCTCCTGTTCCTTTTGCCATTCCAAAACGCGTGTGAGAAGCTTGATATACTTAATAGCGGAACGTAGGATTTCATTTTTGGATAATTTCTTATCGGGAGGATGGGTAGGCACCAGTTTTCGAAGTTCCGCAAAGGCGCTGGAAACATTTTGTTGACGCCAACGTTCTCTTGTATTCGTAAAGACTTTACGTACCAAGGGAAAGCCATTCTTGCCGAATACCTCTGACGTGGTAGTAGAACCCACTTGGCTAGGTGGTGGTGATGTCAGCATGGGCAATCCACGTGGTGAAGAGCTTAGATTACTGGCACCTGTATTAATTTGGGAATATTTTTAATACTTTCTCCTATGTTTTCCACTATCTCCAGCTAACTTACCTTCACCTTGAGAACCACTCAGTAACACACAATTCCTAAATTCCTCTTCATCTTCTTCAGTGTCGTTCAAAGAAAAATCCGACAACTCAGCATCCGAAAAACTTTCCGTTTTAGCCGAGTTCCGTATCAAGGCCGGAGGATTACCTCTCAATGTTAAAGGTCTCATGGCCATTAACACCTTGTCATTGCCATTACTGCAGTTGTTCTTGCTAGGCTCTGTACTTTTGTTAGTATTTTTATTGGTTTCCATATCCAAATTAGTTTTAGTTGGTCTTTCCTCACTTTCAGACCAGGCCATATCACAAATATTCAACGCAATGATGTTCACTGGAGCTCTGTTAGTTTTCAAATGTCCTTAAATTTACTTTGAATGCCATATTTGTGCAGCAATATTTTCTTTATATTTACCCAGCCATTATGGCATTACCCCACTCTACTATTCGAAAATAGGCGGAGTTTAACAAAATGTGTGTAGTATTGAACGGCGAGTGTTTGGATGCTGATAAGCCAGAAAACTACCCTTAAATGTAACGTAAGCATAGCCCAGTGAATTTTTTGATGGAAAATTAATCACAAAAAAGAATTTCTGACTCTCCTAATTTAATATTAAAAACAACTTTAAAGTGAAAAAAAATTTTTGTTGTAGAGGCCTATATATTTTAATCAATTCGAAAAGATTTAAAATTTAATTTAAAAACCTCTCTGGGTAATACATTCCCTGTCTGAGTGAATTTCGGTGAATCTTTTCAAACATATTTAGCATTATGCAACATAAAACATCTTCAATTTGAAAGAGAGAGTCCCACTTTGTCCAGAGTTTAGGCCCATTGTGATACCAAAATTAATATCCAATCCAAGGACCCAACATTCCCTATAGGAAACCTACCCAAATCCAAAATAAAACACACATTCCCTATAGGAAATCTACACGACTCCCAACATTAATCTCGCATTATTCATCAAAAAACACCTTCAATTAAAAAGAGAGAGTCCCACTTTGGACAGAGTTTAGGCCCATTGTGGTATCAAAATTAATATCCAACCCAATGACCCAACATTCCCTATAGGAAATCAACATGACCCCCAACATTAATCTCGTCTTTGTAAGCAAAGGTCCTTAGACCAGCAGCTAAGAGAGATTGCCAAGTCTTTCGGCGTGCCTTCCAATAGGAAATAGTATGTGAGAACCGCAATAGCGTAATGGATGGCCATGCAATTTCAGGATACTTCTCCATAGCAGTCCAGTAGTCTTACACTCATGCCGCTAACGAGGTTGAGCCTCCCTACAAGCTTAGACTACCTAGTTTCGTTACGGTCGGACGTTAGTTAGGACCGGAGATATAGGCGGCGAAGCAAATATCCGTCTTATCGACATAAATCAAAAAATTAATCAAAAAATGCAAGTCATCCTAAAAAATGCAAGTCATTATCCTAAAAGATGCAAGTCATTGCCCTAAAAGATGCAAGTCATCGTCCAAAACATTGCAAATCATCATCCAAAAAATGCAAGTCATCGATCAAAAACTGCAAGTCATCGAAATAATTCGAGCCATCATCCAAAAAAATGCAAGTCATCGACCAAAATAATGCAAGTCTTCTCCCAAAACAATGGAAGTCATCATCCAAAAAAGACAAGTCATCTACCAAAGAAATGCAACTTGCGACGACATTTTGTTGGATCTATAAGACATAAATGCATATTAATTACAATACAATCACAAATTATATTTTAATTATATACGAGCTGAGTAGTCCATATGCTCGGTGTAGTGTCACAGACCAGAGAGTCTGGTGGGAATCGAAGCCATGACCCTCACGCTAATGGTCCAGCACACTACCCACTAGACTACCAGGGTACCCTAAATGCGTATTAGCTCAATGAGAATTATTAAAATTTTTAAGTTCATTTCCTCAAGAACTTAACTCATAAAAAAGTTAGCTTCCACGCTTACATAGTATATCTTCGGTACCAAGTAACGCCCGACCATAAGGAAACCTGTTTTGGAATCCTTGATACCATGGCTATCCAGCCCACATTTGCCCCACAAGTCCATTTTTTTATCAGGCATAGCTCCATTTATGTATATACTCGCAGAGAACTTTTTTGCTCATGCAAAAATTTAGGTTCACCTATAAATAGCTTGACAGAAAATTCTATGGAAAATATTAAATTTTTTTGCATATTTTCGATTGCCTAATTTATGATTAAAGAAAAAACAAATACTCGGAGCAAATTAGTCACCCTCTAATCGACAAGAATTAATTGAAAACCTAAACACCACCAGCAATTTGTGGCATGAGAACTTGACTTTAATCCTTATCACAGGTCCATTGCAACGAACATTCGTTTCAATACGTGTAATAAAATCAACACAACTAGTTACACTACAAGAGCAACCATAAGAGTGAGTGAAAGAGAGATAAACTCTCACTATTTATAACCCAATAAACCATCATATCATCACATCACATCAAATCAGGAAGAAAAAACTAAAAATTGTAACAAAAAAGACACACGTTTTGATGAAATTAAATTGATATTCTGTTGACACCCGCTGCTCTTGACTTATGCCACATAATTGTGCCACTAAGAGGATTAAATATCTCTTTAAAACCAACAAAAAAAAACTAGAGAGAGAGAGAGAGAGAGAGAATTTAACCAACAGGCATAAAAAAAATTAAATAAAAATCAAATTAGCAATGAATCCTTAAATAACTTCCCACCCATACTGATACAATAAAAACGAGGTGAGGGTTGATTTTTGAGTATAGAACATGAGCAAATTCTGATAGGCAATCTCTTGACAGTAAATGATCAATAACACGTGCCAGCAATGACAACAAATAAAAGCACGTGCTCTTAAAACTTTAAAAATGAGGTTAAAAATTTGATTTTTTCCAAAACAAGTGCTAAAAGACGTGGATTTTTTTTTTAAATCTAAAAAAGTAAACAAAATCTGGTATTAAATACAGAATATGCCTGCTCTATTGCGACAAAAGCGTGCTTTACTATACTCCGATGCTCCAAAATGCTGAACAGTGAGCTGTGGTATATTTAGTTCGTATTGACTGCCTGTCCACTCTAGTGTTTTCTAGATGGAGATCATGACACTTTGAGAACGGCGCAATTCTTGTTGGGCAGCGTAATTTTCCCCGAAAATCTCTTGATTTCTAGGGCAGCCAAACTGCAATTAAGCCCCTAACGAACGCGTCAGCACAACGTCAAACATTTTACAGGACAAAGGTTTCCCGATTGTCTCAAAATAGGAATTCCTCTCTCGTTTTGAATAGAGGCTCGATTCGTTTGCAGCATGAGGGTAATACTGCTAGAGTTAAATGGATAAGAGGACTGACTTTCTTTTGTCCATAAATTGCATGGACATGAATTGTACCCATCGCACTATTGCGGTTCTCATATGCCAGTGCCCTATTGAAAGGCATACCAACAGCTTGGAATGGGAATATTCTCGGAAATTGCTTTGCTGACGAACTATCCCGGGCCGGTATGGAGCTTACAATTTTCAAACATTTTACAAGGCATAGATATTCCTTTTGCCTTAGTTAGACAAGGAATTCTTTGCTCGTTTTAGAGAGGCGGCAGGAAGGTGCTAGAACCAGCTGGGCTTATACGTTTAAGAAGAGGACTGGTTCTTTTATATTCTTAAACCTCATGGCCATCCATCACACAATTGGATTTCAACGGACCACTGTCAGTTGATTTCTGCGGGACCTGTGGGGCAGAGAAGGAGGAAGAGATTAGCTTTCATCTCCTGCTTCTGGCATGAACAGGCGGAGGTTCTTAATCTCTCTTTTTCTGTCATCTTTGACTATATTCTCCAATATAAAAATTGCTGTCAAATTTTTTCGCCAGACAGTTTGGTTTCTTTATTTAAAAGACAACTTAACCTAACTTAACGATACCGTCGTTACAGATCCTACAATATTTTTATGTTTCTTTTCTTTATGGAAACAAATATCCGGAAAAATCTTCATAAAATCTTATTTTTTTTTATTTTAATTTCCCTTTTTTTCTTTAACCAATAACCGCTTTTCAATTTGCAACTTTCTTAATTGTGACCTTTTTTTCGTCCTTTTTTTAATACTTTTTCCCATGTTTTTACAACGCGCCTCCTTTCTTATCTTATTATCGGCAATGGCAATGATGATGACATTTTTACTGACTTATTAACACGTGACGATAACAACTATGGATGGTAACACTTACGCATTGAACTTTATTAATTAAGGGGATTAAAACTTACATCCCCACCCCCTTTTTTAGTAAAAAAAGGAGTGAGCAGTAAACTGTAAAAAAGGCAGAGTTTGATGTGGAAAAGAAGAGTAAATAATAATTCTCTTTTGGTGTCTCCTTTTTAATCCGGGATTCGTTAGAGTTTAATAGATAGATAGTGTAAATGAGGTGAGAGATATCTCCAAAATGGATAGTTATTAGGTAGAAGCATTACGTTTCTAGTAAGTTCGTCGACTACACTATTACCTGGGATGCCTCTGTGAACAGGAAGCCATATGAGATGGACACGATATTGCTGCGAGCGCAAGGATATCGAGGCCGTTGCTAACAAGTTTAGGATTCTAAAGAGTTCTGATAACAGCTTGCCTACCAGAGGTCAATACCACAGCGTGATTAATGGTAATTTCTTCGACCTAAAGAAGGCTCCAGTAGTCTGGTAGTTAGAGAGATACTTAAGGTAGATAAACAGTTAGAAGTGATACTTGGGTCAAAAATTGTCCATTGTGATACCATAATCGTCCATTTGCCGTAGTCCTGAAACCACCCAAAGCTTCTGAGAATAACACTTAGACTCCATTATCCAATCTGCATTTTCCACAGATCACTACGATCGTGTGCATAATGGTGGACATGTACACGCATGAAGAGCGAATTTAGCACAGTTATAAATACAACACTGTGTTATACAACAGCATTTAAACGTCTCGCATTAAAGAATGTTACCTTTCCATCTATTTATACTTCATTTATTATCAGTCTGGCAACTTCTAGAACCTTTAGATGAGTTATTATTACTTTTTTGTGGCCTATGTACGTAATTTTTTATTGTAATTCATGTAATTTCCCTCTTATTTACGTTTAAGCTAAAGTTTTGGAAATGAGGTACAGTGAATTCAGAATGGTTATAAAGGTTATAAACCTATGTGTTGTATTAAAAATGTAAAGTTTAAAGTATAACTGTTGTAATGAACTTTTGGTAGTTTTATCAGAGTTATAAACCAGCATATTAGATTGCATCTTAGCTGTAAAAAAGAGGTCAAAGTTCAAGCTTAATTCTCTACCACTCAAAGCTGAGTTAACAACCACCATTTTTTTTATTTAAAACCTATTATTGTGACGCAAAGCTCGAATATTCAATTACAAAAATTGTTTATTTCTCTAATTATCAGCTTTTTACAGTAAAGAACAAAATTAAAGCAGAGATGTGAATCGTTTTCTCTTTCATATTTAAACAGAACAGAGATGTGAATCATTTTCTCTTTCATATTGAAACTAAACTTTATTATTATTTATCATTTGAGCACAGTTGCAAACCATTTACTGGCAGTACTAAACATTAAAAAATATATGCAAATCCTATATTTTCTTTCCTTTATTATACCTCACCAAATTCTACATACTATTTGATCTCGTATTTCTGAATTTTTTTAATCACGCCGGACTTTTAGTTGTTAGTGTTTGAGTCACTACCCCCTGTATTCTTAGCGATTGGTTGCAGAGCACTTCTTGTCACGAAATGAGGAAAAGCCGATCATGTTCCTCCGACTTAACTGTCTAATTAAAGCATATACGCCTTGCATATTAAACAATGATTGTTGCTTTTTCAGCTTCTAAGGTAATGTTTTTGTAGGACCTGTCCCTATCAAACTGGTCTAACGATTTAACATTTGAATCAACGCCTCTGCGTATCTTTTGATGCGAAAAATCTTTTAAACTTCAGTTAAATGTTGTGTCCGTAAATAAGGAGATAGGTCTACTCATTCATTTAAATTTCTCATAGTCTAGTTCCAAACCTATATGGGTAAAAAGCTTGTAAGCTCCGCGCATAAAAAATTTAATAAAAATCTATCTTCGCTCCATTACCAGACTATTTTACTGTTTTCAATTTACTATTTTAGCAGAGTAACACACCACTATTCTAGAACTATATTTACCATAACGTTCCAAATAAATAAAAGCCAAGTTCAAAACCAATTTTATTCTACTACAAATACGCATGTATAGTATATGGAATAACAATTTTATTTATTTTATTGGATTTCAATTTTAAGTACAATGAAACTCTGTTAAGGGCCTTAAATGATTTTGTTTTGTAATGATGGGGTTCACAATATTAATCGCTAAATTTTCTTCAATTCAATTATTGGTCTAGGATTTTAAAAATAATTTTAGAATAGCACACATTCACATTCATATCTGCTCTCTTGATAGTTCTTCTATGGTCCTGGCATTGGTTAGTGTTACCCACAACGGTGACTGTATACTGGCTAGCGAATACGAGTGTTCAGTATCCAAAGATTTCGATTTACGCATGGTGGCCGAGGAGGAGAAGGAGGAGCTGGATGATTTTATTTTACGTGTTAGAGGACGATTTTCGCCTACACGTTTTTGCCTTTTCAAAGTGAAATTTCGAGGACTTAAAGTTGACATGGGGTACTCGGTGTGGGTTTGTAAATATTTATTTTTGATTTTATGCGGATTATCAGCCGATTTGGATTTTGTTGTTAGGCTCAAAGGGGGTGATTTAATCGTAGAAGTTATTGCCAAAGGTGCTGAGGGTACGAATAGCTCTTGAGTTTTGGTAGAGCAAGTGGTGGCGGTGGCAACTGTGGTTGTCTTAATGTTACTCGGCATTTGCTAGCTGCTAGAGAAAGACATTTTATATGAGGTGGTCGTCGATTCCATGGGCGATTCGGGTTGTAATATCTCCGTTTGGGTTTGCTCGACATCACTGCAACGCTCCTCAACCACGGTGTCGAGTTCGAGGGAAGTAAAACCCTGGCTTAGGCTTCGTTCAGGACGTAAACTGATAGCTCGCGACGATCGGTAATCTGAAAGAGTAATTAGAGAGGGATTGTTTAAAAATTTTTATTTGAAAATATGAATTTGAAAAAAAAAACTTTTTATAAAAAAATATTATTAAAAGCAAGACTGATGCAAAATATCTTCAAATTGAATATTATTTCGGCACAAAAAAATACAAAATTTCGAAAACTAAATCATATCCCAAGGCTTTCAGAGTTATGTATAATATTGCATACTTTAAGGCTTCTAATAATTTTTTTCTAAATTCTACAGCATCAAATATGAATTGATTTTAAAGTAAATTTAGTAATAATTGCAAATGAATGTAAATAACAGTTTTATTATTTCCGTTTTCATTTATTACTTTAATAGTATTTGAAGCACACTCTTAGGCTTTGTACTCCTTTCCACTGCATAATAATTATGAAAACGTTTTATCTGTCAATGATTCTACATTCATTTTTCATTCGAATAGTGGATTTTTTAACATTAAAAATGCATTTAATTTATTTCATTATTTTGTATTGTATTTCAAGTATACTTTATAATGCTCTAATTAATATCGAAATATAAAGCATACTTTGCGGTTTATTTCAAATTTTTTTCGAAAATCATTATGATAATGATTGATTCTCTTTTTTTGTTTTTACTTTAGTGAAGCTTAAAATTTTTTCTGTTTATTAACATTATAACATGAGGAGACGTATGTTTGTATGTGTAGGTGGCAGCAAAAAAAATTTAATTAAAAATATATTATAGCATACTTAAAGGCATTATTTATTTGTGCAACTGCTGGAAATGATTATTTAATTACATACACATTCAGTTTTTAATGTTATGAAATTAATATTTCACTAGATAAAACAATTTCAGAGAAATATTTGTTTTTTTTTCCTTAATCATAAATTGTAGTATATTTTTAGCCTGTTACAAAATGTTTTGAAGTGGAAATTTACGTTTCTAAATTCAGTTTTATAAGGAACTACGTCATATTTGCATTTCTAGCCACATTTTCAAGTTCGAGATCTAAAAGACAAGAATTACGTTAATTTCGAATTTTCGAACATAGCTAAAAAATTGAAATAAAAACTACTACCATAATTAAATTAATATTTAGAAAATAAAAGTTTCAAGCATTATTTTAAGTTCGAATATAGAAAAAAATATTTAATAAAAATTGCATGCCTACACACTTTAAAAATTGGTTAAAACAATTTTTTACATAAAAAAAACAAATTCGAAATTAAGTTCGAATTTTCGAACATGCATTAAAATTGTTATTTTATGGAAAACATATTGCAAACTTTGTTGTACAAGGATGTTTCTATAAAATTCTATGATAAAAAGCATGTTCGAAAAATTTATATTGATTTCGAAAATATAAGAAAGCTATTTCAAAAACCATAACACCTAATTTTGGTTTCTACTGATTCCTCTAACTGTTTTAAAGTAATTTTCATTATATTTTTGATTTTCGAAAATAAGTTCGAATTTCAGAACTGAAAGAAAAATAGTCGAAAATATTAATGTGGTGAAATTAATTTTAAAAAATGTAAAAATTAATAATTTTTAATTGAAGAAGAGCGGTTTTATTTAAGAATTTCAGTATTAGTTACATTTGCAATGTAAATTAAAGCCTATTTTAAGGCTAATAAAACTGTTTTTTTTTGTTTTTGTTGCGATAATATTTGTTGATGTTTATAGTATATTTCTTATAATCTCCTTATCTTTATTAAATTCATTTGCTGTAATCTCGCTGTCATAGTCATTTCAATTTCTATTTCCATCTTTATATTCTATTTATATTTCCGATTCCCATCAAAATCGGTAATTCAATCACAAATCCAAATGACAAATCGATGCAAATGTCAGACGTACCATTTGTCTTACAAATGGTACAACTGTTTTACAATTCGTGGGGAAACGGAAAATAAAATTATCTTTTTCATTTTTCCTTTATTATAAAAATAATTCCAACATGCCATTGAGCGAAAACAATTTGGTCAAGTCAAATAGAATGCAATAGAATATTCCAAGTGAACAATATAGCACTGCTTACACCCACCCTCTTAAGCAATTTTACTAACCGTAGTAATAAAACAAAAATTGAAAAAAAGGGAACTTTATCGACTACAACGATAACAAATTGACAACGATAACTTTTTATAATAAAACGGTATTGCTTGGTTAGAAAGCCGCCGTCGTGGTCGTTAATGAACAGAAATTAATAAGAATTGTTGCAAATAAAACAAAAAAAAGTTCACAAACTTTAATAGAAAAGAAAAGAAAAAACCCGGAAAAGCAAACTTTGAAAAACAAACTTTTAAAACAATTTGTTTTAAAACTTGTAAAGAAATGAAAAAAAATATTTAGCCGTTTGAGAAATTGTATACTAAGAAAAAAAGACTTAAAAAGCCTAAAAATATGCTTTAAAAAATTTTGTAGGAAGCCTAAAATAACGTTAGAAAAAACTCAAATAAATCAAGGGTATAGCAAGGTAGAAAACCAAATTTCTTTTGAAAAACTTTTAATGGGTTGAAATTGATTTTTATAATTAACAAAAGCCTAAAGCAGGCATTGAAAATTGTTTTCCTAGTAAAAATAAAACTAATGAGACTATTATCGTTTGAAAAGTTATAAAAAATAAAGATAATTATTTTATTTAAAATATTAAATAGGCAAATAAAATCAAAAAACAATCAGTAGGTCCTGTTAAGCCTTAAGATAGGCAACATATAGAATCTTTATTTATATATTATAGCACAATTACGAATTACATCTACTCGATATTGTTGTTTAACAGACAAGACTCTATGGTCGGAATCGAACTCAAAACTAGCACACTACCCACTAGACTAGGCTTCTAGACCAGCCAGAGTTGCAGAATATATTTTTCTTAAAATTGTTGTTATCGAAAAATTTTTTGCAACAATTTTGTTATCGAAATTTTATTGTCAAAATAATCTTTTTAGGACTATATATAGAAACTTCTTTATGAAAACTTTTATTATAAAAAACTTTGTTATCGAAACTATTTTATAAAAGTTTAGTTATCGAAATTTTTTTATAAAAACATTGTTACCCAAAAGTTTTTATTAGGACTTTATATCGAAAATTCTGAAAATTATACAGATTAAAATATATATATATATTTTATATTTATATACTATATGATTATGTTATCGAACTCTTTGTTATAAAAAATTTGTTATCGAAACTTTTTTCATAAAAAGTTAATTATCAAAATTTTGTTTTTGTAAAAGGACCTAAAAAGACATTAATATCGAAAATTCCACCACATATTTAAAAAAGTGTTGTTATCGAAACTTTTTTATAAATATTTTGTTATCGAAATTTTTTTTACCAAAAAGCTGTTCTAAAGGCTTTAATATCGAAATCTTTAAATCTTTGTCTTCGAATACTTTGTATACAAAATTTTGTTATCGAATTTCTTTTGTATAGTCTTTGTTATCGAAATTTTGTCGCCATAAATTTCTGATAAAAGCTTTAATATCGTAATTTTGTATAAAAACTTTTGTTATAGAATACTTTTTATAAAAAAAAAAAACATTGGTAACGAAATATTGTTATCGAAAAATTTTTTAAAACAATTTTACGTTTTTTACTACGTTAGTGACATATTTACTTATAGTAAGATTTTTGGGCTTTCAAACTTAGAAATTTAATTTAAATTTTGCATTTTTTTAGTAGTTTTAGAATATAAAAAGAAATTTAAGAAAATTTAGACAATCTGATGAGTGAACATGCTTTAAAACTTAAAAATATTGTTTAAAATTCAAAACAAATGAAAAACATATTAAAATGTTATGCTTTTTCTATGAAAATCTAAAATAAAATGTAAATATTGCATGACACTAAAAACCGTTCATACGTTAAATAAAATTCTAAACAATACATTACAACACTTAAACTCACTAAGCCTATGTATGGGACTAAATCTGACCAGGCTGACCGCATGGTCCTGCATATCATAGTTACGCCTACGATCACGTTCACGTGCCAATTTAGCACGATGCCTTAAACAGCAGATGACAATAAACGCCAATATGGGGAAACCAAATATACAGGATACTATCGGTATTACTATGGATTCTGGTGAAACTGTAAAGAGAGCAAAAAAAGAAGAAAAAGAAAAATTATTCAATTTAAAATGCCTTAAAGTATGTTCTGTTTGCTTAAAATAATAAGAAAAAAATTGCTCTTTAGGACATTTCCAAATGCTACTTAAATATGAAATAAACCACATGTGTGTGGGTAATTCATACACAATAAACTCATTCGTATGCTTAAGCATAAACACGTTTTATTCACTCTCTATCCCTTTCTCTCTCTCTCTGTCGCTGACGGTCTTTTATATTTATAATCTTACTTTGTGAAATACTTTAATATACATATACATGCATACATAAATGTACATACATTGTATGCATGCATGTATATAACATTTCCTGACAATTTAGTGATGCTCAAGTCAACATTTTTGTACAAGTGTTTGTGTAATAAATACTTCATCATCATAAATATTTTTATAAAAGACAGAAACATGATGCTGCTGGTGATGACGATTGTCGTTGTTGTTGTTATTGTTGTAGTGAAATAAAAGTAGTTTTATTTAGAAACGAATATTATTTTGATGATTTATTTTTATTAAAAAAAATAATAAGGAATTTCTCCTTAAATAACCTTTAGTTTTTATTTCAAGGTCATGTAAAAGAATAATTTCATTATAATTTATGAAATTCCTTTAGGTATTTAAAGTTTATTATGATTTATGATACAAAAGACTACATTTGGCAATGCTAAACTCAAAATAAAAAGAAAATTAATATGAGAACTAAAATAAATAACAAAAACCCCGTTACTTTACTAAGAAAAATAATCCTTTCAGTGATTTACAACTTGTAAACCAAGAATTATTAAAAATATATGTAGGCTCTCAATTGCATAAAGGTCATTGAAAGTTATTTACCAATTGAGAATACAACACAACAGAACAAAACAAAACAAAACAATCTCTCATCCAACGAAGTTCTTAATAAAGTTATTAATTGAGTTACAATAACAAAAACCTGTTATTCTTCATTAATACTGCTGTATAAGTTCGAACTTATAAACAGAAAGAGGGAGAGAGACAGAGAGATAACAGTAACAAAATAATGTTCTCTATTGCATAAAGGTCATTCAAAGTTATTTTCAAATACAGATTACAAGATATTTAGAATGAAACAAACATAGCTGCCGGCCTGTAAACAAAACATACAAGTTTCCCTTCAATAATATTCATACGTAATGTTACGTATGTATGTATATATATATATGTGTGTGTGTTTATGTAAACAAATCAAAAGGTCTCTTAATATTCTCATCCATACATATACAATCTTAATAGAGAAAGAATTGCATCACATTGTTATGATATATGAGACAATAATGAATAGGAAAATAATAAAAATAACTGTTTATCCTTAACAGAGATGGATGTTATGAATTGAATAGGACAATAACAACTGTGATGAATAGATTCAATCACATTTAATTTATCGTTATGGGAAACTTATGGGAAATACAGAGAGAGAAATGCAACAGGTATTGATGTTATGTCATCTAGTTTCTATAAAAAAAAGTAGGGCTTTTTAAAGTATATCGTTCTTACTTTTTTGTGTTTCTTTTCCTTGTTTCGTTTTCATTCAAATTTTTTTATTGTTTGCTGTTATGAAGTGTATTGAGACTGTGCCCATATGTTTTCATTTTACTCCCCTCAAACTTTATAAACTTTCCCTATAACGTCTCACCCAAGCCTATTACCCCGACAAATTTCCGAATGCTGCTCAGTGTCAACAATGTCAATTCCCGGTATAGGGATTGATATGTGTTTCCTTTTGGGAAATACAGTAATGTCCCACAGGTTCATTTTCATTGTCAAAGAATCTACATTTAGGCTCGAATAAGTGGACCCTGAGTCTACAGTGCTCTTGCAAAAGACCAGTCTACCTCAGCCTATTATACCAATACACGGTAGTCTTTCTGCCTGCCCAGACATTGCCATAAAAGTCTTTGTTGATCTGACTATCATGTTGTACATCCAGGCTTAATTCCTGCATTGCATCCATGTCTGGCCTTTCCTAAGTTTCTCTCTATATGAGTCTTCCATGTTAATTGCTATTAAGTGTTACTCCCAGACATTTGATCACCATTTTATGTGATATTATCTCACCCATTCAGTCATTTTTCAGCTAAGCAAGATATTCTTTTTTAATCTGAAACTAAACTGCTACTCATACAGCATATTATGTACCAGTGGGTGCAATAGGGTGAGAAAATTGAGGGATCAGTTTAATGGTTCTTCCATGTAACGTTGCCTAGCAGCAACAGTTTAAAACGACAGGAACGGATGTCATGAATTGTAAGTGCTTTGCAGTTGGAGTGGCATACTTTAATTAAATTTTAAATTAATTTCTCACTACTTACCTGTCGGATACACAATAATTGTGGTGGCACGATTTTTATTGCCCGCTGCTATAAATGTGGCCACCGTTTGAGCGGTGGGAAAGGCAGCTGCCGCCGTTGTTGTTTCCAAATGATGAGTGGTGGTATTCGTTAAAGAGTTTACAGCCATACTGGCACTGCCACCTGCTTCACCAGCAATGGAGGCTGTTATAAGACCATCATAAACTTGTGTTGCTAGGACATCAGCAGCAGTTGGCAAGGATGATGATGATGATGTTGATGATGCAGTAGTTATACTAGCTCTTGAATTGCTATTAAAGTTGGCTTTTGCTAAAGTTTTATGGAAAAAATTCTTTAAACGTGCTGTAGTGTTTGTAGTTGTATTTATTATTGTTGAATTATTAAGTAAAAATGAAGATTGTTGTGTGTTGTCCAGCGCTGGCTTATGTTGGGAAATATTCATTGTTGTTGTTGTTGTTGTCGGTGTAGCTATAGGCGGTGGCAGCATTATTTGTACAAAACTGATAAACAGGAGATAAAAATATCAACAAAAAAAAAAAGAAATCTTTGTATTCTGTTTACTATTGTTCGTTGTATATTTCCTTATTAATGCTTATTTGATTGTATTTATTTTAATTATGCTCTATTTCACTCTGCACTATCTCTCTCTCTCTCTTTCGCTCTTGCTCTCTTTTAAGCCTTTATTTTATTTCTGCTATAAACAGTTGAATTGTATGTTTTTTTTATTGCATTGTTTGGCTCTCATTAAAACAATTTTGTTTTACATTCAGTTTGCCTTCGATTATTCTGGGTGTAATGATGCATTTTTATATTCATATATTGTATACCACTACTACTACGGTTTTATTGTGCTTGTGCTTGTGTTTGTGTATTTAATGCACTCATTAAAAGAGTTCTTTTGTGTTTGTTTTTGCTGCTCTCATTAAACTAGTTTTGTTTAATTGTACGGATTTTTAATGCTTGTGGTATTGTTGTTTGTGTAATGATGCAGTTGTTTTTATTGATTTCCGTTATTAATGTGCGTTCACTTGTTTACATTTTTATTTCGTCATCTCATAACTGTTTTTAATTTTATACTTCTTTATTAATGGCCGACATATTCAAGAATTCTGAAATTGTTGTTATTATTGCTGTATTGAAGAGTTTGTTAACATTTTAATCTTGTGATTATTTATAAAGAATTCTCACAGTTTTATTTTCATTTTTGTATTAAAGGATTTGTTTACATTTTAGAAAACTTATTAAGATGCTGTATTATTAAGGGTATTCTCTTTAAATTTGACGTTTTTTAAAATTAAATTAAAAAAAGGAAAGAAAATTAAATTTTAAACGGATTTTAAAACTTAAAATATGAAGAAAACGTGGAAAAATATTTAAAATATAAAAATTTCTATTACAGATAAATTTTAAAGAAAAATAAATGTTTTTAATGCATTTTTTGTGAAAAAAATTAATTTAATTAAAAATTATTAAAAACTGTAATAGTAAGAAAACGTTGAAAAATATTTAAAATATAAAAATTTCTATTAAACATAAATTTTAAAGAAAAATAAATATTTTGAATGCATTTTTTGTGAAAATAAAAAAATAGAATTTTTAAATTTAATTAAAAATTATTAAAAACTGTATTTTAAAGTTAATAAATTCCTTTAAAATCCATAAAACACTAGCAAGCCATTTAATAATTAATATTACAAAGAAAAACAAATATTTTGAAGCTTATACATGGATTTTTCATAAAATTAATAATTTTTAACAAAAAATTTTAAATATTTTTACAGAAATTCGCTAAAATTATAAGCCTTGAACCTAAAAGCACACTTCAAATATTTGATTATTCTTTTTTAAGCTTTTTTATTTTTCTTTTTAATCATCCACTTTCGAAACAGTTTTAAAAAATTTCTTATAAAATACCCAAGCATTGAAAGAATCTCTTTGGAGCCAAAAACCACAATAAAACCAATGAAATTAAATTTATTTCCTCTTCTGCTTCATTTAGTCATCATTTAAAAAACATAAAAAAATAACGCATTTCAATTCCTTAATCTGTGCTCGTTTGCGTTAACGCTTAAAACGTAAAGTGTTTCATGGCTTTTTCAAGAAATCGAGCATTTTGTTGCGTAACCATAAAAGCATATTAACGTTAAATTTATTACTTTGCTACCATATGTTGGCTTCAAAAAAAATCCAGAATTTAATTTATCAACGTCATTGTATTACAATCACAACAACGTCTTCCGCGACGGCTTTACAGTAAGAGGCTGGTAAATTGTAGTAAAAAAAACGAAGAAAGAGAAAAATTCAATTACGAGAGCATAAAATGTAATGAAAGAATTGAATTAAGAATGTTAAAATTTTATTTACGTAAATCTCTTAAAGCAAAAGTTAATAAATCATGAAAGAAAGTATTACTCATTTTAAAGTGCTAAAGAGTCTAGAAACATTCTTCGGAATCAGGATACTAATAAAGCCACATGCTGGAGGAACACTTTCAGGAAGAGAATATGAATTTAAGCCAGCCAAGTCTAATGTTAGAATTCTAAAGGATGTCGTGAATATTGAAGAACAAGCCATATCCTGTTCGTCATGAAGAACGCTTGCAACAGTTTTAAGTGGCTAGAAGACCTTAAACCACTAGTGAAAAATGCCTGTACCTTGAAATATTAGTTACAAATCATTGGGAACTCTATACACATCTACCTAACTCTAGAGATTTCGTATACAATACAACTAACGGTCAAAGAAAAATGAAAAGTTCATCGGGGACTATAGAAATCTACCCAGAACTCTGTTATGTGAAACATCAACTATAACGGCAGATCGAGAATGGAAATGCTTTGAAATAAGATTAGATAATGTCCATTAAGACCGTAATGAAATATTTATATGAAAACAAGACTCCTCGAAATTCATATATTAGAGCGGACTGTAATAGTTTGCAGATAAGATGGGCAGAACTACGACACAATTGCTATTATAGGAGGTTTATTATTATGAATCTTTGATGGCGACTATTAACATGATTCCTTTTTGAACGGACTTGAAATCTGGGACCGCAATAAAACTGGAGATTATGCAACAATTGCAAGCATGATAGAACACCGGCACGAAATTTTAATGGACAGTAAAGTTCATTCCATATATTGATAAATGGATTAGCAGGATAATCTGTGTAGCAAGCTATTATTAGATGCATTAAGGCCATGATATCGGAAAAATACAAACCACATTGCATATGGAAATCAGTATATTATTGACAATGGCGTTTAAATTTTTCTAAGTGTTACCATTGTTTTAAGTACTGCAAAGAACTGGAGATTCTAGTTGGACTAGATGAGACAGACAAAGAAATCTTGGCGTAATTTTTCTGAATGTTATGAATCCAATGTGGACGTGAACAAAAGTCGAACTATTAAAAATACATATCGACGCCTCCGTTCTATAACATTCTAAGTCGAAAAAGTGTCTTTTGAGTTATGTGTCAAAGTTTTCACGCGATATACGACTATATGTGTATACTAAGTAGATTTTTCCCTATAACTTCGGAGCGGATCGGTGCATCTTAACCAAATTTTGACAGTATTTAAGTTAGAGAACGTAGAATTTAAAAATACAAGAACATTAAAAACGTTCCAAGTACACTTAGAGCGTTATAGAATGGAGGCGTCGATATGAACATACATATATGGCAGGTTTAATCTATTTTTTATTATTAATAATTTAATTTATTTAATTAATTTTTCGTTCATTATTATTTGACTTTAATTTTAATTTGTTTTATTTTATTTATTTTTATAAATTATATTTTAATTTATTTTATTTTATTACGTTTTGAATATGTTCATTATTTTATTTAATTTTTTATAGCATTTATTTCGTATTTTAATATATTCAGTTTTATTCTTTGAAATTTATATTTTTTATTTTATTTAGTTTTTATTTTTTGTTTTATTTTATTTTATTTTTGTTCTTTTCTTAGTTTTATATTTTATTTATTTTTTCAATTTCTTATTACATATATTTTTATTTGTATTTCTTCATGATTTTTTTAATTTTTTTATTTTTATTTTTCTATTTGGTTTCTGTTTTTTATTTATTTTTTAATTTATTTTTAGTTTATTTTATTTTATTTAATTTTTTATTTTGTTTCTATTTTATTTTTATTTATTTTTGTTTTATTTTTATTATTTCGTTTTTATTTATGATATCGTATTTATTTTATATATTTTTTTTTTCATTTTTATTTTTAATTTAAATTTAAATTATTTTTTATTTTCTTTTTAATTTTTAATTATATTTTATTTTATTGCGCTTCAATTTTATTGTGTTTAAGTTTATATTTCATGTATAATATTATTTTATTGTTTTTCAATCACATTTATTTTTTATTATATACATATGTACTTATGTTATATTATTTTATTTTATTATTTTTTTTTGAATGAATTGAATTTTTTTTAAATGAGACCCTGAATACCCTTAATAATACCGCTATTTGTTGTCGTTTTCTAATTATAATGCATTACCGTTTTGTTATTGAAACCATATTATAATGACAGTATCACTCGTTATTCATTAATATTGTTGCTTGTTAACTGTAGTTGTATTGTACGTTTATATAAATTCATTTATACAATGCGAATGTATGTATATGTATGTGTTAACTAACGGTTTCACTTGATTAGTTTGCAAATTCACTTAAGCTCGCACATTTCCTGTATGCCGTTCACTCTTACTCTCTTTTAATTGCAAACATGTTCAAGACACTTAAAAAAGAACATAAGATATCATCAACAAGCACCAACACAAATACATGTGCAAATGTATGTGTGCTTAAGTATTAACTCTTAATGTACAATAAGTGAGTAATGATGTTATCATTCCATTTGCTGGTTTTCATTTAAGTCCTGTAAACAAAATAGTGCTGGTATAAATACTACAACGCATGTATGTACATATGTGTTGTTGTTTTTATTTACACAAATATTGTATTTTTATTTTTGTTTTCCGTGCTGGTTTGTTTTTCTTTTTGTCATACTGTGTTATTACAACTGCTTTTTAATTTAAAATACACTCTCTTTTTATCATCACTTTGCTGGTAAACACGCATACACTCACATATTTTTCGCGTAATATTTTGTTTTGTTTGTTGTTTTTTGCATTTATTTTCCTTTTCTTATTACAATTGCTGTTTATACGTTATTTGAGTCTTTTTTCTTGTGGTTTTTAAATGTTTACTCTTGATTTTAGTCTCTCAAATGTTGTTACCCATATCCTTGCCGCCATTAAACTAAAATTTCTTGTATTTTGTTGGCGGCTTTTATACTTGCCTTACTTCCAGTGTATTTTAAGAGAGCCAAGCAAAAACAAAAGAGCAAAAGTATTAAGTTTAGTTGAGTCAAATAAGAGTATTTATTTTTTTACTATTAAGAGAGCAAATAAAATGCTTAAAGTGTCGTGTAAACTACAAAGGGGGCTTGTCAAAATCGTTTTTATAAACGTATTGAAATGAAATTGTAAGGAAAACTTAATTTTTCCTTCAGATTTTTTTAAAATTATAGGAACAATTTGTTGGTCACTTAATTTTAAATAATTTCTTAAGGTTTATGGGCCGTTTTTAAATAATGAGGAGGAGTTGGAGGCGAAGAGGTGTTGGGACGATTGACCACCAACTTTGTAACAGAAAGCCTCCGGGTTGAATATCCTAGAAAAAGGTTTATTTTGGTATTTAAACTCTCTGTCGAGGGTCGAAATTCAGGCTCACCCTGGGTTTATAATGCGATTACAATGGCTGAGGGATGTGCATTCATTCTTCCATTCTTTAACTTCTCTTTCTTACGTTTTCTAGGACGAAAACAAAAGGTTCCCTAAAGTCCATGTATTTTAATATTTGCCACTACAGCTACACACGTTCTCAAACCTACCTACCCTTACGACAGGCATTCATCAACCCCCATTAGAAACGTGGATCTTTGGAACTTAACCAAAAAGTAGAAATTGGAAGCGAATTGATCTTACTATCTGGTGGAACCCCAATAGTATCTGGGCACTAGCAATAGAATAAAATTCTCAAGTCTCATGAAACTTGGACAACGATATTAAAAAAAAAAACCAGAATCCTGTAAGCTAAGATTGGAAGGCTCAAATTTGATGACAGCAAATCGTGCAAGAAAGACCTCTTTTATGGGAGATAGTTAATCATTAATAATTTGAACTTAATGGAGCACATTATAGTAGTTTGTTCTCTGCTGTCCCCAACCAACACACAGCAAAGTTTCCAAAGTTTCATTCGCAAGTGGTCACTAACATCCTCCTTTTTCTTCTGTCGTAAGACGTGCACCAGTCATCATGTCCAATTTCGTTCAATTCATCCATGGCCCAATTTTGTTAGTTAATGTGATGAGTAATGCAGTCCATGAGTAAAACGAACTATTATTGGGATTGGATTTCTTGTTATTGTCCAATAAACTATTCTTTATTAAGGTCAGCGTGGAAATTTAATCTTGCCCTAACCTTGCCTTGATTTTCTTTTTTTTTTTTACTTTCTATGTATGACTATGGCATGGAAATAATAATTTTAAGGAAATATTATTTTCACTTTTAAAATAATTCTCTTCCCATAGAGTGAGTGTGTGAAAAAAGAAATTTTAATTAAAATTCTTTTGGAAAATTATTTTAAAAAAATTTCTAAAATTTTCTTTTTCAATTTTCATGGAATTTCTCAATTAATTTGACTGAATGAACGAACGAATGAATGAATAAATGAATGAATGATTGAAATGAATGTTGAATTTTATGAATAATTTTTTCTTTTAACACACACTTGCTTTGATCTCATTTAGAAGTAATCAAAAATTGTTTTTGATGAAAACCAAACCAAACAAACAAACAATAAATATATCCCATTCAGGCATATATGTATAGGGGGTATATATGTAGTATATTTGATTAGAAAAAAATTAAACAAAATTATAATGAATGAAAGGAAAATTTTAAATATTTTAAAAGAAAGAATTTGATTTCAAACAGTAAAAACTAATCAACATTGACTTTTGAATTACGACATTACGTTGCGAAACTTTTTTTTTTTAAATAATATTTAATTTAATATTTCACTGACTATGTTCAGCTATGGGACAGTTGAGGAGGGAGCTCTGTCAGCCACTCAACTCATTAGGTCATGAAATCCCTTATTGAGTTCTATGTTAGACTTGTTTCCCATTAACCTAACCATAGTTTGCAAAGCTTTGATCTTCACACTACCCTTTGTACAGGACTTAAATTCAATAGAGCTTCCAGCACCTTTGTATGGTAGGTCCCCATTACCCCTGTCATTCTTGTCATACACTACTTGGACTGTTTTCATAATTTTTCCGCCGACTCAGATAATTGCCTCAAAAGTGGGTATACATCCATAATTCTTAAATTACATCCCCAAAATTATCCAGCAAGCTTTCTGCTTAATATTAGATCACATCTAGTCTTTCCTCAAATGTTCTCTATAGAAGCCTTCCAAGTTAATTCCCTATCGAATGATATTCTTAAATATTTTACCTCCAGTTTCTGTGCTATTATCTCACACAGGAGTCTAACGTTTTTCCATTCTGTAAGTCTTGTCCTTCATGTAAATGATTCTAATGTTGCAGTTTATTCACAGGCTCATGCACTATCGGGTTACAATCGCAATGAGGGTTCGAATATTATGCTTTCTTATAGGCTGCCTGACCACTGCAGTGCCTAAGCAGAGGTCATGACAATTTTGAAAGCGACGTAATACTTGTTAAATGGCGAAATTTTCTCTGAAAATCTTTTGATTTACTCGAATAGCCAAGCGTCGACTAAGGCCCTAATGAACTTAGTATCAATGTCCATGAATTCCGAAGATTTCTCAGAGAAATTCCGGATCATTGAAATGTAATTCTTATATGTGCCCCGGGACATAGTGATATCGTTGGAAGTTGCATAACTGAATGGCTGGCCAGGGTCGAAACCAAACTCGCAATCTCCGTCAGGTTTCAGGGCCTAGGTAATCCGATCGCCTCAGTAAAATTGAATAGTATTCACTCGTTTTTCATTAGAAGCAGGAAGAAAGGTACGTGCAAAAGACGCCCGACTCTCTTTTGTCCTCAAATCGCATGGCCATCCATCATACAATAGCAATCCTTACAGGCCACTGGCATGCCGAAAAACCCGGCATTGCGTCAAATGACTTCTGCAGGAGCTGTGGGTTTGAGGAGGAGGAAAACACAGTCTTTCATCTCATATGTCAGTGCCCTGCTCTTGTCCAGAGAGGCAATTTAACTTCAATTTCTTATAATTCGTTTTGTTCGAGAAATCTAAGCTGGGGTTTAAACCATGAGCTCGTGCCTAATAAGCCAACACGTACACTATTGCTCGACTCTGCTGGATATGTATGAACAAAAAGAGGCCCGACGTTTTGCTTTTCTTAACTCTTTGCTCGTATGTATAATAGCCACTGTTTGCTTTTTAATTGAATATCATTAACAGTCGATTAAATTGTGTTTAATTTCATGCATTCATGGCCTTCAAATGGTTGTTTATTTATAAACAAATATTTTGATTTTAAATTTTCTTTCCTTTTTATCGTAAATATGTATGTGTTAAGAAAATAAATAAAAATGTTTCACGTTTGGAAATTTTGTTCAGCTATTTAGTTGTTGTTGTTTTTTTTTCTGTTCTTTAATTAAGTTTTGAAAACCTATTTGAAAACTTATTTCTTAATTTAACAGACAACGTTTAAGACCTCACCTATGTGTCAAAAAGTAAAATCATTACATAGTATATGGTTGTGGTTGATATCTTAAGTTTTTCTTTTAAAGTCTAATTTATCCACAATACCGGTTTGTGTAATTTTTAGAGTATCCATCCTTTTTAAAACTGTTATAAAATTCGACATTTTTTATTTATAGCACTTGTATTAAAGCTTAAAGCCTTTGTTGTATAGTTCAGACACAATTTCTTGGTGTGTATAAAAGTTGAAATCTTTTATAACAGTTACAATTTGCAGCAAATATTTTTAATTGGCAACAGTGTTGCCCACCGAGAACCAAATTTGAATTTGAAAATAGCAACCAGACATATCGGTGAATGCCTCCACTAACAGATGTGAAAAACACTTATTATAGACACACATCGTTCAAATTACGATATACAGTACCATGCATCTATGATAGTACAGTACAATTTCGAATAACGAGACTTTGGTGAGTTTTGATTTTATTCACCACACCGGATAAATTCACCACATTTTTATAAACTCACCACATTTCAATTTTATTCACCGCATTTTGTAAAAACTCACCACAACTACGAAATTCACCACACTTCAAAAAAAAATTAAGTTTTTTGCCTCAACAACAACATACGCCATTATGTTTTTATTTTTGTTTTATCTGAACCTGGGGTTGAAACTTTGGGCGAGCGTTCACTCAGTTCTAACTACTTACAATTACAACTAACTACTTAACTACAACATCCACACACACAAACGCCATTTTTTTTTTGTCTTCGTTCTATCTGAACCTGGGGTTGAACCATGGCCTTTGGGTGTCTAATAAGGCTACTAACTACCTATTAGACACAAAGACCACAACCATAGTACATTAAACAAACGGGGCTTAGTTTTTCCTTAATAAACCCGGAAACGGAAAAAGAATCTGCGAATTATTATAATTTATATTATATAGAGCGTTTATTTTTTTTGAACGAACAACAAAAAGGAATTTGATAAAAAAAAGTACTAAAAGCTTAGCGGGGGTACTGCGGTATTTTTGAAATGAAAAAGTACTGAAAAAATATGCAAAAGTACTGAATTTTTCAACACTGATCGGCAGTCGCTTTTAGTCCTACAAATTTGTATCTTGCTTCAAATTTCCCATTTCAACATGCAATTTTAATCTTGATCTCCATAAGGAAGAAGGTACAACAAGTACAGGTTAAGCGGTGTCGACATAGACCTGGCTTTAAATCATTGAAACCAGTCAACCATAGTTTGTTACGATCTCCTTGCTTTGTGAAGAAGTTTTGAATTTTAATTTTTATTGTGGGCAGCACATATTCGCCTTACTGCAGTTTTAGCAATATTTAGAACAAAGTTGTGTCTGTCGGATAGTGTCTGTGAACTCGTGTCAGATGCTATAAAATAGTAATGGCGTCAACAAAAGCAATGGCTTTGTTACCTGGGAAATCAGGCTGAGTTGGAATCTGAAAACATTTTAAATAATACGTAGAGGTTTGATTGAAAATCCGAAAATATTCTTTTGTTTAGACAAATTTTAGAAAACTTTCTCTGGTGCTTTGAATCTAATCTGAGAAGATCACCAATCATGCATTCAATGGAAATCCAATTGTGGTGATTATTGGATATTTTTGTACACACAGTTCTCCTACGGCCTTAGAATTCCTTGTCACAATTAAAACACAATTTCAAGTTAAGCTTTGGTTCTCAAATTTTCTTCAAGTTGCTAAAGTATAGTTTTTATTTTCCTTTTTATTTTCATTTTGTTTAAACTTAATCGAAAGCATATTTCGTTCGTTAAATAGTTTTAAGCATTTAAAACTTACACCAGGAGACTTATGATCTGCTAAGGAATTATTTTTCAAATTTCATTTCAATTTTTATGTAAACTTTAAGCAACTAAACTAAATAAAAATTAAATAAAATAATTATTAATTAATTAATAAAGGAGGGGGAGGGGAGATATACAAAAACATAAAATTTTTGCTCCTGGACCAGGGTTAGTAAGTAAGAATAATTTATAAATTTATAAAAGATATCACACGTTCGTTTTCATTTTTCTTTGCTGATACATACGTAGACTTTTTAGTTAAGGTTGAGTTGTCTCTTCTTTTACTTTGTTTTTTAAAACAAATTATAGATTTAAGTAAAATATAAAGATTTAAGAAAAAAAAATGTATTTTTTGTTAATGAGAGTTATCGGTTGTTGCATAATACGATGTCTTTAAATCATATTTTGTATCCAATTCAGAGCACCTCTAATGCGACGCAAGCGGGCTCTTGATAGAAAACTTCCTATCAACAGATACTCCACGTAAGTGCGACGTCCGACTTGGTGGTAATTAAAGGAGGAAGAACTTAAAATGTTTTCAGGTTCAGATTTCGATTCACACATAATTTTAGTGGTTAAAGACAACAGCCATTGCAATATCTGTAAGGCAGAGCATAAAGGAAAATCTTAAAATTTGATAACAACACTTGGAAATTGTTGTGCACTTACCTCTGGGCTATTGGGCATGCCACCCATTTTGAGCCATTGCGAGGGAGCCCATAAAAACAATTGCATTATATTGGCAGCTATATCAGGACTAACACGTTTCGAAGGATTGGGCGACAAAATATTATAAATCAATTGCTGTACTAAAGCGGGACATTCATCACTAAGAGGCGGTAGGTCTTCATGTTTATAATCTGAATTACGTAAAGATAAAGTCTGTTGGCCTTTAGCTATGTTAAGACCACCACTTGACGAGTAAAATGGATTAGCCATACCAAATATTTCATAGGCTATGGCACCACAGGCCCACAGGTCAGCTTTACTGTAATTTAAAACAGCAAAAGGACCAGGCATTTTATTAATAATTTCAGGAGCCATTAAAGCAGCATTGCCACCCTTATCAATGTCATACGAAGTATAAGGCACTTGTAGGCCATGTACTTTATCCGACAAACAACAGCCGAAATCGGATAAAACCAATACAGGAGGAGAATCATCATCATTAAGTTCTATTAAAATATTATCCGATTTCAAATCACGATGTGCTATACCATGGCGGCTAATATGGGCCACCGCTTCCAATAGCTGGGTAAGCAATAACAATTTAGTGCGCGTGGTTAATTGATGAGAATCCAAAAATGCTCTTAAACTGTAATCATAACGTTTCATTAACAAATACAAACACATGTTGCGGCCATAGCCATTCGGATTTAAACGTTGAGGCTGGGCTATGGGATACAACAAATGGCCATCGGGAAAATTACCTACTTCATCGCAGAAAAAGCCATACATACACACAATATTGGGATGGGGTGGTAAAATCAATGTTTGATCTTGTATATGCTGTTCCCAAGCCTCCGCGGCCTCATTCATATAACGTTGGCGTGCCGGCACGGTTTCTTTATACATGGCTCGGAGTATGGCCATGGCATTGCTTTGGATGTCGTAGTTAAACATCATTTTCAAAGCCAAGGGATAACGACGTATACTGGCGTCCATAGAAGAAGGTAAAGTTTGCTAAAAAAAAAGAAACAAAAAATACGTTTAAGAAAGAAAAATGATAAGCAGTAGAAAGAAACAAAATCTTACCAAGCCTACTCCTGCAGAGCTGACTCCCGAGAACGTATTATGGTCTTTAACAATACTTATTTTCTTATCGTGATTTTCTGGTGTTGTATCAGTTTTTTCTTGCTTAGAGCTTTGCAAAGACTGTTCAAATTGTGTGGCCAACGATGTTTGGCTAAACATTTGCACATTGTCTACGGAACCACCAAAATTATGTACAAACCTTGACATATTTTGCAAAGGAGACATTAGTTCTGGACGAAATGACTGCTGGCGCATAGGTGATACTTCCTTAAAAGATACCACAGACGAATCATTTAAATCCTCTTTGGTATTGCTGCAGTCCATAGCTTCCGTTTGATTTTTCAAGGCAGCCGCATACACTACAGCAGCACAACCCTTGGCTATGGCAGGTCCTATAGACAGTTTATTTATGGTAAAACTTGAATCCAAAGTATCCGAAATTTCATCATAATTCCAAGCATTTTGCAAACGATTAGCTGCTTCGCGTATTTCCCAACAAACGCCCTCTAGTTCATCTTCTTTGGTTAAGACACCAGCTCCTGAGGCTAAGCTGACACCTATTAAAGCGAAGAAAGGCGCAGAATCACCATAGAAAAGCTTTTTAGTGGCCTGACTACGTAGTTCAGCTGAATAGGTAGTGGTAACACGATTTAAAATATTATCAATAAACAATTTACGGGCATGCTGGCCAAAACGGAAGATGCCAGCCGAACGAGGCACACTGGCAGCCAATTGCCCTGTGGCCGTTGAAGAACCCGTTGAACCGGCCAAAGAGTTTAAGGCAGTTCTGGCAGACCATTTCTTAAAAGATGCACAATATTACATTATATAGGTATGTATACCGGGAATTTTTTTTTTTCAAGTTTAAAACTTACTTTGCCCGCTGCTGCCGCTACAGATGGTAGACGTTGTTGGCGTGTTGTTCGTGTTGTTTGATTTTGTTCCAAAATGTTGGTGTGTATATCTCGTTTCCAATAGGTCTGAAGTAAAAAACGACCATGTTTGACTAAGCGTGTGGTTAACAAACGTACAGACATAATGCCTATCCCACAATTCTAACCACAGCACAACAACAATAACAAATTTCTGGGTGTTCCTTTGATTTGAAGATTTTTTTTTCTGTAAAAAATGCAAAGAAAATTTTATTGCGTTTCAATTTTAATGTTTGTTTGTTACCTTTTCTCTCTATAGATGTGTGTATATATTCCTCTTGTTGTTTTTCTTGTTTTTTGTTAAAACAATATTTTTATTTATGCCTACTAATACGACCGCTTGGTGCGGTTGGCTGTAAGCAAAACATTGAAATGTTAACACTTTTGCCCCCTCCCTCAAACAAGGGAAGTATAACAATTTGTTTGTTTGTTTGTTTTTTATTTTTTGTTCCTTGTTTTTTTAGTATTTGTTTTGTTGTTTGTAATTTGTTTTTCTCTAGTTTTCTCCTTCTCTGTATTAGATAATCACATTCACGTCGTCGTCTCCCACAAAGTATTTTTTTTCACCAACTGAAAATATTAAGAATGGCGTCACGGTGGAGAAAATAATGTTTTTATGGACGCCATTTTGAGGAAATTAATACAAATTTTCCAAACAAATTATAAGCACAATAAGAATTACATGTTTTATAGCAAATTAATTACCAATTTGTTGCAAATATTTTAAATTTTCTTCGAAAATTTAAGAACTGTTTGTAGCCGTGCGTATTATTGAGAAAAATAACCACAAAGAACAGCTGGAATTGTCAAAACAAAGTGTTGCCAGATGGTTTTGTTAACGAAATAGGAATAATATAGATATGCCATATGTTTTATAAAGAAATGAGGTGCCATAACAAAAAAATATCAAAATGGCCTGAAGGAACTAAAAATAACAAACCAAACAAATGTATAATTGAAATATAGGCCTTGAAAATTAATTACAAATTAAATATTATGATTTTTACAATTAAGGGCTTATTTACCGTAGTATAAGTAATTAAACACATTATAATAGTCTATAAAGACAACTTTGCATATAAATTATTGACTTTAGGAATATTTGTCTCTTTTCTACCTAGAGGCCTATTTAAATATACATATATGAGCGTTTGAAAAAAACCTATTTAACCATAGTTAGTAGAGGCTATATTTGAGGCGGTCATCTTCCTAGAGAATTTGCAAAAGAAACTAGATAGATATAGAACTATTAGCAATTCAAGATAAAACTGCAAGACTAATAGGGAAGGGATCAGCTAGAATCAGGAGAGCCTGAATTTCTATTTTATTCGAAGGGTTTAAGTTCTCAAAATCCTCTATTCATGGTATACAACCTTCAGCTATAGCCACCAAATGCTTCTATCACAACATGATCTTACCGTGCAATGCTCCGTAAGAAGTGCAGTCATCAGTCTCACTCAGTATTTATTCAGCCTCAAGCAGGTTCTACCAACAATCAAAAACGATCGAAGACCATACAACATCTTGATCTTTTTTCCCAGAGCATCTGTTTCCTCTTCGTAATTCATCTCTTAATATGTTGATATTAGAGGACTAGGACCACTACAATAACAACAACAACATCCTTCGCAAGAGTAATAATAACGTATAATTTTTATGGATTCTCTTCATTTTTTTCAGATTAGTATGGAAACATAACAAATAAATACAGTTTGTACATTATTTTTGCAGAAACATTTCCTAGTTTCTTTTCGAGTTTCACTATAAACATTAACAACAACAAAAACTTAAAACCATTTAACTAAATTATCACATTATTAAACCATAATCACTTTCTAAAGTCAAACAGTTTGGGTATAACATCACCACACTTGGCCGAAAGTTTAATGTCGGCTAAATGATCAGCGCGAGTTTCACCAATATTGACAATAGCCACGGGCAGTTTTAAGTCTTTTGTTTGTAAAACCATACGATAGCCAGAAAACACTAATAAACTAGAGCCCAACACTAGTAAACCATCACCGCTGTAAATCATTTCAGCAATGCGATTAATACGATCTTTGGGTACGCTATCGCCAAAGAACACAATTTCTGGTTTTAAATGGCCATCACATTGAGGACAAGGGGGTATACGAAAATTATCCACATATTCTTGAGGTATTTCAACATCACCATCTGGCCTTATCATATCGGGAGCGTCCTTAAATTCGGGATTTAAGGCATTTAGTATGTTTTGGAATTCATGGCGATCAATGCGATAGTCACAGGATAAACATTTTACTACATAACCAGAACCATGGAGTTCTATGACATTCTTAGTGCCCGCTTTATTGTGTAAACGATCGACATTTTGGGTAACCACACACTGTAAACGGCCTTC
This sequence comes from Sarcophaga carnaria, assembly GCA_958299815.1. Classification (NCBI taxonomy): domain Eukaryota; kingdom Metazoa; phylum Arthropoda; class Insecta; order Diptera; family Sarcophagidae; genus Sarcophaga; species Sarcophaga carnaria. Next base: position 4,235,616 of record OY283149.1, read on the forward strand.
ACGTTCAAAACGGGCCAAAGCATGATGGGTGGCATTTGGTTCGGTGGCGGAGAATGTAGGCCAGCCCACAAAATTACGCGCCCAATAACGGCGGCGAACATGAGCAGACTTGACAAATTCCATATGCTGTATGGGTTTGTGGTTAGTACGGGCATATAAGCCCACACCTTCAGAGCGATAGTCAGGTATGCCTAATAAAACAAATCCCATTTATTATAAGTTTTAATAAAAATACATGGTACTTTTAATATTTACCGGATTCGGTGGATATACCAGCTCCCGTTAATACCACTATATTGGGTTTACTTATTAAGAATTCTTCTAAACGCTTGACATCCTCCTCCAAAACGGGCTGATGTTTGGGCACATATTGTTGTTTTACAGCAGACCATTGTGTATATTTACATTGTAAACGTAGTAATTGGTTGAATCTCATTTTTTAGATTTGTTTATTTAAAACTAATTAAATTTTGTTAAAACAAATAATAACAAATAGCTTTTAGAAGTCATATAACAAAACAAAAGAATCGCAAAGCAAAACAAAATAAAAAAACTAACACAGCTGTTTTAGGGGGTACCATTTCTGAAAGCATGAATTAAATTAAGAAGAAGATCTTTTTACAAACAGTGATGCCAGTAGAAAATTATTTAAAATTTATTGAGTAATTAAAACACTAAAAAATAAATTAGATAAACAATTTTGCAAAAATAATAAGTTTCAATTTATTTAATTTTTACAAACAAATCGAACATGAGATAAGATTGTGCGAATTAATATTAAACGAACAATGTTTTTGAACGAACAAACGAATTTTACGAACCAACAGTGCTGCCAGGATGGAAAAATGCTCATATCTGCACATTGAACCAAAAAAAAAAACAGTTTTGGTTAGAAATTCTGAAAATCGACAACACTGGTTAAAGAGAATGAAAGAGAATTGGAAAACAGTTGAGAAAATGCATTCATTGTGATTGGTTGTTAAAAGTTTGTACGGCATGTGTTAAAGGAAAAAGTTTTTTGTTTCAAGAATTAAATTACAAGCATTGAATACTAATAAAGAAAAAGCCGGTCATTTGTTCAAAAGAATTTCTAGCTTATAAAAGCAACAATATTTTTAACTATTTACTACTCAGAACTGTAATTAAAAGCAAATCCCAATTTAGCCTGATTCTTTAACACGCTTCATTTATTTTTAAATGCAAAACAACGACGATACGAATTTTGTTCTTTATCTTTTACAACTAAAAATTAAAAAAACAAAACAAGTAAAAAGCATTATTATATTAAATTAATAAAAAAAAGAAAAGAAATATTCAACAAAAGGAAAAAAACAAAAGCGTCAAGAAAAAAAAATATTTTTCTGATAAAACAGAAATTGTGTGTCATCAATACAACTAGCAAGCAACTTAACCGTGTTGCCGTTTTACCAGCATTGTTGTTGGTGTTGTTTTTATTGAAGTTCTTGTTACATTTGTGTTTGAGTGAGTGCGTGTGTGTTTGTGTAATTACGAGTATTTTTTTATAAGTAAGGTTGTGTGTTTTTCTTTCTCTTTTGGGACTTACGTTTTATGCTTTAATTTAGTGTTAAAAAGAAAATAACAATATAAGCAACAACAACAAAACAAGCATAACAATTATTTTTACTGTTTCAATATTTTGTTTATAAAATTTTTTCCACGCTCATCATTAAATATTTGTTGTATCAGCATAAAATTTCTTTCAACAGACTAACAAAGAAAACACAGTGAAGAAATAAAGCGAAGCAGAGAGAGCGAGCGAGTATTGAAAATTAATTCTTGGTTAAAAGGAAAATTTATAACAAAAATATGTCAGAGACAAAAAGTGTAAGTATTACAAGTTATTGCATTATTTATTAAATAAGTTGTTTGTTTTATCAATAACTATATTATAAAATTTTAATTCGTTTGTATATTTTTTTTTGTCAAGGGCGCGGTTATCTCTTTTTTTTTGCTACTGTTGCGTTTTTATTTTTGCCTGCTGCTGCTTGTTTGTTCATTTATTTTATTTTTGGATTATTTTCATACTTTTTGTGTTTGTAGTGGTGGTGTTATGGGACTCTCCTGTTTTTGTTTGATTGTTGTTTTTGTTTTTCCTTTATTTTTTTGTATAACGTGTTTTGTTATTGTGTGACATATTCGCCGCAGCAACTAATACTTCTCCTTGGGAAAACAACTCTGTTTTAGTTTTATCACTGTGTTATTTACTTATGAAGAGAAAAGGATCGTTATTTTGCAGAGCTGTTCAAATATGTAATCATTAATAAATTTAAGGCTTTTAAAAAGAAGAAATTGAGGAAGCTTAAATAAGTAGAAATTAAATTAGAATTACCTCTGGTAATGTCAATATAGCATTATAAAGCTTGAATTTTGTCATTATGTACGAAAAACAAAGTCCATTAAATGACCGTCTCTAGATTCGTTGCAGCAGACGATCCTTTTGCAATAATTTTCAGCAACCTTTTCACATCTTTCGGGTTGTATCTCGACATTTACTTGACGCATGTCGGTTTTCAAATGCTTCAATGTTAAAGAGATTTGACATAGCATCACAAAAAAGTCTTTTGGCGTCATATCCCATGATCTTGACCAAAACGTGAAATTATTCTTTCTGGAAACTTCTCATGCAATAAAGTTTAAATCGATCGTGTTATGTTATATGGCTTTTCCCAACGTAATATAATAATTTTTGATTGCAAAAGGTTTGTTATCGTACGACAATAGAACGGCAAAGGCTTATTTTCGACAAAATATTGCCTAGTGACACCTTTAGACCATAAGGCATAACTAAAAGTCCCTTTTTTACAAACCTGGTTAGCCAAATGAGCCCAAGGTTTGGGTGTCACATAAGTTAGCAGAGATAAATCGAATTATTTCTAAAGCTAATGATTACAGACAGCATATTGTATACATATGTATATAAATACATATGTACATATGATTTATGACCTCTAATGAGGGTTTTGATTTATTAAGAGGAATAGAAGAGTTTGAATACAAAACCATTTCTCTGTAATGCACTTCTATTCCCTTATTTGTTTAGTAATTATTCGTTCTTGAAGGAATAAACTATATTCCAAACGTTTTAACGCGTTGTGACGCATTCTCTCTGTTCGTTTCAACTCCATTTCCTCTTTAAAATTTCAAAGTGTATTTCTAAGCTTATCTTAAAAGGCATTTCGTTTTAATGACTCATTACTTTACTCAATTGTATAGTACTAAATATGTAGGAACTTATCCATGCTAAAAACAACAACTTTTAATAATAACAAAAAAACCCACCGTTATCTCTACACTCAAAATAAAATGTAAACAAAACTCTCTTTTATATACTCCATACAAATAAAGGAGTACAGAAATATAGCGTGCATTTAATTTTCTTTTATTTACAATACATATTTCCCATGCTCTTAATGTTACAACAACGAAAAGAAAAAAAAGCAATCATGGTGTATGAGTGATAAAGAATACCGAAATACAATAATAACAACAACAACTACTTACTATAAACACACATCGTATTTACTCCTCCACTCAGTGTTTTTGAAGTCAATTGAACTCTTTATTTAAATTATAGACAAACAAACACCCGCTATCTGTATATACGCGTCGTATAGACTTTATTAAAACCGTTATAGCTTAGGGGTAATATACTATACTACAGAGAAGTGAAAAACACTGCCTGTAATAATTTACAGCTACTGCTGCATGCAAAAACAATTATGTAAACAAAAAGGAAAGGAACATATTGTGATAAGTTGGGGGGGGATTAGGAGTGAAAAACAAACAAATGGAAGTACGTATACGTACGTTAGAATATTAAATGTTGTCTACTCTTTGGGTTTTGTTTTTTTTTTTTTTTTTTTTTCTATAACGCATATGACTAGTGTGTCAACATCGTTGCTTTACATAAACTTTAACACCTACAAACAACGTTTTTGATGCATTTTTTCCTCTTCAAAAAACATTAATTTTTTAAAGATAACTTTAAACGTTGAATTAATTGAAGAGTATATAGTATAAACAGTGAAATCTCTAAAGGCTGTGTGGGTTTATGGCAAAAGTTTTAAGTTGTTAAACTGTTTTCGTCAAATGGGTTTCACTTTATCACTGTAACGGACGACGACCATACAGCAGAACTGCTTCTCTTTACTCTTAAAATTTGTCCTTTGTTTGTTTTTGTTTTATTTTTTTATCCGCCCTCTTTCCCCTCTCTCTTATTAGTACTTGAAAAAACACTTTAAATCTTGTTTTTGTTTTCATTTTTTGTTTTTATTTTATCATAAATAAACCAAACGAAACCAAACAATATGTACGATGATCCATAAAAACGTTCGTCAAAACAAAACTCAATGACTTGCTGTGCTAAGCTTTAGCTCTGGTCGCCGTCATTGCCATGGGGATATTGTTCGTTATTTTAAATGAGAGAGGATGAGCAGTAAAATATGAAAAAATTTTCAATTCAAATCTACTCTGCATATGGAGGTACTTATGACGGCATTATCCCCTTGTTTGTTTCGAATAAATAAATGTTAATACATAAAAAAACAGGAAAAAAAAGATTTAAATGAACATGTTTGTTCATTCGTTCGCCGGTTCTTTCGTTTTTGGCACATGAACCGAGGCATTGAGCATTGAAATTAACGCCGTATTATCCAGAAAGGGGTTGCTTTCAATGATTGCAAATGTAATTTAGTGGTGGGGGTTTTGTGGAGGGGGCCAATAACCCTAAAAAAGTGTTGTTTTTCCAGAATTTAACCGAGTTAATGAACAATTATAATTTTATTCACTCTTTATGCAACTCATGCAGGTTTAGGATGGAGGTGATTGACAAATCTTTTGTAATTTAGTTACGAAAGTGAAATCATAATCATGTTTAAACACTACATTCTTCATGCAATTTTAGTTTAAAAGGGAAAGTGAAATACAAATATATTTCAATTTTTAGCGCTTTTAATTTGATAATCTCCTTCGTCATATAACTCTCTCTAGTGCCTATGTATGGAGGGCAGAGTGTGTTCTCTACATTACTTTTATTATTACCTTCAACCACTTTCTTTTTGGGACATTGTCCCATAACGAATGGTGCTAATTGTGCTAAGGAATAGATTAAACCTTATTAGCGCTATCAGATATTCCTACTACGTTCAATTCTGGACCTATGAAAACCAATTCGGCACACGTCAACTCTTTTTCGACTAAAAGACAGGGTTTAATAGCTCCACAAGGGATCACGTCGATATTCCTGCGATTTCAATTAAGCTATGCAATATGACGTTGAGCATCCGTTGCAGCTCTGTCAAGGAAGGGAAGTATCTCTCCGAACTTTGTGGACTTGTGGGACAAAGAAATAGATCTAGAGGGCTGGATAGCCATGGTATCAAGGCTTCCAAAACAGATTTTCTTACTGTTGGGCATTAATTGGGACCGGAGATATAGCAAAAAAAAACCTCTTGTATTCCACTCTGACAACACTCGATTTCGAAGATCCGACGATAATTCTCTGTATTTTACTGGGACGAAAAAGTATCTTAATTACAGAAATTTTTGTCAGTGGAAGAGCCGTTAAGAATTACTAGGTCGAATTTGTTGCCCATGAATTACGGAGCTTGTACGGCTCTAATATTTTCCGAGGATTTGATTTAAAATCAACACTCTGTTGTTAATTTTACGTATGGAATTTGACAAATATTTTAGAAATTTCTTTTTTTTCCTTATTAAAGATATTCACACTTTCTTTTTTTTACGAGCTATACAAAAATATTTTTCTTTTTTTAATTATTTTTTTTTTTAGTTTTTTATTCGAACAATTGAAAGTATTCAGAGCCAAAATAAAATTGCTTTGCGAGCCAAGCATTTCAATTATTCTGTGTATGTGACAAAGACCGAAAGTCAAACACGACAGGCAGTCAGACAGACAGACTTTCTATTGTAAACAGTGACACAATATTTTTATAACAATTTTATTAATAATAACAATAATAAACATATGTATTGTGTTGTCCATGTTGTATGGTGTGCAACAACCTCACACTAGAAATCTGAATCAGAATTAATTTTAATTTAAAAATGGAAACATAAAAGTTAAAAATTAAGAGAGAAAAAGAAAGCATAGCATGAATAGAGATCATAAATCAATTTATATTATTAAACACACGTTCTTCTTTCTTTTGTTGGATGATTGGGGCATTCAGACATTCCATTCGTTGGTGCTGAATGATCAGCATCAGCATGTTGGATAAACACCACAAACAACATGAAATCAATTGAGTCGATCATCACTTTAAACGCACAGATGTCTCTGCCCAGCAGAGTTTTTTCTCTTACAGAGTGTTCCCTTAATTGTTGCCCTAATACAGCACTACATATGCCTTATTTGTTGTTTTAAACTTCCTCTATGCGATTAACTGATAGGACAGCTGGTTAGAATTGCTTTGGCATTTATGTTAAAAATTAATTTTTATTTTAAAAAGAAACATAATTTTTATTTAAAATACAAATGAGTTCATCATGTATTTGAAAAATAAAAATTCTTTGATTAGACTTTCAAAATTCACGTTACGGAGCCTTTCCCTCATTGCTTTTTTCGTTTTTAAAAACGTTAGTATTGTTAACTGTACAGAACAGAATTAGCTGCTTCTCCAGATTACTTTCTTACTTACTTCATTGGTCCAGTACAATTCTTTAGTCAGGATTACAAACTAGCTTATCATACCACCTATGTTATGTGGATTTATTTTATTTTTATGAGTGGTGACAGAATCCACAGTTTAATGTCGACTTTGAAGGTCAGATTTGAGAGAAACTTTTCATGGCAATTTTATTTTACTCTCAGAGCTTTTGCCAGAAGACTGCGTAATCCACGTCTGTCCTGTAAAGCACACGTTCATGATCGTATGACCAGTGGATCGCACAGTGCATTTATTACAGATAGAATTCGTGCTTTAGTCGAACTGTACGTAAGTGGAACTCATTTCTTTTCTTGTCCCATAATCCATTTTTCTAATTACACCTCAATGCACTGCATGAGTAGGAGCCGTCCTATGAGGTTAGGTCGTAAATAAAAACAGATTGGATAACATAAAGACTGTTGTCTTAAGACAGTTCCGCGGGTGTATACTCATAAAGGGTCCGCCAAATAACTTTTTTTTTTTATCAAAAATGCTTTAAGAAAAAAAAACCACTGAATATTTTCTCAAATTTATTTTTTTATTTGAAAGTACAATCCTTCCCGGTTAATAATGGAAAATAATTTCATTCAAATGGCTGCCTCGGCTGGCCGTGCAGTAGCCTACACCAGAAGATGCCGATTTTGGCAAAAAAAAAAAATCATCTTTTCAGATGAAGCTCATTTTGATCTTGGCGGGTATGTAAACAAGCAAAATTTGGCGCATTTGGGGCACAGAAAACCTGCACGCATTGAAAAGCCGACGCACCCAAAACGAGTTACTGTTTGGTGCGGATTTTGGTCCAGAGGCATAATTGGGCCATTTTTCTTCGAAAATGAGCAAGGAGTGGCCGTTACAGTCAATGGCGATCGTTATCGGGCCTTGTTGAACGAATTTTTGTTCACAAAAATTCAAGAGGAGGATATTGGCAACATTTGGTTTCAACAGGACGGCGCTACGTGCCACACCGCCGAAGCTAGACTCGATGTTTTGCGCCCTGTTTTTGAAGATTGAATTATAAGCCGTAGAGCTGATGTCGTTTGGCCACCTCGGAGCTGCGATTTGACACCGTTGGACTATTATTTGTGGGGTGCCATCAAAGACAAGTGTTACGCCGACAAGGCAGAGACAATTGACGCTTTAAAGGACAATATTCGTGAAGCCATTGGTGAAATACAGCTGCACACAATCGATAATGTGCTTAAAAATTGAATCGATCTGTAGGCTACTGCATGGCCAGCCGAGGCAGCCATTTGAATGAAATACACATACATAATTGGTCATTACAACCCTTCAGTCAGGATTACGACCTAGTTTCTCACACCACTTATGTTGTGTGTGTTAATTTTATACATGAGTGGTGGGACCTACAGTTTAAAGTCGACTCCGAACGACAGATTATTTAAGATTTGAATGAAATTATTTTCCATTATTAACCAGAAGGATTGTACTTTCAAATAAAAAAAAGAAATTTGAGAAAATATAGTTTTTTTAAGCATTTTAAAAAAAAGTTATTTGGCGGACCCTTTATAATATTAAGTAGGAAAATTGGACCTGTAGGGCTGACGCTTTAAAGTTTTCTTCAATTATTTTAGATGGTATGACTGTACCACCTTAAAAATATTATTCAAATATGTTTATTGATCTTGAGTTTCAATTAAGGAATACAACAAGACAAGCAAACAGCAACAATAACAAGCAAAATTAATTGAACAGAAATTTTTTAAAAGAAATTTTTGTTTAAAGTTGAACGATTTTTACGTGAATAAGTCTGATTAAGTTTTTTTTCTTTCTCTTTTTTCCATTTTCTTTATTCGTTCACTTTGGTAGTGTTGTTGTTGGTATTGTTGTATTTATTACTCATTCATTAATTAATTATTCAAATGGAAATTTAATGAAATTATTTTCTCTTGTCTATTTTTGTTTTTCCACCGTTGTTGTTTTTTTATTATTTTCTTAATACAATGAATAAAGAAATTAAAATTAAAAGAAAAAAAAACCAATTGTTGTTGTTCATAATTCAATAATAAATATTCGCTTGAAAAATTTATTTTTATTTTCTAATCTAAATTTGAATTTAAAGTTCGAATGTGTACCACCAGTTACTATGAAACAAGTTGATTAGTTGCATGGAAACTCACAGCCATTGTTTTGAAAATAGAACTGAGACTCCTCTACATTCATTCTCCTTGTTTTCTTGAGGAAATATGGGTTATTTTGAGATTACAAATTACAGCCTTTGCCTTAGAGTGATATTGTATGTCAATTTAGTCCTTTTTTAAAGGCTTTTACTGTTGTTTTAGCTCCATTTTGTTTTTTGCCCCATAACATTTCTAGGTCATTAATGTTTATGTTTTTCTTATCTGTATATACATATTTTATATTGGGTATAGGCATTAATTTCTATCGCTTTTCTTAATAAAATATTACCTGCTTATACAGCGGTTGCAAAGATCTGCCTGTATGGTAATCAGTGGTGCCCAGCGCACTACACCTACGCCGGCGCTGTAGATAATTATATGCCTCTGTCCGCTTGCTATTTATTGTAGGCGGTGGTGGTTAAAATTAGCAGGCGTCTCTGGGCTACTGGACAGTGGCATTAATCGAATACTAGTTACACAAAGAAGGTGTCTATGGCCTGCTGTAGGCAGTAAGAGAACAGGTTGGTTGCAGAACTTGGATAAGGCCAGCTTAAGGTTGTTTGTCGGTTTCGGTTTTGTCACGGGACACTGCGAGAATAGGTCGCTGACGGGGATCTGGAACAGATCCCAGCCGGACTATTGCAGGGCGTGTTGCGATGAGGAGGAGTTGGAGACTATCGAACACCTCCTCTGTAACTGCCCAGCCCTTGGTAGATTGAGATTGAGGACCCTTGGCAGGGCCTTCTTTGGGCGCTTGAATTCAGTGTCAAGAGCCGACATCAAGGCTCTCCACAGATTCTTTAGTGGCTTAGGCTGGTTGAGAGGTGCTAGGACTTCATCGGTGTAGTCACGCTCTCCCACCCTTTTGTTGTGTCTGGTCTGTGTGATTCCTCCGCTTCCCACTCCCCCCCTTTCCCATATACCCTCCTTTCATCCTATCCCCTATACTATCCTTCCCTCCTTTAGGACGTTGTACAATGGGTCAATCCGACCACCGGGTACTGTACTTGTCTTGACTGACAAGTACACGTCCTCTAACCTAACCTAACCTACGCAAAGAAGTTTCAGCTGTCTAGAGCAGTGACTGCATAACACCGCGGTACGACTTCATAATGAAATTCAGGACATCCATTCCGGACAATGAAGTCTGGAAAATGGTGCGGCTCACCTCGTAAAAGACTTCGTGTATATGTACAGCGATGGCTCCAAATTGAACGGAACTGTTCGAAGTGTAATGTTTTCGGATTCGATTGGAGTAGCTCAGGCTATAAGTCTGCCAGACCATTGGAGCATCTTTCAGGCAGAATTGTCGGTAATTCAGGCTGCGGAGAGTATTATTGGGCACATTATCATTTTTTCTAATAACCAGGCAGCTGTCAAAACACTTAATTTCAACGTGATAAACTCAAAGTGGGTGTTTAGTTGTCGTATATATCTCAACGAGGTAGCAGAATCATATGATGTCCATGTCATATGGGTACCAGGGTGTACTGGCCAGTCGTGACACAATCATCGTACTCTCCGACGATGCCTTTGAATACTGGTAGAAGGCGCGGAAGTCGCCGTGGTCTAGTAGGTAGTGTGTTGGCTTATTAGACGAAAAGCCAGGGTTCGAGCCCCAGGCGAGACATCAAAATAAAATACAAAAAGTATTTATTCGGCGACTTCCTCTCAGCAGATTTCTGGCCAAAAACTCTGAGAGTAAATAAAATTGCCATGAAAAGTTTCTCAAAAATCTGTCGTTCGGAGTCGACTTTAAACTGTAGGTCCCACCACTCATGTATAAAATTAACACACACAACATAAGTGGTGTGAGAAACTAGGTCGTAATCCTGACTGAAGGGTTGTAATGACCAATTATGTATGTATGTATGTAGAAGGCGCGGAAATCAGCTGCAGAGATGAGGAAGAAAAGGAGAGTGTCCTTCACCTACCAGGTACATGCCACGCAGTATATCGGTATATAGGAGAAGAAAAAGGCACCATGGTGCCTACTATATCGGTAATCTGGTAATCTTCTTGCTTCATCAGAAGATCTGAGTGTTTCCGCGACTAGGGGATAGCAAAAAAAAAAAAAAAAATGTGCCCCATGTGACCAAGGCAACTGCTTCGTCCATCTATTCACTTTACAGTGACACTGAAAGCTAGACTATCAATAGCTTGGCAACCTAGTAAGCTTTCTTAGTTTCGACTAGGCATCACATTTGAGTCAATTGTTGGACTCAAGTGTGGAAGTAACGGTTTGTTATTCTTTCTGTGTATTGTATCCACACAAATTGGCGACGACACATGACGATTGAAATAAAACGTCGCGGAATGCAATCGGCAATTCATATTTAAAGTGTTGCGACTGGCGATGAGAATTTATGCATGTACCGAATATAATTTTTTCTGTAGGTTTTGTTTTGAAAAACCTCCTCGTATTTATGCAATTATTTTTCTGTATTTCATTGATTTTTTATTTATTTTTTTTTTTGCTTTTTTTCATTCATTTTTATCGTTCAACCAACCAAACCAATTCATTTGTTTTTCTAAAACTAAAACAAATTAAATCAACATTATAAATCATTAGTTTGTATATAATTAAAGTATTAAACATACATACATATATACACATATGTATATTGTATGTATATAGAACACTGGATGGTAGTCATTATTTTCCAATTATTTGTTGGGTTTAAACAAAAAAAATTATTAAAAAAAATTGCGAATAATTTAATTGGAACTTTTATTTATTATTATCAGTATTGAATCCAGCCTCAATATCAATTGTATTCCTTGATTTCTTCGTTTGCCGTAATAGATTCCTTTAATACTGCGTGTATGCCACGGATACTACGGGTAGAATAGCACAGCAAATCTGGTGAAACCTGGATAAAAAATGCGCAGATAGTCTGCTTAATGTCCGGAGTAGCAAGCTTAGTGTAGTTGTTTGTGTCATTACTGGACATTGAGTGCTTTAGCGAGACTCTATGGTCTCATCAGTATGACCAATGGCCTCTGTATTAGTTTTAGGCGCGACGGGCATGTACCTTTTTTTTACATGCCCAACTTTATGTCACAGGATACGAAATCATTTGAGTTTCTGCTATGCCGATAATCTCAATGATCTTTCGAGAATGTACATTGGAAGTCTGATGGTTTCAGGCTTTAGGTTAGGTTAGGTCGGAGTGGTAGCTCTGTTATCAGAAAGCTCACTTGAGCACGCTTAGCGGCCCGTTGTGATGTCACGGGTGAACGCAGTCCCTGTACTAACCAAGTTCCATCAAAATCAGGGAAAAGGAAGGAGTTGGTCAGCGCAAGGGCTGCACGGTTTCAGGCTTAAGGGAAATGGAAAACTGTGGCATCAAATTCGGCTACACATGATCTAAATGTGTGTATCCTCTTGGGTTGACAGACACTTCTACCTACCTGTCCACATAAACTCTCAAAAAAGGTGGGCTATCTGGCAATGGACTGGAAATGTATTCCTTCTAGGCACACAGCCATACTTCAATTTACTCGTAAAATCTGTACGTACCTCTACGTTATTAGCTGTATTGCAGTTTGGTCTGTTCTTTCTTTTGCAGCGTCTGTCTGCTCTGCGTTCAGAATGCGTCGAAAGTTAGTTAGTTTTCGCTTGTAACTTTATCCATTCATTACGGGTCAGGTACTCGTAAAACCCATTTGAATGCCCTTGAAATTGCTTAAATTTTTATAATTTAGCAGAGCTCTTAATCGATATACACGTATATATTGTTAAATCTTATACGGCCATCTATGTAGAACCACATTTTGACGTCAAGTCAAAAGTGTGTAGTTTTCAGCTTTTTCTACCCATTGTACTGCACTTTCAATAGTCTGTTACCAATTATGCCTTTCTTATTGACTTTTTCTTTTCTGTTACCAATTAAGTAAACCACCACTTGAGGTAGAGATAGCCACTTGAGTGTAAAACATTTAAAAAGAAAAGTTCAAGGCATTTAACTGAATATCGATTAATAATCGTTCGCATGCGATATATTTTGCTACTGCCTGCAGCTTTCGTTTTTAAGCCGCAAAACTAATCTTTTTGAAGTTTGAAAAAAATCATTGATTTATTCATTCTAACACTTCACAGAACAGAGCTCAGAGCACAGCACACTTGATAAATCAATTGCAAAATAATTTCAAACAAAAAATAACTCGAAACATTTTTGCAAAACATACCTACATGTTAAGGGAAAGAATGCCAATAGTTTGAACTGGTTTTGTTAATAAAATAAACAAAAATATTTACACTGTTACAGTAGGAAGAATTATAAAAATCTGATAAGTACAGAACCATGAGGATTTTAAAATTAACTAAAAAGCGAACTGAGCACGCTAAGGAGCGTACTCAGGGAACACACTCCGGCTTACATGCACACCATCTAAGCCATATTGACGTGATGGAAAATGAAGAATGCAGGGAATGCAGTGAAGATATCGGAATAATGGAGCACTTTTTCTGTCATTGCCTAGCTTTCTTAATCTCGATATCCCAAAATTATAGGGATGACACTATATACCAGACATAACTCTTCTAAGAGGAGTGGAACATACTTCCTATAAAAACTAAGAGGTATTCCTATTGTTGAGCGCACAACAAGCCGACATGATGGCTTAGGTGTATATGAATAGGCAAGAGACCCTTGGGGTTGGTCTTCTTTCCTTTAACCTACCTACCAACCTACTGCTTTTGCCATTGTGGTTGTCAGTGTAGTTGACAGCACTGCCGTGGAACTCGACGTGAAGTGGTTTAATAGACAATGCGTTGGCTTACTAGACGAGAACTTCTGACTTCGATCCTCAGTTTAGATATCTCGTACTTCCTCTCAGCAGTCTTATGGCAAAAACTCTGAAAGTAAATAAAATCGCCAAGAAAAATTTCTCAGAAACCTGTCGTTCGGAGTAAATTTCAACCCATGTAGTACTGAATATTCATAACCCATGGAGAAACGGAGTTCAGAAGTTTATGCAATCGAAATATGTGCTGAATTGAACCTGGAGAGAAGATACAGAAGGGAAATGACCTAGCAATACTATCTGAAAGATAAACATGCAGCCATTCGAACTGGTAGCTCTCGGTTAGCCCTTTGCTACAACCCAGGTCATGTGGATGAGTGAACTTTCAATGAGTAAGTGTATACACTGCTGATGGGACCAGAACCTTTCTGTGTATTGGGAAGAGAAGTTTGGCATGCTGTACTCGAAAGGCGACTTCCTCTCAGCAGATTTCTGGGAAAAACTCTGAGAGTAAATAAAATAGTCATGAAAAGTTTCTCAAAAATTTGTCGGAAGCCGACTTTACTCCGTAGGTCATGCCACTTATGAGAAGCTAGGTCGAAATCCTGAATAAAGAGTTGTAATGACCAATTATGTATGTCTGTATTTCGGGAAGCCCTGGCATAATTCCTATGTAGCCCAGTGTTGTTATGGAGATTTCTTTAATTGCTTCTTTTTTTTTTTAAGAAACGTTATTATTGTTTGTTATTATTAATTACCATTCTCGTTAATTATTGTGCTTATGCTCTCCCATTATTTCTCTTTAGATATTATCACCCAGTTTTGAAAGCATGTTCTTTTAAAGCTGAATCCAAAGCCTATGCCGCCGTCCACAATTATTACTTACGAGTATTCTTTCTTTTTTTATTTGCTTTCAACAGAATTAAGTCACGTACCATAACAGTGCTTCTTCTGCACTGGTGTACAATTTCTTCTTCTTTTTTTCTTTGTTTTTTTTTTATAATGATTTTTACTCCATTTGTTTTGTTAAGTCTTCTTTCCCCTCTAAAAAATTCCATTATCTACAGTCCATTACATACATGTTTCAGCTTCTTCTTCTTCTTGTTTTCCATTCATTTTGAAATTCTAAAAAAAAGAATTAAAAACCCAGAAACATTAATTACAATTCAAATGAAAAACAAATGTCCGTCTGTGTGTCTATTTGTCTGTCCGTCCCCTATACACAATCGCACACACGTACACACACACATAATATATGAGTCATTAAAACCAACCTTCTGAATACAGAAACAAATATAAAACACTGAGATACTGTCGTAATCGTTGCATTAAACAACTTGGCCCGTCAATAGTAATAAAAAGAAACCTTAAGTCGAGTCATTTAGTAGGGGCTCCTCTCCAACAAGTGCATACATACACTTGCCTGGTCTGCCTGCAACGCTTAGTGTTTGTGTTTGAATTAACGGCAAATATATTTCTCTAGCTGTAGTTGTTGTTGTATAAACAAAATATTTAAATTACAATAAAATTGAATTAATTTTAATTGCTAACGCAGCCACAACAACAAAGTACCTCTACCTCTACTCTCTCTCCACATCACACAAACACCCAAAACAAACAACAATAACGACAACAAAAAGAAGGAAAAAAAACTACAGTTCTTTTCAGATGAATTCCCTTAATGTTCAGGCGCTTTTCTTCTTTTTATACGAAATCAAAATAAACATTTTAATGCTCCACAACGAAAGAGGTGCTAAAGTACAGTAGAAGGAATATGAAAGAAGGACAGATAACTTCAATTAATCGGCTAATGCATGAGGCCAGAAAGAATAGCTACCTAAAGGAAGCTATTGAAACTGAGCCTCATACATTAACCTTTTAATCTAAAGCCTTTAAGGAAGTTGTCCAGTACAAAGCTTAACGCTCCAAAATTTATGTTGTAGCCCAACAATATCAATAAAATTGGTGTAGCTTCTGTCTGTCTAGTACTAGCCAAATCAGAAAGAAAATGCTTCGAACTCTTCAGCATCACTTTTACAAAATCGACCAAAGCTGGTCTCAGAGACTAGAATTTTTTCAAGTATAACCACAGTCTGCAGTGGTCTGAAAAGTATTTCGTTAAGCGGTTTAAGTCCGCTCAACTTAGCGGAAGCAGACTATCGAATGTTAGTAACTATTTCGTCAAACGCTGGTCTTCTGCTACCATTTATGCTGCTTTACAGTAATATACTATTTCCACAACTATTACTGCTCCTGTATAGTAATATACAGTTTCTACAACTACTAGTGATAATACAATATAAGTACAGCAGTATCTTACCACTATTACTGTTATTGCTACTACACAGTATTACTACTACTGCTACCATGTACCAGAACACCACCACTTCTACTCTGTAGCACACTACTGCTACTGTACATACATAAATGGTAGTGTACTCCTACTTCTTCAATAGTATACTATTCTACGACTATTACACTACTACTGCTGCTATACATACACAGTGGCTTACATAGGAGCTATGGTAGTATATTCCTACTTCTGCAATAGTATACTATCGTACAACAACTACTTATACTACAATGTACAATATTATAATACTTATCTTATGATACATTAAGGACACTACTACTGCTACCATGTACGAGAATACTACCGCAGCTACTCTGAGCACACTAATACAACTACTCTGTAGCACACTACTACTGCTACCATGTAGCACACTACTACTGCTACTCTGTAGCACACTATTGCTGCTACTCTCTAGGACACTACTGGTGCTGCTCTGTAGTACACTGCTACTGCTTCTATGCATACATAGTAGCATACACATGAGATATGGTAGTATACTGCTACTCCATAGTATACTACTTATGCTACTCTATTGTACAATAGTACTGCTATTCTGTATATACTCCTACTTCTACAATAGTATACTACTATTACTTTTGCTCCAATAGCACAAGAGAACTTTCAAGAACTTACAAGAAAACCTTTTGATCACGACAAATAGTCAATGTCAACTTGAGTTCCACGTGTAGTATGATTGATAAGGATACGAGGCGCTGAAAATGGAATAGCGATTAGCTAGCCATACCTTGAGGAAACAAACAGAAGCAAAGAAATTGCTTAAAATCTGTCAAGCCCCCGGTGTTCGAGAGGCTGTGGGCACACAAACGGAACTTAAGGAAGATCAATCGAAACCGTAATGACCATGACAGTTGCATGCACTTTTTATAATCTTTACGAATAAATTCAACACACCTTTTTTCTGTTTCTAAATCTTTCCTTATATTGTTTGCCTTGTACTGTATTGCTTTTTGCCTTGTATATCTTTGCCACCCTTTCTTCTTTTTCTTATTTGTTTAACACAAACATCACGTTTCTTATGGAAAACGGTTGATATTGACGTTTTATTTGACTGTCTGCCATGCTAACTGTCGTTTGGGAATTATATTTTCTCTCTCTCCATCTCGTGTTTTATTATAAAATAAACAACAACACCTTTTGCAGCAGACTTAGGAGGTGTATTTATGGTGGTACACCGTATGTACGTACTACCAATGTCTGTGGTAGTAGTGGCCACAAAAGTCAGCCAAACCACAGGTGTACTGTATGCATTACATTTTGAAGTGGCATCACGTTTCTTATTTACTATACTGTCTGTTTGACTGTAGTGTATGTGCTTGGTATGTTGGAATAGCTGTGGGGTGTGGTGCGCTGCGGCATCGGCACCTGCATTTCCGTAGGACTGGAAAAAAACCACTCAATTAATTGCTTTTTGAATTAATTTCTTTTTTATTTTTTCGTCTCTATTTGTATTTCTGTTTATTGTTTTTAAAATAAGAAATTAATTTTTATTTTCTCTCTCTCTTTCTCTTTCTAGTTTTCCAGCATTGAAACTCCCGGCTACGTGGGCTTTGCCAATCTACCCAATCAGGTGCATCGTAAATCGGTGAAAAAAGGTTTTGAATTCACTCTTATGGTTGTAGGCGAATCCGGCCTGGGTAAATCCACGCTGGTCAATAGTTTATTTCTAACAGATCTCTATCCGGAACGTGTTATACCCGATGCCATAGAGAAACAAAAACAAACGGTTAAACTCGAAGCCTCTACAGTGGAAATCGAAGAACGAGGTGTCAAATTGCGTTTAACCGTGGTGGATACACCGGGTTTCGGTGATGCCATCGATAATGGTGATAGTTTTAGTGCCATATTGGAGTATATCGACGAACAGTATGAACGTTTCTTAAGAGACGAAAGCGGTCTTAATCGTCGTAATATCGTAGACAATCGCATACATTGTTGCTTTTATTTCATATCACCTTTTGGTCATGGGTAAGAGTTGAATAAAATTGAAAAGTTCATCTAGATTTCCTACTTTCCTTTTCCTTTTTCATAGTTTAAAACCTTTGGATGTGGAATTCATGAAGAAACTACACTCTAAAGTCAATATAGTGCCTGTTATAGCCAAAGCAGATTGTTTGACGAAAAAAGAAATTTTACGTTTGAAATGCCGTATCATGCAGGAAATCGAAGATCATGGCATTAAAATTTATCCACTGCCCGATTGTGATTCCGATGAGGATGAAGACTATAAGGAACAAGTAAAACTATTAAAAGCTGCCGTACCTTTTGCTGTATGTGGTGCCAATACTCTCTTAGAAGTCAAAGGCAAAAAAGTACGCGGCCGTTTATATCCCTGGGGTGTCGTAGAGGTTGAAAATCCTGAACACTGTGATTTTATTAAATTGAGAACCATGTTAATGTGAGTAAAAGCTTTATAAAATGTTTAATAATATGTGGACTAGATAACATACAATATAAGAAAAACAATGGTTTTCTGGCAAAAGTCCGTCCTTACTGAGAACGCTTACACCGGTTATTTCGTTTAGAAAAGATTTCAAAAATATTTCCGCATAATTGTAACTTTGTTTCAGCAAGTTCTCGCCGTATGTTGTATTTCAAAGCTTAATTCATTGTGGAATAGATCGAACAGAGGTTTATTCAGATGGATTTAAATCGATGACTGAAGTTCGAAGTCGCTTTTAAATGTCGGAATTGCTTCTCATGCATCTCGAGGCGGATTCTAGCTTGTTTAATGGGTTAGGTTAGTTTAAATTGGCAGCCGCCCCAATATAGCTTTTCAGCTAAAAAGAACCTTTTCCACCATTCAACTATAACGTCTGGCTGGCATTTCTCTACGATCCCGATAGTTTTATGAAGGTGCAGATTTTATTCAAATCTCCAAACTTTGGCGAGACACATTCGGTCTGCCCAAAAATGCTTTGGCTCAGAGTGCCGGAAAATGTTCTGTGGTTACCTCTTCATGTTCGCCATCATTGCTTTTGCAGAAGTCTCTGAGAGGTACCCCCAGTATGCACTTAGGGGCCAGTGTTCTCTTATAACTGCTATGAGACTCCTAAGCTGAATTCTGAATAGTTTTAACACAATTTTTTTTCTACAAATACCCTTAGGCCGGCCTTTGTACAAGAAATTGGGCCTGCCAATGCCTACTGCAGTTTTATAATCACAACACGTTATTACAGTCCATTTGTCTTTGGATTTTAATAATTTTTATACGATTCTCGAGTGAATTTTATCTCATCTTAGTAAATTGAAGAAGAAATTCAAACATGGAAACGGAATTTTAACTGTTTCTTTGATATTTTATTATTTGGTTTTTATTCTTGTTTTTAGCACCCACATGCAGGATCTTCAGGAAGTAACCCAAGAGGTGCATTACGAAAACTATCGTTCGGATCGTTTGGCCAAGGGCATTAAGAGCAAAGAGAATGGCATGAAACCCGAACGTGACTCTCTGGTGCCCTCTCAGATGGTGGTGAATAGTGTTTTGGGCGAAAAGGATCGGATATTACAGGAAAAAGAAGCCGAACTTAGGCGCATGCAAGAGATGTTGGCTCAAATGCAAGCCAAAATGCAGGCCCAGCAATAAATCTATAAAGCCTGTTGTGTAGGTAGTTTGACACTTTTTTAAGAATTTTATTTTCATTAAAACACAAAAGCAAAACAAAAAAAAACGACGACAATTATAAAACAAACGCAGCAACAAAACTGGTGCCGAAAAAATGGAATAACTTTGTAATTTTAAGTTAAACAAACAACAACAAGAAAAACAATCTCTTTTTTTGCGAAATTTTGTCTCAAAATTTATATATTTTTTATAAAATTATATTTAAAACTTAAATTTTCTTCCTCATTTCTGTTCCTTTTTAAATGAAAAAATATTCATTGAAAATTTAAATTTTATTTAGTAGAAGAAAAGAACGCGGACACTTTTAAACACAGTACAACATAACTCACCTCATTACACCACACTACACAAACAAACAAAATCTCTTACTCTTACACATATGAAACGTAACATGTCAAGGCATATTAGTAGGCGCTAATTAGAAGCGTCTTTAATCCAAAAGAAAGAAAAACACTAATCTAACTACACCTCACACATATGAAACTTAACATTTCAAGACATATTTATTGGCGCTGCTTAGTAGTGTCCTAAACCAAAATACTTTAGAAAAAAAACCCATGTTTGTTAAACACTTGTTATATTGAAAAAAAAAGAATTAAATTTAAAATTTCCAATTACAACAACGTCCTATAATAATAATAATAAATAATAATATTAATTATTTAAACTTCCTTCCTAATAATTCCTATTCTATGAAAAACAAAACAAATGAAAATCAAACGTATATGCTCATCGTTTATATAAAAACATAAAAACAAAATAAACTTTAAATAATTATTATTAATTAAAAAATAATAAAATATTTTTTTGTTTTATCAGCCATTCAGCATTACAGTTACTGTTGTCGAGTTATAAACCAATAGGTAGTTACGCTGAATGCTTTCATTTATTAAATTTTACGTTTTTTGTGTATTGTCTGTCCCCCCTCTTTCTCTCATTTCAATGTATACAAACAAACTTTTCCTTACCTATAGTTTATAAATAATAATTTTTGCAATTTTTTTTTCTATTTCTCTTGTTTTTTAATTTAAGCTTTTTTCTATCATAAAATTAAACCTTAAATGCATATAAAAATATATATCGTACGTATATAGAGCTATTAATAATAATTATTAATTAAATTTATTCTTTCTTAAATGCTAAAAAGTAATAATTATAAATAGAAATTGCTAAATTGACAGAAAATATTATTTGTCTTATATAAAAAAACAAACAAAAACATTTAAAACGAATGAAAACAAAAAAAAATAATTAAGAAAACTTGAAGCAAAATAAAAAAAAACAATTTTTATTAAATATTAATTAATTAATTAGTTACTTAAAAAGAAAAAAATATATATATTATTATATACATACATATATATTATAAATATATGCGCTTTTTTATACAAACATAATTCAACAAATTTTTTTAAAGAATTTTTAATTAAAAACTTCCAAATAAATAACGCCACAGATTCCAAATATGTATTCTGGCGATCTGTGTTCCTTATTACTGAATCTACATATTGGACTTTGAAATCTACAACGCCCGATTAAAATGCCTGCTACTTCTGGACAATCTCAAATCACTTCCAAAATTGCAAGCAAAAGTTTAGATTGTTTAATACATTGGACCCGCTAATCGAAGTGAAATTTGCTTATTACAGACATAAACCGTACAATGCACCAGTGGTAATATTGTAATATCGATATTCAGTGTTTCACTAATCGAGATTATCCTTAATCCAAACACAACGCGATTGGTTATACAGGGCATAATGGTAACCAGACATGTCGGTGAATGCCTCCGCTACCAGAGGTGAAAATTACTTATTCTAGACATAGACCGTCCAATCTCAATGTACAATATTTATTTTATTATTATTTATATTTATTTATGCAAATTATTTAAAGAACGTTTATTTTTTTTGAACGAACAAAATCGAATTTTTCCAAATAAGTACAAAAGTACTGAATTTTTCACCACTGTCATTTACTACCAAGTAAATACAACTCTGCCACAACGGAAAGCAGTATTAAAAGGCAATAAGAAAATAGAAGAGAGAGAGAGTATTTTTCCCGTATAAAATACAACAAATAAAAGTAAAGCAGCCGAAAATTTGGTCATTTGTGAAACTTATTTCGGTTGATGCAGAACTAATGCGGTGGTGACTTGTCGAATATATTATTTGTTAAAAAAATTATTTTTTTTTTGTTTAAAACCAAAAGGAAACATTTAAGATAATTTGATATTAAATAACAAAGTGAAAACAATTTAATAAATGACAATAAAAAAGTGTAGATTGTTAAAAATAAGAAAGACGAGAAAAAAAATTTTTCTTTTTGCTTTAAAAAGCGGCTCGTGAAGAAACTCTTGTAACCTTTTTTGACATTGAACAAAAAAGAACACAGACAGACAGGCAAAGACACGACGGGCATAAAGAAATAAAAAACAGTGGCACATTTGCTATTAAAGAATCTACTAAAAAAAAATGTTAAAAAATAAATCACAAAAACAAGAAGTTTGCTTAACAATAATATAAAAAAGAAACATTTAAATGCCTGCGTGTATGTGTTTAATAATTAAGAATATATAATTTGACGACATTTAAAAATTTTAATAAATCTAAACTAAATTGGAACAAAAAGTAAAGCAAACGACGAAAAAGTGGAGCAAATATTTTAAATAAAAGAAAGTGAAAATAAAAGAATATGCAAATAATACAAATGCAACAAAACAAATAAAAAAGTATTTAAAAATAATTTACATGCATGCGAATATATTAAAAGAATAAATAAAAATTAAATAAAACATAAAGAAGAAAAAATTATTGTGTAATCATCACATTTTGCATAAAATAAAAAACACGAGAATTTACAAGAAAAATTATTCTTATAAGTGGTGTTTACATGTGTGTGCGTAGTTTTATTCCAGCATAAAAAACATCGCCGAAAAGTATTGACGAACGTGCAAAATTACACGCGACTTTTATCGACATCGTGCAACATTTTTAGGGCACAAGAACAACAACAACAACAACAGTAACAGCAATACGGAAAACATAAACAAGCAGAAAAATTTCATCATCATACTGTCTCCAAAAAATCTGCTGTTTCTTTCATGCTTCCCTTGTATTGCAAATAATAACGGCAACAACAACTAAACCAACCACTTGAAAAAGAAAGACGCTTTTTACTACTACGAAGTCATTGTACTCAACACCACCGCATAGATATCATATACAAGAGAAAAACTCTTTAAACAAGAGACGTCTTGTTTTCGTTTTGTTATTGTTTTATGCTGCTTTGACTTTTGATTTTATTTCTGTATTTACATTTGACGGAACATTTGTTACCCAAACTTATTTATATATTTTGAACTAATTTTGTGTTCTTTCTTGGGGTCGTTAGACCTTTGCGCGTGTTTGATTTGTAACCTTCAAAATCAAAATACCGCCAGTACAAATGGCTAAAGACGAAGAAGATGATTTATTACCCGATAAGGATGCCGCCAAAGGCTTTTATGCAAAATATGAACCGAAGGAAATATTGGGAAGGTAAGTTTACATTTTTATATTTATAATTTTCTAATTAATTTATGCAATTACATACATATTTAAATAATTTAATAATATTCTTTAAATAAAATTTGTAAAATATTGGTGAAATTGTTAAATAGGCCCCCTTTTGTTAAGAATCAGAAACACGTGTTTATGGGCAAACAGTGTAAAAATTAAAAACGGGTTTTAAACAAACGCAAAAAAAGTGGGCCTGAATTCATTATAATTACTAAGCAACTATTTAGATTGTTAGGTATTCCTACTCTATACTTTCTTCCTTCCGTCGAGCTAAAGTCCTCTTCTAACTTCATTTGTAAGAATGTATCCTTATCAGCCCCCTCCATGGTGAAGTTCATCCGTCCGTTAATTGTATTAAAATCTCACGTGACTTCTGGGGCTTAACAACCTGTGATGCTATTTATCCCTTGTTCAGGCAGATTGCCAGGTGTACCTTCTCTTCTATCTTCTGCTTAGGGTCGAGTATAGCCTTCTAAAGGCCCTGTTTGAATTCAGTTTGAGAATGTCTTAAAGATCTAGCAAGACAACAAAAGACGTAATATTCCTTAATTTGTATAAGCAATTAAACGGAAGCCCTTTATATAGTATTAGCCTTTTCCTATTCAGAATCCAACTTATGTAGTCAATGTATTCTAGAATTGATTTAAATATCCAGGTTGTTTATCTTATTTCTCTAGTGGTGGCCCAACATTTTACAACCAACCTGAAACCATCCGCTTGGTAAATGAAATCAAATATTTAACATTGTGATCGATAACTTATTGCCTTTGGAATCGTACGTTCGATAAACATCTCTCTTCATTAATTTTGAGCAGGATGCACAAGAACATCACTGTCAATTCACCAGAGTTTTAGGCAAATGGCCATGATTGCATATGACCTGATGTTTTCCTGATGGAATACAATTCAGCTCCCATTGGTCATTGTAAGCATTCAGCTGTTAACTCGCAAGAAGAGATTTATTATTAGAATATCAGTCTAACGTTTTTGCAGCCAGGTTGCACGTTTTCTATCTTTGTTTATTAGATCCAATAGTCATATTTGTTCATATCCGAAATTTACTGAACTTCATTCGGAGAGTGGTGAAGTTGGTATTTACACACGGCTTTCGGTTGGCTACCTTATTTGGACGATTTTGGTTAACTGGGTATCATCTGCTGTAGTGGTTCCTCTGATAATTATGTGGGAGTAACTGTATCAAGACTCATCATTCCTAACAAAAATAGAACACAGCAAAAGTATTTGTAGGTCAAATGGTCTGCCGTTGAACAATCTACCCTATTTTATATGTCCTGAGGACGTAAATAGCTTGAAAATGCCCTCGTTCGAAAATTCTTTTTCTATTTCAAATTGCAAAAATGTAAAGCAAACTCGATTTTGTTTTGCGACAAACACGTGAATTACGTGCGATACGCTTTTAAGTGCCATACTAATAGAAAATTTTCCATTGAATTATTGGCTGACTATTTGGCTGACGGTCACTTGACCAAAATAGAAGAGTGTAGTGGTGCTGTGCTGTGCCAGCAGTCGTTGTACGACATCGTCTGTATGATAACATTTACAAACACACCAACACACAGCAAATATAGTTTTATTTTTCAAGTTTTTTTTTTTGTTTTATTGTTTTTTCTTGCCTTTTTCTTCTTTACGTGTTTATATATTTGTATGTATGTATGAATGAATACAAAAGCCAATATAAGGGGCCGGTCTTTGGGGCTCGACTACTTGACTACTAAGTGCTGCTGTTGCTGGTCCCAATAACAAGATTTTTTTTTTGCGGTGGTATAAGTGGCTTTGAGCCGATCGGTTTAGTTTATTCTGCTGTTTTTGGCACGTAAAGTTGTATGACTACACATCACACACCACTTACGAAATCATTTTTAATTGTTGACAAACGAACGAATGAACGAACAAACGGACAAACAAACGGTTGAACTATAAATACATGCGCTGAACAATTTGCACCTAAACGGACGGACGTACGGACAAACAAACAGACGGACGACAAGTGTATAGCACAGCTAAAATAAAAACAAAGAAATGAAAAAGCGAAGAAATATTGTAATTGCAGAGCTTTAGAAGCCATTAAAAACCAATACAGACTATATATTGTCAGCACTGTCAGCAATACTATAAAGAAAATTGAAAAACATTTTCTGTTCCCCATCATGCCACCATCACCAGCTGTTTTATAAAAATGTAATATATTCTCTGCCTTTCCTTCCTCCCTTTCTATTTCTCCCTCCCCTTTCCTTTTCTTTCCTCTTGTTTTTATTGTTTATTCTGTAGGTATATGCTGATAGAAGCGTAGATCTTTATGTTCACTTGCTTGTGTTTGTTTGTTTGTTGGGAAAGCTGTAGTGTAGGCATCGGTTTAATTAGAATTTTCAGATCATATTAATGTCATGGGGCATATGTGGCATTATAATTTCATCTAGAATTTCCTGGTCTGGAGATACAGAAGTTACCGATGGACCCTTTTGAATATGTATATTAAACATTCGGCAATCGTAACACTTATGTCTTATAACATGTTCGTGATCGTAAGCTCTGTACCAGACCTGGCCAATTTAGTAGTCATGGAGTTACCAACAGGGTCTAAGTGTCCTGGAACCCATATGGGAGTTACCACATCGTAGTGACGTTCATATTGGCTGTCATGACATCCACAGGCAGCCTACTCTGTCCAGCATTTTAGAGTCATCGGTATATTCCTCAAGGTTCCCTCTGAAAATCCCCAGCATTTACAGACTAGGATGGACATTGAGGTGACGTTTCTCTTGATTTCAGCTAAGCTGTCATGGCATCTATAGCCAATCTTATGACAGTCTAATGTCATAATCCTTACAGCCTTTTCTGTATGACATTTTGGAGCCATTGTTATATAGTATGTCTCAAGGCCCTCCTCGGGAAGCTCTGGATGATCAGGCCAGTTGGAATCTATGATTGGAATTCTAAAATCAAAACTTCTATCAAGAAAATTGTAAGTTACCATATAGTCGCCCCGAATATGTCTATGACTTCTCCGTATTGCAGCATGTCCATAGTCAGGTTAGGTCAAGAGTTACATGGTACAACACAGCGACTAACTTCGTATAAATACGACAGTTACTTATTGGTTCACAGGGATTGATGCTGCATATACACGACAGTCATTCATTAGTTTACTTTCGGTTTCGCAAACGATGACGACGATGTATGGTCAGGTGCGACGTAGTGAAAATTTGCGAGCAATACAACAACAGCTAGAACCTAACACATATTGAGAAAAGCGTTGTGCATTATACGTTGATTTCAACACATTATTATGGGTTTAGCAAAGCACATTGGGTTTTTTGGTCCGTTACTTCTTCTATTTATGGTTGTTGTTGTAAATAAAGTATTCACTTGTTTGTATATATTGCACAACATTAAATATTTAACAGGCTCCCAGCAATATTGGCTACAATATTTTTATCTTTTTTCTTTTTGCTTTTATTTTCTCTACTCTTCAAGGGGGGTTAATATGCTTTAATAGACTGAAAGTTTATGTCTCGTTATTTTTATCACAGGTACGAGGTATACAATAATAACGACAACAACAACAATAAATAAATAAATAAAAGTAACTGAATATGATACATAAATAATCGCGTGTTTTACACAGTCTTTCTTTTTTTCCTGTTTCTGTTTCTGTTTTTTTTTTGTTTGGGTTTTTGTTTCGCTATTTCTGCCTTTTTTATACAATATTTTGCTCTAAATCTGTAGAATTCTTTTTTTGTTTCTTTTTTTTTAAATTTTTTTTCTAGTAAACCAGTCGCCGTTTATAAATAAACTTTTAATTCTTTTTGTTGTTGTAGTTTTGATTCTTCTTTAACTTTAATTAAATTCTTTAGACTGTAAACATTAGACACTTGTGTATTAAATATCTCTTTCTCTGTATATCGCTCTCTCTCTCTCTCTTTAAATAAATAAATAAACAAGAGACACACCCCTCTATTCGTTTTAATATCATATCAACTGGCCTTCTTTTCCTCTACTACTGCTTCTCCTCTAGCCATATGGCTTGGATACTACCACCACCATGTAGTGTCTTCATTTGGAAACTATTCGCTCGATTTTATAACTTTTGATTGCTTTTAATTGTTTAAAAATATATTTACAATGTGCATTACGTACGTACATACGTACAATAGTGATGGCATTGTTATTCAGAAATAATTTATAAATAAGGCGTATAAATATAATTTTTTACAAGAATTTATAGACAAAAAAATTACGAAATTTAAGTTTAAAGCAGTTAGAGGGGATGGCCCCTAGACGTGCAAAGTATTGCAGTGCCATCTTTCTACAAATAGAGAACGAATTCTCTTCTGAAAGTCTTGTAAGACTCGCTGGCCACGTATGTATGTAACCTAGGAGAAGGAAAGAAAGGAAAGTTGGAGGATCAACCAAAAGAAAATTTAACCTTTTCGCGACGGCACAATTGTACCACACTTTAAAACTGCACGCGACTGACCATACATCGCCGTTATCATTCGGCAAATTGTAATCCTCTGCTAACCTTTTCGATGCTGTGGCTTCAATAAGGACCATATGGCCTGGACAAATAATGTCCAGTTTAATCTATCTCGTGGAACTTTTCCTAATTTACTTGAGTTATTAACCCGTTTTTTCTTTTCTTCCGTTCTTTATCTGTTGGTATTACCGGACCTTCCACTCCGACATCTTCCAATTTATTGCAGTTCTTGCAGTGTCATCAATATACCTACATTCTTATGTCCAGTCGGGTTCCATTTCATTTTCTCTCGCTAGTTGGGACGCTATATCCATAATAAGACTGGACATATCCGATAGTAGTACTTCCAGTTTTATCTGATTGAAAGAAAATTGTATGGAGCATTTGATCACCAACTACACATGCAGTGTGCAGCTTATACGCTGAATCAACGTCACTAGCTGACACTTCCATTGAAGGAGCTGGCCTGTGGTACACTGAAGTACTAAGTTTCCTGTACCATATAATCAAATGACCAGCTTGTGTAGGAATGAAAAAGCAGAGGGGGTTCATCCTTCAGCCTTCTCATCATTGTCTAAAAGACACCTGCCTACCCATTTTAACATAAGCCCAGCCTTCAGTTATTTTTTTCTTTTAATGACACGTTCCATTAATGGCACTGCTGTTTAGGGCTGAAAACAATAACGTTTTCTTTAGAAGAAATTATGTTAAAAATTGAAATTTCTCTTTAAAAAAAAGTGCAGTTGTTGGTAGTAAGCGAGTATTATCGTATTTACTCATTATATAACACAACAATGAAACGACCTTTACGTTCAGTGACTCCATGAAGAAAATTTTAAAAAGTGTGTTAAAAAAAATAAAAATTAAATTTCTGTATGAAGAAAGCATATGTATGTATGTACAATGTTTGTTGTATTAATAGCAGCCATAAAATGCATTGATAGATACGCTTTTAAAATAATTAAAAGAAAATTCACATAAAAAAATAAACAAAGGAAAATGCTAACATATTTATACAGATGTATGTACATACATACAGTGGTGTTGAATAAATTAAAACCACCCTAAATTAAAAGGGGGTAGTTTGAATTTGACCGATTTTAATACACGTCAGGCCTTGTGTTGTTTGTTACGTCATAAGTGCGATATTAATAACGGTTCATTCTTTTGGTTTTCTGAAGTGTGCGTTTCTTGTCTTCGAATGTTTCACTTCCTAACCTAATCTAACCTAACTATGCCCCATCATGGTTGATTAGCAATCTTTAGCCGCTCTATTTGTCAGTGGAACACATTTCTTGCAAAAGTCTTTACTATTTCGTAAATAGTAGTGGCTGTTGTCCGAAAGAATAGACACGCGAAAGCTAATCCATCATCTTAATCGTGGTAGCACCTGGAGCTCAAGAGAAACGTCTTGAGTGTTCTGATGCTTTTTCCGAAAGATCAGTGAGTTCATTTCCTGTGATAAAATTCTGGCCAAGAATAGTGTTCTCCTCTTCTTCAGACCTGCAGGAGGTCATTGACTAAATAACTTCCGACTCGCTTGATTGTCCAATAATGCCTCCAATAATAATTTACCCTGTCTAGGTCAGATTTTTAACGCTATTTTGCTGCTCTTTAGACGTTCGACTTGGCCACATGGTATGCTCTAAGTTCGTAGGTTCTTAATGGACAATTATATGAAAAAAAATTCGCTCGTCAATTCAGTGGTAATGGCAAGTCTGGCCAATTTATGTGCTCTAAAGTTTCTCAAAATATCACTGCGACCCGGTAGCCTGCTCAGCAAAATCGTTGTTGGGGTATGGCCAGTATTTAAAAAATCAAGCAATAGCTTTCAAACAAACAAACAAAGAAACAAATATTTGGTTTTATATATGCAAACATAATGTATATACTACATACATACACACTTATATGTATACAAACAAACTTATATTGTATAAAATAAAATGACAATTAAAAAGAAATATAAAAAAGACAACAACATTAAAAGACATAAATAGAAGAAGAAAGAAAGAAATTTAACGGAATTTGTCTAAAAAGAGCAAAGTACACATGTTTGGTACAAAAAAAAAAATAATAACAGTGTCGACAAGCACAGACCTGAAAAGCAATCATTTCTTAAACCAGTAGTAACCGGAAATTGTTGCATAATCCAGTAAATGCCATTGAAACTCTGCACTTTATATGGCATATTTCCTTAATTTTTCTAACATTTTTTCCTTTATATGTATTTTGTTTTTTTAACTTTAATGCCGCCAATAAACCACGATGTAAAGTGAAATGTAAATATTATCAAACTATAGTAATAGAAAGACAATCAATAAAACAATAACCATAACAGATTTAAAATGTAAATAAAACAAAGCGAGCCCCGGTAATTCCATTTAATTACACCCGAATGACCGACCGCCTCTGAATGAATTGCAGCAGTTGTTCCCTTTAAGGTAGATTACACTCATTTCGGATGTTCTCTCGACGATAGCTTGACATGTGTTGGTTTTCAAATTATTCAACGTTGTTAGTTAATCAAAGCATCCAAGCTTTTTTCTTCCTCTTTTAAACTTGATCAAATACAGAGTTCTTCCAAGAAAAATGCATTTCTAATATGTATACAATTTCCTCTTGCTTCTTTAAGAAGCATAGTTCCTCAAGAATTGGTTGCTATTCTCTTTAATCCGCTATTTTTCCCGCCAGACGGGGCTTAGTCGTATCCGCCGACAGTTGTTTTAGGGATTTGAATTAACCCATTAATGCCCGAATTACTTTTTTTTTTCTAACGGTTACCGTTTTGTCTTTTACACTCAATTTCTTCTCAGAGCATAAAAACTAAGGCAACCTCTGCTGGCAACTTAATGGGCACTAATGGGTTAATTACAGTCTTGGTTGTATAGGACAGTTCCCACCATAGAACGTGGATTTCCTCTTTCATACTTCGATTTCAGTTTCGGTTTGCTAGATTTGAGCCCAGAGTTAAGTATTTCTGATAATGATTGACGAGAAATCACTTAAATTTGTCTCAAGCGTCGGTTGACTTGATTTCGATTACACTGAAGTCACAATGAGCCGCATTCCGCGATTCATATTCTTACAAAGCCTTATATAGCTGTTAGAAATATTTAGATTAGTGAGCTGCAAGATGTACCGGGTATTCCTTACTGGGTGTAGTTGGTCGTATACTTTTCGGGTCCAGGTAATGCCGCTCTCAACGTTCTCTCAGTGCCCTCCGTTGGTTATAATAAAGCTCCCCAGATAGCAAAATGTCCGGACTGTTTCAACCAGTTGCTGTTGCTTTTGGGTATGTTTTCCTTAAAACCACATAATGCCTTCACTTCCCTCAATGTCGATTACATATCGAAATTGTGCTACAACGATGACGTAGATGTCATCCACGCAATATAGAATTTCGAGACGACCGTTTCAACGGTAGATTATAACATTTTCCCTTATGTAGAGATCAAAAACTATAAAAAACAACCCTGACGAACTTCGGCATTCACATGTAATATCAGCGAGCACAATGCTGCAGGTCTTTTTAATTTTCTGAACTTAATCAATAGCTTTATATATAGGCGTGAAAATTAAGTTCATGTACCACCCTACCTATTCAATAAAAAAATTTTATGAAAATATATTATTTTTGTTTTTATTTTTAAAAAAATTCAGTCTTATGATGATGCTTTCTCTCTTGATCATTGTCAAAACAAATCTTTTTTAAAATTTGAAGTGATCACGCATATAAAAAGACCGTTCACGACATCTAATGAGTAATTCACGTGCCACAAGTGTGGTGCGCAGCGATATTATCGTATATATGCTATGATAATAATATAATATTTGTAAATTTTTTTTAATTAAAGCCTTTTGAATGATTTCTTTGGTAACTTTTTCTAAATTTAGCAATTTTACGTAAACATTTTCTAAAAGTTCAATAACCTAAAATAATACAAGATTTAATTGCTATGATTTATGGAATACTACTTAATTAAATGGTTTTTTAGATCTGAAATAGTTTTATTATTAATAATTTTCAATATTTACAAAAGTAAATTAACTTATTTACTACTATTCCATTGGAACTGTGTAAAGTCCTTTTCAAGAACTAAAGATGGCAATGCCTAACTATATAAGATGAACATTAAATCAAAGTCTTTCCATCTCTCTCACTCTCTGCACATTGTGTATGTTTACTGCTTAATCTCAAATTAAAAATTAACGGATAATTGGCTGAAAAATACGTTTCATTACATTTTGAAATAAGTAATGCCAATGCGTATGCTTAACCATAAACCGTTACATAAAGTTTTAAACGATTTTAATTATAATTTTTATTTTCTGTAGGAGAAAAGGTTGAACAAAATTAATATTTATATAATCTTATGTACAGAAATTGAAGAATATTGAAAATAAATATTAAAAATTATTGTTTTAAATTAATAAAATCAATAAGAATACATATGTAATTGGAATAAGAAAGATGTGTGTTTTCCGTTTACAAATAATTTTTTTATAAATGAAATTAAAGTTATGGGTTTTAATTTAGATTTATAAAATTGTGCAATAAGGATAATTCTTTGAAAATTTATAATCATTTAGGCATTTTATAGTTATAATAAATTATTGGGGCATTAATTTTAAATCAAATTAAAGATTTTAACACCTTTTCAACTAAAAAATGCAACTGCTGTTGTTTTAGACCACTTCAATGCAAAATTTGATTCTTTTTATGCCTTGAAGGGAGTTTAAAATGCTGTGTAACCAAAAATTTTCAATTCTTCTTTGTTTCTTTTGTTTTCTTAATCACGTTTATATTGCGTTAAATTTATTACGATTAATATATATGTACATTTATTTAATTCTGCTATACTAAACAATAACACATGCAAAAAAAGAGTACATGTTATTAATAATAAAATTATTTATAATAAATAATAATAATGCGTATCGAAAAAATCATTTTATTTGTTTCACCATGCCATGTGTATATGCTTTGGATTTTTTGCTTTACCTCGTATATAAATTTTACGTTGACCCATCTTTATCTGCTACAATATACATATTTATTGCATAAAGGAAATAAATTGAAAGTATTTTTAATTATTTTTCTTGAAAAAAAATAGCAGTTGTTTTTAAACATTATCAATAAAAAGATGTTACATGTTGTAAATCTTCAGTGCGAATTAGTGTTTACCGAAAGAAACTGGTTAAAACAGTAGAAAATATATGATATTTTTGTAATTAACAAATGAATTTATCATGATAAAATCATAAAAAAATATACATATGAAATCAATTGATTTTATTACCATTTAAACTGGTATGAGGTGATTTTTGTGAAAAGAAAACCATAATAATAATAAAAATTCTAGAAAAAAATGGTACGTTAAAATTCTACACCAAAAAATGGCGTTTTAATTGTAATTGGAACTCCTTTGATTACGTGCTACAATAGGCGTTTCCGTTTAGTTTCTTTTGGCCATTGTTAATACAAAAAAAATTCAACAATTAATAATTAATTGTTGGTTTTTGTCTTTAACAAAAGCAGAGTTTCCATTTTCTATATCAGCAAACTTAGTAGATTTTTTGTTTTGTTTATATTATATTACAAAAGCTATAAAAGGGAAATATAACAATATTCCATGGAATTGTAAAAAATAAATCCTGCAGTAATAAAATACTTTAAGAAGGTGTTTAAACTTTAGCAGCGTACATTACATACATATGTTTTAATATTGTTTTGATTTAAAAATTATTGCAAATCAACATATTTCCGGAAACGACATATTTAAACGCGCAATTTTCTTTTTTTTTAACCCTTCAACACCCCCTCTTTTCCAGAATTTCTGTTCCAAAAACTATACATAACATTATTTTTTAATGGTTCAATGCATTATGTTGTTTAAAGAAAGAGTTTAATAACCCTTAAAAATTTATTTAAAAACATTAAGTTCAATAACCCAAACTCTCTCACGCTGTAATATTAGAGTAAAATTAAATTGTTTCATTTTAAAAAATAATTGCCTGTCAAGCTTAATATGTGTTTACAATATTTGTTAACATAATACATATGTATATCCCTAGAAAAATAAAATAAATTTCAAAATCAGCAATATTTTCATTCATCATTGAATTAAAAGTTTAAATTTTCGGCTTTTTTTTGGAATAAAAACATTATTTTTAGTAAAAGGTTTTTGACTTGCCAAGTTCATGAATTGCGAAATTGTTTTAAATTGCAATACAAAATATTTTTAAAATTAATACCAACAGATGTGCCGCAAAAAAAATTGTTATTATTTTTGAAGCCTATAATTATGTTGCTTAACTTTGTTAAATATATTTCCTATAGATTTATTTTTAAAATTATAATTTAAGTACTTCGCATTTGATAGTAATTTAAATCAAGTTTTATCGTTTATTATTTAACTTATATAAGCAGTACTTATTTGATGTTCAGGTATTGTCAACTATTTTTGGTTTTTTTGATACATAAAGATTCTAATTTATATTTTACGGTATTGCAATAAATTATTGCTTTAAAAAATTTTAAATTCTACTTTTTAGCTAATCTTACTGCAGTTAGAAGTATGTCAAATGTATTCCAATTGCTTACGTTTATTTGTATGGCCACTGGTACAATTTACCGTCACTGTTTCTCACTCTCACTTTCTTAGTGCTTGACGTAGTACGTACATTTTAATCACAAATTTAAAAACAACAAATGGCATTAACACAATTCATACGAGTATATCATGAAAAAAAAAAAATATGAAAAAAAAAATTATTTCTTCTGGCAAAAACTCTGAGAGTAAAATTATAAACCTGCCATGAAAAAGTTTCTCAAAATTCTGTCGTTCGGAGTCGACGTTAAACTGTAGGTCCCGCCACTCACGCAACTGTGAGTGGTGTGAGAAGCTAGGCCGTAATCCTGACTGAAGGGTTGTAATAATGGCCAATTATGTTTAGCTAATCTTACTGCAGTTAGAAGTTTGTCAAATGTATTGCTTACGTTTATTTGTATGGCCACTGGTACAATTTACCGTCACTGTTTCTCACTCTCACTTTCTTAGTGCTTGACGTACGTACATTTTAATCACAAATTTAAAAACAACAAATGGCATTAACACAATTCATACGAGTATATCATGTGTTTACATTTTAATAATCCAAGTGCGTCGCCGTGGTGTAGTAGGTAGTGTGTTGGCTTACTATTCGTAAAGCCCGGGTTCGTATCCCAGGTCAGACATCAAAAATGAAATATAAAAAAAAAAAATATTTCTTCGGCGACTTCCTCTCTCAGCAGATTTCTGGCAAAAACTCTGAGAGTAAATAAACCCTGCCATGAAAAGTTTCTCAAAATTCTGTCGTTCGGAGTCGACGTTAAACTGTAGGTCCCCGCCACTCACGCAACTTGTGAGTGGTGTGAGAAGCTAGGCCGTAATCCTGACTGAAGGGTTGTAATGGCCAATTATGTATGTATGTGCGTACTCTTGAGAAAAATATAAACAAATTTTCACTCTTTGTTTCTTCTCTCTCTCTCTCTTCAGCACATTTTAATTACATTACATTACTTTTAATAATCCAAGTGCGTCGCCGTGGTGTAGTAGGTAGTGTGTTGGCTTACTATTCGTAAAGCCCGGGTTCGTATCCCAGGTCAGACATCAAAAATGAAATATGAAAAAAAAATTTATTTCTTCGGCGACTCAGCAGATTTCTGGCAAAAACTCTGAGAGTAAAATTATTAAACCTGCCATGAAAAAGTTTCTCAAAATTCTGTCGTTCGGAGTCGACGTTAAACTGTAGGTCCCCGCCACTCACGCAACATGTGAGTGGTGTGAGAAGCTAGGCCGTAATCCTGACTGAAGGGTTATTATGTATGTGCGTACTCTTGAGAAAAATATAAACAAATTTTCACTCTTTGTTTCTTCTCTCTCTCTCTCTTCAGCACAGTACTAATAATATCATTTCTATCTTTAATTTAAAAATTAAAATTAAAAAGTAACGGAAATGCGTGCGCTTTTTTGCATTCTCTTTTACGCTCCTTTTTTCTAGATTTGTAGTAACATTTTTGAAACTAACGGTCACGGACATAAACATATTTTAAAAATGTTTATGATTGGAAAACAAAATCAAATGTTTATAATAATTAACGTTCAATTAATAAATAAAAATAACTTAATTTGTTTAAATGCATGACCTGACTTGGAAGTACTTACATTACACCAGTATTTAATGACAAACATATACTTGATTTAGAAATATATTTCAAAATTGGAGAAAATAAAGTTTTATTTCAAAATTTTTTGCCCTCTAATTTGTTTAACTAAAAACTGTGACAGTTTGTTGATTTTTTCAATATATTGAGTAATTTGAAACATTTGTATAAATAAACACATACTTCTTGCTTATCGCCTCATGCCACAAAATACAGCAAAAAAACGCTTTCAGTTCTTTGGCAATATGTCACACATGGTCACACATTATTAGTTTAAATAGTTTTTATGCTTCTTTCTTCTTTTTTTAATTCTTTTCACAATTTTTACGCTTTTTCTTCTTTTTTTTAAATTATTTTCACAATTTTTATATAGATTGTTGTTTTAGTTTCATTCATAGTCAAGGTCGGTTATTTGCCAAAAAATTAAAAAACAAACATTGTTATTTATTAGTTTTTTTTTTTGTTTCTATATGTATACATATAAAATTTCTCTTATAAATTTTATTTTTTTTTTAATTCTTGGAATTAAAAGCATTTTTTTCTGTTAGTGTAGGTATTTTAAAATTTAAGAAAGTGAAAAAAATTTTAATGTACTAAAGGAACATTATATTTTATTTTTATTTATTTAACTAAAAAAATATTTTTTAAAATTATTTTTTAATGACATTTATTTCACTTTGAAATAATTTTTTAATGTATACGCGAAAAGCATTGCGCAAAGGGAAAGTGGTGTCACATAATGGTGTCACCGGTAGTCTACACTAGACTGCCTCAATCGCGTACCTCCTGTGACCCGGGTGTGATGTACATATAAACGAAAAGCATTGAGCACAGCATTACTGTAAAAATGTTCTTTTTAGTCAGACTATTGACAATGTTTAGTGACAACTACAGTCTATTTTTACAAAAAAATATGTTTTATACAAAGCAATGTTTTTTCCTGAATCGTAGACACCTCTGTCACTTCAATATCCTTTTAAAGAGTCCGTTATAACTGATGTGTGCTGATGGCTGAAGGCTATTGAAATGTCTTACGGTATTCATACTTTCGAATTCATATTTTTATTATTTGTTTATAGTAACTGTTATAAAAAGAAATGACTATATAGTATATTTTTATTCCTTTAAAAATTTCCCCTGTCAAATCTTTTTGAAACTATGCCAAATATCTTTAAAAAATAGTTTTTATTTGTTTTTTTTTTATAGTTATTCTTTAGCTGAGTCATTTGGACTTTTGTTCTTATCTAAGTTCATAAATCTAGACAAATAAATATGCAAAAATCGTATAATTCATAAAATTACGTTTTAATCTTGTCGTTTCCCACAATACAAAACATAAACCTTATGTACAGAACAGTATTATCATTTGATACATAAAATAATAATCGTGTAGGTTGTAGTATATAAACGAGCCTCTTCTAAACATTTCTCCTCTTTTTTTTGATAAGTTCGTACGTCAAACTTAATGCTTGCCAAAGAATTTTTATGTTAAAAAAATATGCTTTATACATTCATATACAGACATCCATACATAGGTACATATTTACGTTGATAAGTTCTAATCAAGGAAAATTTTAAATGTTAAAAAAGATCACTTTCTCTACTTGAAATAAGCGACTAATAATTTAGATTATTGTCTAGAATGCATACATATGTGTATACATTGTATGTAGATAGCACAATAATGTTTTTATTAAAAATATATGTAAAGAAGTAAACAATAAACAATAAAAAATAATGTTTTGCAAATAAGATAACAAAATTATTTTGAAAACTACATATGTATGTATGTCCGGCTATGTTTTAGTTTAAAAACAAATACAAATTTTTTAAAATAAAAAAATTAATTTAAAAAAATTGAGCAATCAGTTCATTTTTATTATTTTATGACCCGGTTGATGCCCCATCATCGGACATTCCTATGGGCCCATTGGAACTCTTGGCTCAGGTCCCACCCTACTTTTATTATTATTATCATAGGCAGTCTGTTAACCAAAAGGCAGATACTTTGATCAAAAGATCTTTTATGTCATGCTTTACTCACGCTGCCCTTACCAGAAGATGCCTCGTAAACCACAAACGTTCAAACCTTATTCTCCACAAAATACAAAAAGGCAGATTGGAATCAGATTTCAAACAGCAAATCTCCATTCTCTGAATAAAACTTGGGTAGATGACCAAATGATTTTACCCTGCATACAATTGATACCGGTTTTAAATGCGCAATTTCGTCCTAGTGATGTGTTATACTTCGTAATTTTCCACTAGGTTTTGCACAGATGGCGAACTGATGTAATCGTGTACCGATGTAAGCAGGTTTCCATTTTCCATTAGTAATATACTGTGAATATTTTATAAAATTCGGTGCAGCGGTTGAGGTACAATCAAGTACTGATCTATTAAGATTATAAATAATTATTCCTTGCAATAATAAAATTAATTACTATCACAGTAGAAGCACAATTTTAATTCAAAATTTTTCTAGATTTCTGTTACAATTTTGAATATTTTATTCAGATGATGTATATGTATATGTATTCCATTATAAAATATTTTATTGGTTTTTTTGTGTAAGGAATTTAAAATTTATCTGTCAGTTTAAGTATTATTTCACATTCTTATTTCATTCAAGTGTAAATTGATATTTTAAAATATTCGTTTTAGCATTTCATTTAAATTTTTATGTGTTTATTTAATTGATAATATTTAAATCTATAGTGACAGACAACAGAGACATTTGACAACAGCTGGAAAAATATTGAATAGAAAATTTTGTTTAATAAATTAGTTTAGCAATAACAACAACGCAAAGAACCTACACTGATATTTTGTATACAAAATTTACTTAGGAAGTGGGTTAAACAACGTACAAGTCGCGTGTGCCTTCAAATGATTTTTAAACAAATCTAAAGAAAATTCAACAAAAATGCCAACAAAAAAATTTGTTCTTTTGATGATTAATAAAAATCTTTACAAAAAAAGTTTTGCTTTTTGTTGTCTTTACAACGGTTATTGATTTCATTTCTTATTAAATCAAGTATTAAAATTTAACTGATAACGTTGTTAATGCCTGTCTGTTTGTCTGTCTGTCTGTTTTGTTTTATTGTTTATATAGATTATAATATACAAATATTTTTAATTCATTATTGATTTACATCTGAGATAAAGCCATAAATTGAAACGTTTGTTCTTTGTATTTTATTCACACTACTTAGTACACATTTTATTCAAATTCTCATGTTTATAAGGTGTGCGCCCACAACACGTTCGGTTTTTATTGGACCCTTAACGCTGAAATAAAAAAAATTAATATTTCATTAAATAAATAGAAAATTATATAATTTATTGAAGAAAAGTCATTAATTAATGCAAATTTTATAAAGAAATTATTGCGCTGTTTGCAGTCATATGGCTTACGTTTAATAAAATTAATTGAATTATAATTAAATAAGTTGTGTCAACATTAAATATTTTAATGGATTGTTTAACAATGTTAAAAGCATCTCATTGGAATGGTGCTTTTAATAATAAATAATTTCGTTATGTTTTTATTTAATTAAAAACAAATATAATTTACTACTGTATGTCTAAACGCCCTTTGATTTAAATAACTACTATAAATATAAATAACTTCTTTGCACTACATACTAACTTTAATTTGAACGCAAATTGAGTAGTTAGGTTCTGTTTTACACAACTACGTCTCTCTAGTTTTCAAAAGTAAACATAAATAAACTGCTCTCGCATTTATAACGTTTTATGTTAGCTTAGGTTAGAGGACGTGCACATGTCAGTCAAGACAGGTACAGTACCCGGAGTTCAGATTGACCCATTGTACAACGTCCTAAAGGAGGGAAGGATAGTATAGGGGGTAATATGAAAGGAGGGTATATGGGAAAGGGGGGAGTGGGAAGCAGAGGAATCACACAGACCAGACACAACAAAAGGATGGGAGAGCGCGACTACACCGTTGAAGTCCTAGCCTCTCAACCAGCCTAAGCCACTAATGAATCTGTGGAGAGCCTGTCGGCTCTCGACACAGAATTCAAACTCTCAAAGAAGGGCCTACCAACGGTCCTCAACCTCAATCTACCAAGGGCTGGGCAGTTACAGAGGAGGTGTTCGATAGCCTCTAACTCCTCATCGCAACACGCCCTGCAATAGTCCGGCTGGGATCTGTTCCAGATCCCCGTCAGTGACCTAATCTCGCAGTGCCCCGTGATAAAACCGACAAACAACCTTAAGCTGGCCTTATTCAAGCCCAGCAGCCAACCTGTTCTCTTACTGTCTATAGCAGGCCATAGACACCTAGAAACAAAACAAGCCGATCCGTTCCCCCAACGCCTCTGCTCTTTCTCCACGACCCATCCATTGATGAGGCCATAGAGGTGACAGACAGGGGGGTCAGGACCAACCATCAAATCGCCTACTGAAAGCGAACCTAGCCTAGCGAGGGCATCCACCGTCTCATTGCCCGGTATTCCGCTATGTCCCGGAACCCAGCACAGACGGATACGGTCCGGTCCAAAAGTCCTCAACGACTCCTTGCACTCGAGAACAAGCCGTGATTTGCACCAGACCGACGCAATGGCCCTAAGGGCAGCCTGACTGTCAACGAAGATCATGTAAGATTCGGAATCCGAAGCTGGGCCACCATCTATGGCCCCAATAGCCTTCAAGATTGCGAAAATCGCCTGAAAAACGCTGCAGTGGAGTTCAAGACCGAGTTCCCTACAGAAAACCCCAGTACCTGTACGTTTTATGTCAATCTCTACCATTTTAAACATGAAAACAATCAAAAATACTGTAAACATAAACAGAATGTTTGTTTACATTCTTGAAACATGTAAATGTTAATGTGAGTAACTAAGAAAATCGTTTATAAGGCATTTGCTTATACAACATCACACTCTTTTTCCCCCTATCTTTGTATTTGTGGTTTTGTGCTCATGCAAATCTTAATCATCAATTACGTATCAATTACGCCTCTCCTTATGCTGATAAATAATGCTGATAAACTATTCTATTTTGAATTTGAAAAATAATAGAAAATGTAAACAAAATGTTTGTTTATCTTTTTGGAAATATGTGTGTAAGTAATGTGAAAACAATCGTTTATAATACACAATTTTAGTTCCAATCACTTGTTCTATTTGTGTTTTTATACTGTAAACGTATACACAATGTATGTATTAATCACACCTTTTAATGTTGATGAACGAGCAATGTTTGTTTACATATCAAAGCACATTTACTTTCATTCTGTCTCTCTCTATAATACTGTGTGGTGATCTATATTTAATATAAAAGTAACGGAAAATGCTGTAAACATAAACAAAATGTTTGTTTAAAATTCCAAAATGTGCAATGCCAGTGTGGGTAACTAAAGAAAACGTTTAAGAAAATTTTAATTTTGAAAATGTTTTAATAAATAATAATTATTTTAACCAAAATCGAATACACCTTAAACCCAAGTACAATTTAAACATACTCTTCCTTTCTCTCTCTCTTTCTTTTTCTATGTTGAGCTCTATTTTAAATAGAAAACAT
The DNA here is from genome assembly GCA_958299815.1 of Sarcophaga carnaria. Classification (NCBI taxonomy): domain Eukaryota; kingdom Metazoa; phylum Arthropoda; class Insecta; order Diptera; family Sarcophagidae; genus Sarcophaga; species Sarcophaga carnaria. The sequence continues at coordinate 4,277,005 of OY283149.1, forward strand.
AACGGAAAATGATATGAAAGGACCAAAATTGAAGTAATACCAATATGTGTTATTAAGAAAAACGTTTAATTAAAGTTTTGTTTTCATTATTTTTGAAATATTTCAGCCAATTATTGTATGTACATATATATGTATGTACGTATTTTACCTTGCATTATATGGTAGCGCTTAAACCCACACTCATGCCCTAATTTAAATAATTAATGCATTAATTTATAATGATTAATAATTACCTTTCCAAAAAAAAAAAACGTAAATAAAAAAGAAACAAAAATTATTTTAAACCAGATAACAACATTCACAACTTTTTAAGACAATTTAATACCACCCTGAATAAAATACACACACACACACAAATAATTAGCTCTACTTTAAGAAAAAAAAAAAAAATAATAAGAATTAAAAATAATTTTTATAGTTAAAAATCATTCATTTAGAAAATGTTAAACGCATGTAAACTGCATGTGATTTGATTACAATTATTTTTTCCAAAAAAAAAAAAGAAAAGAATTCTTTTGTGTAATTAACTATAAATAAGTAAGAGGATTAAATAAAAATGCAACTATATTTTAAAACAAAACTATTATCAAAACAATTGGATTTTATGGTCTTAGACTTTAAGACTCTCTGTGTGTGACTGCGCTAATAGAAATGAAAACATAAATATTTACTTTGCGATAATAATAATAATACTATTTTCGTCTCGGTATATATGTAAACAAATAGTAGAAAGAAAAACAAAATTGTAATGTTTACCTGTGATCTTGATTTAAGTTACGAGGACTTTACCACGAACTTGAACGTGGAAAATTATTATCGCAAACAGATAAATATAGAAAGCGGCGTGTAATTAGTATGTTAAATACGTGGTACTTTGCAAATATCTATAATAAAAACAATCTGTAACAAGTACAAACTAATCTATTGTGATTTATATTTAGAAAATTTTAGAATCTTTTAGATTAATTATAGATTGCTGACTCATTCTTATATAAACTAATAACTCTTTTATTGTATTCAATCGATAGAAGATCATTAGCATAAAATAACAGAACTTTTAGTTTATAAAATAATACATCCAATATAACCTTTCTACTACGAACACAACGTGCTTATTAATATACATGATCTTCAAAGTATAATTGTTGGGCTTCTTTGAATGCTTTTGAAAGTGGTAGAATTTTGGTGAGTAATGTTCGATTCTGAGGAAATGAAGACTCTTGGTATTGAGTAGTTTCGAACCTTGTTTGGTTGGTTGGTTCAGGTGTTTCTCCGTCCATTAGGGGATAGGCCATTTCGCATTTAGTGTCACAAACACTCGTTGTAATAGTTATTTCCAACTGATGTGTACTTAACTTAATGTTGATCTGATCCTTATCCAATAAAGTTTTCAGATTTAATATACGTATTCCTTCGAGTATGAAAAAAGCGCGCGTCCAAAGATTCCAACCTTATTTTCTCCATTGCTGGACAATCACACAATAAATGTCCTGCCAATTTTCACTCCCATTTTTTCAACAATTCCTGTGGCAGGGGATAACCATGGGGTCTAGTGCTTAGTGTATACTACCACCGCTTTGGATATGTTTTTTCTTGCATCCTTTTGCGTTTTATTTCCCGCGAGATGATGTAATTTCTCTCTTGCTAAGGCTTGTGGACCAATAGAAACCCGTTGCATGACGTCGCTTCTCACCAATGGACAGAAAATATAAATTTATGGCCCATGATGTCGTAATCTGTAGATCAATAGTTCTTTTTCTTGACTAAGTATTATGTGCGTTGCATTCTCTTTATCAAAAGCATTAAGTCTATTCCGAGCGGATGTAATTTGATGTAAATGTTTCCATTTTTTCCCACATTTTTTATTTGCTTTCCAGATAAAATCATGAATTGCATTTTACTTTTACAAATGTTTGGCAAAAAAGCCGGCGTTGCTATAACATTTTATGTGAACATTAGAAAGAATACAAAATTCTTTCCAATAATAAATATTTTATTTAAATATTGAACACACGTTTGTGCTGTCTCTGTTATTGGTCTATAAGTTATTACTATTGACATATTTTAATTTTTTTTTTTTATTTTTATCTCAAGCATTATAGTGTTTAAATAATAATTTTTTATTTATTTTTAAGCAGTTTTTTTTACTTTTTTTTTACCACGTTTTATATAAATATTTGTAATGTAAGCCGACTTTCTTTACATATTTTATTAGTAATTTAGATAATTATTGCCTATTTAGATTGTATTTTTAAAAATACGTTGTATTTATTTACTACATTCGATAAAAGAAATGACAAATAAACCTAAAAAAGCAATTGCTTTCTACTACTGCTTGTTTTGCTAATTAAGCCTTGACAGTGAAAATATAAAAAAAATCAAAGCGTGGATAATCCCTGTACTGAAACCAGAATAATCTGCTACAAATGAAACATCGTATAGTCGGATCTCCCTACTATCACTTCTTTTTCTTAAAAAATTAATCATCATACAATTGGATCTCCCTACCATCACTGGTAGTTAATGTTTTAGAACCTCTGCTGTTGTCTTTCTTAAAAGGACATTTCCTTTTCGCCTTACATGGCTTTAGGGAGTTTCATAACACAACCAGATCTTTGAGCAAGATATGTAACTACACATATACCCACTGGCCTCAATCAGCAATGCCCGATTGATACAGTCACATCATTAACTCAACTCTGACCAATAATGTCAAAAGATCACGATAAAAATGGGTGTAAATCAAGCACAGGATTACTGTCACATAAGAACGAGTTTCGACCGGATACGTTAGCATAACAAATATGGGTCATTTACTCGTGGACACCTTACACGCGGAAAGAATGAGGCTCCCTTTCAACGACTTCTGCCGTGGATGCAGGTCCACTGAGGAAGAGGAGACCGTTGTTCACTTTCTTTGCCAGTGCCCGTCTCTTGCTAGGTGTAGATATAGGTTATAGGATATAGCTTCGTTCATCAAACTTTTTGGCTGGTTTTCCAGTGCGGGGTAGCCGTGCTTTTGTTGCGCAGCCCTTGCGCTGACCAACTTTTTCCTTTTCCCTGATTTTGGTGGAACTTGGTGAATACAGGGACTGCGTTCACCCGTGATTGATTTTGTGATATCAGAGCTACCACTCCGACCGAACCTAGCCTAACTCGTGGACACCACTATATTATCTGTTACACCAACATAGCGTGTTCCTGACAAGACACGCTGATTAACAAATAGTGATGGAATATATGCTTCCTGCAGGATTTTTGTAGCATCCAAGTTAATATTAAATGCACAACGAGCCTTACATCAATAGGTGATTACATAAGACATAAACGTCAGTAGCACAATAGATTCTTTAGATATTGAGATGTAACTCCCAGGCGAAAGTTCACATGATAACTCTCTAATGCCATTGAAAACACTTCGGTCAACGATCAGAGGTGTTTCCCTTTGCACGCCAAGACAGAGAAAGACAAAGAATGTGCTCAATAGACCCCGGAGGATTCCTCACATTATAAAAGCACTGTCCTTAGTCCTTAGTCCCTATCCTGAAGGCCCAATTCGCCCTTAAGAAACATATTAAGATTCTAAAATAAACTTCCTCCACAGTTTCAGGACAATTTTCATTTCACAATGGTCCATCTGTGGACCATAGTTGACTGAAGATTCGGAAATCTCTTATATTTAGTCATGAGTTTTGAATTATTATTATAAATACTTTCAAAATAATAACCTAAATAGTTAATAATAATAATTTAAACTAAACAAAAATATTATTTTCTTAATTTTTACAGAGGCATTAGCTCTACGGTGCGCAGGTGTATTGAAAAGGAGACCGGTAAAGAGTTTGCGGCAAAAATTATTGATTTAGGTGCTGGCACAGATACCGGTGATACAAATCCATATCATATGCTAGAAGCTACTAGACAAGAAATCTCAATACTCAGACAAGTCATGGGACATCCCTATATAAGTAAGTTTTCAGTTTTTTTTTTTGTATTTTTCATATAAAATTTCTAATTATTTTTAAATTCGTTGATTAGTTGATTTACAAGATGTTTTCGAATCGGATGCTTTTGTGTTTCTGGTATTTGAACTTTGTCCCAAGGGTGAACTGTTCGATTATTTAACATCGGTGGTAACGCTATCGGAGAAAAAGACACGCACCATAATGCGACAAATATTTGAGGGCGTTGAGTATATACATTCGAAAAATATTGTACATCGAGACTTAAAACCAGAAAATATCCTATTAGATGAGAATCATAATGTTAAAATAACCGATTTTGGTTTTGCGAGGCAGCTAAAAGAAAACGAAAAATTGACGGGTAATTTGAACACAAAAAATTTAATTAATTTTAATTTGAATTTTCATGTAATCTTTATAATTTAAGATCTGTGTGGCACGCCAGGCTATTTGGCCCCGGAGACTTTGAAATGCAATATGTTTGAGGGTAGTCCCGGCTATGGCCGTGAAGTTGATATGTAAGTTTCTTTTTGTTTTTTGAAATTTAAAAGTAGAAAATGCTTATGATTATTACTTTTGCTCTTTAATATTGTAGATGGGCCTGCGGTGTTATAATGTTTACCTTATTAGTGGGCTGTCCTCCATTTTGGCATCGCAAACAAATGGTTATGCTGCGCAATATTATGGAAGGCAAATATAGTTTCACATCACCAGAATGGGCTGATATATCGGGTGAGTTTCTAAAAATAAATTAGTGAATAAAAAGAAAATTTAATAAGAATATAAATTAAACATTTATTATTTCTTAATATATTTATTATAGAGGATCCCAAGGATCTTATACGTAAATGTCTAGTCGTTGATCCCGCACAAAGAATAACAGTCCAGGAAGTATTACATCATCCATTCTTTAATCAAATGGTAAGTTGTTATTCTTTTTTTTTCCTTTTTTTTATATAACAAAAACTATGAAATATTAGGTAATGGTTATTTATTATTATATTATAATCAATATTTTTTTATTATCAATTATTACAATATAATAATAATATAGTATAGGGACTTTTGTAATACATTTACCATAAAGTATAGAAAGAAAAAAGAACACAAAAAGTATTTCTTCTGTTTACATTTTTTTGTTACACCTTTTCTATCTCTTTTTTTATATATTTTTTTTTTTTTTTTATAAATTCATAACACTTGATTTAATTTTATCTGCTCTACACATTTACATTTGTATTTAAAAAAAAATTAAAAATTCAATTTTTCTACAGTAATTTTCTATTTTTGCTTATAAATATATGTATATTTGTAATAATTAATTCTTTTATTTTTTGTTAATAAGTTTTATAATATGATTTTTCATTTTTATAATTTAAACAAAACCTATGTCTTCTTATAGTATATTTAAAAACTTTTATTCTTTTTTTTTTTGTCTATATTTTCTTTAGTTTATTTATAATTTTTATTTAAGTTTTCTTTCTTATTTCCAAATTGAACTTTTTTTCTTTAATGAATATTTTATTATACATATATATTTTACTTTTCTTTCCTTTATTTTTTTTTTCTTTCCAACAAACAACAAAATTGGTTTTAAATTCTCTTTTATTTTCTTTCTCTTTTTAATTTAAAAATTAAACAAAATTTTTCTAAAAACAAAAATTACTCGTTATTAAAAAAAAAAAAAAAACAAAATCCCCCCAACCTCAAATCGAAAACATTAAAGTTGTTCGAGCAAAATATCGATGGTCTTAAACGCAGTCTTTCCACCAAATCTAGGAGAATGAGTCGCATCACTGAAATAGCACTGGTAACGATTTATTCTTGGCTTAAACATAATGTTTTCTACTGTCTCAATAATAACATAACAAAACGAGTGATTGTGAATTATTATTCTTTATTCATTATTATTATTATTATTTACCCGTATATATATGTATATTATTATTTATTTATTTACAAATTAATTCTATTATTTACATTTTTATAGATAGAATTGTGTGTTAAAAATTGTAAATATTGAATGTAAAGTAATCGAGTAAAATCGTTTACGTATAAAGACAAGCCAAAATTTATTATTTAAAGTTTCAATATGAAATTGATTTGCCTTGCCTTGTATGGCAAATAACGTAGTTAATTATATTTTGAATGATATTTCCAAAACAAAATATTAAATTAAAATTGTTTGTAGTTATATTTAGAATTGACAAGCAAATATTTCTAAAGAGTCCGCCAAATAACTTTTTTTGAAAATGCTTTAAAAAACCCCCTGAATATTTTCTCAAATTGCTTTTTTTTTATTTGAAAGTACAATCCTTCCGGTTAATAATGGAAAATAATTTCATTCAAATGGCTGCCTCGGCTGGCCATGCAGTAGCCTACACCAGAAGATGCCGATTTTGGCAAAAAAAAAATCATCTTTTCAGATGAAGCTCATTTTGATCTTGGCGTGTATGTAAACAAGCCAAATTGGGCGCATTTGGAGCACAGAAAACCCGCACGCATACATTGAAAAGCCGACGCTCTCAAAACGAGTCACTGTTTGGTGCGGATTTTGGTCCAGAGGCATAATTGGGCCATTTTTCTTCAAAAATGAGCAAGGAGTGGCCGTTACAGACAATAGCGATTGTTATCGGGCCATGTTGAACGAATTTTTGTTCACAAAAATTCAAGAGGAGGATATTGGCAACATTTGGTTTCAACAGCCGAAGCTATACTCGATATTTTGCGCCTTGTTTTTGAAGATCACATTATCAGCCGCAGAGCTGATGTCGTTTGGTCACCTCAGAGTTGCGATTTGACACCGTTGGACTATTATTTGTGGGGGGTGCCGTCAAAGATAAGTGTTACGCCGACAAGCCAAAGACAATTGACGCTTTAAAGGACAATATTCGTGAAGCCATTGGTGAAATACAGCTGCACAAAATCGATAATGTGCTTAAAAATTGGACCTACTGCATGACCAGCCGAGGCAGCCATTTGAATGAAATTATTTTCCATTATTAACCGGAAGGATTGTAAAAAAAGAAATTTGAGAAAATATTCAGCGGTTTTTTTTTAAAGCATTTTCAAAAAAGAAAAAGTTATTTGGCGGACCCTTTAGTAACTCCCTACTGCAGTCACAAATTGAACCATACATTCATATAAAAACATAATACGTAAAAAGTCATTCCGTGAGCAGCATTTTCTTTGCTGATTCAAACCAATATTATTATGATATTTACGTTCTATTCCTATTCCTTTAAAAACAATTAAGTTTCTATTGGAATCATGATTGTCATATCTCTATGCTATATACATAATCAAAATTTAAGAAACATTTACTCCTTAATGTTATCTTGTCTTTATCTTGCTCTATCTATTCAAATGATACACAATTCTATGCTCTATAAAAAACAAAACTAATGAATTTTATTATTTATTATTGTTTGTGCAAACGTTTTGTTATTTTTCCCCTTTTTAAAGTTTTTTTTCGTTACGTTTATTTATTTTTATTTATTTTTATAAATGACAATATTCATTCTATCTTTATTTTTCTATTTGAATTTATATGACTTGTATTTTTTTCACGTCTTTTATCAGCATGTATGTTTGTGCATGTCTATTACTTTTTATTCATATTTTTTCTCATTTAATATTCTATTTTCTTGCGTTAATTTCTATATTTAAACAAAAAAAATTTTTGTGTTTTTTGTTTTTTTTTTTTTTATAAAGGTGCATATAAAGCAAAAATTTCTTTAAAAAAAAAATATTTTTACACAAAATTCTGTGAATACACTCTAAGAATTTATTTTCGCCATTTTTGTTGATTTTTTTTTTTAAGATTTTAACGTTTATAGTTTAGGTTTTAGTTTAGTTTTTAGGTTATGTTTTAAGTTTAGGTTATGTTTTAGTCAGCAAATAGTAGTTTATGAAAAATATTGGCTATTCTTATTTATTAATTATGAATTCTTTTTTTTTCTAAATTTAATATTTTTTTAAATTAATTATTCATTTCATTATTTTTTATATTTTTCAAATTTCTTTTTTTATATATAAAAACCCTGCTTAAAATCTCAACATTTTAAACAAAAACAAAAAATGAAAAATAAAAATGCTGTAGGTTTTGTTGCCTGAACCGTCATTTGATGGAGAGAAAACCACTTATCATTTCCGTGAACAAAGCGTACGAGCATTCAAACAATATTCCAAATTTTATCAAACAAACAATAATAAGAATTCCATTAACAACAACAACAATAATAATAATCAAAATCAATACCATACAACACAACAACAAAATCAGCAAGTTCATGGACAAAATTCACATACTACATCCTCAATATTTGTAAGACCGGCTGGTCCGGTTAATAGTAATAATCATCAACAGCAACAAGAACAACAACAAAGCCTACAAAATGTTAGCCCTTCTATGATACCTAATAATCAAAGTATCTATAGATCCCAAGTTCCTTGTTCTATCAACAATAACACCAACAATACCCGCACCTCTATAGCTAATGGCAATTTTGCGGATTATAATAATGCAACAATGGGCTGCAATAATAATAATTGGATTTTTACACAACAGCAGCAACAACAGCTACAACAACAAAATTCAAATCAACTTCATCATGCATCATCCATGATTCATCATCAAATATCCTCCACCTCCTCTCAAATATTTAATAATTGTTCGAAATCAATAACATCAAATGAATTTATTTATCCTCAGGCAGGTTTATTTTTTTACTTTATTTTACTTTACATATGATTATATTCTTACATTCTAAATAATATTTTAAGTTAAAAAAAAATATTTCATAAATTGGGTAAGAATTATAGGGGTTGTCTGTAATCCATCCCCCTATAAGTATCTGCCCGCGCATTAGTAGTACAATAGTATATAATTTTTAAAATTTTCTTATGATTTAAGTTAAGTTAAAAATTATGTTTATCCATACAGAGGGTTTTATATTGTAATTCTAGAGTATATCGCTAGCTTAAGATAGAAATACTGTAAACCATAGTATGTAAGAACTCGGTTCGTGAGCAAAATTTTCTTTGGTTCACTCGTTTTATATGACTCGTGCTCCTAAGTTTCATTCGTGATTGGTGAACGCGAATTTTATATTGCGAATTTTATATTTTATATATTTGAATGTGAGAATAACAGAATCGAAAGCGAGCAATTCCTTTCAGTGCATGTTGTTTGTAAGACGACCTTCGTCTATTTGTATATAAAATACAAACAAAATTGAGTATTTTTGTTTGTCAGTATAGTTTTGCACTGTGAGAAATTGTTTCGCTGGTATTACGTATTTATACCGTTTCTGTAAGACGAATGGTATGAGACGAACGTCTGTTTGTTTGGAAAAAAAAACTCAATTTTGTTTGCGTTTTCAATACAAACAGAGTTTCGTCTTAAACCATTCGTCTTACAGAAGCAGGCCCTTAAGAGTTTTGTTTGTGTTCTCAATGTAAACAGACGAACGCGTAAAATCCTTAGTCTTACAAAAACAGGTCTAAAGATTAATGTGCTGTTTTTGGAAGAGTGGTTTTACTCGTTAGTCTGTTTATATAGAAAACACAAACTAAAACACTTAAGGGTCTATTTCTTTAAGCCGGAATGGTTTCACACTCAATTTTGTTTGTGTTTTTCATACAAACACACGCCTTAAGCCATTCACCTTATAGAAACAGGTTTATAAATGCGTAATTCCAGTGCAACAACTTTTTACAGTGCAAAACAAACTATACAAAACATGTAAGTTTTTTTGTTGGGATGTTTTAAACAGCATTTACTAAAACGAATTGCTTGTTTTCCGTTCATTTTGATGCTTTTCGCATCGAATTTTATTTTTAAATTCGTTTCTTCTCACGAGTCACATTTTAAATTCTCTTAAAATTCTGTCTTAAATTTTTAATTTTAAAATAACCGAACCTACAGTTTATGCTATTTCTATATATTTATAAACTAGCGATATATTTACATATATATTTGGCTGCACTGTGTTTTTAAATGTGTATTATTATGTATAATCTACTATATATCGTTTTTTTGATATTATTTTTATTATTATTTCGATATATTTTTAATACCCTCTTATATGCACCTTTTTTATGAAAGCTTTATACGTCTATGTAAAATTGTGTGTATATATTCGTTGTATATTTTTGTCTAAATATGTGTACTACTAGCAATTGTATAGTCACCTAAAATGCATTATCGACTAATAACAAAGCTGCGCTTCAAAGCTTTGACACAAATTGAGGAATACAAGAACGAAGTATTCCATATACATGTATATATGATATAATTACCATATCGATATATATATATATATATATATATATATATATATAGTTACCATATCGATATATATATATAGAATCATCATATCGATATATATATATAGAATCATCATATCGATATATATATATATATATATATATATATATAGTTACCATATCGATATATATATATAGAATCATCATATCGATATATATATATAGAATCATCATATCGATATATATATATATAGAATCATCATATCGATATATATATATATAGAATCATCATATCGATATATATATATAGAATCATCATATCGATATATATATATAGAATCATCATATCGATATATATATATATAGAATCATCATATCGATATATATATATAGAATCATCATATCGATATATATATATATAGAATCATCATATCGATATATATATATATAGAATCATCATATCGATATATATATATATAGAATCATCATATCGATATATATATATATAGAATCATCATATCGATATATATATATATAGAATCATCATATCGATATATATATATATAGAATCATCATATCGATATATATATATATAGAATCATCATATCGATATATATATATATAGAATCATCATATCGATATATATATATATAGAATCATCATATCGATATATATATATATATAGAATCATCATATCGATATATATATATATAGAATCATCATATCGATATATATATATATAGAATCATCATATCGATATATATATATAGAATCATCATATCGATATATATATATATAGAATCATCATATCGATATATATATATAGAATCGTCATATCGATATATATATATAGAATCATCATATCGATATATATATATATAGAATCATCATATCGATATATATATATAGAATCATCATATCGATATATATATATAGAATCATCATATCGATATATATATATAGAATCATCATATCGATATATATATATAGAATCATCATATCGATATATATATATAGAATCATCATATCGATATATATATATAGAATCATCATATCGATATATATATATAGAATCATCATATCGATATATATATATAGAATCATCATATCGATATATATATATAGAATCATCATATCGATATATATATATAGAATCATCATATCGATATATATATATAGAATCATCATATCGATATATATATATATAGAATCATCATATCGATATATATATATAGAATCATCATATCGATATATATATATATAGAATCATCATATCGATATATATATATATAGAATCATCATATCGATATATATATATATAGAATCATCATATCGATATATATATATAGAATCATCATATCGATATATATATATAGAATCATCATATCGATATATATATATAGAATCATCATATCGATATATATATATAGAATCATCATATCGATATATATATATATAGAATCATCATATCGATATATATATATATAGAATCATCATATCGATATATATATATATAGAATCATCATATCGATATATATATATATAGAATCATCATATCGATATATATATATATATAGAATCATCATATCGATATATATATATATAGAATCATCATATCGATATATATATATATAGAATCATCATATCGATATATATATATAGAATCATCATATCGATATATATATATATAGAATCATCATATCGATATATATATATAGAATCATCATATCGATATATATATATAGAATCATCATATCGATATATATATATAGAATCATCATATCGATATATATATATAGAATCATCATATCGATATATATATATATAGAATCATCATATCGATATATATATATAGAATCATCATATCGATATATATATATAGAATCATCATATCGATATATATATATAGAATCATCATATCGATATATATATATAGAATCATCATATCGATATATATATATAGAATCATCATATCGATATATATATATAGAATCATCATATCGATATATATATATAGAATCATCATATCGATATATATATATAGAATCATCATATCGATATATATATATAGAATCATCATATCGATATATATATATAGAATCATCATATCGATATATATATATAGAATCATCATATCGATATATATATATAGAATCATCATATCGATATATATATATAGAATCATCATATCGATATATATATATAGAATCATCATATCGATATATATATATAGAATCATCATATCGATATATATATATAGAATCATCATATCGATATATATATATAGAATCATCATATCGATATATATATATAGAATCATCATATCGATATATATATATAGAATCATCATATCGATATATATATATAGAATCATCATATCGATATATATATATAGAATCATCATATCGATATATATATATATAGAATCATCATATCGATATATATATATATAGAATCATCATATCGATATATATATATATAGAATCATCATATCGATATATATATATATAGAATCATCATATCGATATATATATATATAGAATCATCATATCGATATATATATATAGAATCATCATATCGATATATATATATAGAATCATCATATCGATATATATATATAGAATCATCATATCGATATATATATATAGAATCATCATATCGATATATATATATAGAATCATCATATCGATATATATATATATAGAATCATCATATCGATATATATATATATAGAATCATCATATCGATATATATATATATAGAATCATCATATCGATATATATATATATAGAATCATCATATCGATATATATATATATAGAATCATCATATCGATATATATATATATAGAATCATCATATCGATATATATATATATAGAATCATCATATCGATATATATATATATAGAATCATCATATCGATATATATATATATAGAATCATCATATCGATATATATATATATAGAATCATCATATCGATATATATATATATAGAATCATCATATCGATATATATATATATAGAATCATCATATCGATATATATATATATAGAATCATCATATCGATATATATATATATATAGAATCATCATATCGATATATATATATAGAATCATCATATCGATATATATATATATAGAATCATCATATCGATATATATATATATAGAATCATCATATCGATATATATATATATAGAATCATCATATCGATATATATATATATAGAATCATCATATCGATATATATATATATAGAATCATCATATCGATATATATATATATAGAATCATCATATCGATATATATATATATAGAATCATCATATCGATATATATAAATATAGAATCATCATATCGATATATATATATATAGAATCATCATATCGATATATATATATATAGAATCATCATATCGATATATATATATATAGAATCATCATATCGATATATATATATATAGAATCATCATATCGATATATATATATATAGAATCATCATATCGATATATATATATATAGAATCATCATATCGATATATATATATATAGAATCATCATATCGATATATATATATATATATAGAATCATCATATCGATATATATATATATAGAATCATCATATCGATATATATATATATAGAATCATCATATCGATATATATATATATAGAATCATCATATCGATATATATATATATAGAATCATCATATCGATATATATATATATAGAATCATCATATCGATATATATATATATATAGAATCATCATATCGATATATATATATATAGAATCATCATATCGATATATATATATATAGAATCATCATATCGATATATATATATAGAATCATCATATCGATATATATATATATAGAATCATCATATCGATATATATATATATAGAATCATCATATCGATATATATATATAGAATCATCATATCGATATATATATATATAGAATCATCATATCGATATATATATATAGAATCATCATATCGATATATATATATATAGAATCATCATATCGATATATATATATAGAATCATCATATCGATATATATATATATAGAATCATCATATCGATATATATATATAGAATCATCATATCGATATATATATATATATATATATATATATATATATATATATACATAATTACTATATCGATACAATAGTACTTACCTAGTTAATTAATAGTACTTACCTAGTATTCTTTGCATACCCACGGACACTAGGTATGAGATTTTGTGTCTAATGGATTTTTTAAACGTTTTCCGAAATTTTATCTCTTAGAGACGAACAATCCAGTAAGTATGGCTCTGGAGATTATGGGACCTATTCTGAAGCTTTTAAAGGAATTAAAAAGGAAAATGGTAAAGAAGCTGCGATAGAATGTATGCCCATTCATCAGCTAGCGTGACGCTACGTCTGAATATCTGCTCGAGACAGAGAGAGAGTTCAAAAAGTCCCCTGCTCAAACTATATAACTTTCTTCTACAAAGAGCCAAACAGACACAAGAGAAATTTAAATATTAATTGAACCCTTCTGAAAAGAAAAGTTAGCCAATTAATGCCGTCTTTTGCTAATTTTAATTGATAGAAGTTGTTTTAGACTTTGGCCAATCTGCATTTTATCCTTGACTGTGCGACTCTTGGTAGAAATAGATTGAATACTCTCGGAAGAGATTCCTTTTAGGGTTTGAACCCTCTATTCAGAACCGATATTCGTGTTCTTCTAAAAGTTATTACGGGTTTACCCTGGCTGAGGCGTGTGCGTTCATAAACGCGTAGTTTCTCTCACTGTTTGTTTCCTATTTTATTAGTTTTATTTTCTCACTATTCTACTGCCTCTCTTTTAGAACGAACACAATGGGTGCTATAATCTTCGGGAGTTTTTATAGTTGTCATAATGACTATTCACGTTCTCCAATCTACTTACCTGTTAAATGTTGAAATTTATTATTTTGTGATCTTAAATTTATGCTGGATGCCGTTCCTATTCCAAATTTAATAAAACCATTATTCTTTAAATTGTAACATTGCGTAGTTTTATACCGAAGGCATTCGAATTTTTAAATTCATAAATTCGGTTGCAAAAACTTGTTTTGGAAAAACGTGATTCCATTAAAATATGTATACATATAATAGTATACAGTGTCTCAAATGTATAATCAATTAATATATGTAATAATTAATATTTATTTAAATAAAATGTTGATATATAAGATAATTAAAAAGACTTTAAAATAAGAAAAGAAAACAATATTAACGAATTTCATTTCAAGCGCATAATACATAATAGGACAGTCAAATAAAAGGCACCGTTTTAACACTTGGAACCAAAACCTTTTGCTTTTATTACTGCTTCTAAACGTCGAGGCATTGGCGTAAAATTTCGGGGTTATGTTGTTCCGTTCTCACCGAATTCCTTGTTTCAACTGTCCACTGTGCTGATACTGGATTTATAGAGCTTAGGAGCGAATTTTTTTGGGGTCTGTGACGATGTATGGAGTATTTTTGAACAATTATGGATAAACAGCTTCGCAACGTATGAAGCGTGCTGTGGATCTTTGTCCTGGTAGAAACAAACTTATCGGCACTTTGATTCACATTTTGTTTTAAAATGTCCAAATATTGGAATGGATCCATTTTACTGCCTATATAATGGATAAACCTTATTCCTGCACTGGATCCCCACACCAGTACCGCGACACTCCCCCAATGTTTGAAAATAGTCTGAGTATTTTATTAGGCAAAAACTAAATATTTGGCTTATGACAAAAGTACTGCTTTCCATCTGATCCATGTAGATTAAATTTACTACCCACATAGTGGCTACATAGTACATACATATGTAGTTATTATTTATATATGGGAGTAAATTTAATCTACATGGATCAGATGGAAAGCACTACGTTCGACGTAAGCGAAATATTGAGTTTTTGTCTAACAATACTCAGACTATTTTCAAGCATGGTGGAGTGTAGTTACTGGTATGAGGAAGGGTTTCCAGTGCAGGAGTTGGGTATATTCATTATATAGACAGCAAAATGGATTCATTCCAATATTTGGTATTCCGGTATGTTAAATATATTGGACACATTTGTTTCTACCAGGACAACGAACCGAAGCACCACACTTCACACGATGTGAGCCTAGAGCCTATCCATAATTGTTCAAAAATACTTCAAATACAGGACCCAGATCTCAACATTATTCAGCACGTAACCTCCATAAATCCAGTATCAGCACAATTGAGCAGTTGAAACAAGAAATTTGGCTAGGATGGAACAACTCCGAAATTTTACGTCAATCTCGTACAGTCAATACCTCGACGTTTGGATGCAGTAATATAACTAAAAGGTTTTGGTTCCAAGTGTTAAATCGGTGCTTTTTATTTGGATGTCCTATTATGTATTATGCGTTTGAAATGAAATTTGTTAATATTATTTTCTTTTTTTGGATTAAAGATTTTTTTAATTGTCAATAAAACCGCATCAAAATTATTTTTGAAATATTTACATTAAAGTGGACATTTTGGCATTTGAATAATCTCATACCTAGTGTCCAATTATACGTTTGAGCCACTGTATATTATTATATGTATACATATTTTAATAGAATCACTTTTTTCCAAAACAAATCTTTGCAACTGAATTTATGAATTAAAAAATTCGGATGTCTTTTCACTTTATACAATTCGATATAAAATTACGTAATAATGTTACAATTTAAAGAATAATGGTTTTATTTAATTTGGAATAGGAACGGCATCCAGCATAAATTTAAGATCACAAAATAATAAATTTCAACATTTAACAGGTAAGTAGATTGGAGAACGTGAATAGTCATTATGACAACTATAAAAACTCCCGAAGATTATAGCACCCATTGTGTTCGTTCTAAAAAGGTAGCAGTAAAATAGTGAGAAAATAAAATTAATAAAATAGGAAACAAACAGTGAGAGAAACTACGCGTTTATGAACGCACACGCCTCAGCCAGGGTAAACCCGTAATAACTTTTAGAAGAACACGAATATCGGTTCTGAATAGAGAGTTCAAAACCTAAAAGGAATTTCTTCCGAGAGTATTCAATCTATTTCTACCAAGAATCGAACAGTCACGGAGAAAATGCAAATTCTAACAATTAAATTTAGCAAAAGACGACATTAATTGGTCAATTTTTCTTTTCTGATGCGTTCAATTTAAAAGTATAGAACATTTCCCTTGTGTCTGTTCGGCTCTTTGTAGAAGAAAGTTATATAGTTTGAGGTGTAGATTCTGTGAACTCTCTCTGTCTGTAGCAGGTATTCAGACGTTGAGCCACGCTGGCTGAGAAATGTGCATCCATTCTCTCGCAGCTTCTTTGCCATTTTAGTTTTTAATTCATTTAGAAACTTCACAATAGGTCCCATAATCTCCAGAACCCAACGTACTAGATTAGTCGTTTCCGAGAGAGAGAAAAAAATCGCAGAAAACCTTTTAAAAATTCATTAGACACGAAACGTTGCTGGGTTATTCACTTTAACACTTTTATCACGGATAATGTTCATCACTAATACATGACTTTACGAAAATATTGTCTTACGGATTTATTACCGAATACGTTATAGCGCGCGCGCGTAATTATTTACATTTTTTATAACTTTAATAATTGTTTACATAATTTTTCAATCAATATAAAAAGTATAGAATGTTATAGTAATAATATATAGGATATGAAAATAAAAACTATAGAGGATATAAAAAGCTTATAATTAATTGTTTACATAATTTTTCAATCAATATAAAAAGTATAGAATGTTATACATAGTAATAATACATAGGATATGAAAATAAAAACTATATGTAGAGAATATAAAAAGCTTATAATTAGGATTTCAAATTATTTGTTTAAAGCATGGCTTGTTTGCTTTTTAATGCTTTTAATATTTTAAAGGAAGATACAGTAGCAAATATTTAACCAAACAAATACTAATTTATAAATAATAAAAGTTCTGTACAATTTTAACCAAAATGCAAAACAGTCTTCGTTAAATATTTGCCTGATCTTTAAACTAATTTGAGCTTGTATTTTGAAACTGTCTTAAACAAATTTGTAATTTAATAAAATTGTTAATTTCTTGCATGTATATGTGTATGTATGTAATTGTTGCTTCTTTATAATTATTTAAAATGTTTTTAATTATATTATTTTTATTAAATTTTAAATCAAAGAAAGCAAAAAGAAACTGGTAAAAATCATTAGCAAGTAATAAAAAAAGAAAAGTAAATTAAACCATTTGCTCCAAGCGACAGAATATTTCGCGATTAAATATTTCCGCTTTCATTTCATAAAGAATTTATTATAAAAATAGAAAATCACGAGGCTTTAGTTAGTTCTAATAATTGGAAGAAAGAATTTTAAAGCAGCAATTCTGGATTTGAAAGTATGCACTTCTGAAAGTGTTCTAAATGTAACCGATTAAATAACCTTGAAAAATTATTTTAAAAAAATATATATATTTTTTGCAACAATATGGCTAAATAAGTTAGGATATACCTCGGAAGGAGGAGTCTCAAACTAGATTAATATATTCTTTTTTTTTTTGCGGTGGTTGTTAAGATTAAATCTTACTTTGTGAGCTTTCTTTAAATGTTTTCCGTCTATATCGTCAATGTTGTATTTATTTATGGTGAAGTTATTTTAGGAAGTGTACTCATTTCATTTATATTGATTTGATTCAATAAATTTGATTTTCTTTCAGCATTTTATGATTTTTAAGAAAATGTTTTAACAGAATTTAGAACACTTCTCACTAACTACGTACATACAATGGAGATAATATTTTAATTGCTTTGAGGTACATACATACATATGTATATATTAATTCTGGAATATATGTAAATATTATAATATGTCTGTCCATTACTATTATTTTTTATTAAATGTTTTCAAATATTTAGCCATTCGTTTACTTATTGCAATGCCATATGATTTTAAACAGTTTCTTTCATCTTTTTGCTATTTGCAACAGCTACCAAACTATTAATAAAAGTTATTTTAGAGACCTAAAACATATATTTAATTTCATTTTTCTCTATTTTTTTAATATTTTCTTTTAACAGCTTCGCAAATCATGTCGTTTTAATGCCCGCAAAAAATTCCAATTTGCCATATTAGTGGTGAGAGCTGTTATACGTATTAGGAGATTGCGTTATACCGCCGAACCCTTACATGTTGAAGAGGCTATACGTGATCCTTATAGAGTTAAAGTGTTGCGTAAGGTAAGTTATTATAAGAAAAGCAACAGAAATAAGTTTTTCTTGCTTATAAAAAATGGTTTTTTTAAATTTTTTTTGTAGGTTATTGATGGCTGTGCCTTTAGAGTATACGGTCATTGGGTCAAGAAGGGTGAGGGCCAAAATCGTGCCGCCCTATTCGAGAATACACCGCGTACTGAATTACATACATTGTATATTAACAATTTAAGTCGATAGTTATTTAGCTAAACTTATATATTTTAAAATAGAATCATTATTTTTAAGATTGACAAAAAAAAGAGAAAATAAAACCCTTTTTGTTATAACACATACTCCTAACGCACTTACACCTGTCACTTTGCTAATCATTTAACACTTCCCTACCATATTTCTTTTTGTTTTAAATAATGATCATAAAAATCAAAAGATCATCATCATCATTCATTCATGTTTTTTTTTATATAAATTTGTAAGCGTTCCTTTCCTACTTAGACAAGCTTTAAAAATTAATTATTTAATGATTTAACGTTACAAACATTTTGAAAGTAGTATCTTAGCTTTAGTTGAAAATAAACGAAATCATAAACGCAAAGAAAACAATGAATTAAATTGTTAATTAATGTTATTAAAGTAATTATAAGAATTTATTAGTTGACGATCCCTTAACAACCACCCCTCTCACTACCTAGAACAAATCCTGTTAATGTTTTTAAGTTAATTATGTGTCTATTATTTTAATTTTATTATTATTTTAACAAAAAAAAAAAAAAAAAAAAAAAAAAAAAAAAAAAAAAAAAAAACAAGATTTATTACTGTTACTATTAAGTTTGAAAAACTATACTCTATATTAACATAATAAATCATTGTATATGATTGATTTTTAATTCACTTTTTCTTTTAATTTAGTTTACGAATCATATCAAAAAATTTAGAGAAAACAAAAAGAAAAGAATATAAGAAACGAGTCCTTTATATATTAAGTTTAATAAAATTTTTTTTTTTGTTAAATTGTTGTATTAAAATGAAAATAAAATTACTTTTAAAAAGAAGAAAAAGGAATCCCATTAAAATATCATAATTTATTAATAAAAATTAACGAATTACTTGTTGATAACATTTAAAGCAAAAACAAAAAAATTCTTGTGTTTAATATGAATTTTATGAATTCTTTGAAGTTCGACCGATCTGGTGCTCAATTTCAAGAGTACCAAGGCAATGAATTTAGACCCTTTTCACAGGGGTTTTTTTTTTAGCAATTAAATATTGCCGAAGTGGAATTAAAAATTACTTTACGGTCGACGTAAAAATAATATTAATAACTAAACTATGGCGAAAGAAAAGAGAAAGCTCATAATAATTCTAAAATGAAAGTTTTTATTCGACACTTAAGATTATTGTCTGTGAGATACACGCGTGTCCTATGTGTAAAGTAATCATCCGACAGGACGTCTAACTTATCACTCGCGACCAATACTAGAAACCAAACTATGCCTCCTACTACTGAACGATAATGCTGTCTTTCAAGTGGATATAAGTGCGCTGGGAGAATGTATAATCTGAGTTGGTGATAATTTCGTAAACTTGGCAAATAGGGGTTTGAATATATTTAGTGATACTCAATTAGCATCCAGATATATGAATGCCATAGAAAATTTTCTATAGAAAACACAAGTCATCGATACATTTTCTTTACAAAATGCAAATCATCGACAAATGACCTTCATTTTATAACCATCAGGGAGTGAACGAAAAAGAGCAAGCGAATAATCTGACTAGAGCCAGAGTAGAGTTAAATTGGAGAGATTAATTTTTTTGTGGGCATTAAAATACAGACAAAAAGATCGGCAGAAACATAACAAATATTTCTGAGTCTGCTTGTAAAGTTTTAGGAAATACTATGTATTTCCTTTCATTTTCGAAACGGATAAAATTTGACAGACAAAATCAAAAGATTTTTTCCTCATGTAAGGTTGGTAGTAAAACCTAACATGATTCTGATAAGCTGATAATCTCAGATTTCTGATTTCATCAAATAATTAATGAGAAAATAGTCAGAAAAGAACAGAATCTACAGATCAGATAAATCTGAATAGGAAATTATTAGCTTATCTGAGGCTCAGATTCGAGAACAAAATTCTTACAATATGTAAACGAGATTACTAAATTTTGAACTATTTATGACAAAGAGTGTTATGGTATGGTTTTCTTTAGTTTCGACTTGGAGCAAGTTATGTTTTTTTTTACTTTTCTTATTCTAAGTATTACCATGTGGTAGTAAATGTAAATACTTTTAAATGCTTAGTTTATGATATAGAAAAAGCTTCTTACTTACATTTATATCCTCGTTTTAGAAAACGCGACATTTCTATTCCGAAAATAATATTTCTTCCATTGGTTCCAGATGTGCTGAAATATTCGATTGATCTTCTTGTGTAGAAATTGATGTTTGTTGAATTGTTTTCGCCTTAAGATGTTCAGTACAATGTTGTCGTAATTCTATTTTATATTTAAAGGTTTTGCTGCACTCAGGACAATTGTAAATATTATCACCCAAATGAATTTTTAGATGTTTATTTAAATCACTTTGAGCTGTATAAACTCGTTCGCAGTATTTACATTTGTAGGGACGTATACCAGCGTGTGTTAACAGGTGAGATTCCAAAGATTTCTTGCGCAAAAATCTGTAAATAATTAGAATACATTAATATTGCCTGAAGTTCTTGGAGAATATATAAACATTCGCTTACGTTTTTGAACACTTTTGGCATTTGAATGGTCTAAGGCTGTCATGTGTTCTTTTATGCTCCTTTAAACTATCACTTCTACTAAAGCGTGTTTGGCAAACATCACACTCATACGGTTTAGCAGTACTGTGTGTTACTTGATGTTTTTTCAATTCCGATATTTGATAGAATTTCAAGGCACAATTTAAACATTCCACGGTTTTTGGCTGATGCCTTAGCATATGTTGACGTAAAGCTGATTTACCGCGAAATGTTTTAAAACATTGACTACATTTCAGAGGTCTTTCACCAGTATGGGTGTACATGTGCTCTTTTAAACGTATGCTATGCGCAAAAGCTTGAAATAATAAAAAATAATATTAATGTAATAACAAACCATTATGATTTGATTTAATGTACTTACTTTTATTGCAAACATGACAACGATGATGATTGTCTTGCTCTTCTTTCACAAAAATATCTTCTTCCTTTGCCTCTAGCATATGCTTGTTGGCTTTGTGCTTATTGTAGTTTAAACTGGATTTAAATGTTAAAAAGCAAATTTGGCACGTAAACTCCTTAGCCTGATTATGTTTTAGTCGACAGTGTGAGGCTAAAAATGCTTTCTTCTGAAATATACGCCCACAATCGGGACATTTAAATGTGCCACGACTTTTATGTTCTGTTTCATGTCCATTCAATTGTGCTGCCGTTTCGAATCGATAACTACAAATATTGCATACATATGTATTGCTCAGCAGATGTACTCGTTCATGATCTTTCAGCAAATATTTACGACGAAAAGTTTTGTGGCATTCAGGGCAGGAGTTCAGGTTTTTGTTAGTTTTACTTGTCAATTTTACTTGAAGGGAGTCATTATAAGACTCACTATCATTGCTGTTAATAGAAATATATAATAATATTTACGATTAAATAAAATAAATAACAAAAATTAGAAAAGGTTTTTGACTGAAAACATTTGAATAAAGGGTTTATATTTTTGGTATTATAGTGAAATGTAAAGCGTTGAAAAGACTACAGAATTATCTATAAATTTACTACAGTCAGCCAACGAAGGTTTTCTCCATTTATCGTGTTAATAAATTGTTTTTTGAATACAATAATTTAATAATTAGTATAGGAGATTGTTTTTTGAAACATTTTTATCTATGGTAAAGAGAGAATTTCTGAACTGAATCAATGCAGCGAGGTGTTCGAAACTGCAAAAATTCCATAAGCCTTTGTTTGGTACAGATGAAATCAGTTTCTGTTGTTTTGATTCTGTTCTGATGTTCGGGCACATAATATTCTTAACAATGAGAAGCCTGATACCCTTGCTATATTACTTTCTCATTCCATTATTGAGGTGACTGTTGGTCCTAATCCCCCAATCGTCCACGTCTAACGACTTATAAAGACGTTTTGACGAAGAAAGAAAGAAAGAATAGATCGGATTATTGTGTGACTAAAAACATTTGGCCGACTTTTAACGTTTAACGGTGAAATTGGATTCCGTAAAGGATATTGTGGTGCCAAATCACTTGCAACGATCTGGAATAAAGCTGTACCAAATTTGTGCAGGGCATCTAGGGATGAGGAGCAGGTGTAGGCGACAGTAATTGCCCAGGTATTGGGAGAATAAGATTGAATACCAGTTTCAATTGCAGTCTCAATATTCTGTTGGAAGCCGAAATGGGCTTTTCCAAGGTATATTGTGGATTATGTTGGCTGAAAGAGGTGCTTCCTAACTCTTGTGTAGTTGATCCTTCTGCTTTTCTGTTGATTTTTAGGTGGTTTCTAAGCTTAACTTCTTATTTTCCTCCTTCGAATAACAAAATTCCTAGTCCAAAATTGTATGATACCATAGATCACACCAATCGATGTAAGTTTTCTCAGCGTATATTAATTTATAGGGAACGTATTTATCAATTTACATATAAGCGATAAAGATTTTTTTGTATTTTTTTTTTAATTAGAAACCTATTACACAGAATTAAAAACGGTGAAGCACCAGAATATCTAACCGAGCAAGTATCGTACGTGAGAAATTCTCAACCTTACCAACTTAGAAATGCGGAACATTTTAGAATTGAAAGAGCATCGTCATCTGCAATGCAGCGGTCACTATTTTATAAGGGTTTTCAACTTTACAACTCCCTACCAAATAATGTAAAAATGGAACCTAATTTTAATATATATAAGAAACATATTGTTTTTTTTTTTGTTAAAAATAACGTAAAAATATGTAATATTAGTAAATTTTATATGTGATGAAATTGTAGTACAATTGTTTTTTAAAAGTATTTTTTAATACTAATAAAGAAATAATAATAATAATAGGAATCTATTGACCAACATATCACTTAAAGAGTATTTTTTCATTTCATTTTTATTATTGTAAATCTTTTTACGAAATCACTTACCTTTGCATATCTCCCAACCATTTAACATTGTCCACGCTTTTTAAATTTGTTGAATCGTCTGTACATGCAATTTGAGAATTTGAATCCTCTAAATCACTGTCATTATTGACCACATCCAAGGGATCTTCATTTTCACTTTCATTGGATACTTCCTTAAGCTTTTTCGTTCCTTGGTGGCATTCAATTATTTCATCTAATTCTAAACACGTTTTCGTATTCACAGCTTTCGTTTTAAATTGAGCATGCACTTGCACGCAGCGTTTGATAAATTTATAACACATTTTTAAATCGGCAAAACATGTCGTGCACACTTGCTGAGGTAACGGTAAATTGGATACTGAGTCATTGAACACTTGCGGCACAACCATTTCTAACATTTCACTTATTAATAATTGATACTCCGTGGTTGTAATTAATCCATGTAATTCAAGTTTTTCTTCACCGCAAGTCCGACAAATATTTGTATTTTTAAACATTTTCTTTTATTATCAATTTAAATTAAAAATTAAAAAGGTTTTAAGAGCGACTACAAACAACACACGACTTAATATAAAGCAAATTCTTCTTTATCTTAACTTATAGCATTCACTTTGGTATGATAACATAGTAGGGTTTCCGTAAAACTTTTCGTTTTAATGGTTATTTTTTAATTTTACACTAAACTAAACTCGTTCGTTACAGTTAACAAACTTCCCTTTATTTATTTTTAATAATTATTATATTTATGTAGAAAACGTAGCTTTATCATTATCAAAAATCTTTTTTATCAATTTCAAATTGTTGTTCTCTGCAAACGTCGGAATTATTTACTGCTGGTTGAGTTTGATTATTAGATTCGATTGTTTGGTTATTTAAAATAGAGTTTTGTTTTAATAACTGTTTCTCCTTGTAGTGTTGGACTTTGTGATCTTTCAAATCCATAGAATATTTAAAAGATTCCGGGCATTCATCACAGAAATAGGTTTTTTCTCCCACGTGAGTACGCAAATGTTTAACCAAGTCGCCACTGGCCGCATAGGCTCGATCACAGAAGGTACACATGTGAGGCTTTTCTCCGGTATGGGTGATTTTATGTCTTTTAAGATGGCGCTTGAAAACGAAGCTTTAATCAAATAAGAATTGAATATAGATATTTTCTGCTGTTTAGTTTAATAAAGAAAAGGTCAATTACCTCATATTACAATCCTCACATTTGAAAGGCCTTTCACCGGTATGTTTAAATTTGTGAGCCTTTAAGGAATCCTGCCTCGTAAAAGCTGAACCACAAATCTCACATATGTGCGGTTTTAATTTAGTGTGAGAGGTCATATGTTTGGTTAAATTCACTTTGACATAGAATTTCATTGGGCATTCTGGACAATGGAAATTTTTCTCACCATGCCTTTGCAAGTGTTGCCTCAAAACATTGGCTGTTTTAAAAGATTTGCCACATTGGGGACATAAAAAAGGTGCTTCCCCTGTATGAGTTCGCATGTGATCCTTTAAAGCAGTTGAATTGGGAAAACCTTAAATAAGCAATTTAATAGATTTTAAAATCTGTTGTATGGTTGTTAATTCTCTAAGAAAATAAAACCTACTTTTCTCACACATGTTGCATTTGTATTTCTTATGGCCCATATGCTCATTTATATGGTCGTTTAAATGAGTTTCCACCGGAAATGCTTTATCACATATATGACATTTATAGGGCAGTACATGAGGATGTTTGCAGTTCATATGTCTGGTAACGGCAGCAATAGTTTTAAGATTAATGCCACATACTTGGCATTTAAAATCTCTTTCCAAATGCATGACACGATGGGCAGCCAAGGCTCGTGTTTGTTGGAATATCATAGGACAATCGGGACAGGGATATGGGCCACCAGCTAAGTTTATTTCCAAACCAACATGTTTACAGGTTTTATGAGTTTTTAATTGTTTCTCCGTATGGAACCTGTAATCGCAAATGTTACATACAAATTCGTTTTCCAGGGAATGTACCGATAAATGTTTTGTTAACAGATTTCTTTTGGAAAACACTTTCTTACAATGTGGACACATTTTGGCGATTGATGGTTTTAGAGGAATTTTGCGACGATATTTTCTTTTGGGTTTTATATCTAAAGAACCTTTTGCTAAATTTTCAAAAAAGTTTCTAATAACATAAAATAAGAAGCTTTAACCTCTGTTTAGTGTTACAAAATTTACACTTACTCTGCAGTATCCGCTTTATCATCATTTGGCCAATATTCGTCTGAACTGCTAATGTACTCTTTGTCATTTTCATTTTGTATTTCTACTTCTAGTTTCACTGCTTCTAATTGATAATCAGGACTCAATGGTCTTTGCAATGTATTTTTTCCACCATTTATACTATTAGAGTCGTCATCTTGAAGTTCTTTTTTAAAATTGTCCATTAGTATATCTGTCTCCTCCAGAATGTTTACATCTTGTGGCTGGGCAGCTACTACAGCATTTTCAATTTCCTGTTCTTGTTGATTTAAGATATTCCTTAGTTCTTTGTTGCTTTTGAGACATATTTGTATAAATTCGTAGGATATACGTAACTTGTGCAGGCAATTCTCGCATATCTCTACCGGTAAAGGTATATCATCCATTTGCAAGTCAAAGTTGGGTACAGACTTATTTAACATCTCCTCTATTTGTAAATCATCTACTATAAATTCTTGTAACTTATGCATAACACTGGATTTTTGTAAACAGGTACGACAAATACGACCCAATAGAATTGTAGTCATTTTAAAGTTTAAAATAATTAAAAAAAACAAAACTTATCTATTATTATAATAAAATGCTTGTAAACAAAACACCAACTATAAGAAATTTAATCAACAGCTGTTAATACTGCCTTATCGACTGTTTACTTTTTATGTCTGCACTGTGAATGGTTAACACTCTTCAAACAATATTGCAAAACAATTTGGCGTTTTTATATTACATTTTAAAACATGTTGCATTTATATAGTTCGAGATTTATTAGTTTCATTAAAGGCAATTATGATTACGTTTGGAATTTCCTTTTTAGGTTGTGTTAAAAATAAAAAAATCCTTCTTAATTGCGTTGTTATGTGTAGTTATGTATGTGGTTTTCTAAAAATATTTTTCTTTCTTTTTCTCTATACATTTACTTCCATTACAGTCTGTTCTTCTTTCATTTTTAATACCGTGGCTTCATCTTTAGCTTTCTGTTCTGCCTCCTTTTCTAGGCGATAATGTTCCCATTCATGGTTTCTCAAGTCCGCTTGGTATTTGTAAGCTGCTGGACACTGTTTACACATATAAGTGTTCTCGCCCACATGGGTGCGTAAATGTTTATTCAAATCATTACTTTGTGCATAAGCCTTATCACAAAATTTACACTTGTATGGTTTCTCTCCTGTATGTGTGCGTAAATGACGATTTAAATTCATTAAACGAGGAAATCTATATAAAATAAACTTCTTTAAGATTATTTCAACTAGACATAAACAGAAAACTTACGCCATCGGACACTGGTCACATTTGTAACGTTTTTCCCCTGTATGCAATATCTGATGTTGATGTAATGTATCCACTCTGGAAAAGCGTGCGCCACAAGTTTGGCACACATGATTTTTACCCTCTTGATGAGACATCAAATGTATGTAACGATCTGAAGGACATTTAAAGCGTTTAGGGCAGTGTGGACATGTATAGGGTTTATCATCGCCATGACGCTGCATGTGCTGACGCAAATTACTAGGTCTATAGAATTTTTTGCCGCACAAAGTACACAAATAATTCAAATCTCCCGTATGTATACGCATATGCTGTTTCATGGCAAACTTGAATGAGAAAGCTAAAATAAAACAAATATTTATAAACGTTGAGTTAATTAATTATGCTCTCATCTTACATTTATCGCATAGATCACACTTAAAGTTTTTAATACCCATATGACGATTTGTATGTATTTTTAAATGTTCCTCAACCACGAATGTTTTATCACACTTATCGCATTTGAATGGTTTAAGTTCAGGATGTTTTTTGCTCATATGTTGAGCCAAACCGCCAACATTTGAATAGGCCGAAGGGCAATAACTACAAATATGGGTCTTTTCTACATTGTCTGGTTTCGGTTCTGCCGTTTTAGGAGCGGGATTTTCTTCTGGATGATGTTTCTCCATATGCTTTTGCAGCATATGTGGATATTTAAAACGATCCCAACATAAAACGCACACAAAACGATAAGCGTCTGTATGTTTTTTCATATGCCTTTCGAGTTGTTTTTCAAATCTGTATGAAGCATCGCATTCATTACAGAGATATGGATTATTAGATGCTTGTGGTTTCGCGATGGTTTTCTTTTTCTCTTTATAATCGGAATCACTATCATCAGACGACTCATTGTTATCATTCCAATTACCATCGTTATCATTGTCATTGTCCAAATCCATTTCTTCGTCATTCTGGTCGTCAGGTTTGTAATCACTGTCATCGCTTTCTTTATTAGATTTATTTTTAGCAGCTTTTTTTGTGTTAACTTTGTTTGATTTTGTTGTGGCTTTAACATCCTTATGCTTTGTATTTTTATGGTTCTGTAACATATGCTCTGAATTGAAAGTCTTATGGCAAATTTTACATTTCTTTAAAGCAGCATCATTATCGCCTTTATCACTGCATTGATGTTTTGTAAGCTGATAGTTATACTTAAAGTAACTTTTACATTTGGAACAATAATAGGCGGTCTTTTTGTCGACTGGTTTTATCAACTTTCTTCTCTTTTTATCATTTTCTTTAGAAACGTCACTGGAAAAAATTGGTAATTGAAATAAGTATTTCAAGGATTGGACTAAACTTTTTTTTAATATACCTTTCATTTTCACTATCGTTTCTTTTTAAAGCAATTAAAGGAACATCCTCATCTTCATCGTTGTCATCACTAGCATCGCTTTTACTTTTAGTGGCCACTTTTCTCTTATCTTTTTTACAGCTTTTCGTGTGCTTATGCATGAAACTTTTGGTTTTAAAACGTTGGCTACATATCTGACATTCGAAGGGATGTGTAGATACGTGTGTGTGCCAGTGACGCTTTAATTGAGAATGTTTTGTAAATGTTTCATTACATTCAACGCAAGAATATTGTTCATTTGAAGATGATTTTACTGAGGTTTCACTGTGCTCCCTTTAATTAGAAAATGAAACGTATTAATCTGTAAGAAAAATAAAAACGTTCAAACCCTACTTACAGTTCATCTTTATCGGGCATTTCATCGTCGCCGGTATCATTGTCCGACTTATTGCCATTTTCTATACTCTCAAATTCCTCCAGTACTTCTGCATTATCCAGTCTTAGTTCATCATCATCATATTCTAACTTAATGGGATCCGGTTCATCTTCATGTTCCAAAGCACTTTCCAGTGGCTGCTGTTTGACTTCAGCCTTCTGTGACTGTTCCCATATTTTCTGCATTTGTTCGTTGCTATTCATGCATAGTTGCTGGAATCTATATGAGATTTGTAAATTTTCCACGCATAAGTCACAAATTTCATGAGGCACTGGAAATTCGATGTTGGCATATATGCCGGAAACAGTTTTTGTCAACATTTCATTCATGGTGAGACACTCTTCGGTGGTCTCATTCAAATCATGCAAATTATTCGCTTTACACATACACACACGACACACCCGACCATACAATTCAATGGTTAACATACTCTATTAGTGTTTTGAATAGAAATTATATTGAAAATCTTAAAATATTTAATTAATTGCAAAATAAATTTTAATGTTTGTGATTTTTCTCTACCCTTAAGATATGTAAACAATAGTTAACTGCACTATCGACAATAATGCCAACTTTTGTTGTCATTCAATGACATTCATTGCATTTTTAGAGTTTACAGTCTCCGAGAAATTAAAAAATTTGGGGATTTTTTTCATAAATGTTGCCAAAAGGAAATGTGTAAAGGAAGGACTGCTAATAATAAGGCGTGAATGCGTAAAAGTTATAAAAAATATTTTAAATGTGTTTTAAAAATAAGCAACAATCGAAATATTTTTGATATTGAAATCTGGACATTAGATATTGCTTGAAATGATTTCAACTGTCGGATTATATGGTCACAAAATTTTACTTCTGTAATACACCGAGTGTATTGGTATGAGATTGACAATTCCTGATAGGATCAGAAACTCTTTTTTGATTGGATTCACTCACTGCATGAGTAAACATAGAAATAGTGTTCGTAAACGGTATTGACACTGCCTAGGGGGATATCTTTAGCGTGACAATTATCTATAAGACATTATTATGTCGCTTTCAAACATGAAGGTTTTCTATATTTCCTTTCTTTTCTCTTCTCTTATCACTGTCAGGATCTAACTTTATTTTCTGGTCCACTTTGTTACTTTTTTCTTTTTCTGAACTGTCTTTGTTAAAATCGACAAATAGGTCTCCAAGTGAACCTAACCTAAGATCGATAACATTTTTGACCCGTGTTGAAATGCAATCGCATTATTAAATAAAAAAAAAATTATTATTAATCAGTCTTAAGATTATTTAGTGAATAAAGAAAGACAAAAAGGAATATATTTCTAAACTAAATGCTGAGTTATTAAATCAATTTTAAATAAAATATTTAAAATCTATACCAAGTGTGTCGTTCATTGAACTTTTATTTTCAAACGCCATAAATGCATAATAAATAAATATAAACGATTTTTGAGATAAGCCTTAAACTGCTAACTTTAGCAGATTTTTTCGAATAAACAAAGCTTAGATTATTTGTATAAAAACCCTTCAACAAATTGCAGAAAGCATGTAGTCTGTTATCTACTTTCTAAGCAATTAAAATACAAAATGAAATTATTTGTAGTTGTGATTTTGGCTTTAGCTGCCCAGGTAATATAGAATATTGCTTATATGAAAAACATAAATATTTTGAATAATTTACTTTAAATACTTTCCCATAGGGCTATGCTAGATCCCATTCTAATTGGGACTCATCTGAAGAAAACCAGTCTATGCAAAGCAGAAATTATAATGTCCAAAAGGAATTAGACGATTTATTAGAAGCCAGTGCCGTGGAATCCTCTGGAAATTGGCAATCATCGGCTGCTGCTTTACCAGACGCCAGTTCATTTAAATCAAAAGTAACCCGTCGTATAAATAACTCTGAAATGTTAGCTGGCGAAAAGCGTTTGCAACAAAAACTTTACAAGGTAGCTGAAGAAAAATTGGAAAAATGTAAAAAACCCAATGGTCAAGAATTAGATAAACATTGTGTTGGCCGTACAACAGGTCAGGTTATGCAATTGATTGGTGCTGTAGAAAATGCTAGTCAAAGAAATTTTATGCATTAAATGTAACCAACTATGGCATTTGAACAATGATTTCGAAGAATTTTGGATTTATATAACTTTATGATTTGTAAAAAAATTAAATAAATATTGTTAAGCATTATAATTAGCTTTCAATACTTTTTCTTTAACTGTCACCAACATGGGATAGATAGTCTTTTATCATCTTATACCATGGTCTTTTATATAGGTATTTAGCTTTAAAGGAACTTATTCTTTAACTATTGCTACTTAGTATATTTTTATTTAAACTTACGGTTATTTATTGTACTTCCGCTTCTTCATTGTCCTTCATTGGCGACTTCACTAGATTTTTCGTTTTTGTGCATTCTTCGTATATGTTTTTTCTTATCGCTACTCTGAGCAAAAGTCTTATTACAATACTGGCATTCATAGGGCTTTTCACCTGTGTGTATTCTACGATGAGTTTTTAAATTCGACGAAGCTGTAAAGCTCTTTTCGCAAAAATCACATTTATATGGTTTCTTGCCAATATGAGTGTTTTCATGCATTGACAACTGATCAGAACGGCCAAAATGTAAACCACATATCTTACATTCATAAAGTTTTTCGCAACTATGAGTCGTAGTATGATTATAACGATCAGCGGCACATTTAAAACTTCTGTCACAGTATGAACATTTAAAAGGCTTCTCGTTAGTATGTCGTTGCATATGCTGTTTCAAACCACTTGAACGATTAAAAGATTTACCGCAAATTGGACATAGGAATGATGTTTCCTTTTTATGGCCGACTACATGTTGTTTGAGACAACCTTTATTATCAAAAGCTGAAAAATTCAAAAACATATGAACAATTGCTTAAAAAATTGCTCTTTTATTTCATGGTCTTACCTTTGGGACACTGTGAACATTGATAACATTTTAAGCCCAAATGCATGTTACAATGTCGTTTGAATTGTTCTTCCAATTCAAAGCTGCCTTGACATATATTACACTCATATAAAGCCTTGCCACCATGTTGATCTTTAATGTGATTCGCTAAATCATTCGGTTGTTTAAATGCTTCCCGGCATTCTTTGCAATGTAGATAAGATTTCCTTTTAGGTTCGTTTTCGTTGTGTAATTTTTCATGTTTCAATAATTGAGGTCTGGTTTTAAAACGATATTCACAATACGCACATTCAAATGGATTATTAAACGAATGATTTTTACTTAAGTGACTTTGTAACAGAGTATAGGTTTTGAATATTTCATGGCAAATTTTACAGCTGTAACTAGTCATAAATTTTATGAAGCTTTTATTGTATTTTAAGTTCATTAACTCAAAGTGCTTACTTCTTTGTTTTATATCTGCTAAACGACGTTAGATTACGGTATTCATCCGTGTCTGAGCTAGAAGTATGTCCAGTGATATTTAATTTCTAAAACTATTGATATATACTTACTTATCTTCTATTTTGTCAGTGTTGTTTAGCTTTTCTTCATATATTGCACTTTTATTGATGTTTGTTGCCTTCGCTGAATACCTCTTTTGTGAACCATCATTAGAATAGCACCTATAAATAATTAGCGCCTTATAATGATGAAATATTAAATTTGATCTGCGTCATGATAAAAGTTTTTGACGGTCTTAGCAATCCTAAGATTTCTTTACATGAAAGATCAGCAATCGTCAAAGCGATTCCTAGTTCCATTAGGATATCGAAGACTACATATATTGGGAATGACTCGTTTGAAGCTTTAGCAGCTTAGAAGAGAAGTTCTTTGGTGGATAGTTTGAAGGAGGCAATAGAATTTTGTGAAACGTATTGCCTCACTTACTGTTATATACGATAGGGGTATGAGAGTGGTACAAGTTGTTGTACAAACTGGTTCAGTTATCAATCGCCATGAAAAGCTGCTTAAACCTATCGTTCGAAACTGTAGGTCGCTCCTCTCATGAAACGAAATTAACACAATCATATAAAATAGTTGATGTGAGAAGGTGCTTAAGTCGTAATCCTGACCAAAGGCTTGGTATGTCTAATAAAGTAAATAAATATATGGCTCTCTACTTACTGGTCTTCCATATTCTCTGTTTTCTCCAATTTTTCTTCATATTCTACACCTGGCTTAAGATCCTCCTCTCCTTCATCAATTTTTTCCATCACAAAAGTTTCATCCGTTTCCATTAGGATTTCCTCCTTTATTACAATATTTGGTTCAATGCCTAATTTATATAATTTTTGTAAAGAATCACTGCATTGTTCGTGGAATTTATAAGAATCGACAAGTTTTTCTGAACACTTATGGCACATAATCTTGGGCAGCGGTATATTTGGGCTATCGAACAGCATTGGCATTGTTTTATGAAGCAATTGGAACACAGTGTAACTGCCCAATATAATTTCATGGAGATCATGATAAATACGAGCATTTTTATTTAGACAAGTTAAGCAGGTTTTTTTAAATAAAGCCATGATTATTGAAATATTTAGATTTTTTAAGAAAACTTAGCACAAACACAAAAATACAAACACGAATACAAAACAATATTAACAAATTTGAAAAATATACAAAAGTAAATAAACTGCCTTATCGTCTAAGACAATAAATAAACAAAAAGCAGTAACACCGTAAATAAGTATCATTCACAATGCCTATGTACTTTTAATTAATTTATATGTATAAATAATATATAAATAATATGTATAAATAATAGTAATAAAAATAAAATATAAAACTATTAGCCTTATTAGCGTACGTTTTAAAAATAAAGAAAATAATTCACAATAATTATTTATTTTGTTTATCTATCGCCACTTGAAACGTTAAACATCTTCAAAATCGATTATTATTGCCAATAAGAATAAGGAAGTATAAAAGGTTTACCTTATACCGATTTAAACTCGTAATACTTTTATATGTTGTACCATGTTTAAATTAAAACCGAAATCATTTCGTCTTTGTATTGTAAAATGTTTTTGTTTTAATGATTATCTTTTCAAATACGAATACAATGTGGAATTGTATTTTAATTTACATAATATGCACTGTTATAAGTGAAATACTTATTTAATCTCTCTATATAACTAATGTTATAAGTCTATAACTAGGCTACTGCTAATCCAATTCAATTATTGAGATTCTTTATATCTAAATTATCCTGGCGTGATATAACATTTTCAGTATTGACCTGTTGATTTTGTTGTTGCCCTAAGGGCAGCAGTTGTTGTCTATGATCTAATAAAGACATTTGTTGATCATAATTGGTCATACCTAAAGGCAAATTATGACTTTGATCGGCTTTAATTATATGCTGGTTATTTTGTTCTGTCATGTTTAACTGCTGCTGTTGATCATTTAGCTGCATTTGTTGACTGTCGTTTATATCATGCTGTTGTGCTTCATCGGACATTTTGTTTGCCTGCTGTAATAGTTTTTGTGCCATTTTGTAATGTTCCGATTGATGTTGTCGTAATTCCGCCTGATATTTAAAGGCCATAGGACATTGATCACACATATATGTATTTTCTCCGACATGCGTTCTCAAATGTTTAGTCAAGTCTCCACTCTCGGCATAGGCTCGTTCACAGTATTTACACTTGTATGGCTTCTCTCCGGTATGGGTGCGCATATGCCGTCTTAAGTGATAGACAATAGCAAAACTTAAATAAAAAAGTAATAAATCATATAATATAAACAACATTATTCATATTTAACTAACTTACGTCATACTGCACTGATCACATTTAAATGGCCTCTCTCCAGAATGCAGTAATTTGTGCTTTTGCAAAGAGTATGCCCTGGTAAACCGTGAGCCGCATATATCACAGACATGAGGCTTAGCATTCGTATGTGTTGAGGCGTGTTTTATCAAGTCTGATCTACAGTTAAAACGACTGGGACATTCAGGACATTGATATTTCTTTAAGCCGGTATGTCTTTCCATATGCTGGCGTAAATTACTAGCACTACGGAATGTTTTACCGCACTGCGGACATAAATAAGGACTTTCACCACTATGTGTGCGCATATGTTCTTTCAAAGTGTTCGTATAGCCAAATTCCTTTTCGCATATCAGGCACACTAAATTTTTATTGCCTTTATGACGGTTTAAATGCTCAACCAAGTGGGCGTGTAGAACAAAAGTTTTGTCGCATTGATCACATCTATGTTTTTCCACTTCGGGATGTTTGTTTGTTATGTGTTCCGTTAAAGATCTCACCGACATAAAGTTACGCTGGCATACCATGCAGGGATAATTGGCTTCTGATGCATTGCGTGTATGTATCTGGCGATGAGCTGAAAGGGATGCCTGTTTTTCAAAACGTCTAGGACAGTCGGGACATTTGAAGCCTTCGGGGCGTGACTGGCCAGTTAAATTGCCAATAGTATCGTTTTCATGTTGAAATAAATGTGCCTTTAAAATGTTAACGGTGGCAAAGCGATATTTACAAATTTCACATTCATGGGGCCTGGTAAGGCAATGGACAGAACTGTGGCGCTTTAAACGATAAGGACGATCGAATATCTTGCCGCACACTTCACAGGGAAAACTTCCATTTCTTTTATTGCTGTTATTGGGCCTAGCAAAATGTGTTAATTCTCTTATCAAACGTAAAAAAATACTTACTTTTCCACTTCACCTATGCCGGTGTCTACAAAGTCAATATTTTTGGTGGATTTAACTGGTTTGACAAAATGATTCTTTTCCGTATTGTCACTGCTGCAAGACAAAATGTGTTTGTTTTTAATTAAATGAGAAAAAGAATTTTAAATATTTCGAATACATACTCCGAATACTCGTTATTATGATTACACCATTCACCATTTGTTTCAAACTCATCCATGGGTTCTTCAAATATTTGTGGTGTTATTTCCAATTCCTCTTTAATAAATACATTGGGCTCTTTATCCTCATCAGTTTCTTTTTGATCTGTCGTTTTATTTTCTTCAAATTTAGGCTCAACCTTTTTGTCTTTGTTATTCAATTTATTCGCATGTTTCTTTCTATGCACTTTATAGTGAGCGGATAAAGAAGCTTTCTTTTCAAATGATTTTGGACAATCCGGACATTGAAATGTAAAAATTTCTTTAGAGTCCGGATCTTCCATATTCTCTTTGCTATCTTCATCATAATTTTCTTTGCTGTCCACAAATTCTTTAGTGTCATTAATTTCATTGGTTTCATTTTGATCACTACTAACGTCTGCACTGTTATTCTGTTCTATTTTATGAGTTAATATGTGAGCTTTTAAAGTCTTTTCAGCTGCAAAGGTTGTATTACACGTTTCACACGGATATTCAGCTTTTCGAGTGTGCATCGCTTCGTGTCTTTTAAGGCGATAATAACTGTTCAGCACTTTGCCACATTCTTTACAGGGGAAATTTTTTATACGAATTTTAATTTTGTTTAATCTGAAAAAAATATATTTAAAGTTAGATTTTATTAATTGGAGAATAAGGAAAGAATTGGAAGTACAATTAACTTCGATTTCTTTGGGGTATTGCTACTCGGCAGAATTGCAGAAAAATGTATTTTAACGCTTTTTACCGGTCTTACTCTGAACCCTGCCTTCAAATTCTCTTATCTTTTCTTAAAAACGACGAGTCTTCTACACAATACTATACTCCTGTCAATTAAACTTCCTATCCATTAAAGAAGTAGCAGATTGGTGGGTTAGAGGACTTGTATGACCATAATAATTAACATAGATGAACGTAGTACTTATCCTAGCATCAGGGAAGATTGAAAAATGGCGGGGGGTAGATGGAGTACATCCCTCAACCAGAATTATTCCAAAATAAAGATTTATGATGACTGTATGAGGAGATACTTTATTGAAGATGTATATCCTCTTGCAGATATTGCTTTGCTCCAGACAAAGTTGAGTAATTTAACATGGATATTCTACAATGCTTTGCAAACTTTCTAAAA
Organism: Sarcophaga carnaria; assembly: GCA_958299815.1. Classification (NCBI taxonomy): domain Eukaryota; kingdom Metazoa; phylum Arthropoda; class Insecta; order Diptera; family Sarcophagidae; genus Sarcophaga; species Sarcophaga carnaria. The sequence goes on from OY283149.1 coordinate 4,314,826, forward strand.
CCATACCAATCAGCTTTCACTATTAAGGACTAACAAAAGTCTGTTCTGTCGTTTGTGTATGTAACGTATTAATTTGAAAATTATATTATTATAAACCCAGTTTAGAAATTAAGTTTAAAAGCACTCTACACTTACTTCTCCGGGTGTTCCACTTTCAAGGGAGGTTTCTTCGCAGATCTTTCTTTAAGAACTGACAACTTTTCATTGCTGAAATAAAAATGAGTACGTTTTTAAAAATGCCTTAACAAAAGCTTAATATTTATTATGTTACCTGGAATCTGTATCACTGTCACTTGCCAAAGGCTCCCAGTCATTTTCATGGTCTGATCTTATAGCCACTTCCAGTTCATCAGCATTTATTTCTCCTTCAAAGCTGGCATCATCGTCCACCTCTTGTTTCAATTTAAAACTTGTCTCTCCCGTCAAAGGATCCAATGTCTTCTCCACCTTGGGCTCTGTCTCAAACACAGCAATGCCCAGTAAATCATGTAAACGATTATTGGTTTCTATGCACAGCTGCTGGAATTTATAGCCAGTAAGCAATTTATCCACACAAGGCTGGCATACTACAGCGGAGAATTGTGTATTACATTTAATATCAATTTGTGGCACAATGCCCTCCAACATCTCCAGTATTTTGTAATTCTCGTCTACATAATCGAACAGTTGATGGAAGAAATTGGAATCACTTAGGCAAGTACGGCATTTAGATGATAAATCACTAGACATTTCGTTATGTTTAAACTGATTTCTATTAACACATTGCCACTTCAAACACTTAAAATTAATAATATTGTAAAAATATAATTATAAAAATTTATTTTTTGTGGATATCAACAAAAAAAATTGCAGCTGTTCCCCTTTTTCTAGGCATTTGTTGTAAAATGCTAATCACAATGGTTCAATAAGAATAACAGCATTATCGACAAACAATTAATATTCTTATTAAAAATGGGAATTCGAGCAGAGTCGATAACATGTGCAGTAACAGCTGGTTAAAGCCATTCAATGTAATTTGAATTCTTAATAGACCCTGTAGACTACACTATTAAAGCAACGTTTTTAATATCAACGTAATTTCATAATTTTTATGTATAAAAATGAATGAAACATGATTTGTTAACAGAAAATCATTACAAAATACAGCTTTAAGTGCCTTTAGAACTACTACTTGCTTGATACTAGCTAGTCAACCACTGCTAAAAATGAAACAACACAAAAGGCCGATACTACCCATTTTGGCTTCCAAACAAACAAAAGGCATTTAAGTTTAATTGAAAATAAAATGTAATTAATAACTTTTTCTTAATAGTGCACAAAGTATTTGCAGATGTAGCCAAATCCTACATAATGAACGATATGATGTCTGTGGGTATTCATCGCCTGTGGAAGGATGTGTTTATAGAGCGTTTAGGTCCTACACCTGGCACTTGTTTATTGGATATAGCAGGCGGTACTGGCGACATTACTTTTAGATATTTAAAAAATCAAGCCAATCCCTTTAATAAACAAAGCCATGTTACTGTATCGAAGTCGCTGTAGTCTAGTAGGCAGTGTGTTGGCTTATTAGACGTAAAGCCAGGGTTCGAGCAAACAAACATGGAACATGGAATAAAAAAATAGTGAGAAACCGAAGTAGACGTTGTCTAGTAGATAGTGTGTTGGCTTATTAGATGAGAGTCCCTGGTACATACTTCAGCTCAGGCGTGTTGAAAATATAATATTTCTTTAGGCGACTTCTGTTCGCGGTCGTCTGGCAAATATTCTAAGAGTAAAATAAAATTGTTTCTCAAAAATCTGTCCTACAGTGTAGGTTCTGCCATTCATGCATAAAATTAACATTCACACAGCATGGGTGGTGTGAGAACAATGGTTGTAATCCTGAATAAAGGGTTATAATGACCAATTAAGTAAGTAAGAAAAGACTCGACTAGCAGCTTCGAATTAAAAAAATAGAGACAAACTGTTTAACCCTTAGCAATAAAGCAGTTTTCTTTTAAGAGGCATTGCAGCATCAGCTTAATTTTTAAATTAATTTTAAATTTAATTTTAAATTTAAATTTTTGCAAAAATTAAATATTTTCCATTGAACTCGAATGCTTTTTATATTACAATAAAAGACTAGACAGACTACATGTGTAAAAACACATAAGAATACCTAATTTTTGCTTCCAATTATATCCATCCATTCTCTTTCCCTATATTCCTCCTAATCTTTATCAGGAGGTTTTTGAAACAATTCATTATCCTTAATATCACTATATAAGTTTTAGTTCTTTTATCCTTTCAAAAACGATTTTTACGAGTTATTCTTTTTATATCTTCTCTTCAGCTTCTGCCTGTTTTCCTTTTAAGCCAAAAATGATTGATTTATTATAAATATTTTTTTTTAGGAAAACTGCTTCCACATTAATATAAGAAAACATTTTATCAAGTCATTATTGTAAGAAAATTCCGTGATAAATTTCCATTAAACAGGACATTCTTTAGTTATATTAACGGCTTTGTTAACAATAAATAATTGTAAAGGTTTTAAAAAATATACAAAAATTCATGATAATATCCCTGAAGTATTTCTTACTTGTACTCTTTGTGGTGCATATTTTAATCAAGGCCTTAGGCATGGTTTTTCAAATTTAAAAAAATTAAAGAAAATCAAATCAAATATTGCAAGTCTAGATTAGATTAGGTTAGGTGGCGGACACCTTTGAAGAAATAGCTCTCACTTATGGCAGCATTTAGGCTCATTGCGATACCAATTCTACCAGCAATTGAATTTCCAGCGATATTTATATGTTCCGGAATACATTTAATTGATGCGAAATTTTTCTGAGAAATCTTTCGCATTCATGGCCAACGACCAACATTAAAACTACGTTTTTGGGGGTCTTAATTGCAGCCTGACAGTCCGAGTAAATCAACAGATTTTCAAAGGTTATCCCGCCACTAAACAATCATTGTGCGGCTTTCCAAATTGCCATGACCTTTGCTTGGATAACACTAAAGTGGTCAGGCAGCCTATAAGAAAGTTTAACAGAACCTTTAATAAAAATACCATAGTCCACCCCTTCACTCATATGTGAGCCATTTGTGTAAATCCCAAGCTCTTTAAAAAGGAGTCCCATGTGGAAATTCAAAAATTGAATGTTCTATTCAGAGACCTAGTGAGTCTACGTCTTCCCAGAACAGTAGCATGTCCATAGTCCAGCTTGGACCAGGATTTGATTGTATTGAGTCTTATAGCCACCAATTCAGCCTTTTGCTTTAATAAGCATAAATATTTCAATCTAAATGATAAAATATAATTCAGTTCATTTATTTACTATATACAAGAGTTTATGAATAATTTCATATGTTCCTTTGTTAATAAATATTTTTCATTCATTTTGATATTTCTCTGCATTGCTTAACAATTGATTATTATTTCAGTTGTATTTCCAGTAAAAGAATTTAAAAAAAACTCCTTTATTTAGAATTAAAACAGCATATATGGTATGAAACAATTGTTTCTGTTTAACAATGCCGGACGCGAAAAATATGTTCTCTTAACATATTTCCATTATTTCGTAATTTTCCGTTTTGTTAGCCCCACTACCCACAAAACAACGCCAATTTTGTGAAAGAATTTGTTTGTGCAGCAAAATTTTATTTCGATTTTCAACATCAAAAACTATTTTTCACCATCACATCACAATTATTGCTTCAGCCATCAGTTTTATTTTTTATGGTTGAATGAATTTCATATTTTGAGCAGTTTTATCTTTGAAAAACGTATGTGTGTAGTGCACAGCTCAGAAATAAAATTTAAAAGGGGATATTCTTGACAAATGGAATAATGTTCGACTCCCTGGATGAGATAATATAAATAGAAAATGGTGGTAAATATTTAAAAATAACAATGGAACATAAATATACATTGGGGGCTTATATAGAAAGCAACGCGGGAAATACCAAACATTGGCTCTAATTTTTTTTTTTTCAAAAAGTAAAGCTATCTGGCATTAAATTTGTTTTTGTTTTCTCCTGTAAGCATGTACTTAGAACACTTGTACTTATGCCATCTATTTAGAAACGTACAATAACTTTTTAGCTATAAAAACCTTTCATTAACAGACAGTCCATTCTACATTTTAAGAAACATTGATTTTCAATTCCTTTCCATTTTCTTAGACTTTCCTTGTTCATTCACTTCTCAAAATAAAGTTCTCTTACAACTCAAAACTTGTACAAATTTATACGAATCGAATGCAATCAACAACTTTTAATTGAAATGTTATGATTACATTGAACACAATGTTGGCCGGCCTGTGTATAAAGCCTTGAAGTATGCTCTTGTGTGTGTTGTGTTGATAGCAACACATACTAGCAACAACAGCTTATGGCTTTAGTAGTACAAAATATGATTTTAATTGAAAATGTTCATTCGCCTTTCTGCTAATGAAACTTGAGTTAACAGTTATTATTGACATCATTCATACATACACACACACTTTCTCTCTCTCTCTCTCTCTATAACAGTAAGTTTATTACAAACAACTGTTTGAGTTCTTATTTATTTGCGCATAGCAGCACACCTTCTCTGCAACGGGAAAAAGTTTAATTATGGCAGGAGTGGAAGCAAGAGAAAAAATTTAATAAACTTTAGCGACGAGTATCATAAACAAAATATAGTACAAGTGGGAGTAGTGTAGTGGTAGCAGTAGTAGAGTAGACTTGCTGATTAATTTGCACTTTAAACATGAAGTGTATGTTTAACAACACACTAGCTAAAGAACTTAATGAATGAATGAATTGGCCTTCCAATGTTGTTTGTACTTAATTAAGTCCTTCAACCCCTATCAGCTGCATCAAGAGCTCATTAAAACAAAGCAAAAAAAGAGAGAAAAAGAATTTAAGAAAGTATGACATGAATGGGTAATAAACCACGAAAATTAGGTCAATTTGATATTGAAATAAAGTCTTAAATTTTTGTTTTTACATTTCATTTAAATTTCTTAAATGAATTAAAGTTGGAAATAAAAAAAAAAGAAATACTCTCTCTGGAAAATGCCAGTTACCACCCACTAAGTTTTAATAAATTTCTACGCAGTAATTTTAAAATAATTTTTGACTATATAGGCCAATGATAGAGGAGGAAGTACTATCCTCATCCTTTTTTTTTTGAATCACTGTGACTTCTGTAAAAATCTTTATGTGAAAAACCCACTATAGTGACCATTAGTGAGTCCAACTAATATAATAATAAATAAGTAGTCTTTCTACACATCAACACAGATCTACTTACTTATTATTTAATTGGTCAATACAACCCATAAGTCAGGATTACTACTTCGTTTTTAACACCACCAATGTTGTGTGTGTTAATTTTCCCCATGAGTGGCGTTATCTGCAGTATCTATTGACTATACTACTACTACCACTGTTACTACTACGCTAGTACCACTATTATTATTACTACTACTATTACTGCTACTACCACTGCCACTACTACAGTTAATAGTAGCATTAGTCCTATAGTACTAGCAGTAGTAGCAGTAGTAGTAGCAATAGTAGTATCAGCTGTAGCTCTAGTAGTAGAAGTAGTAGTAGCAGTAGTAGCTGGCTACCTGCGCACTTGGATAGATGGGTAGCTGGCTATCTAGGTAGCTGGCTAATATATACTAATATACAGACATATTTTCATTATTTTATTTAAACTTTATTTGTTTTATTTATACATATTATAAATGATAGAATAAATTAATTAAATATATATTATAACAATAGTATGCATTAACATTAAACAAAATATAAGAAAATTCTAAAAAATACGATATTATTTCATTTTTTTACGAAATAAGGAAAAATGATAAATTTTTTACTACCTACAACCAACGCACAACGTTTTTTCTACTGTGCAAGGCGAATTCATTATAAGGTGAGAGCGATAGACCAGCTGATAGCCAGTAACAATGTCAAAAAAATTTTGGTTTTTGTGTATTTTGTTTTGATAATCAATTTCGTTTTTCTTATTGTGTCAGGTGTTTGTATATTTTTATTCTTTTTCTTTTAACATTTTTCTTCCCATCGTCGTTCTTTAACAATTTTTATAAAAATTTTTAACATTTTTCTTCCCATCGTCATTCTTTAATCAACATTTTTCTTCCCATCGTCATTCTTTAAGAATTTTTATAAAAAATTTTAACATTTTTCTTCCCATCGTCATTCTTAAGTCAGCTGTTTTTGACAACATTACTATTTCTCAACAACAAAAATCCCTGTTGTTTTTGTATTGTTGTACTTATTGTAATAATACTCTCACCTTATAATGAATTCGCCTTGCTACTGTGGCTCGCTATGAAATTAATTCAGTTTCAAACGTGCACAAATTACCAGGCGAACAGAAATTTCAGGCCACTATAAAAAATTAAAACTAAATATGAAATATTGCAATCACCCTGTTATATACGTAAATCACAATAAGAATAGAAACACGGCGGATTCATAAGAATTCTAATACGACTCTAAGAGAAAGCTAACCACACTTTTTACCGCATGGACAAAAAGCATACCGACGCGCGTGTTGAACGCGAAAAAGCAAAGGAAGAAAATCTTTAGGCAGCTTATCCAGAATATTGTAATGGAAAGACATCATTAACAAGTGTTTACAAAATCAAAATATTATTTTAAGTGAAAATATTGTGTTGAAAAGAAAAAAGGAAAAGTAAAAAGCCAGAGACCTTTGATTTGGTCAGTATGTTTAGAAAACTTGCAAAACGAAAAGAAAGTTTTCGGCACATTGGAATGGAAGTAGGCGATGCAACAGTTATGGCAGAGCCAGCTCAAGATGAAACTATACTTGCTGGTCGTGGCGTAGACGATAAAGTGCCCGACATCGATCGAAACTGTTGGTACCGGACTCTGAAAACGAAAAGGAGGAAGATGAAGGTGATGGTTTCAGCACAGCGGCCATACGACGTAAGTTGTTATTATTAGAAATAAAACTATTTCTCGTATTTGTATTTAACAATTTATTAATTGATTAGAAAAGGCAAAAGTGAAAAAATAATTTGAAGTGTAACACAACGAGTTCTAGAATCTAGAATAATCTGATTATGAATTTATTGTCTGTGTTTATGTGATTTGAATACTCAAAATAATTTTCAACACTCCTCCTCAAATTAGTAAACACCAGATTTCAGTCTGAAGGTTTCCAGTTTTGTTGTAGGCAACGCTTTTGTCAGCATGTCTGCTATCATCTCCTCGGAAGGGCAGTAGTTACAGCTAATTATCCCCTTGTCGACGTAATCTTTTACAAAATGGAATTTCGTGTCTATATGTTTAGATCGATTGCTTAATTTCTCGTGTTTGATCAAATTCAGGCAGCTTCTGTTGTCTTCGTATGTTGTGGTTGGATGAGTTTGCTGACATCCCAAATCGGAAAGGACATTTCGGGTCCATATAACTTCCTTTGCAGCTTCGGAGAGTGCGATGAATTCCGCTTCTGTTGTTGACAAAGATACACATGTTTGTTTCTTGCAAGCCCAGCTGACTGCACAACCATTAAATAGTAATATATAACCAGAGTTGGACTTCCTGTCAATTGTGCTCTCCGCCCAGTTGGCATCTGCATAGGCGATCAGCAGATTTCGACTATCTGAGCCACCGTTGAGGTTTAAATACATATCAGATGTCCCCTTTAGATACTTCGCTATGCGCTTCAATTCATTCCAATCTTCATAGGAGGGGTTACTTGTCTTTCTTGCCAATATGGAGACACTTGCAGAAATGTCAGGACGTGTATTTACGGATATATATAACAAAGAACCCAGTAAACTTTGGTATTCATCATTTCGTGATAACAATTCAGATTCGTTTTTCCCGTAAGAGGGTCCAACGGATATTTGGAGTGCTTTGCATCTTGCAAACCGAATTTTATTAATACATTCTCAATATATTGTTTCTGTCTCATCTCATAATTAAAGTCATCGGTTCTTATAATCTCTATACCGAGATATTGAGAAATAGCTCCAAGATTGTTCACTTCAAAGTTTTTATTTAACATACTGTAAACGCCTTTTATCTGTTGACCATTTTTAGCAGCAACCACCAAGTCGTCAACATAGATCAACAGGTAAACATCTTCCCCATTTACGACTTTGTTCTCTTCACTTTAGGTGTCAGCACATAAGCCTTGGAACCAAAAATTTCAAAATGAGAAATGTCGGGTTTTTTACCTTCCCATCTTTCATAGGGTGTGCAGGGTATAGAACTGGTAACCAATCTATTTTGCAAATAATTCGAACACATAACCGCTTCACCCCAATATATATTAGATAAACCAGCTTCCGCAAGAAGACAACGAGACATCTCAACAAGATATCTATTCTTCCTCTCAGCGATACCATTCTGTTCTGGGTTATAAGGGACAGAAAATTGAGATCTGATGCCATAATTCCGAAGAATACTCTGCATCCTCTTCGATTTATACTCGGCACCGTTATCTGATCTTATACACTTAGGAACCATACCAAATTTGTTCTTCACCATTTCAATATATATTTTCATCTTCTCGAAAACTTCAGATTTTTCACTTAGTAAATACACCACAGTATAACGACTGTAATCATCAATGAGGGTTAGAAAATATCTTCTTCCGCTGGGGGTGGTATGTTTCATTGGACCGCAAATATCCGAATGTACTAATTCAAGCACTTCCCCAGTTTTAGTAACGGACTTTTTAGGAAATGGTTTCCGTGTTAGCTTACATTTTGTACATACTTCACAGGTATTGCGAATTCCACAATCGACAATTTTAAAATCATTTTCAAGCTTACCAGATTGCATAGCCTTAACTGCATTCATATCCCTGTGGCCAAATATTTTATGGTAAAAATGTTGACACCGATTCAGACTGCAAACAGAAACCATAGCATTCTCGCCTCTTTGCGTTTCAAGTTGATACAAATTGTTAACACATTTCGCGACGACAATCTTATCATTATTCATATCAAGAATTTCGCAATTTGGGCCGTAGAACAAAATTTTAAAACCAGCAGCAGACAGTCTTTTTACAGACAGTAAATTTCCCTTAAATGACGGAATATACAAAACGTTATCAACTGTGACAACCGTTTGAGCACCCTTATCGTTCAGAAATTTTATCTTACAGGAACCTATACCGGCAGAATATACGATATTACCATTCGCTACTGTAGCCTTTTCACACCAAGTCAAATCAAGATTTACAAATTCTTCTTTAATACTACATATGTGACAAGTAGCGCCAGAATCGACAACCCATATACCAGGTTCAGCATTCAACACGAAACAAAAGTTATCGCGATCTCCATCACTTTCAGCAATTTTAGCATTCTGGATATTATTATTCGATTTTCCATTTTTATATTTCCAACAGTTTTTACGAATATGGCCAACACCATGACAAAAATGGCATATTACCTTTTTGGAACTACCAACATTTTGTCTAGATTTTTGGGTAGTCTTCAAAACGGTATCTTCACAAAGTTGTCTTCTTTTCTGTTTCTCATCCTCTTCTATTAATTTATTTTCGACCAAAGTCATCGTGAGATCCTTTTCATCCCTTACCTCGAGGGCCGTGATTAAGGTGTCGTATGTTTTCGGCAAACTACTCAACAGCATTGAAACCATCCATGACTCAGACATTACTTCTCCAAGCGATTGTAATTTTGAAAACAACAATTTCATCCCATTTATATGTTTGTCCATGTCACCACCAGGTTGAAGTTTCAATTCACATATAGTTCTCATCAATTTTACCTTGTTACTTAAAGTTGATTTCTCATGGTAGGCCTTTAAAATGTTCCATGCATCTTTAGCATTCTTGCTACTCGCAATGCGGAAAACTTCTGACTCTTCTACAGCCAAGCCAATCAATATAGAGGCATCAGTGTCACGCTCTTTCCACTTTACATCAGGATTCACGGGAGTTTCATCTTCAATAACGTCCCAAACCTTTTCTCTTTTCAACAGCAACTGCATCTTGTATTTCCACAGCTCGTAATTGTCCCGATTCAACTTCGTTATCAGAAGTCTTGCATCAGCCATTTTCAATGACAAAAAAAAAATCAATTTGGACAATAGAACAAACGAAATAAAATTGCCTTCCTTTTACAATACAATGCAGGCACACAATGGAATTAATCTTTCTTCACAAAATGAAAAAATAGGGGGAGGCCCATAACCTATTAGAAATAAAACTATTTCTCGTATTTGTATTTAACAATTTATTAATAGATTAGAAAAGGCAAAAGTGAAAAAATAATTTGAAGTGTAACACAACGAGTTCTAGAATCTAGAATAATCTGATTATGAATTTATTGTCTGTGTTTATGTGATTTGAATACTCAAAATAATTTTCAACAGTTATCGACGCCTTTAGAAGAGTATTAAGCGACAAAAGACGTTCTGGAAGAAATTAAGGAGGTGGCAATAAAAAGAAAACTTCCTGAGGTGTATCTCTCTGGTTACGAAGAGTGCTTTTTAGGATTTGATGAGTTGAGCAGCGAGGCCGAATTGGTAAAGACTGATGCTAACGATTCTACAGATAAACATGTGGCGTGTAGCAACACGAAGCTATTTATGTAGGAGTACTCTCTAAAAGTCTTGAGAGGACTAAAGAGTTCTCCGATAGTCTTCTTTATCGTCCTAAAATATCTAAAAAGGTAGTATTTTAAAAACCAATATTATTTGAAATAACTTTTCCCAACATTCTCACTTATTTTAGTTTTTCCAACAATAAAATTTACATCGCCTTTAAACCTAGGACGCCTCCTTTGGAAAATAATTCGCTTTCGAAATCTGCTCTGAAGTCCCCTCCTAAACGTGGCAGTATCTTCAGTGCAGCAGCCAAACGTTCAATCTTTACAAACACCAGCTAAGAAACATATATCTCCAAAGGATGACTTACAAGAAACCCTTTGAATATGGTTGGAGACGTGAACTGGTATGGCTTGCTAATTTGTAACAGAGTAAAGACAAGGCTGATGTCTATTTTATATCGCTGGTCGAGAAAAAGTTAACAACGCGGATTGAAATCATACCTTTGGTGGAGGGTGATTTGATCATTGATCATTTTCTTTTTACCCGTAAGCCGTTGGGGGTGGGTCCAGCGCTAGAGACAGTGAGAAGTGCAACGACTTCGTCGAGAGCAAAGGTCCTAAAGGTGTTAATCCTCCGCCACAAGGGTGTACCCCAAGCAGGGCTGTAAAAGTCAATAATGCCGCTTTACTTAGCAGTACGGGTGGAGCTACTTGCTGCTTGGTACACCACCAAGCACGATAATAATCTCCATGCCAACACTACTCATTCCGCCAAGAATTCGAAAATGAAAAAGTAAGTTTAAAAGGTTGCAATTACTTGTATATTTCTTTGGTTGTATTGAAATGTAGATTAATAAGTAGTCCATTTAGATTTTTAAAATCGTAGCTCGCTCTCTTTATATTTATTTGTCCAACACAAATTGTTATCAGTTTTGTTTGATAAATATTGTTTTGTTCGTAGATCTTCTGGGGCTAAATCTGATGGTGCTGCAACTATTCAAAATATTCCGATGAATCATGATAGAAAAGATCTTTGCACTATAAGCTTTTTAAAAGCCAAGTACCCCAGTTACATCGCTCCAAATTTTAATGTCTTCACCACCATGAATGCGTGGGACTCAATCAGTACAACTCTGAATATCACACAGTAAACAATAGTCGAGGGAAGCAGTACAATGTAAGGTATTTAGAAGAAAATTTCGAAAAGAATACAATTTTTAAATTAAAAACTTTTTTCTCTTTAATTTAATTTTAAGGCTTGTGTACCCAAATCGCTACAAAAGTCTGCATCAGTTTCTAACATGTGATCAACAACATCATTATCAATCTTAACAAAATCCACGTTACATGTTGACGACAACAGGAGGCCAGAAAATAATTTCCCTCGAGCGATTGCGTTGGTGACAGGAAAGAAATACGTAATGAGGCAAGGTGAGTTTTGTAAAGTAGTGAGTAAAATGCAATAATTACAGCCAGAAATCGCTTTTTTTTAAGAGAGCGAGCCGATAATATAATAAACTATACTATTTCCATCTGTCCTGGTTCTAATTTTGAAATTTATTGTATTTTTCCAGATACGTCAATGATATTGAGAATGATTTGAAACGGATTAACGAGAGTATGTGGAAAAATCGGAAACAGTCAAATAATTCATTGGACGGCTCATATCCGGCACATAATTCAAACAATTCCCCACGATTTGTTGTCAAAAATGCATGTAAGTATCCAAAATCAACGAAATAGTATTAAAAAGGTGTTGAATTTATTTGTTTTGTTAAAATAGGAATTTCCTCGTGCTGCTGCTGTTTGTAAATTATGGAATCTGGCTGCTACGGAGACATCATTTTGGGATGTGTTGCGTATGAAAAATTGCAGTCTGCAGTCTGCAGTTGGTCTCGTTTTGCAGGCGATTTGCATCGTGGATTTACGTAAAATGCTGCTGTCTAGCTAGTGGTAGCAGTGAAGACATGTGGAATGATTTGTGTGCAAATATAAGAACTATACTATGTACCAGCTATACTAGTCAGCTTCCCCGCGAGGTGTTTGGAGAAAACTTCGAAAAGAAATTGCCTTATAATGTTAATTTGCAAAAAAGATATCCTTTTGTGTTTATTTTGAAACTTTATTTTATTTATATTGTGTTTAAATGATAGAAAAAAGAATTAAATATGTAATATTATAATAGTAAGCATTAAATAAAATATAAAAAATGTTGCCTACTTTTCTGCTGTATATTTAGTGATTCAAGTCTGAGTTGAATTTCCAGTGCATGTAAAACTATAGTGGGGTCTTGTATTTTAGATTCAGATGCGATATCTAAAGTAATTCTCATTTAGTTGATTAAAATTTGGAAATAAGTAAAAAGAAATTTCTTGGGGATGGTGGGTGGGTCGTATGTGATCTAGTGTCACCAAACCGACTGTTTGAGATAATTGGACTACGATTATCATACAGCTTGATACTTCTACCAAACATGACAATCCTCTACAATTATTGAGAATCTTCTCTAGTCCCAGAAACTATTTTGAAAATAATTTTTCAAATTCTATTCATCAATTAGACTATGTGGAGCATGGAGGTATCAGGCTGTATGAGAATAGTAGCCTAATGATTCTCAAATACAGTCGATTTAGTGACGTATCCTCATAATAAACCCACCCACCGTCCCCAACAAATTTCTTTTTACTTATTTCAAAATTGTAATGAACTAAATGAGAATTACTTTAGATAACACTCACAAATTATTTTCAAAAGAATTTTTCAAATTCTATTCATCATCAATTAGACTATATTGCCACTCTAGTGGAACCCAATTAGTGGCATATCTCCAATGGCTTATCACATATCACAGAAACCCACATACATATGAAACTATTTTTATGTAAGCATCAGAATGCGACAAACTACATAAACATAAATAAGAGAAAGCACAATAAAACTTTGCAATTTTAAGCATATTGTTTAGAACAAATAAAAAAACTATAATTATTAATAAATATATTGCCAATTAGGAATAGCTGGCTACATTCATTGGTAGCTGGTTAACCGGGATCCTGTGGCCTGTGGCTAGTTTAGCTGTGAGCTGGCTAGTATAGCTGGTTACCCGGATAGCTGGCTAGCTGTGTAGCTGGTTAACCAGGAAGCTGGCTAGTATAAATAGGAGCTGGCTAGCTGACTAGTATAGATGGGAGCTGGCTATCTGACTAGTATAGCTGAGTAGCTGTAAATCCACGACGCAAAGTGCCTGCAGATTTTGGAATTTTTCATTTTCATACGCACTGTATGCCAAAGCGGTGTGTCCTTAGCAGCCATATTCCATAATTTACAAACAGCAGTAGCATGAGGATATTCCTATTTTAACAAAACAAATAAATTCAACACTTTTTTAATACCATTGTGGTTGATTTTTTGATACTTACATGCATTTTTAAATACTTTCAAATATACAACAACGAATCGTAGGGAATTGTTTGAATTATGTGCCGGATATGAGCCATCCAATGAATTATTTGACTTTTTCCGATTTTTGCGTATACTCTCGTTAATCTGTTTCAAATCATTTTCAATATCATTGACGTGTCTGGAAAAATACAATAAAATTCTAAATTAGAACCAGGACAGATGGAAATAGTGTGGAATTATAGGCAAATAGTTAAGCTCACTCTCTTAAAAGTGATTTGTGGCTGTAATTATTGCATTTTACTCAAAACTTTACAAAACTCACCTGCTGGGCAGTGCTAGAGGTTTAGCCAGCATTACGTATTTCTTTCCTGTCACCACCGCAATGGGTTGAGGGAATTTATTTGTTGGCCTCCTGTTGTCGCCAAGATTTAATGTGGATTTTGTTAAGATTGATGATATTGTTGATCACATGTTAGAAACTGATGTAACGATTTTGGTACACAAGCCTTAAAATTAAATTAAAGAGAAAAAAGTTTTTAATTTAAAATTTGTATTCTTTTCGAAATTGTCTTCTAAATACCTCGCATTATACTGCTTCCACTCGACTATTGCTTACTGTGCGATATTCTGGTGAAGGCATTAACATTTGGAGCACTGTAACTGAGGTACTTTGCCCTGGGCTTTTAAGTAGGTTGTACCGTAAGGATCTTTTGTATCATGATTCATTGGAATCTTTTAAATAACTGCAGCACCATTCAATTTAGCCCCAGGAGATCTAAGAATGAAAAAATATATGTCAAACAAAACTGATAACAATTTGTGTTGGACAAACAAATTTAAACTGAGCGGGCTACGATTTTAAAACTTAAAAATCCAAATGGATTACTAATTAACATAGATTTCAATACAACTAAAGAAATATACAAGTAATTACAACGTTTTAAACTTACTTTTTCATTTTCGAATTCTTGGGGAAATGATTAATGGAGATGGAGATTAATATCGTGCTTGCGACTTCTTGACTGTGTATCAAGCAGCAATCAGCTGCACCCGTACTTTTAAGTAAAGCGGAGGACCGGCACCTTTAGGTTTTGAAACACGTTTCCTAATGTCACAGCTCTAACCGAAGCTCTCGACGAAGGCGTTGCACTTCTCGCTGTCTCTGGCTTCTGACCCACTCCCGACGGCTCACTGGTAAAACAAAAATGCTCAATGATCAAATCACCCTCCACCAAAGGTTGGCGATATAAAATAGACATCAGCCTTGTCTTTACTCTGTTACAAATTAGCACGCCATACCAGTTCACGTCTCCAACCATATATTCAAAGGGTTTCTTGTAAGTCATCCTTTGGAGATATAGGTTTCTTAACTGAGGTTTGTAAAGATTGAACGTTTGACTTTACTAAAGATACGCCACGTCATTGGTATCCTCATATGTAGTTTAGGAGGAGACTTCAGAATAGACAATGAAAGTGGATTATTTTCCAAAGGTGGCGTCCAAGTTTTAAAGGCTTTCGGTGATTTTGAAGCGGATCTTGAGGCTTGGCTTGTAGAGCAGGTGACGTAATTTTTGTTGTTGGAGAATACTAAAATAAGAGAGAATTTTTGAAAGTTATTTTATACAATATTTGTTTTTGAAATCCTACCTGTTTAAATATTTTAGGAGAACTAAGAGGACTTTCGGAGAAACTCCTTAGTGTCTTCAAGGCTTTGAGAGGGCTGCTACATCTTCAACAGCTTCGTCTTCTACAGCTACATGTTGATCTGTAGAATCGTTAGCGACGCCAGCCTTTACCAATTCTGCCTCGCCGCTTAACTCATCAAATCCTAAAAAGCACTCTTCATAACCAGAGAGACACACCTCAGGACGTTTTCTTTTTATTGCCAACTCCTTAATTTCTCCCAGAACGTCTTTTGTCGCTTAATACTCTTCTAAAGGCGTCGATAACAACTTACATCGTATGGCCGCTGTGCTGAAACCATCACCTTTATCCTCCTCCACCTTTTCGTTTTCGGAGAACGGCACCACCAGTTTGAAAGGTGTTTCCGAGAGGCTCTTTATCGAATATAATTTTCGATCGATGTCGAGCACTTTATCGTCTACGCCACGACCAGCTAGTATAGTTCCACCCTCAGCTGGGGCTCTGTCATAACTACTTCCATTCTAATGTGCCGAAAACTTTCTTTTCGTTTTGCAAGTTTTCTAAACATACTGACCAAATCAAAGGTCTCTGTCTTTTTACTTTTCCTTTTACCTTTTCAACACAATATTTTCACTTAAAACAATCTTTTGCTTTCCTAAACACTTGTTAATGATGTCTTTCCGTTACAATATTCTGGACAAGCTGCCTAAAGATTTTCTTACTTTGCTTTTTATGCGTTCAACACGTGCGTCGGTATGCTTACTGTCCATGCGGTAAAAAGTGTGGTTAGCTTTCTCTTACAGTCGTTGTCGTTCTTGTTAGACCAATTGTTTTTCTTTGATCGCTTCTATTCTTATTGTGATTTACGTATATAACAGGGTGATCGCAATATTACATTTTTATTTTTAATTTTTTATAGTGGCCTCTTGAAATTTCTGTTCGGCTAGTAAATTGTGCGGATTTGAAACAGCATGGAAAAAAAAGGAAAAAAAATATTGGGCCAAATAATTAGAAAATACTAAACTAAATAAAAAGTTTTTCTTTTAAATTATTTTCATTGTAGTAAACTGTAAAAAGCTAATTCACTGTACATATTTTAGTTTTATAAATTAGTTAAAAATCAAATATGTATAAGGGAAAAATTTGGCAAGTCCTTTTGACATTTTAAGTATGAAAAAATAATAAAATATTTGTATGTTTTAGCAGTACTATGTAGGAGGACAACCAGTTATACTAGGTGTACTGTTCACCTGGTATCTGAGAAAATATGTATGTTGATGGTAACATTTCGACGTGAGATGTCATTTCTTATATACATACTCGTACATGGACATGTACTCTTCAGTTAGGAAATTAATTCTTTACAATTGCATCCAAAATCTAAAGAGGGCGTGTCGTTAGTATCACAGAAAGCCAGAATTCTATTCGAACCCATGGTACACAGTTTTCTTCAAGCTCCTTGAATCAACGAAGTTATAGCCGTAAAACCAAAATCATTTTTAAGAAAACCAAATCCTACACAGTTCTGTTCGCATGTACTCTTCAGATAGGAAATCAGTTCTTTACAATTGCATCCAAAATCTAAAGAGGGCATGACATTAGGGGCGTTAATTTAGCCCCTGGGGTTTAATTTGCATTGGTAGGGGCTATCCTTTAAGTGGATGGAGACCAAACTACTCCCCTGTTAACAAATATCAGCTACTTACTGCCTTGAAACGTTAGCATAATGGGGCGAATGAATTGTGGTAAGTGGAAAACTGACGTTATTACATGAAGTGATAAGTGTCGTCACTCTATCTAATCTAATTTTTTGATGACGCTTTTCAGACCTTGTAAGCCATTAGAATTAATATGAAATGAAAATGATATTTTAAAACATGTTTATAATGAAAACATAACATTTAAAATGTTATTGTTATTCGAAATATTTGCAAATATTTTTAACATTTTTTTAGTATCCTTTATTTGTAACCACTTATTGCACATTCGAGGATAATCGTATTGTGTTACTGTGAATTAAATTTTATTGCATGTGTATTCAAATGAGAGCCGTTTTATAAAAAAATAACTGTGGTTTTATATGCTCTTGTTTGAAATACAATACAAGTACATACACCAGAGACGGGAGTACAATAATGCCGCTAGTAATGAGTGTATGAAAGACTTTTTGTCGAACAAATGTGTTAATCCTTGACACGTTAAATATTTTAAGCCTATTGTTAACACACACACACACACAGATACATACAGATATTTGCCAAGTGATTGCATGTGTTTGTATTAAATTGAAAGGGAAATTATTAATTTAAAAATGTTTAACATTCTTTCATAAAATTTAAAAGAATTTTATAATTATTGTAAAGTGTTTTTGTGTAAAATAAAAATATGGCAGGTTACTGCTAGTATAACCTTAAAACTGATCATTTAAATGCGAAAGAAATGCTTTATTATAATATGAATGAAGTATTGTCCATCGGAAGCTAAAAAAACCGCCTTTAAAGCTCAAAAAGAAATCGAACCAATTTCTGTAACATATAACCTGCTATTAAGTAAAGCATATTCCACTGTGACCGATTTGCATCGATCGAAATAAATGGTTCCCTGAATGGGTAAAATCTAGGTAATACGGCGGGTGCGGCAAAACTTCCCATTCAGTGTTTTTTAAATGTTTGACTGGCCGAGCACTGGCATGATGGAAAGGTACGGCCTGATTGCATATTTAGGGTGTTTTTCGGTAAATTTTCGCTTCTGGCGCCCTGGTGGTAGAAGACCGTATTGGATTGCAACCTCCTGTCTTCTCCAAATGCAGAACTTTATATTGGCACATAGATTTTGCACGTTGTCAGCTTGTCGTAATGAATCCATTTTTCATCGCCAGTGATAAAGTGTTGCAAAAAAGGTTTCTCTTTTAAGCTCTCAAACAGCACTTCAGACATGCAAAATCGTTTTTGCTTTTGAATAAATCCTGCTTTGAAATAACTACTAGAGTTACGCCGTGGTCTAGTGGTGTGTTGGCTTATTAGACGAAAAGCTATGGTTCGAGCCCCAGGCCAGACATCAAAACAAAATACAAAAAGTATTCCTTCTCCGACTTTCTCTCAGCAGATTTCTGGCAAGAACTCTGAGAGTGAAAAAATTGCCATGAAATAAATAAATAAAAAAATATATATAACTAATGTTATAAGTCTATAACTAGGATACTGCTAATCTAATTCAATGATTGATATTCTTTTTATCTAAATTTTCAATACAATACATTTTCAGTATTGACTTGTTGATTTTGTTGTTGCCCTAAGGGCAGCAATTGTTGTCTATGATCTAATAAAGACAGTTGTTGATCATAATTGGCCCTACCTAAAGGTAAATTATGACTTTGATAGGCTTTAATTATACGCTGGTTATTTTGTTCTGTCATGTTTAACTGCTGCTGTTGATCAGTTAGCAACTGTTGGCTGTCGTTTATATCATGCATCGGACATTTTTTGTGCCTGCTGTAATAGTTTTTGTGCCATTTTGTAATGTTCCGATTGATGTTGTCGTAATTCCGCATGATATTTAAAGGCCATAGGACATTGATCACACATATATGTATTTTCTCCGACATGCGTTCTCAAATGTTTATTCAAATCTCCACTCTCGGCATAGGCTCGTTCACAGTATTTACACTTGTATGGCTTCTCTCCGGTATGGGTGCGCATATGCCGTTTTAAGTGATAGACAACAACAAAACTAAAATAAAAAAAAGTAATAAGCCATATAATATAGACAACATTATTCATATTTAACTAACTTACGTCATACTGCACTGATCACATTTATACGGTCTCTCTTCAGAATGCCGTAATTTGTGCTTTCGCAAAGAGAATGGTCTGGCAAACCGTTTGCCGCATTTATCACAGACGTGATTCTTAGCATTCGAATGTATTATGGCGTGTTTCATCAAGTCTGATCTACAGTTAAAACGACTGGGACATTCAGGACATTGATATTTCTTTAAGCCGGCATGTCTTTCCATATGGTGGTGTAAATTACTAGCAGTACGGAATGTTTTACCGCATTGCGAACATAAATAAGGATTTTCACCACTATGTGTGCGCATATGTTCTATCAAAGTGTTCGGATAGGCAAATTCCCTTTCGCATATCAGACACACCAAATTTTTATTGCCTCTATGACGGTTTAAATGCTCAACCAAGTGGGCGTGTAGAACAAAACTACTACCGCATTGATCACATTTATGTTTTTCCACTTCGGGATGTTTGATTGTTATGTGGTCCGTTAAAGTTCTCACCGACTTAAGGTTACGCTGGCATACCATGCAGGGATATTTGACTTCTGATGCAATGCGTGTATGTATCTGGCTATGAGCTGAAAGGGATGCCTGTTTTTCAAAACGTCTAGGACAGTGGGGACATTTGAAGCCTTCCGGACGTGACTGGCCACTTAAATTGCCAATAGTATTGTTTTCATGTTGAGATAAATGTGCCTTTAAAAAGTTAGTGGTGGCAAAGCGATATTTACAAATTTCACATTCATGGGGCTTGGTAGGGCAATGGACAGAACTGTGACGTTTTAAAGGATAAAGACGATCGAATATCTTGCCGCACACTTCACAGGGAAAACTAGCACTTCGTTTATTGCTGTTATTGGGCCTAGAAAAATGTGTTTCTTAAGCATAATTAATTTTCTTATCAAAAATAAAAAATACTTACTTTTCTACTTCACCTATGCCGGTGTCTACAAAGTCAATATTTTTGGTGGAAATAACTGGTTTGGCAAAAAGATTCTTTTCCGTATTGTCGCTGCTGCAAAACAAAATGTGTTTGTTTTTTTATTAAAAGAGAAAAAGAGTTTTAAATATTTAGAATACATACTCCGAATCCTCGCTATTATTATTAAACCATTCACCATTTGTTTCAAACTCATCCATGGGTTCTTCAAATATTTTTGGTATTATTTCCAATTCCTCTTTAATAAATACATTGGGCTCTTTATCCTCATCAGTTTCTTTTTGATCTGTCGTTTTATTTTCTTCAAATTTAGGCTCAACCTCTTTGTCTTTGTTATTCAATTTATTCGCATGTTTCTTTCTATGCACTTTATAGTGAGCGGATAAAGAAGTTTTCTTTTCAAAAGATTTTGGACAATCCGGACACTGAAATGCAAAAATTTCTTTAGAGTCCGGTTCTTCCATATTCTCTTTGCTATCTTCATCATAATTTTCTTTGCTGTCCACAAATTCTTTAGTGTCAATAATTTCATTGGTTTCATTTTGATCACTACTAACGTCTGCACTGTTATTCTGTTCTATATTATGGGTTAATATCTGAGCTTTTAAAGACTTTTCAGCTGCAAAAGTTGTATTAGACGTTTCACACGGATATTCAGCTTTTTGCGTGTGCATCGCTTTGTGTCTTTTAAGGCGATAATAACTATTCAGCACTTTGCCACATTCTTTACAAGGGAAATTATTTATACGAATTTTAATTTTGTTTAATCTGGAAAAAAATATATTTAAAGTTAGATTTTATTAATTGGAGAATAAGGAAAGGAATGGAAGTACAATTAACTTCGATTTCTTTGAGGTGTTGCTACTCGGCAGAATTGCAGAAAAATGTATTTTAACGCTTTTAACCGGTCTTACTTTTTTACCCTGCCTTCAAATTCTCTTCATATCTTTTCTTAAAAAACGACGAGTCTTCTACACTATACTATACTCCTATCAATTAAAGAAGTAGCATATTGGTGGAATAGAGGACTTGTATGACCATAATAATTAACATAGATGAACGTAGTGCTTATCCTAGCATCAGGGAAGATTGAAAAATGGCGAGGGGTAGATGGAGTACATCCCCCAACCAGAATTATTCCAAAATAAAGATTTATTATGACTGTATGTTTCAAACATAAGCCGGGTAACTTCAGAGGAGATACTTTATTGAAGATGTAAATCCTCTTGCAGATATTGCTTAGCTCCAGACAAAGTTGAGTAATTTAACCTGGATATTCTACAAAGCTTTGCAAACTTCCTACAACCATACCAATCAGATTTCACTATTAAAGATTAACGAAAGTCAGTTCTGTCGTTTGTGTATGTAACGTATTAATTTGAACACCCAATTATATTATTATAAACCCAGTTTAGAAATTAAGTTTAAAAGCACTCTACACTTACTTCTCCGGGTGTGCCACTTTCAAGGGAGGTTTCTTCGCTGATCTTTCTTTAAGAACTGACAACTTTTCATTGATGGAATCTGTATCACTGTCACTTGCCAAAGGCTCCCAGTCATTTTCATGGTCTGATCTTATAGCCACTTCCAGTTCATCAGCATTTATTTCTCGTTCATAGCTGGCATCATCGTCCACCTCTTGTTTCATTTTAAAATTTGTCTCGTCCGTCAAGGGATCCAATGTCTTCTCCACCTTGGGCTCTGTCTCAAACACAGCAATGCCCAGTAAATCTTGTAAACGATTATTGGTTTCTATGCACAGCTGTTGGAATTTATAGCCAGTAAGCAATTTATCCACACACGGCTGGCATACTACAGTTGGGAATTGTGTATTACATTTAATATCAATTTGAGGCACAATGCTCTCCAACATCTCCAGTATTTTGTAATTCTCGTCTACATAATTGAACAGTTGATGGAAGAAATTGGAATCACTTAGGCAAGTACGGCATTTAGTTGATAAATCACTAGACATTTTGTTATGTTTAAACTGATTTCTATTAACACATTGCAACTTCAAACACTTAAAATCAATAATATTGTAAATTTATAAATTATAAAATTTTATTTTTTGTGGATATCAACAAAAAAAATTGCAGCTGTTCCTCTTTTTCTACGCATTTGTTGTAAAATGCTAATCACAATGGTTCAATAAGAATAACAGCATTATCGACAAACAGTCGGTAATGATCAGATTTGATAACATGTGTAGTAACAGCTGGGAAAAGCCATTCAACGTAATTTGATTCCTTAAAAGACCCTGTAGACTACACTATTAAAGCAACGTTTTTAGTATCAACGTAATTTCATAATTTTTATGTAAAAAAATGAATGTAACCCGATTTGTTAACAGAAAATTATTACAAAATACAGCTTTAAGTGCCTTTAGAACTACTACTTTCATAAGACTAGCTAGTCAAACCACTGCTAAAGATGAAACAATACAAAAGGACGATACTACCCATTTTGGCTTCCAGACTGTTCGAGCAGAAGAGAAACAACAAAAAGGTATTTAAGTTTAATTAAAAATAAATTGTGTATTAATAACTTTTTCTTAATAGTGCACAAAGTGTTTGAAGATGTAGCCAAATCCTACGACCTAATGAACGATATGATGTCTGTGGGTATTCATCGCCTGTGGAAGGATATGTTTATAGAGCGTTTAGGTCCTACACCTGGCACTCGTTTATTGGATATGGCAGGCGGTACTGGTGACATTACTTTTAGATATTTAAAATATTTACAAAATCAAGCCAATCCCTTTAATAAACAAAGCCATGTTACTGTATCGGATATCAATCAACATATGCTTGATGTGGGCGAGGAAAGAGCCAAACGCTTGGGACTTACTCAGGACAAATTGAAAAACATAACCATAGACTGGCAGTGCGCCAATGCAGAGGAATTACCTTTCAAAGACAATACCTATAATGCCTATACCATTGCCTTTGGCGTACGCAATTGTACTCACATAGATAAGGTTGTTTTAAAAGAATCTGTATATTATTTATACTTCGTTTAAACAAAGATTTAACTTCTACAGGTTTTACGTGAGGCTTATCGTGTTTTACAACCTGGCGGTCGTTTTATGTGTTTGGAATTTAGCCATTTGGAAAATGATACCATGCAATGGCTATATGATCAATATTCTTTTCAAGTTATACCTCCCATGGGCCAAATTTTAGCTGGCCAATGGCAACCATATCAATATTTGGTAGAAAGTATACGCAAGTTTCCTAAGCAAGAAGACTTTAAGCACATGATAGAAAAGGCTGGCTTCGAAATGGTACGATATGAGAATTTAACATTCGGTATTGTTAGTATACATTCGGGTTTTAAGTTATAAAAGTATTTATTTGCTTAATACATTTGTTTTGTTATTGTTTTTGATGAAAAAAGTAAATAAAAAGTGAATATTTTTAAAGAATTTTTGAAAACCTTGCATTTTGTACTCAAATTTAATCGTTGGAAAAAGCCTTACTCTGCTTTTTGATTTCTTTGTCCGTCCATTTGTTTAATAAATCGAACATTATTTGCTTTTAATCTTAGTGATAGGATTTCATATTTTTTAAACTTTTCTTAAGTTCTTTTATTTCATGTATCAGTTTAATTTTTATTTTATATTAATTTATTATACGCATAGTAATATACAGTTAAACATAAAATTAGTGGTTTTTTTATTTTTTTTTTGTAAATTCTAAACAACCATTAAAAACTGTAGCCTTAAAATTATAAGAAACAAAAAATTAAAATAAATATACATATGAACATTGATTACAAAAACTACAATAGTAAATAACACGAACATGACCAACAATTCCCAATACAAATAAGTTGCCGAAAATTTTTCTTGTAAGAAAACTTCATCAGGCATTCATGCTACTGCACTTTGATTGCTAAAGGATATGCGAAGAAATCAGACAGAGTTGCCTATTCAATGTAACCATTAATAATGTAATGTAATGCTGCAGGTAACTGAGACCTGCAAATGGGTCGGTCTTGACGATGCTGACGACTTCTACCTACTGTTACGTACTCACTCAGATATTTAGGTCATATTAGTGAAGGAATAGTCTTAAGGCAAATGTCCTTAAAACAAATATCAAAAAAATTGAAATATTTTAATCAACAGAAAAAACAGAAAAATTTGACAAAATAAACGCCTTCAGCTAAATTTGATGTATTATCATGATGCAAAACAGATTTCACGAGGTTAAATTCAAAGTAGTCTGGAGATGCCAGTGATGCTGATGGAAAAGAGGGCAATCAAGCTAGCTGTATATAATGCAGATTCTGATAGCCAGAGTCGCCAAAGCTAGTTGGAAAATTCACCTTAACTTCTTGGGTGCACACTCTACAAAAGCGTTTTGACCTCTACTATGCAGATAATAGCACTGATTTGTTGAAGATGAAGATTGATAGTCTAAATGGATTTTCAGAAGCTCTGAATGATTCCTGTATTAGAAGAAATTGAAAACCTCTTGGGTTCACAGCCACTTCTACCCTTTTAAAGTGACAAAACAGCTTCAATTCAAGTAGAGAAAAATTAAATTTTGAAATTAAACATGAAAACCGTTAAAAATAATCGAATTTTCACGATGATATTGGTACGCAAAGAGAATATCAGATTAATATTGAAAATAAATATTAAATTATGTTAAGAAATAAAGATTTTAAGCTCACTTCAAGCTGAAATCAATTTTTATAAGTTTCATTGTTTTTTTAAATAAAACTGTAATAAAAAAATAGAAATTTCTTTAAGTTGTATAATATTATTTAAAAATTAATTGTTTTTATAAGTATTTCTTTTTTTTATTATTAACTATTCTTTTTTTTTTTGTTGCTTCTAATAATAATAGTTTTGCTTTTTAATATGTTTTTTTTGTTAATTATTATTATTTTAATATTTATATGTATAGTGTTAAAGTTTTATTACTAAAATTTGTTTTTTTTTTTGTTTTGTTTTGATAATTTCTAAAGGGGATTTACAAAGTTATGTGATTTGTAAATGATGATGATGATGATTACATGTTATCTAATAAGTAATTATTATAATTAAATATTAATTATAATTTGCATTTTAAAATAGAATTCAAAAATAATAATAATTATTATTATTATATAATAAAGAATTCAACATTAAAACTATTAAAAACGAAATAAAAAAAAGAGAAAAGATAAATTAAATTAAAACAAAAAGTCCATAAATTAAGCGTTGTTTTGGTTATCTTAGGTGAAGTGTTGGTGTGTAGTTTAACAAACTATAAAAAAAAAATAAAATAAAATTTAACTGGAAACACTACACCTTTTTTCATTAATTTACTCTTATACATTAAATAGTTTATAGGTTTAGGGGGGGTGGTGGCTTAGGGGAAATTTGTATTTATTTTTCTTCTTTCAACAGGGAGGGGATAGTTAATCCAAGGGACCTTTCTTTACATTTATGGTTTATGATTTTATCTTATTTTTTTCTTCTTCTTGTAAGTGTATTAAATTTTGTTTTTTTTTTTTTGTAATTTTTTGTTTTGTTATATAAAAAAGAGAGTTTGTCTGTTTATTTATATTAACGGTGTTGGTAAGCTTTACTTAAGAGTTAACTTCTTCATGTTTTTCAGCATCAGACTTAAGATCTTGCATAAGCAATTCATGGCATGATTTTGGTATTAGAGTGCCTACAATTTTTTCGCCTTCGGTTGTTTTCATACGTATAACTTGCATTTTATTATTGGCATTACGCATAGCCAATATTTGTTCAACGCGAGACCACACCGATAATACCGAACCGGCTAAAACATAGTAGAGACGTTGTCGTAAACCCACCTGTTAATGAAAAAATAAAACAAAATATAAATAAAATCAAACTTTTTTTAAACATTTTCTGTATATATAGCCGGCAAACTATAGCTACCGACTTACCTCACATTCTGAACCCATATTAACATTACGGCAATTACCATTCCAGTAGGCATGCGAACAAGTATTAACCGAAGCATCATATTGTTGGGTCCAGTGTGGTTCAGCTTCTTCCATTTTGACTTTTTTATATTTCTTTTCAATTTCAGCCAACGATTCATGGCGTACTTGTAGGCCCGTATTGGGTCTATAAATTTGAAACATGATTTCTTTTTTGCTGGCTGTTTTATCTTTCTTTTTGTTATTCTGTTGATTTTGTAAAGTGATTGGTTGATCTATTTCTACTGCCAATATAGCGGTACGCTTGTTATTGCGTACTTGATGAGATAAATAGAAGCCTTCATGTTCGCTTATCAGATCGGCATATCTAATGGAATAAATTTAAAAACCAAAAACATTTTAAAACATACATTCCAAAAGAAAACAATTTTCTTTTAAAAGAAAACTTACTTGTCCATGGCCTCTTGCCAAATCATGCCTCTTTCAACACGTACGGTATGTAATTCGGTGGGTGCTTTGCCTGTAGCATGTTTACGTATGAAGCGTACCAATTTCACTCTGGTTACATTTTCTCCAGCGGCACCCAAATCTGTAATATAATAGGAGATACAAAATATTATTTCTTTCTTTTCTCAATTTCAATTTTTCTTTTTTTCTTCTACTCACCCAATATGCCCAAATCGAAACGTCCTCCCTTTTTGGCTTGATTTATAATGGCCGTTAGAGTATCGGTGAAATATTTAAATAAACGATTTTGTAATTCCACCGGCATACCTAAGATTCTATTTAAGAACTTGGATATATTATTGTAGTCTTTGTCTAAACTTAACACACCCGGATTTGTTTCGCTATTCACAATAATGCCTACGCCAACTAAGGCGCCAGCAACATCTTTAAAGAAATCACCACGATAATCGTTGGGTGGTGGTACTAAAGGCTGTTCATAGCCCATAATGGTTTTCATCACAGTTTCTAAGGCCGTGCGGCCATATTTATTATCGATATTGAACTGAGACAAGTCTCTGGTCTCTGTAGCTCTACGATCGCCATGTGTTAAGGCGCCAAGCGATTCCAAACGTTTGGCTACCGTCGAAGCAAAACGTCTTTCACCCGCCAAATCAGAGATTAAAAATATATATTCGGGAGCATTAACCTGATTGGAACGATGTGTACGACCAAATTGCTGTATAGCACGATCAGCTGACCAGGGCAGTTCCAGAGTGATATGGACACGTCTTCTTTGATTGCGTACACGGCGATCACTTTGCAATGATATACCACTGGAGGCTGCTTCGGAGATAATGGCCACATCTTTTTCGCCATCCATAAATCTTTGTTTTTCGGTGATATTTAAAGTTTCTAGAGGAACATCTTGCTCAGACCGTGATTCATATTGTATGGAACCATCGTCCGATTGCACCACTCTACCCTTACGACCTGTCATCTCAGCTACATTATCTGGACCACCCAATTCATCTATCAATTGATCCAAAGTATTGGGCGGCAAACGATCACCAAGTATCTCAATTTTACGTAAAAGTTCCTCTTTCATGGAGCAGGCTCTCTCTATGGCATCTTTCGGTGGGGGACCATAATTTAAACGCACACCATGTACACCTATTTGGGTAACAGTGCCTTTGAGCTCTTGTTTTTTCTGTAACAAGTCTTGGATTTTATCTTGTGTGCTTTGGGGGGCTTTCTTTTTGGGCGGTGATATTGTGGCGATGGAAACGGCGGAGGAGGTATTATTTATACTGTTAACATTATTATTGTTATTATTATTGTTGTTAATGTTTGTTGTAACAGCTGCAGATGATGATGATGACTCTTTCGCTTTGGTCTTCTTTTTCTTCTTCTTTTTAGCACGTGCCAACCAGGGATCCGTATCGGAATCCGAACCACTGCCGCCAAAAGGATTAAAATCGGAGGATTCATAACTGTCACTGTGATTGCCAGTATCCGATTCTTCTGATTCTGAATTGGACAATTTAAAATCGGATTCTTTACCCGATTCATTTTGGGAATCGTTATCGTCACTGTCCTGCCATGACTCATTGCGTGATTTTTTGCTGTTATGGTTATCGGCACGTGATGATTTACGTTTATTGGCGTTGGTTGTCGTTGAG
The DNA here is from genome assembly GCA_958299815.1 of Sarcophaga carnaria. NCBI lineage: Eukaryota > Metazoa > Arthropoda > Insecta > Diptera > Sarcophagidae > Sarcophaga > Sarcophaga carnaria. The sequence goes on from OY283149.1 coordinate 4,343,203, forward strand.
GAGGAGTGGGGTTCATCTTTAATTTTATTTTTGGCAGCTGTAACCTCAGCTATAATAGATTGTAATGTGGATTTTTTATCGTTTAGAGAGGAGGGGCCCGTCAAACCTAAAATGCGATTAATACGATTGCGATCGGGCGCAGGAAAATGTTTCTCCACCAACGATTGGAAAACACCTCTGGAATAGGTTTAAAAACAAAACAAAAATTAACAATTGCTTGTATTAGTGTTTGTTAAAGACAGCTGTTGGCTGTTACTTACTTGGCTGTTGAAACGAAATCAGTTAATTCACCATCCTCTCTTTCCAATTGTTCCAAAGTACGAGCCTCGCCCGTAGACTGTAAACCAATGACTACACATTTACCATATTTAATAGCTTCGCGGGCTATATGCACCACATGATTAACTTTGGCGGCTATACAAAGATATTTAAAAAATCTTTGATGTGAAGACCAAAACTGGCCCCACATCGTCTTTTTCATGCGACTTTCAGCATCGATTAATTCCGCTGCTTCAGTAAACTTTTGCATTGCCTCTACCCACTAAAATAATTAGAAAAAAATTAAAATAAAAATGTTCCAAAAAGTTTTGAAAATGATTTTCTGTTGAGTTTACCAAATCCACAGACTGGTCATAGACGCGGCGAAATTCCTTGGACAAGTTTACCTCTTCAATTTTGAAGGTAACACCATGAAAACTTAACTGTCTCGCTATATACATACCACGCAATTTCATATCCATGGCCACTATTTCCATAGCACCCACACCTCTACAAGAAATAAGAAAAACAACAAATTAGAGAATAAAAAGTGAGGTTAAGGCAGCTTTAGGTTTTTACCTTTTCTCTACGGCTGCTATAAAGTCATTGAATGTTGGGAATGCTGTGCCCTGGCCCCATAAACCCAAACGAACCATATAGGCCATATTTTTGGGTTCCGAAGCACCCGTAGCTGAGGCATATACCACTCTGGCTTTGGGTAATTTATTTTGTAATTCTAATACCGTTTGTCCCGTTTTAGTAGGCTTGCCTGAGCCTACAGGACATAAGTTTTTAGCCTTATGACATTCATCAAATACGATGAGACCTTCAAAGTCTTCACCGCACCATTGCAGTAACTGTTTAAGTCTTGATTTGTATTTGCCAGTCTTATTATTCGATTCACCAATTAAAGCAGAATAGGTACTAAATATGACACCTTTTTTGCAATTGTTGTTAACATCGGAATTGATTTTTGCATATTTAAACTAGATATCAAAAAAAAAAAATAAGAAAATTAATTAAAAATATACTGGAGATTGGAAAGAGATCAAGAGAGAGAGGGAAAGGTAAACATACTTTATTTAAGGCATGAACTTCTATTTTGCTAGCCCCTATATCGGATAGATCCCGTTCGGCATCATATTTTAAATCATTCGAAACTGAAATCCATAAAGCTTTCCTACGTCCCTTCATGTAATTCTCATAGATAATGCCAGCTATGGTACGACCTTTGCCCACACCAGCACCATCACCTATAAGGAAACCGGCACGACTGCCATCGGGCAAGAGATGATCATGGGCCTGGGAGGCATATGTAATGGATTCCAATTGCAAAGCACTCAATTGGCCGCTTTGTATGGTATCTTGAGGTATGGACAAATCATAATAAACGTCGCAGGGTTCGACTGATGATAGTGAAGCGGTTTCTACCACAGGATCAGGATGCTTTTTACCCAATTTTACTAAAAAAACAAAATAAAACAAAATTAAATTAAGTAAACTAACTGTATGCATTTAAACAATATAAAATGGAGAGAAAAAAACCTACATTTAGCTGGCCAATATTCGGCATAGGTTTCGGCTACACCCATTTCTTCATAGTCTACCTCATCTTCTTCGGTCTGCATCATAGGTGTGGTAACCTATTAAATTAAAAAACAATACAAATAAATAGTAGATTAAAATCAGTTTTATTTTTTATATTTCAAGCAAATCTTACCTTCATTGGCTGCATGAGGAGCTGCGATAATAATTGATTTGGTATGCCGCTGGTTAAAAATTGTGGATTTGCTGCGACTAAGGCTTGTATTTTTTGCAAAACCGTTGAATTCACTTTGGACTGGGTTGAGAGACCAGAATTGGCCGTATTGGTGGAAGACGGTGAATCATAACCCAAGCCCATGCTCACTTTATGGTAAAACACACAAAAAAAAAAACCGGAAAAAGAAAAATAAAACAAAAAAAAAAAAAAGAAGAGCGAAAATACCCGAGGATAAATAGTGTATTCATATGATAGAAAATTCGACTTACAATGCTAAGATAATAATTTATAACCAAAAAATAAAGAAATACAAAAATAGATACTGAAAGCATAATGGACTACAAATAAAGTTAATAAAAAATAAATAAACTCCGTTCGAAAACGATGTAATTTCAGAACTAATGATCACTAATATCACTGATCTTAGAAAGTTTCTTTTTAGAATCCATGAACGAAAAAAAAAAAAAATAAAATTCATACATGGAAAAATATTCGCCTAATGGGTGAGGTAATGGAGGACATAATATTGACAAGGAAGCCCCCCCCCCACCCCACTGGCAAAAACCTTTTCATAAGAGCCTATCATGTCATAATGATATGCAGAAGACTTGAGGGAAAGTTTTTGGCATGCAACTAAAAAAATATGCATGAGATGTATATCATGATGCGTTCAGGCTAATCATAATTTTGAACAGTGGTAAAATGAATTTAAGAACATTAAAAACAGATCAGATGATGTTGTATAGCCAGATACAAAGACTGGCATGCGTTTGTATAATCGAAAACCTTTTCTACAGCTGTGCTGGAAGCTGCGTTGGCAAATCATGAGGGAAATATAGATATTATAGGGATCCATCGCACCATAAAGATTATATGTCGAATAGAATCGAATCGATTGGCCATAGGCATTCTTAATTCAGGTATATCCTAGTCTAACTTAAGCTAATGTCTTGTTATTTATTATTATATAAGCTAGTAATAGAGAGAAGGAAAAATTTATTCTTGAGTAAATCACATCGTTCTCGAATGGTTGCATAGAAGAAAAATCTGTTGTTCGTATAAATTGTTGAGAAAATGTTTGTCTTGTTGTATGGGTATGGTGATGATGGCTTTCTAAGATACGTTTTAAACAAAAAGTATTTCAAAGCAAATAAAATAAATTGAGTTGAAGTAACAAAGAGTAAGTAAATGTTGGCGGTGTTTGGTGGGTTATCGTATTTGTGAATACGCTTGTGGTGGTTTATTGGGTATGGTTGTTGTGTGGGTATGGTGATGATGGCTTTCTAAGATACGTTTTAAACAAAAAGTATTTCAAAGCAAATAAAATAAATTGAGTTGAAGTAACAAAGAGTAAGTAAATGTTGGCGGTGTTTGGTGGGTTATCGAATTTGTGAATACGGTTGTGGTGGTGTTTATTGGGTATTGGGTTTAATTTTAATTTAAACTATTACACAACAACAAAAGAAAAGAAAGAAAATACAAAAAATTATACTTATTAACAAAAAACACAATCGTATTTTGCTATTTGGACTGAAGCATCTTATTAATTGGAGTGAAGAATTATGGTATAAAGATGGAAGAAAAAGAAATTTTTTGGTTGTTACCAACATTACTCGACTTACTCTGCGCCAATAAAGACGCTGCCATATTAAAATTCGATGAGGCTTGATAATACGACGATGCGTTTGGGGAGGCTTGATTTGAGCTATTTGCTACTGTTGAATTTGCCAAAGTATTTGAAGTTGTTGTCATACTAGTATTGCTAACGTTTAAAGATGATGATAAGCCGCCACCACCACTACCTGGTGGCGTAGTTAGTGACATTAGAGGATTAATTGTAGTTGAATTTGTTGTTAAGCCACCAGCAGCTGCTAGAGCTGCCATACCCATTAGTTGGCTAGTATTGAAATGACCCATACCCAGTTGGGCATATGCATTCGTTGGCGTTTGTCCTTTAGCGGCTGCAACAGCAGCAGCATTCGAACTACTGGGATAGGCAGCTGACATTCCAACTGTTTTCATTTCAATTTCAATTTTTTTTTTTTGGTTTGTAATTCATTCGATATTTGGAATTTGTTTAGCAGTTTTTCAATAACACAATAACAATAATAACAATAATTTATAGAAGCAAGTTAGTAAATATTAGTAGTAGAAGTTGCATAATTTATAAGTAAATATTTAATTTAATAACGTATTATAATATGTACTGTTATATAAACAATAGATTTAAAACTGTTTTAAAGTGATTATGAACTTACCCGATGATGACGTATTCGTTTTTTTTGGCATTGTGTTATGATTTGTTGTTGCAGTGGCTGCTGTTCTTGGCTGATTTGATATTAGTAAAGAATTATTATTGCTTTGGGCCTGTTTTGTTATGCTGTTGTTTTTAGCGTATATGACAGCTGTTTGTAAATCCCGACCACCACCTGGAATTGAAGCAAACATTTTAAAAGAAAATTCATTTTTAAAACAATGTTTGATGTTAAAACTAAAAGAAATTTAAATTTCTATATTTAAAAACCCTACTTATATGGGCCATATGGCTCTAATCCTTATCAACATAAGCGACAGTCATTGTCATCTTCTAAGCCGCTTATTCTAAGATGTTAGTAAAGATCCCCGGGAGATCCCCTAAAGAGATTAGATGCGACAAAGTACACGCTGCTTGTGGAAGAAGGGTCTACAAGTTGCTGAGAGTGGAAATCTTTGTAGATTACTGGACAATGCGAATAAAATAACAAATTATTGGAAATTTAAGTCGGAAGGATTCTTGACAAGATGACAATGATAGTTGAAGTGTTGTGACTAGTAATTGACATAATTCGATTGCACATCTCATATTAATAAATATGTTGGCTAAAGGATATAGCTTGAGGAGCTCTGTAGGGAGTTCTTCCTATTGACGTTGTCATGATGCATCCCGTTATTGAAAATAACGTCCAAAATTAAAGTGTACTACTTTGCCAATTTGGTGGGGGTTGTAGGTTCGATTTCCACCAGAGGCTTAATTACTGCATTCATAATAAATAAAGTAGAGTTTGTAACTAATAACTTAAAAAATTTATTTTCTTTTATGGTTTTTTGTTATTTTAATCAAACACACAAAACGGTTTAATACGCCCTTTATTTTCTCATAGAAAAACTATTTTTTTATTTAATTAAATATTTTTTAAGTTCGAATTGATAAAATAGTAAAGTCAACAACCTGAAACCCTGTCATTACGCATACAACGCCTTGACATTGTACGTTAAGACCGCTGTTTAGGTATTAAAAAAAGAAACGAAAATAAATATTGAGTTGCTACAGTGTTTTGTTTTGTATTAAAAAATCTCTTTTGCACTGCATATAATTTTCTCCTTTTTGTGCCCCTAATTTTAGAAAATTTGCTAAAAAAAATCTCTTTATTATTACAGAGAAAAAAAATGCCCTCCCTCTCTTAGCAAAATAAATAAAAAAATGAGTGTATAAAGCGTTTAATTTTTTCTGTTATGTTTTGTTTATAAAAGAGAGTAAAAGGAAAAAACGTGCTTTATTTAAAATAGAAGGTGGCCGGCCGTATATGCGGGTAGTGTATTTGTATTTCTTTTTTTTTTTCTTCTAAATTTAGTACCACAGCAACAAAATAGATTTAAAAAAAGCACGTGGTCAACCAACAAGTTTTCCTTTTTTGTTTTTGTTTTAATATGTTTACTTTTCGTGTTGTAATTTACATACTTACACACATAGTATATATTTAGATTAGCTTTGTTTCTCCTATAGAGGGGGAGAGGTGATTGTTTATGTACACACATATTTTAAAAGTAACAAAAAGTAAATGCATTTGTATGAAGAATTAATAAAATGTTTGGTTTTAATTAATTCACATAATATTTAATACATTTTATTGTTGCTAAACATATTGAACAAAAACTAATAGTTTGGAAACATTTACATAGTTGGTCACATTAATCTTTTATGCCAGTGTGATGTACAATTACGTATTATATTATGTGTGTTTATTATCAAAGTTTTTATTTTTATCTCTCTCTTTCTAGCTTTTAGCTCTCTTTTTTTGCATACAAATACTGATAAGAATATTGTTTGGGATTTCAATAGTCGTGTTAATAATAACCAAGGAAGGGGGAATTTTAAAAATATGTATGAAAGATTAAACAATAAAATGTATTAAAAAGGAAACAAAAATATTCAAAACACGTGGTTGTTCTAATAACCGGCAAATAAAATGTACAAATACAGACCACAGATAATTAATTACCAAAAAAAAAAGAGAGACAAAATATTTCTAGTAAATGAGTCATTTACATTTGTTTTTTCTCTTCTTTTTTATAAGCATACACAATTTTTATATTACTTAATTATGGAGTAATTGAATTAATGGCAATAATTCCTAATTAAATTAATAACATATAATGTTATTATATTATAATATCATGTATTAGTATTAGTGTATGAATATCAAATTTTTTTAGCGTTAACAACACTGATATAGTATATCCACTTCGATTTTACAATAAACAACGTAACGGTTGTCTCCTGTAGAACATACTGAGAGGAGAAAGGCTTGCATTAAAACAACACACAAAAATATATTTTGTTGGTGTTAAAATAAACAACATAACTTACTGCTGTGTCCGGTATGTATAGCATACTGAAAGTAACGACTTGAATAAAAAAAAACGGAGAAGTAGATAGATTATTTTAATAAACAACTTAACTGTTGTTCCCTCTATAGTAAACTGAGGGCCAGACTTGTATGAAAAGAAAAATACTGAAAGATATCTCCTTGGTTTTAAAATAAACAACTGAATGGTTGTTTCTTGTGTAACATACTGAGAACAAGACTTGCATTAGAGCAATGATACTGGGTGATAGTCCTTCCTTGGTATTTCAAACAAACAATTTAACTGTTGTCTACTGTATAGCATACTGATGGGAGCAGCTCTTGCATAAAAATAACAACAACGAGAGATATCTCCATGGTTTTCAAAATAAACAATTTATGTTGTCACCCGCAATGAGAGCAAAAAAAAAACAATCTTCTAACATTGAAGCATTGGAAAACCAACATTCGTAGAGTTATTGCCGAGATATCGCTCAAAATGTGCAGAAACTTAGTCGAAAACTGTCTCAACCAATCGTATATAAAGCCAAGAATGTGCCCAGCGTTCTAATGAAATAAAAAGTTCATTGAAATCAAACCTTTATGTGTGTGTTCCATTAAGATTTGCAAAAAAATGTGATTTTCTAACTAAACGATTGAAAACAAACCATGTGTGTAAATATTTTTAAATAATTCTCATGTGATACAGGCATACATATATACATAAGCTTATTTTAGTTGAAATTTAGCATATCTTACTTAATATGGTCAAAGAAAATATATTTAAATGGCCAAACAAAAAAAAAAAAAAACAAAATTTATATTAATATTGTGTATGAATGACTAACAAAAACAAAAAGGAAAAAAAAAACCAATTTTTAATAAATCTCTTCATCCATTGAAACTGAAAGTTCTTACTGAAAAAAATATCAAGTTTTTGTTTAGTTTTTTTTTTTTGACATAAAAAGGCACACTGGCACACATCATTATTAGTATTATGAATGCAAAACTGGTTTCTGCTTTTTTTTTAATTTAATTAAATATAAATACATAAACATTATTTAAACATTAGCAAAGTAATGCGATAAGTAATCATAAGACTGACTTGGCTGACTAAATGGTTTGGGGTTCTACTCTATTTGCTTTGGTTTAAAAGGGGCGACACAAAACATTTGTTTACATACATACAGACAAACTCTTAAAAAGATGCGTTAAAATGTACTCTTCTCTACTATTTATTCTATTCCCGTGCTTATTCGATTTATAAATCGAAATCGCATCGTCTTGTAAAATAGATTCTGTAGTTCAAACTTCTCCTACCGCCCTCGATCTCTCATCGCATACTGCGTTGAACAATGAGAGAGTGCTTGAGTTCCTCTGATGCTTAGCGCCGACTTCGCATGATTCTTTTAAAAACAATTTCAAAACCAGCAGCGTGAAAGTTTAATAAATGTTAGTGGGTTCGATTTAATGTCAAGCAAAGATAGCTCAGGACGAGGAGGGGAGAGTCAAAAGAAAAAAGTTCCCATCTATCCAGAGACGGATTTTGGCCTCTGCAGAAGTTATTAGCAGGTGAGCGTGTTCTCTCCGCTACAGATACAGATCATCCAAGGCCCTGGTGAGTTTTCAGGCTAGGATCTGCCAACGTCCATAACAAACTATTGCTTGATAGTTTAACAGATTTTGTAAGGGGATTGGAATTTATTTGTGACCAGCAAAAAAAAATAAAAGTTTACCACAAAATTTCAAAGGCATTAGATTAAGGGAATTGCGACAGTTACTAACCAGTTCCAATTTGAAGTTTGCCTCTTGACTGTCAGAGAAAATAGAAGAAAATCCCACAATGAGGATCAGTTCTATAGTAAACTGAGAGACGAAGAGATACACCATAAGAATAAACCTACTTTGTCCTCGAAGTAGACTACGTACGTAGACTTTCAACGAATCGCTGTCAGAGGAAAAGTAATCCTTACTTGGAATTCTAAAGTGAAATTCCCTATCCAAACTATATTTAAATGAGATATAGTACTCAGAGGGAATAATTTATCAATTTGACAGACTATTGCGACAATTGTGGCTTAATAATTAAGGTAAGTAATTTAGTGGAAGTCAATTCTAGCAAAAGCCTCCGTAGAGGCTATGCCTAGCGCACGCACTTGTAATCCGTAGCTGGTTTATACACAACACCGCAGAGATATCTTGCATCGAAATCTCTGGGTGACAACCTTAGATATCTCAATCTGTTAAACGGGATACGAGGAACATATAATAAAATGAGGTTATGAGGGATATCAACGCTTTATTTAGTTATAATGTGAACCAGGCTTACTTTCACAGTGGCAGCAACATCTCTGAGGCTCCGAGAGCTTCTTATTCTCAAGCACCTTATACAACAGGTTTCTTCTTATGTGGACTAAGAGGTTTTGTTTTTTTAACTTTTAAAGACTTTCAAATCATATTATAATGCGTATGAACATAATCCCTGTACACACACCTCCCCCTCCTTTCTTGCTATCACTTAATTTTAACAATTATGTATATGCTCAATAATCTATTTTCGAATTAAGGACATAGGGCTGCATTCTAAGAGACAAATGACACTCAAGTATAATGAGTTCGAAATGTACGAAACATGCCATAGAATTAGAGGCGCACATACTTATATATTCTCCAAGTGGTAGGTGGCGATAAGAGGAGAAGGCGCAAACGGAGATGGAGATGAAGGTATGTATTAATTTAAAAGGTGAAGCTGGTGGATGGTGACAGTGGTGGCGGTGGCGGTGAAGTAAACTAAAGCCAAAGCAAATCATAACTAAAATGAGATACAATATTGGTTTGTGAAACAATATTACGACACAATACACATGATATCACACACAGGCACAAAGGAGGATGGACAGACGTCTTGTATTAGAATGGTAATAGGAAAACAACAATATAACCAGCGAGCGAGCGACCAACCGAGCGACACATAAGCAAGTTTTAGGGGGCACAAAAGTACCGATTTCTATGTACTCGATAAGTTGGCATGCAGTACAACAACCAGAATATATATTATATGTACATATACATACATACATACATACATATTGAGAGAACATAATATATTAATAAGTATTAACAACGCCACCACAAATTATACGTCCAGTTCATCCATATAAGCACAACTCAATTCCCAGTTTGTTTACATACATACTTTAGATAACTACGAATTTATGTATGTATGTATGCATGCATGTGTGTATGTATGGCTAAGTATCTATCGTATATCGTTGTTATTGCAATTATAATGAGCAATATGGTACATAAAATATAATGAATTTTATGATAGCGTCATCTGTATATATGAATATTATATATACAGATGTACTATGTAGCAAATGTATGTATGTATGTATATACATACATATATGCCATACATCAACAATATGGTTTATATAATAAGATTTCGTATTACGAAAATTGACCATTACATATGTACATAAACACATACATACATATGTACGCACATACATATGTACAATGGGAGGACAAATTTAATTAGGATGTCCCAACCAAAATCACAACAACATCATTAGAAAATAAAAATCCAGGATTATTATATCATAAGATGAGCCCCATATATCGGAATATTTATTTAGTGGCAAAAGGTTGTCATCATCATCTGAAGTGCCATTTATTTATTAAAAAGTGTGGCACTTACATACAAGTGTCAATCATTTAACAACCAAAAAAAACCTCTTAGAAGTCATCGTGTTTGAACCCAAATATAAAGCCTAATTCACGCTATGGAATCCAACAAAAGCTGGTAGTCCTATTCCCATTGTCTAACTGATTCAGCTTGCCTAGACAGTTATATACCATTCTTGAATCAATATTTTAGTAAAAAAGTCCTCGGATGGCGGCCTGACAGTCACATAGTATTGCGATAACGTATTCCTCTTCTGCCATGGATTCCAAGTACATCACACTGGAACGAACCACGCTGGTAATTCTATTCTAGTCCTAATGAATTCGGTTTGCCTAGATAGTTCCATACTATTTTTTAAAGCCCACGGATGGCGGCCTGACATTCAGCTGGTTGGTATTGCGATAACATAACCTTTTTCCGCTTGAAAAATATCCTCGCACCGCTGCTTTACTATCTTTCTTTGACCTCTCCGTAACTACAGAATGGTCCCAAATAGCGCTAAGGAGTTAATTCGGAGTTCAAATTCGTTGTGGCAAAGGGAAATAATCGATCACACACTGTGCGTACCATCTGGAATTCTTAGGAAGTCACGATTTTTGCTATGCTCCAAATAAGAACCTCAACTAGAACACACACATTTAGTTGCCTTTGTCAATGTCCTTGCGCTTAAGGAAAAAACGGTAAGCCTTTAAAAGGGACACCCTATTTTTTCGCTGTTTCAACAAAAGCCTACGAATGTTCAGGTGAATTATCGTTATCGCAGACATCATCATTATCATAATAATATACGAAGAAATTGAATTGACCAACTACATACTTATGTATGTATACATATGTACATACATACATACATAAATGTACATATGAATATATGCATACATACATATGTATGTTTATGAGCATTTCTCTGTGCGTGTTTATTAAGCAGCCAAAATATCCGTGAGGCTGTAGGCGTAGATTTTGCTGTTCGAAAATATTCGAATAACATTCTCAAGGTGAAAATAAATTAAGGACTAGAGACGGATTAAACGCTCTAATCAAAGCGAAGCTGGAAGATGATTCGCATGACAGATCATCTCGCAAAAATGAAAAGTTGCGACCTGTCCTGACGGCGTTCACTTTAACTGTGGAATTTCACGTTGTATGCATATTCCTACTGCAATACCGCAACTCGTAGAAATCCCTTTTTTTCCATTTTCATCCTTTCTTCGAAAACTAAAAACTAAGACGTTCCCAGTAAACCAAGTTCGCGGATGGTAAGGTCTATGCCGTCTTGCATTAGAGAAGCTCCAATGTTTTCACTCATTACTGAGGAAAAGGGCCTCAAATGAACAAGTCATCAGCGTGAACTCTACTGCTCACCTTCGTTGATTTCGAACAAAATTTTAATTATGACGGCTAACCATACAAGAGACGATAGAACACCATCACCCCAAAGGACTAGCCACCTCTCCTATGCACAAATCTACTGAGGTTAGACACTAACAAAGATTCAGTCCGGAGATATAGTATGTATCTCCACCCCCAAGTGGCACAACAGCGCATTGATGGTTAAACCAGAGTCTAAGTCTAACAGCATTAAAAAGCTCTCAAAAAGCCAATGAAGGCAACTCATGTAGCCCTGTCTCAGTGAATTTTCTCTTCAGAAAGGCGTGTTAAGCGGTAGATAACTTGAGTTTCAACATTCTTAAGGATGTTGTGCCTATCTATCATTATCTTGAGCATGTTCGAAACAAAGCTCTTCAGAATTGCTTGCATTTTTTTTTGTTGTTTTATTGACGTTTAGGTTTTAAAGTGCATTTCATTCATATTCAAGACATACAATAGATTTATTAGGACTTTAAATTATAAATCACACCCTTTCCTAATTGACTCAACTCCTACTTTTGTTCTCAATTAATTTCTATTGCTCTTCTACAGCTCTCCTCTTAGCTTATGCTCTTCTCTCTCTCTCTCTCTCTCTCTCTCTCTGTCTCTCTCTGGTATATATTGTACAATGAATGCTCAAATAACCCTTATTATGGCGATTATTAAACGTTCTGTGTGTAATCTGCAGTAATGTATGTTTTGTTCCTATTTCCACCATCATCGCTCTACACTACCACCACACACACAGTATTTATTGGCATTCGAGGAATAAAGAATTTCGAAATGAACAAACAATCAACCAACTGCCCATTTTATTATGTATGTGAGTGGTGGGGATGGCGGTGGAGATGGTGGTGCTGGTTGTATAGCCAGTGTTTGTATTTTGGTAAACAATTGTTACACACTGTGTTTGTGGCCTTTTTCTTACTCCTCAACTCTCTGAATTCCCTTCTGTTTGTATCATCCTGGCCTTTACACCACGGATTGTACGTAAATAATTACATTTGCATAATTATGAATCTATTGGAAAATGTTTAAACAATAACGTGAACGAAACGGACACGGTCGATCGGTAAGTTAACCCAACCAACACAGTACAGCCAGCCAAAGCAGTCCAGCGCAGCGCAATTGTCATTAAGTATGATTTCTATTGAATACATAAATTAAATGAATTTAGAGGAGTGACAGTAGAAATAGGGCTGAAGAACATAAGTACCAAAAACTAACATAGGCCCTCTCTAAAACAGTAAATAGTTTCAAACAGTGTTGGGTTCCTTTACAAGCCAAATGAAAGTGCATTTTAGTTGAAATTACTGTGGAAGTGAGTAAAGCAAAGCAGGCTTTACTGTGTGTACGTACATATATACAATTATACATAAAAGTTTGGCCATAACTGCAGTTATATTAGTGGCAACGTTAAAGATGTAGACATACATAACTGTAAGGGAGTTATACTAAACAGCAATGCAAGTTTTGTTTTTGTTACGCTAAAGATTTATTCAAAACCGTACCGTACACCATGGCTGGCGTAACTGTCCTTTGGTGTAACGAAATTTTAAAACTTTCCAAGACACCAAATTTTATGCTTTAGATGGGACGGCTGCTTCTGCCCAATACATAATTAATGGGCATACCAAGAAGCACTGACTGTTAGACACTTTTAAGGCTTGTCGTAGTTTATAAAACTTTTTTAAATATAACTAGTCTTGGAAGGAAGCTTTCCACATCAACTTCAAGCCACTGACAACGAAAAGTAGTTTCTTACATAAGTGACCATCATACAAACAAATTATGTCAGGCTCTGATGCAAGCAATTAGAAAGGATCGTATGCCCAAAGTCAAAGAATCTCACTTCAGACGGACAGTTTCTTTAGGGATATGAAGAATGTACGTTCTAGAACATTGAGTAAAATAATGTCACTATCTTCTCCTCAAACTCGCAACTTCTGCAGAAATAACGTGAATGGACACCTAGCCGATGGGTATGCCTTTTTATGGCGCAATGTATAGTAAGAACAGCGACCACGCATTAAATCTTCATTTAAGAGAGAAATTTCAGCTGTTTCGTTTTCTCAGCTAAACCTACCCAGAAAGTGTTAGCCATGGAGTGGTATTTATACATTTTTGCCTTGTCTTATAGTGTCCAAGGACCCCTGTACTTGTTGAATAGCATAGAGAGTTGCCCAGCTTAGTAGACATTCTGGTCTATTCATTACAAAAAACTGTTTCTAGTTATGTTCCAAATGAGGCGAAACATAACTTATATTTCTTATTTTCAGCCTCGTAGTGGCTAAGGGACCCTCCTTATGCTTGAATCATATAGAAATAGCGAAGAAAAAAAAACGGAATTCAAGAGATCAATCTAGATCGTTTTAATGAGAAGGAGTATATTGCTAAACTTTAATTCCAGAATCCCTAACAGTTAACATGCTTAATTTTAAGTCCACATTTTGCTGGAAATATATTGGAGTTAGTTTCAGAAACCAGTTTGCATATTATGGAGCTAAAATTGAATTATTTTTTCTAAACGTTGTTCTAGACGCACTAAGTTATGTCAAGTTCGAGAATTTAAATGTAATGATGACTAGAGTAGCCGTTTTTCTTTTTTTCTAGTAAGTCACCAACAACTTTTATTTCCGGAAACAGTCTTGAGGAATAATTTACACTCTTAACAGAGAACAATGTGATGAAATCAATAGTTTTGTATAAAAGTAAAGTAAACTTTTAATAAATTCCAAAGTTTCGAAATTCCCATAATTCATAGGGTTAACACAACAACAAACAAATATGAATACGTTGAATTGACAGACTTTCATTTTAATTACCCCATCTTCCTCAAAAGAGCAGGGATGATGGGTGGATGGTCTTCCTTCGTATTCATTTTATATAAAATTTTATAAATTCAAGAAAAACTTTAATTTTTTTGATAATTTCCAACAACCAATGAATGCGTTTCAGTTTAATGGGAGTGCATACAATGCAGAGGGAAGAGAAATAGACATGGGACACGGAACATGAAGAAGGAGGAGTATTGATTGTGGAGTTTTGGAACACAGAATAAAAGTTTTTCGTAAACTAGGAAAACAATTTTCATGCAAATAAATAATGGTAAATGGATACTAAAAACCAGCCCCAGGGAGAGAGAGAGAAAGAGAGAGAGAAAGAGAGAGAGAGTAGAAGAGTTGAGTCGTTGCCATATACAAGAATAAAAAACAATTCTTTAAGGGGTTGGTATTTAAAAATTAAAATTTTAAACTTTTTTTCATTAAGGACGAACGACTGTTGTTTTTCTGTCCTGCAGATTTCTTGGGTTTTAATAAATTTAATTTAATATTTTCTTTCTTTTTTCTTTACAGAGAATAAGGAAATCATTTTTTAAATGGTTTGAAAAGCTAATCTAGAATTCTAACTTACCTGGTACTTCTATTTTGTCGGGGTCTTCATCATCATCAAAGTCTGAACCGGAATCTTCATCAATATCGTCATCCGCGACTAAATCAATATTTGAACGTTTTGTGGAAGTCTGAAAGTAGAAATTGGAGAAAATAAATCAAAATTAATGTTATAAAGTAAAAAATACAAAAAGAGATAAGTTATAGACGAAAAACCTCTTTAGCCGAAACAGATGTTTACGAGGTTGAGAAGCTTTCTCAAGTAGTTTGCTATCTAACCAAGCCATTTGCTATCGAATGACTAAAGTATAAAAACACATAGGCGTAGGGCATTATTGGACAATAACTTTACGTTAGGAATGTTGAAACTCTCTCTTTAACTCTTGTTATCGAAAAAATTTCGATAATTAAAATTTCTTATCGACTAAATTTCGATTATTTAAATTGTTTATCGAATGTTATTCGATAGTTAAAATTTTTCGTAACAAATTTTTTAATAATTAAGTTTTTCTATAGTAGCTTTAGCGAAAGTTTATCGATATTCAATTATATTTTTCGATAACTAATCATTTTTATAGAAAGCCTTTCAATAGTTAAAATATTTGTAACAAATTTATCGATAATTACACTTTTGTATAGAATCTATCGAATATTTATTGACAAGTAAATGTTTCATAAAATATTTTTCGATAACTAAAACTTAAAAAAAACTTTCGACAATCGATTTTTTTTTTAATTTTTTATAACAAATTTATCCATAATTAAGTTTTTGTATAAAATTTTATCGATAATTAGTTTTATAACTAATTATATACATATTATACTTATTTTTCAATAACTAAATTTCTTTATAGATTTACCGATAACTACAATTTGTTATAGAATTTGATTATAGAATTATTAATTTTTTTTTTTTTTGAAAACTATTCGATTAATTTTTTTATAGCAATTTTATCGATTAAAATTTTTCGAAAATTATTTTTTAGTTATTCAAATCTATCTATATTCTTGAAAATTTTTCGATAATTAAAATTGATCAATTATTAAAATTTGTAGGTTATTAAAATTGATCGGTTAATATATATATTTATATATATATTTATTATTTTAATTTTTCGGATCTAATTTTTTTTTATCGATATACATATTTCGATATTTCAAAATTTTTATAGGAATTTTTTGATTGGATTTCGATAATAATGATTTCCATAGAAGCTTTTCATCTTTATAGAACTATTTTGATCATTTTTTATTGAAAACACTATTTTATCAACCATTATTATTTCGAAATACATTTTTACGAAAACAATTTTTCAAGCATCAACTAAAAGACGAATAAATATTTGAACTTAACAGAATATACGTTATCTTATTAAATTTTTCCTAATCTTTGCTTGAATTCTTTTTAAATCTACCCAATTAAAAGATTTTCTATAACATTAAAAGGAAAAAAGAATCCTGTACTATATGTATATGCATGTGGTTGAGTATTTACAAAATCAATATTTTCGAATAGACAACACTTGCAACACACAGCTACCACATACAAGCTGACAGCAACAGCATTTTTCTCACGTTTCTTTTTTATAAAAGAAAAAAAAACACCGTCAACTGTTCTTTGAACTTTATCATGTTGAATTGATAATTAAACTTTTAATTTAATATTTAAATAGTATATACATATTTAAATTGCTTACTTTTATTTAAACAATTTTAATTTCTTTTTTTTTAATATGTTTTTAATCCTTTTTCTTCAACTGTTTAAAATCAAAATTTCTTTTTAGTGATGGGTTGTGAATGGCGGGCGAGATGGATGTCTTTACAATACCTATAGCACTTTATAACTGGCAATGTTAGTATAGCGGTAAATATGGTGGAGCTCAGCTCTTAAAATAATTTTACAATGGCAACACAACGAAATAACAACACCAATAATAAATATAGACACTTTTAGTAGACTGGAAGCAGAGCAGCAGCCCGAAACATAAAGGAAAAAATACAACATACACACACACACAAATTAAACTTATACAGCTATTTTACATACATGCACACATCCATACGTACATACTTCTACGTGGTAGAAGGGTATATAACAAAAGCAAAACAAATAATGAAAGCATATAACGGAATATCATCTAAGTTTGTGCTTTTACTGCACTTACATACATACATATACATATGTACATACATACATACATATGTACGTCCATACATAATAGAAATATATGAGTATAGCTATAGTTATAGCAGGTTTTAACTGACTAGATGACTACCAGCCAGCCAGGTTGTATTCATATTGTTTTTGTTTTCATTGCCCTTCTTTTTAATGCATATGTACGTATGTGTGTATGTATGTGAAGAACGAACCAAAACAACAACTTTTTAAAGGAATTGTTAGTTAAAACAGTACTGAGATGAAAGAGTAATTGCGGAAATTGTGCATGGGTGGTGAGCCTATGACGTTGTGTGCGTGTATGTGTGTGCGAGAGAGGCTCTAGTAATTATAAATGATAAAATGGAAATTTATAAGTTGCCAGATTATTAATAAATATAAAAAGCGATTTATTAAAAAAAATTGGAGTTAATTGTTTAAAAAAAAGTTTAAAAAAATTTTTATTATAAACAATCCATAGTCATAACAGTAGATAGAACAAAGGACATCCAATGGTTCTGATAAGTTATATGTAAATGATTTGCAGCTCTACCTAGAGTATTTAACACCTAGTGTTGTCTTTCCAACATTAAAATCCATTATGTGCTAATTTCAGTTGAAATAGAAACAAATATTTACGCAAACGTGTTAGGAATAAAAACAAAAAATAATAAAAATAAAAATAATTCCTTTAAATCTTTACAAATTAATTTCGTAAAAAAATAATTCCTTTTAACTAAATATTAACATCTGGCAACACAGCAAAGCCAAAGCAAATTTTACGAAAAATCATTTGCATACCCTCTCTCTTACTACATACACAAAAAAAACAGAAACAAATAAAAAGAAAGAGTACCCATAGGAGAAGCAACAGCAACCAACCCCTTTTAACTGATATCAAGTTTTTGCAATGAAAACAGGACACACATAAGCAAATGCACAACACTCACTTATAGATACATGGATTGTATACAAACAATCTACAACAGCAACATACAAAAGTAAACTTTATAACGGCAATATACAGACTGTTGTACGTATGTATGCATGTATGTAATAAGCATTGGTAAATGTATACAATGGGCCCTGTATGTATGTAAAATATGAGAAATCATATAAACATTCTCTCTCGCTCTCTCCACCCTCTATATTTTCACAGTCATTGTATTGGCATTTCAATGGAAAATAAACAAACAGAAAAAGAAAAATTATACCGTTCTGTATAACTTTAAAAACATGGGTACTGGACTAGAAGTGAATGCATGATGTTTGCCTTTAACAGAAGGGAAACAAACTGTTGTTGGTTGGGAATATAATTTGATAAATAAAAATATGTTGTTTTTTGACTGCACTTTTATTGCCAAAAGGGATTGGGGGAGAGAATAAAAAGGGCTGTTTTATGTGAATGATGGTGGTCAAATTTTATCGTTTTTAAAACTACTAAATACAGTATAATTTTGATTATGACATTTTGTGGTTTTTTTTTTAACGCTAGTTTGTGGTTTATAAGGAAATAAAATAAAATGAGAAATTTTTCTGTATTTATTAAATAAAAAATTAGATTATTTAAATAGGGATTTCAAATATACTACCTATGTGTTAAAAAATATATTATAAAACAAAATTAACATTTATTAAAAAAATATTAAAAAAAATAAATAAAATAAAATTGTTATTAAAAAAATTAAAATGTGTTTTTTTTTATAAAAAAGTGAATATATTAAAAACAAAAAAATAATAATTTGTTTTATTAAAAAAGATTAAAATAAATAATTTTTTAATAAAAAATATATATTTTTGATTTTTTAATAAAAAATATTTTCGCTCTTTACTGCATAAACTTAGCTACCGTACCCTTTTTTATTTGATATTAAACATGTGAGAACCTAAATAATGCCATTGACATGGTAAAATAATAAAAGCAATACAAATGACCTTGTAATACAAAGAAAAAAATACATTCAAATGCAAAAATTCAACACAGACACATTACACTAACAGCACACATTCAAATAGAAAATTTGAAAAAAAGGAAATACAAACAAAACAAAACATGTCCTGCTAAACCATATTCTAATAGAAGAAAAAAGAACATAAAGAAATATAAACAAAACAAATCAAAACATTTACATGTTGTTTTGTTTTTATGTTTTGCTCTCTAATAATAAAAAGTATTAAAAAGAGATAGAAAACAAAAAAATATATAAAAAATCATAAAGAAACAGACATATTAGCATGTGTATGCATGTATGTATATGTTTACGTATGTATATGCAATTGGAGTAGCAAATCATTTACCGAAAATAAAAATAAAAACAAAAAATCTTGATAAATTTCCATACAAAAACAGAATTCTAATAAAAACAAAAAGTGTTTTCTTTATTATTGAGCGCATCCCCATTAAAACAAGAACAACAACAGAAACAAAACATTTTGCACCTGTTTCTACGGAAAATAAAGAAAAACAAAAAACGAGAATAAATTTTAAGGAAAAAATAACAGTATTTTCTCTGGGAAAAATGCTCTTAAAATGTATTCAAAACTTCATTTTAAATACCATAAGAGATGCAATAAAACCAAAAAGAGAGAGAAAGGGATGTAAAAAGCATTACAAAGAGTGTTGATTACAATATTTTTAAAACATTTCTCCTCTTTTAAAAACAAAGAGAAAAATTAGTTCAAATATAAACTGTTTGCGGTTTAAAAAATATTAAAAATAAATATTTAATAAAAACAATTTTATATTTTTACCTTAAACAAAAGTAATTATTTATGAAAACAAAAACAATTAAAAATAGTTTGCAAATTTAAGGGTTGCCAACAGTTAACTTAGTTTACATTGTTCCTGGAAAAAATTTCTTCAAAAACCAAGGAATTTAAATTTTCACAGAACGAACTCAGCAAGAAAACACGAGGCTATGATTGAATCAAAATAGTCCTCTTCTTGAGGTCATTTTTAATATTATCCTGTGCCAGAAGAATTCTCTTTTATGCTACAATTACAAGGAAAAAAATATATTTTTTAAGCGCAGGTGCTGTGCTTTATATACTCTCAAATCGGGGGAGATAGAATTTTGTGTAAATGACAATTTATTTCCTTATTCTCTTTTATCCTAGACTTTAAAACATATGAGAGAATTTTTAATAAGGAGAATAAAAATATGCGAATTTCAAGACAAACTACAGGATAACGTGATAAATGGCAATTTAATGGACTCGTTAGGCTCAGAAGTTAAAGAAATTAAAACATAAGTTGTATTAAAGTTAGTCGAAAACTTAATAATAGAGAAAAGGGATTAAATGTTCTCAAATTAAACTAAATGAAGAGAAATTACTTAAGAAAGTTTGGGAAATATTTGAACAATCTGGTAATATGGAATTCCAGTTGCTTATTTGGGATGTCAGATCTTCTAAAGAAGTATATCTCAATATCTCGTTGCACAAGTTCCAAGTCGTAGTCGCTCCTTTTCTGGTAAGTCCAGTATTTCCACATGGCCTGGTATTCAGCATAAGGTGACTCTCGTGCCCTCCCCAGCAGATTCAGTTTGTCTAAACATTCTCTTGTAAATCAGTTTGAGTAATTCACTGGGTGTGAGACCTATGAACCTCTGACAAGATATACCAACCGACTACTATCTTTGATTGGATTTTTAGTCCGTATGAATGACCTCCACTATAATCTTAAGAGCTGTCCCCATAGATCTGCAAGTCCCCTTTCCCAGTTCATCATAATCAACCTACTACGCAGAAAAATTTCAAACTTATAAAGGAATTTCAAGAGACTGGAAGCGTTGTAGATGTGGTCAGGCCATCACAATGTTCGCACTGACGAAAATCTCCCTTCAGTTAGAGAAAGTGTGGAGAATAATCCGAACTTGTAATTGCCCAACGTTCTCAGCAGTGGGGCCTATCTCTACGGACGTCTGACGTTATTCCATCATATTTTTAGATGCACCATATAAAGTCCAACTAATGTAACAAAGCTAAGCTAACTGGGTACTAGAGCTACAAGTTTTCAATGTTGATTTTTTGCACAAAATTTTCTGGACCGAAGAAATTTTAATTTTTCGCGCATTATGGTTTTTTGCTTTATAGCTTTCAAATATTGTCCTTGAACATTAATATTTCGCTGCTTCCCATTAATTCATGATTTAAAACGGCCTAATAATTCTAAATTACCTGAACATTTAAAAGAAAACAACGTGAATTTGACAAAAACACATGCTTTTGTTGAGGTCTTTACACGTTTTGCAACCACTGTGCTGTCACACAACAGCTGAACACATAAGTTACGTTATGCGTAACAATCACATAAGCAAGAAAGGGACAACTATTCACAAACCAAATGTGTTGCCATTTGACAAAGAACTTTTGACAGTTGAAAATGAGAAAACGAGACGAGAAAGAAACGATAAAAATTTGCACAGAAAAAATCAAGAAAAAACAAGAACAAAAAAGAAGGCTGCAGGTAAAAAAAACTAAAAAAAGGGGATTATTTTACTAAAAATTTACCTAAAATTTCTAAAAGATCAGTAATTAAACAACTTAATACGATAGTTAAGCAGAAAATATTACAAAGTATTTAAGCAAAAGTTTACTTAGGTCAATAGAAAAAGAACAAGCAAACGGTTTCAGGAAATGAAAAATAAAATCAAAAATCATATGAAACGACGTTTGCTAGGTCGGCTGCTTTAGACAAGACAAGCAGAAAAAATTTTACGTAAAGTCTCTTTGGTCACCATAATACTAAAGTAATGGAAAAGGCGTTTTTAAGAATTTTGTAAAAAAACTTACCATTTTAATGTAATTTTGTTGTGAATTTTTGATGAAAATTAATTAAATTTTGTTTGTTTGTTTTCGAAAATTGTTGCTGTTGCTTGATTTACAAGCCACAACAATATTTTTAAGCTTTTTTTTTATCACCACAGCACTATGAATTGTAACACAGACTACTACGACGACGGCACAGTCTCACTCGCCAAACTTTTGTTAACCGATATTTTTCTCCGTTTTTGCTTATTTTTTTAAACCAATTTTAACAATGATTGCTCGATTTTATAGAAAGAAAAACAATAATGATGACTATTGTTTTTCTTTATTATTATTTTGATTAATTTTTTGTACTAAGCAAAGTATACTTTGCATTAAACTACAATTTCTTTTTCGATATCTTTTATTTGGTTGGGCAAAAAAAATACACACTTTATTTTACTCCTCCATTCACTACTGCTTTATTTCTTTTGTATTGTTGCTGGCGTTTTAAAACAATACGTTTTTTTCTTCTATTAATTTTTTTCACTTCTTTTTTTTTACCGCACGTTTTTCTATTTCACAATTATCGCCCGCACATCCAACCAGTTTGAGAAATACCGCACAAATGAAAATGAACTGAAATTTCATGCTGCTTTATAAAGAATTTGTATTGGTTTGTTGTTGTTGTCTTTTCTTAATTCTTTCCTTCTCTCTTTTATTTTAATTTTTTTCCCATGATTTTTAAGTTGGCAATGCAGCTGCTTATCAGTAATTGTTGTTGTTTTGTATTATTTTTTCTCTTCCTATTGTTTTTTTTTGCCGTTGTAAACAAAAGAAGCAGGAGAGAATTAGATAAAAGCATAGAGTTGCCAGAGAATTATTTTTAACAAATTGTAGCGATTTATTTAAATTTAAAAAGCTTACGCGGGTCGTGCTAAGGCTTTTGTGGACTGTTTGATCAGGGAAAGTTTTTTCTAGAACTGGTCCTCAATGATATTTAGTGAGTAAGGGTGATGATTATTTTATGAGACACAGACATCCTGTTAAATATTTGGGGCTGGCGTATGTGTCTGTAAAACTTCTCAGGGGATCAGACAGAGGAGGGCCATGCTTTGATAGAAAAAAGGAGATTGTAAATTGGGGCACAGTTTTGTGCAGTGTTCCTGAGATATTCGAACAAATTCCGTGTTACTGATATGGAGAGGCTTAGACTAGTCCTTAGGCTTTCTGACCCAGAGAGATTTTTCCCGAAAAGTATCAGGCTTTCTATTTCTTCTGAATTCCTTCCTTTTGTCTCTCTTTCAATTACCACTTTTACTTTTCAATTTCCTTTTCTTATGTCCTCTTTTTTCCTGCACTACCTGGATTTTTTATATCACTATAAAATAATTAATTCTCAGAAATTTGACAGATGATTTATAACGACAGATGAAAAATCTATTATCCTAGCATTCTGCTACAGTAGACCCAAGTACCTGTTAAACTGGAAAAACATATGATTAATAAAACTGTAAAAAGCGAAAAAAGGTACTAAGAAGATAGGTACAGTTTACGAGAAAGATACTAATTACCTCATTTATGCATTACCTTTACAAAAACCCTCTTTGTTATGCTTAATTGGCTTTCATTTAAATTACCGGTTAATTATTGAACATTATATCTTCTAGGCACTCCTCTATTATATCCCTGTCTGAGCTTAGTCTAGAAAGGAGATTTAAAACTAGAATTCCAAGCAGGATTGATATATCCTCTGACATGGTCAGTTTGCTAGCTTCTGTGGAACGAACGGTTACGAAATGGATTATAAGCTATGCTAAGTAATTTTCTTTCTTGGGCTTAATATCTTAGCTTAGCTCTCCGTTTCCCTTGTTACTGTAATGTACTCCAGGCCAAAGTGATGACTAGAAATAATACAACAAACATTTTAAATTGTTTTTTGTTTTTGTTTTTATAATATTTTTTGTTATTTTAATATATTTTCTTACATCTTTCTTTTCCATTTATTACAACTCGTTGTACTACATGTCGTCATTTTGTTAAGTTTTATAGTTCTTAGGGCCAAAGTTCATTTGTATTTATAAGTTTATCGTATTATTATTGTATTATCCTTTATAACAAACAACACATCACATGTATAACTAATTTTATTTAATTTATAGACAACTAGAGAATATAGTTTATAACAGTTTTTTTTGTTTTTGTTTTTGTATAACAGTTAAAAAAGCTGCTTGTTTTTGTTCAAAATTGTATAATTCTTTTTCTTTTATAAATTGTTTAACAGAGTTTAAATATTTTCATTTGTAACATTTAAAAAAGAATATAGTTTTTAATGGAAAACATTTCTTCAATTAAAATAAAAGCTTTTGAGATTGTAAGATTATTTTTTAATGGAAGTATCTATTTTTTTTTCTTTCTGCTCATCTTTCTAAGAGTTTTACGACAATTTTGTTTTATATTTCTGAAGAGTTTATTTTTAACGTTTGAATTCTATTAAAGTGTGATTTGTTGTTATTGATTTCGATTTCTGTTTTAATTTTACAAGAACAACACACATAGAGTACATTAATTTAAAGCATATGTAAGCTCGGCTTGTTTTAATTTTGTTTTAAACATTATCATTTAAAATGTATTTTTCTTTTAATTTTCTTTTTTGTTGTAATTTTTATTTAATTTAAATGAGAAATAATTAAGGCACACTTAAAAAAAGCAAAAGATAATATTATTTTATAAATCATTTGTTAGCTATTAAAGCATGAAGGTTATTAGTATTACACCCAAACCTGTTTTTACACGGTTTTTTTTACGCGAATTTGAAATAACACGGTTTTTTTTAAACAAATTTACCATTTTTTTGTTCGCTCCTTTTTATACGGATAAAATCGTTTAATAAAATAAAAACTCTGTGTATACTATTCAACTAAATCTGTGCGTTTTTATAAAGTTATTCAATTTTATAGGCATATGTAGGCTGCTGCATCAATCCTATGTATATTTTTTCAGTTTGTTTATACACTTACATACATACATAATATTTGACTTTTTTTACGCGTTTTTTTTTTACACGGTAACCACTGGAACGTATCTACCGTGTAAAAAAAGGTTTGGGTGTATTAATATTTATTTATTAGGGCGAGAACAACTGCATCGTCATTTGCCGTATAACAGATGTATAACAAATGGAAACGATACAATATTTATAGAGCTTAACCCTTGCCCAGTGCAACTGTGAAGGAAACTTTATAGCAGCATGTCATAAGCTTCCCCTCAAATGGGATGCCTTGGTACCAATGCAATCTGATCAGAGGATTTCTTCAAATGCACAACGTCCTGACATAGTGTGTCCATTTTCATATCATTCACATTGCTTTTCTGTTGGATCAACATTTTAGAACAGCATGCTGATCCTCAATCGTTCGGCATCCTGCAATTGAACTGCAACGGTCTGCAGATCAAGTTAACTTATATGCTGGAAAACAACATCTTCATTGCAGTGATTCAAGAAACGAAATTAAAGCTGGAATATACACTCACCGGGTGAGTATAATATTACAAAACAAAGAACGCAGTGTGCTGTACACTGATCACATTACGAAACAGTGTTAAGCTTACGTTAAATGCCTTTGCATAACATCACGAGTTACACATTCATTTTGTTTTCCAAGACTTGTGTGTATGTTGAAGGAATGTATATTTCCTTGCATTTTTTTTGTCTTTCTTAAAATGTGCCTTAATTTTTGTCGCTTTTTTTAAATGAAGATACAAATTTACTACTCTTGAAAATATTTTTAAATGAACATTTATAAAAAACAATGCTTTTCAATGTATTAAACAACAACACAAAATAGTTATTTAGAATCATAAATATTTTTAAGTTATTTTTTCTACAGTTTTTTTTTTGTTTTTAAAACTTTTTTTAAATCAAAAATCATTTTTACAAATACCAGAAGCATATGTAGCATATGCTTCTTAAGGCAAAAAACTAAAGCATTTCTATAAAATACTTGGATTTTTAATAAAAATTAAAATAAAATATTTAGAAAAACAACGTTTTTCACAGTTGAAAATATTTTTCGTTAAAAAAAAAATTTTTTTGGCTAAATGTTTGCGTAAATATTTTAAAATTTTTACTATTTAAACAGCTTTAATAGCAATTAAAAAGAGTTTTGATCCCATGATTAAATACGTTTTGAATTCATTTCAGTCAATATGAAAACACAAATCAAATCCTGAGATCCGCTGTACCAGAAAATGTTTTAAGAGAGCAATATAGTCTACATTCCAGACAGACAGACATTACAGTACCGTTATAGTAAACTTGCAAGACAGACTTCACTGTAGTAGCATAGGTTTATAGGGAAATATAAAGTCTACTTGCTAGGCGCATATCTCTGTGCTAAGAGTAGATTTGCAGAAAATAGAGTGTAGTCTACTTTGCCAGCCCAGTGTTTTTCTAAACGGCCTCCAAAGTTTAACAGCTTAACAAAGCAGACAGAATAGCTTACAATCGCACATAAACAATGAGACTATTTTGATCATCAATACGTCAATCTTACATGGTAACGTCATCAGGACTTATTGATCTAAAAGAAAGACGTGTAAATGGCAGACAAGGCCATCTTTAGGAATTTTTTTTTTGATAGGGAAACAGCAAACTGATTCGAATAAGAGTTTGAAAATATCGAAATCGATTTAGAAGTTTTGTTCAATGGCATTAAGATGATTCTGAAAGAATCAACATTTGTTGTTTGAAAAAATTTAGCCAAAAAAATATTTTTTTTTTTCTTTCATTCAAAACTGAAGAAAATTATAAAACAAAAAAGAAAATAATATTGTTTCTTGCTGTTGTTGTAACATATCTGTTGTAGTTAGAACTGCTTCTGATTAGTACAGCTCTGTCACTGAGTTATTGACAATGATGTATCGTGTATATACGGGAGTGTGAATGCAATGTAATTAAAGTGTGTGTGTCGTGTGTGTGTTATTTTCATTAATTACTTGTAATATAAACTATAAATGACTATAAATTAGTTACTCTTTAAGATTTAACACAACAATTGCCTGTGTGTGTGTGCGTGCGTGCAAGTGTGTGGAGGGAGGAGTAGGGTTTTTCAAAATATTTTGTTAAGTTTATAAGTTTAATTTCTTAAATTTTTTTCATTGTTTTTGTATCTTTTTAAATATGTATGTATGCATGTGTGTATATTAGTATCTATATTCTGTTTTTAACAATAATATTGTATATATAGGGTAAGTATTATTATTATTATTATGTATAGTATCTATAAATCAACATAATTTAGGAGGTTTTAGTTTTATTATTAGCTAAAGTTGTTGTTGTTGTTGTTGCTGCTGCGGAAATAGAACCATTACCATTATTTAACACATTGCCATTGGCTACTAAACTGCCATTTTGTAAAGTTTTTCCATTTGCGTCAAGAGATTTTTTCGTTGTTTCTGTTGTTGTTGATTTACTATTAGAGGGCGGGAAGAAGACCTGCAAAGAAAATCATAAGTTAATAAAAACTTATATTTGGAAATGAAAATATGCTCTTCGAAATCTGAAGACTAGTAGGCTTGTTAGACGTGAGGCCGTGGCTCAAACTCCAGCCCAGTTATCTTGAACAAAATGGAATATAAAAAAATATTTCTTCGGCGACTTTAGATTTCTGGCAAAAACATTAAAGAGTAAATAGAAATTGTCATGAAAAGCTTCTCAAGGAAATCTGTCGTTCGGAGTCGACTTTAAACTGTAGGTCTCGGCCACTCAACATGGGTGATGTGAGAAGCTAGGTTGTATCCTGATTAAAAGGCTTGTATTGACCAATTAAGTATATAATCTGTAATCAAGTCGCGTAAGTCTTAGTCAAGTGATTCTTCGTGACGCTTCGGTTAATCAATTTTGTGGTGACGAAGGGATGGTTTTGTACAGTAAAATAAATGGCAATCGAACGTTACAAGATACTGGCTACACATTGGATGCTTCAAAATCGTATTATTCCCATTTGGATTCAAGTAATCATTCCACTGTTATACTCATTCATGAACATAATATTATTACAATTATTATGTTAAACAGATTGCTACGTAATAAAAATAAACACAATAAACGTGTTCCTAAAATACGGATATTTTATAAGATCCATACAATAAATAAAATTTAATTACCTTAATGGCTCCTTTGATGAGTAAAAAGAACCAATAGATTTGTGGTAAAAATAATATTAAAATGCCAATAATACAACCAATTGGTAGTCCAGTGATGGCTTGCCAAATTGTAGCATTGATTTCCATACTATAACGCCACATAACATAAGGCCACATTAAGACACGACAAACGAAAAACGAACCCAACATTACCAAGCCATTGATAATATAGGGTTGAGACTCCTTCATGCCCAAAGTACTTAAAATACTGCGTAACGAGACAAATGGCGTAGAGAATTCCATCATGAACATGTAACTATAAATGCAATGGCCACCACCGCGTATGTACTACGGAAAAAACGAGAGAGAAAAAAAATAAAATTATTCACAAACAAAAAACGTTTTGACGTAAACACTTACCGTCACCACCAAAAAACCAACAGTGCCAACAAATATGTGATGGATCATCATGACGGGATGTGTAAAGACATACTTAAAGAAGCCCCATTTGCCATTTTCGGGTATTTGTACGGTTTGGCCATCGTAATCATAGATTTCATCTTCATGATGGCGCATATGTTGCAACTCATCACTGTCACCACCAGCAATTGTATCGTAATCGTTATCCAAAGCTACTAAACGCTGTCCATTAGCATTAAAGGTACGGGCAATATGTTTATCATATAGGCCACCATTACTTTGGCCATTTAATGGTTTCGGTGTAAATGAGGCCGAGGAAGTGAGTTTCATAAGTTTTAGTTTATCGGCAATTTTTTGTGTATGTACGCGGTACATGGACCAAATGTCATACATGAAGTAGGCGGTGCCAAACCAACCATAGCCCTCCATTAGGCAGTGGGAAGCATAAACGAATGTTTTACTGCAGGTTGATTTGCAAACGATTAAACCAACCAGGAATGAAAATGCTGCCTGTATGGCTGAGACAATTCTGAAAAAATAAAAAAAAGTCATGTATTTTATTAAAAGCCTTAAGATATGCAAACTAAACCTACTTGTTTAGCATTTGTAAACCTAAAGATATGCAACACAGTTTATAAACATTCAAAAATATAGGGTCACGATTTAAGCGGATTAAACACGATAATAAAATTTTGATAAGAGGTACATAGTTGTAGTGTTCTGCAGGTCGAAGTATTTGCAATTTTTACTACGTTTAACGTTTTGATTTACTGTGTGATAGAGCAGATGGTCCAGAGACTACAACAGAAGAATCTTCCTTGGTTAATAGACTGATCTAACAGTTGGATTTATAGAATAATTTGACCTTTAAATTGTGGGATTAGGATTGAAGATCAGATAATCAATCAGTTTAGTAATCCACTAATGTTGTTGAACAGCCTTAAAATATTCTATACTGATTAGAATACTTTTGCAACTTCTATAATTGCTGTATAGGCGTCAACGTCTTACGAACATAACTTAAAGGGACAATGCCTAGAGTAACTACCCTATTCTTGTACCTCAAAAATGCCAGCATCATTTCTGATAATTCTCTAGAATATATTCATTCAGAAAAAAAACTCCAAAAAGTAGGTTATAACTTCTATTTATTCTTTATAAACCCTATTACATGCTATATTTTTCAAAAACATAGTTAAATAAATTATAATTTGATTTAAGCCTTAAGATATGCAAAATTGTTTCCATAATGAAATCAGTCAAATAGAAACACAAAATTTTTTATTTCATACACCTCAGCCAAAAAGTATGTTATAATTGTCATTTATTCTATGCAAGCCTTAAAGTATGCAAAAGACAATCTTAAGTATTTTTTAGGGCGTAATAATGCATAATATTTGCATTTTGTATGAAAAAAATTTTTGGCTTTAAGCCAATGAATGGATTCAAGGATTTAAAAAATAAAAATCACTATAAAACAAACCAAAATTACGCAGTTTAGGAATAGAGATGATGTAATATGGTATTTAGATTGAAAAAAAATTTGTTTTTCCAATTCTTTATAGGAAAAAGAAGAGAAAAACAACAGTTTATGTCCTCCGGAGATGGAGACAACTTGTCTTTCTAGATTTGAAAAAAAAAACCTCTAAAATTGGTTTCTGGTTCAAATCCAGTAGCTGATTCTAACGATAGAGATAATCTTTCTTCCCCGCTTTTAAAAAGCAAGAAATGTTGAGCATTAATGATTGAATATTACAAAGGGGCGAGAAGATCAGATTTGAAGGGAACATGTCGGATGAGATTTGCCAGAGAGACTCAAGAGAAAAAGTCTTCTCTAGTTTTGCCAGACGTCAGATTGCTGTGGATCGGTTGGAAAGTTATTGTTGAAACCGGGAACTTACGCTCATATTCTTTCCTAATGTAAGTCTTTTTGAAGTAAGCAAGTGAAGGATATTCTAAACAGTAAAAATCGATAATTCCAATCAAACTTTCTTTAAACTATATAGTTGTCTAGATCTGGTAACATTTTGTAGTTGATAATACAGTTTTAAATTTCCGAATATGGTAACTTCTCTTCTCTTCTTTTATTCGTTTACGAATTGTCATTTGAATCATCAAAAGTCAAAATTCTAAGTTCAAATTCGTCCTCAAAAAAAAAAAAAAAAAATATTCAAAACAATTCTTGAAAATTCCTTTTTATTCCAAATTCTAAGTCGTTTGGCGATTTTTGTTAGGAAAACCAAAATTTAACGTGTAATGGATATCCAATCGTACGGAAATGTGTTGAAGTCTTTTGCTTTCACAAATTGTCTGCTAACAGCAAAGAACTGTAATAGCCACGTAAATGTGGGCAAGAGTTACACTAAAGATCGCTGGCGATATAAAAAAACAAAAAAATTTAGAACCGATATGGACTTCTGTCATATGCTCAACAGAGACATGATGATCGCACACAAACGGTCGAGTTGTTTTGTTGAGGATTCAGCACCGGCCTGGTTTCGCGAGCAAAAAGAAAAGATGGCTTTATTAAGAGAACAACAACTTGTAAAGGAAGCACCGCCTCAGGATTTCTATGAGGAATATTATGAGCCACCACCTGAAAGTTTGGATGTAGAGCCACCCATAAGACTTGTGCAACCAGAAGAGAAAAAGCAAATCCCACCGGTGTATATATCACCAGAATTTCAGGAACTCTTGAAGTTGCATGATTTAAAATTAAGACGCCAGAATAGATTAAATATGTTGCCTCGTGAATACACTGGTTGGCGTTTAGCACCAAAACGTCCGCCACCGCCTGAGCCGCCAGCAGTAAGGAAAAAAGAAAGTGCCTGTATGAGGTGCATATCGTCATTATTTTGCGGTTTCTGTAAAAAGAAAGAAGATCATTCCAAGAAGGGTCCAAAGAAACCGGCTGTCAAGTTAATTGCTCATGCTGTAAGGGATCAGAATAATCTTTTTGCCACTTTGCATCATGATTCTAAAAATAAACCAAAATTGCCACGCGTTAAACCACGGCACCTGCCGAATATGCAAAGTAAGTATGGCAAGGAAAACGTTCCTCCTAAACCCGAGTCTGACGATGCGGTATTAACTTTGTGGCAAAGGCAAGAATTAGCGATCTCTAAGGCATCCGTCAACACGGATATGGGAGAGGTGAAACAATACCCCAACCTTAAAATCTCAAGTCGGAAACGTGAAGATCAATCTCAAGACCGAAGTAAGAAAAATGTCTCTACGCCGTCCGTACATTATTCGCAAACCGACAGGTGGAGATTTGAAACGAAACTACAAGAGGCAAAGACTCCTAGCTGCCCTAACAAATGCGATTTGCTAAGTCCTAAAAATAGCCATTCACGGCATGCCTATTCGGAACCGGTCATAACGGGTGCTAGAATGTATGGTGGTGAAACGAAAGATGATAATTCGAAAGTAAAGCGTAAAAAGTCGCCGACCTGTTGTCCTTCTTTGAAAGAATTATGGTCGCGTAAGGAGAGAGACAATATCCGTCCCATAACTCAAAAAGAAGCTGCCTATACCTGTCACCCTCAGGCTGAACATATATTGGGTCAAAGGACACCGATAGATAATTGTGAATATTGGTCCAAATCAACACCACCATTTAGAGGTTATAGTCGCACCTCAGTTAAGAGAAAACGCGGATTTCTCTGTTTTAGAAAGAAGAAACGAAAGCAGGACAAATCCAAAGAAAGTCTAGAATTTAAAAAAATTCGCAGGGGTTATGAAAATAGGAATAGTTCCGACGAATCTGATTCGAAATCATCAATCAAATCAAAGTCTAAATCCAAAACAAGTGTTAGAAGTTCAAGTCGCTCTAAAGCGAATAAACAATCCAGCTGTTGTAGCTCTTGTGATAAGAAGTCAAAACCAAATGTCAAAAGTTCACGTAGTTCAAAGTCTGTGAATAAAAGTCACTCCAAATCCAGTTGCAGTAGCTGTTGCTCTAGTAACTCTAAATCAAGTGTCAGAAGTTCACGCAGTTCCAAGTCTCCGAGGAAAAGTCGTTCCAAATCCAGTTGCTGTAGCTGTTGCTCTAGGAAATCCAAATCAAGTGTAAGAAAAAGAAGGTCACGATCTAAATCCAGACAATCCAACAAAAGCAAGACTAAAAAGCATAGAAAAAGTCCTTCGAAATCTAAATCGACATCAAGTTGCACTTGTTCGCCCTGTTGTCGAAAACAAAAAAGAAAATCGCCCGCCAGATCCAAATCGAAATCGCCCGCCAGATCCAAATCAAAATCAAGTTGCACTTGTTCGCCCTGTTGTCGAAAACAAAAAAGAAAATCGCCCGCCAGATCCAAATCGAAATCGCCCGCCAGATCCAAATCAAAATCAAGTTGCACTTGTTCGCCATGTTGTCGAAGGCAAAAAAGGAAATCGCCCGCCAGATCCAAATCGAAATCGCCCGCCAGATCCAAATCAAAATCAAGTTGCACTTGCTCGCCCTGTTGCCGATCACAAAAAAGAAAATCGCCAGCCAGATCCAAATCAAAAAAACAACCTACCAAATCCAAATCGAAATCAAGTTGTGTTTGTTCGCCCTGTTGTCGACCACAACAAAAAAGCAAACCGCCCGCCGAAAGGAAATCGCCAGTCAGATCCCAATCGAAATCAAGTTGCACTTGTTCGCCCTGTTGTCGAAAGCAAAAAGGATCCAAATCCAAAACAAGTTTGGGTAGAAAACCCTCTCGTACAAAATCGAAATCCCGGAAATCCAAATCAAGTGTCAAAAATTCACACTCGAAGAGTTCCCAATCGAAATCATGTTGCACTTGTTCGCCCTGTTGTCGAAAGCAAAAAGGATCCAAATCCAAAACAAGTTTGGGTAGAAAACCCTCTCGTACAAAATCGAAATCCCGGAATTCCAAATCAAGTGTCAAAAGTTCACACTCGAAGAGTTCCCAATCGAAATCATGTTGCACTTGTTCGCCCTGTTGTCGAAAGCAAAAAGGATCCAAATCCAAAACAAGTTTGGGTAGAAAACCCTCTCGTACAAAATCGAAATCCCGGAATTCCAAATCAAGTGTCAAAAGTTCACACTCGAAGAGTTCCCAATCGAAATCATGTTGCACTTGTTCGCCCTGTTGTCGAAAGCAAAAAGGATCCAAATCCAAAACAAGTTTGGGTAGAAAACCCTCTCGTACAAAATCGAAATCCCGGAAATCCAAATCAAGTGTCAAAAGTTCACCCTCGAAGAGTTCGGGTGATTCTAAAGCGAAAAGGAAAAGTCGTTCCCGATCGAGAGACAGTCGCAGAGGTTCGAAAACGAGAGAAAAAACTCGCACCAAATCATGCTGCTTAAGTTGTTGTGCCGGTTCTCAAGACGATAGTAGAAGGCGTTCCAGATCAAGATCACGAGACCGTGAAAAACGTCCTGCCCGCCGTAGATCTAAATCAAGTTGTAGTAGTTGTTGCTCAGGTTCGAAGTCGAATAAAAAAACTCCACCTCGCGATAATCTTCAGGATTCGGAAAAAATAGAAAACGAAGAGAGTGTTTGTAGTATTTATACTCCTGCTAATACTCGCACCGGTGTTAATGACTGTGGCACTGAAGGTGTTGAAACTCAAGGCAAAGATGCTGCTCAGCGCAGAGCTGCTCAGCGCAGAGCTGCTCAGCGCGGAGCTGTTCAATGCAGAGAGGCTCAATGCAGAGATGCTCATGGCAGATATGGTCAGTGCCCAGTACCTAGTGCTGAAGAAGGTGGTGGTGCCAGTAATACGGGCAAGGAAAAGACGCGTAGTAAGTGCTGTAAGAAAAAAAGTCCTGTGCAAAAAGAAAAAAAGAAATTGCCACCCAAACCACCAGGAGCTCTTAAGTATACGGTGCCTTTGAATTTGTCCCCTCATCATGCCATGTGTTACAAAGATGCCAATTATTGGATTGGCGTTAGTCCTTCATATCCCCAAAGATATCAGAGTACAGCCAAACGTCAAAAAGATGCAAAGGATTCTACCGACCGCAATCGGCGCAAGCTCTGGAAAGATGATTGTCCCAAAGCGCAGAAGGAAGAAAAGTTTACAGAGGCTAAACAAGTTATCAGAAGAAGAGATATAGATCCTCATCATGACAGATGTTTTACGGAAATTTCGTCGTATGACGAAAGTGATGGCGGTCGTGTGGACGCCAATCGTAAGAAGCGCTTAAGAAAAAAGAAAAATGGTGGCTGCTGTGGATAAAGTTAATACAGGAGAACAGAAGAGCATGTCATTACAGAAAACTTAATTAGTCAGCAATTTATAGTGTACAAAACAATTTTTGATTATTTTAAAATGCGAGTCAGATTAAGCAAATATTTTACAAAAAGTTCACAGTATATGTTTTTCATAAAATATTTGCTTAATATGACAGATGTTTTAGTAAAAACTAAATTTTAAAAATAAAAGAAAAGCAAAAGCAACACAATTTGTAAAAGCTTGATTGTATTTACTTTGGCGTATTTTTTATAAAATATTGCTCTATTGTGACTCTAATGGCACGAAAACGTACAGGATTTTTGAATGGAAACCGTATAAGGAAGACAGCTATAGACAACTAGAAACCTAAGAATAAATTTAATATTTAAAGAAGACGGAGGAAAGGCGTCAAAAGGCGTTCTTCAAAGAAAATTTAAATTAAATCTCATCTGAATCTGTCCAAAGTAA
Organism: Sarcophaga carnaria; assembly: GCA_958299815.1. Lineage (NCBI taxonomy): Eukaryota > Metazoa > Arthropoda > Insecta > Diptera > Sarcophagidae > Sarcophaga > Sarcophaga carnaria. The sequence goes on from OY283149.1 coordinate 4,378,409, forward strand.
CAAAGTAAAGTGATAGTTCGCCAAATTCTCGTGATTCTTAATCCCCGAAAAATCAGTTCGAAATTCAAAGAGACAACACTACCAAAAACATAATTCACTTGGTTTCTTAAACTACCCTCCTATTCCTTCTCATTTTAATTCTTCGTGACCCTTATGTTCAGCCACCCAATTCAATTGATACTCCAATTATTATCCCTCCCTGGGCAGAATCAGTAAAGCCAATGATTTGGAGAAATGATGCGCAACGAGGCTGCTTTAAGAGAAGGGCCATTCTGTGGTATATGGATGGATCAAGAACAGAAGCGGAATAAAAGCTTCGGTTTTCGATCTAAAACAGCAATATGCGGAACCCTTAGAGAAACTCGCGGGAATCTTCTAAGTCATAGTCTAGGCTTCTGAAAGATGTGTGGAATTCAACTTGAACACGAAGTGCGAACGAAAGGATACAGCAGTACTATCTGACAATCAGATCGACTTCCGAGCACCGGATTTGTATGAGGTTAACTCGAGAATCAGTTAGGCAAGGGAAGTAGGGTCACCTTCTGATGTACCCCAAGACATGTAGATGAGCTTCGAGAGAAGAATAGTTTCCACGCCACTGATAAGGCTAGAAATTTCTTGGGGAGAGTGGGAAGAGATATTTCGAAATATGATATACTCGACGAAACGAAAATTGGATAGAGGCGCAACTCTTTCAAACCAAATGGTTTTGAAACAATTTAATCCATTGTTGGATGTAGATTCAAGCCGAATGTTTAAATTCTATGAAGAGGAGGGTGAATGCATCTCAGAACGAAACATCACAGGATTTTAACCTAGTTTTTGACACATCACAACAGGTTGTCCTGTGAGTAGTTATTCAGAGATCGCTTGTACGAAGAAGTCAGATGTGAAAGAACGTTTTCACCTCAACTCCAAAGGCTTAGATTATTTTTAATGGGCTATCCTTCTCCCCCCTATTTTTTATATTTCGTACACTGTGTGTCATTGAAGTTTCAAAGTTTTCTAGTCGAAATTTTTCTAAATTTTCACACACAGAAAAAATTTTCGGTTTAAATTTGAATAAATCTTCTAAAAATTTTATTAAAAATTAAAAAAAAAAAATTTCGAATTTCTAAAAGTCCAAAATGCCAGTGCCACTTACACCCACCAAGCAAATGCTGAAGACAGCGGAGAATATAAATTGTCAAGTGCCCTTAAGCTGTCTGGGGCAGTGCCAATATAAAATATGCGATAATAATAATCGGCCCGTGTTTGTAAACTACGAAGTGCCGCCGACCAAAAATCATGTGGAGGATAGAGACAAGTATTGGGCGGAGTTTTTGAAGGCCCAACAGGATTCTACGGCCAATTATTTATATAAAATGCAAATATTTGGCCACAACAAAGATCCGACGTTGGTGAGAAAGCAACCGTTTCCCGAGACTCTTGTCTACCAACGGCTATTGCATATGCCCTATGTGGGAGGGCTTCAAAAGGGGGATATGTTTTACATTTTAAGTTTCATTTTGAATATCAAGAAATTAAGCCCGGAAAAGCAAATGCAATACATGGAGCAGCTACAAAATTGGCAACTTTTAGATTTGGCGACCCTAAATTATATGCTGATCATAGCCAGGCACCAGAATACCAATTTGACACCGCAAGAATTGAAACAATTTCAGTATGTGTGCCAACAGTTGATAGAACGCAAGGCACCTAAGGATTGTCACCGGAATTACTTTAAGCCGGATGCTATATTCCTCAAGTGTATGGTGGAGATTGATCCCTATGAATTGGCCTATTTGAAGAATATATTGGAAACCGAAGGCAAACTTAGCCAGGAACAGTTTCTGTATCTGGTTAACTTTGTGGAACGTCTGCAGGAAATGCCTGTAGAGCGTAGAGATCAATATCTCCAACTGTTGTATGAGAGATATATTGTGAAGACGCCTCGCTTTGATGTTCTAGTGGAGTTTATGCGCAATAAAGCAAAGCGTTTCGACAGACAGAAACTAAAGTTAATGCTAGACGAACTGCTTAAACTCATGGACGTGGGACCGTGTACACCCGAACCAGAGGAAATGCCATATCAAATCCCCCCAAAGTTTACAACCGATTATGATTATGACAGACTTTCGAAGGCTCTCGTCCATCTAATGAAACCGAAAGTCATACCGAATGTTGTACGCGTCATGGACTTGCGCAATTTCCTCAATGACGTGCTACGATTACCGCCCTATCAAATGGAGTACGTGTTCTACGATATGAAAAGCAAAAACCTCCTGCACTATACTGTTTATAATTTTGTACGGAACTTTGTTTGTAGCGGCCAATTTGGTAAAGGGGATCCCGAAAAAATTAGGACGATGCTTTTAATCATGAAACAGATAACGGAGGGTCCACCCAGACCGGGTATTATATACAAAGTAGATATGCCACCACTCAAAGGGCCTGTAAGGTGGCCCGTTCAGAAGCCGCCTGGTAAAACTGAAACTGAAACCGAGATCAAAACACCACTGCCGCCGGTGTCTGAAGTTGTGGTAAAAGAAATTGAAAAGAAACCAGAGGAAACTAAAAAAGATGAGACCAAGGAAACCAAAAAAGACAAGGACAAAAAGAAGGATAAAAAAGGTGCTGCCAAGAAAGGTGCCGCCAAGAAAGGCAAAGCCAAAAAAGGAGCTGCAGCAAAGAAGAAATCACAAAAGAAGAAAAAGAAATAAACCGTTTAGCCGGCAAAACTGAAAAAATAATTTTGTAAGAGCATGGTTTCGAAATGCAACTCTTAAGGCCCGCCAAAAGTTGTATGCCCTTAAATTTTGTAAACAAAAAAAAAGGAAACTCAATAAAAATGTGAAAACTTTTCATATATCTCCTTCTCGATTATGTACCATAAGTGCTTTTCCTAATAGAAGGCAACTTGATATCTGATGACATCTCCTCCCTCAATGCAATTGCGTCTAGAGGAAATTTTATACTTCCGTTATATACCGCGCTCTTCTTAAAGCCAAGACCACAAATGTTCCAATGGAACAGGGGAATCGATCAGTGAGAAACCAAATCCAAATCACAGGTGGTTAGGTAGGCAAATAAGAATGAAGGAAATAGGATTTTAGCTACAACGGGCTGTTTATAAAGTAGAGTAGATCGATTGGATTGCACACTGCGTCGTCTGTTCGCTAGACATGGACATACACAGAATGAATGATTGTCACCCTCTTAAAAACGTCCGTGCAGCTTCGGCACGCCTTGCGATCGTCAAATAAATCCTGTGAACGGTAGTGAGTTTGAAAATGTCACACAGAAGCCACAAAACAAACTACACCTACTCTGTTTCCTCTCTCGGCAAACTTTCCACTTAGCTAGAGCCATGGAACAGAACAGCAGATGACATTGAGATCCTGCCAGCTAGTTTTATGGTTAGATAGACGGAAGCATACTTTAGTTTCTGTTTCTCCATACGTACTGAGTCCTTCTTGTTACAATTGGGAACACCGGATTACTGTGCAAATATTCGATTTGACTAGGATTGTCGATCCGATTTAATAAGTTGAATATATGTCGGAACGTATGGTATGGTATGGCTACGTAGGAACCGCCAGAATATGGAAGAGGAATCTATAAAACACCTTCGTGACTGCTCTTTCCTTCTTGCTTAGGATCAAATCAAAGCATCGGGCTTCCTTAGCATTTACACCTTCGGTAAAAGCAGTTTTAAAATGCCTTCCCAAGAAATTAAGAGCCCGACTCCCTTCTATTTAACTAGTTAAGACACATGCCATGTAATGTTTTGCCAAATTTCCTTGTATTAAAAGTGAATGAAAAAATGAATTTTAATTTGAAGGGCCTAAAAATAATGTTAAAATTTGTTTTGGGATTGCCGCTAAACACCGATTCTCTTCAGTTCTGTTTTAGCCCAGTTAAACGCCAAAGTTAGATCTTTCGTAATCCTAGAGGAGCAAACAATGATTTAAAACTATACTACAAGCATGTATTTGCAACTTTTGTAGTTCGATTTTAAATCTATTGACTAGACTTCTCTGGAAATATTGTTGCCGTTGGACTAATTATCGCCTTTTAATTGTTTCTTGCTTTTCCGATTAGGCGCTTTTTTTACTTTTTTATCAGTTGCCCATCACGTATGCTTACAATGTAATTGCTTTTATCCATGGGCTTCTTTTTATCAAAGAAATAGGTGCGACTGCTTTTCGGCGGATAGGCATCGAGGAGAAGGCGCCTTCTATTTCTTTTCTCTTCCTCTGGAGAAAGGGGAGGAGGAGGTTCTTCAACAACGACCGGTTCCGGTGGTGCCTTTTCTTTCGCTTTTGCTTTTTTACTGGCTTTAGACATTTTGGTGAAATGTTTTTAAAACGGTGCGTAACAGAGAATTTAGAGGAATTTTTAAAAGAATTTTGAATTTCAAAAGAAGTTTTTTTTTTAATTTACAATAATTTTTCTTTTTTTTTATTTCCAAAAGTAAAATGAATTTAAAATTTAAAACAAAAGAATGAATACAAGAAAAAAGGACCGGGTGATTACGAAATTAATACATAATTAATGAACATAATTTCCAACGATTTTTTTTTGCGCAATTAAACATTTAAAAAGGTTTTCTTTGGAACTGCACAAATCTCTTTATCGTGTAGACTGGGTCGATAATATAAAATAATGGAAGCTATGGCATGGTTCTTCTTAAGAAAATAGAAAATCGAAAAAGTAACGAAGTAAAAAAGAGGGATGAACAAGGATAAAGAGAGAGAGAGAGCGATAGCGGGAAAGTGAACACAAGTAGTAAACAAAGGGATCAACTGCGTGAATCACACAATAAACCTGAGAAGAGACTGAATATCGCCTACAAAGAGTTCATATTATCAACGAATTCCCTCTTTATGGAATTCAAACTATCGAACAAAGCCGAGGGCCGAACAATGAAAGAGGGGTTGCGCTGTCGTCTTGACTCCAAATATGCAAAAACCCAAATTCTCATTCTTCGAACCTAGTCACTAATTTTACCACCGTTAACTGATGGCCAAGAGTTCCCAGCCATATATAGCAATTTTATCTATCTCTACTCCTTCCACCGAAACTAATTCTTTGATATGACCACACTGGTGGCAGATTGGAGATCTAAAATTGACTAAGACATTCACCTTATCATCACTGGAATGAGAACCTCTAAAATATTATTGTGAAATTAATTGGAACCCGTTTAAAGGACCCCTATGAAGTTCCAGTAGTTACGAATTCCTCGCAACTTACAACAAACACATTCAATCAATCAACCTCAACGCTTAACTATCAACAAAAATTAGGTAGACAACCCCACTAATAGAGTAAGGGACTCTCCATGCAGCAATAATCTCCGTCTGAAAAACACTTACAATTTTCATAGAGCCTGTAAGGTTTATGGAAACACCATAAAAATTTAAAGCATTTATCCTTTGAAAATTCTAAATAAAAAAAGTTCTAATTTGGCAACACTTATTACCTTAACAGTTAACAATAGTGAAAGTAAACAAACATTGATGCAGCATTTCTTTACATTACTCTATATTAGTTAAGGATCACACTCTCTCTCTCTCTCTCTCTCTCTCTCCTTGTATTCAAAACATTTTACTATAACGAGATGATAGCAAGTGTTGCTGTTGTCTTTAGTTTTTATTCCCAGAAAAGGTTTTTTTACATTTTTATCAAATATTCTTTTTTATTATTATTATTATCATTCATTATTTATTTCTTTTTAAAATAAAAATAAGGAGTCGGCCTGTTTCAAAACAATTGTCTTTAGAAGTGAAATAAAGACAAACAAAATACATACATTTTCTTTGAAAACTTTTGTCAAACGCAATAAAAGGAAGAAATTTTTTTATTGGTCTTCCTTTCAAAAATTGTAATTTTTTGTTGTTCTTTTTTGGTAATGTCCAAATTTCCAGTAAATCAAACGTTAGCCATAGAGACAAAGCCGCTTTGTCAACACAATAAAATAGCACAAAATATTGTGACCGTTTTTTATCAGGAAAAGCCAATAAGGCTTGAAGAGAAGACCCACTTAAAGAAACTTGGCGTAGACAAGCGTAAAGTAGTGTATGAGAATCAATGTAGGAACAACAGTAATTGCTGCTGGTGGGCATCTGATCTTATGAAGAGAAAACTAGAAGGGGATATATTTAGAAGAGGCTCCATATTTTCCATTGAAGAACAAGACAAAGATATGCGCAGCCACGCTGGAGACGGTGGTTTTGCTGACTATTGGGGTCGAGCTAATGCTTTAAGTCGTCATTATAAAAATATTACTTTTATGGACAAATTTCGTCAAGGCTGTAAAAGGTCGAGGAACTTTTTCAATAAACCTAAATATGCAACTGATCAACAACAACAGGGCCGGGAATCAGTAACATGGCTTATGAAGCCAATTACGAAAATAAGAAGCTCCCATGCCGATATAAGACTGAAAGGTATACAAAATAAACTTAAGAATTCTATAATTAAATGCAAACTAAAGCCGACAAAAAGCTCTCGAGACCCACTACCATTTCGAAATATAATTACAAAATCTTATAATGTAGATGAATGGCTAAAACTTCATACACCGTGCCAAGCGCAAGAGCAGGAAACAGTTGAATTGGAATCAAATAATGCCACCAGATGTCAGAAAAATGAAATTATAGAAACAAGTCATCAAGAAAACAATGATTGGCAACAGAAGATAATTGAGTTGTGCCAACAGGATCCAACAGTAACAGAAGAGAAGCCAGAATCACCTGCTGCAAATAGTATGGATATCAACAAGCGTGAAGAAATTGAGACTACAAATTCTAAAGAAAGTATCGCAACTCTTGTAAATCAACCGGAACAAAATCTATCCATTAAAATAGAAAAAGAAGATTCAAAAGATAGTTCGACAAGTCTTGAAGCTAATACAGCAATTAAAGAGAAAGATTTAAAAAATTTAGCTAAACTTTCAAAGAAAACTGTAAACCACGGTAAGCGCAAGAAAGCAAAGACGGCGACAAAAACCAAAAAATCACCGAAAGTGGAAAAATCGGAAAGTGTTTTAAACGTTAAGCAGGAAACTGACAGTTGTTTAAATAAACCAAATATTGTAAAGGCAGCAAATAAAAGCTTAAAGCAGGCAAATCAAACTAATAATAATAATAAATGTTCGGATAAAGCTTTACAAAAACCAGTAAAAGAAGAAGATTTAAAAAAGAAAAATCCAAATAAATTGAAAAATCCAGAAAGAACTTCACAGACTAATGTAAAAAATGAAAGTTTAAGCAAGAATAAACAAAATCAGGTGAAGGATTGTGATAAGGTTACGCTAATTACTGTTAAACAAAAAGATATTAAAAATCCTAAAGAGAGTTTAAAGAAAGACAAACCTGTGAATAATGCTCTACAGAATTTGGAAAAAACTTTGCATAATGGTGATCGAAAACCAATGGAAATCAAACCGCCTGCAGAAGCTACAAGCAAGAGTAAAAAAACTGAAAATGCTACAAATGAAATCAATTTAAAATGTGTACCAGCAGATAAGGTCACGCCAATCGTACGTGACACATCACCTACAAGGAATTTAAAGTTAAAATACTTCAAAGAATCAACAAATAAACTCTCGCATAAGAGCTCTTTTGAACTGAGAGAACGAAATAGAAAGAAAAAGCAACTTTTATTGAAATATTTTAAAGAAAGCGATTTTGAAAAGCCGGAAACTGCCAAACAAACTGTAGTGCCCTCTATATTGCAACAGTATCCCAAACATTTATTGCCTGTGGTGCAATACAATGAGGAGAGGAAAAATGAAAAACTTTCAAGGTACAAAACCAATATCGAAAGAAAATGGAATATTGAATCGGTAAAAACACCAGCCATTATAGAATTTTTTAATATGCCAGACAAAAACAGAAATCCATCCCTGTGTAGGGATTTTGAAATACAACCAGGCAATAAGACGCCCACAACTATAGTAAGAAAACACAAAATTCTAACAAAATCTGAAGAAATAACCACGACCAGTAGTTGTTATTCAAAAACTTTGGATAAATTAACCAATTTGGGTAAATGTCAGCATTTAAAACTCACAAAAAGCAAAACAGGAAACACTGCTCATAAAACAAAACCTCAAACTACGCAAGTTTTGAACACATCCAAATATATAGCACAATTAATGCAGACTGTGGTAACGAAGGCTTACGAAAGCGAAATCAAATCTAAACGTCATTTACGGCAGCCTAACATTGGCAACAAGCCTATTAAACCAAATATCGTTGTAAAACACCAAGAAACACCAAAGGCCAGCATCATATGATGATGATAGAAAATAACAACAAATATATACATATAAATTTGTTTATTATTAGTAAAAATTGTTATCGATTAATAAAATTATGTATTTTATTGACAAAAAGGACTTTTCAAAATAACGCTTAAATCAGATACTTTTAGTGTAAAAGTATAGAAATCATATGTAATTGATTTTATAACTAATTAAGCTTTTAATTTCAAATAAAAATAAATTGATAAAACCAATATTTACATTTAAATGAGTAAAGCAAGTGCTTAAAAAGTTTCCAAACATCCAAATGCAGTTAATTAAGAAAAAAAAAAAAGGATTTAAAATTCCAAAAAAAGGGGTGTCTATACCTAATGGCAACACTTACGACCTGAACGGTTAAGATGTGTACTGTAATGTAAACAAAGATGGGAATTATTTGTTTACATTAAACTTAGTTAAGGTAGATTCTAATTCTCTTACTCTCATGCTCTCTTTCAAAAGATTTTACTATATAACAGTGTCATTAGTTGTTTTTGTTCGTTTTTACCAACTGTGTTGTTCTTGTTGTTTTTATTTATTTGTGTGCTTTTGAATAAGAAAACAATGTACATATGAATGTGCTATGACGTCATTACAGCAATTTCTATTATTTGGAAGTATACTTAACGAAGTTAAATCATTCGCTGTGTAAATATTTATTGAATATGTAATGCTTATACGATACATAAATAAATAAATTTATCAATTAATAAACAAATAAATATTAAATAATGGAACATTATAAAAGCTTTGATAAATATTTGTCACTTATATTTATTTCTTATTAATTTTATTTTTTTTTAGAGACAAATTGTTTAATTTCATACGATTTGTTGAAATATTATTTCAAAAATTCAATTGTTTTACGTTATGCTTAAATGATTAAAAAAAAATTAAAATTCAACAATTCAAAGTCATTGTTGATTAGTGAAGCTTAACACAAAAAACAAATTCAATAAAATATTGCTTAATTTGTAACACTTTCTCGCTAAATCATTAATTACTTTATCAATAAATAAATCTATTTAAATAAAATGTAATTTAAAATAAAAAAAAAAACAATTGCATCACCCTTTTCTATTCGTAAAACAAGCGAAAGTATTTGAGAAATTCTTTTAATTTTCTCTCATTAAATTGTGCAAATCATAATGGATTACATTTTGTTTATCATCATCTCTCAAACCCTATAACTTTTTAAAACGTGTGTGTTTGACGTTGTCGTTTTTTTTAATCAATACGGTACTTAGAATGTGTTGTGTTGTTGATATTTTCCACAATTTATTGATCTCATGAGTCAATGCTAGAGAATATATTTAAATACGGCGATGATGACCGTTTTTTTTTCTAACTTCTATAACTGGCAAGATTACCACCCTATGTTTATAATGACAAACGAAAATATATTGGAAATTCGGTGTAAAATTCCTCAAGTACTGCAACAAAGGTTAAGGAGAAGCAAGGGTGTTATCCTTTTCAATTAAATTCAAATACTTTTCTTTCGTCAGTGGAAAATATGTAATTTTCCAAGTTAAAATTCTGTAGAAACAACAAAAATCGTTAGATTGTGACTATTTTTATCATTCGGATTAATAAACTGGAGATGGAAGAATAAAGTTAATGGAAAAATATAATAAAACACACAAGAGGCTAAGATTTCAATGAAAATAGTAACGCCATTATGTGTCAAATGCGAAATTCATATTTACAGCAGTCAATTCTTTTGATTTAGTTTTCAACCAAATTTTCTCATATTACAAATGCATTTTGGCAATTCAACATTAGGGTATAGAAGCGGCCTTTAATATAGATCCCCAAAAATGTCTAACAGCAATTGCATAGCGCTCTGATTTGGCGCTATCGAATCTTAGCGGCTTATTTTCAAAAATATGCGATTGAATGAGACATTCAATGTGTTTTTTTATAATGTTTCCATTCCTTTACTAGAATAGTCAATAGTAGTAATGCAAACTGATAATTATTCAGTTAAGGTGGGTGTTTATTTTCGATTTTAATGTATGAACATGCACTATTATTACTACTATAGATTTTATAGTAATAAATGAAAAAAATAAAAACCAAAGAACTGATAACTATGAATAGCAGAAACTTACGTCAACGCAAAGTTCAATAGAAAAAATACGGGATTTGAAATATAATCTGCCCCTACTTATTAAATGAGTCAACCACACACAGACACTCGCTAATGATTACGATTTTAGCTGACGATATTTCATTTGAAATATAATTTATGTATTGGATTTTCATATTATCTATACCATCATAATGACTTTCTACAGGCTTTTACACAAAGTAACACCCACATTCCATATAATTTTGGCACTAATTTGTTTACTTAAAACAAAATTTATAATAGATATACAATATAAAAAAAAGCAAAAAAGCGAAAAAGAAAAACGCAATAGCCAACTACAAAAAATGGGGTTTTGGGTTTTAACTTCAATAGGGTATTAGAAACGCTTAAACACTTTGGCTTTGGTTATAATTTATTTAGTAAATAAATTAAATTTTTGTTTATCTTTAATCTGAATGTTCTCTTGACATGTCTTATGGCGTGACGGCGTCAAGGTCACGAATTTAATAAATGGAAAAAAAATTTTAAAATTTAATGGAAATAAAATCCAAGGCATCTACCTTGATGGCCGGTCATACCAATAATAAAATAGAAATTTATATAAAGAATTAAGAACGTAGTAAGACACATTTGAAAACTAAAAATTATTCGATTAAATCGTTTAAGTATAATCAATTTCTGATCTGTGGCAGAGAAGACAGAATACAAGATAAATTGTTCAAGTGGCCAACTAAAAGTATGATTAATATGTAATACTTTGTCAGGTTCAAAGGATTCAACATAGGCCCTGTATGTATTTTATAGGTTTTTCTTCGTCTTTTACTATTCCCTTAAAGAGAATAGAAATAAGAATGCAATTCATAGACAAAATTTCTATAGAAAATGCAATTCATAGACAAAATTTTTATAGAAAATGGAAGTCCTTAACAAATTTTATATAGAAAAACTCTACCTGATGGCGACTATCCATCTCGTGTAATAGAATAAAATGCATTTTTGCAAACTTGGTCCAAAGATTATCAAAATTTTTATTATTTGGGCGGCAAGTGTAATAGTAGTTTTTACAAGCAAAATTCGATAGTGTTATAGGCGCTAATGGGTGGTAACATTTACCACTCGAACGTATGATAATTATTAATTGTATTATAAGCTCTTAAATATTACTCATACGGCCCTACAACACACACACACTCTCTCTCTCTATCTTTCAATCTCGTTACTTCCTGAAGTAAGTAGCACTGCTTTGTGCTCTTGAAATTATTTCCAATAACAAAAATCAGCGGGTATTTCTAAAAGTAACGCCACTTTAACGTATGATTATTATCTATTTTTCGTTTTACACACTCTACTAATACTCTCTCACAATATTTACATCTTTGCACACAACATAGAAAAACAAACTGCACTACAGTTAGTTTTCTTTTTAAGCAATTTTGTTATGGAAATATAACATAAAATATAATAATATAAATATAAGAATAGAATTTAATTTGTATTTCTTTTTGTATATATTTTTTACTTACTTATTGGTCAAGTCCATAACATCCGACATCATGAGACGATATTTCTTGCGAAACTTAATGCCATGTTTAGTTTCTAGCAGATATTTGTTGCAAAAATCCGTTAATGAAACGAAATAAATAAAACCCAATGATGTTAAACACAAGCCACGTTGTGTTGTTATGCGATCTGTAGTATTGGGTATTTGAAAGAGGCTACCACAGGCCAAACTAAACGAACCGATTGAACAAGCCAAGGAGACATAACAGCGATTTGTACGCAATTGTTGTTTAAAACTACCAGCAGCCACCATATTTAATGTTTCAATTCTGCACAATTTTATTTAGTTTTGTAATTTTTTCCTTAAGTTGTTTTTGTTTTTATTATTATTCTCTTGCTCAACTTAAGAGAGGAAGTTAGAGAGGAAGTATAACTGTTTGATGTAGAGTGCAAGTGTACTCTGTTAATATGTTAATATTGTTGTTGTTATTTTTTGTAAAGGGCTATGAAAATAAAAAGGGTTTCTTGTTTGTTGCTGGGTGTATAGATGCTATTGTTGTTGTTTTTACTGTTTTCAACAGCTGTTATTAAAAATTAACACAATATAACAAACTGTTGCTTGATTCATAGTAAAAATATTATTTCTTAATATACTTTAAAAAATTAACACATTTCTATTTCACAGAATTTTACATAATTTTATTGACGTTAATAAAAAATATTTTTAGTTTTTTAAAATATATAAAAAAAATTTTGTTTTTAATAAATGAATGAAGTTTTATTATTTTAAATATCTTTATATTATTTTGCTTTGTGTTAATTAAAATTATATTTTTATTATTGTATTAATTTTCTATAATATATTATTTCTTTTATTCTTCACGGTTTGTAGAATTTTTGCCGTTTTTACATGTTCAAGCTTCGAGTTACAAATTTCAACTGATAAAGTTCGTTGTTTACACCCCTTATCAAATGTGCATTAAACAAGAGAGGGAGAAAAACGACACAACCTTCATGAAAAAACGTAAAACAAAAAAAATACACACACAAGAAAGTGCAGACAGTGTTGTTATTGCAGCTGGTTTTCTTTATCCTTTGGATAAAATCTAAACTGAAGCAAATCATTTTGAAATTAATGTAAAAAAAAACAACAGAGAAATCTATTGAAAGAAAAAACTGTAAGAACAAAATAAATTGAAAAAATAAGTACTGCCTAGCTGAATAGCCAAATTATTTGAAATACAATAAAAACATTTGCAAACGCTTTCAGCTGAATTTTAGTGCCTTCCTGAACTCATATGTTGACTAATCTGTTGCTTAAGTACTTGTGTACTTTGGTGCTCTTTCATCTATTATTACTATAAACACACACGCGCTCTCTCTTTTTTAAACAAATATCACTGAAGTATACTCACTTTTGAATACCTTCATTGATCGATTGTTATCATTTTTTGTGGTACACCTTATATTATAAATAAAAATTATTGTGTTTTCTATTATAAAAACTAAAGCAATTACTGTAAATGGCCACAATAAATCCAGACGATAAGATAACATGCTGGAAACTTATACAAACATGAATACGTTAAGGAGAGGCATATGATTTATATTCTCTCTCTCTCACAAATGTAACTGTAGACAAAGAGTTTAAAGCAGAAAAGGCTTGATAAACGATATCACATTATCAGCACGTGTTTGTTTTGTTGAGTAGAATAAAGGAAAATATACCAAAGCTTTTGTAGTATATTTTAGAAAAAAAAAACAAAGCAAAGCTTAAAACATAACTAATCAAACACAGCAGACATATGGATGATATTTTTATTTTAATTGTAGAGCAACCAAAGGCGATAACCCCAAAAGAACTCTTTTATATAATAAGAGATAACGGCTATAAGAACACAACTAAAAGGCAGACATGGCAAGAGAAATGGAGCATATCATCATTGCAAATCAATTTCAAATTTAAACAATTGTTAATAAAATTTAAATTATTTTATTAAATTGATTTCAATTATTAAAAATGATAAGTTAATAATTGACATTTAATTTCCTATTCAATTATTTAAATCACTATGTTCAGTTCATTGCTTGTCATTATGTGTTATTCGATAAAAAACAAAAATTGTCTATTTTTGTCAACCACTTTTATTTTCATTTTGATTTTCGTGTGTGTAACATTGAAATGAAAATTCACTGATTGTGTTTCTTTTTAAAGCTTGACCCCTTTATACATAAAAGAAAAACAAACACAACAGCATAATAAAACAAAAACAAACTACAAATTCAATGACACTGTAATAACACAACAAGACAACAAACAAACAAATACATCTCATGGTTATTACAAAATAAGATTAAGAGAAAATAATCCAGTGAGAGTGTGTATGAGAGAGAGGGAGTATAGCAATGATGACCATAGGTTAGAATATGTATTAGGAAAAAACGCTTTTTAATAAAATAAAATCGCTAATTTCATTAAACCCTTTCGCGACGGCGCACCTGTACTATACTGGAACCTTTCATGACGGCGAGAAGGACCATTCAACCAAGCGGTCGAACAGGCTCTCAAGCAAGCGTGAAATAATGGAATATGTCCAAGGGGCACATATCACGGATCACTTAGGCAACAATTTGTACGAAAGGAAAAATTATTTTCTCGATCCACAGACACCATCAAATTTATTTTAAGAAAAATTTTGTGTTTAATAGCTCTTCGTATCATGATTTGTCCTTAGTCTTTAAGAAAAACTTTTAAAATTCCAAAAAAAAATTACTATTCTCCAAATAAAAGACGTTTTAGACTTTTTTCACAATTTTAACGCTTCTGTTAAAAGCGTTGAGTTAGTAACACTTAATAAATACTTGATAAATTGAAGTGAGGGTGTTAAGAGACTGAGAGAGCCAACAATGCCAACTTAAAAAAAGCACACGAAATATTACATGAAATACCAAAAAATAATGCTGTTGTTGTTGCTTTATTATTTTGTATTACAGAACAGGCAATGAGATTTACTTGGAAAAACAAAATGAAAGAGATGGAGTACATGAGAAAAAGTAGAAAAAAAACTGGGTCAAATGCGGCAATTTCTTTTAGAAAAAAAAACAATGAAAAGAACAAAAAACATATGATTATGCTAAAGGCACAGACAAATTAATTTAAAATGTTTATGATTTTAGAAAAATTAACTAAAATTTTTTTACAGTAAACAGCGAACAAAATGCCACTTAAAGTAATTAAAAAAAACAAATCACATGACTTCTATTTAAACAGAATCTTGGCTGTAAAGCAACAACAACAACAGCAAGTATAAAATTATTTACACCCAAATATACAGTGATTTAAATTGAGCACAACTATAACACAACACAACCAACAACAACAGCAAAAAGTAACAATTGCAAAAACAACAGCAGCAACAATAACTGCGGCACCCAACACACAAACAACAAATCCAGCGATCGACCGGTTATGTCATGCATTTTATTTCTTATTTGAATATTTTTTTGTTTCTGTCTACTTTAATAAATTTTTTTAGGGAAATCTCCCATAAGAAATTGTAAGAAAGACGCAAATAATTGACAAGATTTTGCCTGTTTTTGTTGTAATTACTGTATTAACAATGATCTAATTTTTGTTGTTCCTCCATTTTTTTTTTTTTTAT
Source organism: Sarcophaga carnaria (assembly GCA_958299815.1). NCBI lineage: Eukaryota > Metazoa > Arthropoda > Insecta > Diptera > Sarcophagidae > Sarcophaga > Sarcophaga carnaria. Next base: position 4,393,956 of record OY283149.1, read on the forward strand.
TATTACAACACTTTTTAATATTTTTGTTTTCCTTTTGTTGAATCATTTAGCCGTAAATAATTGTTTAAAATGCTTATAAAGTTATTATTATTTCTTTATTATGTTATATTTTAAGAAAAAGTATCATGGAGCCGTTCGTCTGCGAATGCAAAACTAACCCGGTGCACTAAAAAAGTAAATGATTCATTGAAATCGGCTTCGTTTTAAGTATAACTGTGCACTTTATATCACTTTTGTTTATCACAAGACACGTTTTAATTAAATTTCTGTTTATTTACTGCTATATTTATTTTATTTAAATAAACTCTTCTTATTTGTTTAAATTAATTTTTTATTACTTTATTTTTTTGGCATCCTTTATACCACTGTATTTGAACTACACTCACTCACTCAAAATCACTACTGAACAACTGTTTTTCTAATAGCAGCAGGCGAAGCGCCATAAAACAACAAAAATGTCAAAGCTTTTGAAAAAAAAACACACGCACACGGAGGAATGGCGAAAAGAACAGTACGCAGTAGAAGAGATAAAAAGAGAGAGGCTCGTAAAACAAAGCAAATGTCAAATAGTAAAAATAGTGTTGCCATATCAAGTAACAGCTGTAAATAAATTAGTAAAGGGTTGGCCATTTATCAAATTCGTTTTTTTTTGTTCGTTCAAAAAATAAAAATATATTTTATTAAATAATTCGCACATTCTTTTTCCGTTTATTAAGTAAAAATTAAGCTCCGTTTGTTTAATAAACAAAAACATAATGGGATGTTGTGTGGAATGTTGTTGTTGTGTTTTTGTTTGCTCACTGCTGGTTGGAAGAAAAGCAAAAGAAAAATTTAATTTTTTATGTGTGGTGAATAAAATCGAAGTATGGTGAGTTCTTAGTGTGGGGAGTTCTTACAAAATGTGGTGAATAAAATCGAAACTCACCAAACTGCCGTTATTCAAAATGGGCACTGTATTACCATAAGTACATGTACTGTATATAATGATTTGGACGGTGCGTGTCTAGAATAAGTAATTTTCACAACTGTTAGTGGAGGCATTCTCCGATATGTCTAGTTACTGCATTGAAACAATGTTGCCATTGTGTCATTCTATTTAAAATTCTAAAAAATTAAAATTAGAAAACTGCGTACAAAAAATGATTAATTTAAATTTTTGTAAATGAATTTTTGAATAATTTCTTTCTTTTATGGAGATCCTTTGTCGAAATATTTATAATTTGTTTGTGCTTTGTTCGATCTAAATTTTGTAAAATTTTTATCGGATCTAAATTTAACATTTAAGAGTCATTCTTTAGACAGTAATTTGCATACTTCCTGATTCCTGATGATTGGATATCCTTTTCTTGAGTCATTATTTGCAAAGAAAGCCACTTGTTTACGGTCCTTTCTTTACTGGTTCTGGGTATAAGTCGTCCATTCTCGAAATTGTAACTTAGAAAGGAGCCAAGACTGATATAGATTCTTTGAAAAAATTATCGTTAGTATTTAGAGGGAACTGCTTTAGTAGGTTGGGAACTGCCAATTAATTCCGGAACATGAGAATTGTTTTGAGTGGCTTGGACTCGATTTTCTTATCAGCTTAGATTCTCTTTCTCTAGTGCTTAATAGATACACGTACTATAATCAAAACAAAATTTTAATACGTGACCTCTAAAGGTCAATTTCACGAATTCTGCATATTTTCTTTCCATAAACAAGAACTGACTCAAGAGGCTTAGCTTTCAGTTGAATTTATTCCGCTTCAAAGTGAAAAATGCTGCTTAACATGAGAGTAACGGGATTTTTTCAATTCTTTTTGTTAAACGTGTTCGTATTTAAACAAATCGAAAATGTTTTATTAACAAGAAATGTTTATTTTAATATTCTACTACCGGATTACGAAAGTAAATTAACGGATTTCACTAACGTGATATTGAATGATCAATTGGTGCAGGCCTTAAATCGTCAGGAACAAGTCACGGATGTACAATTACTTTATAATGAAGCTATAGGGAAAATGTATAACCACATACCCGCTCGAGATTTAGTACAAGAGTTTTGGACAATCTATAAGCCATACGATTACCATAGTTTCGTAACTGCAACACGGGCTCAATTGGCTTTATATTGGCGTTACAGTTTGGATAGTACAACCGATGGTTATTATATTTTATTGGCGGCCCAGGGCTTTTATAAAATCAAAAATGATGAGTTCTTCACCAGACTTCCAGAAAGTGCTCAGTTAATGGTAAACAGTAGCATAAAAAGTCTACCCTCGGCTTTGCAATATTTTTTGGGTGGAAAAGAATTTTGCCTAAGAAATAATGCCGCTGAAGATCCCACATATTTGTTACAAACTTCTCGAGGCGACATAATAAGCTCTATGGTTTCAAGGACAGCCGTGCAACCCATTTTTGAGGAAACTTTGCAGAATGGTTTAGCGGATTTAAATTTCGCTTTGGTTAGCTATCCCCAGCAAGGATATTTCCATAGGCTGTTTGCGAAAGACGAAGGCTTAATAAGAGCTAATGTAACCCAGCAGAAATTGAACAACTTTTTATGGTCGTTGGTATTGGTTAATGATGACGAATTGGTTTTTAAACAAGAAGACTATTTATTATGCGATCGCAGTGGTCAGATTTATGGCCTAAAGGAGAAAACTATTTATCAGCCCGAGTGTCAATGGTTTGCAGAAGAGTGTTAACAGGATTTAAAAAAATTTTTCTTCAAACCAATTATTTTATCTGTAAATAGTCCAATAAAAAGTGTTTCCGAATGACAAATTTAGCATCGGTCTTATTTATTACCAGTTGACGAGGGTCTTCCAAAATGGCACGTCCTAACAAAGACCGACCGAAATATTTTTTTTTTAAATTTTGTCTTCATTACTCAATATAAACAATATTGGCGATAACGTGACTGATCTTGGTTTTCAAATACTCCAACGTTAAGAGGAAAAAAATCAAAATCGGGTTAAAGTGTGGCTAGTGGCCATCTTTTTAAAGCCACTTACCACACTCTCAAACTGCAGGTCAAAAGTCAGTTATCATATGGTCATAGCGGTCTGAACAAGACTACCAACCAACTTTAACAAGATTTTGCCAGAGTGATAAGATATTTAACGTCTGCTTTGCCCATCATAGACCGCCAAAATTAATCCTCTTTCGAGTACTATCCCTAGAATTTCCATGGTTCTTTAAAAGACTTGAAATACAATTTAAAAAAAGAAATCTATTTTACATTTTGAAGTTATGTATTAAAATAAATGCTAGGGATTGTTAGATTTTTTTGAATATCACAACAATTGAGATGACAGGTTTAAGGGGTTTATTTTTTTTGTAAAAAGATTACAGAGGGAACATGTCGGCTAAAGATTCTGCTATGGAACTATCACGGAAACGGCCAATACGCAAGGCATACGATATGGCATGAGCCACATAGGATTGTTCATGCACACCATGGAACAGATAAGACATGGCACCTGAAATAATCAAAAATAATTTTTAAAGTGAGAGGAGAGTGCGTGTAAGAGAAATACTTACCAATTGAATGTATGGTGACATCACTGCCGCCATGATAATTTTCATCGGTATTAATGGCACCCTGTTGTTTAAATTCCCAGTCGGTGGTGTCCTGCAAAGTAGGATCTTTCCTTAAGCCATTAGAGTCGGGTTGGAAGCCCTTATAGGTGGTACCATAAGATAAAGTGGTATACGGTGTACCCTCGGTTTTGGAATTACCAGCCACACCTAATATATCTGAGCCTCTATCGGCATGACCATTAATGGTCAGAGTATGCGAATGATCAGCTGTTACTATAACTAGAGTATCATCTATATCACGACCTAGATAGTCAACTGTTTCTTGAATGGCTTCATTAAAAGCCAACACCTCATTTAAAGCCTTTTTGGCCGTGCCTCTATGATGGGCCTGATCAATCATGCCGCCCTCCACTATTAATAGGAAACGTTGATCTTTGGTTTTGAAAAATTCCAAAGCCTTTAGAACCATTTCCTTAAGAGAAGGCATGCCTGTGGCAGACGTATCACGCTCAAATTCAAATTTCATATGGCCATTGGCGAACACACCCAAAATATAATCGACTTCGGAGGGATTAATTGCTTGTAATTCTCCTGTGTTTTGGGCCACTACATGTGACTGGTGGCGTGATGTTTTAATATCTGACCACTTTTGTAGTAAATCGCGACCATCTTGCGACTTGCAAGACCAAGTGTCTATAGGATCTGAGGGTGAGTCTGAAACATCAGAAACCAACATTTGACGGCCACCTCCCATGATGACATTAATGTTTTGGCCCGTCTCATCTTCTATAAGCTGGCGGGCTATATCTTTACAGCCTTCTGTTTTGGCCGAGGCAGGCATTTTATTTTCACATTCCCATCTACGATCCGGGGTATGGGCGTAAAGAGCAGCGGGCGTGGCATGAGTAACACGAGTGTTGGTTACAAAACCGGTCAACATGCCATCATCTTGAGCCCATTTTAATATGGTTTGTACCTGATGTTCGGGATCTAAAGAAGCACTGCAATTTGCCAATTTAACGGTGGCATCTACACCACCAGTTTCATAATTCACTTTAACTCCCGAGAACAAAGCTGTAGCAGTGGAGAATGAATCTGGTACCTGTTTATTGGCGCAATAGGTCTGTAAATGAAAAAAAAAAAATAAAAATTTGGTTGATTTCTTTTACGAATACAAAGCCGCCTTACCTTTAATAAACCCATATCGGGAAATTCTTCCCATGACATAAGACCTTCCTCGGAGAATGCCATTATACGCGCAGCTGTTACGGTATTGGGACCCATGCCATCGCCTATAAAGAGTATGACATTTTTGGCTCTGCGTTTATTACGTTTGCGTTGCAAGGCCTTTTGCAATTCCAAAGTGCCCCGATCATACCATTCCTGTTGTTCATACGGCATCTCCATAGTCAAAGCTCGAGTCTCCAATAGACCATTTATGGGATGTTTGGCATTGATCTTGTGATGTATGACAAAGCCCACGGTCATTACCACGACTAGCAGAGCGGAGAACGACACTGCTATAATAAATATTTTGGATTTGTAAACCTTTTTCTTGACAGGCTTCAAAATATTGTCGTAATCTGGACTACAATCCTCCATTTCCACATGACTACTCGACTCGGTGGTAATGCGTCTACGATCGGTCATCGTATTTATTTTATTTTTGTTTCACTTTTTCTATACACAATAGGTCCACCAATTGGTTCTAAAGTTCTGGGTTAACTGATCAAAATCGTTAACAGTTCTGTAATTAAAAAGGTAAATTGCAGGGTTTTGTTAGACCCTCAGAGAGAGAGAGTGTGTATGTGTGTGAGAGAGCTAAATAGTCTGATTAGTTGCTGACTATTATAATTTTTATAACTGTTTATCTTTACGATATGCAATTATCTCGCCATTTCGTCCCCTTTGAATGTAAATTTGTCAATTGATAGCAAGTCGCGGAGCTAATTGCTTTATTTATAAATCTGTTTAAAAGTATTAAAATTTTTCTTCAAGGTCTCTACAGATTCTTCCCCCTGTTTTTATGTATGTGGCTTTGCAGCAATCATCTCAATTTTTCACAGATTTGCTTCCAATTTGCGCCTTCCCACCAAAAGTGATTCCATTCGGACATGATTTCGTCGTAGAATGTTAGGGTGATAAACACAGATATATCGTCAGCAGACCCCACTTTAGCTAAGATAGTGAAGTGTCATGATGGAAGTTAAAGCAATCCATAGTTAGTTAGGATTCTGTATGGTTTACAAGATCATAGTTGTTATAATTGCCCCTAAGATGTCCGAGAAAATTACACCAGCATTGTAAAGAGGTGCTTTAGTACTAGGTGTCTTGTACTTCCCTCCTACTTCAAAGGGTATCCGTATAATATCACCTCCAAGCCTATTGCCCTGACAAACTTCAGGTTCCAAGAATGTGTTCCATCTGTATATCACAAAATAGATCCTATTTTAAAAGAGGATGAACCGCCAGATATGTGATGTCGTTAGGAGTGTTATCATATGCGTCTTTTTTACCAAAAAAAAGTGCTAATGTCACCTCCTTGACGTCCAAGAGTTCCTGAATCTGCTGAATCTACAAAAGCTGCCTCAGTAGATCTTTCTACACCCATAGCTTCTATTTTGAATAATAAAATATCATCTTGGCAAAAATGCTACAGAAGTGGTTTTTAGGGACTAAGAGAGGATATTATATACCAGTTAGTCAAACTGCATAGGAAATCTATTGGATCTCTGTACATATGGTCTTATAAAAATGTTTAAATGAGTAAACATTTTAAACAACGCCATAATAATGCAATTTAATAGCTATCGATATTGATTATAATCTCGAAATAACGATAATAATTTCAATTATGTTTTCTAATCTCCGTCATAAAGTTCGTTTTTTTTTGCACTTTCACTGCCATTTTTATACACAATTTTAATGGTTTATATCGTATTATATTTTAATTTTTAAAAACATTTTTACCAAAAACAAAACTCCGTTACCGTTGTTAACATTTTCTACACACTAACAAATGCACACTAAATAATCTCTTTGTTTTTACCGAAAATGTAACGCTCTTAAAATCTGTTCAATATAATAATAAGCAACCGCTCTCTCTCACTACTATTTCACGAGTAAATATACTAGAGTATTAAATATACAACAAAGAGTGAAAACCGCTAGTACTTTTATATAAATTTTATAAAGGAAATCCGATATGTTTATCTTGCGGCGTTAACTGTTTTGTTATAAACTAAAGTGCTAATGTAAATGACAAAGTATTAAAAAAGAGAACGTTGAAAATCAACAACAACTGTTGCCAAAATGGTGTGCAAATTACAAATATGGTGGCCAGCTTCAAATTCGTTAAGTAGACCGTCCACTTCAAACAAAAAAAAAATATAAATTATTGTGTTTCTTTCTCTTAAAATAGATTAAATGACGTTATTGAACGGTCAGTGAATTATTTCTAATTGTTAATAGATGATAAACTCCATTCAAGCAAAAAGTTTGCGGCATAAATAATTTTGTAATGCCCTACACAATTATTATTACTGTGCCTGGCTGTGCTTTAGGAACCTAGGCCTATAGTCTTTAGCGGTTGGATTCGATAGTCGCACTAAACGTATTCTTATAGACGGCATTCCAGCAATTGCTGATTTCCTAATGGTCTACTCTCTTTATCTTTTTGTCAGGAGACTGACAAAAGAAACATTTTTTCACGGGCTCTCGTCTAATAAGCCAACACTCTACCTACTGGACTACGATCTCCTTAATGATACCACTAGTGCCCTAGTGGGAATCTTATACATGGGCTCCTCGAATGCATACATGATCTGTTGAAGGTGTCTATTAATGGTGTTAGTAGGGTATCCAACGCTATTGATTCATTAGAGCACCGTGTGTGTGGATTGTATTTCATTGTTTTATCCGTGCTTTAATGAAATGTGATTGAGGGAAATAAAGAGGTTTTGTTTTCCAAAATTGTTTCGTAGCACACGTATGTCGCCGTAGTCTATTAGATGTGAGGCCAGGTCAGACATCTCCAACAAAACGAAATATGAAAAAAATATTTCTTCGAAGTCTTCCTCTCAGCGGATTTCTGGCAAAAACTCTGAGTGTTAATAAAAGTTAGTAAAAAATTTGTCTTTCGGAACCGGCTTTAGAATAAAATTAACGTATATAAGTATGTGTTAATTATAAGTGACGTGGGAAGTTAGATCGTTATCCTAACTGAAGGGTTGTAATGACGAATTAAGTAAGTACGCGCATGTCACGTAGAGGACTTTCGCTGTCGGCTATTCAGTAGTTCACACAATTCATTATAGAACGAATTCGTTCTTTAGGTACATGATCTGTGTGTGTGGAACTCTCTGCAGAAATATTGCGTGTCGCTTGTAAACGGGTTCCAATTTAATATCCGTAAATAAATCCTATACAGTTACAACACAATATACTGCATAAATAGGGGCCATCCCCCGGGTCTTAGTCGAAAACAAAAGAGCGATAGTTCTGTTAAACAAACCATGGATCAGATGTCTTGGACTATTTACCATAAATTAAAATGTAATTGTTCTCATCGTCTTGTTTATAGAATGTAAACAACCTCAATGTTAGAAAACATAATTTGAAATTAGAAAATAAAGATTTTTTATTCACATTTATTGCTGATGATAAATGCTTGAAAACTATTCCGTCGCAAAGTAATATTATTTGCTTTTTTTATTTTTAATTTTATATCTGTTTTCTCTATTGTTTAAACAATTGTTTCTTTGTAATCGTCATACGCTTATTGAAATTGAAATGAATTTAAATAATTTCATATTTATTTTGCTCGCTTTTTTTTTTTTAAATTATACTCAAGTGTGTTCATTCAATACTTCAATTCATCCATATGAACAAATGTAAGCATGTACCTAATGATACGCTTTTGATTTTATCACTTTATTTGAAAAGATTATTAAGAACAAAAAAAAAAAAATACAGTGAAATCTCGTTAATCAAGGTCGGGAATTTCTTTCTCATAGAGTTTACCAATTGAATTTGATGCTCACTAGAGCTATGGTAACTATAGTTAGTACAGTGAGAGACAAGTCTGACACGAAATGTATTTGGAGGCATCGTGACCTGACAAATCGAGTGAGGAGCTTAAATGTTGCAGATAGGGTCAGAAGCTTTCAGAGGAGTGAAAAGTGATGTTTTGAAAGAAAAATGAAAGAAAGTGAATTTGAAACAATTTGAAGAGGCTTGAGTTATGGCTTAGAATACCAAGAAGTTGCCAGACATTAGTAAATGGCTTTCTGACCAATATCTGTTTAGAATAGCGATTGCTTCAGGTCCAATAAGTAGATTCTCTAATGAGGAGAATGAATCATGAAAACACATTCTTGAAAACCGTGCGGCGTTAATGCATTGGAAAATAGTGGGTGGGTAACCAATACTAGGCAGAGCCTAAGCCGACGGGCTTGCCTATCTATCAATCAAATGTCATGTTGGGGTAGAGAAAGATAAGCTCTTTGTCTTTCTCTGGGCTAAGATTCGGCCAGAAAACCTTTGATATCCAAATCGTGGATATACACTGAACTCTTAAGGCTCAATTTTTGTGTATTGGAGAGAAACAAGGGAATTTGATTTTCTTTTCCTCTTTCTGAATAGAATATCAGCGTTGCCTTTTGTGTTTTATAACGGGAGTCTACTGTGATAGGTTTGGCAGTAAATGAATGTACAAAGAGAAGTATCAACAAGTAGAAACGTGCGGCATATCTGATTCCATATTACTACCGACAACTAATTTAATTTTATCTCTGTTGATGTCAATGAAAATGACGAAGGGAGATCAAGCGTAGAATTACGCTTGAAAACAGATGCTATTATGGTGTCAATAGGCAATTTAGATGGAGGCAGAGACCACTCTTGTTCAAAGTCGAACTCCACTAAACGAGTTGTTAAAGCAGTCATTAGAATTGCTTAAATTTCAAGGAATAATGAATTTATAATTCTCTTTATAGTCCTTTAAAGATCCAAAGGAAACAATATTAAGAGATTTTACTGTACACTTAGCATATGTAGAAAATTAAGATATTTTTTTATTCAACTGATGGAAATGTCATATTGTGATTCTAAAAATGTCATGCTTTTTAGATTTACTGTCTATAAAAAGATTATAATTTAATAAGAAAGAAATAATTTATTTTTTCTTTTTGCAGTTGCTGTATTACAATGTATTGGCGTGTTTTGTTTTGAGTGAATTTCTTTGATTTTTTCATACTGAATTAATTATTAATATTTGTATTAAAATTAACAACAAAAAGTCTATATTATATGTATGTATATTAAAATCTTTAATTCTTACCTTATTACTGCTCTTGCAAAATCCAAGACCCCGTGTTTTGTTACTTCTTTACCATTAGAAATTTTAAGAGAAACTAATTTCATTTATTCCACCTTTCACCAATAAACTGCTGCAGTCACGGGAACTGAAAAAAAGGAAAATTTATTATTTTATTATTTAAACAGATTTTTTATTCTAAACTACATTTATTGTTATTTTAAATAAATATTTAAATTGTACTATTGCTACATATGGTTATCGCAAAGAACAATACAACAAGAATTGTATTTAAGAAAAAGTACTTTACTAAATAGTACTTTTAAATCTATTACTTACTCTGTGCAAAAAAAATTTGTTTTAAATTATAAAGTTTGCCCAACAAAAATATTCTCTCCAAATCTGAATGAAATTAAAAAAAACTATTTGGGAACTATTTTGCTAGGCTGCATGGCAATGGCATCATGGATTCCAAAACAGATTTCATCCGAAATATCCTGGTCTTTAAGGCCGCTGAATTACTGCAGCGTCTTTCAGGCAATACGTGTACGCCAAGCGGAAAATTACCATACTTACCTGCTAGGCTGCATATGCAATGGCATCAAGGACTCCAAAACAGGTGCCATCCGAAATATCCTGGTCTATAAGGCTGTGCTGAATTACTGCAGCGTCTTTCAGGCAATACGTGTACAAAAATGTCCCCAAGCGGAAAATTACCATACTTTCCTATAGCCAGGCGGCTATCAGAGCACTGGATTCCAATGTAATGAACTCCAAGACGATATACTACTGCGCAGATATCTCAACAAGATCAAGCAGATCAACATGATGTTTGTATCACATGGGTACCATGACATAACAACATTCCGGGTAACTGCAGAGCGGATGAAAAGGCCATACAGGGCACCTTGGAAACCTGCATGCTTATAATTGACAATGTAATCGTGGACTTCGTTGAGAATAGGTGGGCGGCTTCGGACATGGACAGAACGACACAGAAAATCTGTCCAAATCTGGTTAGAAGGCGCACGGCAGTGGAGAAAGAGGCACCTATATAGAGGATATGGATGCACTGTCATGCATTGATATAGGCAGTCTTGAGTCGCTTTATCGGAAGCTCCTCCGAGTGGTTCCTGGATTAGGGAATAAATGGAGTGGATAGCCACTTCTACTATCTACTCAAAGTTTTTAAAGATTTCTAAACAATTGTTTTCTCTACTCTTTTTGGAAATATTTTTCAAACAGCCGTCAAAGAGAAGAAATGCATTGCGTGCCGTATATTTTTTTTAAATTTTTTATTATTTGAAATTGCATATTTTTGTATATTTTTGTTTATTTAATATATATTTTTAAAAAGAGTGTGGAAAGGGAATGGGAAAAGGGATAAAGAAATTGCATAAAAATATAAAATATTTCTTTTTTTAAGTTTTTTTTTTCATTTAAAACTAAAATAATAATCGTAATAAAAAAAATCCCTATAAATATAAGCTTAAAATGAAATTGAAAACAAAAAAAAAAAAACAAATTATGAATGAAAATATTTATATTAATGAAGAATACGTATGTAAACGAGTGTTAAAAATACATAATTTATTTTTTTGATTATGGTATTTATTTCTTAGTTTTAAAACCAAATGTTAAATGAATGGAAAAACTCAAAAATACTTTCAAGTTTTTAAAACAACAACAAATACCACAAAGAAGTTTTTTTTTTGAAGTTTTAATTTTTTTTTATTGATTTTTTTGATATTTTTTTTTTGTTGTGCAAAATAAAATTTCTAAAAAAAGGGATATTTATACGATGATATTATAATAATGATTACAATATTTAAGGAGTATGAATGTATGTATAATATGTTTATAAGTATGGATATTAAACTGATATAAACAGAGAGAAAGAGAGAGAGATAAAGAAGATTAAACGCAAAAGCCCAATCAAACATGTGAAAACAAAGAAAAGAACATAAGTTGTTAAAAGGAGAGTGTGTTTGGGTGTGTGTGTGTGTGGTTTTTCAAAATAAATCAAAAAATAAAAATCTTTGCTAAGAAAAAAAAAAAATTAAATGGAATTTTAACAATAATTCCTCCTCTGCGCATAAGACATAATAATGAAGAGTGTATGCTTGATAATAATTTGAATAAAACGGACTATTAAGGACTAATTAATTAAAAGTTATTAACGTATAAAGGAATATCAACGTATAAAAGAAATATAAAAAAAGACTTTTGCCAGTTGTTTTATATGTTTTAAGCTTTTAAATTTTAAATAGTTTTTTTTTGCTCTTTAGATATCATCGATATCAATTTCTTCGCCATCATCGTCATCGTCGATAACCTTCTTGTTGGTAACCTGGTTAACGGCCTTCAGAGGCTCTACACGTGCACGATCGTTATACTCAATTTCCACTTCAGAGTCTTCATCCTCCTCTTCATCAGAGTCTTCCTCTTCGGCCTCCTTAAGCCATTGTATGAAGGGCTTAGCCTTTTCATGAATCTCAGTGGACACATCCTTGGCTACATACTTCTTGCTGACCTTTTGCGACCATTCCAATAAGACTTTCTCATCCAATATGTCGGTATCATAGAATAATTTCAAAATGCCAGCCACTTTTGGCAAAAGTTTATCCTTGTGCAAAGCAATAACCTGCTCTATGCCACCAATTAAATAGCGTTGAGCCTTGGGATTGTTGTGGGTGAAACGCAATAATAGAACGCGATGTTTGCGCACATCTTGTGGTAGATTTTCGGAGAAAAGCAATTCAGCCAAAACCAAAGAAGCCTTATTGACAATATCCAAGCGTTCTGCTTCGATAAGTAGGTCCTTGTGCTCGGCTACCGATTCCAATTTGCCAGCGTCCAGCTTCTTTTTGACAATTTCATAGAAAATATCAACGCGCTCCTTTTCGGTTTTGTCATAATCATCCGAAATGGTCATGCTCTTGGCGCCATCGGTTAAGTCTTGCAAACGAGCACGTATGGCTTCCTAAAAAAAAACAAAAACAAAAACAAAAGAAATTTAAAATAAAAGACTATTTAAAAGGGAAAAGTTTTAAATCATTTACCTTTGATACATCAACACTCCAATCATCGTCATCATCATTTTTCTCGGGCAAAGCAGCACTTATTTCGGCTTCAGTTTGACTGGCCTGATTGCCACCATCGGAATCACCATCCGAGTTCTTGGCATTGGAATTATTGCCATCAGCATTACCGTTTTCAGTGCCATTCTTACCCTTGCAACGTTTCGAACGTTTACCCTCGGTCAAGGAGCTGCCTTGGGCAGCAGGATTCAAAGTGGGTGGATTTTTCAATATAAACGTATTGACCTTATGATTGACCTTTAATAGACCATGAAAACCGCAAGCCTTGCAGGATTGTGAAATGGTTTGATTTTTAGCCGAAACGGTTAAATCAGTCTCGGGATTATCGCATTCGGGACACAATACATATTTACGTATGAAACCATCTAAAAGATCTTGTAATTTGGCAGCATCATGGGAGCCATTCACAATAAAACGTTCATTCTGGTGGTAAAAGAGAAATACGAAAAGGGATTATTAAAATTCAATGGGGCGGTTATTAGCTTAGGGAAGGGGAGGGGCGAGTGTCTTACCTTGTAATCAAATTGAGTTTGAGCGCCTAATTCACAACCAAAATACTTGGTTGGATAGGTGGCTGGACGGCCTATGGCTCTAGCCACTTCGGCCATATTGACAATGACCGTTTTAATGCCATTGCCTTTGCCTTCGACTTTGGCTTGTATGCGCGGCATTTTATAGCGATAGAAAATGTCAGTGACATTGCGATTTACATTAACCGAACCCATTTTCAAAATGAAAATTTACAAATCTTTTACGGCTTTTTTTCCTTCTTTCTTTCTGTCTTTCTTTCTTTGCGTAGTTTTATGGTTCCTTCTAACAGGATTACACAATTTGAGCGAGCGGCGTTTGTGGCTTTTTAAAAACAATCAAGAAGTAATGCTTGTTTCTGCTGTGTCCACAACAAATAGATTTTGATAACTCTCGTTTAGCAATAATTCAATGCAACAACTTCATTACCAGCAACTGTAGCAGTAGCAGTATCCTCCTGCTCCTCTTCGTTTATTTGATAATAATGAGCACAGTTTGTTAACTGAAGTATATTGATGGCTGTACAAATGGCGTTGGTGGTGTGGGCGTGGGCGTTTGGTTTAAGACAAGGTTTAAGATTTTTATTTTTTGATTTATTATATGGTTTTATGCAGTTTGTTAAATTCATGAAGTTTGTTTTACTTTTCAAAAGGACTTGTGTGTCGTTAATTGTTTTAATTCTCTCTATATATAGCCTGTTGTGTGGTGGATTTAAATGTTTACAGCGAATTTGAATAAATTTGTGTTTTTTGTTTAATTTTTTTTATTTTTTATTTCAATTTTCTTTTATTGGGAAAATAATTAACAATTCTCCTTTGTTATGGTTTGCTTTTTCGGCGTTTGTATTTATTTTTATTGCAAGTTTAAAGTTCTTTTCTTTTCAATATTTCTTTGTTTATTTTTTATCTTTTTATTTGTTTAAGAAGGATTTGATTTTTAGTTTTGTTTTGCGTTTTTATTAATTGGGCAGATAGATTGATTGATTGTTGATTTTATTCTGTTTTTTTTTAATAATTCTTTTGCGAATTTACTCTTCCGTTGTTTGGTTTTCTTACTCGGCTGTTTAGCGTTCTTCTTTACACTCCTTTTGTTTGTTTTATTTTGCTGGTATGGAAAACGGATGTGTTTTTTATTTTTTTTTAGAAATTTTGGTTTTGCTTTTTTAATTATTTTTTTAAATCAATTTTTTTTATTACATTTATAATATTTTTTGTGTTTTTCTTTTTTCGGCTGTTGAAATGGTTGTTGTTGTTGGTATTTTTTTTTAGTTTGTATGTTGTTTTATTTATAAAAATAGTTGGTTTTTTAAAATTGGAAAAACGAATGGGCGCCTTTTTTTTTATTAATTCATTGAATAAGTGCCTCACGTTTCTCTAAAAGGTTGAAGTTTCCGATGTCTGTTACTAGAAAATTTTGAAGTCCTATAAAGAAAGGGAAAACCACAAAAAATTATTATTTTTTTAATTAAAAAACAATTTTTGTAACGTAATATTAAGCGAAAGAAGTACTAGCAGAACAGTGTCAGTGTATTGGTTAAGAAAGTCTACCACTGCTCGCGGATCAAAAACAGACTCCCTAAAAAAAACAATAATGGAATCATAAACTCAAGTAAAAAGTTACGGTGCAGGGCGTTATAAAGCCAGTACTGGCGGTAAGCGTTGATTAATCAACCTCTCTTCTTCTCTCTATATCCTCCACTTTTCCATCTTCTGTACCAGATCGGACGGTCCCTGGCGGAAATTCTATAAAAAACTGCTCAATACCATCGATGAACAGGCATTATCTTCAACGAAGACGACGACGCGGCCAGACGATGTGCCCGAAACGTCGATATGTGTAACATCTGAAGCAAAGCCAAACGCGGGTCCCCCTATTCTAGTGGGGGAGGTCCATATCACCTATCTGTGATGATAATATAGGAACACTGATAATGCGATTCGATTTTTACCACACCCTGTCATGGACACTACACATTAACTTAACCTCAAACTCTGCTTTGAAAATTCATGGAATAAACCACACAGTATTTGTTTTAGTACAGCTGTTAGGGCCCCCCACTCCTTAACTAAATCCTTTTTGTTTTGCATTTTTCTTTTAAAAACGTATTATTTGAATACCATCCATATTGTAAATATATCGCTATTTACTTACTACTTTATAGCCTTGACCTGACCTGACTATTTAGAATTTAATATAAGCTCATAATATAATCCTATGCCATATGCGACAAACATGTTATTATTCTCTCTGCCACCAAGAATTTCAATAAAAAAAAAAAAAAAATAAAAAAAAATTCAACAATTTTCTTTAGCGTTTTAAACCATATTTTAAACACGAATAAAATACGAATATGGTAATATGTATTGTATAAAGGAACTGTGACTATGACTATGGGGATTCGTGTTGTCGATGGCAGTGGTGAAATGTAATAAAAAAAATGGTAATAAAATACAAAAAGCAGTAGCAGCAGTAGTACTACATAGTGTCAGTGAAAAAGTTTTATTTACTGCTGAGAAAGAAGAGAACAGAGGAGAGACGAAAAGGAAAATTACGATTTAATATAGAATATGTTACTGTTATTATATACACATACATACATATATACTATGAGTACATTATATATGAGTAAACAGAAAAAAGGAACACTTTCAGGCGTTGAAAGTAATAACACACGACATCCACATTATAAAAACAATAATGCAGTGTATAAAACAGTATATTTACTGGCATACAAAGTTGTGTAAAATAAATAATCGAAATAGAAAAAAAAAACATTTAAATTCTAAAAAATTAAATATGTATTGTTTTTATAAAAATATGGGTATTGCGGTTTAACTATAGGTTAAGGTAAATAATATGTAGAAATATACGCTGTCATATACTAAAACCCACTTGAAGTTGTATTAGAATAATGTAGTGCAGCATGTCGCTGTAAATTCATAATATTAAGTTAAATACTACTACCCCCTCCCTATCTTTCTACAAGTATTAAATTTTATTTGCCTTGCGTTATGCTGTAGATATTCAAAATCTACAGTAAATGTCATTGAATATCATCTTGTCATCACAGTAAAATCTGGAAAAGTTATCAAAATTCATTCGGTAATCGCCGAAAACTCTATAGCGATTAATTTACTTATCGGTCCCCTGAGAATTCTTTTAAATTTTTATAATACTTAGAATGTAAACACTCATTGAAATAAGTGAAGCCCAAATGCTTCAATCGATGGAAAATATTTAATATTTTGGGCACACGAATACGTGTTTGTTCCTTTATAGGTTCATAGGTTAAAGTAAGCTGCCTTCCAAAATGTATCAATACAAAGTTTGTATGCAGTTATACTACTGTATATATGCAAAGTAACCAAACAATGCATCAACTATAAAACCGAAGCCTGATTGCTTTTTGACTGCGTTAAAAAATACAAATTGACGACGTTTTGAAATAGAATACATCGTTTATATTTTGTACAGCGGCATTATGAAACACAATACTTTGTTCAAACACAAAGCAACTAACATTTTGGATGGCAGCCGTAATGTTACCATCATCCAAAGGAATTGCCTAATGTGATATTGACATACATCCAAACTAATGTTTCAAACTTTAGTGTACACCAATCAGATAAAATTATAGGGAATCTGTAACGTGTCTGTATGCCTTCAATTTATTTTAGTCCATAACCCTTAGACAAGATAATGTTGGTAACATATGTATCGATTTCAAATCTGTGAAACATATTGACAAAAATGTCTAGAAAAAGTTGAAAAGTATAGGACGAGAATGATGTGAGTTAAAAGACCGGACCCGAGGAGTGATTCGTCTGATATTGTATTGAAAATTTCGAACCCTTTAGCTGCGTTGCCAGCTGGCAAACAAAAAGTTTTAGTTGACGAATCAGTGGGCGGAGGCAGAGCATGTGTGCGAACGTTTCTTGTTCTCAAAGTACAAAATTTAGTCGCAAAAACGAAAATAAACTAAAAACAATGATTAAAATTGACACTGCATCGTCTAAATTTCTAGATGTCCTTCTCCTTTGCTTTGAATTACGAAAACAAAAAATGTTTTCGAATTTCTATTGCTAAATGATTGATTTCAATTTATTTCATTTCAGAATAAAGGACGACTGTTGCCCCATATTTCTTTCCATAAGTTTCAAAAACAGTATTAAAAAAATTTATTGAGTAAAGTGTTGTTTACCGAAAGATACAAAAAGTTTTAAAACTTTTATCTGATTTTGAAATGCCATGACATTTGGCAATAAAAATGACAACCGGAATGCGGTAAAAAAAAAGAAAAATTGCCACAATTATACATCATCATGACTGCTGCTATGGCACGACGAGTACATAATTTTCCTGATTATTGCAGGAATATTTTATAGTTTACAGCTGTAAACAGTAAGGAGTAGTGGTAGGTAGGGTAATAAGTATGTGCATGTTTGTAAAGGAAAAAACGAAACGATTTGGTTTATATTATTGATTTTTGTAATTATTTTATTGCCGTGATTCTCCTCTCTACTCCCCGACCATCTCACCACCCTTTTAGGTAATTATTACCTGTACATTATTGTTGTATTGTTTCCACACTCAGTAATTGAGTGAGCATTAAATTAAATTCTTTTGAATTTAAATTGTAAATTATTTTTTTTTTGGTGTTTTTAGTTACAAACGAACGACACCATCACCATCATTAAATATTATAAACATTTCAGTTATTTTTTATAAATTTAAAAAAGTATACATACATATACACATACTACGTATATATATACAGATATAATTTAAAAGAAAAAAAGAATACATACCTATGACTTAAATAACGCCGATGTGAATTCATGCACGAACTAACTAGTAGCTTGCTCCGTTGAGGTGGAGATGGAGGTGTTTTCTGGTATACTGGTGTTTCTGTGAATTGAAAACAAAAAAAGAAAAGTTAAACACAAAATGATATTTAAAAAATAATATTGTTTAAAAATAAATATTGTTTAAAATATGCATAAAGAATACAACAATTAGAGATAAAACAATTTGAGTTTTTTTTTGTATGTCATAAAAATTAAATTCTTTTAATTTTCATTATTAGACACAAAGATTAATGCAAACTTTAGTTCAAATAAAACGTTTCATAGATAACGAGAGTTCAAACGAAAAGAAAAAAAAGAATAGATTATCACAAGATTTTGTACCACAAATCTAATCAAATCAGCAAAAGTTTGTTCAAAGAAAATGAAATACTCGACTGTTAATTTGGTTATTGCTGTTGTAATAGCGCTACTGCTGCGGTGGTAGCCACATGATGATGTTTCTCATTGCAAAGACTATTTTATTAGAAGGTGGTTCACAATCTTCCGCGATAGGAACTGAGGATAGCATTCCAACCGGATCTCAGTTGGGACAGAATGAATCTCCATTACCATAACAGCAGCCTCTCACTGTTTGCAATGTCAAGGGTGTGATTGTCTTGGACCTTATTATACCCTATTGCACCCACTACCGCTAGTTTGTAGGCATGTGAGAGGACTGTCTTCTTAGTAATGGATGAAATTATGACCCTCATATGTCTTCACTCCAACACACCTCCTGATTGGGGTAATAAGACTGGTGGAATGCGGCCAGGAATTACTTTATAACTAAGATGTTATATTGTGATGGTGTTGTATCAGTGGTGATCATCTGGACACAGCAAATCGCAATCATAAGTGTATTGTTCAAAATGATTTAGAGTTCCTGTTTATTGAAATCAACAATCCAGTATTAAAAATTGAATTTTGAGAAAAATAGTTTAAAAAGTCTCAATAAATAATGACAGTTCCTGAGCTCAGAAAGGATAAATCCGGTTAAATAGCTTATAAAGCCTGTGTTGATCATATTAATAGCCTAGTAGTGATCACAGAGCAATCTGAAAATGAAGGTAGTTTTTATACCTAAAATTTTTAGACTGTCAAGTCAGGTAATCGCTGTAAAGGTAATTGAAAACGGCAAATGAAACCGAACTTTACCTTCTTAAAGATTAAAAATTGTGCATCCTATTGGGAAAAATTTTGAGGGTATACAATGGTACTTAAAGATTTTTAAAAAAAATTGTTAACGAGTCTTGCTTTGAAGATTATAGGCCTCGGAAACGAATCATATAATTAATCAGCAACTCGT
Organism: Sarcophaga carnaria; assembly: GCA_958299815.1. NCBI lineage: Eukaryota > Metazoa > Arthropoda > Insecta > Diptera > Sarcophagidae > Sarcophaga > Sarcophaga carnaria. Next base: position 4,413,578 of record OY283149.1, read on the forward strand.
TTGACGTTAGTATTTGAACAAATATATATTGAAACGTGTGAAACAATTCGACAGACATGTGATTAAGAGCCTTTAGTATCGAAATTAATATCATTCAAGAACTTTCAAAGCAAACAAAAAGCAACGAAATTGTTTAAGTATAACGAGAATACGAAATGCCAAAGCATCTGTATAAACGAAGGTTAAACTAGACCGCATAAGGCCATCGAAACAAAAAGAAGATAACTGCAAAGAAATTTTAAAGGAAACAATTAAAAGCAGCAATAAGGGGCTTAAACCATATCAAATGTAGCAGCAGGCAGGCTGCCACAATAAGGAAACCTTATAATTAAGATGTTAAATATTGATTTTCTTTTTTCCTTTTTCTAAAGGCCACTTATAAAATAAAACAAAAGTATTAAGTGTGGTACAGCAGAGCTATGTTGAAACAAGGAAAATTATGATTCTAATTTTAAAAAGAGAATTTTCTTTATATTTACAATATAAACTTACTTGTATTTGGTTTATGGTAGGCGTAAGACACCACAAATTGTAATAATGACAAAGAGCCCACCATAAGATGATGATGCTCTTGTTTTTTAGTAGATTTGTTCAACACGTTTAAGGATATTTTTAAGGATATAAAAAAGTTTATACAAAGAAATTAAAGCAAAAAATTTATTTGGTTTCTTATACTGTTTTTGTTTTTGTTTTTCTCTCGTTAAGTAGCCAGTTTTTAAGACTGGTTTCTATTATTTTCTAGCGTCGCCTATAATAGGCCTTCTTTTATAATTTAATTTTATGATGACAACGATAACGTTTTTAATAATAAAATATATTTTTTTTAGTATTTTTCTCTGCTGCACGTTAAAACAATTGCTAAAAAAATAGAAATTAAATAAATATTGGCTTTAGAAAATTTAAAAGAAAAAAATAACAACAAAAACTTCACTTTTCTTTCAATAATTTTCGTTTCTTTCAATTTTTTTTTATTAGAAAAAAAAAATAGACATTTAATTGCGTAGTTTCTCGATTTAGTTGAAAATTATCGTAAAAAATTTTTTATTAGAAATTTTCAACTTCCGATTCCGTTTTTTATTTTTTTTCTTTCAAGTTTTTAATTAATTCCTGTCTAGAGTTTTCTCATTTTTTTTTCTGTGTATAGTTTTTCAAAGACTATCACTTCTATATACACAAACTCTTGCTTGGTTCTTGTGTATGCGGTAAAAAACGGCAGCTAAAATTTCTGTATATAATGGAATACTTTTTTTACTTTCTTGACTATAGAATAATGTATGGAATACGTTTCAATTAGTTTCGCCGTTTAAAGTTGTTACACTGTTCAGCTCTCAATAAAGACTAAAAGTTGTATCCTGTTTATGGCATACTTTTAGGATGTGCTGCCCCTCTCAGCAAATAAACACAATGTATTACACATCTCTCTCTCTGATATTATTATATGGTTACGCTCTTTTTGCTCTCTTTGTGAGAGTGTTCTAATTTGCTATTTAAAGTCAGAAAGACTAAGATAAATTAAAAAATTTTTTTAGGTTTTCCTTTTAGCTTAAAAAATCTTAAACTAGTAGCAGTAGAATTTTGCATATTTTAAGGGGTCTAAAAAGAAAACCGTCAAGACACAATCAATTTAAAAAATAATAACTTTAAAAATATTTAATCTAAAATTATATTTTAAAATGAAAACAAAGACTACATATTCTAGAGAGTCTTGAATTTAAAGAAAAATATGTCGAATTTTGTATATTTTAAGGGATCCAAGGGAAAAAGTATTGTTAATGGAATTTACTTTATAAATAAATTGAAAAAAATGCAAATATTACATATTTTAGGGTTTGTACTAATAAATTAATTAAAGTAGTGCATATCTCTAGGCGCCTAAAATAGCAAACATGCTCTAGACCATATTCTTACATACAAATCAATATATTTTAAATTAAAATAATTGCGTATACAAATTCGACAACATCCTTAGAGATTTTAATTTAAAAAATTCAAAATGTAAAGTATTTTTTATGTATAAAAGACAATAATTTTAAGAACATTAAATAAAAATGTTTAAAAAATTGTTGTTCGTTTTTAATTATAAAATTTTCTAAAATTTCTTTTAGGTAAAGATAATATAACAACGATAGATAAGAAATTCTGTGTAATATGTTAAGTGATTAAGTCAATACGCTGCTCATCATAATGAATGGAGAAAACAATTATTTAAAAAAAGCGTTTGGAAATAATGCACTGGAAAAAAATGACTTTTCCCATCGGAATGTCTAATAGTAATGTTGTCTGATTGGTTTAAATACATTAAAAAAGGAAGAAAGAAAGAAAATTATAAGTTTCTTTTCAGCATACTTTTAAGGATATCTTTTATAAAAATAGAAACTATAGCAGATGTTAAGGGAAATAAGAAATAAATTAATTCTATTTTAAACAATTACAAAAAAAAAAAGAAAACCTGGTCCATTAAATATTTCACAACAAAAAAATCTATGCTCTCTTCCTTTTTACTTTCAATTTGTTGCTAAAAAGGCAAAAATAATTTCTCACTTTTCTCAAAAACTTTCAGCGCATGCTCGTTGCTCAGAAGAAAAAAAGAAAAGACTGTATATTGCATACGTATAAGGAGGCCTTAAATTAAACAAAAAATAAACAAAATATTGTCCTTAATAAGGAAATCTTTGGAAATAATAAAAACAACAAAAAAAATATACTTAAGTAGTAAAAAAAACCATATGGTTTCCACAAGAGTTTGAGTAGGTTTAATATAAAAAATATTATGCTAGGTTGCGCTAACACTCTTTTTATATATTTTTCTTTTTTAAATGAGAACATGTGTCATAAAAATATGTATATTTATAGGATAGGGAGACCCTTTCTCATAAAGATTTAAAATAAAATAAACCATCGTGTCATACACAGGCGGCTTAATAATGTACCACAGGTTTATGAGAAGAAAAAGAATCTTTTTTTTTAATTATTTAAAAAAAGGAAAGAAAATTTAAAAACTCCTTTAAAAAGGAAAATTTCTGGTACAGAATATTTACGAAAATAAAGAATAAAAACTAGCAAAGGTACAAGTTTGATAGCCTAAACGGAATGGAAAGTGATAACTTTGTGGATAGTTGTGTAAGGATTAGGGTTTTCATTTCTTTTGCCATTAAAGCTGATTTAAATCTAATGTCCATAAACATTACTGCCTTTTTGTTCTTTCTTCTCTCCCATAAACTATTTTCCATGAATTTATATGATTTGTTTTTAATGAGATGGTTAGGATATTTCGGAATGAGTAAGAGAAGGATTTTTTCCCTCTAAAGGGACGTTGTACAATGGGTCAATTCGACCTTCGGATACTGTACTTGTCTTTACTGACAAGTACACGTCCTCTAACCTAACTTAACCTAAGAGAAGGATCCCTTTTTTAGCTGCACTATACGTAAGCATATGGAACGCTAACTCTGTCACTTTATAAGCTGATTTAAAACTAATGTGCCTATTAGAACTGCTTTCTATCTGTCGTAATCAAGTTATTTTCTAAATTTCAACACAATGCACTTTTAGAAGTCGCCGTAGTCTAGTAGGTAGTGTGTTGGCTTATTAGACGTAAAGGCAGGTTTCGATCCCCAGGCCAGGCATCATTTAAAAATACAAAAATTATTTGTTCAGCGACTTCCTCTCAGCAGATTTCTAGCAAAAACTCTGAGAGTAAATAAAATTGCCATGAAAAAGTTTGTAGGTCCCATCACTCATGTCTAAAATTAACACACACAACATAAGTGATGTGAGACTCTAGGACGTAGGGGTCAATTCAACCTCCGGGTACTGTACTTGTCTCAATTGACAAGTACACGTCCTCTAACCTAACCTAACCTAACTCATGCACTGCATAGAAAAAGCATCCACTGAGTATTATTCATATTTAATAAGACAAAAATAACTACATGATCTTACTTATGACATTTTTGAGATTTTTCTTATTGAGAAAGAAGAGAAAAATTACGGAAGCGCTATTAAGCAGAAGTATATTTTGTCACCTTACAAATCGTTGCACTGTTCCTACAAAAGTCTTTCTTGCCACCTTACAAGCCTTTGCCAACAGATTCAAGTCGAATGATGCGTAGGAAGAGAAGGCTATACAGCTTTAAGAAGTAATTGTCGATTTCTGAAGAACCATGATATAATTTCTTTCATAACACTAATGTAGTATTAAAAACCCTGATAATGTAGGTCAAAAGAATAGCTCGTGTCAAGCTAAATGTACAATAGGGAAATGGGGGGAATTGAATAAGTTAACCATCCAATCACCTAACCTTTAAAACATTTTAAGTAAATGAATTTTGAAAATTCTCTTTAATTTTCTTTTCTTCTTTCGTATGCATTTGCTTAATAATGAATAAGGGGAGCTGGTTTGTTTTCATCAAACAGTTACTAATGAATGCTGGCTTGTGATTTTAAAATATTTTTGTTTTTTCAATTCACACATTCATTTAAGACTCTATGTGTTGATTGGTATACGCTATTCGCCATACGACGCTATTAAAGAAATCAAAATTGGTATAACAAATACTCAAGGTTAGCTAGCATTCATATGCATTAGCTTTAAGTAGATATACATATGTATGTATGTACATACCCAGCCAGCATTTTTTGAAAATTTTAATCAAATTCGAGTCTTTTTTGACTCTTCTGCACGATTGAAAAGTAAGAATATGCGCTCATTTTCTGATCATAAAAGACTCATTTGTCGGGAGAAAAGTGTTACTACGGGCGACTCTTCTCAAAAAATCATTTATGAGTCATTTTCTATATTAATTTCGAGTAATTTTCGATGCGTTTTCGAATAGTTTTGTGATCATTTTTGAATCGCTTTCTGATCATTTATTAGTCGTATTTAACTTCGTTTATGCTTCTTTTTCGAGTCGTCTTTCAGTCATTGTTTAATCGCAAGCGAGTCTTTTATGAGTAATTTATCAGTATGTTTAAGAGTCCTTTTATTGTCATTTATCAGTCATGTTTGTATTAATCTGGACTCCTTTTTGCGTCATTTATGATTATAATTTGAGTCATTTATTAGTCGTATTTCAAAATGTGTTTTTAGCAGACCCCAACTACTAATCAAGATGGCAAAAAATGAAAATGCATTGGCCATCTTTAAAGGCATACAACGAAAAGATTGTTAAAATCCGACTTTAGCCTAGCCCCCAGGCTAATAAGAGCTTTGGGCTTCATACATACGGACATACATAATTGGCCATTACAACCCCTCAGTCAGGATTACGACCTAGCTTCTCACACCACTCATGCAGTGTTCGTTAATTTTATACGTGAGTGGCGGGACCTACAGTTTAACGTCGACTCCGAACGACAGATTTTTGAGAAACTAAACTGAAAGGAAGTTGGCGACTACCAAAGAAAGAATATTATATTTATATTTAAAAACAAATTGTACTTAATTTCATAGCCATCTTTTTACATTAATGAAAAGTTATTTAGAGAGGGTGAAAAAAAGCATTGTTTTATCATCCCTCTGTTCAAAATATGATCATAAATACATACTTATAATCACTTTTCAAACACCTGCATGATGCGTTTTTGATTAATCGTTTTTCAATCTACAGTATAAGTAGAATATAATAATAAATAATGTAAAAAATAGTCACATTTTAAACATCTGGATGATATATTTTCGAATGCTATACAATTTTTTATTGTATTTTAAATCGAGCTTATTTTACTCATTGGCGCGAATCATTTATGAGTCCTTTTTTAATCGTGTAACTGACTAATAAGTTTTTGATCGCCAAAAGTACTCTAAAAAGACTCAGGAAGGTGATTTTTTAAAAAACAATCTTCCAAATGCTAGCTGGGTATGTACAAACACAAAATGCGTAAGTAAAATAAGATTTTTAAAGAGAATTTTTAATATAAAAAACACATACATACACACAGTAGTAGTATTTATTTAAGCTTGAAGATGACAAAAAGTGAAAGATAAAATAGAAAAAGAAGAAACAAATATGCACAGATGACAACACGTCGTTAGGTCAGACGTCACTATCTGTAGAAAATAATTTATGCTTAATAAAAATAAAAATAGACTAAAGATGATAAGCATCACAGTTCTTAGCAAATAAATAAAGAGGAGCCAATGACGTAAAAATAGTATTACGTGTAGTATCATTATTATTGTAATATAGTCTAATAGAAATTATAGAATGACTAGGCGAAAAATATAGGTTTGCTAATTATTTAAAGCCTGCTGTTAATATATTTAATATCCTAATATTATCATAAAAAAACACGTGCTATTTGCAAAGATACCACACTCAATAAATATATCTATCTATCTCGCTACCTATCTGTATACGTACATATGTATGTAGCTATTTTGCATATATGCCTTGTCTTCTTTATATGTACAAACAAAGAAAAAAAGAAAATACTTTTTTCCTAAAATCTTATGATTTATATAAAGGAAATGATATTTTAATTTTACATGTGATTTATTTCAGAAAGAGCCACGAAATAACAGAAATTATAAGACATACCCATAATAGAAGAATAAATAAAAAAGACTGACAGTATATATGAATGTGAGTACTATGTATATACGAGTGAAAAAAAGAAACAGAAAAAAATTAAAAAATAAACGAAAAAAACATTAAAAATCTCTTTCAAGTTTAATTATACATTTTAGAATGATAAGTAGGCAAGAAAAATATGCAGAGCTTCTTATACGACAAGTGAATACTTGGATTATGATACCCAAAAATACGACGCCGAAAGGCTAACATAGTAGGAATACACCCTAAGAAAACCATACCACAAAATCTCGCAGGTGACAGAAATGTAGGAGACCAATAACTACTTAGACGCGACAACAACAGACAATAATGGAGAACGGTGCCGGCTGGGGTTCCCTAGAGAAGCTAGGTACCTTGATATAGATAGGAAGCTGTCCTAAAATAAGCTTACCTTGATGAAGATGAAGAGGGGGCTCAATGAATATTTGGTTGTCAGGGGTGCTATATGTACTATATAGGTGGTGAGGTGGAAGTCGCCGCAGTCTAGTAGGTAGTGTGTTGGCTTATTAGAAGTAAAGCAAGGGTTCGAGGCCCAGACCAGACAACAAAACAAAATACAAAAAGTATTTCTTCGGCGACTTCCTCTCAGCAGATTTCTGGCAAAAATTCTGAGAGTGAATAAAATTGCCATGAAAAGTTTCTCAAAAATCTGTCGTTCGGAGTCGACTTTAAACTGTAGGTCCCGCCACTCATGTATAAAATTAACACAAACAATATAAGTGGTGTGAGAAACTAGGTCGTAATCCTGACTGAAGGGTTGTAATGACCAATTATGTATGTATGTAGGTGGTGAGGTGGGTCTAGGCCTCAGTCCTACTTACTACTCACGTTCTGGGTGCTTTCTATTGTAGCAGGTGTGGAAGACGTCAATGAGATGGTAGTTAATGGACCGAAAGCAAGCAATTTTTTTAGGTTAGAGTAGTTTGGACTTTGTCGGAGTCTGATGGTTGTCTGGGATCGTTACAGATGGCACGAAGGCAGAGGCTAGCGCTGGGGCGGCAGTTTACTTTGAGAATAGCCTTAATTTAATGAGCGCAGTGTATTCTACATTAGTGTTTGCGATCATTCAGGCAGCAAAAGGTGACCAGGGAGGGGAATGCGACAGAGAATGTGATTGTTATCTATGCATAGATGATCAAACTGCCTTCACTGGGTGCTATGTTTGCCCAAAATTGATATCAGTCTGCAGAAAGCTATCTTCTAAGCATATAGAGGGTAGACGCCGAGGATTGTGATGTACTTATGTGCATGAGAATGAAACTGTAGATGAACTTGCATGGGAAGGAGCACTGCGAACCTGGCCAATCGGTCGATTTGGCTTGCTTTGAAAAAAAAAAATGCTGATGTTCTTTGGGGAGACTACAGAATCTCCAAGTTATTAAGGCTCATGGTTGAATTTTCTAGAACAGAGTGCGGCGTATTGAATCTGTTTATGGAGGCTATTAGGATCCTGACATGTTTGAAGAAGGAAGGACCAGTTAGCGGAAAAAAGGGCACCCCTTCTTTATGAATGGTTTGTATCTCTGCCTTGATGTCAAAACACGGAGACGAAATTTTTTTCAATGACCTAATAGAGTAAGCCTTCATAAAGATGACTGATGTTGAGGGTTTCATCTTTGTTTACCTCTTTTTCAGTCTGCGTAATTTGAAGGCATCCATAATAGAACTTTTCTAGTCTTTGAGTGGAGAGGTGCTTCTTAACCTAAGTTACTCTTCTATTTTATTTCAATATAATAGATGTCCTACATGTGAATACAATATCGCATACAATTTGCGAGTAAACGCTGATTTCATCATCTCAAACTCTTTGTAAAAACTTCTGGACAAGAGACAGACATCAAATATAAAGCAGGAATTTCGTTTTAAAAAGAAAATACTGCGTAAATATATTTTAAATTGAATATTTAATGTAAAGGTTTGCAAATAAATTGAATAGAAAATAAATGAAATAAAAAATAAACTTTTTGTACAAATATTTTTGAAAAAACTAGAGCTAAAACTAGCAAATTAGATTGAACTAAACAATATTTAATAATTTTTATACTCTAATTCCTATTCATACCATTCGTGTATATGTATGTATACTTTATGATATAGACCTCCATACCATATGCATGACACAAACTTTTGGAGTAAATAAAAACAACAAACAAACCAAAAAACGAAATGTGATTGTTAAACCGAAATTATTTCACAATGCTAAGTTAAATGTACAATAAAAAATAATAATAAATACTAAAAATAGTATCTAAAAAAGAGAAGTGTGTACTAAAATCTGACGTTGACGATATTGTCTGCGACTAGCGTCAGCGTTAACGTCTTTGGTCTTGGAAGCCAAAAAATCCAATAGCAACTAAACAAAACCAAGCAGCCACACAGCCAGCTAACCAGCCAGCCGCCAGTCGTCAGTCAACCAACCATGTTCAAAACTAAATTGCAAAAACGCAAAAATAACAACAAATTTAGCTTAGCTATGCCATAAAATTCAAAACCAGTAGACTACAACCAATTTTGAATGCTATGTACATTTAGTTTTATTTTTATTGTTCCTCTCTATCTAGCTTTTATTGTTTTTGTTTTGAACGAACATATCAGTCAGGCGATTGCGCATCACATTTACGGTTTTGTTTTGGTAAGAAAAATAAAAGCCAAAAAGAAAAACCGGTCGCTTTGATTTTCTGTTTTTTTGTTTTTGTTTTTGGGTTTGTTATTGTTATTGTTATTACACAGTATATTTTTATTTAATATTATGTATGCATTTGGTAAATAGCGTGAAGGCACATGGGGTTTGGAGGTGGTTACAAGAAGTAAAACTAGTAAACAAAAATTTATAAATAAAATAATAATAAAAAGCAAAAACAAATCATATTTATTGAAGGAAATAATAATTTATTATGTTTATTATTATTTTATTTTAAAGAAGTAAGCAATTGAGCACAATTTATAAAAAATTCATTTAATTTTGTCCATATAAAGGTCTACTTAACGGACTAGGTAGGACTGGTAATAATTTAAGTAGTATTTAGCAAAGGGACAATTTAAGTTTTATGTGCCATAGTTCGGACGGACTTGAGCTCAATACAAAACTTGAAAAGGAATAAGAAGATTTGCTACGATATCAATATATCTCTACAAAAGTCATTTTTGTAATGCTTAATTGCCAGATAACAGTTAGCACTTGTAGCATATAGATAGTTAATACTTTGACACGCTGGCATATTATTCTCTCTGAACACTTTTTCATCTGACATTTCATTTGAACCGAATCAGAATATTTATTGTAGGACTGCTGCAGACGTTCTAGATTTGGCGAAGAAGAAACGACTGTTGCCCATTTCATATGTCTATACCTGTCTCTGGCAGACTTCTTTCATTTGGCACATCTTTCCTCGATGAACTGACTACCAAAGATATTTTTATTTGACATTGAATCGATCACCCGATGTATTACATCGGTATTACGGTATTGGACTAGACTTGTTGCTTAGTTTTGAGGCATTGCCTTATGTGGTTTCCATTCGACAAGCGCTGTAATTTTAATGTAATTTTAAAAGCATATTCTCCAGCTTAAAATGGACAAAGGACACATTTATCTGGTGATTAATGTCAGAAGCCTGCAATCTAGTAACTATCTTAGCTAGCCTACACAGATATCACATCAATGTTATTAAGCTATGCAAGGCGTAATTTTTTCCGTATAACTATGGTACATAAACATTTCTTTATGAAATTACAGGCAAATGTAGGAAATTATTTTATAATTTCTATGTAATTATTACAAAATTCCATTGCATTCATAAGTTCATAGAGTATTTTTTATTACAATCAATTTTGAAATATTTTCTTGATAAGATTGCAAAAACGAGTTTTTTTTTCTCTTTTTGTTTTGCTGTTAAATATCATTTTACTGATTACATTTAAACAAGTTCTTATCTGGCAATTATTAAACAAAACAAAAAAAATGATCTTTAGAAGTGACGTTTATGGTTTTTGTTGTTAAATAACGTATTTAACAACAAATTATAGCAATAAAAACAGACGATGGAGTCAGTGTTTTCTTTTTTTACTATAAAGAAAAGTGAATGCTTGCTTATAAAACGTTTTTATATATAAAAAATTACTTTCCTTAGGATTTTAAAAGGTGTAATAAACAGAAACCAATTATTTTTATTACAAATAACTTTAGTTGTATGGTTTTAGAAAGATAAGAATAGAAAACAACTACTAATACTTCTTACAAGAAGAAAACAAATCAAATGAATAACATTTTTCAAGCATGATAAATAATAAATAAATAAAACAGATATATTTCAAATACTTATAAACTATATATTGTACACTGGTGGTCAAATCTAAAGCAACAAATATGATAGTGCTGTATTAAATTTGAATTAAATATTTTTTTCTTTAAATTTAACTCTTAAATGATACCTTAAGTACCGAAAACGAAGTGCATAAAGTGAGTTTTAATCGATAAAAACAACAGCAACTCTTTCTACAACTAACTGTTTTGTCTAATAATCTGTTTTTGTTATAACAGTACACCAACGAGGAGGCATAGTATCTCAAAGTATAAATCGCACTATATAATCCTTTGAAATGTTTCTCCAAGCCTCCTTTTTCTAACTCTTTTAATTTATCGATCCACAATGCTATTGCCAAAGATGCTTAAATAGAATTTATGTCAGTTGATTGTACTTGGCCACTTAATTACTCAATTGCTACCAAGTATTCACTGCTAAAACAGAACGAAATCGAGCCATTTCTGGAATAAATGATTACGGCTGATGAAAATACATCACATAGGACAATATTGTACGAAAAAGATTGTGGAAGAAACGGGGTGAACTATCGTAGACGATGGCATTGGCAGGATTGGGAAGAAATAGTTCACTATGACCTGTTTCCAGTTTAACGACTGTTCTAGACTCTACTTTCAACAATTCATGAGATTGAAGCAAGCAATGCATTTAAAATGGCCAGAATTGATCAACAGAAATGGTATTGGTTTCTCCACCATGGCAACTCCATGATGATGAATTGAATATGTAATATGTCACAACAGTTGCTCTAATATTGACCACCAGTGTTTATATAAATATTTAATTATTGTTAAATAAAGCAAACACTTACCTGTTATTCTTTCAAAAGTCATATAAAAATTGTTTTTCCCTAAACAGGGGGTTGGGGCAAAATTAAACCACTCGAAAAAAAGATTTGTAAAAGAGCAAAAAATTGCTTTTTGTATTTCAATTGAAATCTAAACAAAAAAGAAGAGAAAAATAGAAAAAATACATAAGAAAATCATATAAGAAAATTGACAAATAACAAATGGTTGTTGTTATACATTTTGGTAAATCAATTCAATATAAATAATTCACAAAAACGAAAAGTTTAAAAACAAAACATTTGTTTCTGGTTTTTTTAAACAATAAAACCAAATAAATATTCCATATAGACAAGAGATACTGTGTGCATTGCATCAAAAAACAAACAAACAACAAAAAAAGAAAAGGAATTAATGATACACTTTTAATAAGGAAGAGTTTTATTTGTTTTATTGAAATCGAATGGAATTTTTTTTTTCATTTTCTTTTATCGATACTACACTTCTTGCATTGATTATATACGTACATACGAGGAGCGAGTACTATTTCTTTAGCACATTTTGCACTCAGTACAAAAATATTCGCAGCTTTTGTTAAAAAAAAAAATACAAAAAGAAAATCAATTAAATTATTAACTGCAAAGAAAGTAAAAGAAATGTGGATTTAATATTATAATTTTAAACAAAAACAACATATAAAATGCATTTATTATTCATAAAATTGCCATAAAAATGAATTCATTACGAATTGAATTTTTTTGTACCGGTAGTAGTCGTTGTCTAAAAATAATCTACTTGTACTGCAACAAGGCAAGAGATACTGTTGCCAAGCGTGCAATCACCGCATAGTAAAGTGAATGGTGCTGGTGGTGATGATGGTGTTTGTATGAGACATCTTCGTTTTATTTTGTGTATTTCCCCTTAACTCAAATGGAATACATTAGAGTGTTACCAGAAATTACATTTTGTTTTGGAAAATTAAACGAAAATCGTTTACAGACACAGTCAATATTTTATTAGAAACCACGCTTCTATAGAGTTGTGAATTAAGAAATTGTGCTGCACAGTATATGTACACTTAATGCGAACAATTGCAACAAGGGAATACAGTTGAAATGACAATGTCCAACTTTTTTGGTGGATACCAGCCATCTACATAAGAGTGTCAGACAATCTACGGCTTAGTTTAAACTCCACTCATTATAGAAACCTAAACCAAACAAAAATCAAACCTATTCCAAAATAAGGACATCATTGCAAACATATAATACCAGAACGCTTTTAAAACCAACGGGATGAGCACAATGGTACCATAACAACAATCGAAGGAATTAAATTTTTGTATACGGGCAAATCTTGTGAACTGTCTTACGAATCCAACATCGTGTGCGTAGTGTTATACACCCATCTAAATTTCTGAGTTTCCTAGAATAATTTTGTTGCCGCTTCCCTCCAACTTGAAGCCATAGGAGCTAGGAACATTTGGATATCGTTTGATATCAGTAGACTCGCTGGTCTCTGTAAGTCCAACGTGAGACTGCCAATTGCATTACTTATAGGACTTTGTGGAAGCTTAGGATGAGTTTGAAGTAGAATTATCAAGTAGTCATATACTAGGAGCAGTTTGTCTGCGGCTCGTCGCAGGTTGGAATGACCTACTTCTATCCAAACAATAGACTAATCGGGTCAGGATCAATCTAGCCAGCCTTGACGAAGTAAGTTATGCTTAAAGCGGTTACCATTTCACCATCATCTGATCAACTGAATTCAAAGACCAGTGCCTAGACGAAGTAAGTTATGCTTAAAGCGGTTACCAATTCACCATCCATCTGATCAACTGAATTCAAAGACCAGTGTGCTTTCTAAGTTTCCAGTCCTTTTGGTTTAGTAGTAAATAGATGGATTGGGGCTCATAATTCCAGCGAATATTATGCAGGGAGAATTTGTTTTTGCTTTTGGATATATTGGATATATTATAACCTCCTTATGAATTTTAAAATTTAATACTTGACAACCCTAGACTGGTTTTCTTTTTTCTGCAACTATACATTAAAGCAAAGACAAGAAAGAAACACACCAAATATGTACACACACACACACACACAGCACACAAACCACCACATTTTCTTATTGTTGTTTTTGTTTGTACTTATAATGCTCCAACAAATGTAATTGCAACAACAAAATTTACAGCTCCCTTTTTGACACGTTCTCTTTACAAGTCGACGTTAATGAATTTTTCCTATATTTTTTATTTTTTTTTAATAAAATGTAACACGTCACTTGCCTTTTTGCAATAATAAAACCAAATTACTTTTCTTGGCAAACGAAAAAAAACAACGAAAATTTGCACACAGTCCTTGTCTCTGTTTTATTATAACCTCACTTTGTTGAGGGTAAGAAAAATTTCTTGGTGTTGTAGTTACCTTGGTTTTACGTTTGTTAACCTTAAGCGCTTTTAAACACTGTTAGTTAAGACAATTTGTATAAAATGCACAAAAAATTTGGTAATTTTTTAAAGAAAAAAAATTTAAAACGTTTCGCAATTATTTCACAACGATTGCAAAGCAGATATATAACCTCTTCGAAAGCACAATAGACAATAATCGCTTTTTCTCTCTTACACTCTTACACAACAGAGGCAGAGATAATGAAATTGACGCCGTTAGCTAGAAATTAAAGAGCGGCGTCACAGTCTCACTTGAAGCTAAGATATTAAAAATATAAATAAATCAAATAAGTTTCTATGTGTAATTTTAACTTTGTCTATATGAAATTATTTGTCAAACGATATGTCAAATGTTTATTAAGGCTTTCAATATTATAAAAATTTGTTTACAACAAAATTAGATCTATACTAGATCTGCAGCATATTTACATTTTTACCGCCGTTAATAATTTAACATCGCCATTGTAATTCGTATGCAATATGGCGTCTAACGAAGTTGCTAATAATAGTACTAGAACAGCTGAGAATTTTCTGATAGAGAATAAGTGTTCGGAAACCAAATAAAATGATACACTGAGGCAAATTTTAAAATTTTAAATTTAATTTAAATTTTAATTTTATTGGACGTAAAGCCAGGATTCGAGCCCCAGGCCAGACATCAAGACAAAATACATAAAGTATTTCTTCGGCGACTTCCTCTCAGCAGATTTCTGGCAAAAAAAAAAACAGTAAATAAAATTGCCATAAAAAAGTTTCTCAAAAATCTGTCGTTCGGAGTCGACTTTAAACTGTAGGTCCCACCACTCATGTATAAAATTAACACACACAACATAGGTGGTGTGAGAAACTAGGACGTTGCACAAAGGGTCAATGCGACCTCCGGGTACTGTACTTGTCTTAATTGACAAGTACACGTCCTCTAACCTAGGTTAGGTTAGGTTAGCCTCGAACCTAACATACCTCTAATTTCTAAATGATCAAAAAAGCATATACCGAAAAAGCATTTAATTAATGGAATTGTTAATTAAGGATACGCCGATTTGAAAAACTATTAGAAAAATAAACATTTATAAGAGGATTGCAATCTCCCTTTTTGAAAACTCACACCTTGTACTTATCTAGAAACGAGGGGTCTTTCTGAAGGCTGAAATCAATCTCGATCTAGCATAATGCCTATTCAGTATCCTCAATTCAACTTCACTATCTACTTTACTGCAATATCACCTATCTTTAGTATGTTTCTGTCACTTCCATGTTGATTATTACTTTTCTTGCCCCTTCTTTGGTGTAATCGTTATTTCTGAAGGTAACCACAATTTATCGTTTCCTAAGAGGCGTTCTTGCATTACCTGTCTTCATATCATAAGGTTTCTTACCTAAACTACCAGTGAGCGTTGAAACAACATGGCGATATATTATACAGCTAGTCCGTGGAAATGGCAAAGGAGTCCTATGGAAAAGATGAATAATTAATAATTGAAAATACCATTTTATGCAGCTTTTAAGTCCTTTATTTAAATTGATTTTAGTTATAACATTCAATCTCCCACAACTCGCTGCAACTTAGTTCCATCTGGGTGGAGGAGGTGGTATATCGTCATCGTCGCTTGGTAAATAGTTCTTTTCTCTACGGCTATAAGAGTTGTTGTTTCGAGAATCTGGTTGCGAAAAATAATTTGGAAAGGATTTAAAGTGCCGTTGTCGGGAAACATCATAATATTCGTCATTCCTGTACGACTCCTTGCCCCTGACATTATGTTTGGCTGCTTCAGTAGATAAAATGTCAAATGAATCAGGTTTGTGGTATCTATTATTGAATGAATCTGAAGATGATGAATTTCTGTATGGATTAATATTGTGGGGCGGGAAATCTTCATAAGATTGTGTTAACTTCGCATGAAAATCGGGAGACTTCCGCCGTTTTTCAGAGTCCATTTGAGCCGAATTTCTTCTTCTGTTCCACATTGAAATTTCATTAGGTGATTGCTCTCTGTCATTTCTATATAGGCTTCTATTACAGTCAGACGGAGAATTTGAACTTTCATAAAAATCTGAAGATCTCCGCCTGCCTTCAGAGTTCGCTAGTGTCTGGCTTTGAACCGGAATTCTTGCCCTGCTTCGCATTGAAATTTCGTCAGATTCTAGCCGCCCTTCATTTCTGTATGCATTACTGCATTGAGGTGGAGAATCTTGATACAATTTTGTTACGTTTGACCTTGAGTTTTCATAAAAATCCGGAGATCTCCGCCAGTCGTCAGAGTTATTTAGTTTATGGGTTTGAACCGGATTTCTTTCACTACTTCGACTTGAAGAAGCTGGCAATCTGTCAATACTATATGGATTATAACGGTCAGGAAAAGAATGTTGATAAAATTGTGTTCTGTTTGAGCCTGAGTTCGCATACAAGTCTGGAGATCTCCGCCATTCTTCAGACTTCGTTAATATATGGCTTTGAGTATCACTTCTTTCACTGCTTCGTCTTAAAGTTTCGTTAGACGCTGGAAATCTATCACTGAATTCCGACTCTACTGCAGAGTTCAAATAATTTTTGGTTCGCCAAGATTTTGGCGAAAATTCTTCTCCAAAGCTTGAGTTTTCTCTGAAATTTTCAGGTACTTTCGTACTAACGGCATGTGAGCGTGTTTTAAAGTCCGAACTTCTAAGTGGATTAAAGCGATTTTGCAAGGAAAATTCAGAAGCCTTTCTGGAAGTTTGTGGTTGTTGAGCCAAGTACTGATTAATGGGCAAATCTCTTGGGGAATTTTCGGTCTTATCCATACTATGGATATTCGAAGTGATCGTTTTTTCCGTTAAGTCATGATGTTGAGGTGTTTGGAAGTCCAAACTTCTAAAGGGATTACAAGTTTGAGGATGTTGATTTTCAGGCTTAAACATGCCATGGTCTTGTAGAGCAGTAGTTTGCTTTGTTTCATTGTACTTTAGAGGTGTTTGGAAATCCCTATTTTCAGCAGAAGTTGAAAACGCAGCAGATGGAATAGTTTTTACACTTTTTGACGACCCAATATTAGTTGTTTCTTTAATTTTCTTCAGAGCAGCCTCGGCTTTTAAATCTATAGGATCTCTTCGACCTTTAGGAATCTGTGAGGCAGGTATAATCAACAGATTTAGTTCCTTCCATTTATCTTTTATGCTGTTTATACACTTAAAAAGAAACTTTTTGGAAAACTCATCCATACATTTGATTACTCTAAAGCCACGATGTACTTCATTCGTATCATAACGAGGTACAGAACCGTCATCTTGATTTTCCAAAACGTAAGAGGCTACATGTTCATTGATTTGTAACTCTATGGCGGGCCACTCGTTAGGTATGGGTACAATTAATCCTTTACGCTTACCGCCCACAATCACACACAGTGGATCTGTTATGACTTCGTTGAATGGTCGTACATTTTTGGGATTTTTAGCAGTAGACTTTTTGTTATCCGCCTGTTCCCTGAGGTATTCGTCAACCACTGCTTGAAGTCTTCGGCGACTCATTAATTTGGTTTCGTCTAGAGGAGTGCCACTCTCTTCTATTCTCTTAAGCTTGTCCAGAGAGTGTAAAGCCATGCGATAACGTTTATGTAAAGGTCTAGCTCTTTTTGGCTTTTCGAGCACCCCATCTTTAACTAAAAGCTTTCTTAGTCTTCTTGCATTCTTCTGTGTTTGGATATAATCTTCAACCATTGACTCATATTTAGCGCGTATAACTTTTGCATTTTTTACAGGCACGCCCCTCTCTTTCGCTTTTTTCAATTCTTCCAAATGGTGTAAAGCCAAATAGTAACGCCTCTTTAAACGAGGGGGTCGAGTTGATTTGGTTTGATTTTTTTCATCTTGATTAATTTCCTCTACCACATTCAGGTTCACTTTACATTTCTTACTAATGTCATTGCAATTGAGCTTCAGCCATTCCGCCGTTGCAGTGCTGCATTTAAACGCCATCCAACCAGTTTTAAATTGGCAATTCAGAGACTCTGCATTTATCTCTCGGCGATTATGTTCAATCATCATATCAATAATCGTGGCCTGAATCTGTTCCATTTGCGTAAAAGACAAAGGGGCGTTCTTGACATCAAAAGGGACTAGGGAAAGATGAACAGTGCCACCTACTAGCTTGGATGTCTGATTCTGCACATGATGGACTTGTTGCGGACTGTCGTCCTCAGACCGTGGCTGTTTAAAGTCACCGGATGCTGCGTTGCGTGTGGCTTTTTTTGAAGATCGCTCTCTCATCTTCATGAAAAGAGCTTTTCGTGCAAAACCCATAGCTTCTTTCATTGTCTTGCCACTCATAATCGCACTTTCAAAGAGTGGTTTTTCAAATGGCATTAGTTTGCTATTGTCCAACGGCAAGGACAAACTGTTATCTACAGCGCCGACTTCTGTACAGTCAGATTGCTGTGGGGATGGTGACTTATCGTTACGTCGATATGTACCAGGTTCACGTATACCGCTTACCTTGGGTATATTGGCCCTCATTGCCAATTTGGTTCTAGTGGTAGTGACGCTCATGTTAACTACCATGTTTTTTGATGCATAAGAGGCATCTCTCTTTAAAATTTTATTAATAAACTCCATAAATTATAAATATTATGCTCGGGTCAATAAGTCACCTGCAGGATTGCCCGACATGCTGCAGGAAGGCGAATTAATTAAAACTGGAGGACGCCAGGTATCCAGAGTTCGCATACTATTGGTAAAGTACCCCTTAACCATTCATCCATTAGCGTATGCTGTTCCACCTTGGATTGGGGGAGCGTTTATAAGGAGCGTCCACCTCCCGCATGATCCAGTTTTAATTCACAGTCGTCAGCAGAGACATGACCTAACTGAGCTGCGAATTGCGATTACCATTCCACAAATGGTAAAGATCACACTTCTGTATGCGTTCACAGCTAACAGGACCACACTGAGTGGAAACCTAGTGGCTAACCTTAGCAAAGTCCCCCGCGTACGCATACAGCAACCGCTTTGTACTGCGTTGCTTACTTTAGCCATGAGCAAGTGTAGGTCCTAAAATGGAGTGCACAACTCCTCACCAACGAGCTAATTTACAATTTGGGGGTTCTGCAAGCCTTTTTAAGGACCTATACTCATGCATGTTTCCGGTGGCCGCCACTCGGAGGCAGTAAGTCTTCTTGTGTGGTTGTCCATAAGGATCGTGTATTAACTTTGCCTTATGGGTCCACACCTGACCACCTTGACTGATTATAAAAGTGGTAGAGTCTAAACGTTACGTAAGCAGAACATGATTCGAAACACCGTTTTGAATTTCTTGAATGAGAGCGAATAAAAAAAATTCGGAATCAACTGAAAAACTAAAAATTCTATTGAAAGACTAATAAATCAATTCTATAACAGAAATTAATAAAATTGTTGTTAATTTTAAGATTAATGCCCCTATTGCCGTTCTCAACTCAACTCAGTTTGGTCGTCTGCCAGTCAACCCAACTTTCACTCAACCAAATTATTTTTTGATATTGCGGAACTCAACGATTTTTAGTTGTAATTGTTATGGTGTTGCCGATATGAAATTTAAATTTCATATTGGTAACACCATGAAATTTGTTTGGAAATAGAAGAAATGAAAACGCAAAAATAAGTTAAAATCAAGTTTTTGTATAAATAAAAGTAAATTAAAGATGGATTTAATTTACATTTATTGGATTTATTTTACGAAGATCAAAATCATGACGCTAATATAAATGTTCTTCGTATACGTAGAAAAATACGCGATGATTCAAATCCTCTTGAACTACCCAGTGCTAAGTAAGAAATATCCCATGTGTAATTTTTAAAAGCTGTTGTTTATTTCATAGTTTTTATAAGTATTTTTCTCCAAATTATTATTGCTTTTTAAAAGTTTAACTTGTGTTATTTGTTTTCTCAAAAGTTCTAAGCGCTCTTGTTCTGTTGATTTTTTTTTCTTAGACGGGATATTTAATAACATCTCAGGTGCATTTGTAATGACTTGCTCCACATCGGGATTTTGAGGAGACGCAAAAGCGCGACTGGTTGTCGGAGCAATATTATCAACGTCGAATGTGTGTCCAGATGGAGCTACTTGGTCATTTAGTGATAACAGGAGGGATACGCAATCCTCAAGGGTGTTAAGGGGAATTTCTTGTGAAGGACCACTTCAGGTTGCTTGATTGTTTTTTATTATTAGCAATTTTTTTTTACTTGCTTTGTAGTGAATCCAAACCTATATAAAATGTCTATTTACAATATTTTAGATGCTGTTTACTTATACGTTGCCAATCGGAGGGGATTTTTGTAGGTGGACCCAAGCTATTCAATTCTGTAGAAAATCCTTCCCACGCTTCCTTGCACTGATTTTTGGTCATCCCAAATTTTTGCTTTCGTTTAGATATTTCTGGATTATTTTCCAACAACTTCACAAGTCACTCAAATTGGGTTGTTATTTGGTTATTATTTTCAATTTCCTGCGTATTAAATATTTAATTATTTATTTTAAGCAGAAACTTACGATTTTTCCATTTTTATCTTTTTTTCTATTATTTTTAAAAAGATAATGTATTAAATATATAAGTGAACTCTATAACTGAGAGAGACTCAACTGCTAATAAGCAGTTGTCTATATTTAATGTTTTTGTCAACCAAACTCATACACAGTGGTGAACCGCAATACCATAAAACACAACTAAAAATTAACCGCACAACCAAAAAGTCAACCGCGTTTAAGTTGAGAATGGCAATACCGATTTCTGAAAGACGACCAAACTACTACAAAAGTTGTCAACCGCAATAGGGGCATAAATTGCTTTTGGAAATTCTGTAATCAATCCCTATAAACTTCTTAATATTTGACCCATGACAACCCTATACTTTGGTTTTCCTTTTTCTACAACTGAACATTAACTAAAACAAAAAACTCACCGCTACATACACACACACATGCAAAACCATACAATTTTCTTATTGTTTCTTTTGTTTGTACTTTTAATGGTCCAACAACAAAATTAACCTGGACTACAGTTTAATTTCAACATTTTCTCTGTATATTTCCCCTTTTTAATAAAATTGAATATATTTCTTTGCGTTAATAAAAACAAAAAAATTTTTCGGCAAAAAAAACCTGCCCATCATCTTATATCCTCACTTTTTGATTAGGGATAAGAAAAATGTCGTGGTTTTGCATTATTCAGTACAGTTACCTTGGTTTTTGCATTATTTAGCGTTAAACACTGTTTTAGTAAAGAAAATTTGCATGAAATGCACAAAACATTTTAGAAATTGAAGAATCTTAAACTAGCTTCACTTACATGCAACACAACATATAATTCACACAAACCGGACTTATTTTAATATTTCCCTAAAGGAATAATTTGCACAGATGATTAAAGTATTATAATCTGTTAATAACAAAACTTTTTTATTTCTGTTGCGTAGCTTATTTAACTTTTTCTTTACTTCTTCGCACCGTTTGTAATTTCTTAACACTTTGGTATACTGTAATTAATATGGCGTCCGTACAACATCAATAACAGCTGATAGCATTTTATTGTTGTAAACAAGTAGGAGGTGTTCGTAAAGACATCAGCTTCTACACTGATTGAAATTACATTTAATTTGAAGTTACAGTAGAACCTTAATTATCCGTGATTCGATTATCCGGCAACATCAATTATCCGGGATTGAAAAAGAAAGTTTTTTTGCTTCGACTTAATTTTATTTTGGATCGACTTAAATTTTTCTGCATCGTTTAACCGTGATTACCTCTATTATCCGTGATTATTATTATTATTCTATTATTTTGGACAAACAAGCGAAAAAGGGGAATTCCCTCTTTTGTATACGATGAGTCAGAAGCATACATGTAAACCTGTTTAGTTTAATTTAGAAATTTGAGAAGTGCGGTTTTTTATATTTTTGAAACATGACCAAAACGGTTAATCAAGGATAATCAAGGTCCTACTGTATTAATAAAAAAAAAACAAATTAAATTATATAGACGTGTTTTGCACGTTTGTATTTTACTTTGGCAAACTTTATTTGTCTTGAACCATCGTGCGCAGAGGCGGATTACGCAGACTAGGCAACTACTTTACAACCGATCCGTGCCCTGACATCGGAGGGGAGCTGTTAGTGACGAGTCCTCTTTAACCACTAACTAGCCATTCGGATTCTCGGCACAGCTACCAACCACCTTAACCTTACAAGTGGTTTAAAATCGATCTACTCGAAAGATCAAGACAAAATCTACCACAGTTAAAGCCTACTTTGGGCTAAATAGGCCGCTCTACTACTTCAAAGATCTATTCAAAATATAAAAAATAGTTTTTTATGGCTTTTTGAAATCATTTATTTACAAAGTTACTATATTTTACAGATGCTTTATACCTTCACCTCAATTTTGCCGACTTCTTCTGCTTCTGCTTCTTCTCCTGCTTCGGTAGCTACGCCTTCTTGGACTTTCCATACGATTTACGCGATTACGCTCATCATCAAAGTCGTGCCATCTAGGTGGAGGGGGTGGTATTTCATTATCGCCTCTTGAAAAGTTCTCTTCATTACGGTTGTTGTTGTGGTTTCGACGATCTGGTTGTGAATAATAATTTGGAGTGTTTTCAAAGTTCTGTTGTGGAGTAACTTCGTGAAATTCATTGTTTCTGTACGACTCTTCACCTCTCATATTATATTTGGCTGTTCTAGATGAATTACTATAATGGGGTGGAGAATCTTGATAATGTTGCGTAACATTTGGGCCTGAGTTTGCATTAAATTCGGGAGACCTTCGCCAGTTTTGAGACCAATTTCTTTCACTGCTTCGCCTTGAAGTTTCGCAAGATGCTGGTAATCTGTCATCTCTGTTTCTGAACGGGCTTCTATAGCGGGGCGGGGAATCTTGAAAAGATTCTGTTTTGTTTAAGCTTGAGTTTGCATACAAATCGGTAGATCTCCGCCAGTCTTCGGACTTCATTAGCATACGGTGTGTTGGAGATGGATTTCTTTCACTGCTTCGTCTTGAAGTTTCGTAAGGTGCTGGCAATCTGTCATCTCTGTTTTTGTAGTGATCACTGTAGCCGGGCGGAGAATCTTGATAAGGTTGTGACCCTGAGTTTGCATAGATCTTTGCATTAGATCTTTGCCAATCCCCAGAGTTCATTAGCGCCGGATTTCTCTCCATGCTTCGTCTTGAAGTTTCATTAGATGCTGGAAATCTTTCATTTCTGCTCTGATTTGTGTATGGATTATTACAGCGGGTCGAAGAATCTTGATAAAATTGTGTTATGTTTGAGCCTGAGTTTGGATTAAAATCTGAACGTCCCCGCCAGTCTTCAAAGTTTGTTTGCATCTGGGGGGTTTGATCCAGATCTCTTTCTCTGCTCCGCCATGAAGTTTCGTTAGATGCTGGCAATCTCTCATTTAATTCCGTTTCTGCACGAGAGTTGAAATAATTATTGGTTTGCCAAGATGTTGATGGAAATTCTTCATTTGTTTGATCATAATTACGTGGTGTATCAAAATTCGCTTTTCCCGATGGATACGAACGATTTTGCAAGGAAAAGTCGGCATTATTTCTGGAGGTTTGAGGATGTTGAGCCATATACTGTTTGATGAGCAAATTTCCAGGGAAATTTTCAGGTTTATTCATACTGAGATCATGTATTCTAGTCGTTTTCTTTTCATTTCCACGGAATTTTTCAGAATGTTGAGTTTTGAACTGTTTGTTGTTGCCTTGGTTTCCTTTTGTTTGCGCCAAATCCTTTCGAACAAGTGACGAACTTTTTTTAAGCTTTTTGCCAGCAGCTGGATCAAGTTTTACGTATGCTGCTTCTAAAGAATCGTTCATTGGAGCTAATTCTTGTTGTAAATCTATAGGCGGCAATTTCTCTTTAGGTATCTCTGAGGCAGGTATAAGTACCGGATTCAAGTCTTTCCAATCATCTTGGATGCTGTTTAAACATTTAAAAAGAAACTCTTTGGAAAACTGATCCATACATTTGATTACTCTAAAGTTACGATGAACTTCTTGCGAGTCATATGAAGGTAAAGGGCCGGAGTCTTTATTTTCCATGATATAAGAACTTACAAGTGCATTCAGTTGGGACTTTATCGAAGGCCACTCTTTACGTATGGGTAAGCATGAACCGTTGCGTTTACCGCCCAAAGCCACACACAAAGGATCAGTTATGACCTCATTGAATGGTCGTACAGTGATAGGTTGGCGTTTCTGGGATTGTTGATTCAACATGTCGAGCTCCTTTGTTTTTCTTGCACGATTTCTCATATATCGTGCAATAATAAAATTATATTTCTTAGTCATTCTTATTCGCTGACTCAAATCTCTTAGAGATTTTGGAGGAATGCCATCCTTTTCCTTTTGCCTAATTATTCCCAATTGTTTTACAGCTCTATAGTAACGCTTCTGGTCACGTCTCCTCATTATAGAGTTGGCTGAAGGTGTCTCTAAGATTGTTTTATTTTGTTTTGGTTGTGTTTGGTTTTGGTTTTGTTGTTTTAAATTTGTTTCTTCATTCATTTTTGTTCCCACGAGTAGGCACGTAATATAAGGACCATCCATGCAGTGACGGC
Organism: Sarcophaga carnaria; assembly: GCA_958299815.1. Taxonomy (NCBI): domain Eukaryota; kingdom Metazoa; phylum Arthropoda; class Insecta; order Diptera; family Sarcophagidae; genus Sarcophaga; species Sarcophaga carnaria. Next base: position 4,438,275 of record OY283149.1, read on the forward strand.
GTACATGGACTAGGCAATTACATTACAACCGATCCGTGCCCTGGCATCGGAGGGGAGCTGTTAGCGACTAGTCTTCTTTAACCACTAACTAGCCATTCAGGTTCTCGGCACAGCTACCAACCACCTTAACCTTACAAGTGGAATATAATCTAGGGGCAAAACATGAGATCTTAACCTTACAAATGGTTTAAAATCTAGGCACAAGTTTTGCCCCCTGCATGGGAAAATCGAAAGTAGAAATTAGGAAGCGGTAAAAAAATAGAAAAGTAATTAGGGAAAGGATAGGGGAGGATAAAAGGAATAGTGGGACGTGGGTAGGAGCCAGGAGTGGAAACAAATAGAGAAGGAACAATGAAAATGATTTGACTGGCGAATGTACAAGAAATAAGGGATTGGAAAGTGGATCCTTTAGATTGTTTGATAAATAGGGGCAAGAAGGAAGAACAAGTAGGAAGAAACCAAGTCAAAGAATGTGATTAGGGATAGGGCTTAATCTAAAGTCTCCCATTTCAAAGGGGTATATAGGAGTAAGGGGGAAAAATGCAAAGAAAATAAAAAAAGCACTGCGGAATGGAGATAGGATTGGAGATTAGAAGAGGTATAAAGTGCTTGAGTTTGGTCGACAATAGAGTTTTAAGAAGGAAATTCGCTTTTAGAAAAGAATTCCAGGAACGGACAAATGGAAGTAAATAAAAATAAAGAATAGATAAATAAATAGCATGGAGTGGGTCCAAACAAAGTCACTCTGGTAAAGTGATCATACCGGCTTGTTAGCATAAGGTTCAGTTCGCAATGCCTTTTCCACATATGCGTTAGTATAGCTTTCCCCGATTGTTCTGAGGATTCCACTTGATGATTTTCGAAAGCCTAACAAATCTGATTTGCCTTTGCGAATTTATAGAGCTATCGATGATTGGTACAGTGGTCTCTGAAAGGCAAGGACCAAGCTTTATAATAAAAGCAAGTTTAAATCGTAGCGGTTTATGTGTGTTCTATTTAATCTTATTTTTTAAATCGAAATTGGTTGCCTTGGTGTAGTGAGTAGCTGAGGTTTTAAATCTCATCTCTGATACTAATCGGGAAACTCCCGATTAGCATGGCATTAATAAATGGCTATGAAACAGGCCTCTAAAATCTGCCATTCGGATTCGACTTTAAACCGTAATTGTGGCCACTTATGGGTAATATAAACGCAATTTAATGTCCAATACTGTATATATGTATATTTGTAACCGAAAAATGGACAACCCTTTTCACTTTTATCATCAAGAAAATGTTAAATGTTTAACATTTAAAATGTTTATTTAAGACAATAAAATAGGGGCCAGTATTGAAAACTACTTTCCCGAACAGAAAATTAAACTGAAACGTGGGGGGAATGGTCCTAAAAAATAAATGCTATATGTAATGTATGACGAAACTGTATGCAGGTAAATATTTACTTCTTGTTTTTAATTTATTTTAATATTTATTTATTTATTTGTTCAATTTTGTATTTTATTTTAATTTTTTTTGTTGTTGTGGTTTTTGTAATTTCAATTATTTGAAACGTAAAGCTTAAAGCTTCTGTTTTTTGTATTATTTTTTTTTAACGTTAAAGATTAAATTATTTTTATTTAAATAGATTTATTTTCTTCTTCTTTTTGTTTTTATATTATTTTTTAGTATTATAAGTAATTAAATATTAATAATACTTTAAGCTAATTTATAATTAAATTTAATTAATCTTCTTTTTTGTTTTTATTTTTTTATATTTAATTTAATATTATTATTATTATTATTTAATTTAAAATGGTTTTATTATAATAATAATATTAATATTTACTTTAATTGCTAAATCATTTGTTTTAAGATTACTTTCTTTTAAATTATTTTTGTTTTATTTATTTAAAAACTAAAGTATATTCCAAATATAAAAAAATAACAAAAAAAAATTTATATATTTATTTACAAAAACAAAAAAAAAAACAAAAAATTTATTTAAAAACTATGTTTTATTAATTAAGCAAGAAATTTTATTTCTTTTTTGTTTTTTTTTTTTCATTATAATTCTTTTAATTTTTTTTTATTTTTTCATTTAAAAATAAGTTAAGCAGTCCTTTTGGATTTTGTTTTTAATAAAAAAATAAATATTTATATACAATTACTTAAAAAGAAAATTTAAAAATTAAATTTAAATTATTTAATTTTTTGTGGATTTTATATATAAAAAAGAGAATTTTGTTTGTTTTATTGTTAATTATTAAGTACCGATTATTAATACCATTAGAGGCTACAAAAAGCCTGATTTTTTCTTATCCAAAAATTTTTTTTTAAATTTAAAACAAACAAAAAAAATCTTTTAATAACTAATTTTAGATTTTATTTAAAAAACAAAGTAAGAAAATTATTTTTAACTTACAAAACCCTTCAATTTAAATTATTTTTGGTTTATTTTTAATTGAAAAAAAGAAACAACTTTCAATATATTAAATTTTAATAAGAATGTTATTCACCGTAGAGAAAAGTGAGGTTGGAATACTTCATACAAGGGATTGCTGAGTAAGGTTTGTAACGGCTTTTAAAAATGCTATGCTAACACGAATACAAAACCACTGGTAAATTTACGGAAACTAACAACAATTCCAATTATAACGAACAGAACACCATCTTTTGTGGAAATCCACTAAATTTTTAAAAAGTTCAACGAAACCAAATACCATAACAAAAAAATACTGAGTTCTTACACTTAAAACAGACAAAAAAGCATTTCAAAAGCTTTCGTTCTTCACTTTCTAATATATTTCTAAATCGTATAATACACTATTAGCCATTACAGCCAGGATTACGGTATGACTTCTCACGCCACCCAAGTTGTGCGCGTTAAATTTATCCATGTAGCTGTTGGCACCTATTTGAATTTGAAGTAGAATACTAATGTACGATTTCTTTTCTCATGGCAATTAGTTTACTGTTAGAGATATTCTTCCAAGATGTCAGAGCTGAGGTTTGAACACATTAACCCACTAGAGTGCACGGATCAAATAAGCCTTAAAATATGGTATGATTATATCAGATCTATAAGCCTAATTCTATGTCGTAGAGAGGCGCAAAATAAACGATATTGCTCAGCGATTTATCTTGACATCCAACAAACATTGGATAGAGCATAACACCTTGGCCTGTTTTTTTAAAATAGAGAAAGTTTTACAGGCTCCTTTTAAAATCTATGGCTCTTATAACTTATGGCTCTTAAAGGCAAAAACGAAAGTTCAAGTTCTTAGGAGCACTACAGGACAATGTCATAGGACCTGTATCGTACATAATTTTTAACACAGATAACCCAGTTATAGATGACTGAATAGAGATCAAATAGCCAATAACAGACAGTGTAGGGGCTGTGAGAAAGTAAATGCAAGAAATTAAATATCAACCGATTATGAAGACGAAAGATCAGGTTCTTACGAAACATGAACAAAAACATCACACAGATATTCCAATTACAGATTACGCCGTAATGGCAGTAACATAAATCGAATAGGCGATAAAGAAGAAAGGTACTTAGTATAGAGAGTATTTTAGAAAGTAAGTGCAACACATTATATGTAAACCGATTATGAATGGCAACTGAAGTGAAGTTGAATTGTATATGAAAACCTTATACTACACAGATGGCAACTGCTGACAACCAATATTTTGAATTTTCACTGGTAACAAAAAAAAAATTGCTTTAGGCAACTAAAAATTTATGATTGGCATGCCAGTTGAATTTGAATACACAACACACTCTTAAATAAAATTTAATTTATTAAAAGTTATCTTTTTATTTATAAAAAAAATTATTTTGGTTATCGAGTAAAATTAAAAAAAAAAACTTTTCTTTTTATAAAGTAAACTTAAAACAAACATGGATTTTAAAATTTATACGACCACTTCAATTAAAAATTACTTTCAGTTCTTTATAAAGTTTAGTTTTACTTTGTTTTAAACTAAAATTTTTTTGTTTCTCTTGCTTTTTTAAATATTTTTTTTCTCTTCCGGTTTTTTCTTTTTTTCTTTTGGCAAGCATATAATATTGTTCTGTTTTGTTTTCAATTTTGTAATTTGAAAATGAAGTATTAAATTTTACGAAAGTCGGAGTTTTGGTTTTTGTTTGTTATTCTCTTATTTATTGATTTATTTATTATTATTTTTTAAATGTTTAATAAAGCCTTATTATTGTTTGTTCTTTTTTTTAAGCCTTAATAACATTTTTATATATAAAAAAAATATTATTTTAAATTTAAAAACTATAAATTCTAGTGTTGTATATTAATTAATTAATAATAATAATAATAATCCTAAAAAGAAAACTTAACAAAAAGTTTTCATAGAAAACAATTACCATATAAAATTAAGGGTTGCATTATTTTTAAAGGTTCAATTATAACCTTAAACCCTTAATGGAAACTTAAATCAAAGTCGAACTAGAAAAAAAAACTGAGAGCTGTAATGAAAAACAATTGTTGGCAATTAAAAGTATGCTTAAGCTTGCTTGAAAGTACTTGAAAAATTTATTTATATTTAAATTGAGGAGTTTTAATCCTTAGATTCTCAAACCTTCGTTGGCCCTTCTTTATTAAACAAAATTTTATATTTCAAATGGAAAGCCTTATGAAAAAGGTATAAATTCTTGATTCGCAAATTTTCAAACTCTTTCTCTTAATAATGCAAAATTTTTTGATTCAAAATTATTTTCCTTTAATAATAAAAAAAAACAAATTATAGATACAACCTCTAAAATTCAATTGTGCTTTAAAAAAATTCAAATTTCTCCCTTAGTCTCTAAAAAGTCTTTCGAAAACGTATACGCTTTAATAAATTTTAAAATAAATGGAAAGCTTTCTAAAGAAAAAAATTCTCTAAACGTTTTATTACCACACCAGGCAGTTTCATTTTGTTATGCCGGAGTTATGTTTTTAATTTCTATCTAACCTAACTTATTTTGTAATAAAATGATTGAAAAATGACGTATATGCTCGTTTAGCTTAAAAAGAAAAACCGTTAATTTTATAGTTCCAAACAAAAATTATTTGAAAACTAATTTCAAAATACGCAGATGTTATGTCATTCCTGAAGACCTTTAATACGGTTTTAAAGTTTCCAAAGAGTTGTAAAATAACATGATTGCCACTTTTTAAGCCTTTCAAGGCTTAGTAAAATTCTTTCAACACCTCTTAAAAAGTGGCCTTTCAAAATCTTTTAAAATATTTTCAATAATAAACATCTTTAATAACTCTTTTATGCCTTTTACGAATTTTAAATAAATTTCCAGGCTTTCTTTATAGCTGTTTAATACTGTTTTACTTTTCAATTCAAATTTTAAAGTTTTCAAGATTTTTAAAAGTTTTTCAAAAGGTTCTTCCGAACTTAAAAAATTGATTTTTTGAAAACTTATTAAAGCCTTTCATTAGTCTTAAAAGCCAAAGGCTTACTTTAAGGCATTAAAAGATTATTTTAGTTTTTCAAAATCTTTCAAAACTTTTGAAATCCATACAAGTTTTTTTAAAAGTCTCTAATGATACTTAAGATACTTCCCATAAATAAAAAAAAAAAAAAACAACTGCCATAAATCCTGCCATAATTCTAGAGTTCGGAAAGCTATACAAGGTGATCCTTCAAAGTTTGTTAAAGCATTGCAAAAAAAATATTTGAAAGCTTAAACAATTCAACCTGAAACCTAATTGAAACCTAAAACACTTTAAGGAGGTTTTACAATCTTCAGATCGTAAAGCATTTCAAAACTAATCGACAAAAAGTGACTTGGTTGGAGAACAATTTCAATTTTTTAGGCAAAACTAAGCCTCAAAGCCCTTTCAAGAGCTTTAAAATCATTTCCAAAGGCTTAATTCAGGCTACTGGTGGTATTCTTTAATACTTTTAAACCTTTTTGAAATTTGCGAACTCTTAACATCAACTTTACCAATACAATGAGAAACTTTCAATTTCTTTTCAAATAAAATTAAGCTCAAGAGAGGAAATCGTTTAAAGAAGGTATACAAATATTGGTAACGACAGTCTAGACTTTTGAAAACCTTCAAAGGCTTGGGTTTGCGATTGATAATAGCTAAGTTTAGGGCACAACAGGAGACCTTGTACAATCTAAACATTGTAATTAAAACTGAATTTGCTAAAGGATTTCATTTGAAATTCTTTTAATTTGATTTAAAAACATAATTCATTTCTTTAAGTACTTTAAAGTCTAAGGATACGACTGTTTCAGCTTTATCCTTTGGTATTCTTTATTATTCTCTCATTGCTTTTCATTACTTTCTCTCTTGCAGTTTTTTCTAGTTCAATATGTAATGATGATTTGTAACAAAAATTTCGATGAAAATTAAAAAATAATTAGAAATAGAAATAGAAACGACATACGACAACTACAAATTACGATAGAAACAAATATTAATTTTGTTTTCAAATGGAAAATGCAAATGAATGATAAAGATGAACTAATAAATACAATAGAAATACAAATTACAGATGTACTACTACACAAATAGATTACATTAAATGAAATAAAAACAAAATGAAATGTATTCTCTTACTTTGAATTTTTGATTATTTGTTTGCGTGCGTTTGTTTGTTTGTCTGTTAGGTTGGCCGGTTGGTTGCATTGTTTAGAAAGTGTCACCAGCATACCAGGGATGTATCCAGGGAGCCGAAGGTGGCGGTGTAGGCGGATATATGGTGGGTGAGGGTAGACCATGAGCTCCAGCCACCGCTGCCGCTGCTACACTTGGCATATGAGGTGGGTAAGGATTAACCAGAGCAGGTGCTGAGAAGGGAGCAGCCACACCAAATAGGGCCGCTGAGGCTGCTGCTGCATGTGCCGCCAAAGAAGCTGAAGAGGCGGCTTGTGCAGCCGCTGAGTTGGAAGAAGAATTTGTTAAAGTACCACCTCCAGCGGAGGAGTTAGTATTCGTATTGTTATGGCCATTTGATGTTGTGCTATTAGCACTGTTGTTGTGATTGTTAGTGTTGGTGGTATTAGAGGTCAGGGAAGCCACTGAAAAGTTGGATGATTTATTACCCGTAGTAGCCGTAGAAGATGTTGAATTTAATGACGATGCCGAGGCATTTGAAGAGGACCTCTGATGATGTGTAGTGTTACCACCACTCTCAGTTGAGTTATTTTGTGCGGAGGAGGAGACGGAGGAGGACGTTGCATGATGATGATGATGGTTTGAATTACTAAACATGGATAGAAAATCTGTAGCCGTAGCCGCCAAAGAAGAGTGCATAGAGTTATTAGTGCCGCTGCTACTGTTATGGCGATGGCTGTTCGAAGCGCTGGAAGCACTTGAAGAGCGCTTATGTGTATTTGAGGCAGCCGCTGCTGCAGCCGTCGTAGTGGCTCCTAGCCAATCAAAAGGATTGGCAAATGGATTAACCGCTGTTAGAGTAGAGCCGGCTGTTGCTGCACTTAAAGGCGGACTTAACATGGTAGCAGCTGCTGCTGCCGCCGCTGAATAATAAGCAGCAGCGCTTTCTGCTGCAGCTGCAGCCGCCAATTGTTGGGCTGCACTTAGTCTTTGAGCGGCTGTTGTTGCAGAAGATGACGTGGCGGACGACGATGAGCTTGAGTTTTTATTTGACGCCCCACCACTCGATGATGACTTGCTTTGGTGGTGACTTTTCTCAGTCTGGTGTTGCTGCTGGTGATGATGAAGTTGCTGATGCTGATGATGCTGTTGTAACAGTTGCTGCTGATGTTGATGGAACTGTTGCAAAGCATTCTGCTGCTGTTGCAATAAATGCTGCCGCGCAGCTGAGCTTGTTGACAAGGCTGATGCTGCTGCAGCTGCTGCTGCCGCTGATGATGATGCTGATGTTGAGGATGAGTTTGACAACGGGGAGTACAACATATCAAGCGCGTTATGAGGTGCTGGCGGTGCTAATGGTGTTTTGTGTGACGTACTACTGCCGCCACCACTACCACCACCGTGGGATTTTGTATTACCACCACTGCTACTGCTATTGCTGCCATGATGCTGTTGCGTCAAAGACATAGCAGAGGAGTTTTCCGTTTTGGAGCTATTGCCGCCACCACCACCATTTGTTGTTAGTGAATGAGTGCGAGATGATGATTCTCTTTGGTGTTGATGTTGCTGTTGATGGTGGTGGTGTTGGTGTTGGTGGTGGTGTTGTTGCTGTTGCTGTTCTTGAGATGTTGATAGTGTTGACGCTGCTGCTACTGCTGCTGCATGTTGTCCTCCCCAACCCAATTCCTAGCTTATACGTGATCTTTTATTGGGTGGTTGCTCTTGATTTCTTATCATGAACGTCAACTGGGTCATGTATTTTAGAATGTCACGCACCTGTACCAGCGGTATGTTCTCATTATGCTGGCGATCATGTTCCATTAAAACCTTCAACTGGTGCCTATAAAGAAGCAAAGAAAGAAATCAATATTCCAACTCTTTAGTAATATAAAATGCGCATAATACTTACCGATTGCCTTTGTACAGCTCTACACCCAAAGCTTCAATCAGACGTTTGCATTGGTCCAGCGGTACTTGAGGATAGAAATACTTTTGGAAATCGGTCAGTGTCATGAGCTGCTCATTGTCATTGTACGCCTTCATGTTAATGCAGGGCACCAGATTATTCTCCACATATACCTTTTGGACTTTGTACGGCTGCATGTTCAAGTTGTTGGCGGGTATTTCGGGTATAACATTTAAACGCTGGGCATTATCGGCCGTTGCCGCTGCCACTAGCGCTGCATGACGCTGCAAATGCATACTGGCCGAGTTGACTTGTGAGGAGGCGGATGAATTCGACGAGCTACGTCCGTTTTGCTGCGAATGATGTTGGGCTACGGCGGCGGCTGCCAAACGTTGTTGATTCTGTTGGGCCGCGGCTACGGCTGCAGCGGCTTGTTGTTGCTGCTGTTGCTGTTGTTGTTGCTGCTGTTGTTGTTGCAAATAAGCTGAAGCAGCTTGCAGAGACCTTCGGGGGGAAGACAAATCGATTACTTCCATTGGTGTTGAGGGTGTATTGGTAGTAGTAGTAGATAAAGAGGAGGAAGAGGATGAGGAGGAAGAAAGTTGTGAGCTGTACGGTAACGTGTGTTGTTGTTGTTGCTGGTGTGGGTTAAGGCTGTTATACGAATTCATTTTCGTTCGACTACTAGCAGAAGGAGAGTGGGCAGAGTGGACGGAGTGAGTGGATGAGTTAGAAGAGCTAACCGGTGAGGGCATTAATGAGGCCATAGTGTTGGTAGAACAAATCACGCTCTTTTGCCTACTGCCCCCCGTTGAAGACGAAGTGGAAGAGGCCGAGGAGGGTGAGTGGGCCGCACTGCTATGGGCAAAATGGGGCGGCAATTGAGGCGTTATGGTTACATGCGGATTAGGTACTATTGATACGGAAGTACCACCACCAACTGTCCCTGCATTTGCCGGCGATATGGGCGGTGATATGAAAGGCACAAATGTATTGGAGGCATTTGTTTGTATAAACGTTGATAGATCAGGATTCGATAGCACTTTTTGTACCACGGCCCTCATTTCATCGTTCATTTTGAATTTCTTTTCAAAATCTTCTAAGGCAGCCGAAGAGTTTAAAGGCACGGTATTGGACTGTGAACGATTCGTTGATTTACGTAGGGATTCCAAACTATTAACGGGTATTAGGGGAGGCACATGAGGTTTTGTAAATTGGCCATTATTACGTGAACAAGACGACGACGGCGACGACTCAGAACCACCAGCACCACCACCCCCAACACTACTCGCACTCGTCGCCGACGAAGTGTGTTTCGTTTTATGAGGATTATAATCCAACATAGTTATCAGGTCCGTATCTAAAGGCAAAGAAGGCAAAGGTGGAAATGGACTCTTATTGTGATTGTTGCTGCCCATTAGATTGCCTGAACTTTTAAACTGTTGCGTTAATAGCAAACGTTGACTGGGCGTCAATTGATTCCACAAAGCCAAATTATTGAAATCTTGAGCAGTGGCCGGGGCCGAAGATGAAGCCAAATTAAAATTATTGGCCAACAAGGCACTGGCATTTGCTGCTGCTACGGCAGCTGAAGCAGAAGTAGGACCACCAACAGCGCCAGCTGATGATGTAGGCGAGGGTGAGTGCGAGTGTTTACTAGTGTTGCTTAAACCGCTAGTGGGTGGCGAATGGACGGGATTTAGGGAAGTTTGTATATGTCTGGGTTGGGGCATGCTATTTGGTAGGGGTCTCTGTTGTTGGTGTGTTTGTTGTTGTTGTTGTTGCAGCAACGTTTGCTCGACACTAGACCTAGAAACATTATATACAAGGTTTGGATATAAAACATACACACACAAACTTATGATTTTTTTGTTTTTCGTTTTTTTAATTGATTTTTAATTGATTTTTCCAAATTTAGAATTTTTCAAATTTAATTGTAATTTTTGTTTTTGCTTTTCTTTTTTTTTTTTTCTTAATATTTCTTTTTCGTTTAAAATTTCTTTCTTTTTCGTAAATAATTTTATTAGAAATTACTGCTTTTTCTTTAATAATAATAAAAGGCGAATAGTTTTTATTTTTAAATCCTAATTGTTATAAAAACAATCCCTTCTTGGTAAAAATTTTCCTTTATTTCTATGCCTTTCACTTTATTTCTATATTAAATGCACAGGATGGTAAAATTCTAACTACAGCGGAGCCTAAACATTCATGCTGATAATGAACACTTTGTCGTTCTTTCGACCAATCAACCTAACTCAATTTAATCTGTGCTTAACGCTTCTATTTTCCCAAAATCAAGGCATAAATTCATAACGAGTGGCGCAAAGTAGTTGAAATTTAAAATGTTCATATGAAACATTTTAAAGCCGCCTACTTTAGACAATCTGCACGGACTTTTTACTTTTTCACAGCCTACATTATGCTCATGTTTAGAATCATTCATATAAACTTCAACAGATACCCTGGAGTAGATCCGTTGACTAATCCTACCCGCATGAATTCTATTTTCACATAAAAAATTTCAATAGCAACTCCAACTTTAATAATTCGTAACGGCCAACTTATTGGAGGGTGTAGAGGAGAATTCCGAGCCACAAGATCTCGACCTTTTGCGGACTACAACTTGTCGAATTTTGGTTCTGAGCACTCGTACAAAATTCTACTGACTCTGGAATTAAACATGTGTGTATTTGCTGAACAGTCAGTCTCTAAAACTGATGCACATTTCTGGTTTTATGGATATAAAATTGTCCTATTTGGCATGATGCCACATGAGATCCAAAAGCGTCCAATAAATCCCGAAAATACGCCACTATGTAGTGTAGACTTTGAGCTGGCGGTTTCATTGCTGCATGATTTTAAATTATAGGCCTGAATGGGATTGATCTGGACACGTAATTTCTATAGTACGGCGCTAGGTGTCGTCACACAACAGTTCATGACACATTGGAAGTTCTGCAGGTATGAGTTGAAGGCCTGGTAAATCAAGACGAGATTTGGAGACGTTATATTTTTTCATATGGGATTTTCTTAAGAGACAGGTGCATGCGAATAAGCCATAAACCACAGCGGTTCTTAAAATCAATATAACCCAGGCGCTCGATAAAATTCTGAATGATTTTTGCACCAGTTGCGATTTAGTGGTTCAGAGCAAGAGAAACTAAAACTCTGGGCGTAATAAAATTGCCATGAAAAGTTTCTCAGGGGTTCAAAGCAAAAGAAACTAAAACTCTGGGTTTCTCAAAGATCTGTCGTTCGAAGTCGACTTTAAACTGAAGATCCCGCCGCTTAAGGTGATGTGAGAAGTTAGGTCGTATTCCTGACTACAGAATGGTAATGAACATTTAAGTGAGTTTAACCCTAAGAAACCAAGGCGGACGCTGTTTTATTTCACACATAATGGCATCCAACAGGTCATTCACTTTGTTTTTATTTAAATTTAAAGATTGGAAGGAGCTTATTTTGAAGGCCCGATATATTAAAAAAGAAGGAAAAAATCTTTTAATTTCATTACCCTAAGAGAACTCAGACCGTTATTATTCCTGAGATATATTCCATGTATGTACAAATACAAGGTCTTGAGATCCGACCCCTCGACCATTTTTATAATCAACATTTTATATACAGAAATGACTTAAAACTAAAATATATTTTAATATGTAATGAAGTATGTAACTTAGGAACAAAAAAAAAAACTATTCGCTTTTATTTTATTATTAATAAAAATAAATATACAGTATAAGTATGTATTAGCATTTAAAATATTGTATGTAGAGAGATTCAAATCAATTGTTTCTTTAATTACTTTCAAAATTTAAATTAAAATTTGTTTGTATTTTTATTATATTTCTTTTTTTAAATCTGTTTGTACACGCATTATATATAATGTTTTTAGGAATTTGTTTAATTTTTCTTTTCATTTTTCATTTTTCAAGTACTGTTAGTACTTTTCTACTGCAAAAATTGGGGGTAACTTTCCTTTAAACACACCACAACGGTTTAGTGTGGCAAGAAAGAGAGAGAGATAAAGAGAGTTGAATTGGAGTTGAAGGAGTAGTAGCTTGTATATCTTTCGTTATGGGTTTTCTATTCCGTACGTCACATCACAAGACAGAGAGGATGAAAGAGAGAAGAGTACGTGTAAAGTATGTATGTATACTTTTGGTATGTAAATTGATTGGTATTTCTGTTTTTATTTTCTTGTTGTTTGTTTAAATATTTCTTTTCTCTTTTCTTTAAATAATTAAAGGAAACCAAAATGGAAAATTATTTAATAAAACCTTAGAAAAAAAAAACAAAAGGAAAAAAATGACAAGACAGTACGATAGAGTATGTTGGTAAGTAAGAAAAAAAAAAAGTTGAGAGGAAAAAAAGGATTTTCTTTTTAAATTAAAAGGCATACAAAAAAGATTATGTTTTTCAAATGTTGTAGTTCTTTTTTTTTTTATTACAAAAAAAAATATTCTAAACTTTACTTGACTAAATAATTACATTTAATTTTAATTTAAAACAAAACAACTACTTTTCTAAATTTACCAAAGAAAACAAAGTTATAAAAATGCATGCAAAAAATATTAAGCATTTTAAAAATAATCATTTGTTTCTATTTTATTTATTTTTTTTTATAAAGAATTTTAAAGCAACAAATAGTCGTCGTTACACGCATTTCTTTGAAAGGAATTTCATTTTAAAAAAATTTCGAAAAGACATTGAAAAAAAAATATTGTCCTCTATGTATTCATTCTTCTGCCTTTTTTCCTAATAATCGTATGTAAAGAAAGAGAAATCCTGGGAAAAGATCCACTAAAAACATTTTTAAACCTTTCACGACAAGTGCCCTATGAATACAGCAGTCACTTGGTGCATCTCAGCGGTTGTTGACGTCTTGTAAATTCGGCAATTACTTATTGGTCCTGGCTAATGCCGCATATACATGGCAGTCATTTATTCGTTCAATTGGATTTCGCGGACGATGATGACGATATATTGTCAATTAGCCGTTGTGAACAGTTGTAACGATCCTCTATACACGTTTATACTTTTCTCGCAAAATTAACTTGGCTTGGAATCAACCTCCACAATTTGTAAGTCATGAATAAAACACACAAAACTGACCAGAAGGTTTTATTACAGTTTTTGCCAAAAAAAAGGTGACTAACCTTCGCGAATATAAAAACTATAATCAACTTCAACACGACATACAAAATCATAGCCACTATATGGCTCAGTCTTCTATATAATGACATGATAAAAAAATAAAGCAAGTTTCCGCAAAGGAAGACAAACACTCATAGTGGAAGGAAATGATCTGTACGCTGGTCAATACAAAGATAAGTGGATGATATAGGAAACCACCATGCGACCCAGAGTAGAACTTGTACAGAAGAAGGAAGGAAGATCCTGCAGGAAACAGCATTTGATAAGTCCTGCATCATTAAGCTTCGTCATATCAATATGGTGGGCACAGGATGTTATCAAGGAGCCGAGAGTATGTTTTTTTTTGCCACTTCTGACTGGTCTTGGACGATGTGATAACGGCAACACAAATCGCTATGGCATCAAAAGGCATTTAAACGGCTTTCTTCAGGCAGCCAAGTTATCTTGATTGCGCATTAGCATATGAAGGTCAAGGCTGATCCAGTGTTTTCATGTAACAAAGCAATAAAATTAATTCCGAACTAAGTCCAATGGACTTACTAGTACCTGAGCTGGAGAATAGCACAACTTGATAATGTATCATAAAGATAATTAGGCAGACATGGTAGCTAATGGTATTACCAGAAAGTCCATAAAAAGCTGTAGGAAACACACATGCTGGAGTCTTATTATTGTCTGGACTATACTAAAACAGAAAAACAAAATATCTTTGACATTCTGTAGGCGCATTCTGAAGTAGAGGTAATCCTATCCTATTATGAATCAATTACACGAATGCATTACGCACTCCGCAGTTTGTGGTTGCGAACTAAGATAATAAGCAGGTTGAAAAAATTCTTTAACGTATACAGACATTTAGCATTGGAGTTTAGCTATTAACTTAACCGTAGTCTAATTTAAGCGTAAGCTATTAAAGAGATAATTAAACGAAATCTTGTACAATGTTTACCGATATCAGACAAGGCTAATTTAACAATCGAATACTCCTGACTAAAATAATTATTGCAGCTGAGATAAACTAAGTTAAAGTTAACGGACTAAAAAATTCAAAATTCTTGAAAAATAAAAAAAAAATTTAAAACAAAAAATCTTAAATATGAGCCGAAAATTTTTGTTTGTTTATTTTTTACGGTAAATGTTTAATTATATACAAGAAGAATTAGAAAAGAAATCGATCTAAAAAAGCACGCTTCAAATAATACGATATATGTATATATGGTACGTATATATGTATATACAATAAATTTTTAAGAAAAATGCATGCTTAACCATAAAAAAAGTAAATTAATAGCACCGGGGGCTATAGAAAAAAATTAAAATTTTTATTTTTTAATATTATTTTAGAATAAAACAAAAAATGTGATATTTAATAAAAACTACAACAACACGAAAAACATGAGTAATATTATGAAAGATTTATTTTTAATAAGGGTTTTGAAAAAAAAAACTAATTATCAAAGTTTTCTTTGTTAAAAAGAAAATTTTTATATGAAACTTTTAATTTGTTTTTTATATTTTTGTTTTTAACGAAATTAAATGCGTGCACAACAAAATTTTTTGTTTAAATAAAAAAAGTTTTTGCAAAAAAAATAAAAACTAACAAAAATCAGAAAAAAAATTAATTTTTTTTTTTAAATTTAATTGATAATAAAAGAAAAATAAGAGAAAAAAATTCTCTAATTAATGGTATACCAAAACCAAGTATTATATTTAATAATTATTATTAATTAAAAAGAACCAATTTGTAGGTTGTTTAATTTTTTTGTCTAATTAAACAAATATTTTAAATTTTGTTTTTCCAATATTAACTTTTTTTTTTGTTTAATATTTAATAATTGATTTTGTTTGTTCAATTAATTTTTTTTTAACAAGTAGTAGAAAAAAAAACGAATTACAACTAAATTTGAAAAACACAATTATTTTTATATATTGTTTATAATAAATATTAATCAATTAATAATAATAATAGTAATAATAAATAACGACAAGTAGAAATAAAATTTATATCGGTCAAATTGTAAATTATAAAAAAAAATTATAAATTTTTTTTAATTAAAAAAGAATTTCATATTTTATTTATCAAAAAAAAAAAAACATTTTAAATGCAATTTAAATGACGTGATTTTATGTTAAATTATTTTGTTTTTTTAAATAATTTTTTAACAATTTTTTTTTATTTTTATCTTTTTTATTCAATAATTTCTTTTTAGAGATTTTTTCTTGGTCCTTATTTTGTCTTTTAATTGCTTTTATTTTACTTTTTAATTATATTTATTTGTAATTTATTTACTTATTTCATTCATTAAATTTTTTTAATTAATTTTTTTTACCAGATAATTCTTAAATATTTTTTTTAATAATTTATTTTTTGTATATTTTATAAAATATGTTCCTTTAATTTGTAGAAATTTTAATTAAAAACATATTTTAAAATATACAAAAAATTGTAAATTAATAAAGTAAATATTTAAGAAATTAACTGAACATAATTTAATAAAAAAAAAATAAGTAAATAAACAACATTAAATAAAAGAAATATTTAAAAAGTAAAGCATTTAAAAGTAAAATAAAAACACTATGAAATTAAAAAGAGAATTAACGAATAAGGAAAAAATATGGAATGTTTTTATTAAAAAAAATACGTTTAAAAATAACTGTTGTTAAGTATTTTAAATGGAGAATGTTTTTGTAATAAAATTTTTTTTAAATCAAAATAAATGGAAACAAAGAAAATTCTTTTTTAATTTTAGAAAAAATTTAAAAATAGTTTTTTTTTTACAGTGAATTTCATGAATACTTACATGTGATTAGCATTTTGTTGTCCTGCCGAACGTACTAACGGTGGTGGTGCATTGCCCTGTCCATGATTATTAACCGGCTGCATTGATATGGTGGCATTATTGTAGGCCCCATATGGTTGGCGATTATTTAAAATGAGATTCTCCATTGGATTACGATATTGATTGCGGGAATTAGCGGCATGAGATTGTTGGGCTTGCTAGAAAATAAAAAAAAATAAAAATTATATTAAAAAAAAACTTAATAGTGTAAATAGGATGGAAGCAATTGAAAAAATTTCTTTATCCTACGATATTGCCGTTAAGCAACCTTTAGTAATTGTTAATTTTACATTAAAATCAATATCGCTAGCCTTTGGTGTAGTAAAAATACAGTGGAAGAAAATGACAGCGAGTATAAGTGGTACAAAAATTTCCAATAGAATGGTTTAACAAGCTAACTTAGAAAAAGTATCTTGGGCTATATGGTATAGTAAAATTTGTTAATGGCTTTAACCTTAACATATGTATGTTGATGGCCTTTAGAGGATTAAAAAGGAACGCGCTGTGGAAGGCTATTGTATTATCAACTGTTTAACAGTGATGGGCCAACAACAATTAGAACTCTTAGGGGTTTCTTATACACAGAGCCCCCGTATTGTAAATCGCTGTTAAAAGTAAATTTATAATTTATTTTTAATAAAACTTAAATAAAATATTTTTACCCAATAAATGAAAATATTCACTGCTTAACAAAATAGTGGCATACTTTTAGGGGGAAATTATATAAAAGAGATTTTTACCATAAAAAATATCAAATAATTCATTATTACTTAATAAATTTGTATTTAAATAATTAAAAAATTTATAATTTTTTTTTTATTTAAAATATATTTTTTTTACTTCTATTTAAGTTTTCAAATTATTTTTTTTTTTTATTAAAAAAGTTTTTCTTCATTAAAAAAATACTTTTTAAATACAATACTTACAAGAAAATAATAAATTCTACATCTAAAGTTAAAAATACGATTTAAAATATTACAATTGAAATTAATTAAACAATAGTTTAGGATATTAGAATATTAAAATTCTTATTTAAGTACAAAAAAAAACAAAACAAAAATAATTAAATTATGACCAGCATTTTACATTTTTATTTTTTAATTTTAAACAAAAAAAAGATAAAAATGCCATTAAAAATATATTTTTTTTGGCATAAAAAGAAGAGAATAGAATTACAAAATCAATTATTATTTATTTTCTCACACAAAACAATAATATCGTCTGGCATTTAACAATAAAAGCAAAAGGAAAACAGAATTTTTCAATTTTGAAAGGTGGGTGGTTGGTTGATTTGCTCATCTTCTTTGTCTTGGACGTTTTGTTTTTGCAGAAGTGGTGGTAGTAGTGGTAGCACTAGTAGTAGGTTTAGTAGTAGTAGCTGTGCATTTTTTTCTATGATTTGTACTGGTGTTGGTGGTGATGGTGTTAATGGTGTTGTTGGTAGTGGTGGTGGTGAATGGATTGTTGATGTTATGGGAGGCAAAGGCTTGATGTAAATACATCTAATTGGCATAGTTTTAATATGTGGGGAGAGAGAGAGAGAGAGAAAGAAGAGAGAAGAGGTGTAAACTCTTGATTAATAAAAGGGTTTCATTTTGTTTGTTTTACAACACTACTATACTTATAAAACAAAAAAAAAAACAAAAAAAAACTACAACTATAGTTACTACTACTGCTACTACTACACATACACACCCATGATGTTCTGTAAATCAAAAACGAGTAATAAAAATTATGTGAAATTGATTTAAAAAATAATTTGTTTACCTTCTGGTACCTTTTTTCTAAAATGCACATTTTTGCCATCCTTCAGAAAAGCATTAAAAATAATTTCTTGTATTTCAACACATATTGTACGTTATACACGCATTCACTACTATCCACAATAAAAAATCTTTGACCAGGATTACATCCTATTTTTTTTAAACCGAACAATAGCAATTAGTTACTGTCAGGGTTTTTTTCAAAAAAACCAATTAGAAGAGTCCAAACTACATATATTACACACTAAGGATGCCAAATGCCGGTGAGGCCCTGATATAATACAGTTGGACTACAAACTATGTGATACCATTGAATAACACTCTAGGTTAGAGTGTTCGGACGGACCGAAAAGATTAAATCAGACGTCGATTCGAAACTAAGTCTCCCCACGATATTAGGGGAGTCCACAGTCGTGCTTCCCAATTCATTCTGGCTCACAAATTGGAAAGAGATACACTTAAGACTGTGCATCGCGACAAAATTGTTACACAGGTAAGGGAAATAAGAATCAAGAATATCAATTTCATTATCTGGCCGTAACTAATCGAGTTTCAGCAGGAGGTTATTCACGTCTAATTAACGAACACACAGTCCACCACACCACCGCTATCAAAAACATAGTTTTGGTATTTAGAATTCATTTTCGGCTCTTTACCCGTTATCCAATCTACAAAACTTGGTATGCACTACTACTATAATGGAAAAGGAAATTGAAGAACACAGTCCTTTTTTGTATTGAAAACTGTTCTTTTGTGCTAAGAATTAAGTTTAACGAACTAAGAATTTGTTGTTTTTTATATTGTATTTTAAGAAGAAGATAAAACACGCCATAGTACTTTTTTTAAACACTTATTAACATTTAAACACTTTCACCATTACTAAAACCGACTAAAACGCTTATTAAAACGAAAATTACTTACAATTTACGTCATATTTGTAATATTTTAGATTTCAATAAAAACGAAAACCGCAAGAAAAAAGCCCACAAAAACTAAAAATGATGGATGAAAATAAACTATAAATTCAGATGAAAACGAACTTTAGAACGGGGCCTTTCTTGATTTCGTTACACAGCGGTATACACGTACATACATATTTGAAGAAATAAACAGCAAACAAAACAACAGCGTGGCAACACACAATAAACACCACACACAATGAAATAAAGACACACAAAAAAAGAAAAACAAACAAAATACATGACTTTTTTTCTTTGTAAACACATCTTTTTCAAATTTGTTGCTTTTTTCTCTTTACATACATGTTCTTCGTATTTTTTTTTCTTTTATTGTACAACTTGTTGTAGTACTGCTGTTTGCAGCATAGCCATTTTTCCAAAGCAATGAAGAAAAAAAAACACAGTAATAGAGGAGAGAAAATATACAATTGTATATGTATGTATATATAGATGTAGTAGTTAAATTAAATGTTTTACTATTTACTACTCTACGAGCAATAGTAGTTGTTGTTGTACACAACGAAGCGACATACATACATAGAAATAATTTGTAGCAAATCTCTAATATGGTTATTATAAAAAGTAATTGTTGCTGTTGTTGCTTATTCTATGGTGTATAAATATATTCTGTGATTTGTATCGTAAGAATAAGTTGTGTGAGCACACCGCCACAGCACAGTTAATGTTTTTGTATAAGTAGGCCAACTTCTTTTGTAGTTTAATTTCATTTCATTTTTGTTTTGTTTCTTCTTTTTTTGTTTTTGTTTTTTGCATTGCCTTTCTAATGATAATGATAGAGTTGTAAAACAATAACAACAAATAAACACGACAAAATGACACGTCACATGAGAAAAACAACAATTTTATACTACAAGTACACAAATGATTATTTTTATTTTTGCAAAACAAAACAGAGTTGTATACACACTAATAGAGATTGAAAATAAAAAAAGGAAAACGCAAAATTAAATGGCGTTTTTTGTTTTTGTCGCTGCAGCTGGGCTGTTTATAGAGATAATTGTTTTTGAGGTCAAATATACAAATAAAAAAAAAAATTAAAAAAACAATCGATAAAATAAATATAAAGACATTGAAAACGGATAAAATAACATGTTCTAAAATATAATAAATGCACACACACATGTTTATAGTAAACAGAAACGAAAAAAATACAATAATAATAATAAACCATTCTTAATGAAAACAAGGGAAATATTTATTTATTTAGAAATACTATAATAAATAAATAAAACAGATTTGGAAATCGTAATAAATGTATGAAAGAAAAATAAATGGTAAATTCTAATTCATATTTCCCATCCCTGTAGACACCGATTTTTTTAAAACTTCCTTCCTTCCCCTTCTAGCTAAACTTTCTTTTAATAGATTCTCTTCCTTTTACTACTCACATAAATCTCCCTTCTCTTTCTCTCTCACATATAAACAATTCATATAGAATGAATTCGCCTTGACTGCTACTATTACTTGCAATAAGCAAACACTTGCTTTACTTTTATTAACTACCATTATATGCAACCAAACATTACATTGCAAAAAGCAACGAAAATAATTCATTAATGAAAATGGACAGACGCACAAAAGAATAACGTAAATTAAAGAAAAGAAAAGCGTGAAAGTTAAAAAAGTAAAACGAAAAATCAATTGCAAGCCACTATTTTGTTAAATAATTTTGTTTAATGTTTAAAAAGTAAGAAAAACAAATGAACTCACCTGGTTCGCTAACATTTGAGCATGTATTAAAGGCAAATTATTTGTTTGTTGAGACATCCAGGAGCCATTTGCAATTGCCTGGAAAGAGAATATTTTAATAACATAAAGAAATATTTTTTTAAGTGTTAAATTAAAATACTGTGTAGCAAAAAGAACATAAAACCCCGAGATATACTTTAAAGTTATGTGGTGTTATTCTTAAAAGATTTATAAGTAAGAAAATAGCGGAAAAATATTTTGAGGTTATGTTACCCCACGCCGTCTGCAAATTCATTACAAGGCAATTTTTAAATGGATCAACAAAGAAAAACTAAAATCATCCTATTACCGTAAGGTTAGTATATACATATTTTTTTGTTCGTACTTTAAGGTTATGTTTACTAAGTGGTGGTTCCTTACAGCTGCTGAAAGTCATAAACCAAGAAATTTTTTTTTCTCTAAGTTTTACTTTGCTTCCCCCAGTTCTACTTTAAACAATATTTAAGACTTGAAGTAAGAGAGTACTCTTTATCACGACCCTCTTCCTTTAAATATTTACAAATCTTTAGGCTTTGTTTTCTGTATATGAAATGTTTTAGCTGTTTGATCACAATAAGAATTGATAGATAAGTTGGTGTATTTCAGCCATCTGGGCTAGTCTCCGCCACTGGTCCACTGAACGCAAACCAGTGAGTTTGGTTGGACAATTAAGTAAATGTACTGTAACACAAGTCCTTTGGTGACAAGCACGGCAACGGTTGATGTTGGCGGCAAAATAACCCTCTTCAACTAAAAGTTCAGGAACCAGCAAATATCTCGTTGGCTTCTCTGTATTCGCAATTGCAGGAAGGTCGTCATTTAAGTCCAAGTTACATCAATAGACGTTTATGACTTCGCCTATTTAGATTTTAATATTGACAATCAATCGACAGATGGTAGTGGTTGTATTTAGTGAACCGAATATAGAAACTATATGTTCTACAGGCTCTATAGGTACAAATTCTTTAATTAGAACACTTATAATCAATGCATTCCTACCTAACAAGACCCCTCTAATGGAATTTAAGCATAAAGGACGATAAGAATTAAAGCCTTCACAAATGGTCTATATTTTCCACAAAATATTTTCTGTGGATAAAAGCTCCTTTTAATCTGCAACGATTGATCATAAACCTATATAGCTAACAATGGGTGATTTAGCATATTGGAAATGACCTTCAGGTCTAGAAGCCCTTAAGACCGGAGCTGGCTTCATGGCAGATTTTGAATAGAACACGAATAAATTGCAACCTCTTCCAAATTCCAATCAAGAGCATTTTAAGCAATATAAGCCTATTATAAATCCCAGGAGAGTGATTATCGACTACCGGCTGTGAATTGAAACTTTCAAAGAATCCACTCATTAGTACAAACAAGAGAAAAGATGTTCTGTTCTATCATCTCCAACTCGTTCTCATGGGTTTATTAGGCCCCTACAACCAATTCTACCATCGTCAATCGACGCTCAGATGTTCCTAAACACATAAAAATCCTCTCTACTATCCCATCGTGTCTGCTCCTTTACATTTATATGTCACAGTGGAATGAGAACCTAATCTGGGAAGTGTATCAGGCCTGCTGATCACGAAAATCACTCTGGAGAACTAATCAGTATTGAAAGAAACGACATCTTACTGCAAAGATATTTCTTTCAGATTTGTGACTATTTTTTAGAGACTTCATCTTTAACATTAATGTCTCAGACTTTAAAAAAATGTTCTTGTCTTTGGGTTCTTGTTCCTTTTATACTTGATGAGAATTCATATTATTTTTCTATTCTTAAAAAAAAAATCTAGTCTTCCCTTAAACACACGCACCCTACTCTTCTTTCTATTTAACCCTTTTCAACTGCTCTATTTCCTTTCATTCTTTTGTCATAGCTTATCTGCCTGTTTAATTCGTAAAAGAAATAAAAAAAAAATTGCAATATTCGCACCTGTACTGTGGCCGCTTGTGCTAAAGCATTCGAATGCATACGATGTGCTGCTGCAGCTGCTGCCGCATTTGGCTGTTGCAGTAGACTCTGTGCATTAAATGCTGCTGATGCAGCCGCAACAGCTGCTGCCGTTTGTCCTCTCTTCATTATTTGTTGCTGTTGGGCCACAGCTGCTGCTGATACGGAGGAATGTTGTTGTTGTTGTTTTTGTTGCATTGTGGACTGACTCAATACTTTGGGTGGTGGTTGTGAGGGTTGTCTAGTCCAATTAACTGAATTATTTGCATTCGAACGATTGCCTATCAGTAGATTAGAATCGACCACCTTGCTGGGCCAATAATCCTCAAATTCTGTGCCATTGGGAAAATAACTTTTGATATCGGTAAGACTGATGACGGCCACATTTTCACTGGAGAACAGTTCATTTCGTATGCCCTGGACCTTGCAGCAGAATTTCAAATAAGCCAAATCCCAGCCCGAAAGTAAATCGGCTTTTTGTTTTAGATTCTCGGTTTCACCTTCGAAATAAAACAAAGGAACCACCTGTTCGCCATTCCGCACGGTATAGGGCACCACGGACTCTTTATTAATGCGTATGAAACCGCATTTCTCGGAGGGTGACTTACTGCCCGATATTAGCTTACGATAGCAGATGTCCAGGAACTGATAGAATTTAGTGGCATCTGATAAACGTACAACCAGATCCTTTTGGGTAAACAAATCACGACCAAATTCACCATCACAATGTTTGTGATTGATTTCGATAAATAGTCTGGCCTCAGCCTCGGTTATATAGTAGGAACGTACACATGTGCAACTGGAGTAAATGTCCGGATGCAAACAGTTTAAATATTTGCCCAGCAATTTCATCTCTATCATGCGCACCGAACAGTATTTCTCTTGCTGGCGGTATATGTAGGGTATGTAGGTTTTGCCAAAAGTTGTCCAACCAAAATGGCCCTTTTGGGATTCTTCATCACAGGGGGGTTTCTTATTATCATCGGTACTGGAGGAACGACCATTTGCAGTAACCGCCGCCGAACCATTGGTCGGCTTTTGGGTTCGATTCAAATAGTTGAGTATATTGGTTTGTCCGTTTGCATTAACCGGTGGCTGCATGCCACCATTAGCCATTTGACGTGAGGCCAGTTGGGCTGCCTGTTGCTGTTGCTTGGCTAAAGCATCTTTTTGCGCTTCTTTCATTTTGGCAGCCAATTCTTGAATTTCAGCATCATCGGCACGCTCTTGTTTGACAGGGGCCGACCAAGTGGAACCCAAACCGGAGCCATGTATGGGCAAAGGTTGGCCATTGGCACCCAAAACACTGGTTATTTCTATATCAGCTGACATAATGTTGTTGTTTGTAGTGTTGTTGTAAGGCGTCTGGCTTTTAAACGCATTCAAAATATGAATACGGTTTTGTTTTTGCTTTTTCTTGATTGTTTTTTTTATTTAAAATTGGTTTTCAACACTCAGATAATTTAAACATTTTTTTTAACAAATTTAATCTTTTTTTGTAATTTTCTTTTGTTTTTTATTTCCTTGAAGCAAATGCCTTTCTTTTCTTTTTAACACTTTTTTAAAGGAGAAACTATCTTTCTCTCACTTTTTTTGCTTTTAGTTACTTTTTGTTGCTTTTTTTCTCTACAAGGGTTTCATTTTACTTGAAAAAAAGAATCATTTTAACTGCACATTTTCTTTTTGTTGTTGTTATTACTTTTTTCTCTCACTTTTTTGCTGTTTTGGAAAACATTTACTCTCTTTTATTATAATATGAGAGCAGCACAACACTCAACAACACTGTTTTTGCTTTAATACAGGCATAGTAGTTGTTGTTGTTAGATTTTTATTACAGAGGAAAAAGCACCAGCCAGCCATTATTAAATTTAATATTTTCCACATTAAAACTGGCTTAGTTGTAAATATTGGGCATATTTTTTTAATACTTTTTCTTTTTTAAATTAAGAAGGATTTTCTTCTTTTTTATAATTTTTAAATTATTGGCACTATTTTTTTTAGGAAATGATTGAAAAAATTAAATTTTCTTAAATATTAAATAAGATTAATATTTTATTTGGTTGTAAATTTATTATTTTAATTAATAAAACAACATTTAATAGGATTAATAATATTTTTTTTAGTTTTGTTGTTTTCTCTTTTGAAGATTTTTCTTTATTTTTTATCCTGATTTATTAAGAGAGACAGACGTTTTCAAATGGAAATCAATTTCCTTTTTTGTATATTTATTTACTTATTTTGTTTTTTAATAAGAAAGCCAAAGTGGAAAAAAACAAAGATTTTTACGCGCTTTTTCTAATATAACCACGTACGTACACATTCACCGTCCAATAGTCAGTATACGAGTGTGATCGTTGTTTCTACTAAAATTTTATACAAGCCCCAGCCATGCAAGCAAAATACACAAACACACATACACACTTTCAGCATATTTTTTTTTTGGTATATACGTATACATATATATGTATATATAAAAAAAAACCCATGTATATACATGTATATATAGATTTAAGTAAAAGCAAGCAATAACAACATCATACATACACACACATGATGATGATGACGACGACAACGACAACGTTGTGCCGATGTGATGATGACGACGATGTAGTACAATACAACGACAACGCACGAAATTTATTTAAAAGCAAGCAAAAACTGTGTGCGAGTGTGTGTTGGCTTTTTCTTCGTTTTACTCTCTGTTGCTGTTCGTTGTTATTATTATTTTTGTTGCTGTTGTAGTTGTTGTTATTGTGTGTTTGTGCTTAAAAAAAAATACCCGTAGTCTCTTGTATTTGCTGTAGACAGGCCCCTTTTCATTATGAAATCGTTTTATACGTTGTGTACGTTGGCTTGCTATACTCGTACATTGTGTGTCTGCTTGCTTTTTTCGTTTTTTTTTTGTATTTTTTTTTGCCTCTTCTCCACTAACAATTATTTATTATAAGTTGTTGCCGTTGTTTTTTGTTATTGTTGCTGTTTTCTTTTGTATTGTATTGTGTACAATTATAAACATTAACTCGTTGGTTTTTTTTGTCTTTTTTGCTTTGCTGGCATAATATTTATTATAATTTGCACTCACCAAAAAAAAAAAAAAAAAAAACAACAACAACAAAAAGCAACAAATCAAACAAGAAAAACCACTTTTTTATAATTTTTATTTAAAAATTCTTACTTTGAATAATTAAAACTTAATTTTTTTTGAACAAAATTCTTACTCTCGTGTGACCTTTTTCCTTTTTTGGATACCAAAAAAAAAGAATCTTTTTTGCTTTTCGTTTACGTTTCGTTTTTTTTCTTCTCTGCCGTCTGCTTCAAAGCCAGCTGTAAATTGAAGTTTAAAACTTGGCAACCTGGCATATTTGTATTTTCTCCGTTTATCTTTAAAGTAAAAATAATTTCAAATAATTATTCAGGGCCTTAAAATGTCTCGTTGAAACGCAAAAAAAAGCAGAAACAAAAACTAATAAAACAAATTGAAGCTCATAAAACACCCTTATACATAAGCATATGGTAATATGATAAGACTTGAAAAAAAAAAACATTTCCAAAAGGCCTATGACTATTAGATTTTTTCTTATTTTTTCTTATTTTAATTGAATTTGGCGTCCTTATAGGCATGTGTAAGTTCTCTACGAAAAGCGAATTTTTTTTGTAACTTTAGTTTTAATTCGTGGAAAAATTCTATTATCTGGGGCCTACTTATTACAAAAACATGTATTTTTATTAATGTTCTTTACATTTAGCCACTATTTAGCTCTTCTTTGTAAATGTGACAGCTTTTTTTTATTGTTGTTTTAATACCTCTGCTTTTTGATGATTTCATCTCTTTAAAATTAAATCCCATATTGCGGCCATGTTTGGCTACAAACTTATACAGGCAGTCTCACATAGAGGGGTTTGATACCTCAGTTTAAGCCTATTGCTCTATAGTAGTACCCCACCAACAAGGTCCTTATTTTTTTTTTAGTAAATGTTTGAAATTCTATAAAATCATCATAGGTATTTCCGTTAAAATCGCAATATTTAGCCTATATTTTCACTGTAGAACATGGAATGTTTTAGAAAAATGTTCGATTTTTGTTTTAGAATTAGACAACTTACTTTCGAATACAAGCTTTCGACATTTAGGTAATGTTCGCCAAATCGAATTTAATTTCGAACATAGAAAAAACAACATAAAATGCTTTTTAAACCTTAATTTATTATAATAGTTATCATATATTCCCTATTTATGTGTTAATAAACCTTTATTTCGCATTTTCGAAAATTCGAACTTTGAAAAACAGTGTTAAATGTATTTTGAAGTCTTTGTTTCTTGCAATAGCAACATATTTCCCCTCGTTTTGTATTATTTAACTTTATTTAGCATGTTCGAAAATTCGAACTGAATTTCGAACATATAAAAAAACGACGATAAATGCTTTCCAAGCCCTGATTTATTATAATAACAGCACATATTCCATATTTATGTGCTATTTAACTCTTATTTAGATTTTTCAAACATGAAATTCTTAAGAAAATTCATGTTTGAGATCGAACAAAGAAGTAATAAAAGAATTTTTTTTATTTTTGTTTAATATGTTAAGGTACTTCTTGTTTAATGTCAAAATATTCTTCAATTAAATTTGTTTCGTTAATGACATCCGTTTTCGCAGTATTCAATGTTAATTTCTCTCCTTCAATTAAATTTGTTTCGTTAATGACATCCGTTTTCACCGTATTCAGTGTTAATTTCTGTAGTTGGCCTAAAATGAAAATTTCATCACAAGCTTTTTTGGCATAAAATTTTTGCTTTTCACTCAATTTGCGATAGGAACAGGCCCAAGCCTCTGCATATATGGCGGCATCATCTCTACCCATGTAAGATCTTTTGCAATTTTCAAAGCTTTTCTTTCGTTTCAAAACTTTAGCGGGTGGTGTCTGAAAAAGGGCGAAGAAAATGGAAGATGTAGGATGTTTTATAAATTATGAAAAGGGTTTTGAAATTCTTTTGTGGTATAAAAAACTTACTTGCTTTAAAAGAGGATCTTCCTCTTCTTCCGTTGAGGGAAATGTGGTTACATTACCCACACCGGAACTGTTACTGGCAACTGTGGCAGTAGCTATTGTACTTGCACCAGCTGCAACACAATCAGCCAAGATTTCAACATCCTTTAGAAAATCAAAATCATAGAAATACCACAGATTCGGTTCATAGGGTTCACAAAACTCGTGTGCATTTATTTCACTCGCCAATTTCTTTTTCAATTCCCTTAAATAGGCTGTGCGCATATTTTTAATTCGCTTTTTAACTGTCTCCACGGTTGCGTGTTTATCAATTGCTTTATAAACTTGTGTTAACTTTTCATAGGCCAGGGCTCTTAACTTAACGTTTTTATAGCCCTCACACTTTACATCCCACAGTTCCCTTAAGCTTCGATATTTGTTTATAAAATTCACCCACTTTTCACTTCTTTCAATGGCCATTTTGTGCATATTTGTTTGAAAAGAAAAATGGTTTTTTTCTTCTTTATCTGCTCAATAGCAACACAGATTATTTGTGTTCACTACGCTTCAACCCAGACGACTGACTATCAAAGCAACCAAACAGTAGTTGCTTTGTGTTGCTTCGTTTATTGCTCGATACTTGTATGTGGTAGTTTTGTTGCTCATCGACATCTGTTGTGTTGCCAAATTTCGTTGCTCGGTTTGTGTTTTTCAAATCGAAACTGTGTACAGTACAGTCAGTATGAAATTATGGAAAAATGCCAACTGCATATGGAAATTAAATTAGAATGAAAGAAGAAAAAAACCAAAAAAAAAATAAAACTATTCTGCTCAAAGAAATTTAAATGTTTTTGAAAACTTTTTCTAATTTTTTTAACAATTAATCCTAAGGGATTGCGATATATCTGTACCTGTCTTATGAGGTCCATGCATGAAAGCTATGATGCCATTATAGTAAATTAACACCTTAAAACTCGTTTGGTATCGTTTTTTCCATGTTCGAAATTAAGTTCGAATTTTCGAACATCAGCTAAATGTTGTAAATTCGTATTTCGAAAACAAGATCTCGAATTCTAAAACAAAAGTTCACAAATTTTTATAAAGAATTCCATGTTCGAAATAGCAAATACAGAAGAAGTTTAGTTGACTAATTTTTAAATGTTTTACAATTGTTAAACCTCTACCTCCTGAATGGCAAACTCTTTATAATACTGCAAATGAAAGTTGTTTAACCGCTGGCAGTCTAAACAAATCCACAGTTTCCTGGTTATTTTGAAAGCGACACAATGCTTCTTGGGTATTGAAATTTTCTCCGACAATCTTTTCATTTATTCGGACAACCAGATTGTGATTAAGTCCCTAACAAACGTAGTTTGTCTAGGATTTCTCACGGAAATTTCGTAGCATTTACAGGTAACTCTTATATGGGTTCCGGGTCATTGGAATACTGTTGGAAATTGTATTGCTTATGAGCTGGTTAGGACCGGTACGTAGCTTGCAATCTCCGACATGTTAAAGGGCATATGTAAACCGATTGCCTCAGTTAATTTGAATATTTTCAATTCTTTTTACAGGGAGTCTCAATTTTGTTGGCAACAGAGCACTCACTTCTGTCCTAAAATCTTATGGCCATCCATCCATCGCACAATAGCGATTGGTACGGGCCACTGCCGTTTTGTAAGACATGTTGAAAGACCTGGTATTACGGCAAATGGCTTCTGCACTAGTGAGCCTGAAACCTCATGCGTCAGTGTTGTGCTTTTACCATTTTTCTGACGTTCTTGAACGAATTCTCAAATATAAAGAGTGCTGCAATGGCAAAATTTGTTTTGATTTCAGATTGGTTCTTTTATGGGGAATGTTTGATCATTACAACCCTTCAGTCAGGATTACGTGCGTGTGCGTTCATTTTACACGTGCGTGGCGGGGCCCACAGTTTAAAACCAACTCCGAACGATAGATTTTTGAGAAACTTTTCATGGCAATTTTATTTCACACTCAGAGTTTTTGCCAGAAATCTGTTGAGAGGAAGTCGCCGAAGAAATATTTTTTTCATATTTTCAATTTGATGTCTGACCTGGGGTTTGAACCGTGGCCTTAAGTCGAATAAGCCAACACACTACCCACTAGACTACGGCGACTGCAAAATAAATATTGATTGTGGTATCATAATGGGCCTAAATGCTGGTCTAAGTGGAATCTCTCCCCCCA
Source organism: Sarcophaga carnaria (assembly GCA_958299815.1). Lineage (NCBI taxonomy): Eukaryota > Metazoa > Arthropoda > Insecta > Diptera > Sarcophagidae > Sarcophaga > Sarcophaga carnaria. The sequence goes on from OY283149.1 coordinate 4,468,366, forward strand.
ATTCCTAACCTAACCTTCCCGTTTGTCGTGTTTAAGTGAAGGATGACATAATCCCTCATTTTGCCAAATATTCAACATAACCTGGAAACAAATTTTAATAAGTGGATATTAGTAACGCACACACACACACTCACACACACTCATTTTTATATGATTCGAAAGGTTGGAGCATGGCTGGATGAAGCAGGTTTGAAACTTGCTGCGCATAAAACAGAGGCCGTCTTGATAAGCGGCCGGAAGATAGTGGAGAAGATGGAAGTGACCGTTGGAGGCACAAGGATCGAATCGAAGAGGGCGATAAAATACCTGGGAGTGATTATCGACGACAGGGTGAACTTCAAGCAGCACGTGAAATACATCGGCGAAAAAGCATCTGTAACACAGGGAGCACTGGCGAGGATGATGCCAAATATTGGAGGACCAGGTCCATTCAAAAGGAGGATAATTTCGGCGGTAATAACGTCGATAATGCTGTATGCTTGCCCAATATGGTCGGAGGCACTCTCCGTGGGGACGACAAGGAGGATACTGTCCTCGGTGTATCGTCTAAGTGCGATTAGACGGATAAGTGGCTTCAGGACAGTGTCTGATGAAGCGGTATTGGTGTTGGCAAAGACAATACCAATAGACATATTGGCGGATGAGATGAGGAGGATATACCTTCGCCGTCTCGAGCACCCGGGACGAATAGCAGCTATAAAAGCGGAGGAACGAAGGACTTCCATGCACAAATGGCAGTCACGATGGGAAGGCAGTTTAAAGGGAAGATGGACATTTCGCCTTATCCCTGATGTAACCCTTTGGATGAATAACAAACATTGCGAGCTGAACTACTACGTGACTCAGTTCCTAACTGGTCATGGGTGCTTCAGGAAGTACCTGCACAGATTTGGTCATGACACTTCCCGTATATGCCCAAACTGTGTAGATGAGGAGGAAGATGCGGAGCATATTCTAATATGCTGTCCCAGATTTAGATGGCCCGGGGAAACGAGTTTAGGACCAAACCGGCTAATGGAAGAGCTGTTGAATCGTAGGATTCTATGGAGTCAATATAGCCAGAGAATGGCTGAAGTTTTGATAGTACTCCGAAGACTGGAGGAACGGAGGCGAAATTTGAACTAACGTGATAAAGCTTTCAAGCTAACCAGTTCTCCGCGAAGTAATACCTTACGGCAGTCCCGCGGAGGGAGAGTGGTTGAAGTGTGTAGGGGGTGGGTTTAGTACGTAGGCACCAGTGATGGTGAATCGTGCACTCTTTTGTTGGAACAAAAGTGTCTTTCGAAGATTCCCACCTCCGGCTCAAGACAAAAAAAAAAAAAAACTCATTTTTATGTTTTTATTTCTGTATTTATATTCCGTTAGTTTTGTTGTTGTTGTATTTTTTTCTTTAGCGCGCTAATGGCCTTGTTTTTCTTCTTGTTTAATTAGAAAATAAAGATATTTTATTAGAATTTCCGCTCATTTTTTTTGTTTTTTTTTTTTTGTTAAAACTCTTTGGCTTAGTTACGCTCCTATCTCTCACTCTTAGTTGCTGTCTCTCTATCTCTCTCTCTCTCTATTTAAAATTCTGCTTTGTTGTTGAGCAGTGTTTAGAAAGTGTAAACAAATAAAAAAAAATAACGTTACCCTCTTTATTAATACTGATAATACACACTGCGTGCACATACATATGCATGAATACATACATAAGTGCTACATAGTTACATAGTTTTTAAGATTCTTTTTCGTAAAATCTATTAACGGTTATTGCGTTTTTTTGGAGTACGTATGTAGTTATACGCATAGATATACATATGTAATTAAGAAATCGGGGTCTTTTTTTGTTTCTCTCTCCCTCTCTTTCCTTGTTATTGTTCCCTTTAAAAATGTATGTATGTAAGTGTGTAAATATACTATGTATGTACGTAACCCTATAATTCAATACAATATTTATTTAATTTTATCAACGTCATTGCCAAGCAATTGCGTTAGTCTCTTGCCTGTTACGAAACAGGCCCTTTTTGATAACGAAAACGAAAATTCTGCGTATTAAATTGTTGAAACAAATTGGCTTAAGTTATATGAATGGCATGTACAATCTATGTACGTTTTAAAGAAAAATTCTTTCCATACATATGTACATATGTACATATTCCGCTCTCTTTACCCTATGCTTGCACTCTCTCTTACTTACTCTCTCTTTCTCTCGCGTTCTGTCTCTTCTTGTAGAATAAGTCTTCTGCTATTATTGTTGAAGCTGTTAAACAAAAAAAAAATGAAAAAAACTGTACTTTTTCGTTTTTTTTTTGTTCTGTTGTTAGCTGTGCTGTGTGCTAAATAAAGTAAATATTGGCAACCACGTTTATATACCAACGTTGCTTATATATTGTTTGTTGTACATACTGTAGTTATATAAGCCCCTATATACTTGAATTGAACGTTGAATATTAAGCTCTAGCTGCTAGATTTTAAGATTTTATAAAGACAAACTTAATTTGAAAAAAAAATCACTCTAAAATGTAATGAAAATTAAGAAATTAATTTAATAATAACCTAAAAACAATCAAAAATTAATTTAAACATTAAAATTACTATTACATCTATGTTCGAAAATGAAAATCTTTCAAAATTATAATGAAAATCTTCGTACTTGTTAGGGATTTATTATAATTACCTCTTAAATAACATTTTGGCTTGTTTTTTAGAATTTCGAAATTAATTTCGAATTTTCGAACATTGCATAAAAACCCACAAGAATCATTTAAAACAAGAAAATTAAATTAAAACTATAAGAAATTGAATTTTCCGTATGAAATTCAATTTTCGAAAATTGAAATCTTGTCAAATCATTAAGAAAATTGCCTTATTTTTGATGAATTTATTATTTTTAAAGCATAAATAATATGTTACACTACATTTCAGATGTTCGAAATTAAGTTCGAATTTTCGAACATTATGAAAAACACTAAATATTTCAGTTTTTACGTTCTATACTAAAGAAAACCACAAAATTTTTATTTTACTACAATGTCTGACTGTTAGATATTATTTTAGGCTAATTTTTTATGTTCGAATTTAAATTCAAATTTTCGAACACTGGTGAACAATCTTAATATTCCAAAAACTACTTTATAATATGTTTAGAAGACGTACAAATTTTAATTTTTCTATGGTTTAAATAAAACTTAACACAGGTGAATACTCAAGAAAATTACAAAATTTTATATTTTTATCGAAATGGAATTATGTATTCTTTTTAAAATTTCGTTAAGGTTATTTGTTTTTCTTTAATAATAATATTTAAATTTTCTTATTAATTCTTTTACTCTTGTTGTTTTCTTTTTTTGCATTTACTTTTAATGCTTAAAAAAAAATCCAAGAAAAAAGTTTTTCTTTCAATAAAATCCCATTAATTAACGTTGAATGATTTCTTTTCACCTCCACTGGCAATAATCTACCACCATCAACTTCCCCCACACACCACTCTCGCCCTGATATTCTACTCTTTACCATAATAAATGCACAATTAAATACTCCACTCCTCTACCCGTTATTTTAACTGTGGTTCTTCTCTTAACATAGTTTCCGGTTTGCGTATGTGTAGTACAATAACAACAAAATAAATTGCTGTTATTATTGTTGTTGCTATTATATTTTTATAAATGATAAAAGTTTTAAGAGCAAAAGCCTGAGTACGAGAATGTGCAAGAATGAGTTGAGAGAGAGGGGGATTATGAAAGAGTACAAGAGTACAGCAAAGGGAAAAGAGCAGTGTTGCAATATGTATTTCCTCATTAATGTTTAAAGCTTAAAAAAATTAAAATTAAAATTGGATTTATTTTTTTTTCCCTCTTTCTTTATATACCCACATACATACATGTGTACATGTACCTATGTATGTACATATAAATTTTATATACAATTTTATATGCAATATTTTGAAGCATTGAATACACCTTATATTTGTTTAATTTATTCTTAATCTATATATGAGATCTTGTTGTTATGCTCTAGTGTGTGTAGGCGTCAGAGATGACAGAGAGAGAGAGAGAGGGAGAGACTTCACTGCATTGCTATTGTTTTTATGGTCGTTGAAATTCTACTAATGTAAATAGGGTACCCCTAACACGTTTATATCTCACCTATAAGCATAGCAAAAATCATTCAAAGCTGGTATTAAAAAAATATCGGGTATTATTATATCTCTTAACAAGTTGGGGTTATTTTATTTAATTCTTTTTTATTTTTTTGTTGTAACAATCTAAAGACAAAAAGAAACTATTTTAGGCATTTTAAAATAGTGTAGGTGAAAAGTTTTATACAAATATAATTTTTTTGCCACAAATTTTCAATGTCCGAAAGCTTTAATTCGCGAAAATACCACACAAAACCACACAATTTTTATTTTAAAGCAATATTTGGTCATTTAATGTTACTTTAGGTTAATTTTCTTATATTCGAAATTAAGTTCGAATTTTCGAACATCATGAGAAACCAATATATTTAAAAAAACTCCTATGAAAAGTCTTTTAAAATATAAAAATTAAAGTTTTTCAGACAAATTTTCTATGTTCGAAAACTTATAACACGGAAAATACTAAAGAAAAACATAAATTTTTAGTTTTCAAAAATAACATATAATAACTATTTTAGGCTTTTTAAAATAGTGTAGATGAAAAGTTTTATACAAATATAATTTTTTTGCCACACAATTTCAATGTCCGAAAGCTTTAATTCGAGAAAATATCGTACAAAACCACACAATTTTTATTTTAAAGCAATATTTGGCCATTCAATGTTACTTTGGGTTAATTTTCTTATATTCGAAATTAAGTTCGAATTTTCGAACATCATGAGAAACCAATATATTTCAAAGAACTCCTATGAAAAGTCTTTTAAAATATAAAAATTAAAGTTTTTCAGACAAATTTTCTATGTTCGAAAACTTATAACACGGAGAATACTAAAGAAAAATACAAAATTTTAGTTTTCAAATTAACATGATAAATTTTAATTGATTTTAGATTAATTTTCTTATGTTGGAAATTAAGTTTGAATTTTCGAACATAAGTAAAAAATAACAGCTTTTATAATTTTGCTTAAAATCGGTTAAAAACTGTTATTTTAAAAGAAAAATTCTATGATTTAAGATATAAAATTAAAGAAAAGCATAAAATATGAATAAAACCAGTGAGTATTTTATGTAAAAATAAAAATAAAATTGTACACAAAAACCGGTTTTTTTTTGTTTGCAAAATTTTATCCAAAGAAAGTTATAAACTATAGACACATTTTACTATACAAATAGACTTATTTTGTTGTAATATGACAAAGAAAATTCTGTGTCATTAGGCCTCTTCTGTTTGTTTTTCTGTGTAAAATTGTGTATTCGTTAAACATTTACAACCTGTATTCTTTGTTTAAAGTATGTCGTCATCTTTTATTTGCTAATTTAATAAAAACTCATTCATTCATTGTCTTATCAATAGAAATAAAACTACAGCTTTTTTCCTCTTCTTTTCTTCTGCTCTTCTGCTAAACGTGTAATGATTGAAATGCCCTTCAAATGGCGCCAAACCTTAAATAATAGACGATTTTTATCAGTCATTTCACACATACAAACAAATTAGAAACGGCAAAAAAACATTAAGCAAACAAAAAACTTAAAAAGAAAGAAGAATAAACCCGAATAAAGACAAAATATAATTCGACAAAAAGTCTAATTCACTTAAAGTTTTATTAGATTTTAGATATATTAGATTTTGCAAGATCTTTATTATTATTGCAATTCGAATTTATGTATATTCGAACAAAAAAATTAGCTTAGAATAATATTCAACAGCCAAACATTACTGGCAAACTAACAATTTTGTTGTTATATTCACTGGTTTCATCAATACAGGTTTTCGAACGTAAAACATGTTTGAAAAATTAAAATTTCTATGTTTTCCGCAAGCATTTTGAAACAATTTTTGAAACATTTAAGTTTTTTATAATGTTCGAAAATTCAAACTTAATTTCGAACATAGTCGAATTAGTTTAATATAATATATAACATCCAAATATTGCTTTAAAATAAAGATTATATGGTTTTCTTTAATTATTTTTCCGTAATAGGTTTTTGAACATAGAAAATTAGTTTGTAAAATTAAAATCTATGTGTTGTCTGCTAGCTTTTTAAAGATGTTTTTGAAATATTTGTTTTTTCATAATGTTCGAAAATTCGAACTTAATTTCGAACATAGAAAAATTAGCCTAAAATAATATTTAACAGCTAAACATTGTTTTAAAATAAAATTTTTTTGGCTTTCTTTAGTAATTTCTCTATTATAGGTTTTCGAACATTGAAAATTTGTTTGAAAAATTAAAATTTCTATGTTTTCCGCAAGCATTTTGATACAGTTTTTGAAACATTGAAGTTTTTTATAATGTTCGAAAATTCGAACTTAATTTCGAACATAGTCGAATTAGTTTAATATAATATATAACATCCAAATATTGCTTTAAAATAAAGATTATATGGTTTTCTTTAGTTATTTCTCCGTAATAGGTTTTTGAACATGGAAAATTAGTTTGTAAAATTAAAATCTATGTGTTGTCTGCAAGCTTTTTAAAGATGTTTTTGAAATATTTAGTTTTTTCGTAATGTTCGAAAATTCGAACTTAATTTCGAACATAGAAAAATTAGCCTAAAATAATATTTAACAGCTAAACATTGTTTTAAAATAAAGATTAGAGAAAGGCTTTCTTTAGTAATTTCTCTATTATAGGTTTTCGAACATTGAAAATTTGTTTGAAAAATTAAAATTTCTATGTTTACCGCAAGCATTTTGATACAGTTTTTGAAACATTGAAGTTTTTATAATGTTCGAAAATTCGAACTTAATTTCGAACATAGTCGAATTAGTTTAATATAATAACATATAACATCCAAATATTGCTTTAAAATAAAGATTATATGGTTTTCTTTAGTTATTGCTCCGTTATAGGTTTTAGAACATAAAAAATTAGTTTGTAAAATTAAAATATCTGTGTTGTCTGCAAGCTTTTTAAAGAAATTTTTGAAATATTTAGGTTTTTCATAATGTTCGAAAATTCGAACTTAATTTCGAACATAGAAAAATTAGCCTAAAATAATATTTAACAGCTAAACATTGTTTTAAAATAAAATTATTTTGGCTTTCTTCGGTAATTTCTCTATTATAGGTTTTCGAACATTGAAAATTTTTTGAAAAATTGAAATTTTCAGATTTTTTTCTCATTTAATTTCCTATTTATAAGAAAATTTAGATTAGATACACAATTTGTGTACTTAAAATTGCTTAAAAATTTAATTTTTTTTATTTTTGACTTACGAAATCGAGAAATTTGCTTTAAACTCAGGTTTTTATTACAAATTTGAGATGAGAAGTTATTACTTTACGAATTTTTTTAAAGAATATGTCTATTTTTGTGAAAGGGTGTGGTTGTTTTTAGAGTTGCCATGCAATATATAATATTTTTTCTTCTTCTATTTTTAATTTGTCTTGAGTTATAATTTTTATTAGAGGAGCGGAAAGTTTTTTCGATATTTTTTTTATTCTACGAATCGAGAAAAATACCCATTTATAGCAGGCAATTTCATAATTCAAGTTATAATTAATCAAATCAGCAAATATGTATGTGTATGGCTGTATATTTATGTATATATGCAGGCGTATACGTGTACACATATTTATAGCTTATCGAGGCCATTATTATTTTTGTAAAAAAAAATGGAGATGTCTTGGCTTTAAAAATATATATGTATACATGTGTATGTACATATGTATATACATATGTATGTATGTATGTAGGCCTTCGTAAAAAGCTATTCTCCCACACGCTTTTTGCTTTTCTCTCTTTCAATCCCTCTCTCCCTACTACTACTCCCCTTTAAAAGTTCAATGTTTTGCAAAACAAATAGAGACAAAAAAATGTATGATATGTATTGTGTATATCATTAAAATATTAGAAAAAAATAACAATAACAACAACAAAGCAAACAGTTGTTTTCCAATTTCTAAACCTCTCCCCTTTGATAAAAACAATAGCAATACATAGCCATTAAAATATCAGCTGCAGTAGCAGAGACAACACCAAAAAAAAATATTAGCAAAACATTATAATTAAGAAGAAGCAGCATTAGCAGCAGCATTAACAGAGAAACAAATCCCTTTAATCATACAGTTATTTCCCATAATAAAATATAATCTATACACTGACCCTCTCTCTTTCACCTCCGCTCCCTGCCTCCCTAACGAATACGACACAAGCGATGACGCTTTATTTCATATACCAACAAAACACAAAAAATGTGTTTTTAAATAAAGCAATAAAAGCAAAAACAACAACAACATGATATATAGTAATATAATAGCAAGAAAAATCAAAAGCAGCAGCAACAACAGCAGCAGCTAACAACGTTATCGCTCTTATAAAAGTGTATAAAACAAATATAAAAAATAAAACACACTCAAACAGCACAGCACAGGCAGGCAAGCCAGCCAAACAGCCAGCCAGTCACACAATAAAACATTCATTCATTTACAAAACAGGGCCTCAACGAGAGATTAACCGTTATAATACATTTAATACTACACACTATACCCAGCACAACACTTATATTCACTCACTCTGTCACTCATGCCAAAGCAATATACAGCTTAACAAAAAAAAAAAAAACATCACACACCAAAAATAGAAAAAAAAACGAAAAAAAAACGCCAATATTTTCCATAGTACTTACGATGATGATAATGTTGTTGTATGTATAACAACAACAACACCATTATGATGTTGGTATTATTCGTTAGTAAACGATTTAAAAGAAAAAAAAAACAAAATACGATTGCCTTAAAATATTGTATAAACACGAAACGAACATGAACGAAGAGTTTTAATAGTCGTAGCGTCGTCGTCGTCGTCGTCTCTCAGTTTTAACTAATGATGAGTAAGCCAGCCACACTATGTATTATACATTATGTAGGTGTACATGTGTGTGTGTGTTTGTTTGTGTAGTATGCAATATAATAAAATAAAAGTATAAAAATACATCATCATGTAGTACATACATATTTCTTTGCGTTTTTTTTTCTTGTGTTGTATTTTGTTTACCCCACCAAGTCTTTATAGAATAATAATGGTCAGGCGTTTTTATTTGAGGTTTTATTTTTCTTTTTTTTTTTTGCTGTTCCCTCTCTCCCTTCTCCTCTCTCCTATCCCTCATTGTGTGTTATTATTGTTGTTTATTTTTTCGCTGTGTGTTTTTTTTTTGTTTTGTTTTGCTTTGCTCCCCTTAATTGAACTTTGGTATTGAGAGTTTAAATTTGTGTGTGGAATGTTTTTTTTTTGTCTTCGTTTTCTTTTTTGTTTTCTTTTATAAATTAAAGGTTAAGAAATTGTGTGTTTTAGAAAATATCGTGTTTAATTAAAACCGGGGTATGTATTATTTATTAAACATTTTTGTTTTAAATATAAATCAAGACTTTTTTAATTAATTATACCCAAAGAAATAACGAAAAAAAAAAGGTCTAGAATGTTGAACTGTTTAAAGCAAGATGTTGTCAGTTGGTTTGTTTTTGTTGTTTCATTAATAAATATGTAAACTGTCTAGGCGAATAGTGTAGATCTTCCAATTTTGAATAGATTTGTAGATTCCATTAGGGAAAGATTGCAATTTGCTGTGAGGAAAGTTAACGAGTGAGCATCTGTTGGCGGCGGTTGCGTGTAAATCCTGACAAACCAAAGGTAATGCCTTTCAGCAGAAAAGGTACAAACCGCACATTAGTGCTGTATGGGTCGAATCATGGCTTCAGCTGAGAACTTCTTTAGGCTAATTTTGGTTAGGGTTTTAGGTAGCCAAATAAACCGAATACTGTGTAAAAGGCTTTTATTGCTGTCTCTGCTTGTAAAAAAATGACGTTTAACCTATACAGCAGTGATCAGATTAGATTCTTGCTGGCCAGGTACGTTTGGTATGCCGAAAGACTCGGCATTCCGCCAAATGAGATCCGCAGGAGATGTGAAGAAGTAAGAGACTGTATTTCACATCGTGTTTTAGTGCTATGTTTTTGATCTCTCACTATCTTACATATTTGAGTCGAGTTGATTTGCTTTGGGAAACATTTGGCTACAGAGACTATATTTAAATCCCCTTTTGGTTTCGCTTTTTAAATCCTCTATTTCTCTCACATATACATATACTTACATATACATATCTTACATATACTTTTCAACAGTGAAAATAACGCCGTAATTTTTTGCTTCTTTAACATTTAAAATCTAAATACCTTTACCCTTCTCCCCTTTCGTTATCAGTGTACATATGTATTTTGTACGTCCACATGCCATAAATAGACTTTAATAAACCACTGAAATTGTAAAAATCCTTCCCGCCTACACTCCTCTTAGTGTGAAACTGTATTTCACAGCCACGAGCACCAGTCCAGCCAGTCAACAACGATTCCAATTCTCTTAAAAAAAAAATTTTTATCTGTGAATACCTGCCTCATATTTTACTGCTGCACAGTTGCTGTACACACTGCTGCCGCTGTTGCTGTACAATTCTCTATATAATCAGGGCCTCGTTGCCAAACATACCAGCCATGTCATATAGAGACGAGACTTTTATTTTCAAGTAATAAAATATGAATGGATGGATGGATGTGTACGTGCACTTCTCGTATACATACGGTTGCTCGTACGTATGTTCGTAGATATTTCACCAGGGTATTCGGTTATAAATAAGGTTGGCTGGCTGGCTGGCTGTCGTATCTGTCTGTCGTGTCTGCCTATGTAGCTCTGCCATAAGCACAACTACAGTAAGAGAATTGTGTTTGTGTGTTGTGAATGTCGTTTGTAGTTGGTGGTATAGCAACACGATAAGAATTCCTTCTATAACTGTCTGTTAGTCCGCCATTCAGCCGGCTAAGTAGACAGACAGACTTACGTCGTCGTCTGTGTACATATACATATGTATGTACAGTTATAGCGACTTGAATAACGAGCGTTAAGGGAGTGTCAAAAATATTGTTGTTTGCTGTTGTTGTGTAATAATTGGTTTAGATTTGAGGATTTTTTGGGAAAAAAGGAAAAATTACGTCTGCAATATTGTTAAATGAGAGTGAGGAAGAGAAAACAAGCAAAGCAGGTCTCTCTTTCCTTTTTCTTACACTCCCAATTCCAATATAATGAGTGGAGGTCATATTCCAACAGTTGTTAGGTATAAATTCCTTGTGCTCTTATGAGGAGCATGGGGCTTTAAAAATTTAGCTGCATTTCCTCCTGTGGGCTGTATGTAAGTGACTTTAGCTTTTTCTAATAGTTCTGTATTTCTATTTTTTTATTTATTTTGGGCGTCCCCTACAACATCCGCCGTGAGGATTATAGTCAATTACAGTCCTGACTGAATCAGTTGCAGGTCAGCGTAAAACATACCCAATCTAACACCATCTGCGTCCTATTATGCGTAGCTCGATTGCTAAGGCTCGTAATATTTGATGAACTCGACAGCTTTTCTCTTCTATTCAAGAATTTCTAACTTCCCGTTTCTTCGCAGCTAAGAGGATCCCTTTGCGGGCACTACATAAAGGATTGTTTACTTTGGTACATTTGCGGCCAGGCTGGTCCTTTCTTCATATCCTGAACCCTAATAAAGGGTGTTTTTTTATAGAGGTATAGAACTTTAAGTTGGCATTACTTTTCAAGATGGCAACCGATTTAACAGCTGTCAAGTGATATATTCTCAGTTTGGTTTGGCAATTCATCATGAATAGACTCACGCCTGAACAACGCTTGCAAATAGTGAAATTTTATTTCGAAAATAATGGTTCTGTGCGGAAAACGTATCGCGCACTACGTCCATTTTATCGTCGACAAAATCGTCCGTCAGAGCAGTTAATTCGATTAACCATGGAACGTTTTCGCACCACGTTTACTCTTATTGATAACTCGCATCCCCAGAGACGCTGTACGGTGCGTACAGAAGAAGCTATTGCTGCTGTAGAGCGTAGCATTGAGGAAGACCCGAATGAGTCCGTCCGCCATTGAGCACAGGAATTGGATCTGTGTCCATCCACTTTATGGAAGATTTTGCGGAAGGTTTCTTGGTTTGCGTGCTTACAAAATCCAACTCGTTCAAGATTTGAAGCCAAACGATCATCCAGTAAGGCGTAGATTCGTCGAATGGGCCCAAAACGAGATTACCGTTGTTCCCGATTTTCATAGGCGAATTTTGTTTAGCGATGAAGCGCACTTCTGGTTGAATGGCTACGTCATCAAACAAAACTGCCGCATTTGGAGTGAAGGTAATCCTCAAGTGTATGTGGAAACACCGTTACATCCAGAAAAACTGACTGTTTGGTGCGCTTTATGGGCTGGTGGAATCATTGGTCCGTACTTTTTCAAAAACGATGGTGGCCAGAACGTTACAGTCAATGGTGATCGGTATAGAGCCATGATTACTAACTTTTTCATTCCTGAATTGAATAACCATGATGTCCAGGAGATGTGGTTTCAACAAGACGGCGCAACATGTCACACAGCTCGTGCCACAATAGATTTATTGAAAGACACGTTTGGTGACCGCCTAATTTCACGTTTTGGACCTGTGAATTGGCCTCCAAGATCTTGTGATTTAACACCGCTAGACTACTTTCTGTGGGGCTATGTAAAGTCATTGGTCTATGCGGTAAAGCCACAAACGCTTGACCATTTGGCAGACAAACATTCGTCGTAATATTGCCGATATATGGCCACAAATGTTGGAAAAAGTCATCGAAAATTGGACGTCCAGATTGGACTACATCCGCGCCAGCCGTGGCGGTCATATGCCAGAAATCATATTTAAAATGTAATGCCACAAGATTATCTTTCGGATAAATAAAATTCATGTCAATCGAATAATCCATCGTTGTTTTATTGCAACTTAAAGTTCTATACCTCTATAAAAAACACCCTTTATTTCCTCTCCCTTCATAGCTAAGAATATACGTTTTCGTGTATTATATTGGAAATTGTTTAGTTTGCTAAGGTGTCTGATATCCGGGTATCTTCTAGTGCCCAGGAAAAGATTTGGGACTGTCAAATGGAAATGACATAGGTATTTAAAGTTTAATTATGCTTTTGATTACTATTAGAAAGTGAATACCCCTGTTAAAATACAAAAACTATCACTTTTCAATTACAATTTACCCACAACCATGTCCGATGTAAACTTTAATTATAACAAATGAATCATCAAATGAAAAGAACTAAAATATTTACAGGAAATACATGCAAGTTAGTTTTATAAGCCGTGGTTTCGGTTTCTTCGTCGAGATTTTGTAAATGGCAACTCTTTAAAAGCAATATAAATAGCGTAGCAACTCTTAAAATAATTAAGAAAACAAAACAAGACGTGCAAACAAAGGCTGCTATTTACCAAAAATATCAATAAAACAACAACAATGTTCAATGCATTCTTTAATATCATTTTCCCATTAAGCACGAAGTTTCGGCTCGGCTCTCTTCTTTTTTTTTTTGCTCTTCATTATGTTGTGATAGAAAATGGTCGAACAATGTTGCTGCTAACATTAGTTGCGTACATACGCTACATTTGTACATACAAATATGTACGTACTGAATTTTAATTTGGTAAATTTATTTTTTAAATTTTATTTCTTAACATCTTTGAGAGAAGAATTAGATTTTATATTGAATTTATTGCGGTTCTTTGTTTTTTTTCTTAAATAAGAGATGGAGAGAGAGAATGTGTGCAGATTGTACTCTTCAGTTACTATTTTATTTTCATAAAGTCAACATAACCCAACATAATTAAGCATTCATTGTATGTACACATGCGGGGTATGTATATGGTTTGAATAGTGTTGCCTTGGTTTATCTAGCTTTAGCATATGGTTGTTGTTTTTTCTTTTCTTTTATTGTTTTGTTAGTTTTTTTTTCGATGCGTAGGTGTTCTGTATGAATGCACGAATAATGATGCACTTTTTATTTTCGTGTATTGTTTTTGTTGTTCATTAACTCGTCAAACAACTTCATTGCTTACTGTGTTCGTAGTAAAGCGGCTGTTACACTAGCGAACTTCGGCTGCAAAACACAATACACTATCAAGCCAAGTACCAAAAAATTTTTGATGTTCATGAGGTCAATTTTGCAAACACGAAGTTTGCTTTTTTACATGAATTGTATGGTCGCGTTTGCAGGCGAAGATCGCTAGTGTAATAGCCGCTTTACTTTTTAGGTTCGTTCGGCACCAATAACCACCGGGCGCCGAATATTTTCGGTTTTTTACACCGATGGGACGCGAATATCAACAATATTTGTAAAAAAAAAGAGTAAAAATATGTACATTGAGTTGCTTTGCTTGTCAGCTTCTAAAAAAGAAGTTTCATGTCGCTTTTTTTCAGGTTTCAATTAAACACCCAAAGAAATATTACAGTAGGACTCACTAATAACAATGAGAAATAATCTCAATTTTTGGAAGAATATTTGTCAAATTAAATACGCTGTCTTTATGGATTTATCGCTGTACATTTTTTCTATATTTTACACTACATACGTATGTATGTATATGTACATATTATTTGGTAAATAAGTACAGTTGAAAATATTACTAAAAATTTTCCTTTAAGTTATACACATGGCTCTCACGACTACAGTCATATTTTAATCATGTTCTCTTTGTGCCGACCTCTATACTAAATCCTTTCTGCCTCTCTACCTACCTCTCTATATAATTTACTCATTCTGAACAGCATAGCGTTCGTATGTTCTCTTGTTTTCATTTATTATGATGTGTTCCTTTATAGAAAGTAATACTCTCTTCTGTTATTCTTTTACGAGTACAGAGTTTCTGTCGGTTGTTTTGTTTTGTTTTTAAATCTTAATGTTTATTTAAAATTTTATTAATCTTTGTTTGTATTTCTTCTTCTTGTTGTTGTTTTCGGTTTTTTTTTAATTACGATGACCTCATACGTCAATTATTTATATGTACATACATATATGCTTACACAAAGCCATACATTCAAGCGTAAATATGTACATATGTGCGTATGTATGTGCGTTTACATATTATTTGCATGTTTAAACATGTTGTACTTTAAATTACTGTAAACTTTCGTTATATGCAAATACATCTTTTTTTTGTGCATGGGTACATGTGTGTGTTTGTGGATGCATGGGTATCTTGTGTTGTTGTTTTGTTTTTATATTTAGCCTTCTAAAAACGCCAACAACTACGAGAGGAAAAAAATTGCAAAAACAAGCAATTGAGAAACAAAATAAATTCACCATTTAGCGAGAAATATCGATAGTGTGTGAGTGTTAGTGTGTGTGTGAGAGAGAGTGAGAGACAGTGAGAGGTGTAGAGAAGAAAATAAATATTACAAATGACCTCATAAAGTATTAAAAACGTATTTTACTTTAAAGCAGTGGTACTCAACTGTTTTTAAATATATTTTAGGAAATATTCAAATGTTGCTGTACGTAATGGCGCTGAGATATTCTCTCTCTAAAGAACCTTAAGTATTGTACATAAATTATAATAATAAAATGCAATTCGAACGAATACATACATGTACATATATATACCTACAGTTAAGGAGAAAAGTCTATATACGGCATAAAAGACTTTAATGTTTGTATGTTTATACCTGTTTAGACCTTGTATACCAGTTTTATTAAATTATTTGGAAAATCTCTGTTTTGTACTCATATCCCACGTAATAAAAAAATTTAAAAAACCTTTACACTAGAAAACGATTTGAAAAAGTTTTGGAACTGCTGCTGTTGAGAAAGAAAGAAATTGCGTTTTTTTTCTTGTTTTTGTAACTGTAAATCGTATTAAGATGGCTTAGTTTACATGCGATGTTTTTAGACAGTGAGAGAGTAAGAGGAGTGAACGTAAGTGAAAAAGGAAGATAGTGAGCATAAGAGGTCGACTCACACAATAACCGTTATACGTTTTACTTTGAGTTTTTCAACTAACAGGCAAAGCAAAAACGTATTTATAAGGAGATTGGCACAATGAGTGCGTATTTGACGTACATACACATTTTAAAGCAGTTGTTGTTGTGTGTGTGTGTGTGTTTTTTTTTTTAACGAATTTTTATTAACGTTTGCCTTAAAGGATAAAATTGTGGATTAACTTTTTTTTTAATCCTCATTATTATTTACATAACTAATCGTGGTTGATTTGGGATTGTGAAAGACTAATTCTAAAATTTGTATTTTTAAACGATCTTGATCCTCCTCGGTATGTTTTAGCAAATATGAGTCGAGAACCTTAAAAAAATCAGCATTTCTACTCTTCTCGGTTACTTTTCTGGTTTCCAACAAATTGTTGACTGCACTGCAAAGTGTTTCAAATTGTTCGTAAGCTTTACACTGCGGCGCCACGTTGTCGGGCAGCTTGCGACGTTTCGATTGGCTAGGTATTGGCGATTCCAGCAACGGCGAGCCTTTATTTGAGTCATCAAAACAGCATGACAAATACGAATTGAGGGGACAACTATCGGATTCCTCGAGCGGGTTTACTTCAATGAGTTGCGGCTCCGAGGAAGTCGATTCCCTCTTTGAAGTTGTTCGACTAGAAGGAAAAATAATGAAAGAATTGTTGTTAAGGTAAACTTTGGAAAAAAATTATAAACAGAAAAAATTAACGAACCTGTACGGTGCAACGTGATTCTCCAGGAAGGATAAGGCATCCATAAAAACCCAACGCGTCCCTGAGGTGGAACCAGTTTTCGACTTTATCATCAATTCACGTACATAACGATCGCGAAGGGATCTCCAACGGTGTTGGCAACGCTCAACTAGAAATTTAATAATAACAAACGGTAAAAATAATCCAAAGATTATTGATGTTTTGATCATAGTCAGTATGTTGGACGTTCTGCTTACCTGATTCTCCCGATTCCTCAGCAACAGCTGCCCATGCCTCTTCCTTTTGTTTTTTGTTGCGATAATCCCTTTTATTTTTATCATATAAACAAGGATGCATTTGCACCGCTTCTATTAATATGCTCTCCATTTTTTGTTTGGTTTTTTTTTCACTTTTAACACACTGTAATTTAATACAATTTAATTTGTTTTTGTTATTTGCCGGCACACAAAAATAATACCTCGAAAGAAAACGAAACGACGCAGCTGATGGCTGGCAAAGTACTCAACGTACGTTGTAAACACAGCACAACTATATACGACGCATTAACGGAAAAGTAACGAATAAAATAAAACACACAAGAGAACATATGTTCTCACAACATATGTTGTTGTTGTTCGGTAAAGTACAACGACTGTGGTTGTGTGTATGCCTCGGCATTTAAGAGATAACGAGAGACAGAATGAGTGTAAGAGAGAATGAGTATAAGGGCGAATAAAATCAACAGAGCGGACAGAAATGTTACAATAGAGATGCGATTGTGGTGTATAGAAGAAATGTATAAAATATCACAGACAGAATTTTGTTGTTGTTGTGTTGTTTTAAATCAAAAGAGTATTAAAACGCTCTGTTATTCTTTGTTTAACTCCTCGTGTGTTTTTGGGTTGCGATTGCGTGTGTTATGTGTATAGAAAATCGTTGCACTCACCACCCAATTTCGTTTGGGTTTTTCATATAAACAGACGTTCGTCTGAAATCGTTTGTCTTACAAAAACCGGGTATACATGGCTTATAGGTTTTATTTGTATTATCCGCACAAATTGAAGTTTATGTTACAAAATCGTTTGTCTTACAAAAACAGGGTGGTAATCGTGTTCTTTAACGGCTCATTTACACTTTTTTTTTTCTAGAAAGCGAAAGAGAGAGCGGGAGAGAGATATGGAGAGGAAATGTTAAAAGAAATTTTGTATAAACAGCAGGATGTTTCTGGGAAAAGGATTTTACTTCTTGCCTACAAAGGGGGAATACCTACATACATATGTAGGTATTTTGAAATGTTTGGTTTGCCATCAGGTCGTATTTGCAGGCAAAGTTCGCTAGTGTAAGGGGAATTTAAATTAAAATTGATTTTTTTTATAGAAAAAAACTCCCATTCTTTTTTACAATATTGATTTCATTTAAAAAATGTCTTTTAAATTTAATTTTTTCCTAGGAACTTATGCATAAGTTTGCATACAAAATTGGAAATCGTTAAACAAAAACAAAAAAAAAAACTGCATAAAATGTACATAAAAGTAGACAAGGGTTATATAACTTTATTTAAACATAAATACGGGGCTATACATATTGTATACATACATATATGTATATAAAATAAATAAAATACTTGCAATAGAAGCCATTTTCATGGCACAGCATTTTCCTATAAATCACTTTTACAGGCAAAATAATAATAAAAATACAGGAACTTTATGGCTTAGCCTTTGGGAGGGTGGTGATGGTGGTGGTATATTATTAACAGTGCGGTATTTCAGTAGTAGAGAGATCTACTTTCATACATATCGTTTATATAGACCGTAATGACTGCCATAAATTTGTAGCAGGTTTTTAACTGTAAAAATCGATAAAGAAAAAGCTGTTGTATGCTGCTCTTTAAAGCCTGGTTAAAATCCATTTCGTTTCTATAGAAATAAGTGATATTTTTTGAAAATTAAAGTCCATAAAGCAACATTTTTAATTCAGAAAATCCTGAAATCTTAATATGTATCGAACACAAACGACCACCTTCAATGATGGCAGAAGTCAATTCTTTCTCTCACACATTAGAGCACACAGCAAGATTTTGTTCTTCATCTGCTGGTTTTATAGCCGGGCTTATGCCCGGCACTATGTCGGAGAAGAAGAAGGTATCTTGGTGTCGACTATGTAAACAATCTGAAGGAACTGTTACGCATTGTCATTAGCAGTCTGAGTCGCTTCACTAGAGGCTCTAAGTGATTCCGGGACTAGGTGGTAATGCAAAACTGTGGTATCACAATGGGCACAAAGTGAACTAAATGTGTTCATCCAGCCTCTATCTACCTAACTAGGCATGGATAGACACACTCTTTGATGTAACCCCTTAAAAAAGTATAACGACATCAATATTTCATGATCTTGGTGGTCGAAACCTGAAAATATACTTTTTGAAAATTTCTCATGCAATAAAGCCAATATTGGCCATATTTTAAGGCTCGTGGAACCCGTTTTGTTCAGACTACGTACTTTCAAGGTCATAATATTCAATTGCAGACCAAAAAAACGTTGATTTTAAGATGGCAATTAAGCACTGAAGTCGCCGTGGTGTAGTAGGTAGTGTGTTGGCTTACTATTCGTAAAGCCCGGGTTCGTATCCCAGGTCAGACATCAAAAATGAAATATGAAAAAAAAATTTATTTCTTCGGCGACTTCCTCTCAGCAGATTTCTGGCAAAAACTCTGAGAGTAAAATAAACTGCCATGAAAAAGTTTCTCAAAATTCTGTCGTTCGGAGTCGACGTTAAACTGTAGGTCCCGCGCCACTCACGTATAAAATTAACGCACACAACATGAGTGGTGTGAGAAGCTAGGCCGTAATCCTGACTGAAGGGTTGTAATGGCCAATTATGTATGTATGTAATTAAGCACTGAATTGATCCTGACGGTTCTTTAACCCGACATTTTCATAAAAAAAACGATTGCAGTGACCACCAAACAGTCTTCTTCTTAGTTGGTCGTTATAAGCCTTCAGTCAATATTACGAACTAGCTTCTCACACCAATTATGTTGTGTATGGCGTGTTGAAAGGGATTTGAGTTTGTATGCGATGCGATGAGCAATGTCCTATTTTCCATAACTCTGACGCATCAGACTGCATTTCATCATAGCCATGTGTTATGTTGGCTTTGAGGATCGCTATTGGCTTGTGGCTTATTTGTATACACCTTAAGACTTAGGAAAACCTCTCAAGAAATAGTTTAACACACTGAAATCGCGCGAGCTCCGTGGTCAGTTCATATCAGCTTGACATGAGATGACCATGTCCTCAAATCATTCATGCCGAATATCTAATATGGCGTGGTGTCCAGTTCATCCAATTCAAGCCAAGAAAAGTTGCTCATCATCGACCTGTAGTGCTCACGGTTGACAACGATGGCCTGGCTTACGTATTCCTCAATGAAATATATACCGATGACCTGGCCAACGTAAAATCCTCAACCTGCAGTGACTTTTTCAGTATGAAATGGTCGCTCTTGGGTCTCATGCGAATTGTTACCGTTCAAAATTCATCCAAATGTTGTATATTCATTCAGAAATTTCATCGAAAATCTTCCCGTTTGAGCCAATTCAACGACCGACACATAGTTGGCTATGCTTCAGGTGTACCCGTCCATGATGATTTGGCAAAAGAGACTGAATAAATGGCAACTAATTCCACAGATGCAGTTTCAACAAGATGGCCATTATCAAGTACCAATGTTCGTCAGATCCTGTTGGAAGACCATATAGGTTAGCATGACCTTAAATATCACTCTTGCTTTGGAAACTTGCTTCAAATCCTCAATGAAACTTGCACTTTCTTTGCAGTAGATCGTAAAGAAACCGTAAAACTAAGGCTTTGATTGAGAAACTTGATAGTTAAAGAAGATTTTCGTTAACAAAGTTAAAAAAAAACAGAAAAATCTGGAAAATATTCCTGTTTTTCCGTAATCTCTGCCGGAGCTGTACCAAGAAGCCAATTGCCTCTGCTCCTCCCTACAGTAGAGCGGCATAAAGGCAATACTTTTTAAATGATATTGCTCTCCTCTAATTGTTTTTGTTGGTAGCTCTGAATAGCTTATGTATGTATATATAAGACCATTGTTGTTGTTGTTTTTATTTTAGAAAACTCTTGAATGCATTGAATGCATACAAACTTCCATACACAACACTTACCAATACCCATACAAGCCAGCTTAATTTCGATATTTTCCTTTATATATATAGAGAGAGATATATGTACATAATATACAAGTATATAGTATACATACATATGTACATATATAACTTGTATGTATCCACTATCTTTTATATAGAATGAAGACCTGTTATATATGTATGTATTGCTTTTACTCGTCTACATACATACATACATACAATACATCCATAGTATACAAAATGATTTGGTAACGAACGAGTGGTATATCTATGCAGCAGATTTAACACGAAATACACAATTTTACACTGTTTACCAAAATAATTTTTGATTTCTAGCCATACAAATTAAGAAATTAAATTAATTCGTAAGAAATATTCAATTTCTTTTGTAAACTAAGGTTAGGTTTTGTTAAACTAAACATCTGGCTTACCTAACCTCAAATAAAATTGCATCAGGAGCAGAAACAGTGTGGCAATGACTTCACATTTACCAAAAAAAAAAACACAACACAACACAAACAAACAAAACACTGTTCTTCCATTTACCACTCACTCACTCACTCTTTGTATCCAGCAATAACAGGGACAATGGAGTGTGGTGTATTGTAAACAAAATGCACAAAGAGCAAGAGAGCGTTAAGACTGACTCCCTCTCTCCTCATCTCTTTCATATATTATACGTGGATACATGTATGTATAGCAGAGGAGAGCCAGAGCAAGAGTTGAACTAAAGCCTTTTGGAAGAAGTTTAAACCAGCAGCACAGTTATTATGCTTGGGCTAAATAGTGATGTACACAAAAACTAACACACACATACAGAAAATATTTATGTAAATAGCATAACAACAGCAATGCAAGTGTGCAATGCTATTGCTTGTTTTTGTTTTTTGTTTTTTAAAGAGGGAGTAAATAGAGGTGGCGCTGTTAACCCGTTATAATGTAGTTTCTTCTACTTGCATGTATACACATACATGCATTCATACAACAATTGTAGCAATGCTCTAATATAAATGGGTGCAAGAGTGCAAGACTATATGGGTGGTGATCTCTGTTTATTGAGAAGCATTTGCTCTGCTGTGACTGTTGTATATAAAATAACAACAATAATAGCAGAATGTATAGCCATTACTAGCAACAACTATTTTTTGCAAAATTAAAAAGCAAAACAACAACAATAAAGGTATACACAAACACAAATTTAAAGAAAACATGCACATATTTTAAGAAGAACAAAGAAAGAAAAAAAAACTTTTTTTAATTCAGAAAAAGAGCAAGAAGAGCATGGCAAGCGGAATATAATAACAAATTTTTTTTACAATAACAACAAAAGCAACTGTTGTGGAAAACAAAACCAACAGCAAAGATGTTTAAAAGGAGAGCATCAATAAAGTAAAAATACCCAAACAAAAACACAAACAAACTTACATTTAAATATGTAAATACATACGTGCATACGCGCACGCATACATACATACATCCAGTCGAATGGTATTTGTTTTTACAAAAATAACCCTAATGAAATTAAGTCACAGGCACTTAATTGAATTTCGAGACAAACCACTGTTGTGAGTATACAGAAAATTTATCGA
This sequence comes from Sarcophaga carnaria, assembly GCA_958299815.1. Lineage (NCBI taxonomy): Eukaryota > Metazoa > Arthropoda > Insecta > Diptera > Sarcophagidae > Sarcophaga > Sarcophaga carnaria. The sequence goes on from OY283149.1 coordinate 4,490,772, forward strand.
TAAAATTTTGAGTAACAAACTTTTTTTAATTGAAAATTTTTATCGATATCATACATTTTTTTCTTTGGAAAATTTATCGATAATAAAAATTTTTTCTATAGCAAATTTATCGATAACAAACATTATTTTATAAAAAATTTATCGATAAAAATTTTTTCTACGGAAAATTTATCGATAACAAACATTTTTTATCTAAAAAATTAATCGATACAAAAACTTTTTTATAAAAAAATATTTAAAAAATTGTTGCAATGGATAACACCAACAAGAAATATGTACTGCAAGAGGGGGTGTAAAGAGTTAAAACAATAGAATTTTGTTCTGATGTCAAGACGTACACATTTTTACATAAAAACACAAACTCACGCATATTACTTACCAACACTTAAACAAAAGCTTTAATTTTGCATTTTTAAATACCAAAAAAAAGAAAGAAAAAGAACAACAACAATGCAAATAAAAACTTACCTCAAATAGTATATTTATAAACGAAAAAAGGTCATAGTATCGTTGGGGCAGAGAGAGAGAAAGAGTAAATAAAAATTAATTTCCGACTCTTCGTTTTGTTTTTGTAAATATATGTACGTATATGCTTTTGCAATAGCAATAAATGTTAATAAACAAAAGCACAAGTACATTTCATACACGTTCGTTCTTGAATGAATACACGCACACACACTCTCTCTCTCTCTAGATCAGAGGTCGGCACAAAGAGAACATGATTAAAATGTGACTGTAGTTGTGAGAAACATGTGTACAGATAACCCAGAGGAAAATTGTTAGTAATATTTTCAATTGTACTTATTCACCAAATAATATGTATGTATTTATGTATATGTAGTAGAAAATATAGAAAAAAATGTACAGCGATAAATCCATAAAGACAGCGTATTTAATTTAACAAATATTCTTCCATAAATTGAGATTATTTTCTCATTGTTATTAGTGAATCTCATTGAATATTAGTGAATCCTATCGTAACAGTTCTTTGGGTGTATAATTGAAGTCTGAAAAATAGCAACATAAACTTTGTTGATGTTCGTGTCCTATGAATGTGTGTAAAAAACCGAAGATGTTCGGCTCCCGGGGGCTATTGCTGCCGGCCTCTGCTCTGGTTTCAATGGAGTTTAAACTATTGTACTGCAAAATCAAAACAATAATGAATGCACCTGTGTTTATGTATGTATGCGTGTTACTAAGTGTCTGCTGTAGACATTAAACTACAGTGGCTGTTATAAGAATTCATACAAAATTAAGAATTTTAATTTAAAATACAATAATCTTGTGAATCTATTTTCAACCTTAAATGAGTTTAGCTAGGCCAAAAAATTTTTGAAATTATTTTTTAATGCAAAATTACTTTTTTTTTTTCAAGAAAATTACTTAATGAATAATTCATAGAACACATGATTTATTTGTTTAAAAAATTTATAAAAATAACTAAAAGACCTTCAAACGTCTTTTAATAAAATCTTGATTAAAAAATTAATGACTTTTTCAGTTTTTTTTTTGTTCATTTTTAATTTTTTACACAGTCATTTAATATTTTTTTTTTATTTACAAAAAAAAATCCCATAATGACTCATGGTAAAATTTAAGCAGAGTTGTAACACTGAAAAGGGGTTTTTAAACAGAAAATAATCTCCCCAGCGCCCTGCTGCTATTTCCATTTTCATAATATTACTGGCAGACAAATTATTATCATGAGTGTGTAGTTGAAGATCTGTCTTTCACATACAGCACCAACAACAGTAAATAAATGGAAAAAACACAGTAATAATTACAATAACAACAAATATATGCAATACTATACTACACACTTATTTCAACACATATGTACATACACATACAGCGTATATAGAAAACCTTCAACAAAAAAAAGCAAAATCTCCGAAAACAAACGAGACCTAACTAAACAAAACAATTTCACAGTAATTGAGAGCAAAGGAAACAAAACAAAACAAAACAAAAAAAAATCACACACAATTGTTATAACAACAACAACAATAATAAGACAAGCAAAACACGTTTTAACACACCATGAACCCACCAAAATTATTATGTACTGTATTGTTTGTTGTTATTGTTGTTGTTGTGGTTTAGCTTATAATTACTTTTGTTTTGCTTTTGTCGCCATTGCCACAATGGTTGGAGTCGGTCGGTACTACTTTGTATGCATGTGTTGGTAGTGTAGTATTAGTAGTAGTTGCTGTAATTATTAAAATCATTTTTTATCATTATTGTCATTGTTGTTATTGTTGCTTTTATCTTTGTAGGTGATGTTTACGATTTTGGTGTAGAAGTAAATGAATACGTATGTATGTACATATGTAGTTGTAATTCCTATTTTCGTCTTTAATCGTGATAGTAGTGTTGTTGTAGAGATAGTTTAGAAATCAAAACAAAAAAGCAAAGATAGAAGACTACTATTTACCGTCGTCTACCAAATATGGTTGTTGTGCTGCTAATGTCTTTTTAATATGAAAAGTTGCTCTTTAGGGGAGAAAGAAATTTATATCGTATTTAGAAATTTTTCCGATAACAAATTTTCTATGTAAGAAAAATTGAAAATTTTTAAAAAAATTTCTTATTAACAATATTTTATAGAACAAAATTTTTCTGCAGAAAATAAATTCTTATCGACATTTGATATCGAAAATTTTTCGATAGAAAAAACTTTGTTATATTCTTCATTATAAAAAATGTTATCGAATCATTTTCCAAATAAAAATTGTGGATAATCGAAAATATTTAATTTTTTATATATTTTTATAAATTGTAGTTATCAAATTCAAAAATATAGAAAATTTTTCGATAACAAATTTTCTTATATTGAATTTTTTCCGATAACTAATTTTCTTATATTGAAGATGTTTCGATAACAAATTTTCTTGCATTGAAATATTTTCGATAAAAATTTTCTTAATAACAATATTTTATAGAACAAAATGTTTCTACAGAAAATAAATTCTTATCGACATTTTGTTTACATAAAAAATTGATATCGAAAATTTTTCGATAAAAAAATAATGTTATATTCTTCATTATAAAAAATGTTATCGAATCATTTTCCAAATAAAAATTGTGGATAATCGAAAATATTTAATTGTTTATATATTGTAGTTATAAAATTCAAAAATTTTTTTCGATAACTAATTTTCTTATATTGAAGATTTTTCGATAACAAATTTTCTTGTATTGAAATATTTTCGATAACAAATTTTCTTATGTATAGACAATTTTTCGATAACAAATTTAAATTTTTCGATAACAAATTTTCTATGTAAGAAAAATTGAAAATTTTTAAAAAAATTTCTTAATAACAATATTTTATAGAACAAAATGTTTCTACAGAAAATAAATTCTTATCGACATTTTGTTTACATAAAAAATTGATATCGAAAATTTTTCGATAGAAAAAACTTTGTTATATTCTTCATTATAAAAAATGTTATCGAATCATTTTCCAAATAAAAATTGTGAATAATCGAAAATGTTTAATTTTTTATATATTGTTGTTATCAGAAATATAGAAAATTTTTCGATAACAAATTTTCTTATATTGAATTTTTTTCGATAACTAATTTTCTTATATTGAAGATTTTTCGATAACAAATTTTCTTGAATTGAAATATTTTCGATAACAAATTTTCTTATGTATAGAAAATTTTTCGATAACAAATTTTTTGTAAGATAAGTTTTCGATAACAAATTTTCTTGTATTGAATTTTTTTCGATAACTAATTTTCTTATATTGAAGATTTTTCGATAACAAATTTTCTTGAATTGAAATATTTATATAGAAAATTTTTCGATAACAAATTTTTTGTAAGAAAAGTTTTCGATAACATTTTTTTTTTTAAGATTCGAATGTATGTATTAGTAAAAAAACGACATAAAAGTTAAATTTCTTTTTAAGAAAAATTTTAAAATAATTCTACCAATTTCATTAACTTACTAAAAGATAATTTGAAACAAAAAGCTTTTTTTTTGATGGCATTTTCGAACACCTGTTTCATTATCCCCCTAAATAGACATTATTATTTTAATATTATTGTTGTTTTTGTGTTTTATTTTTAATTGAATTCAATTTTATTTTTAGTGTTACCAAAAAATTCAACTCTGCTTAATACCACGCCACCACCTTCCTCCTCTATATGGAAAGAAACCATTTGGCGATGGCACGGAGATGGTGTAGTGCAACCCAAAAAATACTTTTAGCCAAAAACAAACTTGGTATACAGACAATATGCCACGATACGATATGGCACGATATTTATATGTATGTAGTTATGTATATACATATATCTGTATGTATACATAAAATAGGTACTCTCTGTATACTATTGAGTATATAAACATTCAATCATACATACCCAGAAGCAATGAGAGACAGACAGGCAGTGGCAACACAGGCCATGTGCCAGGGCAGGGCAGAGTAACAAACAGCACACTGCCACTCAGTCACTGTGTGTATAATAATAAAATAAACGAACACGACAGCCAGCAGCCACCATATACACCAACAATAATAATAAAATAAGCAGCAGAAACAAAATTGCTTTTCGTTTGCTGCCAAGTTAAAATTAACTTTATTTACAGGGGCCCTAGCATGAGACTACCCCCAAACAACTTGTATGAGAGAGAGCAACACAAAAAAAAAACAAAACAAAACAAAAATACGTACTGAATTTGAAATGAAATACAAAGCCAAAATACATGCTCACACACAGGCACAGTAATTATATATTCATGCATACATTTACTTGCTTGTTTCGTACTTCGTACACTTGAAACGTGTACACAAAACAAACACAAAAACAACAACAACACAAGGCAACAACAATGCCAATTGACTTGCCATTGTACAGCCATAGAGATGCGAGCGCTAGAGAGTGAGTGCAAGATTGCTCTTTAAACTCTACAAATGTACGGCCATACGCACACACACACACACACACTATGTTGTGTACGGTTTCGTATGAATAGGCAAACATTATGAAAATAGTATGAGTGGGGTGGGGTGGTAACAGTAAGAGAGGACGAAATGTGCTTTTGGAGAAAACTAAACAATACGAAAACGGCACATGAATAAGAAAAATATGCACAATAATAGTAAATGCAACAACAAAATATTACTACTACAGTCACACAGCATCAACATCAACATCATCGTTCAATGTACAATAAATACATCGTTTAACGCACACTAAACAGAACAGAATCAGGACGTTAACACTGCTTATACTGCTGCTGTTGTTGATATTTACCAAGAGACGAACTTTGAAACTACCCTCTCAATATAATGTAGCCATTGTGGATGGTCATACATTGTATGTTAACATGGCATGCCATGCAATGAATACCTACCAACATAGACGTTGTTTGTTTGAAAATATTTTTCTTTTGCTTTGTGTGTGTGCTGGCTGTCATGCCAACGATTTCAGTCGTTTGCTTGCCAACAAAGTAAGAACATCATGGCCTGGTTGGAGCGTCCATTTCTAAGAAAATTTATTGAAATTTATAAAAGTCTGCCCGAATTGTGGCTGATAAAAGGTGAATTCTACCACAATAAACCCGTCAAGCAAAAGGCTTATGAAACTCTTTTAGAAAAACTAAAAGAAGTTGAACCGGACGCAACAATTGATGTTGTTAAGAAAAAAATCAATACAATACGTACCTGTTATTCGCGTGAGCTCAAAAAAATCAAACAAAGTGAAGAGTCAGGACTTGATGATGAAGTCTATAAGACGAGTTTATGGTATTATAACGATTTGAATTTCTTACGCTATCAAGACACTCAAAAAGATGAAAATTCTTGGCAGGAGTTGGAAAAAGACGATCCACTTTCAGAGGTAAGTGTTTTAATTAAATCGCCTGCTCAATATTATGCTTAAAATAAGCACTCTCTCTTACTTACTATCACCTTCATCAAACCTTGTTAACATGCAGTGTATGACGATTACATATAACCTGTTTAATAATGAAAAAAAACAACAACGCAACACAATACTTCCAAAAACAATTGACTTTTTATTGCACAGTCATAACGAATGAGAGTGCGAGAGTGCAAAATTGCTCTTTAAGCTCTCCATGGGCACACACACACACATCAGGTTGTGTATGCAGTTTCGTATGAATAGGTAAACATTGTTTAAAGAGCTTGAGTGAGCAATAAAAGTCAGAGAGGAAGGGAAAAGTGCTTTTGGGAGAAAAGTACACGAAAAAAACGAAAACGAAACGATACAAGAATAAAAAACAGCAAATACAACAACAAAATATTACTACTACAGCCACACAGCAGCAACATCATCATCGTTTACCTAAGCACTATAACGCACATTAAACAGAACAGAATGATGACGATAATGCTGCTGTAGGTTGGTATTACTAGGAAGCAAAACAAACTAAGAAACTAAACCCTTAGTTAGCTATTAAACAGTCATACATTGCATGTTAGCACGGCATGACATACCACATCATCATTATATTCTTGTAATACAAGAAAAATTCATGTCCGAAATCATTTTTTTTTTTTCATTTTATCATATCAACAACCACTTCAGTCCTTTATATGGCAACAAAATAAGAACATGGCTTGGATGGAGCGTGCATTTTTAAGAAAATTTATTAAACTCTATGAAGGTCTACCAGAATTGTGGCAACAAACAAATGATTTCTATCACAATAAACGACGAAAACATAAGGCTTATGAACGTCTGCTAGAGAAATTAAAAGAAGTCGAACCGCAAGCCACAATTGATTCAGTTAAAAAGAAAATAAATATACTGCGTTGCAGTTATCGACGTGAGCTAAACAAAATGAAACAAAGCGAAAAGTCCGGGCTTGATGATGATGATGTCTATAAGACGAGCTTATGGTATTTTAACGATTTAAATTTTTTACACAGTCAAGAGACACAAAAAGATGAAAATTCTATGCAGGAATTTGAAGATGAGGATCCACTTTCAAAGGTAAGTGTTTAATTCTATAGTTTATACACCCGTCTTGCCCATTCATTCGATCCCATCAAACCTTGCTAACATGCACGGAATGAGCGTTGCTTAAAACCTGTTTAAAAATAGCAAAAAAAAAAAAAAACAACGCAATTGCCTTACCATACCATTGCATCGCCATAAAGAGTGACTGAATGAGTGCTCTCTAAACTCTAGAAATACTCTCATAATAGAACAAAAACAAAACAAAAAAAACTAAATTCACCAACAAGAGCATCAACAACAGCAAGAGAAGCAATGCTTGGAGAAAACTAAACAACACAAAACAAAAATTTTTTTTTTCGCAGTACATGAACAAGAAAAATATGCACAATAATATCAAATGCAATAACAAATACTACTACAGCAACAAAAACATTCACACAAATCGCCTATAACGCATATACATACATACTAATAGACAAACTTTATACAAAATTATGATGATGACGCTTCTGCTGCTATAACTACGACTACTACTGCTTCTACGACTCGTGTCCAACCAACAACACATCGTAAAAACGAACTACGAACCGACGACCCACCAACCCAAAAAAAAGAAAAGCACATTCGCATTGAATAGCCAGCAACGAATATCAACGAAATAGTAGAAGAAAAAGAAGAAGAAAAAACGTGCTTTTTTTTAATGATTTTTCGTCAGGCAGCCAGCAGTATCTGTTATTATTCATTCAATATGAACGTATGGAATGGAATTTCGCTGATTACACAGCAACACTCACTCACTCACTCACTCACTATCACTCTTGGCATTCAATAACCCTTGGTGGGGGGAGATAAAGAAAATAGAAAAAAAGAGGAGAAACGTATTGATAGCAAAATAACAACAACAACAAACATTTTAAGGCATTTTTTGTGCAAAACGGAAAATAAACAAAAAAGTAGTCTTGAGCACACAGCAAAGCATAACAACTGAATTTCTTTTTGTAGAATATTTAACGGCAACAACAAATTTTAGTACAAAATACAATATGTATTAATCGATAACTTTTGCTTAGAAAACAATATCAACATAACAAAAAAAATGTTGTTTAGAAAATAATATTTCTCTACAACCATACTACATGCATTTGAAAATATTTTCGATAACAGAAAATGACTGTACAAATTTTATATGCAAAAATTTTCGATAACAATTATTTATATAAAGAAAATTATTCGATAACAATATTTTTTTATATAGAAACTCTTCGATACCACATATTTTATAAAGTAAAACTTTGCTAACAAAATTTTTATATTAAAAAAACCTTTCGATAACATTTTTTATACAAAAAAATATCGACATTAAATCTTTTTATATGAAAAGATATTCAATAATTGATTTTCCATAAATAAAAGCTCTTCAATAACAAATTCTTTGCATAGAAATTTCGATAAATTTTATATAACAAATATCGATAACAATAAAAAGTTTCTACGCAAAGAAATTTTTTAATATGATAATTTACGGTAAAAAATTTGTATCGATAACAATTTTTTATATAAAATTTTCCATAACAGAATTTTTCGGTAACTAATAATTTCACATTAGAAAACTTTTCGATAACAAATTTTTTTATATCGTAATATTTCGATAGCAAATTTTTTATATAGAATACATTTTGATAACATTTTTTATACAATAATATTATATTATATTTTTTAGAAAACTTTTCGATAAAAAAATTTTTTATATCGTAATATTTCGATAACAAATTTTTTATATAGAATACATTTCGACAACATTTTTTATACAATAATATTATATTATATTTTTTATAAAATAATGACAACAGATCTTTTTATATGGAAAAAGTTTCTATAACAAATTCTTTTATACATAAACAGTCATAAGCAATCGTTTGACCGCACTTAATTTGTTCTAACATATTTTTGTAACAGTAACAGTTGGTTTTTGATTTTTTTTCTTTTTTGCATTTATATTATTAAACTTAGTATACAAAACGATAACAATTATTTGTCTGACGGCATTTTAATAGCAAAAATGCAGTGGACTTGTAAACTTGTTGTTGTTTTTAGTTCTATTACATGTTTTGTTCTATTACGCGTTACTTTTTCCGTTACGTTCCGCATGTGTTTTAAATAAACAAAACAGAAACGAAATGGAATTCTACCTTATAAAAAAAACATTCGTTTGACCGCAGTAGTTCAAAAGTTTCATTTAATTGCATTCGACCGAAGTGCAAACAAGTGTTGTGGACAATTTTTTTAATAAAACGAAGACATAAAAAAATTTGTGAAAACAGTTTGGAAATGGGCTCGGGAAAGCGTTTAAATGATTGCGAAAAAGGCTTAATCGATAATCTAAAGCAAAAGGGATATTCGAATAGAAGAATTGCTACCGTAATAATGCGTTCTGAAAGAGTGGTTAGAAATTATCTAAAACTTGGCGAAACCTATGGAATAAAACTTCCAACCATTGGAAATGCCAAAGGAATAAATCGACAAAAAATGCTGATGCGTTATGAGGCCACAAGGAATCTTTTAAAATGTCGTCGTGAAACAAAAGAAAAACTCGAACTTTCAAAACATTCCACAAAGGATGAAATTCTTATGCAGGAGAAATTGGAGAAAGAGGATTCACTTTCAGAGGTGAGTGTGTAATTTAAAAATGAACAGAGACGAACACCTCACCATTCTCTCTTTCGCTCCCATCAAATCTGGTGAACATGCACAGTACGACTGTTGCTTGAAACCTGTTTTTGTGTGTGTTTTACTGTGTGTTTATTTGTTTGCTTATTTGAATACTTGACCCTTTGACCACAGCACAGACACAATAAAAAAAAGTAGCCGGTAAAAATAGAACCCCATAACAATAGCACACAATAGAAGTGATAGATTCCTACAAATTTGAATAAAAAAAAGAAACAAAACAAAACATGCAATAGAATTACGGAGCATACATCAATAGAAAAAGTAAATAAAGGAAATTATAACTGATAATTTATCTCTCCTTCTCTCTTTTTCTTATTTTTTCTTTTCTCTGTTACCCACAGAGTAATAGAGTAATAAGGAGCATAAATATTTTTCTTTAAATTTAATATGCGTGTGTTTGCATAGTAAAATAAATTAAAACAACCGAAAGTATTTTTTTTTTTTTTTGCCAAATTTACTTTAATAATGTTGTTGTTGTGGTTGTTTTTTTTTCAGTTCGTTCCCGTAAAAACTTGTTTTTCTAGTTATTGTAAGTGCTTGCACATGCATGCATGTACGTGTGTACAACAGCATTCCTTTCTTTTTTTGTTTACAACCTCTGGCATTGTTTTCAATTTCCGCTCTTTTTAAGTCTGTTCCCTTGCATATTCACTCTCTTTCTCGACCATTTCTTTTAGTATCTCTTGTTTTAATGGACTATGTAAATATCACACATCCATATATATGTGTATGAGTGCATGTGTATGAGTGTGCATTGCATTACACATCGTGCATTGAATGAATGCCTTGAAAGAAAGCTTCGCAACTATTCTTGAATTAAAAACTGTGTTTTATTGTTGTTGTTGTTTATGTTTTTTTTTTCTGTGTGTATTGTTGTTTTTGTTTTGGATGCTTTAAGGGCTTTGGTATTATTATTGTAATAATAAGAGTGGGTGTTTGCTAGAAATTTCTGCAATCAAACGATTCATGGAAAACGAAGTTGTAATACGAAGTTTTCGTATTATTTCTGTATATGTACGTACATTCATTCGGTAAACGATTATAAAAGGCTTGCCATCTCCATAGTTTAATGTACATATTTAAGGAAAAGTACTTTTCTTTCTTACATTTTTACAAAGTTTTTAAAGAAATTTTAAACAAATCAAATTAATTACACATTTTCTGTTTTTAAACCATTAAATGTTTATTAATTAATAAATTCCATACATAATAGCTTTATTATCTATAATGATAAACCAATTTTAAAAAGGAAAGTACTTTTTTTAAGAAATTAAAAAAAAATTATTTATCAACTGCCCAACATTTAATCTTTTAAGTTGTTTAGAATGTAAAAAACAAATTTAATTGCAACGCCAAAGGCTTTACAAGGTAAAATGAAAAATTATTTTTAAACTTTTACAGTGAAATTCTCTTGGAAGGCCTTAACTTTTCCAATTTTTGTTTATAAAAATTAAAATGTCCTTCTGGAAAATGTTACCCCTGTTGAGGCATGTACTCAAGTAAATATTGCCAAAGGTTATATGTATAAACCCTCTGGCTGGTACAATAACTGTTAATGAAAGTAGTGCACTCTATCTTCAACACAAGTTGAGTGGGTGGCAGGAAAAAATGTACAACAGAAATTAGGACAAGGGTTAAAAAAACAGTTACAAACTGAAAATGTATACTGAAACATATAACAGGAGGAAAAGAAAGGCCCCGAAAAATTCTTTTAAGGGAAAATCAATTACAAGTTTCATGTTTTATTTGTAATTCAATTGTCATAATATTAAATAAAATGTAGAAAAACTAAATTATTTTTGCTTTAATGGCAATAATGATTATTTTTCTTTTTTACAAATTCTTGCGTTGCTATGATCAAAATACTAGGATAAAAGGGTTGTCAGGAACTTAAAAAACGGTTGTTACATACAGATTGATTGCATTGCGGATGTGGACAGGCTTGTGCTTTATTGCACTGTCACTTCCGTTAGTGAAAGTGTGATAGATAATCTGAATTTGCCCATTCCATGGCTTGCTTAGCTAATTATGGAGTATTTTGCATTTCGATTTACACTTCCATCCGCATAAAATTGAACTCATTCAGCAATTAAATCTATAACTGGTTGCCAGAGTAACAGGGCATCAATGCTGACTTTAAGAACAAAATTTTCTTCCTTTCTCTCTCGGTGATTAGGTCTGCTAGCGAAATTGTCGAATATGGGGGTCGATGAATTTAGAAGTGATTAGGGAAAAATCTCTGCCGTCAATTCAAAGCGCTATGAACGTATAATAATCAACTTTTTTGGCCTGCAATTTAATATTGTGAACTGGACGGTATGTGGTTTTAACAATACATTATAAAGGAGGCCCACAATGCGAACAATCTTTCGTTTTCTTGCATGCGAAGGTTCCAGAAAAAGAAACTTCACGTTGTTAGATCTTTTTATGGAACCGTCCAAAATAAGTGAAAATGGGATCGAATACTAACTTAAAAGGATAGACAGAGATGCTCATTTAAATGATGTTGTCTCTCTTACATAAAAACCAGGTCGGCCCAGGCCACGCTTATGTTTGTGTTTTATTTTGCTTTGCCTTTGTAAATCTTTAACAAAAACACCGAAAAATAAACTTTTATTTTAGGTTCAATGCCCCGGATAGTTAATTGTAACGAAATGAAGCTTTTTTTTTTTTGTTAATGTTTTATCATTAGAATTGTAAACACTGGCTGGCAACCAGTGGAGAGTGAAGAGAGCATAGAAAAACAAACTAAAAAAAAAACAAAATAACGTTACTATGACAACAAAAACAAATGCATTGCATACGTACATACATTGTTGTTATTGTTTTTATTTTTTTTGTGCGCTTGGCATTGTTTTGTAATTGACAAGACATCTGGTATCAAATGATATTTATCTTCAACACACACACACACACATGCATCATGCAAAAAAAGAAATAGCTAAAGACGAAAAAAAACATGCTATACAACAACACTTACATTTATATTTACACAGGCAATTGAGACAAATGTAAACATCTGGTTTTTATTATTGTTGTTTAGTTTCACACACACACAGGCACACAAGTATGTATGTACATAGATTGCATAGTAGCAAAAACAATTAAAGTTTAATGGTGGTAAAGAGAAAAGAGACCAGCATACACTCACTCACTTTCTCTGGCTATTAGACGCTTTTGTTGTTATTTTTTGTGTTTACAACGCATATCATGTGTTGTTTGTGTGTTTATTTAGAAACTAACGGAAAACAATCAATGAAATTATAATTTATAACCTAAAAAAAGAGAAAAACCCAAAAAAAAATTTTTTTAAATCATAAAATGTGTGGGAAGGATTCTGTAGAGGGCAGCCAAAGCTAGATTTTTTATAGAATTAACAAGTATTTGTGAATATAAAAAAGAAAAATACATATATACATACATACATACATACATATGTATATGTACATGTATATACATACATACATACATCAGTATCAAAAAGCGTTAAAATAATGTGCAAATACTCTCACTGAAAGGTGAGGTTAAATAAGAGATTTAACGTATAAAATAATAAAACCGGCTTACAACAGCAGTTATTAAGAAAAACGAATGTAATGTACATACATATGTATGTATGTATGGGTATTATCAAAATTTTCTTTTTTGATTACAAAAAAATGCATTCTGACACAATGTATGATAAGAGCGGAAAAGACGGGAAAGAGCAAGAGTAACAGAAAAAAGAGAAAGGCTTTGCTATAGAGTGTGTGTGTGTAGACTAAACATTTGTTTTCATTGAAATGCTAGCAGACAGCCATTTTCCTTTTTTCCTCAAGAGTATGTACGTATAACTGTTGTAAGGTATTGTTGTTTTTGTTGTTCATTTGTAAACATAATGTGTTGCTGGGGTATTTACAACTCTTTGAATATTTTTTGGTTTTCAAATTAAACGGGGCCTGTTTAATATGCTTTTAGTCTCATGGCATAGCAAAAACAACTTTCAAGTGTAGATACTATCTAAGCGTAGCATTATTATAAACATTGTCTTGCTGATGCATATACATATGTGTTCATACACATGTATACACACAGTGTTGGAAGACTGTCCCTATTATAGACGGTTGTTTATTGTTTTTGTTTGCAAAGCTTTTGTTGCTAGGCGCACATTGTAAAATTCTTAAAAAAAATGTAGTATAACGGCATGTCATTCATAGCATACTGTGTGTGTGTGTGTGTGTGTTAATTTTTTTGCGAGACTTAAGCAAACAAGCAAATTCAATGCGCATAAAAGAAATAATAGGGACGGTAGAGCAAACACATTCGTTAATTGTGTGTTTAAATTGTGATAGAGAAGCGCAAGTTTTTACAAAAAATCGTTAAAAAAAAAGATCACTAGTGTTGTTGTAAAGAAATGTGTAAAAAATGGGCCGCGGTGCACATACAACAAATGATCAAAAGCTGATGATTTTAAACTTAAATGCCAAGGGATTATCGATAAGGAAAATTGCTCGCATTATGCAGTGTTCGAAAAGTAAAGTGTTTAACGCCTTGCACTTGAAGAAAGCTGTAGAGACTAGAGGACGTAAGAGTGAGACAAAGAATCGTGTGAGTGTATGTACATACATATGCACTATACGATATGTGTAATTGTTTATATTATATTTTGTTGTTGTTCTTAATATGAAACAGTCACTTTACAATTGTCATACAGTAAGTCAATAAAGTCGTCAGACAAATAAGCCTTTTAGACCTGTCATCACATATTGGCTTCTTTTTTTTGCGGTGAATATAGAAATCCTGCACAGATTCCTGTTGGCAAAGAATATTTCGGCCTCATGCACTTCCTAGGCGTACACCTAATTGAATGATTTCAGATGGATGACCATTCTTGAACCACCTACATATGTACACATATTGGGCATCATTATGGCCGAATATTCGTTATTGATTATTACAACAAATAATTTCTGTATTTCACTTCACATATCAGCTCTAGCGGGCCGAGTTAGATGCAGCATCGATTGTTCAATAATATCAATGTCACTCCACAGTGATAGGCAGCGTACGCAGGGTGTAGTCAAGTCCTTTGCAAACCATAACGTGTGCTCTCGTCTATGAAAGCCATTACGGTAAGCAATATCATTGCAGTGATGCTACTAACCAAGAAGAACTGGGACGCCGAATTTAATTTAAGCAGTTCATGGAACACAGGCACATAGCAGAGGAAATTCGCAAGGCGTAAAATGGTAAACAATCTCGTCCATTGAACAAATTATATCTTCGATTAGCTCCCGCAGAGTAGACAGAAGACTTCCAGTCCAAATGAATACTTCCTTTACAAGTGGATGACCATTCACATCCAGAGAAGTGTACACAGAACACGAACTAAAGTATATTCCCGTCTTTTGATGTATGTTTCTCTAGTTGGAGCTGCTCATAGACTATTTGTCTCAGTGGACTAGATTGTTTTTACTTAAAAGTGCTGCTAAATATGTGACCACCACTGTAGATGCTCTTGCTTGTTTGTGTATACATTCAGTATAGCAAACAAACAAGTACGTGGTAGTGTTTAGTACACTTGTTTATTGAATAATAAGAGAGAGAGCGAGCGCGCGCGAACAAAATTAACGAAGAGAAAAACGAATACAACGAAAATAACTGTGAAATACTCAATTTTGCACCCAAAAATTGTTTCCATTTGCTTTGAATGAGTTCTGTGTGTGTGTGTGTGTGATTGGTTGTGTACACGACTGAATTCTCTTTTTTTTGTTTGCAATTATTTTGCATGGCGTAAGGTCGTCTATTGTGTGTTCGTGTGTGTATATAGATTAAAAGAAAATACGAAAGAGTACAGATTCATAAGAGTAGTACGTGCTCTTTTTTTTAATGCAAAACGAAAGAGAGAAAGAGTGCGTATAAAAACAAAAAGCAATACTAAAGCAACTGTTAAGTACTCAATTTTGCACCCGTATGTGCATTTAACGTGTAATAATAACGTTTTACCGTTTGTTTTGTAAGTGCTCTGTTTGAGTGTTGTTTGTTTTTGGTTTGCATTGTATAATGTGTGGGTTATTGCGTACGAGTTTGTATGTTTGTATGACCACTATGTGATGATTTTTTTATTGATGAATAAGAGAGAGAGAGAGAACGAATCAAAAGAAAGAGAAAAACGAATACAACGAAGATAACTGCGAAAAACTCAATTTTGCACCCGTACAATAAATCAAAAATTTACCGTTTGCGAGTGTTACTTCGCAAATGCAATGCCATGCCTTGCATTGAAGTGCTGTGGTAAAAGCTTCAATTTTATTTAAATAAATAAATAAAATGAATAAATTGTCTTAAAACATTAAAATAAAATGCAAAAAGTATCACAAGAAATTGAGGATAGTATTGTTGCCCTAACAAATGATGGCCAATCGTCGCGTATCATTGCCAAACAACTTAAAATAAGTCAATCGGTGGTATTAAGAGTCCAAAAAAGGCGTGCTGTTGTGCCTAAAGTGCAAAACAATGGCCGTAAGAAACTTTTAACGCCAGAGGATGCCCGCCTCATGTTAAGTCACATGCAAAAGAATGAAGGTTTAACACCAATGTTAGCTGCGATGGCAATAAATAAGCCTGTCAGCCGTTGGACAGCCAGAAGAGCTGTTCAGAAGATTGGCGCAGATGTAAAAGAGGTAAAAAATGAATTTAATTGTGGTTAAAAACAAGATAAAAATGAAACTATAACGGCTTATTGGTGAACCTGGATAAACATAAGTTAAGATGGAAGCAACACAGTTATGCAGGAGCGTAGTTACATACATTCTTTCTAACATGCGCTGAAGTAACAGAGGCGGACATGATTGAACCGAAACTATAGCGTCAGAATTCTACAAAGGAAGTCCAAAGAATGTGTTGCCAGGGATTGTGGGAAGATCAACTAGATCCTGACAGGGAATGCTGGTTGCAGAAATGACTTTTCCAATCGCTTCAGGCATGACATTCCACCAAAATGTAGACAAGGCCCAATTGTACGCAAAACTAAGGAACCTGTTGTGTTCAAATGCTCGAGATTTGACGAATTGAATCGATTGTAAATGGAATTCATGATTAGAAAGTTACGGACGATATCAAATGGAAAATGCCGACAGTTAACAAACCAGTATTAATTAGCATCTGGACTCATTAGCCTGGCAATAGGCTGCAAACCTCTATTGCCACTCCATTTAAACTATTGTTATGCGACTAACACCAAAATGTCGACTGTAGTTCCTTAAAGGGACTTATTTTCATCATTACCACCATTCTTGTATTTACATTTCTAGGGTTACTGCTCCCGTTTAGGTCCATCGCTTTTTCTGTATACAATAAATTAAAATTTTTTTCTTTTCTTTCAGGAACCCTCCAGCTCCAAAAAGAGACGTATAAGCAAAACGCCACCCTCTGTCCAAAGGCCGCCATCTAACCAAACGTTACCTCCTCAAATGGCCTCTGCTGAAACGGCTGTCAGTCAACACACACAGCAGCAATCCCACCAGCAGACGTACAAAGACGAAGCAGATATTTATGCCGAGGCATGGGCAGTTACTTTTCGTAAACTAAGTCCAGATCAGAAAATTTTTGCCAAACGTCTAATGGATGACACTCTAGTGTACGCCCAATTGGGTCAACTGTCAATCAACAGTTCAATAAATCCAGCACAACCTAGTCGAACATCATCGCATTACTCCAGTCAATCAGCGGAAGTTATAACCAATGAAGCGGATCAATCGCTTAGTTATTGCGAAGCAATCGTGAAATGTGAAGATACAATGTACATAACCTAGCTTTAAGTAAAATTGAATAAAAAAAAAAACTTTTTATTGTTATTTTGACTAGAAGTTGTTAAAAATTCATAAATCGATAGGGGGTTCTGCGCCTAGATACGGTAATCATTTAACGATTGGCAGCGATGGCGAAGTATGGTTCAGTTGCGGTTTTCGCAAACGATGACACAGTATAGCCAGTCGCGCCGTCGTGAAATGTTTCAAAGTATGATATAGGGGCGCCGTCGCGAAGGGGTTAATCGACTCTCTTAGTGAAAAAGTGGTTCCCAATGGTTCACCCTCTATCTAAGCCCACGATTGATAATTGCAAGTGAAGTTTGTGATTAGTTTTGAGAAATTCCCAAAAATTTCCTTTGTAATCTCTCGCTGGAAACCCTACTCTTAACAATAAACGGGACATAATCTAATCCACAACCAGTCAATATAGACTTTAGACGTCTCCTCCTGTACGTGTGTCTCTCTAATGAAAATTATAGAGAAGACCTTTTTCTTTCTATTAGAAGAGGGACCACATGCTGATTTTCTCTCTGCCACCAGCATGTTTTCTTTTTTTTTTTAATTTCGCTGCTGCAACTGTGCTGTCACTGTTGCTTCGCTGCACATTTTTGAAATGGCGTCAGCAAAATATTGAAAGTGTATAAGTGTAAGTGTGCCAGCGAGTGAGTGCACGAGTGTGTATCCGAGTGTGTGCGTGTGTGTGTATTATAGAGCGCGCTTAGCGAACCCCGGGGTGTTGTAAAAATTGATAAATGGTTTTTCATTGGAATTGATGGGTTTTTTTTTCTTGTACTCTTTTTTTTGTTGGTCGCGTATGTATGTTTTCACATGCAGACATAAATACACACGGGGGTACTCTTCTATAAACGGGTACGCTATTGTGGATCTTTATGTATTTAAAAACAAGTATATAACGGTGTTATATATCCAAATACATACATATGTAGATGCACTGTATACAACTCGAAAGAGCGAAGGTAAACGAAAAATGAAAACGAAAAAAAGGTTTTTTTTTTTATAAAAATTATTACCACAACAACAAATGTGTGGCGGAACCAGGGAAAGCCAATGAAATATGGATGAAGAAAAGCAGAAAAAAGTGAAGGAATTTGTCAAGCATACGAGACTGGAATTTTTAATTAAATTCTTTAGAATTTATGTTTGCAGGTATGTTCGTTTATTCTCCTGTAGTTTTAGCCCGCAGACGATTTAATTTTGTATCTTTTTTTCAAGGTGAAAGGAGGAAAATTTTAAAATTCAGCTGAAATCTCTCTTGTAATACCTTCAAGCCAGCAGCAATGTCAAATACTAACGAGCAATTTCCTTTTGATACTTGCCTTGGTAGGCAGAGGAGATAATGTCTTCCTTTGAATCCCAGATTAGAAATATCGTCACCTTGCGAGCACGTCACTGACGAGGCCAGCACCTTCCTCTGTATTAAGGACTCCTGGATTTGTGGCACTTCATGAACAGGCAGATGAGCTTACGAGGAGGCCATTCAATGTCAGTACCTTTCACTAGATAGTATTTGTTGGGGAATTACAATAAGAAGAGATTTAAGTCACGCATTCAGAAGCAAGTTTAGTAATCGTCCTTTGACCTGGCATATTAGACTCGGAGAACGGCTGTTTAGAAGAACTCGAGCCCAATAATGTAGTGATCAGGAGAACGAAATATTAGAACACAAACTTGGAATGCAGAAGAAAACCATTTTGTGGGTATGGAGCACTAAGCAGTATCCAAGAGTTTGTTTGAGCAGCATGATTGAGAGAGAACATATATGGATACCTTATATTAATTGCGGGCTGTACAGATGAGCACATGGTCGAAGTAATATGGCATCTTTACATGGCATTAAGTGCCACACAATTCGCAACCCAGTGTCATTGCATGTTCCTCACATGCAATTCATCAGAAAGCAATATCTGAGGATATTTTCTGGTTGCATGCACTATATTCCAGGTGTTCTTTACAAACTGCCTAAACGCCAGGGCGGTGATTAGTCACCAAAACAAAAACAATCATTAATCTGGACCTAGGACGTCTGATACATATTCAGGATATGTCTTCCTTGATATGAATGCCAGAAATGAGCGTTATTATCTTGCAACGTTGCAAAGACCAGCAATCAGACTCGAAACTTTGGGACAATAGTCTTCTTGCAGATCTGCTATATTTGAAAGAGTTATCCTATAGAATGCTTTCTCTTCTTTATAATTCTTCTGGACTATTTTATTTTGTTTGGTTTAAAAATGGACTCTGGATGGAGGTGTATTCCTCGCCTGTCTGCGTAACCTAGTCTATATAAGATATAATTATGTGATAAAACTTACTATCTCTCAGTGTATTTCAATAAATTACAATAAAATTTTTGTTAGAATGTTTAAGAACAAAAAGTTTAATAATTTAGAAGCAAATCTAAAAAAAATTAAGATCCTGTTTTATGTTTGACTAAAACATTAAAAATATTTTAAAATTAATTTTTTAATATTTTTTGCTTCAAACTTTTTTTCAGTGTCTCACCTTAGATACAGAAACGTAAATAAACACAACTCCTTTATGGTTAAGTCAACTAAACACAGGTTGTGGGCAACACTGTTTTGTTTGTCAAGTTTTTGTTTTGCTCTTTATTTTTAGTTTACATTTATAGCGGTACTCTTCGCACCCATGTCAAATGACTTTAAACTTTTAATTAGTTAAAGAAAAAAACAGTTGCTTGTATGTATGTTTTTCGTTCATTGAATTTTTGCCTGTCTATTCCTCCCGTTTTTTCCAACTACTCACTACTTTTTATTATCATTTGTTTTATAAATTTTACAAAGAAAGTTCATCGCAGTTTGCTACGTTCGTTGTGTGAAAAACTGGAACTTTTTTTGTAGTAATTATTATTAGTTTTTTCTGTTTCGCTGATTTAATAACCATAAAATAACTTAAAATTTCGGGCATAAAATGCTAATATAATAAAAAAAATTAAATATTTATTAAAATTGATTAACAAAATTACAAGTTTGTGGCAATTATAAAAGAGGAAAACGTGCAAGTGAAAATAAAAGAAAAGCACAAAAGAAAATATCAGTTCAACAAAGAAAAATTTGTGGTTGGAAATAATTATTGTATGAAAACGAAGAAAAAAATCAATTGAAAAAATAAAAAAAATAAATGTTTTCATGTAATTTGAGTCATAAGTGAAGGGAAACAAATTTCCTTCGAATTAAAATAATTTAAATTTGGAAGCCAAGGAATATACATTTATATATATACATATATATAAACGCCATTTTTGTTAAACTCAATTTATTACTGCTGAGACAACTAAAGGAATTGTAGCCGTTAAAAAAAGTATAAATTTAACGCAAAGGTACACTTTTTTCTTGTATTATAAAGAATTTTCCTTTACATTTTTCTCGGTTTTCGTGTTCTATAACTATTTTTATTTTTCTTTGCTTTTCTCCCAAATTAAAATTCAATGAGCTTTTAATTTTATGGATTGGAAAGGGACAACCTGTGTTATATTTATTTCAATTATAGTTGTGTTGTTGTTTTGTTTTTCTTTATAATTAAGTGCATACGTTCAGTACTATAGCCATCCTTTTCTTACCAACTGTTTTCTAAGGCCTTGCAATGTTTTGTATGCATTTGTCAAGTCAGCATTGTGTTTATCTGTAATTCCTTTTATTTATTATTTTCTCGGAACGCAGAAAAATATATAACGAGTAAATAATCATGATAAATTAAAGTGTTTTAAGTTACAAGCAAATAAAGTGTATAAATAAACAATTTTTTTTATTATTTTTTTTGTTGGTATTAAAAATTTAACATGGCAGTGCTTGTTTTATTGTTTTTATAATAGCCTTGAACTTTGTTGCTGGCTGTCGTGTTGAAATAAAGAGAAGCAGATCATCTGAGTTTTTGTACGAGAGTTTGTTTATAAAAAGTCTAATTTTATTTGCGTGGTTTTTTATTCCTTTTTTATTAAATATTTATTTAAAAAACAGTGAGTTGTGCAATTAACATTTATTTAGAATTAAAATGAAATCTAACCCTTTTTGTTTAAAAATATATGTAGAAGAAGTGTGGTCAACAGAGAAAACAAATTAAAAGCGATCTACACATCCCCTTAGGAAAAAAAATTGCGTTTTTTTGATTTTAAATTATAAATTGTTTTGTGGATTTAATGTTAAATTTATAGAGAATTATTAAGCTTTTAAAATAGTAAAAGTTTAACGAACAGTGACGTGAGTAATAATTATATAGTTTTTCCTTTTAATGGAATTTGTTTCAAAGACGCTTTTCTTTTACTATATCCGTAGTCCACACTTTATTGCCACTGAATGTGTTGTGTATACGGACAGTTTTATTCATGCAAAATAAAAACAATTGCAAAATTCGTTTTGGTTTCTTTTTAATAATAACAACAACAATACCACTGGCAAATAACAAAAAAATCTAGGCTAAATAAAGGCACAGAAAAAAATTAATAATTTATAAACTAAAAAGACCTAAAAAGAGGCATAAATTTAAATATAAGACCACACGATTTATAAAAAAATAAAAATACTTAAAATAAATAACAACAAAAGAATAAAATAACTTGAACAAGGTCAAGTGACGTTTTGTTTAATTTGTTCTCTCTTTCTCTCTCTCTCTCTCTCTCTGATTTACTCAGTGCAAATTGTTGTTGAATTTTCATTGAACAGCTGTTTTCGAAAAGAAAAAAATCCAAGAAAAAGTATAAAAATTTAGATAAAATTTCTATTTATAAAACAAGTTTAATAAACTTTAACGATTTTCTATTTCTTTTTATTTGTTTTACAGCATTGTTGCATTCTTCTCAAGTCGTTGCTGCTGCTCTCCTCATCTTCATTGGAATCTTTTTGATTTAGATTCTCCTCTACTACAGCTTCGTGTAGACTTTTTGCATAATGGATTCCGATGAAGATTCCTTTGAAATAGATAATGTTGATTCTGGCAATGTGTCATCTGGTGATGAGGGCGATGATGATTTTCCCATGGATGATATACCATCCGTACACGAACGTCAAGCAGAAAATGACGAATATCAGTATGAGGTACTGACAACAGAAGAAATCGTTTTACATCAACGGGAGATAATCGATGAGGTTAAAGGTGTTCTAAAGGTAATAAAAAATATCAAATGAGTTAAATAATATATTTATTTCATAATTAATTGTTTATAAATATTACGGTTATTTATGATTAATTAATCAAATAAGCAAAACGGAATTACCACTGTCGTGACGATTTTCTTTTAATAAACGTTCACAAGCTTGTGGTTCGTGTATGTTGGGGTAATGTTTGTGGTTTGTCAGCCAATAGTCACGAGTAGCATGAGAAATTGTATTTTCTTGTTACTCACATAACCGATGACCAGTTCTATACAGAAATAGAGTAGATAGTCTTTAAAAGTTCAATGTTCGAAAGTAACATGGTTTGCCTAATATATTGGGTTTCGAAATGAAGCTCCTTTTTCTTATATCTGAAACACGCTTAATCGATCAAGTATGTGCTGTTCAGGTCAATATTTTTCCATTTTTGGAAGCACAGCAACCTTTGTTCCATCCGTGTAAAGTGTCTGTGTTTTGTTGTGATAAAAATTAATCCAATTGAGTTTCGCAGGCCTCTACAGAATTTAAATTTATGACATAAAGAGAGTTCTGCCGGACGCGAGTTATGTGGTTAAAACTTTCCAATCAAACTTCTTTATTTTCCGTCAGGCATTGCCATAATGACACACAACAATTCAGAACGTTAGATTTGAATTGCTTGCATCGATCTCGCTAATCGTTGATACCAGACATCGTTTGAATAGGTGGTAGCAGCCCATAATAAACAATTTCCTTTCCAATCTCATTAAAAACACAGTATTACCTTACCTGATGTAAAATCTATTACTTGTCAATGCCTGCATTCGTGCGTAATTGTTCCATATTTTTTCATTTTAGTGGTGACATCATATGGCACCTAAACTTTTTGTGTGTTAATTCGATAAATTTTTTTAGTGATTGGACGACCAGGGCGAGATATCAGCTTTAAAATGAAAGATCCATCTTCATTTCATAAATTTCAATAGAAATAGGTCTCATATTGCTTCAATAGTTTAACTTCACCCTGATATGTAGTTGTGTGGCCAACAAATGCGAAGAATACAACGCAAGTAGCTGTTAAATAAGCTTTCCAATTTAATGCAAACTTCAGTCGATGTGAATGTAGAGGGAATGTTTGTCTCGTTGAATAATTCTTAATTCTATCAAGTATACATACGAGCAGGCTCGAACAGCCCATTCGGCTGCTCGATATTACATTGTCCCTAATGGCGTAGTATAAAAGTTAATTGAATTTATAAAAGTTCTCCTGAAACATGAGGCATTAAGGCATGACTTTTAAACAATTTTCCCTGCTTGTTTCTCATTAACGAAGTAATTAATAGATAATGGTTTTTATTATTTAGATTTTTATTTATTTCTTAAAATTATTAGTAAATAGAGGTTTAAAAACTATTCTTCTTAAAAAAACTATCAATAGCTATTTTTCAATATGATAGATCTGCAAATTTCTTTAATGCATCAGTGACGTCTATTCTCCGATAATTTCTGAACACGTTGAGCACCTCTAATGAAACACCAGTTAACTTTTATTGGCTGGCCCATAATTTCAGCACCATCTAATGCATCTTTAGCGGACGATGCATCTTCGTATGTTTCAAACTGAACTAAAGCATAGCCTTTGCAAAAGCCTGTACGGCGATCTACATTCATGCTTAAATTCATTATGGTACCATAATCACAGAATTTATCTTGTATATCATCCTCATCAGCCTCATCGACTATATTTGTAACAAACAGAATCCAACCTTCGGCCGAACGTTGAGGATTAGATGCTGCATCAGCATTGTCATCTTCGCGACAAGCAGGTGGCGGTAACATACGATGTACACCCTCCCGGTTATTAATTTCATTGCCGAAACCTCTACCTCTGAGCTGTTTGGCCCTAGCCTTAAGGCGTGCAACGACCTCTAAAGAGATGAAATTAAATTTTTTTTTTTTTTTTCAAAAAAATTCTTAACTAGAAAGGAAATTACTTACCATCTCCACTGTCTAGTACATTATTAGTTTCATGATGTACGCGTTCATTTTGATGTTTAGTTTCAATTGTATGGGATCCTATATCTTTGAGCTGTTTGGCCTTTTCCCTTAGGCTCACAGTGGACCCTATGAACAATGAGAAAAATAAAAAGTTTTATTTACAGTCATAGTAGCATATAGTTTCCTACAAAAAAGTACTTACATTGTCCAGCTTCCATTCCATCATCATTTTGATGACGTTTGCGTTTAGGATTAGATGCTGCATCAGCATTGTCATCTTCGTGACAAGCAGGTGGCGGTAACATACGATGTACACCCTCCCGGTTATTAATTTCATTGCCGAAACCTCTACCTCTGAGCTGTTTGGCCCTCTCCTTAAGGCGTGCAATGACCTCTAAAAAGAGGAAATTAAACTTTTTTACAAAAAAATTCTTAACTAGAAAGGAAATTACTTACCATCTCCACTGTCTAGTACATTATTAGTTTCATGATGTACGCGTTCATTTTGATATTTAGTTTTAATTGTATGGGATCCTGTATCTTTGTGCTGTTTGGCCTTTTCCCTTAGGCTCACAGTGGACCCTATGAACAATGAGAAAAATAAAAAGTTTAATTTACAGTCATAGTAGCATAGCATATCGTTTCCTACAATAAAATACTTACGTTCTCCAGCTTCCATTCCATCATCATTTTGATGACGTTTGCGTCTGTTTATATATATTTCGTCATCATTTTTGTGACATACACGTGATTTACGTTCATATAGTTGATGTTTATCCTCTCGATTATTGTTCTCCTTGTCAAATCCTTCTTCCTTAAACTGCTTGACTTTCTCTTTTAAGCTTACAGTGGACCCTAAAAATTAGAACAAACAAAATAAATTTTATTAGCAATCGTAGTACAAACGTACCTCTTCTTAGAAAAGGACAATACTTACGAATTTTATGCTTTAGTTCATCCTCACGTTTATTATGACGTTTATATGGACAAGTTTTGACGCCATTGCCTAATCCTTTGCCTCTAAGATCTGCGGCCTTTTGCTTTAGACTCATAATGCGCTCTAAAAAGGAGGAAACGATTTTTTTTTAGTAAAATGAAAGCCCTTTTTAAAATAAAAGCTTTACTCAAAGTAAAAACAATCTACTTACGATCTCCATTTAAGTCTTTTTTAAATCCGTTCATCATTATTTCAACGTCCTTTTTTTTAGTAAATTACAAAAAGAATTCGAATATTTTTTGAAGATTTCTTTTAGATATCTAATCCACTTTTTAAATTCACTAGTTTGTTTAACCGCTCCAGAATATTTCCTTTTTAAAGTCTTATCTATAATATCCTTACACTTGGAATAGCTTTTATCAACTGTGTCAGAAGTACTCAATGCAAAGGGTTTAAATAGCTTTTGAAAATCAGCGTAATCAAGCGTGTAATCGATTTATAATTAATTTCTCCAACTTCTTGTAACTCATGAGTACCAGTTTTGGGAAAACCCATCCCTCTACCTGTTTTACAAAAGCACTCTCCCAACATACAAGAGTAAACGCACTTGCAAGATGATTGTGGTTAGAAAGCAGGTAGCAAAGTGAACGATATCTAACATTAGCCTAATTATCTAGCCATGATGAAGTCTAATGTTGTGTGTGTTAATTTTATACCTGAGTGGCGGGACCTACAATTTAAAGTCGACTCCTAACGACAGATTTTTCAGAAACTTCATGGCAATTTTGTTTACTCTCAAAGTTTATTATTTTATTATTAATTATCTAGCCATGATGAAGTCTAATGTTGTGTGTGTTAATTTTATACCTGAGTGGCGGGACCTACAATTCAAAGTCGACTCAGAACGACAGATTTTTGAGAAACTTCATGGCAATTTTGTTTACTCTCAAAGTTTATTATTTTATTATTAATTATCTAGCCATGATGAAGTCTAATGTTGTGTGTGTTAATTTTATACCTGAGTGGCGGGGGACCTACAATTTAAAGTCGACTCCTAACGACAGATTTTTCAGAAACTTCATGGCAATTTTGTTTACTCTCAAAGTTTATTATTTTATTATTAATTATCTAGCCATGATGAAGTCTAATGTTGTGTGTGTTAATTTTATACCTGAGTGGCGGGACCTACAATTTAAAGTCGACTCCTAACGACAGATTTTTCAGAAACTTCATGGCAATTTTGTTTACTCTCAAAGTTTATTATTTTATTATTAATTATCTAGCCATGATGAAGTCTAATGTTGTGTGTGTTAATTTTATACCTGAGTGGCGGGACCTACAATTTAAAGTCGACTCCTAACGACAGATTTTTCAGAAACTTCATGGCAATTTTTTTTACTCTCAGAATTTTTCCAGAAAACTGCTGAGAGAAGTCGCTAATGAAATATTTTTTTTGATATTTCGTTTTGCTGGAGATGACTGCCCTTCGGTTTGAACCGTGGCCTCTCGTCAAATAAGCTAACGCACTACGTACTAGACCTCGGCGACTAGTCTAGGAAATACCGATATTAATTGCAGTTTAATTCTAAACCCAACAAGTTTCAATGGATACCACTCATACATATGTAAGTTAGGTTATGTTATATTAAACTGGCAGACACCTCATCGGGCACAGCTTACTTGGGACTCAATATTATCAATTCCGCCATGTAATTATAGATCCTTTTAACCACTGGAAGTCGCCGTGGTGTAGTAGGTAGTGTGTTGACTTACTATTCGTAAAGCCCGGGTTCGTATCCCAGGTCAGACATCAAAAATGAAATATGAAAAAAAAAAAAAATATTTCTTCGGCGACTTCCTCTCAGCAGATTTCTGGCAAAAACTCTGAGAGTAAAATAAACTGCCATGAAAAAGTTTCTCAAAATTCTGTCGTTCGGAGTCGACGTTAAACTGTAGGTCCCGCCACTCACGTATAAAATTAACGCACACAACATGAGTGGTGTGAGAAGCTAGGCCGTAATCCTGACTGAAGGGTTGTAATGGCCAATTATGTATGTATGTATGTTTAACCATCCCGAGAGTCTTATGGATGTGTGAATTTTCCTCAAATTGCCTTTACCTAGACTTATTCAGTCACAAAATGAATGTGTGTGTGTGCAAGCGTTCTACTTCACAGATTCCTAAGCGCCAGACAGAGAAGATGTTTTGTGGTGTCCTCCTCCATCTCGATGTGGAAGCTTCTGCTGAAGTCATTATTAGTTAATTCCAGTCAACCAGAGCCCAGTATGCCATTATCACTGCTATGAAATTCCTTAGATGGATTCTTGTTAGGTTCAATGCAAATTCTGTTTTGCATATATCCATGTCGTACCAGATCTATCTGGTGTTTCTATAAGTGGGCTCATTATCCCATCTTCTTACCTTGGCCAATGAATGGAGTCTTTGTGAGATCATTTATTTACCTCTTTGTAGAGGAACATGTATCATAGGAATTCATTTTAATTTTCCATGTGTCCAGGAACCCAAATCAGGGCAACAGTCTACTGTACCTCCTTGAGCGATATCCGTCAATTTTTAACAATTTTAAATATGGTTTACACACTCTAGAATGGCCGCTTTGCTGTCGATAAATATGCGTATACCTCCATTCAATATACTGTGCTACCGAACTAATATGGCGGCAATAGCAACAGCCATTATTTCACCCTGTAAAGAACTACAATAATCTGGTAGAGCAAGGTATGATCTAGTGCAGCCCTTGCGCTGACCAACTTCCCCCTCCTTGGATCGGAGGAACTTGGTCAGTACAGAGGCTGCGTTCACCTGTGGCATCACAACGGGCCGCTATGCGTGCTCAAGTGAGCTTTTTGGCAAATTAAAGCTACCACGCTAACCTAACCTAACCTAAGGTATGATGTAATGTTTAGTTGCGTGATCTGGATACATCTGTGAAAACCTAAATGGCGTGTCCTGAGACGTGTAAACCATTCCCATAAACCAATATTTTTGGTACGACAGTATACCAGACATAACTCATCGCAGAGGAGTGGACTGAAAGAAGAGATGGAGATTGGAGATCGCCCAGTAAGCCTACTTAATGGTTTAGGTGTATGCCTATAAGCATCATAGCTTTTTCTGCTCTCCTCTCCTTCTATGTCTGTACTTACCTACCAACCTATCTTCACTTCTAGTTCACCTAATAATCTTCCTAATGTAATGAAGAATTATTTAAAATTTGCCAACATTTTCTATTTTTTTAAAAAGTTGTTGTTTTAAAAAACCTCCTGTTGTAAAATATTGTACGTAAAAGAATTTACATAAGCCCGCCCTTCTCCTGCCTCTCACTTACATACGTATTATTGTTACCGAAAATTTTTGTAAATTAGGTCAAGGATTTTCTATGTAACAATTTTAACATGCTTTTTTTGTTTCTTGTTGTTATTGTTATCGTTATTCATGTTGTTGTTGTTGTTTTTTATATAATGTTTCTCTATACATACTGTTATGTATTGTTAAGCTACTGTTTATTTTTATTTTAGTTTCTATATAGTGACATACGTATGTCCATACGATATGTACATATATTGTTTCTATGCTTTTGCATAATAAATACATACATCCATATATGTATTGTACAATGTATATATGTATTCATAAATCCCCATTATATGTTAGAAATTAAAAAAAAACAAATTGATATACATTGTGTTTGGAAAATAAAAGTTTTTTCCTTTCTTTCTTTCTTTCCTTCCCTTTTTAAAGAAGTGTAGTTATTTTAGAATAAATCGCTTTGAAGGATTTAAAATGCTATTATTTTCGAAAATATTGTATCAGCGAGCACTTCGAATATTGCTATTCAAGTCGAAAAAGTAATGTTTTGTTAAAATTTCGTGGAAACGACAAAAAACCGTCTCCATTAAGGCAAAGTGTTCCATAACAATATCACCTTGGAGAGCAGCCGTAAGTTGTATGCATAGAAATTTCCCTAAAAAAGCTTAGAGAACTTTCTTACGGCTACTATCGATACGATGGATGTATAGAAATCTTCTAAACACAGCTCATGTTTCTGGCACATTACCTACTTACTTAATTGGCCATAACAACCCGTTTAACGTATTTCGGCCTGCCGCTACACATCCTTCCAAGCGCCTTACACCAATTGATGACAGGGCTTCCTCGATTTGGTCCTTCCAAAGGATACAAGGTCGTCCTCTTCGCCGAATTTCCGCAAATTTCCGCATCAAATACCCGCCAACTCGTACAGTACCGAAGATCTTACGTAGGACTTTTCTCTCGAACACTCTCAAGGCCGCTGCATCAGTTCTTAATAGGGTCCATGCCTCTGCGCCATATAGAAGCACGGGTAGAATGAGTGTCTTGTAGAGTGTTAGTTTTCTGGCACATTGCTATCATTTTATGTGGTCTAATGTTATTGTAATTATTATGTCAGTTGTTACTGCCCTTCATCGAACAATGCATCGGCAACTATCGCTTTGTGTTGTTCTCTGTTTGTAGTCTTTTTTCCAATTTTCTTCCATAGATTGGTGTCTTCAATAGATATTGTTATGTTTTCCTGTTAGGTCGGCTAATATATGAGATCAAGGTTAGGTTAGGTCAGAGGACGTGTACTTGTTAATTAAGACAAGTACAGTACCCGGAGGCCGAATTGACCCATTGTACAACGTCCTAGTTTCTCACACCACTTATGTTGTGTGTGTTAATTTTATACTTGAGTGGTGGGACCACTCCGGACGACAGATTTTTGAGAAACTTTTTCATGGCAATTTTATTTACTCTCAGAGTTTTTGCCAGAAAATCTGCTGAGAGGAAGTCGCCAAAGAAATACTTTTTGTATTTTGTCTTGACGTCTGGCCTGGGGCTCGAACCCTGGCTTTACGTCTAATAAGCCAACACACTACCTACTAGACTACGGCGACTTCAAGATCAATGTGTTGTTATTGTTTAAAAATTGCTGTGGAATTCTTGAAAAAAAAGTTTTCCAAAATAAACCATAAGAACGAAATCCTTTAAATCCATTTCTCCTATAAACAATGGTAACGATAGATACATATGTACACACACATTGAAGCCAACTTTTATCGTTTTAAAATCTAATTAATTTTTTGTTTTTATTTTTATTTTATAGCCTGACCTTGTAAACAGCACAAGAGAGTATCATTTCATTTCGTTTTTACAATACAGTACAATACATTGCAATACAATAGAGGATTTTCTTTTTGGTTAAGCTAGAATAGAATAGAAATAGAAAAAAGCCAAATGATTTAAAACATCAATCAATTTCTGCCACCATCATCATCGTCATTAACGTCATTATCATCACCAAAGTCAACATTATTACATGCAATGTAATAATGGTACGAGTGGTGGTGCAGTTTTTTTTTTACATTATTCCCCTGAAAATTGTTTCTTTTTTATTATTATTGTTGTTGTTGTTGTTGTAGTAATTTCATTTTTATAGAATTCTATGCTAATAGCACAATAGCTAGCTAGAGCTGGTTGTGGTTCAATGAGAATGTTACGAATTGTGGTATAATACAGTAGAATTGCAACTGTATTTAGCAGGCGATTCAAATTCTTTTCTTTCTTTCTTTCTTTTCTAAAATTTTTGTTTTTGTAATTATAAGTTGCAAGCAAATATTGAAGGTTACATTGTTTCATGTAATACACGCCACTCGCTGTTGTGGCAATTAGTTTTTTTGCAGCAAGGAAAGGAATTTTCTAAAACATTGTATTGCAGCAATGCATTGAAAAGCAAATATTCTAAGAAATCAATTAATGAAAGCAAAAATACAGAAAACAAAATGACTAGAGGGGCTTTCTTCACTTTCCTTGTCAAAATAAAGTTATATTTTTCCCCACAGGTAACCACTCATTTCTATAAGCAATCTACTAGTGCCTCAATAAATAATCTACAATTCGATGTATGCTTTGCTGCTATATTCTGAATTACAGTGCAGTTTCTTCTTTCCTTGGCAACATCTTTGTCGTTCTGTTCGGTTGTTTCTGGAATAAGATTCAATACGCTTAAAGAGGATTTTTTCGATCTTTGACGAGAGCTAATTTTCAAACTCTTAAGTTGGTTTATAACGGTTTATAATAGAATTACGCTGGATGATCAATTTAGCTGTTCTGATTCTTTTAGGTTAGGTTAGAGGACGTGTACTTGTCTTTATTGACAAGTACCCGGAGGTCGAATTGACCCACTGTACAACGTCCTTACAGAGGGAAGGATAATAGAGGGATTAAAAAGGAGAGGATGTAGGAAAGGGGAGCATGGGAAGTGAAGGAATTACACAAATAAGGCACAACAAAAAGGGTAGGACGCGACTACACTAATGAAGCCCTAGCGCCTCTCAACCAGCCTAAGCCACTAATGAATCTGTGGAGAGCCTTGATGTCGGCTCTCGGCACAGAATTCAAACTCTCAAAGAAAGCCCTGCCAAGGGTGCTCAACCTCATTCTACTAAGGGCTGGGCAGTCACAGAGCGGGTGTTCGATAGTCTCCAACTCCTCCTCATCTCATCTTTTACTTCCTTTTCTTCCACTTTCCCTTTCTTTTTATTCTTCTCTATCTGTTAAGACAAATAAAATGGGTCGAATAACCACTGGACAATGTACTTGTCTTAGTGATAAGTCCTCTAACATGACATGTCCTCTAACTTAACATTCTCTTCTCTAAGTCGAACACAGTGGATTCTTTAATCAGGGAAAAGGAAGAAGTTGGCCAGCGCAAAGGCTGCACTTTAATGGATTCCTTGATCCTTCAGGTTTTTTTTATATTTGTCATTATGGCTATACGAGGCCTCTTCACACCTACTTTTTAAATATTTAAACAGAAATCCGCTAAGTTTTACCAATTAAAATAAACATTTAAGGATTTTTATGGCGAAAAATTTCTTCTCTAACAAATTTTCGTTTGTCAGAAGAAGCTAATATTTCAGAAATATGGATAGAGGGAGGAGGGGGTAATGTAATCACAATTACAACTTGCTGGTCTTTTTTTTTTCTTCAAATTCGGTCTATATTTGTATAAAAATATGACTAAAATTTTAAATAAAAGATGAAAAAAATAATTTTTTTTGTTGTTGCATTTCAAATTATATCTCATTACTCATCCATTTATTTTCTTTTTATTATTATTGTACTGTGGCTATTACCCAATGTTATTTCGCGATAATTAAATTAATTTTTAATGTTTTGGTCCACTAATAAAGCACGCTTACTGAAGCATTGTTGTTTATAAAAAAGTAAAGGCCTTGTTAAAAAGAAGTGTTAATTCAGTCAAATATTCAAAGCCATTCGAACGTTCGACTTTAAATATGACTTAAAATGAAACAACGTTTGGCTTATATTTGAAATGCTCATAATTAAACCAAATATATGCCGCCTTGATCGATACTTGGGTGTCAGCCATAAGTTTAAAACTTCGAAGTTTTCCGAAGTCCTGTTTTCCAGAGCTTAAATGGAATTTAAATTTAACACTACTAAGAAAGCTCTACAGAAATTTCAACAAATGAGAATCTGAAGATGAAAAAACCAGGCTATAAGACAGAGTTACTCTATACCACATACCGTGCAGAAATCTGGCTGTGCTCTGTAGCAAATTCACGTCAGCAACCTGACATCACCATATTTCGTTAGGGACTTTGTCCCAGTGTCAGATTGGACTTCTTGAGTTCCAACGACGAGTCGGCTCTTCTTCAGTCATTAGTTGGTCAAAAGTCCGTAGTCACCTTGTAATCCAACCTTTACTCCCACTACTTTGCCCAAACCAATTCTCTATTGGGGTCATAGGGGAAGATTAGGATTGGTAAACACTTCATCCATAGTATGAGAACTTAATCTAGTAAGAACATCAGCCTGAGTCGCCGTAGTCTAGTAGGTAGTGTGTTGGCTTATTAGACGTAAAGCCAGGGTTCAAGCCCCAGGCCAGACATCAAAACAAAATACAAAAAGTATTTCTTCGGCGACTTTCTCTCAGTAGATTTCTGGCAAAAACTCTGAGAGTAAATAAAAATTGCCATGAAAAGTTTCTCAAAAATCTGTCGTTCGGAGTCGACTTTAAACTGTAGGTCCCACCACTCATGTATAAAATTAACACACACAACATAAGTGGTGTGAGAAACTAGGACGTTGTACAATGGGTCAATTCGACCTCCGGGTACTGTACTTGTCTTAATTGACAAGTACACGTCCTCTAACCTAACCTAACCTAAAGAGCATCAGCCTACTGGTTTCTCGCATGTTACTGTGGCATGGAGCATAGAAGAAACTTACGAGAATCACGTAAGGATCCGTATTAGAAGGAGCGATAATCGTCGGGGCTTCAAGAGCCTTCACAACACATAATATCTCTGACTGAAAAACACTGCAGTTTTCATTCAGTTCCATATCCCCATAAAAGAGCACAAGCTCAGCGCCTCCAACCCAATTCAATATTTTTTTGAAGCTTTCTTTTTTAAAAAACTGATTGCTCTTAAGCTCTAAGGATCTAGTGCTAAAAATAGTCTTAAAAAGGGTTTCATTTCGTTTCAATTTCAACGTTTTCCTTCAACAAAAAAAATGGTCCTCTTAGTACACAGGTTTCATATTTATTTTGCCTTTGATGTGTCCTTTTAATTTAAGTCACTATTTATTCTCGTACTTTTTTTAATGCCCTTTTCATTTCCTTTTTATATTTGTACCTAATATGTGTGTATTGGTGTTCTCTTTTCTATTGCAGCTGCCACCAACCATAATACGTATGCTATTAAATCATTTTAAATGGGACAAAGAAAGACTTTTAGAGAAATATTTTGATGGCAATGCCGAGGATTTATTCAAAGGTGCCCACATAGTAAATCCTTTTAACAAACCTGCAAATGCTAATAAACAAAAGGTATGTTCTCACCGTGAAAAAGCTAAAGACTGAAATATTGTTACGAAGCATTTATTTATTTTTTCCTTTCCTAGAATTCAAAAAATCCAGCCGAAGAATGTGAAATCTGTTTCTCACAATTGCCCGCAGATGTAAGTAAACTGTTTTCGCAAAAAAAGATAGAAGAATTTATGAAAATTTCTGATTAATTTTTAGTCCATGGCTGGCCTGGAATGCGGTCATCGTTTCTGCTTAACCTGCTGGCGTGAATATCTAACAACGAAAATTGTTACCGAGGGCTTGGGCCAATCAATTTCATGTGCAGCTCATGGCTGTGATATTTTAGTTGATGATGTTACAGTTACAAAATTAGTAACCGATCCGCGGGTACGCGTTAAATATCAACAACTCATAACCAATAGTTTTGTCGAGTGCAATCAATTGTTACGCTGGTGTCCGTCCATTGATTGTACTTATGCTATCAAAGTAGCCTATTATGAATCACGGCCCGTACGCTGTAAATGTGGCCATGAGTTTTGTTTTGCTTGCGGCGAAAATTGGCATGATCCGGTCAAGTGCCGCTGGCTAAAGAAATGGATTAAGAAATGTGATGACGATTCGGAGACGAGCAATTGGATAGCCGCCAACACCAAAGAGTGTCCCAAGTGCAATGTTACAATTGAAAAAGATGGCGGCTGCAATCATATGGTTTGCAAAAATCAAAATTGTAAACATGATTTCTGTTGGGTCTGTTTGGGTTCATGGGAGCCACACGGTTCGTCGTGGTACAATTGCAATCGTTATGATGAAGATGAAGCCAAAGCAGCACGTCATGCTCAAGAGAAATTTAGATCATCATTAGCAAGGTAAACGATTGTTTAAAAAAGCAATTACTGTTTATTATTGTTGTTGTTGTTGTTTTCTCTTCTCGCAGATATTTACATTATTATAATCGTTACATGAATCATATGCAATCTTTAAAGTTTGAAAATAAACTGTATGCCTCCGTTAAACATAAAATGGAAGAAATGCAACAGCACAATATGTCATGGATTGAAGTGAGTATTATTTTGTTTAATAAAGGATTTTAATGGCTTTTTTTTCATAAATTTAAAATTTTAATGAAAACTTGTTGGGAATCTCTGTGGAATATTTTTAATAATAATTTTTAAAATGATTTTTCTATGGATTATCCATCAGGTGCAATTTTTGAAAAAGGCCGTCGATATATTATGCCAATGCCGTCAAACACTAATGTATACGTATGTTTTTGCATATTATTTGAAAAAGAACAATCAATCAATGATATTCGAAGATAATCAAAAAGATTTAGAATCTGCCACTGAAAAATTATCAGAATACTTGGAACGTGATATAACATCAGAAAACTTAGCTGATATTAAACAAAAAGTTCAAGACAAATATAGGTGAGAACAGCGGCGGCGAGCAGCTTTACAAGCAAAAAAGTTAAAGTCCACTTATACTCTTTCACTTCTCTCTTTTTTACAGATATTGTGAGAAAAGGCGTAAAGTACTATTAGATCACGTGCATGAGGGCTATGAAAAAGATTGGTGGGAATATTTGGAATGACGAGATATTCCGTCAACGGCTCGTAAGCGATGTGGTAATAAATTAAAAAGAAATTCATTATAATTTAAATAAAAACTTAAAAAAGGAAACAACAAACAAACAAACATTAATTAATCTTAAAAATAATAAAATAAAATAAAAACAAGAAAACAAAAAGAAAAAAACTGTACCACAACATAGAACACACATACATTTTACTATATTGAAAAACAGAAAGAAAAAACAAAAAAAAAATACAAAAATAAATAAATAAAAAAAAATACAAGAAAACAAAAACAAATGAAAATAAAACCTAATTCTAAAAGGAAATATATTAAAAAAACAACAAAAACAAAATATAAAACAAAGAATAATAAAATACTACCAAGACAAGAAACAAAACAAAAACAAAAAACAAAACAAAAACGCCAACAAAAGAAAAGAAAATGAAAACAAAAGAAATAATTTTAAAACATAAAACATAGTTTTTTTTTTTTTGATGATTCTTTTTAATATAAAATACCACACCACCATACCACACACTCTATAAGGCGGTTCTTAAACATTTTTTAAATTTAAATCGTATGCCCTTGTTGTAATCGCTTGGTTTTCAAACATTGGCTGTTGGTTTTGCCCTCTTATATGATTTTAAACAAAATTTTTATTTAAAAAAAAAAAAAAACCAAAAAGAGAAATTAAATTTTATGAGTGTTTAAAATTGAAAGAACAAAACAAAATTCAAATTAGAAAATAACTCATTAATGCTTAGCATTTTATTTAAATTAAATTTAAATTTGTTTTGATTGTTTGGATATTAAAAAAGAAAAACAAAACAAAAGAAAAACTATTAAATTTGAAATCTAACCCCAACCAAGTGATTAAAAACAAAACAAAAATTTGTTATTATTAAATGTAGTGTGTATATGAAATGAGACAAAAATGAAAGCAAGTAAAGCAAATAATGCTTAATAAGAATAGGTTTTTTTCCTTTCTCTCATTCAAGTACTCTCTTCATCTCTTTATATATCTTATTATTAGTAATTTTAATTAATTATTTAATTTTTATTATTATTTTTTTAATATACAATATAAGCTCCCCACACCCCCCCCCCCTTCGCAGTAGTCACCTTCTTCTTTACCATAAATGGTATAATTATGTCTCGTTTTATTTGATAACCAAGTAAAACTCCCTGAAAACTTCCGTTTCTAAAACATTTCCTTTGAATTTTTAAATTTTACTTTTTAAAAGTATAAAAAATTTTATTTTATTTCCAAAGCTTTTGCTAGCTCTCCCTATTTATTTCTCAACTTTCTTGTCCTTATCCTTTCTTTTACTAATTTCCTAGGCTATAAATTAATTAAACAAAAATAAAAATATAAAAAATCCACATAAATTTCAAGGTCTTCTTCGTTGCTTTAAAACAAATATTATTAATGTATATAGTTTTCTCTTAAAATACAAACAAACAAAAAAAAAAACAAAAAAAAAAGAAATAAAAATCTTTAATGAAACAAAACAAAAAGAAAAAAAAAACAAACAAAAAACCCCCTAAAAACAAAATAAATTTAAAAATAAATTAAATTGTATAAAAATAAAAAAAAAAAATAATAAAAAATATTTGTTTTATGTGTAAAAATCATTTATTGAAAACGGAAATATTAAACGTAAAGTATGTAAAAAATGTAAATAATTTATAAAAATATATACATAAAAGGGCATATAGTGTAAGTGTGTGTCTTAATAAGTTCAATACTTCTCCTATCATCTCATCATCTCATCATTTATTGAAAACGGTAATATTAAACGTAAAGTATGTAAAAATGTAAATAATTTCAAATAATTTCAATACCTCTCCTGTCAACACTATCATCTCCTCATAACATTATTTATTGAAAAAACAACTAATATTATCATCAAAAAACATGCAACTAATAACGTATATTTCTTGTAAATAATTTATAAAAATATATATAAGGACGTATAGTGTAAGTGTGTGTCTTAATAAGACCGTAAAATGAAAATTCAATATTTCTCCTATCAACTAACATCTGTTTGCTGTCTGTTCCTGTTTACAAACTTGTATTCAACAGTCAACATTGATAGCAGACAACTGTATGCGATTGAAGGAGAAAAGGTAAGAAAATGAATTTCTTATTATTTTTTGTACAATAAAACCATATACATATGTACACACAGTTACTAAATTATACATACGGTTAAAAAATTTCAGAAATTTTTTTAACTAATCCGTTTTCGTTGAAAATCTTTATAGTTTCCTTGATGTTAAGACGGTCTTTTGCATTGGTTAAACAATTTCTGAAATTGAACTGAATTGTGGCCCTGCATAGGCCGTCTTAAAATCGAAGAAAAATGTCAGAAAATTATAAATATTTTCAACGAAAACGGATTGGTTAAAAAATTTCTGAAATTTGTTAACTTTTGTGGCTCTGTGCAGGCCCACAAAAGTGTACATCAGGCCCACAAAAGTTAATAAATTTCAGGAATTTTTTAACCAAGACCGTCTTAAAATCGAGGAAAGTTGTCAGACAATTGCAAAGATTTTCAACGAAAACGGATTAGTTAAAAAATGTCTGAAATTTGTTATTCGTATCTATACTTTTGTGGCTGAGTGTATACTATTCATATATGTCATTATGTATCAAAAATTTCAATGATAAATTCTGTTTAGTGACAATCATTGAAGGTTTCTAACATTCTAAACTCCCAGTTAAGGCATTTACTTCTGAAACAATTGAAAAAATTTGCGTTAGAAAGTTGGCCGATTGAAGTTTGAAAACTTTGCAAAATTATGACAATTGTGCACCATCAATTTCAAATGATAAAAAAGAGGTACTGAACACCGTTGTAGTTATTTTGAACATCCATTGCTCAATCCAAGATTACATACTTAATTGGCATTTAACAACCCGATTAACGGATTTCGGCCTGCCTTAACATATCCTTCCAGGCTGCTCTGCTTCTTGTGCCCCTAAGCCAGTCAGTCACACCAATTGATGAAAGAGCTTCCTGGATTTGGTCCTTCCTTCCAAAGCAAACAAGGTCGTCCTCTTTACCGACTTCCGCAGATATCCGCATCAAATACCCGTCTCGCCGGAGCATCTTCCTCCAATCAAACATGAGGGCCGAACCAGCGCATCCGCTGGATGTTAATACGCTGCAAAACGTCCATGTGAGGAGCTCATACAGCTCACTATTGAATAAGGAAATCATCGGCAACTCGCACTGCACCGAAGTTCTTACGTAGGATTTTTCTCTCGAATGCTCTTAAAGCTGCGGCATCAGTGCCTAATAGTGTCCATGCCTCCACTTTTAATTTGGTCTTGTTCTGTTAGCAATTCTCCAATGTTCGATCTCTTATTTTGATTTTTTCCAAGCCATCTGTCCTGGAAAATAGAAGACGATACAATAAATATTGGTATTGATTACACTACTTAATAATGGACCGCAATTCACATGTACGGGTCGGTGCCTTAAAGTCTATTTTAAGGCTTTTCAACCGCTCATTAATTGTGGTAAGATATCCAACTATTCACTGCAGCATCGTCGTAATCGGGCTTGTGTTTCACTGTTTTATCGCTTTGCCGCTATCTATCTTTATTGCTAAAAATCTTATATTCGTATATATGTATAGTAACACCCGTCTTTTTCGCAGAGCACATCCGTTTGTGGTCGGTTGACCAGTGGATGGCACACTGCATTATAGGCAGAATTCGTTCTTTAGTCTAAGCATGGAACTGCCTTCGTGCAGAGGTCTTTCCTACCACTTATAATATAAAAAGATTCAAATCTATTGCCCACAAACACTACTTCCTCTGTCCTTCCCATAACATATTTTCCAAATTGCATGAGTAGGGGCCATACCCTGAGTGTTGGTATTAAAATTAAAGTAAAAATAGAACTTTAAATGGAAAAATTAGCAGACTTTTATAGGCTTATGGTCTTTTATATATGAGATAGGGGGTGATTTTACACAATTTCACTTTGGCCCATTGGTAATTTATTTAAATTTTCATGTGTACCTTGATAAATTACACAATTTCGCTATGGCCCATTGGTATAACTTAGTAAATAGGCCTTTTATTTGAAAAAATAAAAAATATTTCGTTCCCAAAAGTGAATTAACTGAACACGCTTTTGTTTTTAGTTTTGTTTTTTCGTTTTTTTTAAATTGTTATTTATTTTTATTATTAAAATCAATTATTAATACAATTAGTTTTTGTTGTTTTGTTTTATTACATATTTATATGGTACATACTTAATATTTTACATAAGCATTTCTCTATCATATATAATTTACATTATTTATTATTTAATACCTAAACATACTACATTAGAGGATACAATTATTATTGTATTGTTATTGTTGTTGTTATTAAAAAAAAAATACCAAATGGTGTAAGATTTGTTTGTGGAGCCGGCATTAAGAGGCTCAAAATTTCCCAGCTTAAAAAGTATAAAATAAAGGCTCAATTCTATTCTACGCTACAATAAAAAGCAAAAGGACACGTGGACACGTAAGGAAGTACAGCACAAGAAAAGGAGGCACAAGGATGTAAGCATATGTGTAACTGTGTGTATAAAACGAAGTCGTTAATATTTGTGTGAGTTTGGGTGTAAGTGTATTGTGTATATGTGAGAGTGTGTTTGTTTGAGTATATTATTGCAACTCCCTTTAGAGTGTTATGTACACGTTGGTGGTGGTTGGTTGTTTGTGTTCCCTTAATTCAATTCCTTGCGTGTGGTATTGGGCAACAGCAGACACATAAGACCACCGCCCATAAGCAGTACAGCCACAATGAATGTGGGTGCGGGACAATACTGATCCAATAGTGTGGCTATAACAATATTACCAATAATACCACCCATACGTGCAGCAACCATAGATATGGCCACACCAGTGGCACGCAAATGTGTAGGGAACACTTCGGTAATCAGACAATCCAATGCAGCATTGGCTGCCGAAATGGCACCACTGAACACAGCCGACACAATAAGATTTTGCGTAGAATTGTAGACAAAGTACATGGCAGCTGAACAGACACCGGCGGTCATGGTGCCGAAAATCAAAAAGAATTTACGACCCAACAAATCCATACCCAAAATGGCAATCAAGTTGGCAGGCAAAGCCGAGGCCAAAGAGATCAAAGATTCCATAAACACGGCCGAGGGTATGTGAGCCGAACAGACAGCATCTTCTTCGGCAATTTTGTTTACAACATATTCGGTAACCGCACAAACACCTGCTGTTTGATTGTTGGGGAAATTGGTGCTGTATTCTTCGAAACGATTGAACAATTCGGGGAACCACATCATCAGACCGTAGTAGCCAATGTGAAAGGTGAAATTAATGGTAATCGAAACCAAAGTAAACTTCAAAATAGGCGAAGTAAACAATTGTTTGCTATGGTCCACCATGCCCGACAACATTCTCGAGTATTTGCCTTTAATTGAGTCCTTAGTCTCCTTTAGTTCAGCCAACATTTTCTCGTCGATATCTAATTCGGTAACGGGATACAATTCGGCAGGTTTCTTGGTGTTGGTTACAAAAATACCACGGAAAATTGCCATGGCCTTGTCTTGTTTGCCGCGCGACAACAGGAATTTTGGTGATTCGGGCAAATAGAACAGCAAAAAGGCCACAATAAATGAGGGTATGGAGCAGGTCATCAAAAAGATACGCCATGAGTTGTAGGTGAAGAGTGGTGTTACAAAGCCAATGCCAGTGGGTATAATGAGCCAAGCTAAGCCGGCCACAAAGAGATTACCAAACGTCCAGAAGGCGGCCATGAAGCTTAACATGGAGCCGCGTTTCGCTTTCGGCTGGAATTCGGCAAAATAGGACCAGATGACAGGGCCACTGCCGCCAAGGCTAAAAGAGAAAAGCAACCAATGGAAATAAATTAATAAATTTCATATGAAAAGCAAAAAAATCCAGCTTATCTGAATTACTTCAAGAGAATTTAAGGCTTTAGAATAAATTTAAATGAAATTCAAATGATGGGAGATGAAGTCTATATTAATTCAGTTGTAAAAAATCCCCTTTATAAACACAATATTATTGTTATTAATAATAATGGAATAATTTCCATTACTTAGCATATTAAATTCAATCCATCCCACCACATGGTGTGAATATTTTTATTAAGTTCTCCCAATTTAAATTAAATTCGATTTATTTTTAACACACGGTTTAGCATTAATATACGGAAATTATTTCAAAAGCAGTGATGCGCCAGCTTAATTACAATTTTGTTTGTCTTTGGCTTAACAAACAAAGACTTAAAGACGTTAATTTTTTCTTTTATTAATAATTTGCAACATAAAAAGCCAGAGGCTATTAAAAAAAGAATGGTTTTAATATTTTCCAAGAAAAAATTAAGAACCAAAAATATTATAATAGCAGCTGAATGACGTAAATTCAGTGTAAAACATGTGTATCAGCTAGTTGCTTAAGAAAATTTTGACTTTTAAACTAATTCAGCTAAGCTGAATTGCGAAAAACTCAATATTTTATTGAATTATAACAATAGAATTAATTTTTGACGGTGAATCAACAATTCAGCTAAGCGGAATTACTGAAAACTAAGCATTTTAACGATTTCTTACAAAAAATTAATTTTTTTTATGAAAATACATCATTCAGCTAAGCTGAATTGGTGCATAACTAAACATTTTAACAATTTCGAGCAAAAAAATTAAGTTTTCTTGGTTACCCGATAATTCAGCTAAGCTGAATTGCGAGAAAACTAAGTATCTTAACGATTTTTGACAAATTATTTAAATTTTGGTTTGAAATAGCCAATTCAGCTCTTCTGAATGGCGGAGAAATTAAAGATTCAAACGTTTTTCAATTATTTAGCTCTGTATATTAATATTGCTTTAGCTGAATTGCTTATATTTTAGCTGAATATGAAAATTTTAAATATTTGCAGCTGAATTGTTTACTTTTTAGCTTAATAGCAACATTTTTACTGTTTTCCATTTAATTCGAATGGAAGCATTACATATTTGCAGCTGAATTGTGGTTTGGTTGGCAAAATTCCTTATATTGCATCTGAATAGGATATGTTTTCGTATTCTTCGTATAGAAAAATTAAATCTTGTTAGCTGAATTGAATTTCTATAGCTGAATTGCGTGCTTTATAGTTGAATATGAAAATTTTCGTTGTAAATAAATCCGTAATTGTGGTTTTCTTTAGCTTAATGGCTTATTTTTTAGCTGAAGAGGAAAATTTGTGTCAGTTTTCCTTAATTTCGACAGAAAATTAATCATTCAGCTTAGCTGAATTACTTTCCAAGCCATGTAATGTTAAAAAAAGAAAAAAACCTTTGTTTTCATAAAAACATGCCAAGAAAAAAGGTGTTAATTTGAAGCGTTTATACATAAGGAGAGTATTTAAAAGCTGCTATTTTTGCATGGCCTAAAAGGCATACTTTCCGTTAAAAAAAAATTCGCAAATCAATTAACAACCGAATGGAATTTATTGCCATGAAGTGTTACAACAAATTAACAACTCCCGGATGAATGAATCATGAGTGAATATAAGAGAAAAAAATACTTACGCAGCACCATTTAGAAATCGAAACAGCATAAACCATTCGTAAGTTTGCGAAAATGAGGAGGCGACTATGCAAAAACCATTCATAAAGGAGATGACAATCAAAACCTTTTTGCGGCCCATCGAATCGGCAATACTGCCCCAGAAGTAAGCACCTAC
Organism: Sarcophaga carnaria; assembly: GCA_958299815.1. NCBI lineage: Eukaryota > Metazoa > Arthropoda > Insecta > Diptera > Sarcophagidae > Sarcophaga > Sarcophaga carnaria. The sequence goes on from OY283149.1 coordinate 4,534,461, forward strand.
CATCATGCCAATAAAGATGATGGAGTTTAACCAACCTTTGGTTTCGGTATTCAGATTCAAATCACATTGGGCCGAGGGCAGAATGAATGACATCGAAATGACATCCATTTCCTCGCTGGTACTGACCAGGCCGCAAATGGCCAACAGTATATAATGGAATTTGCCATAGCCGCACATTTCTATGGCCTGTTCAAAGCCGGCCTTAAGGCCGCCTCCTGAACGGCCACCATTTCCGCCCTTCTCTACGTCATGCTTGTCCGATTCATAGGCTTCGTTGATATGATAACAAGGATCTTTAATTTCAGAGCCCAAGCCGCACGGTTGTAAAATGGAACGATTATCTACGATTGTATTGCTGGTGTTGGTGTTAGCGTTATTATTTGCTTGTAGTCCAGTATCTACATTATAGGCTGAAGGAACAACAAAACATTTCTTTAATCAATGAAAGGGAAAAAAGGATGAAAAGCATTTTTGGATACTTACAATTACTTGAATTTTTTTGAGAGTCACCTTCTACCATTCTATGAACTCGATTTGTTGTTTAACTTTGTCTGGCGCGTAATCCGCAGATATATAAAAAGGATAATGAAGAAGAAGAAGAAAAAAGCGATTCGCAAAGAAGTTGTGAGAGTGTAAATCAACAAAGGTTAACAACTATTCAACCAAAAATTAACGAGGGGGTATACAAATAGTTGACTAGTTTCAATGACAGGCTATTAGTTCTGTAAAGAAATAAAAAGAAAATATAAAAACATTAATAAATTAACCATGAAATCATATTAAATTTAAGCAATAAATAGAATTATAAAAATTTATATTTTGATATTTGAACACAATTCAGCTAAAGAAATTGTAATTCAACTAATTCAGCTCCACTAAAATATGCCTTAAGTTGGAAAAAATTCCAATTCAGCTAAGAGAATTTGAACCAAAGTACTTCTAAAATACTATAAACTATTCAAATATATTTAGTTTGAACCTATTCAGCTAACAAAAGTCGTATTCAGCTAAGGAAAATCGAAATTACTATGACAAAAATTCTTAACATTCTATTATTTTTCTCAATTCAACTGAAGAAATTACAATTCAGTTAATAAAACTTTACTACGAATAAGCCTTAAGTTAAAAATTCTAATTCAGCTAAGGAAACTTATCCGAAAACAGTTATAATATCGAAAACTATGCAAATACTTTTAATTTGAACGTATTCAGCTAACAAAAACCCTATACAGCTAAAGAAAATCTACATTAATAGGATGAAAATTCATAACACTCTACTATTTGCTCAATTCAGCTAAGGAATTTTGAATATTTTTGAAAAAGTTGCTATATAAAGCATTTAAATGCAATTCAGCTAGAAGAAAATCTACTCCAGCTGCTAAAACTTGTTTAAATATTGCTAGAAAGCTGAAACACTATAAAATATTTTCAATTTAAAGCAATTCAGCTAATCAAATTCAGGCAAAAAATGCTGAGAATTATCTTTTGCTTGAGTTCTTAATTCTAAATTTCTTTTATAATCGGTGAATTGAAAATAATTATTAAAGAATTCAATTAAACATGAAACAATTTAGAATTTAAGCGCGTTTATTAAACCTTAGTAAGCTGAGCTTATGCAGCACACGCTATTTGGGCAACAGAACAAAACAAAAACCACAAAAAAATACAAAAAAAAACAAACCATTTACGAGGTTGATTTTAAAACAGGCACGTGACAATTTGCAAGAATATTTTTGTTGATTTTATTTAATTTTATTGAGAAAGAAAAAGAAAAAATTCATTTCAAGTTTAAAAACAAAAAAGTTTGCAAAAACAACACATAAAAATTAAGACTTTAAACAGATCACAGCCAGTGTGTGGTAATTAAAAGCGGCAATTATTGAACAAAAACAAAATACCACACAGTACAGTACAGACAGACAGATAATAATTTTATTAAACACGATTTGAAACGCAATCAATTTATTAAAACAAAAAAAAAAAAACGTAAAAAAACGTTAATCTAGCGTCTTAACGGGAAAAGTAAGGGTGCCTCGATATTTGAAATGTAAATCGGTTTAGTCAAGGGTAGTTAAATTTCATTAACAGTCAAGCTAAGCCAGTCAGTTGCCCAGTCACCATGTCAGCCAATCATTCAAGAATTCTAATACGTTTCTTAACACGTTAATCTTTCTCTCTCTCTCTCTCTCTTTTTCGCTTTGATGATAATAATTAGCATAAGCAAGTGTTTGTAATGGCGTTGTAATCTAAATTATGCACATATTTTAATTAGAAAAATTCTAATTAATTAATTAATTAATTAATTTAATAAATGATTTATTATTATGGCATATGATTTTCGTAGAAAAACAATAATTTTTTCTACAATTTTTTTCAACTTTCTATTCCATTTTCATTTCCAATTTCTATCTTTTATTGGGCGCCATCGCCATATCAAAACCAAATTCAGCTGCTGCCTGCATAATCAGTTCCTGTTTGCCTTCATTAACCGTGTATTGCGCCTTTTTAAATTCGCAAAAAAGCGCACATGATTTTTATGTTTGGCTGGCTTTCTTTCTTTATTCTTAGAAATGACAGATCAAGTGCACGCAAAAACAAAACAAATCAAATGACAAATAGAATAACAGCATCGAAATCATGATTTTTTAACTTGCCACTATGCAGCTTAAAAAACTAAAATTTATAAAGAAAAAAATACAGGAAATAAATAAATCTTCCATTTGAATTACTATTTTCATAGCTGAATAACAAGAATTTTAAAACATATTCATTTAACACCCTTAATACTTAGATAAAGCAATAAAAAATCTTTGCTGAATTAACGTTGCCCTAGCTGAATTGCATTTTTTTAAGCTGAATAAGAGAAATTTTTTCGGTTTTTAATTGCAGTACCATAAACGAAGAAAGAATTAATTGCTGAATTAATATATTCTGAGCTGAATTAATATATTCTGAGCTGAATTACCAAAAATTTAATAAAAACATGAAAATACGAGGAAACTCCTTACCTGAACTGATATTTCAATAACTGAATACCAAGAACTTTCAGTTAAATTCAAAAATTATTCAAAAGTAATCAAAAAAAAATTGTACAATGGGTCAATTCGACCTCCGGGTACTGTACTTGTCTTAATTGACAAGTACACGTCCTCTAACCTAACCTAATTAAAAAACACTAAAATACCTTTGCTGAATTAACACTTCAATAGCTGAATTGAAAAAAATGTAGATAATATTCGATTGCAATGCTTAAAACAATTATAAAAAACCAAAAAATCTTTGCTGAATTAATATTTAAACGGCTGAACTATAGCCAACTCCGTGAAAACATTGAAATTGTAGGTATTAAGTTAAAACTCTATGCAGAATTACAAGTTTCTGTAGCTGAATAATAAATTTTGTGGTCTTTTAATAAAATTTGAATTTCTATTCTGTTTTTCAAAGCCGAATCTGAAATTTTAAGCTGAATTATACATTTTATATACAGTAAATGAAATTTTAAGGCTGTGCTGAAAATAATTCTGTAGTTTTTAAACGAAATTTTGCAGTTGACCACTATTATAAAGGCTAGATTGAAATCTTTTTTTAGCTAAATCAAAATTTTTGTACTTGGATACAATTTTTAATGGCTGAATTGAACATTTTCTAATAAGTTTTGCTGATTTTAAATAAAACTACTTAGCTGAATACAATATTTCTTAGCTGAATTACAGATTTACTAGATTTCAAATAAAATATTTGTGCCAAATACAATTTTTTAAAGCTATATTACGAATTTCTGTAGCTTCATAATACATTTTGTAGATTTCTAACAAAACTATTCAGCTGAATAAAAATTTTTAAATCTAAATTTCGAATTTCTGTAGCTAAATAATACATTTTGTAGATTTCTATCAAAACTATGTAGCTGAATTGAACATTTTTTAACTGAACTAAAGTTGACTTAGTTTTTAAAATGGAATTTTGTTGCTGAATAGGATTTTTCTTAGCTAAATTGAACGTTATCTCAGCTGAATTAAAGTTTTCCCAGCTTTCTAATGAAATTTTGTTACTGATATAATTTTTATTTGCTAAATCAATAGTTTTCTTAGCTGAATTACAGAATACCAAATTAGGAATAAAATTTTAAAGCTGCATACTATTTTTAGAGGGTCAATTATAATTTTCTGTTGCTGAAGAGTAAACTTTTTAGACTTCAAATAAAATTATTTAATTGAATGGCATATGTCAAAGCTGGATTAGAATTTTCTTAAGCTGAATTAAAGATTTCATAGGTTTTTAATAAAACTTTGTAGCTAAATTACAAATTTTAAAAGCTGAATAATAAAATTTATAGACTTTTAATAAAATTGTTTAGCTGAATAGCATTTCTATTAGCTGAATTATAGATTTCATAGATGTTAATTAAAATTTTAAAGCTGAATACAATTTTTAATAGTTTAATTTCAATTTTCTGTAACTGAATAAAAAATAATATTATGCCGAATAGCATTTTTAGTGATTGAATTTGAAACTTTCTTAGCTGAATTGTAAATTTCGTTGATTCTCCTTAGCTGAATACAAAATTTCGTGTTTAACTTATATTTTCTGAATTTTTAACAAATTTTTTTTGGTTAAATGTTAATTTCTATTATAAATTTTCTCAGTTGAATAGGAATTTTTGTAAATTTAGCATAAATTTTCCGTGTATTTAAAATAATTGTCATTTATTTACCTTTGGATATATTACTAGCACTTTTTGTTGTTTTTAACTTGTTGAAATTTAAATTAAATTCTGTTTTCAAAATTTAATTAAATTGACAAAATTAACAAAACTTTGTTTTTTTGCTTTTTTTTTACACAAATAAAGCAAGTTACTGTTATAAAAATATGAAAATTTTAATTTTTTTAGTCCCACGATAACGTTTTATCAATTGCAATTTATTATTATTAAGATAATATTTATTTCTTAACGAAAACATTAAAGAAAACTTTTATTATTTAAAACATAAAGAATTATGTTTTTTTGGTATTCCTTCTTTTGTTTTCAAAAAAACAACACGCTTTGAGAAGAATTGAAGTGTGTGCACGTATTTACACGCCAAACAGCAAAACTGATCTGAAGCCTGTAACGAGGCTTTAAATACAAAGAAGATTTATTGAGAACAACAGAAAAAAATCAACTGCATGCACATAAAAACAATAACAATTTGGTTTAAAATTGTAATTTATAAAGAGATTAAGAGAGAGAGAGAGAGAGAAATGTTAGGCAAGCAAAGCAAGTTAATGCAAAGAAGAGCGTATGATAATTTCATTTGTAAATATAAGGCTCACTTACATCACTTTTGTTCAACTTTAAAAACGTATTTTTTTTTTTCAAAGGAACTTAGTATTAAAGCAGGAGAACACAAGTCAAATTTTGTTTAAGTAAGAAAGAAAGCAACAATTTTACGACATAAAAACAATAACAAAATGTAAGCAACTTTAAATAAATACTCGTATGAAATGTGTAGAGATATGTATACCGTGTATAAAGAGATTTAATATGCAATTCCGTTAAGAGATTCCATTTGAAAAAAGAAGAGAGTAAAACAAGCCGAAGCCATTGCAACTAACGAACAGTTGGTTATGATAATTTCATTTGTATATGTACTAAAGGCTCTCTTACATCACCAGTATTTTCGAACATAAACAAACACACACATACACGCAATCAGAATAACAGTTACTCATGAGGTACTGAGTATCATAACTTCACTTTGTTAATTGAAAAACCGTTATATTGTATGCGTTCGTTTAGTTTTCTAGTAAAAAAACTAAATTTAGGTGTTTAAAAGGTAATTTTAAAGTATTTTTTTCAATGAATTTCTTAAAAATAAAAACTAAACAGAAGAATAAAATGTTTCAAACAATATTTAAACAAAAATATAAAAAAATTGATTTATAATTCAAATAAAATCTTGAAATCTTTCGTTAATTCCTTGTATTTCAAGGCAAGTTTATAACAAATCCTTTTATAACTGGATTTTACTGGGACATTAACATTTCTCTTGCTCTCTCTATCTCACTGTCTTTCTCAATTGTATGTTTATGTTTTTGTTTATGTTTTGTTTATCCAGTAAAAATCAATTAAATCCGGTTAAAATATATTTGTTTGCCTGCAAGTGTCTGATTTTAGATATGAACAGTGACGAAGACGAAGACTGTTTTTTCTTTTTTTTTTCTTTAAATAGTATTTGTTCTTGAATAAATTGCTTAATTTATTGGTTCAAATTAATTCTTAATTGAAAGAAATATAAAGTGTTTGCCTTATTTGTTTTGAATTGAGTATTAATTTCGATACGAAAAAAAAATGTTTTTCTTTGCAATTCGAAGAAAGATTTTTATTTGACATGGAAACGTGACATAATCCACCTAAGAGTTCAAAATAGTTGCTGAATAAAAAATTAGCTTAGCTAAATTATGGTTTTTGTAGCTAAATAAGATTTATAAGACATTTAAAGAACTTATTCTTAAAGAGTTGGTAGTTTAAAAAGGCGTAGGCAGTGTAATTACATATTTAACCAGCTGAATTTAAGTTTTTGTTTATAGTAAACAATATTTCATAGGTTTTGTGTATCATTTTTAGAAATTAATACAATTCATATGGAATTCAGCTTAACAAATTTACTAAAAAAAAAAACCATAGAAAACAACTATTAAAAGCAAAAATTATAGTTAAAAAGCATATATACATAGATATAATACAATTCAGCAGATTCAAAACCTAATTCAGATAAACATGGGAATTGATATAATACAGTTTAGCTAGCTAAATATCGAATTCAGCTAAAATAAAATCATTTCAGCTATCAATAACTGTTTGAAACCTAAATTTCGTTTAAATATGCTATTCAACTCTTGTATATCCATTAATCAGAGAGATTCATTAATTATTTAATTAAAAACAGTTCAACAGTTTAACATAACGGAAGCAATTATTGATTTTCGTAAAAGTTAAATATTCGGTCCTTTTGCGTAAACGTACCGCATTCAGCTGCGTAAATACAATATTTGCCAAAAAAAAAAATAAGATTTTTTTATGAATTAATTATTATGCAGCTAAATAAATATGTAATCCAGCAAATAATTATTATTAACAATTATTATTTCTTTTTCGAAACGTGTATTCAATTAAACTGCGTAAATATGCAATTAAATGGTATTCAGCAGCAGCTACATAAAGTTTAATTCTGTTGAAAGCTGCATTCAGTGTGTCATTCGATGACAGCATTGAATCATTTAAGCAGCTTAATATTAATGAATTATTATTACAAAATGACTTTATTAGTATGATAATATCACAATAAATTAAATGAAGTTATTGTCAAATTTAAAATTAGACCTAAAATTAGTGTTTTAATTTGGTTTTAAAACAATTCGTTTAAGGGAAAACTATATTTAGCTGATGCATATGACTTTCTTTGTCATAAAAATCTAATTCAGCTAAATAATATTGAATTCAGCCGCATAAATTTATTATATTAAATAAAATAAGGCCTATGATAAGCTATTAAGCTATGAAAACTGTAATTCAGCTATTGAAAAACTATACTTAACTAAAGCTCAAGACATCATTTGTACCATAAGATCAACAAAAATCAAATTCAGCTAAGATTTTTACTATGTTAAGCAAAATAAGACCTAAAATTAGTGTTTAAATTTGATTTTAAGGCAATTCAGCAATGGAAACTTTAATTCAGCTAAGGAAAAATTATATTTAGTTAAAGTAAAACACTATGTTTCTGTTATAATTGCACCAAAAATTTAATTCATCTTTGGAAAAATCCTATTCAGCTGCGTATATTAATTTATAAATAAATATTTATAAATTAATATATAAATATGTTTTCAAGCAATTCAGCTAAGAAAAAACCCCATTCAGATGCATATTGAATTAGATTTTAGATTAATCAGTTGGATAATGATTTTAAAACCAAATATGTCTCTTTTAATTAATTTGTTTAATTAATTAAATTTGTTTAGCAGAATTAGCTTAAAAATTTTAACAAAAATGTATTTTACAAGGGAAATCATTTGCTGAATTATAAAATTTTTCAAAGGAATGAAAAATTATTACAAAGGAATTGATATTCATTAAGAAAAACTTCGTAAAACTTTTGCTGAATAGCAGTTTCATTAGCTGAATTGATAATTCCCTTAACTCAGCTAGAAATACTAGATTTTTTTTTAATATTTTTTAAACGCAATAAATGACTAACCTGATGAAACTTTTATTCGCTTATTAAAATTGAAAGTTTTCTATTGTATTTAAATTTCTTTTCTTCTTTTGTTTAATTGCAACAACAATAACAAAAACAAAATTATTTTAATATAAAAAGAATATTTTTTGTTTTTTTGATGAAAAATTAAAAACATTGTTTACAAATTTAACAACAAATTGAGGTTATTGTTTAATAACAATAACAAAATTAGAACAATAACAAAAACAGTAATAGAACAAAATAATAAAAAAAAACAAATACTCGTATTGATTTGAATACTATTTTGAAAAATTTAAAACAATTATTTTGTCAACAAATCAAATTGTTGTTTATATGCAAACATAACAACAATAATAACAACAACAACAACAACAACAATAACGCGAAATCTAGAAAATTAATTAATTAAATACATAGTTTAGCCACAAAACTTTTTGTGTGACACTCTCTATGTGAAGTCTTAAGTTAGGTTAAGTACGACAGTAGTTAGTCTAGTAGGTAGTCTGTTTACTAGACGTGAAGCCGTGGCTTAAATCCCATCCTAGACATCTTGAACAAAAAACAAAATAAAGTGTGTTTTTTATAGAGGTATAGAACTTTAAGTTGGCAATACTTTTCAAGATGGCGACCGATTTAACAGCTGTCAAGTGATTTATTCTCAGTTTGGTTTGGCAATTCATCATGAATAGACTCACGCCTGAACAACGCTTGCAAATAGTGCAATTTTATTTCGAAAATAATGGTTCTTTGCGGAAAACGTATCGCGCCGCACTACGTCCATTTTATCGTCGACAAAATCGTCCATCAGAGCAGTTAATTCGATTAACCATGGAACGTTTTCGCACCACGTTTACTTTTATTGATAACTCGCATCTCCAGAGACGCTGTACGGTGCGTACAGAAGAAGCTATTGCTGCTGTAGAGCGTAGCATTGAGGAAGACCCGAATGAGTCCATCCGCCATCGAGCACAGGAATTGGATCTGTGTCCATCCACTTTATGGAAGATTTTGCGGAAGGATCTTGGTTTGCGTGCTTACAAAATCCAACTCGTGCAAGATTCGAAGCCAAACGATCATCAAGTAAGGCGTAGATTCGTCGAATGGGCCCAAAACGAGATTACCGTTGTTCCCGATTTTCATAAGCGAATTTTGTTTAGCGATGAAGCGCACTTCTGGTTGAATGGCTACGTCAACAAACAAAACTGCCGCATTTGGAGTGAAAGTAATCCTCAAGTGTATGTGGAAACACCGTTACATCCAGAAAAACTGACTGTTTGGTGCGCTTTATGGGCTGGTGGAATCATTGGTCCGTACTTTTTCAAAAACGATGGTGGCCAGAACGTTACAGTCAATGGTGATCGGTATAGAGCCATGATTACTAACTTTTTCATTCCTGAATTGAATAACCATGATGTCCAGGAGATGTGGTTTCAACAAGACGGCGCAACATGTCACACAGCTCGTGCCACAATAGATTTATTGATTTATTTGGACCTGTGAATTGGCCTCCAAGATGTTGTGATTTAACACCGCTAGACTACTTTCTGTGGGGCTATAATCCATCGTTGTTTTAAAAAACACCCTTTATAAGAAAATATTTCTTAAGTGTCTTCTTCTCAGCAATTTTCTGGCAAAAACTCTTGAGAGTAAGAAAATTGCCATGACCCACCACTCATGGATATAATTACCACACACAACATAGGTGTTGTGAGAAGCTAGGTTGTAATCCGGACTAAAGGATTGTAATGACGAATTAAGTAAATACATAAGTGCAAAATAAGTACCTTTTGTAAATAGTACCTTTTTCCAATTATTGAATTATTTTAAAATGCTTTAAACACATATATGAACAAGTGTTTAAAAAATTAGTTTGGGTACTTTTTTTATTAAACATCAAATAAGCCCTTTTTGTAAATGGTAGTACGTTCTCCAGATAGTACTTTTTTAAATGCCTTTTGTAAATAGCACTTTTTTCAAATTATTGAATTATTTTAAAAGGCTTTGAACATATGCTCAAAAAATGTTTAAGAAATTAATTTTAGTACCTTTTTTATTAAACATTAAATAAGTACTTTTTGTACTTTCTCCAAATAGTACTTTTTTAAATATTTGGTGCTATTTACACCTTTTTCAAATTATTGAATTATTCTAAAAGGCTTTGAACATATGCTCAAAAAAGTGTTTAAAAAATTAATTGTGGTACTTTTTTTTATTAAACATCAAAAAAGTACTTTTTGTACATAGTAGTACTTTTTCCAAATAGAACATTTTTACATAGATTTGTCTTAGTGTTTAAAAATATTAATTTCGGTCCTCTTTTTCATTAAATAAAAAGGTATCGAGAAAGTACTTTTTCCAAATAGTACTTTTTTAAATTATTTAATTATTTTAACTTGCTTTGAACACTGGCTCCAAAAAGTGTTTAAGAAATTAATTTTAGTACCTTTTTCTTTTAATAATCAAATAAGTACTTTTTGTAAATGGTAGTACTTTCTCCAAATAGTACTTTTAAAATTATTGTGGTATTGTGAACACATTAAAAAAAAATTAATTTAACTTTTTAAATTTTAATTTCGGTCCTCTTTTTCATTAAATTAAAAAGATTTCGAAAAAGTACATTTTACATTTTAATAGTACTTTTTTAAATTATTTAATTATTTGAGTAGGTACTTTTTACAAATAGTCCTTTTTAAATTAGTTTAACTTGCTTTGAGCACATTTTTGTAAAAATATTTAACTATACATATTCAATTTTGGTACTTTTTTTTTTTTGGAGGGAAAAGTACTTTTCGCAGGCGATGTTTTTTTTTATTAAAACTTTTTTTAAAGTTCCATTAAAAATGAAATTTATTTTTAAAAATTAGCACAAATTAATATTATTTTATTATTATTAATTTTTGTTGTTGTTGTTTTTTTTTTTTTTTTTTTTTTTTTTTTTTTTTTTTTTTTTTGTTATAAGGAATTTAATAATTATTATTATATAGAGGGTAATGTGTGTGTGTATGGGGATATAAATAATGTAGATTGATGCACTGCCATTTAAAATAATAACAACAACAAGTTATGATTAACATTTGAAATTGTTTTTTAAAACAAATTAACAAATTAACCAGGTGTATGGTTTATATTTTACATTTAAAAAAACACAGTTTTTTCTGTTTCTTTTTCGTTTTTAATTGTCACATGCACTCACAAAAAAAAAATAACAAATATTTTCAAGTTTTCAAAAAAAAAAAAAAAAGGATGCAGAAAGAGTTGTAATCCTTCAGATATGTTTTACTACGCACCTTATTAAACGTGTTAGAGTGGGCGGTGTGGGTTCGCAACCTTACGAATGGTTATTGCTCTTCTGCTGTTTGGTTTCTCTGTATTGGTAGAATGTAAAAAAATAGGTTTTTTCAACTTTGGAAAACTCTACTGAGGGTTTTGAGCTCCGAGCAGCTCGAAAAACAATGCCTTTTCACTGCTCTTTGCAAAGCTTTTATATTCGGAAATCAGAAGAAAGGCGTTTTGTTTTTTTCGTATAAGATTTTAGAGCGCGATTTAATTGTTTTTTTTCTTCTTCTTGAGTAGATAAGATTAGTGATTTCTGTGATAAAAGAGGCTGCAAGTGATCCTTATCTTGTTTGAAATGATGATTAGCAAGCAAAGACAGAAACAGAAATTTCAATGGAAATGAAATGACGTACGTTTTGCAACTAAAAACTGTTTACGATTTAAAATATTTTTTGTTTTAAAGTTTGGAGAAATGGATTCCGAATTAAACTCTCTTATAGGCTACCTTGACCACTGCAGTGATTTCCAAGCAGAGGTCATGACAATTTTGAAAGCCGTACAATGCTTGTCGAGGAGCAGGTTTTCCTCTCTTGATTTACTCGAATAGCCAGGCTGCGATTAAGCTCCTAACGAATGTAGTTTCAAAGTCCGTCCTTCTCCATGAATACCAAGAATTTCTTAAAGAAATTTCGGATCATTAAGAGGTTCTAGACGGACATTTGCTGCCCTTAAACTGTTATCAAGACGAAAAACCTGCAGATGTTCAATAGGAGAACACAGAACAGTTTGAGTTTGTTATGCAATTTGAATAGTCCTTCTGAAGATCTGAAGAAGATCTAAAACTTCGAAGATCTGAAGAAGATCTAAAACTTCTGAAGATCCCTCGCCACTCTTTGTTTCCAAATTCACAGCGGTAAACAAGATTAAGGGATCAATCTCTAAGCATTTAAAAAATTGTACAGAAGCTGTAAAAACACTAGGAGTACAATATAGAAGGTGTAGGGACATTTCGCAAAGGGGAAAAACTCATTCATTTACTCTGTGCGTATTCAGGCTTACTGTACTTATACTACTATAAAGCAAATCCCTCGATATTCTTCATTTGTTAAACTACTCAGGGTGGCTGCTAGGAGGTTAGATAGCTACTAATGAATAAAATTAACACACAACATTTTCAGTATGAGAAACTAGGTTGCAATCCTGACAGAATTGTTGTATTGACCAATTTTTCGTTTTTTTCGAGATGTCTGGTCTGAGGTTTGAACCTCGGCCTAACGCCTAACAAGCCCAGACAATACCACCTAGTCGACGGCGAATTCTTTCTGATCTTAGCCAACAACAATTGGCAACCCTTTAATTCTAGAACTTGCCAAACACAAATTTAGCGAACGTTTCATCATTGCAGTTGCCCTCTGGCTACATTGGTGTCTCAAGGGCTAGTTTAATTAAATTTAAATGTAATTTAAATTACAATTAACGTCTGGTAAAACCTTTTTTTTTATTATATTTACCATCTTGTTGTAATTATTTAATAGCCCTGCATTTTTGTTTGGTTTTAGTTTTTTTTTTTTTGTTAAATTGAGCAGATAAGAAAAGATTTTTGTTTCAGCAAATCTTGTCTGTCTACAGTAGCTGATAATGAATGATGAATTTATAGCTGGGAAGACATCACAGATAAATTGTGGCCTTAAAAAATGTTTTTTTGAATAAATATTTTAAAAGTTAAAAAATGTAGTATGTATCTGGTATTAGAAATTGGATTTTTATGTCTTTTCTCTACTGGTCCTAATGGCGTATCGGCGGAAATGATAAAAAATGGTGGACCGAGAATTTTGCCGTACATACACCGCACCCTTCGCGAAAGGTTTAACAACTGGATATTAGTACTGTGGTTGTCCCATTTTCTGGAAAACTGCTAAGATACAGGGGTATTGACATCGTCATTCCAAATAGAGATTACTGGAATGTGATATCGAATTCCCATTCGAATTTTGTGGAAATTTCCGCTGAAACCCTAAGTTGAATGGGAAAACAAAGTTTATACAGAGGTCTTGGGTATTAGGAATTCATGTAGACTCATGTAGACACTGCAGTGTCTTCCAAACAGAAGCCATGGCTATCCTAATGGCGATTAAAGTGATGTTCAGTAGCAGAATATTCTCTGGGAATAAACTTAATATACTCGAACAGCCAGGTGCGTGAAGCTAGGTTATAATCCACACTAAAGGGTTGTAATGACCAATTCCGATCAGGATCTAAGCTCTTGCATTAAATCAAAATCGATAAACAGAACTAGTAGATGTTTTATATTATTTGAGCATCCCAGAACTCATACAAATTCGCTGTAAAAATGTCTTTTAAGTAAATAAACAAAAAATATGTGTTTGTCCCTAGGAAAGTATAAATATTTAATTTATAAGATTAAAAGAAATAAAAAAAAAATTATTTTTTTTAAAGTGTGCCATAAAATGGTGGCTTTAAAACTGAAATTTGGCACCGAAATTAAATATTTACCTCTGATAAAAGAACTCAAAATTCAAAACAATTCACAAATCTTATTTAACAACAAATATTTATTTATTAACAAAAAATAATGTTGTTGTCATTGCCAGTGTGTTTGCTTTTTAAGACTTACGTCAAATACTTTGCTTCTGTCACTTTGATTTTATGGTTGGCAAACAAATAAAAGCCACAGGCTTATAGAAAAAAAAACGCAAGAAATCATCACTCTTTTCGTGTGATTATGTGACCTCAAAACATAAAGATGTGCGTCAGCTACCGTTATTTTTATTAATCTCGCAGAGAGAATAAGAGTACATAGTTATATGTGTGCTGTTATCTTTATTGCAAGACATGAGAAAGCAGAATATTTATGCAAATCTCTGAGAGAATTCCTAACTGTTGGCAAGGAGATTGAAGTAATGCATACGCAAATCCTGAATTTTTTTTCTATTTTTTTATTTTTTTGGGAAAAATAAATCACGTTTTAAACACATTTTTGGAATTTGTTTAAATAAAAATCTTATTTTTTTTATAACTTTAATAACTGTTATAAAATCATACGTATTTTATAATTAAATGTGCGTTTAACGTCAGTAAAAAAAATCTTTTTATTTTAAGGTTTTTTTTTTAAACCAGAAAAGTGAAAAATTAAATTTTTCAATTTTTGTAAAAATAATAAGCTGTCACGTTTTTACAAAAAAAAAAATATATTAAAGGTTTATGAGTTTTTTTACAGTTTATTTGCAATTGTTGTTAATCATTTACGCAATGAATCAATAAAATTTCAACTTGAACTTAGTTTTTAGCTTAAAAATTTTTTTCAAAAGTATTTTTATCATTACATGTCCCTGGCTGCATAAAATATTTAATTTCGAAAACGTAAAAACCTTAAAAGATAAAATCCCTAGACATGTACTACACAATTTACTTCTCATTATGATTTACAATATTTGATTTTCATATATTTTATTTATTATCACATTACAAATCTTCAAAAACAAAAAAAGAAAATAAAATAGAACAGAATTATCTAACATTAGAAAATCTTTTAAATAAAATAAATATTTTGATGTCTAGTTTAAATAAAGAGAGAAAAACGCAGTTAAACATTGTGAAATGATAAAGAAACAAAACAAAAACAATTTATATTCTAAACCATACAGAAAAAATTCATTTCATTTGCTTGACCTCAATCGCCTTTTACTTTTGCGGCAAAACCCATTAGAAAACAATACAGGCTAACCCTATGTTTAGCAAAGCCTTATTTTATTTTTCCACTTCTTCCTCTCTCTCTCTCTTGACCTAATTACATGATAATATCGTATCGTATTTAATAAAAAGCTCCCCTTTTGTTTTTCTGCTCTCACCCTCTCTTTGGCTTACAACAATAAATTATAACTGTTCTCCGTAAAATCGTTTGATTTCACTTCTTTGAAAGATTCCTTAACGTTAGAAAACAATACAGGCTATGTTTAGCAAAGCCTTATTTTAATTTTCCATTTCTTCCTCTCTCTCTCTCTTGACCTAATTACATGATAATACCATATCGCCGTATTTGATAAAAAGCTCCCCTTTTGTTTTCCTGCTCTCACCCTCTCTTTGGCTTACAACAATAAATTATAACTGTTCTCCGTAAAATCGTTTTCACTTCACTTCTTTGAAAGATTCCTTAACAGTGTTGCCAATGGCAGGCAGCCCAATTAACGCAGGCAGTGGCATCAAAACTGACATCGAAATTCGATTTGCAAAGGCAAAAGATCTTTCGCAAGATAAGTTCTGATAATTGACGATTTCAGCATATGAACTTTGGGTCCAGTTTTCACGGACTAGGTATGTGATTTCTACAAGCTAACTTCGGTGATTTTTACAAACAGAAACCACTGTCATGGTCTAGGGTAAGGAATCTTTATTAAGATTTTTAAGTTGCCGTTCTAATAACCTAAATACATACCGAGCGCCGCCGCGATAAACAAAAATTCTTTACGGAATTGACAGAATTTTTTTAAGCTTTTAATTCTTTTAAAGGACAAAATAGAAAAATATTGTAACAATTCGTTTTTAAATAAAACTATCCTTGTATCATTAAAAAAAAAATTTCATAAAAGAACTCATTTACACAACCCAGTATAACTAATTTCGGTTGCAAATATTGTAAACGGCAACACTGTTACTGAGATCTTCAAACTGTTCTTTCTCTCTTCGAAAACAGTACAAAATAAATTCCAAGATTTTCGTTTGTAAGTTTCCGCATAAATTGTACAAAAAAAAGGAAAACGCATGTTAATAAATTATTTAATACAACTAAAGTTTAATAAAAACAAATTACAAGCAAGACAAATTGTTTTCAAACTACTACAACAAGTATAATAAATATAAATTGTGTTCTTTTTTACGATTTTTTTTTTGTGTCCAACTTACCTTTCAAATAATTGACTGCTGTGTGGGTTTGTTGTTGTTGTCACGAATTAATTCAATTAAAAGAGATGGCCACCAATACTAAAATTATTTTCTTTGCATATATGTAAGTATGTACTTATATCTGTATATTTGTATGTATGTATAGAGTTACGCTAAACGATAGTAGCAAGAAAGCTTAGAGTAATTGTTGTTTGAATTATTTTCGTTATTTCTTCCTTCACCACCAACAAGCTGTACACCAGTCTATGTATTTAATAACGGTATTATCTGATGATATTTTTCTTGTTGTTTATTATGTTTGCAAAGGCAATGAAATTGTCGCTGGCGTTGTTGTTGAATATGTGAATATAGAGCTGAGTGTAGTTGTTTTTGTTGCTTATCACATGCGTTATATTGAAAACAGCTATAAATTGCTCGCCTTTTGTGTGGACAATAGGACAATTTACAAATACCAATACAACTAAAATGTAATTCATATAGGAAAAGTATTGTTGTTGTATACAATGTTTCCATTCAAAAGAAATTGTTTTTTGTTTTCGGTTTTTCGGCAAATTTCGTTTTGCTTTTTTTAAGGTTATGTTTTTTAGATTAATTTTGAGGCTTAGTTTGTTAAATGGATGATTAATGCTAGAAAAAGAAGGGGAAAAAAGCATGATTTTTTTTTAATTAATAATTCTTAGTGTGGACAGAAAAGTGTAAATAAGCGGCTTGGCAAAAGAAAGTGTTTTTTTCTTAAAAAATATTAAAAAAATTAATTAAATTTGTACAAATCTTTTGAACAGCCGCATGTAAAAGCATTAAATTGATGTCAATGCATGACAAGCCACTTTTAAATTAAAAACTAAAAAAAAACATGGTTTTGCATAACCATCTGCATAAACGGCAGAGTTTCCAATATATAACGGTTTTCACTTTTCATCAGAAGTAGGGAAATATCCTTGCATAGTTTTAGCTGTGCACTGTTGTTATTTTCAAACAAAGGATTTAATTTCATTACTTTCCTATTTATTGCTGTTATGTGTTGTTGTTATTTGCAAGCAAATGTAGATTAAATAGAGACGAAGAGTTATTTCGAGGTCTGTGTGTTTACATTTTCAACATCAATGTTAACAACACAACTGGGCGTCTTTTCTTTAACATTTGTGGTCATGAGCTGTTACTGTTATTTTTAAACAAAACCTCGGATTAGCATTAATTAGAGTAAAAGGAAAAATGATGCTGCTGTGTCAACTATACATATGAAGTTAACATAACTTAAACAGAGTATTATTTAGTGTTGCCTTTGTTTACATTGTTTCTGCTATTAAGGAAGAAGGAATAAGTAGGAGTAAATGTTTTATTTTGTTTACATTTGTTTAAAAGAAAGATGTTTCGACATCGTTTTAACATTTTCCCGTAATATTTTTAGTTCATTTAAAAAAAATTTCTTCTCTCACTCTCTCTCTCTCTTAGTGTGTTTTTTGTTTACGTATATAAAGTTACCCGTTATTATAACAGAGAATAGGAAACGGAAAACTTCTTGCAAACTAATTTGTTTACATTCACAAGCAGTGTTTTCATAGGCTTTTCTAATAATTAAAAGAAAAAATCCTTAATTTATGCAGAATTTATGTTTTTTATATTTGTAACTTCAAGGAAGTTGCTCTCTTAAAATAGAATAGAATTATAAAAAGTCAATATTAGCTTCGTTTTCTCAATATCAAAGAATACTTATTAGAATTTTGTTTACATTTCCTGATAATTTTTGTTATCATAACAAATTGCCATTGCATTACAACATATTTATTACAAAACAATTCTCAGGGAAGCTGATTAATTAGTTCATTTATGGAAAATAATAAGTAATAAACAGCAAGTGTTAGTAACATTTTTTCACAAACGATCTCTTTAGTTTCTATTTACATAAGTATTGTAATTTATGCCAAAAACGCAATATTTCTAATTACTTATTAATAATTTATAATTGCATTAGATTTGTAATTATCATTTATAGTTTCTATTAAATTGTTGTTTTTTTTAATAAATTTTATTATGTTATAATTAAAAAAACCGACTAATTTAAATAAAATTTAAATTAAATAACACACGTTATAATTTTTTATCACGTTGCGTTAGACAATTATTGCAATATAAATTAATTTATGATTTTATTTATATTTTACTATGAGACACATGACTTGAGTTTATTTTTTTTTTTTTTGCTTATACTTATTTTTTAATTAAATAATTACAGTTTTTTGAACCTTAAAGTTGTTCAAGCCAGTTAGACAAACCAGTAATATAGGTCATTTAACTAATTTGTTAAAAACAAACAAAAAATAATTAAAAAGTTGTTTCAAACAAAATGCATGGCATTTGAAAAACAAAATCTCGCAATAAAAAAATATTTTTTTATATTAAAAATTCAAACAAAAATTTACAAAATTTAAGCAGGAAATATTAAACTGCAGGCTAGACTTAGAAGAGTGGAATATTTCAATAGAATTGATTTTTAATATATTCAAATATATATATTTTTGTTGTTAAAGCGTAGTATTTAATTCATAAAATATTAATTTAACACTTGTTGCTACAAATTCTGACACCTGATTTTTATTGCTTTAAAACTGCAATTGTTTTTCAAAATTTTCTTAATAATATGTTGTTTTTTCTAACATGTTATGCACTTTAGATAATTGACTACAATTTAAAGGTTTTAAAACAAATTAAAACGTAGTTTTGTTAGAAAAAATATTTATTAAAATTTTTTTTTCACATTTTTTCTTTTTATTAAAAGAATGTACATAAATATTTATTGCACAGATGCTAATAACTAAACAGTTTATAATTTTCTTTAAATTTATGTTATAATTTACTTGGTTTTTATTATTAATTATTATTTCTTTTCGCACGTTTTTATTATATTTTCTTATTTTTCTTTCAAATATTTTATGCAGCGTTTTTATGCGTGTTTTAAATCGTTATTCAAATAAAACTGTGATTTAGTAAAACTCATTTGCTCTAGATGAGTTACAGAAAGCAAAAAAAAAAGACGAAAACAATTTTCATACCCATTGAACCATTATAATTTCACTCATACTCTGTCAAATACTATAAGCATACTTGCATACAAATGTCCAGTTTTAACAGCTTTAATACGTCTCATAAACGAATAAATTAAACGAATATGAAAATACCCTTTAATTAACAAAGATTTCAATAAAATTTCTTATAAAATATTAACATTTCTAAGCACTTGTGCTGGTTTTATGTTTGAAATATAAAAACAATGGCACTCATCTCATATCTATGAAATATGACCGCCATTTTATTTCACACGGTAATTTTGTTTTCAAGTGCCTTATTTTCCTTTAAAATTATGTGCCAGAAGATTGCCTTTACAGAGAGAGAGGGAGAGAGTGTATTTGTGTGTGTGTGTGTTTTTTTTTAAGCAAACAAAGAAAGTTTCAGCGTATTTTCTTTTGTTTTTAGTTATTCATGTAATTGAAACAGTAGTTGAAGGAGAGTGAAAAACGAAGTTAAACTGCCATATTTTCCTTTAAAATTATGTGCCAGAAGATTGCCTTTACAGAGAGAGAGAGGGAGAGAGTGTATGTGTTTTTTTTAAGCAAACAAAGAAAGTTTCAGCGTATTTTCTTTTGTTTTTAGTTATTCATGTAATTGAAACAGTAGTTGAAGGAGAGTGAAAAACGAAGTTAAACTTCGTTTTGTTTACATTTTTTAGTACGTTGTATACTTTACATATGACTCGTTGCTGTAGGTACAAAAACAAGGGAGCTTCGAATGTGTAACGGTTTTCTCTTTATACTAGAAATGCGGAAATTTCCTTGAATTGTTTTGTCTTTGCCCCTGTTGTTATTTTCAAAGAAAACATTGTGAGCTATTAATTACGGATAGAAGAAGAAAGCGAGAACATGTTTGGTTTCTTTTGTTCTTATGTTATTCACAGTTTTCCTTTGACATTTGTTGCTACGATCTGTTGTTATTATTTTCATGCAAAACTACCGTAACATAATTACTAAGGTGGTAAAAGAAAGAGGGAACAGGATTTGTTCGGATTTTAATTATTCACATGAATTCTACAGAATTTAAATGGAGAGAGTAGGAGATGTTTAGAGTTTCGTTTGTTTACATCATGGTTAATAAAAAAACAGGAAAGCAAAGGAGCAAGGAAATCTCTCCTTTAATATTTATTGCCATGAACTGTTGGGTGGCATTAACTACTACTAAGAGCAAAAGCGAAATAAAATGCTGCACTTTTGACTACGTATTCATGTTAAGTCAACATAACTTAAACAGAGAGAGATACATATGTATTTACATTTTCAACATCACTGTTAATAATATAACAGGAGAGGAACAAGTAGGATAACGGTTTTCTATGTGTTCGAAATTAAGCTGTGTTTTGTTTACAATAATGAAATCATACAAGAAGGCTTTCATTCTCAATTTGATAAAGAGAAAATGTGACTTTTTTCTGCCTGATGATTGTTTATAACAGTAAATATTATAGAAAAAAGTTATGGCGGCCTATGTAAAATAGTAAAAAGAAATGTTGCCAGCATGTTTAAATAACAAAAACAAGGATGGAATTTGTTTTGTGATAAAATATAAAAAGAAAATAACTTTCAATAAATTTTTACATTTTAAAAAAGTAACCAACGGCTTAACCAAACCATATATACCTCCTGTACAGCAAACAGAAAAAAATTAATTTGATTTGAGTAGCAGTAGCAGGAAAAAAGGCACTTGACAAAATCAACAACAAAGAACAAAACAACAACAACAACAAACACCACAGATTGATATAAACGCTACTAAATACATAATACAATAAATATTCAACAATACAATCAAAAAGAAAGTAAATACAATAAAATAAAATGAAAAAAAAAATCAAGCAAAATTAAACTGTGATAGATGGATCGAGATTGGTTGTTGGGTGTCTGTGTTTCTGAACGTGACGTTAGTGATATTATTGGTGATGATTTTTGTCATGTAGCCAAAAAAACAAAAAAAAACCAACAAAATTCAAACTAACGTAAACAAAATATAATATTCGTTCCACTTGTGTATTCCAACTGGAATAAACAGGAAAATTCAGAAACATTCATTTTCAAAATAAATGTTGTTTCACTTGAATTTTACCCAAAAAAAATTTTCCGCTTAAAATTAAACGCAACAAAAAAATAAGGAAGAGTATTCGTGTTCAAAGAAATTATAGTGTTCTTGAAAAAGTTCAAATAGCCGTTAGAAGGCTATAAAGGGTACTATCCCTGGTAGTATATCTGTCAAGGCGGCACAATCTCCCAAATCGGTAATTTTAATATCGCTCAATAGCTAAAAACGTCAATGAAGTCATAGAAAAATGGTGAAAGACAGGCCTATAAGCAGCGTGACCGTTATTATGGGACTAAACATTCATCACGAGTTATCAGCCTTTTGAAGAAACACTGGATACACAAAGATGCCGAATGTTTGGTTGCACATAACCCCAAACAATAAAGAAGATAATGGATTGAATGTCCATTTGTAATTCACTGCTAAAACGGAACGAAACCGGGCTGCCTCTAAAGTGAATCATTAAGTACAGTGGATGGAAATTATAGAATGTACATCACAAATGATTATAATGTGAGAAAATGGTTATGAAGGAAACTTTTCATGAAAGTTTTGATGCAACCACCCTGAAGACAGAACCTGCACTTTCAGATTTTCATTTCGGTTACTTTAATTCCAGCCGAACTCTATTAATAGTTTGAAGCTAAACTCCGTAGAGGCCTGTAAAATGAAATGTTACGAGTGTTTTTTGCTTAGAAAAACCCAAAAGTTCTACACTGATGGCGACTTTTTTCCAAAAATGGCAATCGTTAAAATCGTTGATTTTTGGTTAAATTTATAACCGAACCTTCTCTTCAAACCAATGAAGGCATTTTCTAGCATCGTTTGTTATCACTCTCTTAATTTTGTAAATCCTTTCCTAGCTTGCTTTAGTAAATGTTGACTGAGTTTGAAATTTATATTTAAAAAGCGCTTAGAATTTCTATTGCATTAGGTTTTTCACATTAAATTAATTTAAATGTTAAACAAATAAGCTAAATTGGTGACTAATTTTTTGTTCTAATTCAATAAAAATTGAAAAGATTGTTGAAAAATCCTTTATAAAAATCAAATAATTTTAAATTTCATCAAAAAAAAAAAAACACAATTTACCATAAAATTCGGTTGGCAACCGAATGTTAGTAATGTTTACGTTTTTTTTTTGCTACCAGTGAATAGAGAATTATAGGTACTGTATAGGATTAGTTCTTCTTAAACGTATCACGACTCTCTTGTTCTCTCTCTTTCTCGCATAAGAATACTTCACCAATAATACCATCAATTAACCAGAAGAAAATATCCATGCAAAGCTAAAGTGATAATAATAATAACCCCTGCTAGTAAAAGCACACCATGTGTACAAGAGAAATACATATAATAAAGAATTTACTTGTGTGTGTGTGTATGAGTTTGTATGTAAGCGCCTATTTAAGCACAACAGATCATGTTTATCATTGTTGTGACGATGATGGCTTGTTTTGTTCAACAAGCTGATAAACTGCTATACAATAACAAATATTTGCTTTTTACTACCGCCTTAGAGTGAAAACAACAACAAAAATATATAGAACAACGGTAAAAGCGTGTAAATGTGTGAACAAAATTAGAAAGAAAAAACTAAGGCAACGATGAAAGAGCGTGAATGTGTGAGCAGGCAACTACCATTAAAGCAAAAAATAAAAAACTTCCTTTTCTTTAAAGAAAAGAAAAACAAATACACTCACACACATTTTTGTTGGTATCCGTGTTAATTTGTTTACTATTTTTGTTTTTTGTTTCTCTCATTAAACTCATAAACTTGACATGCCTGCATGTTATTTAGTTGAGGGTTGGGTGTGGGTTCTTTTTTTAATGCTGTTGTCCCCCTTTTTTGTTTTGCTTTTGTTTTTCAAATTGAATTAATTTGAATCAGTTTGCATTATTGCTGTTAGTTTTTATTTGTTTTTGTTGTTGTTCATTGTTTTTGTTTTTTTTGTTTTCTTTGTTGTGTGTTGTTGCATCGTCATCATCATTTAAATGATACCGAAAAATATTTTCGATCTCCAACTGTGTTAAATGCAATAATTTCAATTGAATTAAAATTGTTTATAGAAAGAAAGAAAAAAAACAGAACAGCAACAGAACATTTAAATTTTAGTTTTGTTTTTATAATAACATTTACTTTGGAAAAGAAAACAAGCATAACAAAACTGTATTTAAAGTTTATATACCAACCCTCTGGAACTATGACATCAGCCTAAGGCTATGCTATACGTTTTTTTTTTAATTTTAATGTAATAAAAGAAAGCAGCCACTCAAAGGAGTAATTTGTTGCAAACTTCAAAAGAAATTAAAAATTCAAATTTTATAAAAAGTTTTGAAGATAATATTGTTTTAATTTCTATTCAGCGTTTATATTCACATTTTCGTTCTATTGCATAAATTGAAGAAGTTTTCCATATGATTAGATAGGTCCTGGTCCTTACAGTCAAACAAATATTCACTATATTGAAGACTCCATCGGAACGGTACACTATTTCAACACTAACAACGTCTTTGTTTTGCTAAACTTTTGGATACTGCTCGGTGCAAACGAGAACAACTCCATGCCTGCCTGTAAACTGTTAGATCCATAGGATCTGCATATTAGCCTCGGAGACTGCTATTGTCAGCAAATATTTTTAGAGCCTTCAATAACTGGTTATTAATTACCCTGATACCAGATAATCTGATGAAAGAATCAAATCTCTTCCCAATGAAATTGTGGACCGTAGGAACGAATCTTCGTTTATCTGAGTGAGATTAGCGTTGGTACAGTTTGAGCAAATCGTTTTTACATCGTTGGTAGGGCCTGAGGTCCTGAGGTTGGTTTGAGTATGAATTGTACTGTGTGGGGCATAATTTACTTGTACTTGATGGTAATACCTGACGAGTTTGCTGTGTGAATATTTTAGTGGATTGTACAATTTAAATGTTTAATACATTGATTATTGGCCGCTAGGCCTGCTTTTATTACTACTAAAGATTGGAATGCATCTCGCTTTACTCCTTCACCTACTTCTCATGCCTAGCCTATGCCTCAAACATTCTGTTGAAACAAATTTGCAAGTTTTTCTATTTAATTTGATCATTCCCATTTAGAGCTCTTTTTTAAGGCATTTATTAAACCAAAATAAAGTCTGTTTGAAACAGCTGTTTCAATCGACTGGATCTGACCAACATCTAGAAATGCACTTTCGGTTCGAATTCAATTCATGACCATTCTTTGGATATTCAAAACTAAATGTTGACTGAGCTACAAACAAATCTACTTCCTCTTACCTTATATTATCCCCCGAATCGTTTCCTTTCTCCTAAATTCTTCAAACTTTTGTAAAGAAACGAAATCTTTGTATACCATTCGCATTTCCACAATTTTAATTCAAATCTCCCTCCTTTCGTTCTTTTCTTGTCAATGTCCTTCCTTCCCCCTTTTATTAAAAATTCCAATTGCGTGTTTTGTTTTCTTGAAAAACTCCGTTCAAATTTTAGGTCTTTTTGTTTTATTTGAACATCTTTTTAGCGACAACTTTTCAAATATTTTTTATGCAAAATATTCGCTCCAATATGTCGTCTTCACCATCGATCGATATTATTTTATACGCTTAAACAAATATTTTATTTTTTTCTTCTTTACAAAATTAAACGATAAAACTCTTATAAAAAGTTGTGGTTGTTGTTAAATTAGATCTAAAAATCTAAGATTTATTCAGAGCGCATCATTTTCTCCTTTTGTCTTTGCAACTTCTTTTTGGACAACTTCTTCTTGGCGGGCTCATCATCGGCGGCCTTGGAGACAACTTCTTCCTTTTCGGTAAGGATGACCTCAACGTGACAGGGTGAAGACATGTAGGGGTTGATGCGACCGTGAGCACGATAGGTACGACGACGCAAGCATTGGGCGCGGTTGACTTGGATGTGATCGACAACTAAACGATCAACATCGAGACCCTTGCAGTCAGCGTTGGCTTCGGCGTTGCGCAACAATTGCAAAAGGAATTCAGCGGATTTTTTGGGCCAACGACCTTGGGTGGTCTTCCATTGTTTGGCTTGGGCGCAACGGCCAACACCACCGTTGAAACGACGGAATGGTACGCATTCCTTCTTGTCAACGACAGCCTTCAAGAAGCGTTGAGCACGACGCAAAGGCATACGCTTGATGGCCTGGGCGGTTTCATGGGTGTTCTGCAGAAAGAAGAATCCAAAAAAAAAAAAGTAGAAAAAGAAAACAAAATTAATTTCAGAAAAGTTTAGAAAAGTTAAAATTTCATTATCAAAGTTTTCTTATTATTGAGTGTTTAACAGGACAGGTAGTGTTTGCGGCCATTGTTTTAAGCCATAACCACTGTTTATCTGTCAAATATTTGCATATTTAATCTGCAGCATTTTGATTAGAACCTAAACAAGCCTTGGTTTTTATTTTAAACGACTTGTCATTACGGCAAATGCTGATGTTGTGTTCATAGTACTTAGCAAGTGGTGGCAGTTTGAATTTATTTTTGTATCCCAGGACAGGTAGTATTGTTGCTTATTGAGAAAGTCTACAACACTGTTTATCTGAGACGCAAAGCTTATTTTAAGCATTTTTTTTTGGAGTTTATCAAAGTGGAATATCCTTGACAAACTTAAGGAAAATGCTAAAGAGAAAAACTGAAGATGGCTCGCTTCTATAATGTATTCCCAATTCGTAACTATTTTCTATTAACTTGGAACAGGCATAAGAGCTTGCCAGGAGAAGATTTAAAGCTTTCCTTGCTGTTCTTGAATTTGTTTGTTAAAACAGGTAGTATTGAACACATTGGATAACTGGCCAACACTGTTTTTCTAACATAAATTTACTTTAAGCATAGTTATTTTGGGCATTGGCTTATAGGACAACACACAACACCAAACACATATATTATGCTACACACTTTACAACACTAACCAAATAAAATTGATTCCACTTTTCTTTGAAAACAACACTTTTCGTGAACAAGACTATCCTTCGTTTATGATGATGGCATGGTAAACTTGTAAGCAAGTCTAAGAAGAATAAAGGATATTGAAAAGATCCTAAATTCTGCTGATGCTTGCTTAACTGGAGTTAGACACCCATTAAGGTTCCTTCCCCTTTAATCTGGCATCTTTGCAAAAGTTTCAGGAATATAGAAATTTACGTTCAAGCACTGATTAAAGATGCCTTTTTCTTAAAAATTAACCTCACTTTTCACACACACTATGTTTGTTATTTGCCATTTAACTGCCACTCTTTTTATGTGACATACAACACACACTTCCATTTTTAAAGTTTGTTTTCGTTTTCATCTTTCTTTGTTGGTGCAACTTACCTTGAAATGTACACGTAGATTTGGTCCACGGGCTTTGCAAGATTTAGCAGCAGTCTCTGGTTCCCTTGAGTACCGACCCATTGTTGTTTAATTTCTGTTCATCACAACGGCAACATAAAAAAAAAACGAAAAATAAAACACCATTAGTTGTCATTCATTTCATAGATTGTCGTCTGTATTGTTTATAAGAGATATGTTTTACAATTTTCTTTAACATTTTTTAACTCTCAACACTTTTCCATTTAACATAATATTTATTTTATTGAATAAGTCGTACGGTTAAGTTTTCAATTCATTTAAATTTAAACACAATTTCTTTAACATTTTTCTGATGTTTTAAAATAAATTTCATGAGATTTTTAGAAAATTCGTACCTTCTTCTTAGTGAATTAAACCGGAAAAGAACTTTTTTGACAGCTGCCTGTAAACGGGTAAGGCAGTGTTTTTTCTCTTTTCAAAAACAGGGTGGTTATAGTTTTCAAACACGGCTATGAAATGTCAGTTGAGATATAGCAAAACAAAACACAAGGTTGTATTCGGACAGGTATAGTAAGGCTGCCATATAGTTTTTACTTACATATCTTAAAATCAATTATAAAAATATAAAATTTTAATAAATATTATTTGAAATATTATACATGAACATATTTATTTAATAGCTTGTGCTGAAATTCTTAAATTATCACTTAAAACATTATTTTCTTTTATCCCGTAGATATTTCCTATATTAACAAACTGGCAACACCATAAAAGGATATTGCCAATAAACATTTTGACATCAAAGCTTAACTCGATAATACAGTGTTTTTATGTAAAGAGAGTTGCGGTATGGCATCTCTGCCATTAGTTTTCAACCCAAAAAAGGGGGTTGTAGTGAAAAATAAATGTGACAATAACAACAAAAACAGATGGATTGGAAAAAAGAAAAACTGGCAAAAAGGAAGGGAAACGGTAAAAATCTAAAATCAGCTTTAAAACCAAC
This sequence comes from Sarcophaga carnaria, assembly GCA_958299815.1. Classification (NCBI taxonomy): domain Eukaryota; kingdom Metazoa; phylum Arthropoda; class Insecta; order Diptera; family Sarcophagidae; genus Sarcophaga; species Sarcophaga carnaria. The sequence goes on from OY283149.1 coordinate 4,562,330, forward strand.
ACACACTTACAAGCAATATGTGATGAACGTAAAAAAAACGAAAGGAAAGGAAAAATCATAAGCTAAACACGAATGGGAAAACCCAAATCATTGTTAAGTAAAGTTTTAAGGCGGGAAGAGGTGTTTGCAAAAACAAAACGCGCTTATAAATTGTAGAATAAAAAAGAACACATTAAAGAAAGCAGAAATTAGTGAATTAAAGTGCAAAGAAATAGAAGAAATAAAAACAAGAAAAGCAGACAATTAAAATTCAAGCAACAACAGGCTGGCTGCATGGCTGGCTAACGGTAAATTCAGTGTTATTGTTGTGCAAACCAAACTGTTAGACGGCGGAAGAGGAGCAGAAAGAAAGCCTTCAATAAAGAAAAGTGGTTCAATAAAATCCATATTTATTGTGGTAAGTCAAGCTTTTTTAAATTAATTTCTTTGAATTCCAATAAGAATTTTTGTAGAATTAAAAATAATTTCCATTTTATAAGCGTCCCTTTGTTTTTTTTTTTGGTGGTTTAATGGTTGTTGTATGCCACCACCCCATAACGCAATAAAAAAACCCAATACAGACTTTGATTAATAAAACTCAAGGGTTTTTCTGTTTGCAAGATTTAAGTCTGTATTGAATGAACTCACGAAAACATACGGTCTTACGATTATACAATGTATACGTGTAAGTGTGTGTATGTGTGTGTATAAGCAATGCTGTGAAGAGGATTAATTTGCACCCCCTGTGTGTGTTTGGTTTGATTATTAAACCCTGCTTGTGTCATCATCATAAGTTGTGGAAGACCATACACACACACTTGAGTTAAAGGACTCTCTCTCTCTCTCTTTTCTATTTTGTGCTATATTCTCTTCTCAGTTTCTCCCTCTTTCACACTCTTGTATGTGTTTGTGTTGCAAGCTTGCCAGATTTTAAACTACGTTTTAATCCTTAAACTTTAACCTTCTAAGATTTTATTTTACTCTTTCTACTTTCCTTCTCTTTCGCTCTCTCTTTTCATACCTCTCATGCAAAAACAAAATACAAGCAATAATGTTTTAGAAACAAAAAAAGGAAATATGACATCAACTTCTACTAACGCCATCATCATCAACACGATAATGAACGTTTGTTTTCATTATTTTCATTTTCAATTCGTGTGTTCCTGTTGTGTTTGCTTGTCCTTTTCGTTTTAAAACATGTGGTTTTATTATTGTCATCGTATATATTACCGTTATTTTCTTGTTATTGTATCTTGTTGTTATTATTGTTATTGTATTATCAATACCTCTATACAACAATTGTCAATAATAATTTTGTCATATTGTCATTGTATTTGTATATTCGATTTTGTAAACACAAGACAGCCAGCCCCGTCATGAGAGTTGATTTCATTATTTGAACATTACAACTACACAAGTATGAGTGTAAGTTTGCCTTAAACACAGTCTCGGGGTTTCTTTCTATCTCATTGTGTTGGTGTGTGAGTGTGTGTAAAATAACTTGTTTTTATTTCAATATTGTCCTTTATATCATTTGGTGTTGTTGTTGTTGTCGTTGTGTTTTATTCCTCGTTTCAATTCGTGCTTGTATTTATTTGTTGCTGTTTTCCTATATTATTATTGTTGCTCCCCTTTTGGAAAAAAAGTAAGAGAGCTTTACAACAATATGGTGTTGTTTTTTTTTCGTTTTTACTGTTATTATAATTACTATCGATTAGTTTTAAAATGACTGCTGACTGTCAACGATTTTTATAAGTACGTGTTGTGGCGTGTAATTTTTTCGTTTTTTTTTTTCAAAATAAAACAAATCCTTGTTTTGTTAGTTTTGTTTTAATAAAAATAGTTTCTTATAGTTTATTTAAGCAAAAGTAAGTAAAGTTTTTATTAAAATTAAAAAAAACGTACAAATAAGGACAAATTTCAAAACTTAACCTCACTTTTCATTTTAACCTCAAATTTCAAAAGAATAATTTTTCTTTTATTTTTTTAAACTCCAAGCAGTTTTTAACAAAAGTTTTTATTGAAAAACCCTTAAAAGTACTATTTTTTTAGGCAAATATTAGTGCCATATGGTTTACAAAGCCTGTGTTATCCATATTGTCAGCAGTAAATAGATTTTCAGTGTTGCCATATTGAAAGGTAGTGTTGATAAAGGGAGATTAAACCGAATAGAAAATTATCCACATAAAAATATAATTCAATGGATGATATTTGCCAGGAGTTTTAATGTGTGTAGAGTACCTCGAAAGCAAATATGCCTGTACGACTGAGGTTTTCCGAAACTTTTACCTGATTTTGGTTCCATATTTATGTACTTAGAATATCTAGGATACAAATATACCTCTGCAACCGAGATTTGCCTAGAGTTTTATCTGATTTTGTCTCCAAGCACAGGTTCTTGTCAGCCTCTTCCAAGTAAACCTTTCTAAGACACTTGCCTTTTGAAAAATGTCTCATTTTTTGTGGTTTGCCTCTTTAAAATATAGAAACCTAGAGCTAGATTTGTTTACCTGTATTTTCCCATTTTCTTTCGACAGTCCTTCGTTAGTTTGGTTTTATTGTCATTGAAACTGCAGTTTTTGCTTCTTTTTATGAATTTTTGTATTCTTGTCGTGGAGACATTACAGTTCTTATTGCGTTTCTGATTATGAATGGCTTCTAGAAGGGTTTTATGATCGAATTTCAATAGCAAAGGCCAGATCACAGCAGATGATTATTGGACCAGAAATGTTTTTCAACCAAGAAATATTCGCTCTTCATTTAAGGAGAAGAAAATTATAAATTGCGGAAGGCAAACATTGGTAAGATGGAGTGACTATTTTATGGGGACACCACTACTGCCTGAGCACCTCACCTCAATAGCTAAGACGAAGTATCGGATTTGGCTAGGGAAGGATGAAACCTTAGGGCACATTTTGTAATATCTGAGTAACCAGTTGCATTGCATTCGAAATAAATCAAATATATTCCTATTGGAGATGCGTTGAACTGGAATTTTAGCCAATATGCCGCTTTTACTTTCAATATGACCCAATATTTGCGAGTATTTTTTAGAGAAAGAAAGAAAGCCAATAAACGTAGAAGGAAGAAAATGTTTTTATATGTTCTTCTGGCTTTAATAAGTTCAATTACCTTCGGCCTCAAAAGTATTCAATTTTTCATTCTTTTTTAAAGTACAGACTATAAAAAGACTTCATCACAGACTCCTCTGCTCCTATGTTCTGCTATCTACACATTAACGCTGCTACTGTTACTACCGCTGCCTTGCCTGCTCCATGTAAAAATAGAATTTTGAACTCAATCTTAAAAATGATTTTTAAGTGCTAAAAAGCAAACAAAAAAAACAAAAGAAAAATTAGAAACGCAATGCCATTCGATTATATGGACAGCAAAACACAGGCACTGAAAATGCTTGTGTGCTACCTTCTCAAAATAGAGATCAGAACGCATTCAATAGTGCCCAGAATGATGCCCTGAATTACGTACTATGTACGTATGGATGGCATGGTATGGTATGGTGTGCAGTGGATAGAATGTCTGGATTTTTGTTTTGGTTTTGTTTTTGTTTAGTTTTTGGAATTAAATTTCTATGATCATTGCCTCTCTCTGTCTTTTGCTTTGCTACGTGGCGTGTGGCTAAAAATATCAATTCAGAGATAAAAACTTAAGGCCTCGTTGGATCGTTTCGACGATCGTAGTAGTGCCCCTTTAAAGCACAATGTTTTAGGCTGTGTATTGTGTAATATTCTTATGGTTTGTGTAACACCAGCACAACACATGTCCATGGATCTTCTTTAATGCCTACAAACATTATTAATGATCATCATAATGATGATCAGTATTATTATGATTGAACTCAGCAAATGCAAGGGAACTTCATTATTAAGAAAGTCATTATTACGCACCATATTTAAAATGAATGTGGCTAGTAAACGTCATCATAAGCTTTGTGTTTTACTAAAATCATTAAGAGTAGTGGTGGTAACCTCCAACCAGAGGCCTGCCGTAGGGCAAATTAAACGCACAGAACAGACACACAAAAAAATGTGAGAACAGAGGAAACCGAAGAGAAAAAAAAATGAAAGAAAAAATCTTAGGAGAATAAAGAGCTCTGATCAGCAACCAGCCAACGGTCAAATTAAATGTCTCTAGGTTACAAGTCCTAACAGACGTTAGCTCTCTAAGGCCATTAAAGCAACCTCAGTATAGCAGTTACGAACTTAATTAATCATTACAACCCTTAAATCAGGATTCCAACCTAGATTCCCACACCAATTATGTTGTGCTTGTGTTAATTTTATCCGAGAGAGGCGGGCAGGATCTTTAGTTTAAAATCGACTCCAAACGACAGATTTTTTGGAGGAGCTTTTCATGGCAAATTTTGTCACTCGCAGAGTTTTTGCCAGAAGAGGAAAGGAGAGGAAGTCAACGAAGAAATATTATTTGGCTACTCCACATGTGTTTTCTCAAAATTGTTGAAAAATGTTCATAAATCTGATCGCAAGTTGCAGTTTTATGAGAAAAATCAATACAAATCGTTTTACTACACCTTACAGTTGATTGATCTTAAAAAAATAAACAAATTTTGTCTTCTCGGCGTTACTTAGGAAATAAAAAATTGTTTACTGGGTGTTGTTCTAAGTGTTTATTTCCCTTTAAATACTACTGCTGCCTACATATGCCTATAAATGTATGTTTTTGGATGTTTGTGGGAGTGTATGGGTATTTCCAAAGCTATACTAAGAATGAATATCGGCATGAACTATGAGCACGAGTATAAATTTCGTATACAAAATAGAGAAGAAGTTTATTTTTAAACATGGCCCGATTGTATCACCCAAAAAAATGAAATGAAAACACACACACACACACACACACCTACACTTTGCGATCAACACAGACCAAATGAGAGAAAGTCTAGAAAAAAAAAACAAACAAACAGAAAGAAACACAAACAACAGCAATTCCACTAATTTTTTAGTAATAAACTACGCTGTAAGACATACTCTCTCTCTTCTTTTACATTTTCTCTGTAGGTATGTGTATGTGTGTGTGCGTGTAAGTAATAAACTAACATTTCTATTTTATAATTTGCATTGTAATTGTAATTGACTCTATAATACATGTTGTTGTTCGTTTTGTTCTGTTATTCCTGTGTGTTTGCACTCGACTTTTAGGTAATGTTTAGATGTTTCTTCTTCTTCTTTACCTCCACATAAGCCTTAACGCGATTAATTGCTGTTTTGTTGTTGTTGTAGTTGTTTTGTGGCGTATACTTACTTTCATATTTCGGGTGTTTGTTTTTATTTTGGCTCATACAGGCTCGTGTGTATTGGTTTCACATGGTTTCGTACATATTTCGGTTTTTAGTTCGTTAGCTATTAAATTTGAGTATGTATGTATGTTTTTGTATTCACTCTCTCTGTGTGTAATGTAAATGTAAACACCAGTTAACATTTTTATTTAAATTTGTCTGTTATTGAATGGATTTGTCATAACTTTTTGCAAGTTTTATTTGAAACACAGCAATTTTGCAACAATAATTTGCTTGTTGTCGCCTTGCCTTCAAAATAGTCATTTTCATTTTCGAGAGATTGGCATAAGCAATGGCAATCATTTTTTTTTTGTAGGATTCGTTATCATCAGGCGTCGACACCAATGTCCCTCAGGGGAAGAGCTTTTTACACACACAGGACATTTATGTTCGTGTTCGTTAGAAAGAACGTAAAAATGCATTCAGTTGCTTGTCAGCTTCTAAAGAAGAAGGTTCATGTCGCTTTTTTTCAGACTCCCAAAGAAATATTACTGTAGGATTCACTAATATGAATGAGAAATGATTTCGATTTTTGGATGAATATTTGCCAAGTAAAATACGGTGTCTTTAGGGATTTAGCGCTGTACAATTTTTCTATATTTTCCGCTCACATATATGTACATATTATTGGGTTAATAAGTAGACTTGAAAATATTACTAAGAATTTTCCTCTGGGTTAACACATGCCTCTTACAAATACACTAACATTTTTATCATGTTCTCTTTGTGCCGACTTCTGGTTATCATTCGCTTATATTCGTAAATCCTTTCGTTGCGTACTTAATTTGCTTGCTTTGTGAAATGTTTACTGGGTTTATAAATTGCTGTCTATAGATCGCATTCGTATTAAAATCTTATTATTCTCTCTCTCTCTCTCTCTATATATATATACATACATATATATTTTGATTTGATGCTTTTTTTCGGGGTTTCCAAATAATTTCCCTCGAAATCTAATGAAGAAAATTAAAACAAAAAATAAACAAAAACAAAAATGTGTGGAGGTGATTCATTAAATATTTTCTTTTTGTTTATTTTTGTTACGTTTAATCATATTATACTCTACTACTACACACCTAGAAAGCCTCTCTCTCTCCCTCTCCCTATTCCTGTGCTCTTTTTTCTTTTTTTTTTTTAGAGGGAAATTAAAGGAAATTTTTGAAATAAAATAATGATAAAGGCTTAAACACATACATATAAAGAGAAATATAGATCAAGAGAGAGAGAGAGGAAGTTCAACAGTATATACATATGTTTTATGTGAGGTTAAGTTGAAACATGTTTGTAAAGAGATTTTTAATTTGCGACTTAAAGACAATGCAGAAGACTTTGAAGATATAAGGAGACGGAGAGGGAAAGAGGGAAGGAATTTATTCTTAAAAGAAATATTTTAATTGTTTTGTATAGATATTAAAGGAAACTTAAATTAAAGAGAATACCTTCGAAATAGAGAGTGAGAGAGAGAAAGAGAGGAAGTGTTACAGAGGAGAGCAAGTATAAAACACGACAGGTTTTTATCCTAGAAGTCAAAGTTTTTTAAATAAAATAAAGGATTATCGATTATTCGTTTTTAGAATATGAAAAGCAATGAGAGCGAATATCAAATCATCATGTAATTTCGATTGAATATAGGTCCCGCCCGTCATTCATAAATAAAATTAACAAACACATCTTAGATGGTGTGAGAAACTAGGCTATAATCCTGAGTAAATGGTTGTAATGTGAAAAATACTGTTTAATGAAAAAAGAGGACAGCTTGTTATTTTCGAACTGTTACCGAGCATAGGTGTTCCCATTGCGGTCATCATAGGCTATTGCCGTATTGAAGAAATACTCGCCAATTCCTTTCTTGACTTTAACAGATGCTGTGAATCTGAAGAGGTGAGGACTACTATCACCCGCCTGATGTTTTAGTATCCAGCACTGAAACGTGGGAGGTTATTGCCGTGTTGTTACTGAACCCTCTAAAAAGGAAGATTACCACAACAGTGAGTTTTTCGGAATTGGGCAGTTTGGAAATTGGCTTGGCGTATTATTATAGCTTAAGTGGCACTTTATCCTGCAAGGAGAATTCTCAATCTTGCCCAACGTAACTTATGTACCATATGGGAGGGAAAACGACTTCACTTTGTAGGTCAATTGGAAGGCTCAGATTGTCTGCTTTTTTAATCAACTGACTTTCCTTATTGCTTTTCTCTTCGAAAAAAATTGTTGAGAACACCATGACTCCAGCTTTGTGTGTCCTTTCCGGACTAAAGGTACTTCAGAACCTCTAAATCGATGTTGTTCTGTAGTTCATAAAAGAAGCTTTTAAAGAAGAATTTTTTTGAATTTTTCCTGGGTTTTTTTTTTCTTCGAGAAAATTGAAACGGAAATTTTCCGATTTCGCAACCAAATAAATTGTTTTTGTCTTTTTGTATTTAAATTTAGTTTTTGTTGGTGTTGTTGTTATTGTTTTTTTCTATCTGGCTAAAAAGAAAATCTTTAGCCAAGAACAAGAAAATCATTTACTAGCACCACTAGTGGCTGGCTGAGCAAGCATTTTTACGTTCAGAAAAACGTATTAAGAACAACTACAACAATAGCAATTAAAAAAAATCTGTTTAATTATTTTCAATTTTATATTTAAATTTTGTTGTTGTTTTTCTTTCTTTTTTTTGTATTTTTTTTTGGTACAATTTTATTGTATTCTTATTGTTATTGTTGTTGTTCGATGGTTTTTTTCTGAAACGCATACTTTTCTTGTATTCTTCATAAGAAATAATTTTTTTTGCTGTTTTTTTATGTATGAACACGTATTAATACATACAGAGACACAAAACCCCCATTATTATAACGGTATACGGAATACGGTATATTTGTATGTGTTTGCACAGCCCGTTATATTGTATTATAGTCTGGCGAGAGCGATCTTTGCTTCTATCGAGGCTAAGAAGATGTTCTGAATATATTCAGTGTCTGTGCTTTTATTTTTCCTCGATGATGTTTTATATTTTTGTATTGCTGTTGTTGCTTTATTTTGATGCTCATAGCCTACTTGAATTGGTTTTCTTAAATCAGTATCCATTCCGTCTTCAATACAGTTGGACTCATAGTCGTCTCACACGAGTCAGTCAGTCGTAGTAGAAGACTTTGCTTTACAAGAAAAAAAAGAAAAAGAAAAGAAAACGACAGCAAAAGAGCACACATAGCCGATTACAACCAGAAAAAAAACCGAAGGAAAAAAACACCGTGTTTTATTAGTTCCGTGTTTTTTTCACATTTCAATACGGTTGGTTGTGTTGAATCTTGAAATTTTATTTCAACAACGACAAGAACAATAACAAACAAAAGGCGAAAGCAAGGAAAACAACAACAACAACAGCACAGAAAAATATTTCAATACTGTTCGTATTGAAAACAGCATCAACAACAGCCAGTCAGCCAGCACACACACACAGCACACAAACAACCCAACATTGATCGTCGCATCGGGTGTTTAGAAACAAGCACTTCTTCGTAAGCACTCTCTCGCTTATTCATGTACTCTCTTATACACATTCACAGGCCAATTTTTAAAAATAGCCTTTAAAAGTCGTCTCTAATAAAACTCTTAGTAGTGCATATGCGTATGTATAGGTGAATGTCTATGCCATATAGACTCGATTACAATTTTCGTACCTCAAAAAACGAAAAACGGCATACAACTGTAAAAAGAGTACGTACAGCCTGAATAAGTGAAAAAGAGCGAGTGAGAGTAAGAGAGGATAGCAAAGGCTAGCATTCATACACAACACTATAGTGCAACTGGCGAAAAGAAGAAGAAGAAGAGCAAGAAAACATACAAAATATTTTCTGGCTAAATCTAAATCTAAGATACGGGTAAAGTAATGTTTTATTTTTAAACAAAAAAACCAAAAAAAAAATTAAATGGCCAAGAAATACTAATACTACTACAACAACAATAACAACAATAACACACAAATAACACTTAGACGAACACTCATACTCATAGTGGGTCATACAATACAATATTTTTTTTACGAAATATTGTATGTAGTACTGGTTACTCTTAGCAAGTGGTTATTTCAATACATAGATTTGAAATTAAGAAGACGTATTATTATGGTTACTTTTGCAAATGGGTGCTCACTTTTAAACACTTATTAATTGCTTGGTTTTAATTAAATAAGTTTTTTTTAATTAAATTAAATAATTTCAAATTTAACTTCTACACATGGTTACTTATGAAAACGGGTACTCGTTGATATTTTATGCAAATGTTTAATTAGTAAGCTCAGTAAGAAAAACTTTTTATTGAAAAAAAAAAGAATTAATTACACCATGTATTGCATAAGTACAATGGGTCAATTCGACCTCCGGGTACTGTACTTGTCTTAATTGACAAGTACACGTCCTCTAACCTAAGTCTTGCATAAAAACCAAATGATTAGGTTTTGTAAATTTTGAATTCGTGAACGGTTACTTTTTGCAAGTGGTTACTGAATGAAGTATGTTTACTTTCTATCCTATAATAGTTCAACTGGAATCTATTCCAGATCCTTGTTAACAACCTAAACTTGCAGTGCACCCAATAACCAATCCCACATCCAGCAGGAGAACTGTTCTAGTACTATCTGCTGAAGGAGCCACACATACATAATTGGTCATTACAACCCTACAGTCAGGATTACGACCTAGTTTTTCACACAACTTATGTTGTGTGTATTAATTTTATGAGTTGTGGGATCTACAGTTCAAAGTTGACTCCGAACGACAGATTTTTGAGAAACTTTTTTATGGCAATTTTATTTACTCCCAGAGTTTTTGCCAGAAATCTGCTGAGAGGAAGTCGCTGTTGTTTTGATGTCTGGCCTGGAGCTCGAACCCTGGCTTTACGTCTAATAAGCCAACACACTACCCACTAGACTACGGCGACTTCATAGGCGGAGCCACACACTTCTAGAAATATGACAACACAATTCAACTCCCCAGTGTTTCTGCTCCTTCTCTCTGACCCATCTACTGACAAGACTGTAGAGGTGGTACATACTTTGCAGAATTAGGACCAATTATTAATTTGCTCTCATAAAGTGAACCTAGCGAAGACTTACCGTTTCGTTCTCAGGTTTACCTAAGCGTCTTGAAATAAGTGTCTTATAGACTTCATAAAGCACGACCCAGCAATGGCCCTTAAGGTAGCATGACTGTCAAGGTTACTTTTTCAAAAATATTTTATTTTTTTAATTTAAAACTATTTTGAACTGAATTATTTGAATAATAAATACATTTATTTAAGGTTTCTAACATTTTTTTTATCAATTACGTTAATTTTTTTATTTGTTAATATTTTGTTATAAAATTATGATATTTAAACCGTTATTTTTTATTCTCGATTACCCATAACATTTGTCTTTGTTAATATTTTGATAGAAAAGTATAAAATTTATAAGAATTTAAAATTTTTGTATTTTTTGAAAACCCTTTGAAATTATATACTTAGTGGGGGCCACCCTAATCTTTTAAATTTTTTCTGTCTAAGAAAAAAAAATCAGTGATCAAATTCGAGTAGGGTTTGGCTATGCTGCTATACAAACGCACACAGAAACAATCTTTTACTCTCTAATGCGAACAAAATATTGCTCTTTGCGCCTGCCATTAAACAAGGCTAGAAGAGCAATATAAAATTAAGAGAGAGAGAGAGTGTAGGTAATATTAGCAAACTAAATGCATTATATTTTAGACAGTGCTTAAGTAAAAATAGTTTAGAACTAAAATTTTTACACACACAAATACACAAAGAAGACTTATTTATTTACATATGTATATATTTTTTTTTTGTTATTAAACGCCTACATATTTTGGCTCTCTTTAGTGATGAGTGTATTTTGTTTACATTAGGAAAAATTTATTTTTGTTTTTTTATTGTTATTATTGTTATTGTTGTTACGTTTAATATTTTCATTTTAGTCCAAGGTTTACATAAAGCAAGCAAGAGTGTGTTTACTGTTCTTATACTCTTCTTCGTGAAGTTCTGTTCTCTTTATCTTTTTGTGTTGTTAAGTTTCTTGCTCAATGGTTGTAGGGTTTCAATTGCTTCAGAACCCTTATTGAATATATGTACTGTAGCATTACGCTCTCATTGTTTAACGGTAATCATCGAAGTAACTTTGTGCGTAAGTAACTCTTCGTTTATTTTAGTTTTGTTTGAAAAACAAAAAGAAACAAAATCAATGTATTTTTAAACTTGTTGAGTGCATTAGACCGTTATTTCTAATTGGGAAATTTTAACTGAGTGTTGTGTTTACATCCGTATGTTAAGAAAGTCTTTTACCAAATGAAACAATACAGGATATTTTTAAAATCCTATTTTTTTAATCTCTTTTTGTAATTTAAGGTTTTAAAGTTTGTGTTTTACCTTGATGTTTAAAAAAGTTTTGTAATATTTTTTTTTTATTTCAAATATTTTCTTTGATATCTAATCTTTAACTATAGATTAGAAAAGCGCTCACCACAGTTATTTCGAAAATTAATGTGTCATATAGAAAATAAAAGTACGCATTAGCAACAACAAATAAAAAATATAAAAAAAATTATAAAAATAAATAAAAATGTAAAACACCTCTAGAGTAAATAAAAACAAAAAAAAAAACAGAAAGAAAGAATAAAACTAAAGAACGATGTAAAACTCAAGTTAATACCGTAGATAAGAAATTTACCAACCAACAAAGCCCCTGTAAGCAACAGTACAATAACAAGAGAACTAAAATTAAATCATAAACACAGATTTAAAAGGCATTCGCATATGCATAGCAAGTGTAAGTGTAATCATACAAAAACTATTGTAATTATTGCACTCAAACACACAAATTAAAAAAAAAAACTAAAACAACATCAAGTAATATAAAAATAAACAATACACCACCCAGAGTTAAAAAAGTCATCAACCTGACTCATTTAGAAAAATAAGCAGCCAACAACAACACACTTACAGTTACTTACGCACATACTTTCTAGGCAAACAAAACCGTAATCAAACCATAACTCAATAAATAAACCAAGAGAGGGCGAAAAACATGAAGCGCAAAGTAATGTTTTAAATATAGACTCCTTGTCTACTGTTTCCTTTTCTCTCTCGCTCTCTCTCTCTCTCTCTTTCTCTATTAAGTTGTGCATAAACACAGTTTTAAAAATAGCTGCTGCTTTACAATAATAAACTCAACAGCAAACTTAAAACGGTATTTCAACTTACAGACAATGTTATAGGAAATCATGAGTTTTGATTATTGATTTTTGCTTACAAGAAAATTGCAACCCCCAAAACCTTTTACAAGACATTAAAAGAGAGAGAGAGAGAGAGAGAGAGTGTGCAATAGTATTAAAGCAAGATTAAATAAGTATTGTTTTGTTTACAAGACGTATAAAAAGATAGAGAGAGGTTGCGAGAGAGAGAGTATTAAACCAAGAGTTAAATGATATATAATGCACAGCAGTATTGTTTGACAGGGATTTTTTGCAGTAAAGGCGGATTCACCCACAGGTTTCTGAAACATTTTTGGTTCGGACAAAATTTTTTTTATATGGAGTTTGACGTTTCTCTCAGAGAGCGAGCGAAATTATTTTGTGCGAACAACTCTCAGTGTGAATTAAATTAATTTTAAATTTGGTCCGAACCATTTTAGAAAAGGTTGCCACACCATTTGAAATTTATACAATACACAAATATTTGCAGAAGTTCATCGAAACACCCAGAGTCCATGCGATGAAAATTTATAAATGAATCTACGTAATTTAAACGCATTTCGGAAACTAGTGAGTGAAAATACCCTTTGGCTTCTCTTTGTTTCAAAAGTGGTCTTACACCCGTCCTCTTGTTTATCTTTGATTTTCTTTTTTCATAAATATATTTTGCAAGTAATTTTACTTTGGTCACTTCAATGGTGAACAAGAGTAGCAAATGATTTATATCCATTTTATCCATCGCAGAACAAGATGTTTTTATTCTTACCAAATAATTCACCACAAATACTGTTTATTTTTTGTTATAAATATTAATTTTTTTATTTCTTTATTTTGACACATATATAATTAACTTTCTTAAGTTTATGCACATATGTATTTGTCATTTTTAATTAAATATGGCAGCACTGTTTTTACGAACAAAGTTTCTGAAATGGGTGAATCATGTTGCGGAAAACTCTCAGTAAGCAAGAAAATTCTCCGAACCAAAAATGTTTCAGAAACTTGTGGGTGAACCCGCCTTAAGTAAACTTGCACTCCCAAAAAAAAAAGAGAGCGTAACAGTATAAGCAGAGTTTTAAATGTTTTTTCAAGAATAATAAAGAGAGTTTAAGACCGAAGTAGTATATCAGGATTTTAAATAAGAAAGCTAAACTGTGCTTGAAGAACAACAATTTAAATAAAGAAGGACAGACCGGGTGTTACATTAATTCGCAGAGAGTTTAATATTGAAAGAATTGCACTCAGGAATAAAGAGAGAGAGAGAGAGAGAGAGAGAGAGAGAGAATAAAAGTTTAATGGTGTATAATATTATAGTTTTCAAACATTATTGTTTTTTATGTTTTATGACAAAGAGTTTGACTTAAACTTGAGCTTAATATACCGTTATTTACATACATACATAATTGGTCATTACAACCCTTCAGTCAGGATTACAATCTAACTTCTCACACCACTTATGTTGTGTATGTTCATTTTATACATAAGTGGCGAGACCTTACCGTTGGAGCATTTGAAAACCAACGTTCGTTATGTTATCGCCAAGATATCAGTCGAAAATATGTCAAAAAGCCATCTCAAAAGGATTGTGTGAGGCAATCAAACCCTAAAGGAAAGGTCTAAGCACTACAAATGAAATCAAAGTTCCATTAAAATCATAACGTTATGAGTGTTTTATTATGGATTACCGTTATATTTGAGTGTTTTTCATATAAACTTGCCATCATTTGAAAGCGTGCGTTCGTACGTATTACAAAAATAGTTAGAGAGGAAGGAAGAAGGGGCAAGAACAAAATAAATCACAGCTTTAAATATAGAAAAAGAAGAATAAACCCTGAAGAATACTTCATGCTTACGTATGCACGTACATACATACGCATATACGTCATGCACATGCACACTAAGCCGCAAGAATTTTTTTGGTTGGTTTTAACACAAACCCGATAAAACTTACTCACTTCAAAGTAAGAGAACAAAATTAAACACAGTTTTAAACATTGTGAGAGAAAGAGAGAGTTCAATAGAGTTTCTGTGTGGATGTGTGTGTGTGTATATATGTAAATACTAAAGCTTACATTAAAGAACTTGCGCAATACAACACAAAAACTTCGTACTTTAAAAACGGTTTAGGTGGTGAGTTTGGGTTGTAAGTTAACTTAACTTAGAGAGAGAGAGAGAAACAGAAATGTAAACAATAACAAAGGCTTACTGTTGTATGATTTTTTTTATAACCGTATTTCTTATAATAAACCCTTTCGGGGGCAGCATCGAATATTAACCCTTTAAAGGCATATTTTTTTATTTCTTTTAAAAATAAAATAAAAATAATTAAACCAGGCTAAATTAAAATAAAACATTTAAACTGTACGTGACCAACAATTTTTTGTTTTGTTCTTGTTTGTTACACTTTAATTTACTTGTGAGATATTTATTCGGGTTTATACCGGCATACCAGTTTCTCTTATCAGTTCTTCAAATGAATTTTGGTTTTAATAACGATAATAAAAATACAACAACAAAACCAACAACAAATACAAAAAAAATTAGATATGAAAGAAAGAAACTCAGGTGAAAAAGCAAAAACAACAACAAAAAATAAAGCTTCGCTTATCAGTTAAAACAATAGCGCACTAGTTAAGCAACGACAATAATGACAGTAACAGCAACAGCAACAGCAGCAACAACAAGAATTAAATGCGCCATTATTAACGTAAATTTCAAAACCTTTCCGAACCTAGACGTACAAAAAAAAAGTACTTCACTTAAGTGCCAAGGATAGATGGTAACGAAAGGTGGGGTACAGGGTATTCAATTGATAACAAATTTATACGTGACTGCCTCGGTACTGCCTCCCCCCTCTAACAGTGATTTACTTCATAATTATTGTACAGAAAAGAAAAGCTTATAAAAGACACAAAAAAGAAAAACAAACTTTAAAACAAAATGAAATTAAACCGTTTTAAAGATAACAAGCCAGCTAACAATATCTTGTAGGTATTCAAACGTTTCAGAGAAATAAAACAATAACAAATAGGGATCGAAAAATGATCATTTGAAGCATATGAATTTACAAATGGTGACTTAGACGAGCTTTATGAACCCAAATACCGTGTACCATTTTATGCTAAAGCAGCCATTGTCAATTTAAAAATTCTGAGATCGGCCCCGGCTATACGGTAGTCGTATTAAAACTTTCCAGCCAAGCTCTTTCAGTTTCTGTTGGCTCATCAAAGATGTGTGTGGTTTGTCTGGTGTTGCCGCAATGTTTTCGGTCATTCAATTCTGTTTCTTTTGATTGAATTATTTCCTTTAATCTGATTAAATGCTGCCGGTAAAAGTCAGAATCAATCTTTTTAATAGATTGTACAAGCACATAAAGGATAATGCTCTCCCAAGCTCCCAAGATGCACTTCATTATCTCTCTTGGTGACAATCCTGGCTTTGCACCTCTCTGCAAAGCATCACCTTACTTCACTACAGCAAAGCTTCACTTGAAAGATGTTTCGTTTTCGTTTCATTTTAATAGTGAATCGCGAACGCCGTGGTCTAGTATGTTAATTTACTAAACAAGAGTTCAAGGGCACAAACCTCATCTCTGACGTGTGTCCTTTGGAGTTAACTTTAGTTTTCGCCACTCACATAGTTTAAAATAATGCATACAGCAAGGTTGGTGAGAGAAGTTATTATTAACAGTGAACTTAACATAACTGGTACACACGATCAGTTAATTCATGCGGCTTACAAACATGGAGCTTTTTTTTGTGTACTCAAATTCCTTCAAATGATTGTGAACTATTTGATGACCAATGCCTAGTTCTTTAGCAATATTCACACTGCTTTCTCAATTTTTATTATGATTTTGTTGCTTTTTTAGAGAGGAACAGCATGGAACAGCAAAACTATCCGATCTAAAGCAAGATGAACTATTTGCCTTCTGTTTGCCTAGCTACAGTAAATGTTTCCGTAAACTTTAAAAATTTTTTCATTAGCCTGCAACGCGTTCTTATTTTTTTTTTCTGTAAAAAAGAAAAAACAGTCAATTTTAATCATTTTTAAGGTTTTAACGCCTGTGGTATATATTGTGCTTAGCTTTATTGAAATTGAATTTTTCTAACTGTGTTGTTAAACAGTTAATCATTATTTGAGAGAAAATCTGTTTATTTACACTCTTCTACTCCTTCGTGTTACACTCTGTGATGCTTGTTTGTTTACATTACAAAAAGGAAGAAACGTAAGATCATTAACCGTTTTACTCATTTTTCATTCTTGCTCTTACTCATGCCATGCATGCACCCTTTAAAACGAAAGTCAAATTCTTTTATTTTTATTGGGAATTAATTAATGAGTGTGGCTGAGTTTTCTATTGATTTTTTGATAACACAATCAAAGCGATATAAAGACAGAGCGAGGGAGAGAGATTGGCAAGAGGCAAGAGAATGTAACAATAAAAAAAATTAAGTGAAGCTTTTATTTATCACAACAACATATGGAGACAACTCTTGTTTATATTTACAACGACAACAACAACAACAACTCTGGGGGGGGAACTAAATAATACCGTTAAAACCAAATAACCACACAATTCACTGTCTCTGTATGTGTGTGTAGGTGTAGTTAAAAGCAAAAGCAACATAATAAACCTTGTTTTTATCTAAAACCCCCTTAGAGATAGAAAAATAACTCTCTCTCTCTCTGTGGCTCTCTTGATTGATTATGCTTTTTCTCTGCTGTTACTCTGTGTTGGTTTTTGTTTTGGTAGATAAAGTCTGGGTGTAAGTAAGTAAGCACAAGTGTACATAAGCACAGCACACCACCAACATGTATAGAGTAAGTGGGTTTTTTTGCTTGTGTTTTTGGAGAGCGTAATTAGGAAACTCACTTGAGTAATGTTTATATTATTATTACTGCTACACTTACTCTCGCTCACTGTATGTATTTTTAGTTAAGCATGGTTGTTTACATTTTATTTTTGTTCTTTTTTCCTCTGTGTGTGTGTGTGCGTGTGTGACTTTGTGCTTCAAGTGTATTAAACACCACCACCTCTGCTTTAACCAGTCATGGGGTAAATTAGAGTTTCAGTACAAATTAAGGCTTTGACAAGATCAAAACAAAAAAAAAACAGAAAAAAGCAAAAAAGCCAAAAAAAAGCATAGAAAGTGAAAAGTAAAAAGAAAAACAAAATTAATAAGAAAGAAAAATCTCTTGTTTTGTTTGTTACAGCTTCAAAACGTCTCTCCCCAGCCGAATGAAAATGGAAAAAACTCCCCGTTATACACAACGGGAGCGTAACATGGTATTGGGGTATGCGGCCCAATACAAAGACATCATTGAGAATAAACGCACCGATGCCGAATCGAATCGCAAAAAGGACGAAGTATGGCGTCAAATAGCAAAAGAATTCAATGCTCGTGTCTATCATCAACGTTCGTCGAAACAGTTGCGCCAGCTTTATAAAAATATGAAATTGTTGCTGAAAAAGGACTTATGCGGTGAGGGTAAAGGTAATCGTACGTTTATGGATTTGCTTAATACGATATCACAGCAGGAGTCGGTAGCCCAATATATATCCGAACAAATGTCACCGAATGGTTATAGTAATGGTGGCGGTGGTGGTGGTGGTCGTCAGAAATACGATGATGATTATGATGATTCAAAGGTAAGTCTTTATAAAAAGTATTGATTAAAGAAAAACAAAAAAAAAAAAACAAGAACAACAGCAACCAAAACGGTAAACGAGTTTAAGTATAGGTAGGTGTGTGTGTGTGTGTTGAAAAAGATAATAAAAAAATGTGCAGATAACAACAATTGTGAATTGGGCTTTGTGGCCTATGTAGCAATCTCTAATACCCTCTCTAATACACACACACACGCTTACATACAGACGCAGCCATTCAAAACATGACGACAAGTGCTAGGAAATGACGCCTAAGAATGAATGATTTTTGATAAATGAAAAGATATTGAAAACGGTTTTGTTTGAAGGTTGAAATTCGGGTTATTTAATCAGGGTTTCCTAATTTCATAACAAGAAGAGAAAGAGGGACTTTGACAAAAAAAAAATGACAAAATTAAGGTTACAAAACTGTTTGAATGTTATCGATATCTACTCTGAAGATAAGAGATCGAATTGCTGTGTCATTTGGTCTTTGTTTGACAATCTTAAAGCACAACGTGATTTGAGGACAAAAATCGATGAACTAGGCTCCCCACCTAAACTACAAGTAGGCAATTCGATATCTTTATTCCACTGTTCACCAGTTATTCTGGGGTATTTTCAGCCGATCAATTAAGGATTCAATTTCCCTTGGGTGTTCTCTGTATCCTGAAGCGTGAAGATATCAGATTTGAGAATGTGTAATACAGGATTTGTGTCTGCAAATATTATTTTCGCCGAGTTCTTCTTAGTTTTAAGATTTTCCCCTCCTGTGCCTGTAGCGTAACCTACTTATTAATATCCTGAACAGTTTCCCTTATTACAGCATCCTGTACTCAATTATGATGGCATGGATCACGATGTTATTGTCATTAAATCCGAGGATATTAGCGATAACGAACAATCCCATAGCGGCGAAGCCATGGATGAAGATGATGATGATTGTTTAAGTCCCAAGGATATACCCGAAGTGTGTTTAGAGGAAGAAGATGAAGAACTATTTGCTACAGATTTGCGTCAGCAACAGCCACCGCCACCCGGTACAACACCAACAGCACAAAAACAACAACCGCACCAGCAACAGCAACACAACTCAAGTCAACAGCAAAATCAAACGCCAAACATAAGCCAATTACTACATCATTCGCAACAGCCAGAGATTACCATACAAAACATTGGAGGCATACGTGTAGGCAGTATAGGCAGCATGGCCAATATGAAGGCTTTACAGAATTCTCTGAACAACAGCAATAACAATAATAATAATAATACGGGTAGCAACAACAGTTTAGCTGCTACAGGTGTAACCACCAATTCGGCATTAAGTATTACTCACAATAGTGGCTCTTCATCAGCGGCGGCACAGCAGGCTTTAAATCTAAGACAAGCCAGTGCCGAGCAACAGTTGCTGCTGAATGGCTTGGGTCTGAGTGCGGTTAATCACAGCAATAACAACAATGTGTTGGACAACAGCAATACCAATCCACGCATGCCGACGCTACAAAGAGCGGGACAACAACAATCGACACCTCAACCACCACCACCACACTCCTCTACACATTTACAAACGTCGCAAAGCCTTAATAACCTGCAAATCAATAGCCATACGGTCAGTGCTGCCACCCATCAGTTACTTTTGAATATCAATGGGGGTGGAGGCGCAGCTGGCAGTCCATTTACACCCTCCAAGCATTATGGTGGCGGCGGTGGTGGTGGACATGGCCAGCATAGACAGACTTCAACACCGAATAGCATTTCGCACAAGAATTCTCAAAACGACTATTTTATGCTGGGCATAGAGGAGCGTAAACTGAAAATTGAACTGTTGAATGCACAAATCGAATACTGGAAGAAATTGACCAAAAAATTGGATGAAAATCCCCAACACAATCCCAATCCCTCGTGTATGTGCCATTTTCCGGGCAAAGTAGCGAATGGTGTACAAACACCATCCTCCACCAGCTAGGAGGAGGAGAAGGAGGAGGACGAGGACGAGGCAGCACCGTTAGTTAGAAAGGTAAAAAGATCACAAAATTATGAAAAGCTGAAGGGGAAAGAGAAACAGAAACAGGAGCTCGAACTCGAGCTCAGGGTGGAGGAACAGGAAACGAAGAAAGTTAAAGTATTTCCTGAAGAAGAAGTAGTCAGCAGTCGTGAATCTACACCCCATCTGCTAGAACCTTTAAATTATGAAATTATACAATTAGACGATGACGATGATGATGATGACGAAGATGAAGAGGATAATGGGGGTCACGAGCAACAGCAGCTGCAGCAGGTGTTCTTAGAGGAGGAGGAAGATAGATTAGAGGAGATAGTAGAAATCAAGGATGAAAACCAGCCTCCTGCTTTAAAAAATCTTAACAAAACTAACACACCCACTAACAGTCACCATAATTTACGTGTGGACATTAGTCGATCCATTAAATGGCATGAGATTATACAGGAAAACAACCATGAAACAACACAGGAAACAACCAACACACCAAAGCTAAAGAAAAAGAAACTGAATTAAAAACAAACCAAAGATATACAGACAAAGAATTGAGTAAGTAAACAAAATTTTAATATTAGCTAAACAATATTAACTAACAACAACAGTTTAAGAAACGTTGGAAAAATAGCAAACACAATAACATCAAATAAAAAAAGGTAAAAGAGACAATGTGGAAAGACCTAAAAGTATACAATTAAACAACAAAAAACATGTGTTTAGAGAAAATCATATTCTCACGTTACCTTTTAAATTTTTTAAATTAAATTCCTTAAGAAAAGTTGTTAATTTAAAGAAAATTTTCCCTGTTCGAAACCTTAAAAGTAAAGGTAATGCTACAGAAATGCAAAAATAGGTGTTTTATAACGCTATTAAAGCGTTAAAACCTTTTTAACATGTTTTTTAAAATTTCGAAGTTAAGTTCGAATTTTCGAACATGATGGAAAAACAATAAATTCCGAAAGCTTTACTGAAATATGAAATAAAATCATAAAAATTTTGAATTTTCCATGCGATTTCCAATGTTCGAAAATGAAAATAAAGCTTGAATACTATAGGAAACTATACATTTTTTAATTTATTATAATATTTAGCAATTAAATAACAAAATGGCATACTTTCCTAAATTTCGAAATTAAGTTCGAATTTTCGAACATCATGGAAAAACAGTAAAATTCGAAAGCTTTACTGAAATATGAAATAAAATCTTAAACATTTTTAATTTTCCACGCGATTTTCAATGTTCGAAAACGCAAATAGAGGTCAAATAGCACGGTATAGTACACATTTTTTATTTTACTATATTAATTAGAACTCAGATAACAAAATGGTGTGTTTTCCTAAAGTTCAAGATCAATACGAACTTTCACCTTTTTTAAGAGTTATTGTTGTGCTATTTTTTCAATTAATATTTTTTTTATAAAATCAAAGACTGAATGAAACACCATCTTTTAAATACGAAGATTATGGAAAAAGCTTAACCAAAAGTATATAAAGCCGGTTTTAAAACTAAAATTTTTTAAAATTTCTTAAAAATTAAAAGTAAACTGAAAAACGAAATACAAATGTAAATAAAAACAAACTTTTTAATGAGAAAAGAAGGAAAAATGTAAAGAATTTAAATATAAACAAAAAATTTATATTTAAATTAAAACATATTTAAATTTTTAATATGTATGTATTACAATTACAATGTTTTTTTTTATTTTTTTGTTAACTTTTAAAGCCATATTAAAATGCCATAAAAATATTTTTTCTTTTCTTTTAATATGAAAAAATAAAAGAATTGTTATTAAAAATACATCTTGTTTGTAAGGTTTAGTTTTTAAGTAAAAATAATTCTAATTATTAAATGTTGTACAAAAAAAAAACAAAAAACAAAACAATATCCCTTTTTAAAATATGACCCATAATACTATTAATAATACTAAGTGTGGTTCCTAATCTAGTCCTTATTTTTCAATGCATTACAATTTTATTGAAGTCTTGCTTGGTATTCTTTAACCAACAAGATTTAGCAGAAATTTTTTTTTTGTAAAAATAGTTAAAAAAAAAATTGTTTTTATAAAAAATTATTATTCTTATAATTTTAATTTGTTTTATCTTTTTTTATTGTTTTTACAAAAAAAATATTTTTATTAAATTTAATTTGTTTTTATAAAAAGATTAACTTTTAAAAAATAATAATTTATTAATTTAGATTTTTTATATTTCTCTAAAAAAAAACTTAAAACTTTATGCCAAATACTTTCTTTAATCTTTAAAGAAAATTAACAAAACTTTTAAATTTTTATTCAAACCAAAAAGAAGTTTTACAATGTATATGTAATGTGACGTACTTAATTAATTAATTATAAAGAAAACTTTGTATGTTTGTTTTCTTGCTTGCCATATTTTTCTTTCAATTTGTTTTTAATTTAATTTAAATATTTTCTAGTTTATAAATTAATAATAATTGTTAAACTTACTTATTTAATAATTTAATAATATTTTTTATTTAATATTTTATAAAAATATTTCATTTTTGTACTTAAATTTAGTCAAATTTGTATGTAACCAATCAATCTACAGTCGCCAGTTTAAAAAAAAGTATTTCTTTTTCTAGTCTTTTGTATATACAATATAAATATGTATGTATTACAATCAATAATTATTTAATTATACATACTAATGAATTTAGTTATTATTTTAAATGAATAAACACAAAATAATGTATAAACATAAAAAAAATTGGAAGCAACTATGTTTATTCCCTGACTGTTGAGCGGCGTGCATCATGTGTGGATGGATACTCAGGGAATTATGGCATGCGGTCAACGCTATACAACGGGGTCAGGCTCTAATAGAAGAATTTGGACCAACTGGTACTTCTCCAGCTTTATTTTCTAATATTTCTCTACTGGCGCAAATCTCGATTAATTCATCTCATATGGGTACCTAAGGCATCCCAGGTAATGGTGTAGCGGAAGAGTGTGCTAGAGCAAACACTTTCCAATTAAATACCCATACACTCACTTACAAAAATTGGTGTACCTCTTCTGCCCCTTAAACTATCTATCTACTGGCAAATTTGAGGCTGAGGAGGTTCCCCTACACCCTAGTTAGAGGAGATTCACATGTCAATTTGTAGTAGGATTTTTATAAGCCAATGACTTCGCTAATTCAAGTGAAATTTGATTATTCCAGACATAAACCATGCAATTTACCACTGGTAATACCAAGGGTTATATGGTAGTGCCGAAATGTCCATAATGCCGTGCAGTTTTGGTGTAAATTTAAATATTACTCAGTATTGTAGGAATTCACCACGTTGCTTAACATTCATTAAAACACAATATCTCAAAAGTTAAAACTTACCACATATTATTAAAACTCGTGGTAGGATCTGGTACTTGCATTTAGAGTTGCATTTATTTATACCATCATATTACTTCTTACATGGTTGTGTTTTTCTGTTTTCGTTAGTATTTCGTACAATCTAGAGCAACTCTGCCTATTGTGTGTGTGACTAACGAAAACGACAGTTTTTAATGAACGATTAAAAAAGACGGCAAAGAAAATTTTGTGGGTGCTGTGTGTAAGATAGTGAGACTTATTTTTAAAGGAAAAAAAAGGAGAATTTTTAGTATATTTTCTACACAAAATAACTGTGTGCTTAAGTGTTTGTTTATGTAGCTATTAAAAGTAAATGATAGAATTAATGAAACCGAAAGAGAAGTTTTAATGTTTCCAAAATAAAATCTTAATCGGTCGGTCTGTCGGTTTATTACCAGCTGCTTTTTTTAACTTAATTGACGTTTGCCTACGATTTTTACTGTGTGTGTGTATATTTTTCTTATGTTGTCTTACATATACAACAACAACAAATACAAACATTATTATTAATAAAGAAAACGACGTTGGCGTTAATAAATGAATGTTGATTATTGTCTGCAAATAAAGTGTTAAAGGAATAGCGAGAAGAGAAAGAAAATAAACGAAAAACAATTAAAACACAAAGTAAAAGTGTAAAGAGAGAGTGCTTGATTAAAGTTTTATGACTTTTATATATGCAAAGTTTACAAAAACAATTAAAAGTTTGGAAAAAACGTTTTAGAAAATCTTTGTGCATAGGAGGTAAGTAAAAGACAAAGTGAAAAAGAGAGATATTTTTCACATTTTCATTTCATTTTCTTTCCTATGGGTCGTGCCCCATCCGGTCTTTTTTCATTTTTTGTCTTCATTTTTGTCACTGTTTTGTATTATTTTCGTTTTTTTTTTGCTTCTTATTACATGTTGTGTTGTGTGCCTTCTTTTGTTCTTTCCGTCTGCTGCTGCTACGTACGGCTGCCGTTGTTTTCTAAGTTCCCTGTCCAAGACTGCTGCTATAAGTTCTCTTGTTTTTGTATTTAAAAAAGGGATTTTTATTCATTCATTTTTGTATGTTTGTTGTGATTTATTATACCGCTGTGTGTATTTGTGTATGCATATATTATCACCAGAGTGAAAGAAATAAAAAACAACAATATAACAGAAATTTTTGTTTTTGTAGCGCATACTCTCTGTGTATTTTCTAATGCAAAAATCCCAAACAAATACACCCTAATTTTACTTTTTTAGAATCCAGCAACAATTCTTTGTCAAATTATTAACAATTCATTTAAAAAAACAAAAAAACATTCCACTTTTACTCTTTCTTAATTGTTCCTCTATTTGCCATATTCATACTTATATACGTACATATGTACGTACATACATATTTCTTATTTAACCAAATCATTAAAAGCATCTCTTGTGTTATACGCTATTAGTCATCATCCTTTTCTCAATTCATTCAAATTTCATTCAATGTTTTTTTCTGCTTTGATTTGTTGTTGTTGTTAATGTCGTTACTGCTATCGTTAGTGTTGTTGTCTTTCTTTCAATTGTACGTTTATTTTTCTCAATTATAAAAAGTGTTCTACTGGTTTTGCGGTTTTTAGTCTTTGCTACTGTTATATACCGTTTGTTTTCTCTCATTCTCTCTCCCTGTATTTGATTTTGTTTCAGCACATTAGTAATTTTCTTAAGTACTAGGCGCCTGTCCAACTAAGTTCGTTTTCGTTTTTGCTATTGAAATAAATGATTTTTTTAATCTTAAATAAACATTAAATAATAAATAAATAAAACGGCAATTTGTTTAATAAAATATTTAAATTTACAAAGAATTTACAAAAAGAAAACCTAAGATTTTCATAAAATATAAGTGACCAAAGAATCAAAGTTACAAAAAAAAGTGAGGTTAAAGCCACCATATTTGCATAGTAAAAATGGTGGACAAATTACAAAAAAAAGTCTTAAAATAAAATTTTACTGCAAGCCGGCATAATTATTAACTAAAGTTAACAGTAATTTGTTTAATAAAATATTTAAATTTGCAAAGAATTTACAAAAAGAAAACGTAAGATTTTCATAAAATATAAGTGACCAAAGAATCAAAGTTAAAAAAGTGAGGTTATAGCCACCATATATGCATAGAAAAATGGTGCACTAATTACCAAAAAAAAGGTCATTTAAAATAAAATTTTACTACAAGCCGGCATAATTATTAACTAAAAACTAGTGCTTTAAGGGAATAATATAGCGTCCCACATAGTGTTCGAGAATGTGTCTGCATCTTGCTTAAGAAATATAAATAACCTTCAACCAAAAGCCCAAGGTTACCAAGAGATCTATACAGGCTGCGAAATATTTAGGGTAAGGCCAAATAGCTTGATGATGGTTGTTTATTTGGTATTTATAGGGTAGTTGTACGAAGGTCAGTTGAAAATGTGCATGGTCATAACAGCAAATTCAAAAACAGCCAGAGCTCATGTTACCCGTTGTAGTCGTCCTATCAAGGGGAAAGAAGTGTGAAAGACAAAGGCAGAACTCAAAATATCGGCCAGCGTAATCCCATATTATAAACCTCTGAAGAGCAGGGCTTTGGGTTCTGGACAGGAAGTTTAATAACTCAAATTGCGGTTCTAATGCAATCAAACTTTCCCTGCAAATAACTGAACAGTTATAGACGAGAAGTCCTCCCGTCCTGGAGACCAAATTCTTTGAATGTTTCAACTCTCCTTCAGACATCCTTTTGTTTCTGTATATTCTCAATCTCTCTCTCCCTCCACTGTCTTTTTAGGACGATCACAATGTTTTGTTCCATGCCCTCTGGTTGTAAATTAATCTGTCATAGCAATACACGGCCTAAAACAAGCAAATTTTTTACATTGCCAATATTCTTGACCGTTGTAACATTGAGAAAACTCTTTCTTTTGTGCGTTTCGACAGGCTCTAGGCATTAATTCGATGAAAACAAAGTTAGTTCTCGTACTGCCCACGCTTAATTTGGTTGATCTAATGCTATCTGTGGCCAAGAGATCTTTACCAATGTCTTGGAGATGGAGGCCAGTAATGCTAAGATATCCCTATAGTTTACTCAATGGATGGTGCAGTGCGTTTTAGGCTGAGGTAATTGCGAAGCGGCGAAATGTGTGAAACTGGAGGAAGTGTCTGTAACACCTAATGCAGGTTGCTTC
Organism: Sarcophaga carnaria; assembly: GCA_958299815.1. Lineage (NCBI taxonomy): Eukaryota > Metazoa > Arthropoda > Insecta > Diptera > Sarcophagidae > Sarcophaga > Sarcophaga carnaria. The sequence continues at coordinate 4,589,026 of OY283149.1, forward strand.
TTTGGGTTGATCGACCAATGTATCAGACGGAGAGTGGATCTGTTATGATAAAATATGGGACATTACTGTTGTTATAAGAAATAGAAAAATATCTCCGGTTGATACAGCTTCTACTGTGTTGGCAATCCTTGGTCAAATTAAATTCGGACTATTTCTGAATATAGATCCGATTTACGCGGAAATGAGAGGAAACATAGAATTGAATTCAAGATACTCTAACCAGGCTGTACGTTTCGAGAAGGGATTGGATGTTGCGGCTGGAAGGCAGACACTTTGGACTTTGTGCTCTGAATATGAGAAATAGTTTTCCGCTTTCTGTGGTAGTAGATGGGACTTAGCGACCACTTCTTGTACTGCTGGCATGGTATTCAGAGATCTGTACTTAGGACACTTGGCCAGAATTTCTTTAATAGTCTTAAGAAGCTAGCGCCTATCAGGATTTCTGTTTTGGAGAGTTTAATTTCATACATTGTCTAGTTGTTAACATCACCTCCTCTTTCATGCTTTGCCATTTATTTTTCCACCTTTACTTATCAGTTTTGACAGTCTGTTTTTCCTTTTTTTGGTGTTTTTCTTTTTTGTTTGTCTGCAATAATAATGCACGGTCTCTAGTTACCTTAATCTAACCTAATATCCTATCTGTTATAAACTGTTTTAAATTTTCCATTAATTTCAACTGCTTAACTCATATTTTTTATTTTTGTTTTTCCAACATCATTGCAGTAATAAAGAAAATCATCTTCCATTTGTATGACTAGCAATTCAACTAAAACAACATAATCTCGCAAACGCTCATCAGTCGATAGATAAAACAAAACAAAACACCAACTCCATATAATTGTTTGTCTTCCAACGTTATCATCAATATTATTAACACCACCACATACATACTACATACATGCAACATATCCTGCTTTAAAAAAAACACATCAAATTGGACTGGGGCCATCATAATTACTTGCAAACGCCCACAGTATTTTCGATGTGTTATCTTATAAAGTAAACTGCCTGGTGGACAGTGGTTAATAACTATTTAACAAACATTTTAAGCATTTTGTGTGTGTATCATGCCCGCAACATAATATATAAAGGAAGTGTTGCCATTTATTAATAATACAAGGATTTTATAACACATGTCATGTGATTAACATCATTACTTAACCATGCTAATGTTGGCACAACTCATGCTTTTTTCATCCGTATTACTACTCCTTCTCATCAATCAAGAGATTTAAATACAGGATTTAAAACCAGGAAGTTATACATAAAAATCCATGAATATTTTGTGATTAAGACAAGACAAATATTGATTTGGAAAGCTTAAGGAATTGTTTGTTTATTTGATAGCAAAAACAAAAGACGAAATAAAACCAAAGCAAAGGTGACATACATAACATTACATATGAAATTAATATACTCAAGAGTGTAGTATAAAGCCATTCATTCATTATACAATACATATACTATATATACGCGTAGTTACCGTTTAAATCTTAGCTACACTGCCTAACTGCTATATTTATTAAATAAGAAAAGAAAAAAAAGAAAACTCGTAGCTTTTAAAACAGAAATTCATATTTTGACTGCTGCTGCTTTTATAAATAACGCTGCTGTTGCTTAATCACCTTTTAAACACGCACATAAACACATACGCACGTATTTTGCTCGTAAAGTGGTGTAAAAGTTGAACACCGTTTTTGGTTTTTTGACTCTGAAACACCATTTTCATACCAAAAAGAGAAAAACGAAAAGAAACGTAAATACTGCTCCAACGTGTATCGTTTTGTAGTGTCGTTGTAGTGTAAAAAGTATTGTTGTGTGACATTTATTGTATATAAACAGTCCAGTCCAGGCCAGACCAGGCCAGCCAGCTTCCTTTGTTCTTTTGCTTTGAAAACAAACAAACAAACAAACAAAAAACGAAACCCTAGTTAATCTGTTATAATTTATATTTTTTCATATTTTCCACGTCCATCCTAACTACTTACTATCTCTCTACATATATAAACAAAAACAAACGCAACGCAACAAACGTAAACGAAAAAAAAATTATAAAAAAAAATCTTTCAAAATTCTACCCAACATATTACCGCTACCACCGAAAATGGCAGATTTAATACGGCTGGGCAACGTGGATGTTGTCATACAAAAAGATAAACTTGGCTCACCCATTGGCGGTTCGGATGATGGTAATTTAGCTGCGTTTGGTGGCGGTATTAATAATTTTGTTGGCAGTGGTGGTGGTGGCGTCGGTATGACAGCTGCTGGTGGCGGTGCTGTAAGTGGTGTTGCTTTCGATATGGGTGATTTACAACAGGAATTGGATCAAGATGAATTTGATGGCATCAATATGTTAAATGGTAAGTCAATCTATATATTTTTATTTATTTTAAATATTCTTATTGCTAAAGAAAATATTGCAAAAAGTTCTTAGACACTATTTCATTCGATTTTCAATAATAAATATATTAATAATCTTGCCTTAATGGCTTTAACTGCCCCATATTAAATATAAGTTGATATGTATACACTGATGGCCAAAAACAAAAGCAACAGGCACACAGATTATTATTGTTAGTGTCGTGTTGAGGTGCCAGCGAGCTGTGATTATCTATACGCTCTATTGTGCTACCATAAATCTATATAAGGTATCTTTATAATTGCTCCCTGCTGCGTTAAAAAACATTGGCATGTTATTCTGTGTCATGGAGGATAATTCCCTTTCTCATCTTGATACTTACCCACCTGTTTTCTTATCAGACGCATTAACGTCGCACAGTTACCGATTATCCAAGATCTCATTACCGAATCTACAGTTCTATCCTGAACAGTCTCTAAGTCTGTAGTGCCCTGTCAAGAGATCGGCTACCATCCTTAGGATAGTTCGATACATGACTTAAATTTTTTCTTATTGTAATTATCCAACAAGAGTTTAAATTTTCTCACACACACCTGGCCTGAGAAGAGTCTCTAGCACTTTTTTGCCGATGACGCAATTTTTTTTTGCCGATCACTTACATTTTTTGTCCATGACTTGCATTTTTTGTCCATGAATTGCATTTTTTGTCCACAACTTACATTTTTTTGTCCATGACTTGCTTTTTTCTGTCGCCGACAAAGGTATATACAAGGGCAAGGGCAATTTACCCCACAATTTCATTTTTATCTGATTTTGACCGATTTATGTAGAGCACTTTTTTTCCTCATATCATGGTTAGCTTCGACGGTCGTAAATAGTAGCCATTTCCACAAACTTATAGTATTTTCTGGTTTGTACAATGTTCAGTTACATTATCAAGAGTTTCCTGTTTCAAGAGATTTTTATATTCTTATGGCATGCTTGACCCTCGAAGTGCTGCCTATATGAGCCACCGATGGCAGTTAAACGTTCAATATTATTTCCAGATATTTTGTGCTCGAGGACTTTCTTCCTAACTTCCCATCTTGTTGCAGTGGCGTCCACAAAGGACCCAAGAAAGCTAATTAATGTGAATGCCGGAATCTAGCAGCCATTGACTATTACATTCAGTTCTGTTTTTGCAAAGAGATTTAACGATCTCTCCTTCGATAGGAATCCGTATCTACACTTAAGTATCCATTTAGCATTCTGCATTGATCATCAAAGTTATGACTTGTTGCAAATACTTAAAAATGATCATGAGGTACAAATGATTTGGACATCTTCACACGGTGCATCGACTTCAGAAATGTTGAAATTAAACAATATCGATTAGAGAACTCCATCATTAATTCAATGTCCTTTCATTTTCTTGTTTCTAACTTTATGAACTCCACAAAGGACTGCTTAACGCTAGTGTTATTGAAAATTTATCTCTTCCTATTGTCATGAAGATTAGCAACCATAATGTCTTTGAAGAGGATGGAGTGACTGACCATATCAAAGACGCTCCGTTGAAAGCAGGCGTTGCTCTGTACTTAGGGAACCTATACTGATGTTCAACCAGTTCGATTTTTTGTGTTAGTTCTGAAAAAACATGCTTCAAGCTACTTGGCGACTAATGACTGAAGAGAAATCTGTCCGTATGATTTGTTCTGGTATGCGTATGTATGTAGTTGGGTCGCAATTTTCTGCTGCTACTTTGATTTCAACATTTCGGTGTGAACGGCACTTTATTCAGTGTGTGTGTGTAATCATAGTGTATTTGGTAGTCTGTAGTGGAGGATGTTTGTTAGTCATGGGCGAGAACGATACTCCTCTCCAGTTCTTTCATACAGTTAAGTCGTCTTTCTTTCAGTACATGATTGGTCACTCCCTGAGTTCCGGTTCTTTTTGTTCTCTTGAAACGATTTATTAACGGCGTACTTAGCTGAACGCACGTGTTGTATGTTGGTGGTGAGAACTTCAGAAGATATGTCATTTTATTTAATGTTTATAATTGAAGTTTTGTTTGTGTACCTTTTCTGAATGGATCTTCAGATTTATTCCAAATCTAATCAACTCCCTTTCAAATTCTGTCCTAAACTTTTAGGGGGACACGAGCATTAAGCCCTTCTTTCTTAAATGAATTCAATTTTAAATGTAAAGGTTGAAGAACTGTGTGACTCTCTTTCTGTGTCTCTCTCTCTCTCTGTTTCCCGAGTAATTCTTGAATTCTATTTAAAAGAAGTAAAAATTAAATAAAAACGACAACCACAACAAGTAAATTGTATTATAAATAAGGCCATCATCATACAAAACGATATGCAAAATAATGTGCCGCACAATTTATACTCTCCTCTTCGTAAGAGGTAAGGTAAACTGAAGTGAATTGAACTGTCTGTTGTGTAGGGTATGACTCAGAATCAGACTCAGTCACAGTCACAGATTTTGTGTAACGCATACACACATACATACACCATATATGTAGTAGTTGTTAAAAGAACCATTCATACGTTTAACCCGCTGCCGTCACTACTCATGGCACAGGCACAGACCAAATGAAACAATCAAATGGAACGAAAATATATGTACACACACACACACGTACGTACATATTAAATCAAAAGAACAAAAAGAACTAAAATATGGTTAAAGAAAACAAAATTTTGTATTAGTACGTACGATTTAGCGCACTTAACATAAAAATAAACAAAAAAAAAACAAAAATTGTATAATAAAACTGAAGACAGACTAGCGACAGACAGACACTCAGAAACAGAGACACAGGCGTACATAGTGTATGCGTATGTAGCAGCGACAGACACCATAATTTTTAAATGACGATGAGTGGAACGTTGAAAATGAAGTGTAGAAAGAAAACGTCACACACTCTATAGCCTAAACAAATACAACAACAACAACAACAACAAAATGATATAAAGTTTCGGTAACCAAACGCAGAGTGTGCCTGCCTGCCTGCCTCTTGTCCAGACTGTCATGTCCTGTTATATGCCGCCAGAGTCATCGTTATCATCATCGTATGTTTATTAGGAATGTTTATATGGAACAACAAAGCCTATATTATTGTTAAGCAGTTATTGTAATAGAAGAGGAGTTTTTTCGCCCCGTAGGACGGGGGAGGAAATAACCAAAAACTTACTGCTCCTTTTCTGTGAATGAAAATTGTGAACGAAAGTTAGTTCGTTTGTTGATCTACTGACATGTTCTTGAGGTAGTTAAGGGTAGTTCCCTTTGAATGAAATTGCTTTCAATATTGCCTGACAACCGGTTGACGAAGGCATTATGCGCCTTTTACTGCGGTGTTAGAGTTCATACACTGCATACTTGAAGTCGCCGTAGTCTAGTAGGTAGTGTGTTGGCTTATTAGACGCAAAAGCCTGGGTTCGAGCCCCAGCCAGGCATCCAAGACAAAATACAAAAAGTATTTTTTCGGCGACTTCCCCTCAGTAGATTTCTGGCAAAAACTCTGAGAGTAAATAAAAATTGCCATGAAAAGTTTCTCAATAAATAAAAATCTGTCGTTCGGAGTCGACTTTAAACTGTAGGTCCCACCACTCATGTATAAAATTAACACACACAACATAAGTGGTGTGAGAAACTAGGACGTTGTGCAATGGGTCAATTCGACCTCCGGGTAATGTACTTGTCTTAATTGACAAGTACACGTCCTCTAACCTAACCTAACCTAACCTACACTGCATACTTACTTCAGTCAGGATTACGACATAATTTCTCACACTACCCCAGACCTACAGTTTAACTCTGAACGATAGATTTCTTAGGAACTTTTCGTGACAATTTTTATATACTCTCGAGAGTTTTTGCCAGGAAACTGTTGAGAGGAAGTGGCAGAAATAAATTTTTTTTATTTCGTTTTGTTCGAGATGTCTGGACTGGGGTTTGAACCACGGCCTCACGTCTAATAAGCCAACACACTGGCTACATGACTGAGGCGACTTCCCCCATAATAACCTCCACATAATAAATCCCCAGTCCTTATCCTTTAGTCTTGTGCCAGACAGCTCGTAATTTATCGCTTTGAACAAGAAATAAAGGCCATATTGTTTGGCTATTATCATATTCATAAGACAATGTTAAACTTACCATCATTCCTATTGATATCTTTGTTAAATGCATCTTTGTATAGTCCGTGTCGAGACTCAGGGAATCCAGTGAACTGTGGCAGTTTCACATTGCTCACAGCAACATTCAACGATAAGTAGGCTTGCCTTGAGAATTTATTTCGGAAATAGTGCATGGGAAGATTGTTAAGTTAATTGTGTTGTTGAAAATATAATTTTCTTTTTATTTAAACAATAGAAATTAATGCCTATACCTAATAAATATAAAGCAACACTTGTTGTGTATTACTTGCGTTAATAACAATGAAGATAATAAAGACGACTTGGTCGTCGTCATCTTCATTTTTAAAATTGACAGACTTTATGGCTGCTTGAAAACATTACTACCAGGCTTTTTCTTTGTTCTACAGATAGTGTAACGCACAACGCTAAACAAAAAGCTGTCGGAATCTAGAACTCATTGCACTATTTTTTTTGTCATATTTTTATAGCGACTTGATTAAAATTCATTGCTTTTCCTATATGCAATACACAACACAATATTGAGTATAAATATGTATGCGGCTAAGAGGTCATACACACTTTGCTTTGCTTTTTTGTTTTTCTTTTTATAAATTCAAATGGAATCATTGCATATCATGTGTGTGTTCTTTACCGACAGCTGGCCGCTGTTGTCGCCGTTATAGGCTGGTGGCTTAGCATTTCAACACAGAGTCCTTATCATTGTTTTTTACAAAAATTTTCTTTTTTATTTTTCCTTTTTTGTTTATTGGTTTTATTATTGTTTTTCATTGTTTTTTTTTTTTATTAAAAAAGATCACGCATTCATTATTTTTTAATAGTTGGAAAATGTAATAAAAAGAATATTAAAATTATAAGCATATAAAAAAAGAAAATTTAATATTTTAGTGGTAATTATGAATCAGTTTTTTTCATTTGTTTTTTTGTATTAAAAATGGACAAAAATTAATAAAATCAAATAATCAAATCTTTGAAATTTTTCTTAGTCATCTTCTTGAAGTCATTATAAATATTTTATTAGACTGGCTTAAATGATTTTTGTTGTAAATCATTTTCAAATCATTTCTATTTTCAAACACCTGATTTAATATACGAATTCTTTCCTACGCCATTCTATCCATCCATCCATCCATTTAGCGGATTTGTTTTATTGTGTAATTATTTTTATAAACATTTTTCAAATTCATTTAATCACGCTTCTCTAAAACGTATGACTAATCTAGAAATTATTCATTATTATCGATAAATAATATAAAATAAAACCCCTTGGTTAATAATAATACAGACTTTAAAACCATAAATTATTAAAAATTTATTAGATTTGTTATTCCATTCTGAATTATTTAATCATCACACCATACCTTGGTTGACTTCTGATATTTCAAGCACTGGTATTACCACAGTAGCGTAGCAATCATTCGAGATGGTAATGCCTTGTGAAAGCCATTCACTTCAAAAAGGGGTTGCTTAAGAAGACAACAGTCTTCTTGCAAAAACACTGGAGTAAATTCAAATGTCATGTAAACGTTTCTCAGAAATCTGCCGTTCTGCAACGATTTTAAACTTTAGGTCCCGCTGCCGCTCATGTATAAAACTAACGCAAACACCACATGGGTGGTGTGGGAAGGCAGGTTGTAATCCTGACTAAAGGGTTTTAATATCCAATTAAGTCAGAATATTACCGCAAACCCAGTAGGAAGAAAGTGTGCCTGTATTCAACAAACTGGTACATAACCTCAAAACATAGTGTCACGGGTTCTAATAGGATCTTTATAGATCCCCTACCCTATAGCTCTATTACCCCTACCCTATAGCTCTATTTATTCATTTGCAATTTCTATGTTGCGATGCTTACGCCATAATACCACGGGTTCTAATAGGATCTTTATAGATCCCCTACCCTATAGCTCTATTACTTCCATTAAAATTTACTGTTCTATTCATTTGCAATTTCTAAGCTGCGATACTTACGCCATAATGCCGAACAAGTCATTTCCAGAGCTTTGTGAGCTCCTTCATGCAAACAAAAAGCTAACTCGAGCTGACTTGTTGGACTCTTTAAAGAAGTTTGTATTCATATACACATGTAGATAGCTATCCTATCGCTCAGAACAATTCGTTCCCAGACCACCACCGCTGCAATAGTGATTGTAAAGACCTCTGGCTGGAATACACTACACTCATCAAAAAGCCTATAGGACAGCTTAACACCATCCATATATCGGACTTCTACAGCTGTGCCAGCATTCTTCATATTCAATCGAGCCGTCTGTAGAGATCGCATGACCGACCAAGCCTCACCATTGCGCCCCCGTCATGTCATTCGAATTCAATACCTAATCTCTTCCTAATTTTAGGAATTTTGTCGGACAATAACCTCAGAACTGAGTCTGCGTTTCTTTCTGCTTCACCACAACATTCTGAGACTTATAAATATAGAAGTCTGTATACATACGTACATATAATATATAATTTTAATTAGACTCAAAATTGTATCATTAACGGCATTGACTAGCCACATGCTTATGGGTTTTTGCGGTTGCACACTTGGTGGCTCACTTTGTTGATTCAATTTTATTTTTACTTTTTTCTAGAGAGAGAGATAGAAAATGTTTTTATTTCTAAACAAAATACTGTATAATAATATTTTTTAATTTTATAAATTAAATGAATTGGAAATAGAGGAGAGATTGCATTGTAAAGTTGCAATAAAGTACACATAAAAAGAAAATGTACAGATTAGTTGTTTTTAAACCTTTTGATTTTGTCTGCTAAGCTTGACTTTTTGATTTCTAGAAGGCTGGCTGTAATAATTGATGAAAAATCCTTAAAATTCTTAAGATCGGTTAAAATCCTTATCTGTTTTAAAATTTAAAAATAAATCATAAATGGTGTTGGTTTATTTATTTTTTCTTTGATTGTGACACTACGGTGTATGTATTGATTTTCAATTCAAATGCAATTAAAATTCATCGACACAAGCCCTCCAAAAACAATAACAATTCATGAAGCAAAACAACAACAATAACAATAAGAAATACCATAACAATGCAACCAATCACCACCACGTTAAAGTCAGGTGATGAATAAACAAAAAGAAAAAAGGAAGTTTAAAACCAAATTTAGCAACAAAAAAATAGAGAAACAAAATATGTATGCATTCACTGACTGAGTATAATAATCACAGAAACTAATTTAAAATCCATAAAAATATTTGTCTTTGTGCCTGTTTGTTTTTCTTTCTTTATTTCTACTTTCAATGTGTTACTTTTATTAACAATCGTTGGTTAATTCAGCATTACCAACCCACAAAACAAACCACAGATAGGTACACAGTGAAGTTAAAAAAACTACCGTTGTTTTGTGTTTGATAAACAATACAGTCAAAGAGAAAAGAGTAGTGCGAGAGGCATTAAAATGTAAACAAAACACCGACGACAAGACACTTAAAGGCAAACAATTGCATTTAAATTGTAAACAGATTTGAAGAGAGGCGTCAAAATCGAAACGTAAACGAAGAGATGTTTACGCTGTGTGTACGTGTTTATTTAAAAAGAGAGATAATGTGTTGAGTAAGTAAGTAGGCCTGTTACAGAGAGTGCAAGTGCGAAATAAATTAGTTGTTGTTACTGGAAAAATCTTTTTAAGGTATTTTAAATATTTTTTCTGATTTTGTTTTATTTTGCAAAAAGAAAAACTATTTAAATTCCATTTTTGTTTAGGTATTTGTGTTTTGTACACACCCCTGTTTTTATTTTGATTTTGCTGTCTTCTCTTTGTTTTACTCACTTTTGGTCTCTCTCTCTATTTGTTTACTATTGTGTGTGTGGTTATGTTTGGAGTAACTAGCACGTGCTGTATTTGGTAAAAAATTTTTTTGTTGTTGTTTCTTTTTTTAATATTTAATGTTGGTACCTTTCAATATTTTACTTACATTCACCATCAAAAGAGTGTTATTGACACACAGTGACAGATAAAACTAATAATGATTGCTTATACCATTAATGTTCGGTGTTTTATTTGAGTGAGAGTTCACACACAGTCATATATAGTTAGGCGTTTTTCCGTTTCGAACGATTTATATTCATTCATAAATCCAATAATCCAAAAATCCAGTTTAATTTCTAAGAATTTCGTGTGTTAGTTTTGGCCTCTACTGTATGTACCAGAGGCATATTTTGGTTGTATTTTTGCTTCTGTGGAGTGGTGTTTTTGTGACGTTTTGTCGTCAGCAGAAAACAACGACAAGAAATGGAAATAAAAATGGTCAAGAGAGGAAATCGGGCGTCAGCTAACCAGCCTAACAGTTGATGTTTTTTTTCTTTTAGTTTTTGCCACATATTGTGAAATCATGGTTAAGGTTAAAATTATTTTTAATTCAATATTTAATGAAACATACCTTGTATGACTGAGCAATGATGCCAGATTGAAGAACAGATAGGAATTTTTTGTTTATCATTCTTTAAATAGGTCTTTACATAAAATTAAACAATTTTCATTATTTAAAGAGAGCTTATGCTAAAAAAAATGGTAGTCTTTCTAGTTTATTGTGGTCATTATTATTATTTTTCTTCATTTGAGTGTGCATGTGTTTCTTTTTTATATAAAATTCAATTTAAAACCATAAAAATATTTCAATTATTGTGTTTTCCTAGAATAAAATTAAGAAGAAAAAAAATTCAATTTAAAATAAATTATTTTCGAGAATTGCTCGCCTTGCCATACAACTTGTGACCTGATGGCCAATAATAATAATTTCATATGACGCTATATTTGGGGTTTCTTTGCTTTTTTAAGAGAGAAAATTACAGTTTGTTTAGATTATTTCAATAATAATAATAACAACAACAACAACAATATAAACAATCATAAATGTAAACATAAACCACCGTATGATTAACATCAAAGAAGAGTAGTGTTACAAGTTTGAAAGAGATAAAGAGAGCTGAAACAGAGGAAGGGTCACATTTACAATTTACAGTTTAACAACAACAATACAATCATAAATATAGACATAAAACGTATGATGTTGAAGAAGGCAAAGAGAAGTAGAAAAAGAGGGTTAAATGTTGTTGTTGTGTTGTCGTTTAAGATTTAACATCCACAAAAGATTAAAATTAAATGTGATTTTTAAATACCCCTTTTTTAATACATTATTTAATGGAAATTAATTGTGTGTGTTTTGTTTTTCAAGAAACATGAACATAATTTTAAATTCATTTTATTTATAATTATTTTAAATTTTTTTCGTTTTTTTTTTCATCTTGAAAACATGTTAATAATTTTAATTTGCCTTTGTTCGTTCATTAGTTCTTTACATTCATTCATTAATTAAGTAAAAAGTTTTTTGTAATTCTCGGTATGATTTCATTATTAAATGTCATTAACAACGTCAATTAACTGTTACTTTTTTTGTTGTTTTCTGCACCTGATTAGTAATACATTCAAGTAATTAAGCACACTCACGGTTACATACACACATACACTTACTCAATTACTTCATATGCTCATGCATATTGCTCTTACAGCAAATGCAATTACTTTCTTGTTCTCTTACATTATGTACATATGTACGTACATATGTATGTATTTGTAAAGAGTCAGAGCTACTGATATTCATTATTGACAACATCAGAAAAAACAACAACATAAACAACAACAGCACGCTAAATTTCATACTTTATTATGCATTCTGTAGACATGATGGCTGCTGTGCAATTTGATTGCAAAGTATTTCATGCACGCATACATACACTCACATACATATGTCAAGTGTTGTATGGCGTTTAATAGTGTTGCAAAGAAGAAAAAAAAAACAATTTACTTTAGCAATACTGTAAACATTGTTGTTGTTGTTGTTATTGCTGCTAATTGTCTTACAATACAATATCTCATGATAAATAGTGACGCCAAACTTCCTTAACCCCAAGAAATAAAACTAACACAGCAACAAAGTAAACGTAAACAGTTATAGTTGCTTAAAATAACAGAGCATAACAACCAGCAACATGTTTGTGAAAAATATCCCTACAAAATGTGTACGATAAGAGAGTAATGTTTACTCAAAAAAAAAATGTAAACAATGGTGGTGATGGTGGTAACACAGGATTATAATATAAGCGACAGGCGACAAGGATATTGGAAATCAAAAAATTTTAAGAATTTTTAAGGAAAATTTCACAAATTTAAATGAAAATACAAACTTTTTACGTTTTTCTACTCGCAATCATCCAATACCACCTGGTATTTGTTTATTATAGTGTGCTATAGTTACGTTTATTTTTCCACCGCCTTACGTTATCGAGTGATAGGCCTTGTTTATCATCATGACTTTGGTTTTGTAGTCCATTTAGGTCTTTTAAAAAGTAAATCTTTTGCTGGAGTAAATAATTATCCTTATAATCCAATCTATCCATCTGCAGTCGTAAAATAACTACAGATATTGCTCCAAAACGTTAATGTTTTTATAGAAATGAACTGGCTAACGAGTTAGCCCGTGTATGATATGACCTAGTGTCGTTATTATCTGACCTCGGTTGGATGGGTTTACCACCAATAGCATCGACGAAATGAGATACTCTCGACTATTACTTAGAAAAGGCAAGTGCTATGTGAAAGGCTTTTGCATTCTGTGGAATATAGAGAATCGTGAATCGCTTCAAAGAGCCTAAATATCGAGAGTTTTTAATCCTCAAAGAAACCCTCTTCTAGGCACTATCCAAAAAAGAGCCGGACAGTCACTGAGAAGACGTCTCCAAGTCCTTTTCGTTTCCAAATAAAGCTATACAGCTGAGATTAGTACCAAATCATCGTCGGTGACTGGGCATCAAAAAGACCCATCGCCTGCCATGTTAGATCTGATTTCTACGCCAAGCTGAAATATTACCTAATGAAAATTCATCGAAAAGCAATGTCATCATCTTTTAAAAAGCTTGACAGGGAACGTGTTAAGGAACTAAACCCCGAGTCTTATGCTGTGTTTATTACGTACAATATGTCTATTTTCGATAACAATAAAAACAACAAAAGAAAGTTTTTAGAAGAAACAAAACTAATTGCATTCATTTTAATCATTACAATAACAACAAGAATTCAAAGAGATAACACACTACACAACAATAAGAAATGTAAACAATAAACAGCAAAAATATGAAGGAAAAATATCCCAAAACACTGTTGCAAACATATGCTGGTAAATTTTACAAAAACAAAAGAAAACTAAAAAGAAAACAAAAAAAAACTACTGCTAGGCCAAAGATAATAGCAAAAATAATCATTTTTACATTCCATAATATCCTCAACACATCACACACATACATACGATTGCAATTAATCGCTTTAAAGTGCAAACAACTCAAAAAACAATTGGTCCGAGACTTAATGACAGACACAAACGGCGATTGCCGATTGATGGACGATGTCCAACGACGACGACATGTCATTTTTTGTAATGCTGCTGCTGCCACTGAGATGCATTGCAATGAACGCGGCTTTTCAGTTGCAAAATATGGGAAGGAATTCATTGAATTTTTTTGCTTGATTTCTTTTTCTTAAATTTAAAAAGAAAATTTATTAAGAAACAATACTTTACAAATTAAAATAAAATTCTTAGAAGTAAAAAAAATATTAAATTCCCGTTCATAAATTGAAATTATAAACACGGTTGCTGGTTGGTTGGTTGGAAATTCATACAACTTAATCTAAGCATGATATAAAAAGTCGTGATCGAGCTGGAATGATGGAAATAACACCCGATATAATGTAGAAATGTGGTGAACTCAATGCATTGTCGCCTACAGGCTGTAATTGATGTCCACGAAACTCTATAAAAACAAGGGCGTGACTTTGTCCCACAACCTGGCTGTTTGTGTTTAAAGCACAATGATCCGTTAAAAAATGACTATAATCCTGGTAGATTATGAACACAGATTTAGTACTTCACCTTTCTAAAAGTTTCTCCAGGTCCGAGCTTTTTATAGCCCTTGCTAGCGCAGCTGCAATATCATTGCCCTCTCAATACCCTAGAATCGAACACAGCACCACTTTATAACTTTCTAAGAGCATAGTTGGAGTCTTCCTGTACACGCAAACAAATTACGAGTTGACGTAATGTCCAGCCAACGCCTTTAAGGTAAGCTTACAATCCTATCACAAATAGTTACCCTATCGCCCGAGACAATACATTCCTAGAACAGGTCCACTGTCTTGATGATCGCAAACACCTTAGTTTAGGTTAGGTTAGCGTGCTAGCTTTAATTTACCAAAAAGCTTACTTGAGCACGCATAGCGGCCCGTTGTGATGCCACGCAAACACCTTAGCCTGGAAAACAATGTTTGTACTTATTAAGGTGCCTATTGAAAATCTTTGTGCCATACCCAAAGGGTGTACGCACCAGTGCTCATTATCCATTATCTTATTTTTCTATTTTTCTCTATTCTTTTTTAATTTTTAAATACAATATTTTAAATAATCCAATTGAATTATGTAAAATTTTCAATAAGTATTTTTTAACGTTCTGGCAACACTTTTATTTACTTTTGCTGCTGCTTTATGTTTTTCAACACCCATACAAAGTATTTTATTTTATGCTAAACTGCCAACAAAAAGAAAGACTCTCTCTGTTTATGATTATTCCATATAAACATGCTCTCTTTCAATGCTTTGTTTTATTATTGTATTGTGTAGTTATGATGACCTCTATCTCTCTTTTTGTTGTACATAAGTGTGTGTGTGTATGGTAGAGAGAGAGAGCATAACGTTATAAGAGCGTTTGGTTGGATATTTATTTATTTATTGCATTAAAAAATAATTTCTATTTTATTAATAATTAAGTTGTGATCGCGCGCAGACGGTGTGTTTAAAAAGGAAAAACTATTCAAAATATTTTTGTATTGAAATTTAAAAATAAAAACACCGGAGGTTTTAAAAAAAAAAAATAAACGCGTGATATATTACAAGAAAATAAACAAAAAATAAAATAAAATTTAGTGTTACGCACTAATGACAGCGTCGAGTACGCTTTAATTTCCTTTAACGCAAAATGAAAAAAATTTTGTTTTTGTGATGAAAACTAAAATAGAATTTATAATTAAATTAAAAAGTCATTAATTCAAATTTATGTCTCCAACACGTACATTAAAAAAGTTAAACTAATAAAGATTTCAGAAAAAAATTATTTTTAATTTTAATAATTTAATGGAGTGTAGTGTTTTAAAACAGATTTTTCCTTTAAGTGTTTTATTTAACAAAAACAACAATGAAAAAATAAAACAAACGAAAATGTCTTTAAACAGTTATAAATCGTTAACGAATACCTCCTCGGAATGTTCAACAACATCGTCAACATCAACAGCATCATCATTTGCATCCTGCTATTCTAGGCAACCTTTATTAGCAGCAACATGTCGCCAAAGTACAAGTAAACAACATCATCATAATAATCACCATAATAACAATCATCAGCAACAATATGATCATCATAATTACACAGTGCAAGACAAAGGTGATAATGATGGTGGTGGTGGTGGTGTTAGTAATTGTAGTGGTGATGCTGGTGGTTTAGGCGACATGATTGTTGATTTCGATAATGTTGATGCAATAATCGATTATGTTATTAAAATGCAATATATTTGTAGTGAGTACTTGCTCTTTCTCTCTCTCTCTTAATTCATACACCTACTTAAACTTTGTTTTTCCCATAATTCAAATGCAGAGGCCACGCACACTCTCATATACATACATCAAAGCAAAGCCAAGCAATTAAAGAAAAAATCAAAAATATTTGGAGTACATGTAAAACCCTATAAGAAAAAACAAACAACAAATACATTGTGTTCATTGAAGCATTTACATGTGTGGCCATTGAGTTTTATATGTTATTAATAGTGTTGTTTTTTTATATTATGGTTACAATTACATTTGTTTTCATGCTCTCTCTCTCTCTTTCTTTCTCTATCAAATATATTGTGTTTGCGTGTGTGTTTGCGTGTATTTCCTGTGTTTTGTTATAATTTGTTATTTTTGTTGTTTCATGTTGTGTTGTTGAACAGTTAATTGTGTATTTCTACAACAACAACAACAACACTATCTATGTGTAACAAAACAACAATGAGCCTTAATCGTGTAGTGACATGTTCATTAAACCCGTATTAAATGCTATAAATTAACAGTAAATACACATGAAGCACATGAAAACAACAGCAAAACAATGGAAAATAATTTGTTTTTTTTTCTTCTTTTCGCTCGCTACTTGCAGTAGAAGGAAAAAAATGAAAGTTTCTTCTTTTATTCAATGATTTTAAAATTAAAAAAAAGAATAATTGTTTGAAAAAAGTATTAAAAATGGAAAATTTGTAATGGAAAATAAAAAGAAAATTATTTTTTTTTTAAAGAAATTGTTGAAAGACAAAGTGTGGAAAATATTTAAATATACAGTGAGCAATAAAATTCTACATATACTTTTTTATTTTGATTTTTTTTAAATATTTTTAAAGAAATTTAAACAAAACTTTGATTTATATTTATTTGTAAAACAAAAAAATTAACGCAATAGAGAATAGCAACAGGAATAACAAAAATTAAAAATATCGCGAGAAACAATTGAATTTTTTAACTTAAAAAGTTAAGAAAGAACAAATAGAACTCAATGGGATCAATGTGGACATCAATTATAAACCAAAGTCGCACAATGTCGCGAGTTGTTTCTTTCAAGCTCAATCAAGTGTAGTTTTTCAAGAACCATCACGCGTTTTGTCATACCTTGGCACCAATTTTTGTTAAACATTTGTGAATCAAACTTTCTCAATAAACCCAAAAAAAGGCAATTGGTGGTCTTACCCACTTCTTCTCTGTTGTAGTCTATAAAGCTTAGCCTGATCTTGCCAATCCATCCGTAGCTTCGTTGCCAGTACCGCCACAATGATCAGGCACTCGGTATAATTCAATCTGATACTTGACACAATGCTTCTTAGCAACCAGGCCAATTTGTGCTCTGAAGAACCATTAAGATCTTTGGACCAAGCGAATTACAAATTTCAGATTTTATTTGAACCACTTCGCCACGGCGCATTTGTACCACACTTCGTAACTTCTCATGACGGCGTCATTCGTCGCGAAACCACAAGTTTTTTCGCCGTGTATATGTGGTATCAGCCTTTGTGAATTAATTAGTAACTGCCGTATTTACATAATGTCAGCAGCAGTGATGCACCAAGTGACCCCGTAAATAAATATACATATTGGTGGAGATATCTTTATTATACTCAACGAATGCGAAACAAACAAAACATGGTTCGGTTCTTGATGTCACGTTAATATTGCGGACATATTTCAATCTGTTTTCTTATGTACTTTTCGTAACTCGTAGGAAGTTTTTTAATGACTTCCAGACATCATGATGTTTTCTAACTATCAAACTTATTACTTACTTACAAACAATCAGTGTTGTTTGTAATTTTCTAATTATTATTTAGACAGTAAACGATTTAACTCCTATTTATTTGGTGTTTTACCACGATATTTCGAACTGAAAACTGGATTTCCTCTCCAGTTTTCCATTTTCTAAGATTAAAATTAAAAAACTGCCAGTTTTCTGCACTTTAATAGGCGTATTGCTTGTCCGTAAAAGGAGCATAGGATGGGTCCGTATATTCTCTGTAACGGTTTCAATAATCTTTTTGTTTTCGATAAACCAGATGATTGGACTGAAGCATTCGAGACACTGGTGCCTGTTAATTTACTTTTCAAATGAAACTCTTTTTATAAAAAGTTTAGGAAAGTTTTTTTTCCACATTTTTTCGTTTATTTACGCCATAGAATAACTGTTTTAATCAATGTTTTGTTTAATATTTAAGATTTAATTATTCAAAATTATTTTTTTTGTTATAAATTTCACTTACTTTCATTCCTAAAATAGAATCAAAAGAACATAAAACACCTGTTGTCGTCTCTGTCAGTTAGTTTTGCTTTCTTTAATAAATTCTTTTTTTATAGGTATTTATTTTAAATTCTTTTATTTTCTATTTTCAAAATCAAACAAAAATTTATTGCGTAGCTGCCGTAAAAGTATTTTCTGTTTTTGCTTTGTTTTTACCATTCATTTGCAAATTCTTTAGAATTCTCTTTCGATTTTTGTTTTTCTCTAAAAAAAAAAAACTTGAATTGTTAAACACGAGACTTACGCTTTAATTTCTGTGCGTTTTGTTTTTATTTTATTTTTTTTAATAAATTGACTGACTCTGTGGCACATGTTGGTTTATATAGGGTGTTACCAAAAAAAAAAATCAACAAAAGAACCCCTTCTGACAGTGTTTGCAAACTCAGCCAGCCAAATGGCTATTTCGTTTCGTATAGCAGCTGCGCACAGACAAATATTGCAAAAAATGTGTTGTTTTGCAAATGTTTTAACCTTTAAAAGCATTTTTTTTTTGTTTCTCAGAATTTTCAAAGTTTGAAAGACAAATTCCTTAAGTTAGGTTCGGTAGGTGGCGCTTCACCACTTTACCGGTTTCATGCCTTTACTTAGAAACCTTCTGGTCCATTAAGACCCTTCAGTTCTGGAAGAAAGGAAAGAAAAGAAATAAGAAAAAATGAAAAGAGAGGGGACAAAATTAAAAAGAAAAAGAACGAAAATTGAAAACCACAACAATTAAAAGGCACCTGTAGTTGTGTATCTATCCTCTAAAGATATGCCTCTAGCCAGCTAATCCCTTTTATGAACCCTATTAGATCCTCAAGTCTGTAATTTTTTAAATCTACCAGTTCCTCAGCAAATCGACTATCTAGCCATTTTGGCCTATGCATCTGCAAACAACAATGGTGGTATAGAAAATGATTCACTGTTTCCTCTACTCCTTTCTTCTTCCCATGCCTAGGCTATGTTTCTACCCCGTAAGATTAAGCCTTTGCCTTAACACCCGCGCAACCCTACATTCCATTCTACATCTGCATGCACGGTTTAGTAGAGAATTAAATCTCCCCTAAATTGTCCGAAAAAAAGAAGTCCATTGGACACTAAAGAATATTTGTACAGAACAGAAATCGTTTCCAGCCTTGAAGCTTCTGTGACGAGAGGAACTAATCATGAGAGCGCATACTTAGAAACAGTGGGGGTTACTGCATCTCAAAAGGAAACATCTGGGTGCATATTAAGTACTAGGTAGAGAGTTATTCTTATTGACAACGGAAAACGTCCTTTAGGAATAGGACTGGGGGGAGGATATCCTGTATAAATTGATGGCAATACAATCTGCACGACAATAATAGTAACCACCTTTTTTCATTGAATCCCTGAAGATGGACAATACAAATCACTAGGATTCTAGTATAAAATTGCCTCCCCACCATAGGATAGAAAAGTGGCCAGGACGGAATAATTTACCAAAGTGACTGGGCATTAAGTTGTTATACATAGAACAACAACGAGTGGTTTGTTTGTTCTGGCAAATAATTAAGTTTTATATCCTTTATTCCCCTTCCCCCTTGCATTGAAGGAATTCCATTACAAATTTTACTGATGACAGCCTATCAGAAGACCACTACGTCGTGTTACGCTATGTTGCTTACTTAGCCCATTTGAGGGTTAAATATTGTCCACATATAGAGTGTAACATTATGAATGAATCATTTGTATGGTGGCCAAAAGGTATTACCAAATAAAGAAAACTAAAACCAAAAACAATAAAAAAAAAAAATTAAAAAAAAAACGAAACTCTTATGTTTGGTTAGTTTCACAACGAGCCTAAGTTAATGAAATTTTTTCCAAATAAAATATCAAAAAAATAAAAAAGGCCACCGCCGCCGACTACTGTTTCCTCTTCCAGTTATTAAGCACAAAAAAAACAATGAAGATTTTCCTTTAAAAACTTTTTTCTTTCTTGTTTTCAAGTGTCATTTAACTCTTCTTTCGTTTTGTGTTTTCAGTCTTTTTTGCAATATTTTCTTTGTAATTAAAAAAAACAACAACTACAACAACAACAAATTAAATAAATTAAAAAATTATTATTAATTATAGTTTTTAATATGACAATGATATTTACCATCACAATAATAATTGCTTCCCTTCTCTACTTTGTGCTGTCTTATGGATTCTTCTTTGTGATTAAACATCGTCATCGTTTCATTTGGCATTTTCCTGGGATTTGTAATTTGTGCCTGAAAATTTATGTTTGTTTACCTGGAAATGCAAAATATTTAGGCGAACGACCTGCCATTATAGCGCCACCAGAAAGTGAATGGTATCATGGACGCTTGGATCGCTATTCAGCTGAATCACGTTTACGTGGCAGCAGTAAATTGGGCAGTTATTTGGGTAAGTCAAGTCAAGTCAAGTCAAGTCTCTCTATAACTCCTGTTTTTTGATGAGTCATTTAAGAAAATTGTAAATCCGTTTAAAAATTTCTTTCTTTTCCTTTCTTCCTATCAGTGCGTGAAAGTGATCGCAAACCTGGCTCCTATGTTCTCAGCTATTTGGGCCGCACAGGCATTAATCATTTTCGGTAACGTATTGCTGTCTTGTCGCCGATTTATAATTTGAAACTTTAATAACGCTTTGCTTTTCTCTTTATATTCCAGCATTACTGCTGTTTGCGGTGACTTTTACATAGGCGGTCGCCAGTTTATCTCTTTAAGCGATTTGGTTGGCTATTATACCTCTTGCAGTGATCTCTTGAAACGTGAACGTTTGGTTATACCAGTGCCACCGCCCGAACCGGTCAATGACAAGAAACGTGTGGTGGCCATATTGCCCTACACCAAAATGCCCGATACCGATGAGTTAAGTTTTCAAAAGGGCGATATTTTCTTCGTACACAATGACATGGGCGATGGCTGGTTGTGGGTAACCGCTCATCGTACTGGTGAGCAGGGTATGATCTTTAGAGAATTGGTAGATGACTTGGATCCCGCCATTGATCCCAATACCGTATTTCCTTGGTTTCATCCCAATTGCACAAAGAATGAGGCGGTCGATATGTTAGTAAAGGGTATGTTCATAGCTTTACTTTACTTTACTCTCCTTTAATCTATTACAGCCTAATTGTTTACTTTTATTTATTTTTTGGATAGCTGGACCTGGTAGCTTTTTAGTACGTCCCAGCGATAATTCACCCGGGGACTATTCCCTCTTCTTCCATATCAACAATCAAATTCAACGTTTTCGCATTGAAAAGAAAGGAGTACGTTATCTCATGGGTGGTCGTACCTTTGAGTGTTTGGATGCGGTCATCAATCGTTATCGCAAAGAACAAATAGTCGAGGGTCATTGCCTAAGTCATCCGGTGGTAAATGGTTCCCAGCCCGAGTTCAATCAACAGTATGTGGTAGAGAAGGCTGCCGAAAAGATTTATGCCACCCTAAGAGAGTGTCGTGATCAAATTGGTTTAAAGAAAATTAAAGGCATTAAACATCACGGGCATTTAAATAAGAAATCGGATAAGACCGCCAAATGGAAGCAACTATACTTTGCCTTAATAAGTGAGGGCAGCGAAACTCATTTGTGTTTCTATGACAATCCTAAAAAGACTAAACCCAAGGGCCTCATCGATCTATCCTGTGCTTATCTCTATCAGTGTCATGATTCTCTATGGGAACGGCCGTTTTGTTTTCAAATCGTGGAGAGAGCTTTGCCTTGTTTAGCCACTGTAACCTATTTATGTGCACCTAGTCAAGAAAGTTATGTTGAGTGGATAAATGCATTGAAGGCCCAGTGTATTTCACAATTAAGTAAGGCCCAGAAGAAGGTGCCTCGTCTTCGAGAACTACGTTGCCTAAATTTACATATTTTAGAAGCTCATAGACTGCCATTTAAATTAGTGCCACATCCCTATTGTAGTATTTCCCTGAATCAAGTAAAAGTGGGCAAAACAAAAGTGAAAATAGCCCCCGATCCAGTATGGGAGGAGGAATTCGTTTTGGAGTAAGTTTACCTACCCCCCTCTGATATTTCCTTAAGGTGTTCCATTCTTAAATTTCATTTTTGTTTTATTTACCTTTACAGTGATGTCCCCCCAGATGTAGTTTCATTAACCATCACTTTGATATCACGCGGTAAGCGTGGCAAGGATAGTGAAGTTGCAGAATTAACTATTGACTTGGCCAGCTTGAAAAATGGCCAAGAAACAGAGGAATGGTATCAATTAACCGGCATGACGCCCATGGGTGAATGGGGCTCCTTACGCTTGAGAATGCGTTACTTAGATGATCTCATAATGCCTTGTGAAGAGTACAGTCCTCTACAGCAACTCTTACTCGAACCCGAACTATATGCCGTCAAAGCTTTGGCGGAATTGTGCCACAATGATCGTGTACCCCTGGCTACCGCCTTACTACGGGTGTTTAGACATGAGAAACGTGAAACCGAATTGATACGTGTCCTCTGTCAGGCAGAAATTGCACGAGAAAATGAAACCACCACTCTATTTAGGGGTGCCAGTTTGGCCACCACACTCATGGACTTGTATATGCGCACCGAGTGTACCGGTTTCCTGCAGGCAGCCGTATCCGAAACTATACAACGTATTATGGATAGCAAACAATCGGCCGAACTGAATCCCACCAAAATGGATGTTAACGATGATGCCTGCTCCAATGCCGAGTTCCTTTTACAAATTCTTGATCTTGTTACTCACTCTATATTTACTTCGCCCGATGCGTGTCCACGTTCGGTTCGATTTATCTGCAATTGCCTGCAAAAAGCCGTTGTAGCTAAATGGCCAACAGAACGTTTGGTGAGGACACGTGTCGTTTCCGGTTTTATATTTTTAAGGCTTTTATGTCCGGCTCTTTTAAATCCACGACAATTTGGTTTGGTTAGTGAAACACCGCCCACAGCAGCTACACGTTCGCTCGTTATGGTGGCTAAATGTTTGCAGAACTTGGCTAATCTCATTGAGTTTGGCGGAAAGGTGAGTAAATAATTAAAGAACCTATTCAGTATGTACGTAGTAGAAAACGTTTGGTTATCTATCTTTCTCATTGACATTGAGTTGGCTTGTGTTCATGCTCTTTCTGAAGACTAAATTTCAAAGATGCTTTGTACTTTGGAAGGCCAGTTGTCGAAAATTTGTTTAAAATCATGCAAATCATTGATTCCAACGAGTTGTACTGTTGAAACTGTCCTCGGCTACTGCTGACTGAATCTTTGGCAGCATCATATTGGGCGCAGTTCGATTTACAAATCGGCTACAGTTTGTTGGCATTCAGCTACGAATTTTTTTTTTAATTTTCCAGAGTCTTTACTCCCCTATAACCCCTAGGATCATTATGAAATCGATTTAAATTTTCTTTTGCTTTTGTATAGAAGAATATATTTATGCCATTGAACAGAGTCCACCGATTTTTACTTCTGTTACGTCATCAACAATGGAATATTTGTCCTTTGCTTTGAGCCAACGTCGACACTCCAAAAAATGCAGGGACGCTGTGAGAGCATTACTGTGTTTTATATTTATTCTGTACGCATTAGTGGAGCCTTAGCTTTTTAAGCGCTCTATCTAGCTTGTTAACTATCGCAACAGCTATCTTATCTGTTTCTCAGCAAAAAATGTTGACCACACAAGTGCTTGTGATGCAATGTCTAAAACACTCTTACACCCTACGTAGTAATTTCTTTTAGGCTTTACTAGGTTTCGGCTATAAAAGGTATGATATTTTGTCGTTTTATCAAGCTGCTTGCAAGAGAATGTCGTCTACTATTCTTTGTGCGTTCACACAAACTTTTTTCATGGGGCTGGGTATGCAAAACTACTTCCTCAGTGTTTGAAATACTCTTCTTGGAAATCCTTCCATGGATACCGTCTTGATTTCTAGAAACTTTTTAGTTCAATTGATTTCCCGGATTATTAATAAATTTAATTTTAATTTTAATTTTTTTTTTCTCTTTTTAGGAACAATATATGGAAGTTGTCAATCCTTTTATATTAAAGAACAAAGAACGCATGATTGTTTTCCTCGATCAATTATCTATGGTTACTGATCCAACAGCACCGCCTGGCAGGAATTCGGAACAAAATTCCAATCAAAATAATCAAGATACGGGTGAGTTGAAAACTTTTCATTACTTAACTTTTTTTTTTATTTTTTTTTTATTTTTTTTATAATAAAATTTCCATATTTTTTTCTCTCTCCCACTCTGCGCTCTCTCTCTCGGCCGGATAAATTTTTTTGTTTTTTTTTTTAAATTTTTTTTTTTTTAATAAAGGACGCGAATTAGCAACTCTGCACCATATTTGTGTCTCATACTTACCGGAATTGCAAGAATTATCGAATATAATCTCAATTAAAAAATTAGTTACTGTTACCGATATGCTTACAAAACATAAACTTAAATATCGTGAAATGATTAGTTAAGTTAAGTGCGATAAGAAAAGTAAGAAAAAAAAATTAAAAGAACTACAACAACTTTTTTATATTAAGAAAGACAATTTATACATAAAACAAGAAAAGAAAAAAAAACAAAAAGAAAATAATAATACAATCATACAACTTTATTATTAATATACAACGTCTCTAATGATAATTATTATTATTATGATTATGATGATAAAGACAAACAAAACATAATTATTTCTTTCTTTTTTTTATGTTTTAATTTGAATTTTTTTTTTTTTTTTTTGAAACAAACTAAGAAAACGCAAAAAAAAGCAAACGTGTTGTGTGTAGGTCACAAAGAAAATATACCCAATTAAACCAAATAATTAAACTTTATTTCTCTTTAATTAATTTACAATAATTATAATACCACTACAAACAACAATGTCTTTAAATGTTTATTTTTTTTATTTAAATAATATATTATAAAACAACCAAGTGTATACACATTTTATTATTATTAATTATTAATTAATTACTATTAATTTATATATTCAAACAAGAAAGAATTAAGCAGAAGATTTTCAAATCTTTTTGCCAAAATTTATTAAAAGCGTATACACATAGTACGTACTTACGTACACACCTCTACATTATATTCTATTAATCTACTATTTAAGTGAACCCCAGTTGTAACACCAATTTATCGCTTTTCCTTTTCCTTGAATTCTTTCTTTTTTACCCTTACCACACCACCACCATTCTATATATTTCCTTATTTCGTTTAAAAAAACCAGCAAACAAACAAATTAAGAACTATAATAATCATCATCATATAAAAGCAACAACAATAACAATAATAATAGTATTTGAAATTAAATTTTTTTATTAATTCTCTATCTATCTATATACATACATACCAGTATACTATAGACATAAAATAATAACAAAAACAACAACAACAATAATAATAATAATAAATAATTCATTTTTTGCTTGCTCTCTCTCACTCCTCTCATAAATTGCATTAAAAACTAAAATCCTCATATTAGATTATAGAAGAAGGGTTCAAAAAAAGTTTAAAGACTTTGGCAAAGTAATACAAATTTAAAATGTTTTTAAATTCTAAAGGCCCTACGAAGGTCCATAACTTTCATTTGTGCATAATTTTTTTTTCTGATGAAAAACTTCTCAATAAATTAGAATTCAGTTATAAATATGGATCTAAAGCTCAAAGAAAGAACGACCCTTTTCCTTTAGGATTCTAAATAAAGTCGTTATTGTTGTTTTAACAGTTCAGTTGTATTTGAAAGAACCCTGTAGGTTGGTACAGAGTCTCATTTTTATCGACAGTACACTTAAGCCATCACATTGACATGATGGACGCCCATCATTGATGGATACAAACCATTGGTATCGGATGAACACACTTAGGCCACAAGGGGCCCATTTTTATACCGCAGTTTTTCCATTATCTCCTAGTCCCGGAACCATTCGCAGCTTCTGATGAAGCGATTTAGACTGCAAATGTCGATGCTTAATAGTTCATCAAGATCATCCATGTAATAGGCACTAAGATGCCTTTTTCTCCTCAGACTTAATGTCGGGCATGTTGTGCCAGTAGGTGTAGAACAATCTCATTTTATTCCTAATCTCTGCAACTTCTACAGAAATCATTTGCAAGGTCCACTCTGCATGCGTACCTATAATGCGATGGCCTGGCATGATTCCGACAACCATACTAAGCGTATTTCTTTGGAGTTTAATAGCCTATAGCGCCCTCTCTGCACTTCTGGACAGATTTTCTACGCCGTTCTGTCTGTATCCCAACGCGCCCATTTGCAGTTGATGGTATTGCTGACCGCATTCTCAATTATAAGTTTATAGGTCCCCAGAGGTGTTCCCAAAGTCGTCAGAGAGTATGATGGTTGCTCCACGTTTGGTGAGTTCATGCCATGCTTGCAGTTACTCTGGTATCTTTATATCATATCGTTCCGCTACCCATTGATAGATTTCGTTTTCCAGTTTTTCACGGTAGTTACTGATTATTATGTGAAACATCCATTTTGACTCTTGCCTGTAACAATGTTTTATACTACTTAGATCCTCCTATATTTGACATTCGGGGCAATAAATACATCTGCCTTTTTTTGGCAACATACACCATCATGTGATGTGATTTGCATCTCTCTGTCTCTTGATGGATTGTGGATTCAACCACTTTCTTTAGAATGTGAATGCATTTAAAATTTGTTTTAAATTTGTTAGGGATTTTCTCTTTAATCTACTATTTTACTATTTAACAAACAGAATATTAATGCAAAACTAACAATAATTAATTGATTATACACCATATGTAGAGTAATAAAGTTAAAACAATTTACAAATTTTACATAACAACAATTATAAAAACACTAAAAACTCATAATTTTTTATCATTTCCCGTCTAATTTGTTAAACTATTGTTTGAAATAAAGTAAGCTCTTCTGCCTGTTTCTCTTGCTTTGTCCCAAAATGTATTTTAAATTTTAACACCAAACCAATAACTCTCTTTCGCTCTCTCTCTCTAGTTATACAATTTATGTTCGTTTTTTTTTATACTAAAAAATATATATTTATGAATATAAAATAAAGCAAAAAAATAAAAAAAAAAACTATTTAATCCCCCCTCAAAAAAAAAAAAACAATTTAGCTTTTATCAATTAAAAATATATACAAACCATATACATATTAGTATATATAAATACAAAAATATTGTATTTATCCCCTTAATTAAACTTTAATATTCTTTAAATATTCTTTAAAAAAAAAACTTACTTTTAAAAGAAAAGTATTCTGTTTTAGCATTTCTCTTTTACTATATAAAAATAATTTTTTTTCTTTTTTTTTTTCTTATAAAACTAATTTAAATTTCTGTAAAAATAATTTTTTTTTATATAAAAACAATACAAAAGTGTGCAAATAATTTTTTTTATTATCCCCCGATCTTGTTTAATTACTAATTATTTTTTTTTTAATATTTTTCAAATATTTTGAACTCATTTTTATTATTATTCCTTCGGATAATTCTTTATATTTTTTTTTTAATTTTTATTTATTTTTTTTTAATTTTCCCTTCGGTTCTTTTTATATTTTTGCATTTTACCAGCACCGCTTTAACTATTTTATAATTTTTTTTTTAAACCGCTACCACTACCCTATAACATTTATTACAATTCATTTTATTTGTCTATATTTTTTATTTTATTTGTCTATATTTTTTTATTTTATTTGTCTATATTTTTTATGCAGTATTTTAAATTATTTTGCAAAGAATTTCTTTTATTATTACCCTTCTGTCCTTCAATAAATTTTTTTTTTTTCAATTTACAACCACCGCTTTAAATAATTTACAAATCTTTTAAACGCCCTGTTCCTCGCTATATATTTTTATCTTACCTTACTCATATTTTTTAATTATCACCCTTCTTTATTCTGCATTATATTTTCTCCATCTGAACCCCCCACCCCACCCCTCTTTCATACATTTATTATTTTTTAAAATTCCAATTTTTATACCATCTTATTTACAATAACAATAAAAAAAGTGTTTTTATTTTATTTTTTATTGTGTTAAATATTGTTTGAATTTTTTTTTTAAATTTTGTAATTAAGAAAAACAACAAAAAAAACCGCAACAACAAAACAAAAACAAACAAAAAAAAAAAGAAATATTAAAGTGTAGTTGAAAACCATTTTTTATATAAATATATACATATATATATACATTAAAATGAAAAAAAATTAATAAAAAATAAATAATAATAATAAAAAAAATACATTTTGCATCCTAGTCAAAACAATAAAAAAATAAATACATTTCATTTGTTTCATTCAAAACAAACAACAAGAACTTTCCAAAGAGAAGCACAAGTAAGCAATTAAATTAAGTGTTAAATAAGTTAAATAAGTGTTGAAAATATTTAAAAATAAAAAAAACATAAAAAACTGAGTGGTCTATTAAGGAGGATTATACGCCTCTTTTATATTTAAGAGTCGAGATAAAGTCCCCAAGTTTCAAAAGATTAGAAAAGCTGTGCTCTAAAGTAAAAATATGCAAGGTACGCCATATAAAAAGTGCTTAAGTTTTAATTTATTAAAAATTCATTAAAAAACATTAAAAAAACGTGTAAGTCAACACGCCAGCAAAGCAAGAGATCAAAATCACATTAGTAATTGAAGGCGCAAGTTTCCAAATTCAAATTTTTTCCTTAGAAAAATAATCCAAATTGACATCGAATCAAGTGTCGGTAAAGCTATACAAGATCGTTGTTTCAACAACTCTGCTGCTGGTTCTGTACATGGAAAAATCTTGTACAGTTGATGCAGCTTTTGCTGGCTTGGCAATCCTTTACCATATAGGATTCAGCTAGTTCCACAGCGAAGATTCGATTAATTCAAAGGATTTTTAACTATCCACACTAGAGATGAGCGATCCAGTGATTTTTGAAGAACGTTGTTCTCAGTGAACGTGATTTGTTAAACACTGTTCTTTAAAACAGTGATTGTGATCACAGTATTCCAAAAGAAAACAATAATGACAATAACGTATTTTATTAAGTCGTAAGAAAGAGACAACTAGATACATACTACGAAAAGGCTACTAAACAAAATCAAAGTGGTGTCATCAATGTTATTATTTTTAATGTAATTTTTTTTTTATATGAAGTTTGACAATTAAGTTTCACAGAAAGTTCATGTATAAAAGACAAAAGTAAATAATCAGCATCATCTAATAGTAATTCTGCCTCGTTCAAATTAAAATAAAATAAATGGCAATTTCAATCACTGTAGTTACCAGTGAATTATCAATCACCGTGATTAAATCACAGTTTTGAAAATATCGCTCATCTCTAATCCTCACTACTATAATCACACAAATCAAAGAAAAGTGTATGACCACAATTTTTTTGTGCACACTCCTTAAGTTATTTACCTCCAGAGTGATATCCACACTCTATCCTCTAAAGGTCTGGTTAAGAAGTCAATTCAAAAGTGTTAAAACCAGCAAAAGAAACTAGAATAAGATTAAAATAAAAATTTAATTAACGACAGAATTAGAAATTATAGCGGAATTTAAACACAGTCTACCACCTGGAATGAATCACCATAAAGACAAGAGAAGAACAAATTCTTTACGGAGACAAAAGGCCAAGTATGCATAGATAATTTTTAAGTATAAATTTAATAAAGTGCAGTAAAGTAAGTCACTCTGCACATGGATTAAGAAAGAAAACCTTTTCTAAACACAAGGGGCGTACATACACTCAGCATCAGAAGTAAAACAACATCAAGGATAAGTTATTGAGTTTCGAAATTTATTATTTTTTATATTTCTATTATTTGTAAAAATTAAATATTTTGTAATTATTGTTTTCCTTAAAGTCTACGTAACAATAAATTAAGAATTTATTTTATTTTTAATTGGTTTTTCAATTAGTGATTTTAGGTTAGGGTAGAAATGGCTTCACCCAGAGACCTCTTGGTCCATTGTGACCCTTCAATTCGGAAAAAACTAAACGGGGAACAGAATTAGAAAGAAAGAATGTAAAGGAAGGACAGAAAGAAAAGTGAGAGGCCCTTACCCACTCATGGCACCTATAGATAAAAATTTCCAGCTTTAAAGATATCCCCCGTAGACAGTCAAACCCGTTAATGAACCCTATTCGATCCTCAAGTCTGTAGTGTTTCAGATCTATCGGTTCATCAACAAAATCGACTACCTAGTCATCTCCGCATACGGATCTCTAAACAAGAACTGTGACATAAAAAGTGGTACGCTGTTTTCCACCGTTCTCACCGGTGGGATCCACACTATTGGTTTCAAAGGTAGCTCAGATGTGTGTAGTACATACATCCAACTTAGACTTGGGGCTGCCTACCACCTATGACAGAAAGTGGTACGATTTCCTGTTTCCGCATTTAACCCCCTTTGAACAAAAATCGGCGCTTTTAAAATCCACGTCACCTGACGATCCGATTAATAAATCGAGCTTCTACTTTCTGCCATAGTCCCGTGCTAAACCTACCGTCTGGATCAGATCGATCTATGACAGCTGCCATTAGTCCCCGATCTACACTTTATAATATTTTCGCCTTATTAGATTGTAGTTGGTTGATCATCTGACCTGGCTTTCTTAACGGATTGCCAGATGGAGATGAATCCGTCTTAATTTTCCCCGATATGAGATTGTTGACCAAAAGGGTGACACCCGTTCCTGCCTGCTTACCCTTATCCGACTCATTCGACTTCCTCACTAACATACAAGCTGAGTTATTGATATATTAACCATAACTGAGCTAGCCGAAGTTACCTTCGATCCCACCAGTTTGCCATCACAACTGGTACCAGAGCCAGGCGCATCATCTCCTGCTGATGCTGCAACTATACTCCGGCGAGTAGCTTCGAGAGAAAATGACAGGCTTTCATACGCTGATCTTACCAAGAGAACGCTAGTGAGCCGAAAATTCTTCCTCCTTATGCTTCTCGAAAAAATGCAGTTCCTTGTGGGAAATAGCGAAAGGTCCTTTTGAGCTAACCCATGCAAGTAACTAAGGGGGTCCTCGAGCAATACATTGCTCTCTCCTCTTAGATCCGGCAACGCTTCCTATTTCCCACTACTTTTATGTCATGCGGCAGCACGTCCTGCCGAACAAGTTTATTAGAGACAGCTTGCCTGCCTGTCTATGAGTCTTCTGGATCCGACGCCACAGAGGAAATGGAGGATCCTCCAACGAGCGCAAGTACCATAGTAATCACATGTTCCTCCTTGGAATCTGATTGAACGCCTATGCGTTCCGAAGTTAACAGAGTCTTAACAGACCCGAAAGTTCTTCTTCCTTGCTGACTAAGTATGCTCCTGTGTATCTTCACCAAATAGTCGTCTACGCCTCCCCTAGAGGCATCAATATTCCTTTGGTCTTTGTCCGATATAGTACTCCTGTACTTGTCCGAAACCCTATCATCGTCCCTATTGTCTTTTGGTTGTCGTCCATTTAGGCGTTTTTAAGGAGAGTTGTTTTTATAAAAGTTTATGTAGGCAGCGTGGATACCTGCTTTTAGTTTACTTTTCTCTCTCTCTCTCTCTCTCTCTTTTTTTTTTTGTTTAGCTTTTTTGTTATTTTCTTGCTTTTTTAAATTTAATTTTTAAATAAGCCTTCCAACTAACTGTATATTTATTTATTTTTGTTGTTGGCTATCTAGATTGAATGTTTTCTTTAGGTTGGCAATGCTGTTAAAATAATGAAATGTTCTTGGTTATACTTCTGTTTGTGTTTGGTGCCTGTAAAGAAAACATACATTTGGCAGCAGATACAAATATGGGGATGTAGCTCAGTGGTAGAGCGCTCGCTTCGCATGTGAGAAGTCCCGGGTTCAAACCCCGGCATCTCCAAACTGGTGTGATCGTTTTTTTTTTATTTTTTTTTTACCATTTTATACAAATTTTCTTATCAGTACCTTTATGCACAACGACCATATCACGTACCTATCATGTTGTACACTTAATAATGCGACGTTTAGTAGGAAATTTAAAAAGAAAATTTTCGTTAGCTCTCTTCCTCTGACCCAAGAACATTACCCTATTAATTTTAGGTGAAATTGGTCCATTATTAGGGATATCTGCCTTCGTTACAAATATTTAAAAAAGCTCTTCTAACATAATAAACAAATTTTCACCACGAAGTTAATTGTAGGCCATATGGCCTATTTCAATGCCCTAGATATTGCAGCTCCAATTTCTTATAATCTGCTGAAGACTTCTAGTATTAGTGTAGGTCAAAGCAACACAATTGCTCCGCAAATGCCGATATAAGTGCACACCAGTGTTCCTTCTAAAACGCTAATTTGGAAAGATCAATTCATTTAGGCTTGCGAAAGCCAAACGGTACTCGTACCGAATTTGATCAGCTTTTTTTAGTGGCTAGTCCTTAAAACATGGTCCTTCAATCATAAAAAACCTCCCGTAGAGCCATAAAATGGGAAAATACATTTATTTAAACTCTTACCTCACCATAAGGTGTCCGGTAAACATGGCCTTTAGAAGTCTTAATGGCTCTATACCCAAGGATCATAGAGTTTTTGATCTTTCCATTGACAGAAAAGCCCAGAAAGGATTCTGAACGTTCAGCAAATGTTGATGTTAGTCCACCTAAGTTCCATCATCGTGAACGCTTATTTGTCTATCAAGTGCAATTATAGAGGACTCTATCACCCCTTGCGCAACAGTCACACAGAGGAATGACCTCCCAGTAGTTGGTCAGCTTTGAGTATACAGTTTATGGAAGTACAGGATAATCCCCTCTTAAGACTTTTAACGCGGTGCCTTGTATAAAAGGCAGCCATTTTATGCAACATAGCGTCTGACCTCGTATAAATTCGGCAGTTAAATATTGATTGGGCCACAGAAGCTGATAAACACGGCAGTCATCTATTGTTTACTTGCTATTTAAGCACTCTCTAGCACACTCTCAGGGTCCTCTGGCTTCGTTATATTTATTTAATCCTTTCGCGACGGCGCACTTGAACCACACATCGTCCTCATCGTTCAAGAAAACGCGAGTGAAAAAATAAATGACTACCGTACATACTTTTCAACTCTCCTAACTTCAGCTATACTGAATGGAGCAGTCACTTTTGTCTATAGCAGTCACTTCTAACTGTAGGATTCACTTCTATCTGTAGCAGTTAGTCTTGAGTGCAGCAGTCTTTTCTGGCTATTACAGTCTTATTCCTGAGTTTATCAGCCACATCTGGCTGGTTTTAAAACAGTAATCCCTCTTGGGAAAGAAAGGAAAGGGGTTCCCTTTTTTATAAGGTTACCAGATTGCTTACGAAGCTTTCAAACTGATAAATAAAACAGCGATTTTTGTTTCTTGTTTTCAAATTTTAAGTATTTTTTATTCTTCTTTTATTCTTTTTTTTTAATCGCCATATTGTTTTTATATTTTATTTTTAATGAAAATGTTGTTGTTTAGTTTGGTTTCTTACATTTTTTGTTTTTATTTTTTATATTTTGAATGAAGATTTGAATTTATTTTTGATCTGCTGGCTGGCTATACGGGTAGATTTCTAAATCTATTTTTTCTTCTTCTTATTTTTAATTTAAAAACTAGCGACTAGTGTTTTAAGTTAAAAACTAAAAACTAAATGCCTTACATGTACTAAATTATTACAATTGAATATGCGTTCCATTATTCATTCATTTATTTTTTATTTGTTTTGATTTGATTTTTAATATCCTTATGGATCTTTGTTTTCTTTATTCTCTTTTTTCTTTCTCTTTTGTGGTTGTTATTTAAGTAATATTTTATAATTGAAGCAAATGGTTGTTGTTGTGGTTTAATTAGGCTAATTTTTAGGCTTTTATTTATTTATTTTAAGTTTTTTTCCTGTTTTTTAAATTAGAGGAATAATATTCACTACCCCTATTATGCATTGGGTGTACACAGCGATCGTAAAATTAATCCTTACCTACAGTGGCTCTTGTCCCGTGGAGGGGGGGCAATGGCCAGTAAATCGTAACATACCGTTTTGCAAAGGCTTTTCTGTCTTGCTATTACGGAATACATCATTCCCGGCGGCAATGTTAGGCCTATCTCCCTTGGATGCCTTCGTCAAATGCGACGTCTCTGCAAATTCACGCTGAGACACAGGAAGTCAAATAAATTGAGTGCACGTTCGAATTGGGCGGGCCTGAATAATGGGGCAGCTAATCTAAACATCGGTAGAATCCCGAGGATGTGAATACCTTCCTGATAAGATTTGGCTATGAGACAACACGATTTCAATATTCCCTAATGTCTCGAATACGGCAACGTGTACAAAGTCGGCTATTTATTCTAAAGAACTCGATTTTTCATTCTCTCTCAGACTATACTGTTTTTTAAGAACAGTTTTAACGTCATTGATAAATCCCTAGATGTGTAACAGTAACAACATCGATCAGAGCTCTCAACTCATATGCAGTGAGATTAAAGTGCCTTATAAGCTGCAATCACTCACTGGCCCACCTTAGACAATATCTTGACAACGTGCTATCAGTACCAAATTATTGGGGCATCCAAGGGAATATGATTGCTGACGAGTGTGCCTTATAGAAATTGGTCAACTCTTAGAGTAGCTCTTGTGCAGGCGGTTATCAATTCTGCTTTTAGTCCAGCAGTTGAACTTGATAAATTAACGGCTGCACTGCAGCAGTAGCACTTGAACAATATTCAGAATTCTAATTGGTTACCCTTATGTCAGGATAACGAATATAATGAATAGGTACAACACCTTAACTCTGATTGTATCGCCTCTTATGTGAGCTTAGGTTTCCATGTGTCATTAAAAAATCCGGTAATTTTTTTCCGATTAGCTTTCATAGGCTACACTTTTCAGAACAAAAGGAGAACGGAACCTAGGAGTTGTAATGTGTTTTCACTTGCTGAATATTCATAATTGTCTGGCCTACTATAGAGAGAAAGAATTGGAGCTGTATTAGCTCCTTACAGGATTCGAGAGAGATTCTTACGATTGTAATTATTTGAGGCACTGTGTGGTTGGAGAGAGTAAGGACTAAGCACCATACAACTATTGTACGAGAAGACCTTCTGGCCCATACATTGAACTTATATGCAGAAGTGCCTAATGCTATAGTCACATTGCTGACGGCCACAGTCGGGAGAGATTCCACAGTCAAAAGGACTGCTACAGTCAGAGTGATAACTCCAATCCGATGCTACAGTCAGTAGCATAGTAATGGCAATAGTCAGGAGAAGGAGATTGCTAAACTCAGGAGTGAGTACTACAGTCAGGAATGACGGCGATATTTAGGAGTGACTGCTTCAGTCAGAAGTCACTGCTAGGAGTAATTGCTACAGTTAGAAGCGTCTGCTGCATTAAGGAGAGACTGCTATAGTCAGGATATACTGCTACCACTAGGATTGACTGCTATAGTCAGGAGTAATTGCTACAGGTAGAAGTGACTGCTGCAGTCACAACTAATTGCCATAGTCACAAGTGAATGGTACAGTCAGAAGTATCTGAAATATTCAGGAGTGGCTGCTATAGGCAGAAGTGATTGCCACAGTCAAAATAAACTGCAATATTCAGAACTGAATGCTGGACTCAGGAGTGACTGCTACAATCGAATGTAACTACCACAGACAGACAGTGACTGGTATACAAAGAAGTGACTGCAACACTTAGGAGTCGCTGCTACTGTAAGGAGTGACTGCTACAGATAGAAGTGACTGCTATAGTCAAAAGTGACTTCTATAGTCACTTAGAAATTACTGCTATAATTAGAAGTGAGCGCCTGCTACAGTTGATCTCTCGCCTGGGAAATCGTGACTAATGAAACTGAAACAACCAAAAAAAAAAACAAGAGCGAGAGAGAATACTTATACTCTATAATTTGTTAATTAAAATCAAAGGAATAGAGAAGAACTCTATACTTTATATCTTAAACTTTCTATGGATTCCTATAAAATAATAACGATATTAGCCATTGTTACGTTATTTTTATATTCAAATTGCCTTTAAAAATTATTTTTAAACTTTTTACGGTTTTATGTTTAATAAGCATTTTTTAATATATTTTTTTTAATGGAAATCTATACACAGATTATATGTATTTGTTTTTTCTATAAAAATCTTTTCTTTTTTCATTTTTTATAATCGTTTTGTTTATAAATTTTATTTTAAATATTTATCTAAAGCATGTCAATATTTTGATAATATTTATTAAATATTTTTTTTTTTTATTACTTAATGGTTTAATGGGTATATTTACTTATAATTTTTATTTAAATATGAATTAAACAAACTTATGGGCCGATAATGATGGATGGCAACTGAATTTTATTCGCATTGCCGCCTGGCAATCTTACTTACATTACTTAATACGTCATTACAACCCTTTATTTGGGGGTTTCATCTTTACTACCAAGTTATATACTCAACTGAAGTTCGGTTGTTATCCATTCGGTTCTTTGCTATTTTTTTCTTTTATTTTTTATTTTATTTTTTATCTCCTTTTTACATTAAAATGTTAAGCTTTTAGCCTCTTATTTTTATGGTTTTGGATTATCCATGACAACCGAATTTCAGTTGCATTGTCTAATGCCAAATATTGCTAACAAAAAAAAGAATGGTCCTTCGCAATGCACCTGAAGTACAGTTGCCATGCATGCCATAATCGTTCCATAAATTATTTTTTTTATTCCTTTATTATTTTTTTTGTTTTGTTTTAAAAATAAGAAAACTACTTTTCTCCAAACTTGTTTTATTATTAATATTGCACCAAGTCCCAGCTTATTTTGCTTTGTTTTTTTTTTTCATTTTTTGTTTATGATTTAATTTCAAATTTTTACGGTTTGTCTAGAATTTAATTTCTATTTCTACTGATTTTTAAAAATGGTTTTTTATGCTTTTTTTAATTTACTTTATTAACTGCTATCGAGATTTATTTTATATTTTAAATACACACTGAATTTTAATTGCTTATATATCATCGGTTTTTCTAAAAAAAACTAAATTATTATAAAAAAAAATTTCTCTAAAAAATTATTTAAAATTTCAAAATCTTTCAATATTTTTTCCAATACCAATAAAAATAATTTTTGTTTTAAATTCCCCAAACAATTCCAAAGAATTTTTTAACAAGATAATGCAAATCCTACTAATCGTGTGTTGAAAAGATCCATGCCCCGAATTGCACATGGCACCTAAATATTCTGTAAATATCTCTCGCGGGTCACTGTCCTCTTGGTAGACTGATGTAGGCCTGAAGGAAAGCAATGAATCTGTCTTTAAAGGGGCATGTGTTAAAAATTTTTTCCTTTTGGCACAATTGTTTTCTAAATCATTGCGAAGGAAAACTAAGCACTCTACCCAATAGTTTTATTTAAATTTTTTTTAAATCGTTGACCTTTCTGTATTAAAGTAAAATTTCTGAAACATTTATTTTCAATAGGAAATCAAATCAGCAATCGAAATACTCATAGAAGAAGCTCAAACAATTTGAAAAGGTGCTAAAGAAGAAAGTTGGAGGTGTTGGAGAGAAGAGAGAGAGTGAAGAAATTTGAAATGAAGATAAAAGACATTTTCTGTCCTAGAGAAAATTGATTGATAATCGAAATGGTTATCCTATTCTGTGTGCATTCTGCTGGACCAGGTAAATGCAGTTACTATATTATGATAAAAGAAGATCTTGATCTTAAAGCTTCTATTCTCTTTGACTTTTAGCGAAAAGGCAACTGTACCGTCTCTCTCCATCGAAGACAGAAGGCGAATAAGCAGCCTGCTTCAAGAATGATCCATCAGACGCCCTCCAAAGGAGAAAGGTAATAAATATCCCATCATACTAACAGGAATTTCCCTAATATACGCACTTTATATTATTTACAGCAGTACGGAAATCAATCTAGATCTTATGTATAACACATGATTAAGAGAACAATGCACTGAATGCAGAAATTTCCGTAATAGCAGTACAGACATCAACCTGATTCATAAATTGCTACTTGAAACATGATAAAGGAACCGAATCATCAACACATACGAATTGGCAGGCGATATTCTTCTCATACTAATAACAGGAACTTCCGTAACTAACTTCTGCGCATACCCCAACGCTTATGATAATATTTTGCAACAGTACAGACATCAACCTGATTCATAAACTGATACATGACAATTTACAAAACTGCACGGTAAGGCATCATCCTTCGTTTATTCTTTACAAATCATACACCAAACACTCATCAT
Organism: Sarcophaga carnaria; assembly: GCA_958299815.1. NCBI lineage: Eukaryota > Metazoa > Arthropoda > Insecta > Diptera > Sarcophagidae > Sarcophaga > Sarcophaga carnaria. The sequence continues at coordinate 4,627,629 of OY283149.1, forward strand.
TTCCTACAGTACAGATATCAACCTGATTCATAAACTAATACATGACACACGATTAAGGAGACAATTCACTAAACTGCACGAGTAAAGCAATATTCCTCATCATCCTTCGTTTATTCTTTACAAATCATACACCAAACACTCATCATTTCCTACAGTACAGATATCAACCTGATTCATAAACTAATACATGACACACGATTAAGCAGACAATTCACTGAAATGCACGAGTAAAGCAATACAATTTCTCATCATCCTTCATTTATTGTTCACAAATCATACACCACTCATCATTTCATGCAGTTCAGACATCAACCTTTCATACCTCATTTATTCTTCATACAAATCATACAGCCATCAGTAGCAGTATGGACATCAACCCAAAAAAGGAGAGGGGTAAGTCTCACTTTTTAATTTCACTTTGTAGTTCATTTTGTAGACTAACAGTTATTAGACACCCACCTTTTGCACGTTCAAAGTTTACTTTGTCAAACTATTGATATTTTGTTGCTGGGTATGCAACTTTGCGGGAACTTACTCCCGCTCGTTTTTCCCTTCTCTCCTACAAATTCAAGACTTTTCAAAGTACTTTAAATGTGCAAAAGGCGTCTAAATTGGGGTTAATGATCCCAACTGTATTGTTATTTATAAGTTCTTGAAATTGTATTTATTAGTGAAAAGTAAGACAACGACTTTATTAAAGCATTTCGATTAGAAAGAAAATTCATTTGAATCTTATGCTGTAAAGCGCATTGCATTTTGAAGATATTTCTTTCGAATTTAAATCTAAAAACTCCCCTTTTTAATACAAACATACGATCTTGTTTCTAAAGCAGCAGGGAGGATAGTCAGTAGATTCAAAATAAAAATCCATTTCAATGTAAGGTGCATACTAACACTATCCCCTAGCCAGTTAGCCCGTGGGATTATACTTTTACTGATATTAGAAACAGCATTCTGAACTACGTCAAAAGAATTTGAGGGATATATTATAGTGAAATCCTATTCTATATAGATTTTGTGGGGGTCAATAGTACCTCTGCACCAATTTTTCTTAAACTTTGGAATTGTTAATGCGATCAAAGCATTATTTCTTATATTGCCTTTAAAAGGAAAAAAATTAAATTAAAAAAAAGCTACAAAATGTTTTAGATTTTCTTTTTTCTTTTTTTTTTGTTTATAAATAATCTTTTCAAGCGTTTTCAAGAATATTTTTGTATAATAATCGTAATAACATTATTACTATTTAAATATTATAGACATTAGATGTTGTTGTTTGTGTATTATTATAATATACATACAGGAGGAGTTTGTTTTTGTTTTTTTTTTCTTCTCTTCTTTTTTTTTTTTAATAAATAAATTACAATTACAGTTATACATATAGTAAGAGCGTAAGAGTAATAGTAATGGGGGGGGGGGAGTAATTATAGTATAGTTTTATAGTTTAATTTCATAGACATTTATATGACTTGGAAATATTTGTTTGTGTTTTTTTTTTTATAAATTTTATTTAATTTAAATTTTGAAAATCTAAACAAAAAAAAAACAAATTTTTTATTTTATAAACCCCGGCCTTCTTAACATTACTTAGTGGTATAAAGAGCTATGTTGGGTTTACTAGTAAAAATCAACAAAAAAAAAAAAATTCTAATTTTTACAATTAAATTTCTAAAAAAAATTTTTTTAACAAAAATTTTTAAAAAACATTTTGTTTTTTATATTACAAAAGCTGTTATTATATAAAGCTGGGGTTTGGGGTTTTATTTAGAGCCCCTTAAATTAATTTTTGCTTATTTTTTTTATAAATTCCTATAATAAATATAATTTCAAAATTTTTTTTAATTAAAGAGGGGGGGGCGCGGGACGCGTAGCATCGCAGTGTAAAAATAGGTTTTGATTTCGCTAAGCTTATATTCATAAAAAAAATTAAACTAAAAAATAAAGAACAATTTTAACTAAATTAGTACAAAAAAAAAAACAGAAAAAACATTAAAAAATAAATATAAATTTAATTAAATTAAATTTAATATACAAATACACATATAAAATAATAATTATTATTATATAAATATAAAAAAAAATATATATTCAGTCACTATCATCGGTATTGGTAGAAACAAACGATGAGCTGCGGTCATGGATTAACATCGATAACGTTTCTAAACTGCGGCGTACCTAAAAAGAGAAAGAAAAAAGCAAAAACTGTTAGTCATACTTCATATAAAAAAAAAATAAAAACACAAACAAATACAAAATATTAAATTAGTCATCCAATGTTAAAGGTATTTCCTAAATTGCTTTATAAGCTAGCCAAATAAAAAAAGTCAGATAGACCCCCATTTTTTTTTTTATAGTTGTGGCACACTTTCTCATAATGAATCATTAAACGTGGGAAACTCCTGATAAGTTTTCATTTATTTTTATCACTTGCCAATAAAAGTTTTTGTTTTTTATGTTATCATTTACAGACCAATAGAGAAATGAAATAAAATATCGATCGATATCACACTATAGGCAAAAGCATATGATATACTCTCTGCTCCCTCCCTCACTACCTATTACTGCACACATGATTAGATAATTTAAAAACGATTTCTGGAATAGGTCCGTCGTAGATAGCCAGTCCGTAGTCACTTTCTCTAATCATATGATTTAATATTCTAAGTAGTTTTCCATATAAATTAACTTTAAAGTTTATAACGCCTTATTAAATTTATAAGCAATTAAAACAAATGGGATCACGAGCTTATAATCAATCACGTGTGTTCAATCAAAAACACACAGTCTAAAAAGGCATTTTTTCCCGTGGAGATTATTATAAATTTCGATTTTAAAAATACATTTTTTACATGCAATGCTTTACACCGTAAGATTCCAATAAATTTTCTTTCGAATCGAAATGCGCAATAACTGGCCGGCTAGCTACCAATACAAACGAGCTAGCTAGTTATACTAACCAGCTAGCTGCATATACAAGCCAGCTAGCGACATATACTAGCCAGCTAGCTGGTAGTATATACTGGCCAGCTAGCGACCTATACTAGCTAGCTAGCTGTACTGTCCAGCTAGCTACATATACTAGCTATACTAGTCAGCTACGGACCTATAATAATTGTTATTATTTATTTATTTAGTAGTATTTAGAGTACTTTCTTATTCACTATACTGTACTATACTAGCTAGCTAGCGACCTATACTAGCTAGCCACCTAGATGGTAGTATACTAGCCAGCTAGCTACCTATACTAGCCAGCTAGCTGGTAGTACACTGGCCAGCTAGCGACCTATACTAGCCAGCTAGCTGGTAGTATACTGGCCAGCTAGCGACCTATACTAGCCAGCTAGCGACCTATACTAGCCAGCTAGCGACCTATACTAGCCAGCTAGCTGGTAGTATACCGGCCAGCTAGCGACCTATACTAGCTAGCCACCTATACTAGCCAGCTAGCTGGTAGTATATACTGGCCAGCTAGCGACCTATACTAGCTAGCTAGCTGTACTGTCCAGCTAGCTACATATACTAGCTATACTAGTCAGCTACGGACCTATAATAATAATTGTTATTTATTTATTTAGTAGTATTTAGAGTACTTTCTTATTCACTATACTGTACTATACTAGCTAGCTAGCGACCTATACTAGCTAGCCACCTAGCTGGTAGTATACTAGCCAGCTAGCTGGTAGTACACTGGCCAGCTAGCGACCTATACTAGCCAGCTAGCGACCTATACTAGCCAGCTAGCGACCTATACTAGCCAGCTAGCTGGTAGTATACCGGCCAGCTAGCGACCTATACTAGCTAGCCACCTATACTAGCCAGCTAGCTGGTAGTATACTGGCCAGCTAGCGACCTATACTAGCTAGCCACTATACTAGCCAGCTAGCTGGTAGTATACTGGCCAGCTAGCGACCTATACTAGCTAGCCACCTATACTAGCCAGCTAGCTGGTAGTATACTGGCCAGCTAGCGACCTATACTAGCCAGCTAGCTGGTAGTATACTGGCCAGCTAGCGACCTATACTAGCCAGCTAGCTGGTAGTATACTGGCCAGCTAGCGACCTATACTGGCCAGCTAGCGACCTATACTAGCTAGCCACCTATACTAGCCAGCTAGCGACCTATACTGGCCAGCTAGCGACCTATACTAGCTAGCCACCTATACTAGCCAGCTAGCTGGTATACTGGCCAGCTAGCGACCTATACTAGCTACCTAGCTGTACTGTCCAGCTAGCTGCATATACTAGCTATAATAGTCAGCTACCGATCTATAATAATAATTGTTATTATTTATTTCTTTTTATTTATTTAGTAGTATTTAGAGTACTAATAATAATAATAATAATAATAATAATAATAATAATAATAATAATAATAATAATAATAATAATAATAATAATAATAATAATAATAATAATAATAATAATAATAATAATAATAATAATAATAATAATAATAATAATAATAATAATAATAATAATAATAATAATAATAATAATAATAATAATAATAATAATAATAATAATAATAATAATAATAATAATAATAATAATAATAATAATAATAATAATAATAATAATAATAATAATAATAATAATAATAATAATAATAATAATAATAATAATAATAATAATAATAATAATAATAATAATAATAATAATAATAATAATAATAATAATAATAATAATAATAATAGCTACTATACTAGTAGAGCTTGCTACGATACTAGTAGAGCTTGCTACGATACTAGTAGAGCTTGCTACGATACTAGTAGAGCTTGCTACGATACTAGTAGAGCTTGCTACAATACTAGTAGAGCTTGCTACAATACTAGTAGAGCTTGCTACGATACTAGTAGAGCTTGCTACGATACTAGTAGAGCTTGCTACGATACTAGTAGAGCTTGCTACGATACTAGTAGAGCTTGCTACGATACTAGTAGAGCTTGCTACGATACTAGTAGAGCTTGCTACGATACTAGTAGAGCTTGCTACGATACTAGTAGAGCTTGCTACGATACTAGTAGAGCTTGCTACGATACTAGTAGAGCTTGCTACGATACTAGTAGAGCTTGCTACGATACTAGTAGAGCTTGCTACGATACTAGTAGAGCTTGCTACGATACTAGTAGAGCTTGCTACGATACTAGTAGAGCTTGCTACGATACTAGTAGAGCTTGCTACGATACTAGTAGAGCTTGCTACGATACTAAACAGTTAGCTATACTGGCCAGCCAGCTGCATTAGCCAGCTAGCGACTTATAATAGTCAGCTAGCTATACTGGCCAGCTAGCCACCTATACTTACAAGCTAGCCACCTATACTAAACAGTTAGCTATACTGGCCAGCCAGCTGCATTAGCCAGCTAGCGACTTATAATAGTCAGCTAGCTATACTGGCCAGCTAGCCACCTATACTTACAAGCTAGCCACCTATACTAAACAGTTAGCTATACTGGCCAGCCAGCTGCATTAGCCAGCTAGCGACTTATAATAGTCAGCTAGCTATACTGGCCAGCTAGCCACCTATACTTACAAGCTAGCCACCTATACTAAACAGTTAGCTATACTGGCCAGCCAGCTGCATTAGCCAGCTAGCGACTTATAATAGTCAGCTAGCTATACTGGCCAGCTAGCCACCTATACTTACAAGCTAGCCACCTATACTAAACAGTTAGCTATACTGGCCAGCCAGCTGCATTAGCCAGCTAGCGACTTATAATAGTCAGCTAGCTATACTGGCCAGCTAGCCACCTATACTTACAAGCTAGCCACCTATACTAAACAGTTAGCTATACTGGCCAGCCAGCTGCATTAGCCAGCTAGCGACTTATAATAGTCAGCTAGCTATACTGGCCAGCTAGCCACCTATACTTACAAGCTAGCCACCTATACTAAACAGTTAGCTATACTGGCCAGCCAGCTGCATTAGCCAGCTAGCGACTTATAATAGTCAGCTAGCTATACTGGCCAGCTAGCCACCTATACTTACAAGCTAGCCACCTATACTAAACAGTTAGCTATACTGGCCAGCCAGCTGCATTAGCCAGCTAGCGACTTATAATAGTCAGCTAGCTATACTGGCCAGCTAGCCACCTATACTTACAAGCTAGCCACCTATACTAAACAGTTAGCTATACTGGCCAGCCAGCTGCATTAGCCAGCTAGCGACTTATAATAGTCAGCTAGCTATACTGGCCAGCTAGCCACCTATACTTACAAGCTAGCCACCTATACTAAACAGTTAGCTATACTGGCCAGCCAGCTGCATTAGCCAGCTAGCGACTTATAATAGTCAGCTAGCTATACTGGCCAGCTAGCCACCTATACTTACAAGCTAGCCACCTATACTAAACAGTTAGCTATACTGGCCAGCCAGCTGCATTAGCCAGCTAGCGACTTATAATAGTCAGCTAGCTATACTGGCCAGCTAGCCACCTATACTTACAAGCTAGCCACCTATACTAAACAGTTAGCTATACTGGCCAGCCAGCTGCATTAGCCAGCTAGCGACTTATAATAGTCAGCTAGCTATACTGGCCAGCTAGCGACCTATACTAGCTAGCTAGCGACCTATACTAACCAGCTAGCGACCTATAATGGCCAGCTAGCGAGCTATACTAACCAGCTATCTATATTAGCCAACTAGCGACCTATACTAGCCAGTATAATAATAATAATAGTAATGATCATGATGATGATGATGATGATGATGATGATGCTGTATAAATATAATGATGATGATGATGTATAAATATAATGATGATGATGATGATGATGATGTATAAATATAAGGATGATGATGATGATGATGATGTATAAATATATTGATGATGATGATGATGATGTATAAATATAAGGATGATGATGACGATGATGATGATGTGTAAATATAATGATGATGATGATGATGATGTATAAATATATTGATGATGATGATGATGATGTTGTATAAATATAAGGATGATGATGACGATGATGATGATGATGTATAAATATAAGGATGATGATGATGTACAAATATATTGATGATGATGATGATGATGTATAAATATAAGGATGATGATGACGATGATGATGATGATGATGTATAAATATATTGATGATGATGATGTATAAATATAATGATGATAATGACGATGATGATGATGATGTATAAATATATTGATGATGATGATGATGATGTATATATATAATGATGATGATGATGATGATGATGAAATAATAATATACTAGCCAGCTAGCTGGTAGTATACTGGCCAGCTAGCGACCTATACTAGCTAGCAACCTATATTAGCTAGCCACCTACCTGGTAGTATAATAATAATGATAATGATAATAATAATAATAATGATAATAGTAATAATGATGACGATGATGATGATGATGTATAAATATAATGATGATGATGATGATGAAATAATAATATACTAGCCAGCTAGCTGGTAGTATACTGGCCAGCTGGCTAGTATAGGTGGCTAGCTAGTATAGGTCGCTATAGGTAGTATACTGACCAGCTAGCGACCTATACTAGCCAGCTAGCTGGTAGTATACTGGCCAGCTAGCGACCTATACTAACTAGCTAGCTATACTGGCCAGCTAGCTATACTAGCCAGCTAGCTATACTGGCCAGCTAGCTATACTGGCCAGCTATAGTAGCCAGCAAGCTAGGTATACTGGCCAGCTATACTAGCTACTGACTATGATTCACTATTTAATATGGAATTAAAAAGAAAACAAAACAAAGTTCAAATTGTTTTTATAACAGTCCTCTTTAAAAAAAAGTGTAATTAAACAGTCACAAGTAGTTGCGTGAGTAGACCCTCACATCATCAAACGTAATGAATCATCACATGATTTTGAAATGCAAACAAATTTGATTTTAATAATTGATTTAATCAGTCGTCACAAGTTAAAAACCAAAAACCCTCGTCTGTCTATAGTTTTCAAAGGCCATTTAGATAGATTGTGGTGTGATTGTAATAAATTTAAATCATATGATATGATAGAAGGATAGATTATTCGATACGATGATATTCCAAGAATGTTAAAGAAGCGTTAAAGGAATAATGATAATGGGTTGCGCATTCTACGATTTTAAAAGTCAAGTTAAATCAAACACACAAAGCTACGATTTCGATAGAACTCTCGTTTCATTATAATGCTTGGAGTGATCTTTTCATTATGCGTGTCAGTGTCAGTGCAGTGTCTATTATTAAATGACCGCATCTGGAAATATTGCAGCAGTCAATCCTTTTGAAGCAGTTTTCGGGTACTTTTTCGCCTATAACTTCACGAATGTTGGTTCTCAATTATTTCAACGTTAGGGAATTATTTGCGTAGAAACACTTTTGCATGTAAACGAACAAAACAATCTAACAGCCTAACGTTGTAGCATTTGAGAACCGACATTCGTTAAGTTATGGTTGATATACGGCACAAATTATATGCTAAAATGGTGAAAAACTACCTTAAAAAGGATTGACCACTGTAATCTACCTAGACGCGGTTATATCTAAATGACACTATATTTCTCGTATAATAACAAAGTCGGTTCAAGCATTATGATGAAATAAAAGCTTCATCGAAATCATAACGTCAAGAGTGTGGTGTGTTTAATATTACTTTTTAAACCGACATGTCTTGTGGCCCCTATTGGTAGTAAGTGGTGTCAACTTAAACTTAAAACAATCCAAAGGAAAGTTCTATTTCAACCAATAATTCGAAAAATGTGTCGGTAAAACCAAAGGGCAGGAAGTTTTGTTTAAAGAAAGGCAAAATCTACGTAAAATTGTTATAAAAAGAAACCAAAACCAACTTTTTAATCTAATCTCTAATAGTTATTCTTTACGAAAATAATTTCAAAAACGTTTCTTTAATCGTTTTTTTATTATTTCAGGCTACAATGTGCTACTAGTATTGCTACCAACCACCCACTTCACTTCCAATTAAATTAAGAAAGATGAAAACAAGCTAATAGTCTGAGATGTACCCTCAGAGTTTCTAAAAGCAGATCAAATGCCGAACACCAAATTGTTATATCCTCTAATTAAATTAGTGATCACCCTATCAAGTATGATAACATAATCGCCCCTATAATCTATAAGAATCCCAGCTGAATATACCTGTATGGCACCCCAGCAAGCGAAATTGAGAAGAAGCTGGATTCGATGTTAACACACCGCAAATGATTGTGATAGAAACAATGACAAAACCTCACTCTTCCTGTGCTTAGTAGATTTCCAGAACATTTGACATCGTCAAAAACGATGTGATTTAATATACGAGACTATAGTACAGAGGAGGAGTCAGGCATGCTATATACAACATTGAAATGTAGAGAAAAACGTATGAAAATATAGTCAATCTATCTTGAAGACAATGAGCGGGTATTTTGTTAGTTTGAAATTGGTCTTAATCTTGAGAAAATCCCTCACATAACTCTTAAACAGGTAGAGGGCGGGGCGGTACTGTGGCAATTTTATGTTTGGGACAATGAAACTACAGAAGGCACAACGATGAGATAATCGATAAGATAGAGTGAAAAGTATGATGATGTATAGCATGATGATGTATAAGTATGATGATGTATAAGTATGATGATGTATAGTATGAAGATGTTGTATAGCATATGATGTATAAATATGATGATGATGTATAGTTTGATGATGCTAATGTATAATATGGTGATGATGATGTATAGTATGATGATAATGATGATTTATAGTATGATGATAATGATGATGTATAGTATGATAACGATGATGTATAGTATGATCATGATGATGTATAGTTTGATGATATAAATGATGATGATGTATGAGTACTATAATGATGACGAGGTATGAGTATGATGATATATAAGTATGATGATGATGATGTATAATGATGTGCGATGATGATGATGTATGAGTATGATGCTGATATATTGGTATGATGCTGATATATTGGTTTGATGTTGATGTACGAGTATAATGTTGATATATATGGGCAAATTGCAGACATTATGACAGATTGGGGCACTTCAAGATGATTGATCAGATAATCAGACGGGGAGTATTGTGGAAAAGAAGTCGTCATAGTCTAGTAGGTAGTGTGTTGGCTTATTAGACGTAAAGCCAGGGTTCAAGCGCCAGGCCAGACATCAAAACAAAATACAAAAAGTATTTCTTCGGCGACTTCCTCTCAACAGATTTCTGGCAAAAACTCTGAGAGTAAATAAAATTGCCATGAAAAAGTTTCTCATAAATCTGTCGTTCGGAGTCGACTTTAAACTGTAGGTCCCGCCACTTATGTATAAAATTAACACACACACCATAAGTAGTGTGAGAAACTAGGTCGTAATCCTGACTGAAGGGTTGTAATGACCAATTATGTATGTATGTATGTAGTATTGTGGAAAAAAGATTGCAGAATACCCACGCAACATGGTTCAAGCATGATTGTTCTAGAACTTCTGAGTAAAAAACCAAAAACCTAAATCGGTAATGGACACTCAAAAAGCTGCAGCATGCACAGCAACTGGCACAATAACTTACAAAAAGTAAGCAAATTAAAATATTAAATTTTAATTAGAGCACAGACAACGATTTGGGTTTAATACCCGGTGGACTAATTACAAAAAAGAGGTAATTTCTAAAGTAAAAGGAAAAAAACCAAATCAAAGGTAATTTTTGCTCGAAATAAAAATTCCCAATGGGAATGTGGGAAAAATAATTAAAATCACATGGCAATATATGTATATAAATCTAAATATACACAACAATTGAAGACAATACAACAACTTAATTAGGAAAAGAAAGAAAAGTAGCACTTGACCTGTGTTAATATTTTTCAAATGATAAGCAATAAATCAAATGGTTGACAGCTGATGTCTTCCAAGAATTAAAGCCTATTTTAGATCATTAACAAATATTTGAAAAGAAATATCGAAGTAAAAATAAATAAATAGAGAAATAAAAACTTAAGCCCATTTTTAAATATAAACAAAAATCGTGTTTTGTTGATAACTCAATAGACGAGCTATTGTAAAACAAACTGATAAGATTGCTGCTTGCCAGTTAATCTCAACAAATACAAAAAGAAAAAGGAAAATAATACAATAAAAGAAAGAAAAAGAAGTAGAAAGAAAGAGTAGTATTATTTGCTTTTCTTTTAAAAAAGAAAACAAATTTTTAAAAGCAATAATTCCCCTTATTAAAGAATGAAAGTACCTTCAAAATCTCAGGACCTTTCCAATTAACCTTTAAATCTTTTGAAACGAAATTCCTAATTATTCGTAAGCAGAGTACATATCCTATTTGGAATTTTGGAAGCGAAACGGCTTAATATGAAGCTAGCATCAGAGCGGGTTACTGCGTAATCGATCTCTTGGTATCAAATCGTTCACTAATATTAATTCTGAATTAATGGAATGAGGACTTGGCAAATAAGTTTCGATTATAACTTGAAACCACACTCCCACCTACCCTATCTAATCTAGTTAATCTCCAAATGGCTTCGTACTAAAAGGATCGCTTCTTTTAATGCGAATGAGACCCAAAATATTCAAGATTGAAAAGCTTCTGACATTCTGAGCATAAAAACTCAATGTGATGTCTCAAACGATATAAAACTCTATTGATTCCCTACTGGTGCTGCGTGGATCGTTCGATACTGAATTAAGTAAGCAGCAACGATATAAACTCCTTTTCTATGTGACACTAAAGGAAAGAAGAAACTTGAGAGCAATACACTCGGGACCGTTACTTGCAACAAAGTGACCAGCTATGACCATCTCGAAAAACCACGAAACACCTTTTCCATTGCCGTAATAGACCTTCGAACTTGCGCCCTATCGATCTGTGCCAGCTGCCAACTTAGCTCATGACACGCTCCATGCTGTTATAAGTGAAAAAATTAGAAATAAAGAAGAAACTAGAAATCAGCAAAAAAAATAGGTCTTACAACAACAACCCTATTGATTAATTCGAATACTGCCGCAATGTGGCTTGTAATTCACTGTCTGCCTTATAGCTACATACTTCAACGGAATGTGCTCAATGGAAATAAATGGACTTCTTCCCGTAAATGTTTACGTATTACGCGCCTATTTCGCATAGCACATCTATTTGTGTTCGATTGACCTGTAGACCGTTAAGAGTGTTACTTCTAATACACTGCTTTTATCACGGAAACGGATAAAAATTTAATATTCCCTTCTCCTCCTCTTGCAATAACCCATTTTCGTAATTTCAACAACTAGAATGCCTGTGACTAAACTAGAATTTATCCCCCCTGGAGTGTTATTTATACTTAAAATGAATAAATAAATAAATAAATAATAAATAAATAAATAAAATAAACATTAAAACTCACACTCACCTTAGCGATTTGTTCTAAATTCGTTTTAAGTATATTCTGAGCTTCTTCAGTACTCTTAAGTTGTAGTTGCTTTTGAAAGCGTAAAGCTTCTGTAAATATATCATCATCATTGCCAGAACGCTGAAAAGTAAACAAATTAATGGATACATAAGTTAGAATGGTGAATGTTGATTGAATGTTTGATTGCTGGACTTACCCAATTAAATTCTATAGGAGATCGATAGCCATTTGTTTTGGCTTCTATATCTAATATCCGATATAATAGGAATATGGAGAATAATGCTAATAGTAGAGTGAGCATAACGCCCAAATATACCACATGTATTTCAGTGGGAAACTTTACGTGTGTCATTAGTTTTTGGCTTACATTTCTAAAAATATTTATAACGTGTTTAGCTTTAGAACTTGGCAAAGTCACGACGGTGGTGGGCACAGATGCTGATGAGGGTGTGGGCGTGGAAGTGGCCGATGTTGAGGTGGAAGCACAGCCTGCTATAATTGTTAGCTTACTAGCATCGCCGCTATCTTCTTGGGTAGGCGTTAGAACTGCTTTAAGGCCTACTAAATTAACAACACCACCACCAGCTGCACCACCATTTGACGAACCATTTATAAAGTGGGCCGCCACTGTTGATGGTGGTGCCGAGGATCTTGAGGAAGCTGTATTTGTTGCTTTTTTGGCATTTATAGGAATGTCTGAGTGCCTTAACTTATCTGCTGTTGCTGCTGCTGCTGCCGCTGCATCGGCAATACTTAAATTCGTACTACCTACTGAACGTCTCAGTATCGTTTGACTAGCGTCATTATGCAAATTTCCATTTGTATTGCTACTGCTGCTGTTTAGCAATTCAATAGCTTGAGCTGGACTTTCATTGCCGCTTATCGAACAGCTGCTATCGTCTTCAATTGAGTATTCTTCGGAGATTTCAATACTTGTCGGATCTTTGGGCAGAATTTCGGGTATACCCAGCGGCGGGCAAACACTGCACATGAGACGAAAAGCCGCCTCACGACTAATAAAACTACCAAAGACATGACGTTCATCGGCGGTAGCCACGCCCACAGCGTTTGGTATAATTTTAGCTGTTTTCTCTTTCGAGATTTTTGTAACGGAGGAAGTGGGTATAACAACCTGCAATAAAAAAGAAAAGAAAAGGAAGATGAAGATTTACAAAAGGAAAAAGATTACATGGCTTTAAGTCCGTTTACCTTAGTAACATAACCAAAAACATTTGAATAAAATGCAAAATGATGATCTGTTATATAAAGATGTCCTTGCAGTAAAATATCACTGACTAGAGCACAGGAAAAATCTAAAAACAAAGAAACAACGTAAAAAAATCAAGAAATATCTCTTGAAAAACTAAACTAAATTAAATTAAACTAAACTCATAGCGTAACATATCTAAACTGCATACGTATGCCTATCTAATATAATCCAAAACACTAGAGTGCAAACTTTTTTGAATATTTTCAAGGAAGCTTGGCCTAAGTATATCAAAAGATCATTATAGCATTTATCAAACAGAAATTCTTGTTATTAAGAAGGTTGTACACTGGCTACTGTGTAGAATGAAGAAGACAGGAAGTGTTCTCATCTGCCGTTAGTTCCTTAATGAAATTACTGAACTGTTTAATATTCGGATCATAAAGATACAAGGGACAGGGGAATATCTAGGGAAATGTAAGGGCAGATTGACTTAGCAAGCCAGACACTACCCTTCGCTAGACTTTGACAGATTTCTGCGTGGTACTGTAGAAGCTGGGAGTAATTGCAGGAGAGCCAGAGCAGTGTACGCACGGCTTTTTTTTTGATAAGAATGAATAGAAGCGATATAGCCGTCATCAGCATGTCTATATGGTTACTACACATTGTCTTATAGGAACACTTGCACATCGATTAGGTGAAAGGTTTTACAGCTACTGCCGCAACTGAGATAAGAATAAAAAAATATTCTACCCCATTTTTCTCATATTACATATCACATACATTGCTTTACAGTGGTCAAAATGTGTAATTGTCAAATTGTGTTTCCTAACCTAACTTAAAACTATTTATACTTTTGAAAATGAAAACTTTCTTACTTACAGTTTATCAGTTTCTCATCTTTTGACACCTGAGCGAAATGCCTATGGAACTTTTTTACACGCGAACTCGATATCTCTTTGCGTTTCTTCTCTTTATCGGGTGGCGTGGCTGTTGTTGCAGACGTCGCACTCGTACCATTTGATGTAGTAGCAGTAGCAGCAGCAGCGGCTGTCGCTGCTGCTGTTGATTGCTCATGCTTAGCCGTGCTGCTGCTGTTGCTACTTGCACTGCGTCGTAAAGGACTTATGCTGCGTAAACTGCTAGACGAGTCTAACGTTTGTAGAGGCGTTAAAGAAGTCGCACTATGTTTAAGTGATCTAAAATGAAATAAAAATAATAAAGAAACAATTATATTGTTATTATTTTATTTTTGGTATATAGTATACATAAGTAATAATTATCATCATCACTTCATACAAGCTCTGACACAATAAATAAAACAATAAATGTGTGTTTAATTGCCTTTCCTATAATAATTGATTATTTAACAATAAAAAAGTAATTACATACCATTTTTTTGTTTTTAAATATTCACATTATTATCATTTACATATTGTATACTAAACAATAAATGAAATCATAAATTAAGTGTAAAGCAACATTAATGATTATTTTTATTTCAACAATTGATCTCTTAATTTTAATGAAACACATTTCAACAAAACTTTTATGCAACAACTCCTTGATTTAGTCATACACAACTGTTCTTTTTAACCGTTTGAAAGTGTTATAAAGTGTAAGAAAAAAGGAAAGTATAGACAATTTAGTTGTTCGTTCGGTTCAATTTACAACTGTTATACTACAAAGCATGGCAGCTGTGCCTTTTAAAACTGTTATGTACAGCAACAAACAAAAGGGAAAATAATATGTTGCCTTACTAGAACGTAACTTTATTTAATTTTTGAAGCATTTTTTTAATTTTTTTTCTCTATTTTACTAAATATTGCTTCATTTTACCCACAATCACTATAAGTAACTGAAATTTGCAGCCACATTATCCACATAAGGCTCACCCCGCAGCAAACAAAATGGTTAATTGTGCCTTAGTAAATTTATTATAATTTTAATGGTTTTTTCTTTTAATTTCTCTTTTTTTATTCGCAAAAATTCATTCCTTATTAAAAATTGATTTACTTACAATCATAACGAAAAGTGAACTTTTCAGCAGCCATTTTTAAATTCTTGACTTGACCGCAGCATGGCTGTCGTTTGCACTTTAAAATTATTATAAAACAGAAAACAAAAAAGTTGAATTTACAATACAATTTAGATGTTTTATTCATTTTTTTATTCACACAACTTTTTATGATAAATTCTTTTAACAATAATCGTAATACTTTACAGCGACTACTTAATTCTTCACCTCGCTAATCGACACTACAATTAGTTGTACGATATGCATTTCAAAACTGTTATAAAATCTGAACAAGAAGGAAAATGCAGACAATTTAGCTGTTTTACATAAATATAAAAACGTTAAAATTATTTAAGCGTTTTTTTTTTTTACTTCACAAATATTTTATTTGGAATGGATAACAGCCTGCAAATTTGGACTTTTTTTTGTGCAAATAAGATGGCTCCAGGTGTTTTCGAAGGCATTTTGCGCGCTGAACACGAATCTGGTTTCATAAGCTTTCCATCACGTCAGATTTTCGAGAAAAGGGGGGTTGAAACCCCTAAAAATAGCGTTTTTGGCCATTTTTGAATCATTGCAGATCTAAACACTGACGTGCTAGAACCGTCGCTATTATCAGAAATTGACAATTGATCTTTGCTCTTCAAAATGAGCCCAAAGCCTTAAAGTAGCGGGTGTGTTTATGTCAAGGGTGCAAAAGAAAAAGAAACACATTACGGACGTCCTTAAAAATTAACCAGATTTACTTGAAAATTGTTACTCAGGGGTTTTTGGGATCGCTGATTACAGATCTTCTCAGATTTAAAAAATTCAAAATGGCGGATCCAATATGGCGGTCAAGTAAGTCTGACTTATTTTTATAAACCTCGACCGCCATATTGGATCCGACATTTTGAATTTTTAAATCTGAATTTTTTGAAATCTGTAATCAGCGACCCCAAAGACCCCTGAGTAACAATTTTGAAGTAAATCTGATTAATTTTTAAGGACGTCCGTAATGTGTTTCTTTTTCTTTTGCATCCCTTGACATAAACACACCTTGAGCAAAGATCAATTGTCAATTTCTGATAATAATGATGGTTCTAGCACGTCAGTGTTTAGCTCTACAATGTTTCAAAAATGTCCAAAAACTATATTTTTAGGGGTTTCATCTCCCTTTTTCGCGAAAACCTGACGTGATGGAAAATTTTTGAAACCAGATTCGTGTTCAGCGCACAAAATGCCTTCGGAAACACCTGGAGCAATCTTATTTGCAAAACCCATGCAGGGCTGTGTAGTAATTAATATTTTTATCTATAGTCAGGCCAGGTATACGACTGTAAGGAGGTTATTATTAACGATTTTTCCATGGAACGCATAATATGTATCGCCAGGGGTAGGTCAGAAAAGAACATACGAATTTTGTAGTCAAAATTACTTAGCCATCTTGATTGGCAGACCGTTTTGATAATGATACTCTTCTTTTAAAATACTGTATAAAAATATTTTGACATTATAAATCCTTTAACCAACAATTATAATAATAAATTGAACTTTGCGAAGTCATAACACCTGTTTGCTGAGAGTATCATAAAAACGCTTATAGTCGTATGTGATAACGCCGTCAAATCTACTGAAAATGTGACTGACTCATAAAATAAATCAATAAAAAAAATCTAAAATGAAAACATTGGTATACATTTTTCAAAAAACATCACCAATACTTTGTATTAAAGATAAAATGAAAGACATTAAGGAATATTTTACAAATTAAAAGTTAATAGCTAAGGGGACCTCCTTATTTAAACAAAGTTTAATCCCTCTTTATCGTAAATTGAAGATAAACATTTTATTAACGTGGAGTTACTTATTTTATAAAAAGTATAAAAATTGAAACTAAAATCATTTACGATAACAAAGAGAGGGACTGTGAAAATTAATAACTGACTAATTAAATTGATAATAATTTAAAAAATAAGCTTATGAGCAATCCTTCTGCTACACAGTCACGTGCTTTTAACACTTTTTAGTTTTAAAAGTTCTTTGTAAATAAAACGATTAAATACCGTATTTTGAATCAATACAAAGTTTTTTGGAAGGGCTTATCAATTTTTATCTTTTAAAATGTTTGTCCTAATTGCGAAAATATATGTGGTGTATGGTATATTAATGACGTTTTTAAAGATAACGAAATAAAATATATTTAAATTACTTTATTAAAATTAAAACAAATAAACAAAAAAGTCTATAAGCAGAATAGGTAGCCAAATGTTAAGGTAGCAATTGATAATATTTCATAGATTAGAAGAATATTTATTGAATTCCTAGCAGTTGTTAAATAAACAATAATAATGAAATTGAAATATGCGCCAAATGGCGCAATTAAGAATAAGTTTAATCAATTTTTTCGTTCTTATTGCTTTAAGAATTAATTTTTTTTTTCAAATTTTAACAAAAAAATTTTCCATTTTGACTTCATTAAGAAGAAAATCTTAACTATATTGGAAAAAATAGATGTTATTGTAATTCAAATACTTTGCAAGAATTGCTTTCAAAATTGCATTATTTTTTTTACAATTTTGAATCCAAAACCTATTAGTTTTTATTGCAATACTAGTAGTTTTCCTATAATTTTAGTTCTCAGATATATACTTTACGCTACAGTTTATTGCTATTGATTGAAATGAATAAACTTTTTATGGCTTCCTGGCAAATAAAATCATATGCTCATGTAACCATAAGAGTAAATATGGTATGTATCTTATCTTTATTGCCTAAGAAAATAAAAAAAATAATTACAAATATTGTAAAATTATTAGTACTTTTTTCTTTTTGTTGCAAATAAAAAGTACCAGAAAATAAAAAAAAAACAATTAAATATTTAAGTTAGCAAAATTCATAAATTTTAATGAAATTTCAAGTAGAAAAATTATTTGCAAAGTTTTCTGTAGAATATTAACAAAGAAAAACAAAAATTTGTGCATAAATGCAAACAATACTTAGACATTTTTGTTAAATTGCTGATAATTACAAATTAAATAAACTCTGATTACTTTTCACAACAAAGAAAGAAAATTTAAAATTGTTTTAATTTTTTTATTTTAACCGATATTTTTCTTATTACTGCAAGACGAACTAATTCGGTATCATAGAAAGAAACTTTAGTTTTCGTAATCTACTAAGGTTCCTAACGAGTATGTTGAGATGAACACTAGCTGCTGCTACCACTAGAGTAATTAAAGAATTACAAACTTTTGAACTTTGGCCGACTAATATTTTCCATTTTGCTCCTACTTCCTTATCTTTTTTTTGCCATGCAACTCTTTTTCTTTCAATCTTTCCCTTGTCTTTACTCTTCTTAAATTTTTGGGTCTTTGAGTCATGTATTTGCACATATCTTGGTAATCTAATTTAGTCTAAAACTATATCGCTTGTCTTTAGTGAAATTTAACAATTTTATTGTACAAAAAGGCATACACCCTGATTACGACGATTTTAAATACAATCTAACGCTTTTTGAAGAGACTATTGACAACACTTTTCTCACATTTGGCAGACAACCGTTATTCTTAAACTTTCTTGTCTTTTTATCTTTTAACGAAACTGTTATACAATGTTTTTTCATATAAAATTCACAAATTTGTTAAAACTAATAAAAATTGTTAATTTTTTTCAATTTTTACTTACTGCATGGAACTAAATCGATGTAAATTCGGTTTATCATCACAATAAATCGGTGACAATTCAATCATTGATGTGCGATATAATTTTCTATCGGCAGCATTAAAACGGCGGCCATGGTTCAATGATTTGTTGTGGCTTTTTTGATTTTGTAAATTATTTAATGATAAATCCATGTCGCAATCAACATTATCGAATTGCTCTTCCGTATTTTCTTCCTCGCCTTCCATGTCGGTAATGTAATTATTAAAAATGAAATTTTCAAAAGAATTTATATCGTTCTCATTGCGTGGCTGGAAAACACTTTTAGCACTCTCAACTAAACTGGTTAAACTGTCATACACCATTTTTATTTTTCTTTATAAAAATATTTGAGCAGTTTTCTTATTTAATTTTGACAAATTACAAAAACAGAGGGAAGGATAAATAAATGTCAACGAGTTAAAGGGCAACGGGGTAACACTACTTGTTCGCTTTGTTTGCGTTTTAATTCAGATTTTTGTATGAAACATTTTTAGAAAAATTTTTGATTTATTATTTCATTTAAAATAATACACACAACACAACAATTTCTAATTTAATCGTATCGTCACAATCGTAATAATAATAATAATAGTTAAACCGTTTTCAATGCTTGTTACTCGTCAACTAAAAGTATTATAATGTATAACACGACAGCGACAACGTTTGACTGTTATTATAATTTGTTTTTGCTTTTATTATAAGTATCATAACGTACCGTATTATTGCAAGTTGTTAGTGTCCATCACACACTTTGGCTCTCATTTGAGTATAATTTACTCATTTGTTGGTGCTTTTTGTATGTTCTTATTGTATAGCTGCTGCTCTTTTTATACAGTGTTTTGGTAATTGTTATGGTTTTTGTTATTGTTTTGCTGTATATCAACAAACAATGTGTTGTGTGTGTTTGTTTTCTTTATTTTTCTTTCATAAATCGAATGTTGTTGCTATTGTTGTTGTTATTATTATAATAATTTTGTTTTGTTATCAATTCGTTATCACAATCATACAAAAACTTAAGAGAGACACAAAATCTAAATTATTATACATGGGTACGTGGAAAAAATTGTAGACATGTAGGAGGTATAAATAAACACAATTGCAGCAACAACAACAGCACGAAATAAGATGTGCTACGTGAGAGCACGAAATGTTAATCATACAGCAAAAGCAAGCACAAGCACTGTTATTTAACCCTTTTCAGGGTCAAATCAAGGGATTTTAGGGAAATAAGAAGTAAAATAGTACCATAAAAATAATAAAAAAAATTAATTTAAATAAACTCTTTTAAACATATCAATGACGTTAATATGTAAGTATGCATACGTAAGTACACATTAATGAAAATAAAGTGTTTTATCCCTATTAGCAGTGGGTGTAATATCTATTTAATAAAGCTACCAACTAACAAAATATAATGAGTCATACCCTCTATTCATTCAACTATCAAATGTTGTTATTGTTATCACAGGATAACATTTATTTTTATGATTAATATGTTTATATTTACAAAAAAAAGTACAATCATTAAACTATGTATAACCTATTATTGTATAACAGTTTAAAGTTGCCATATTCTTAAAGCGAAAGTAATTTATACCAAAAGATAGACGCCCTACTGTACAAAGAGTCAAAGAATTTGAAATAGGATTGAAATTGAGGTCATGTATTTAAGGGCATATGTACATATATCGGCAGCAGTTTGTACTTCTTTGGCAAAGTTCTTGAATCAATTTCGCTTGTCTAACGAAGTGAGCTTACTTTTCTGCAAGAGGAGCTTAGAGTTTCGCCAAAAAATTTCTAATTATAGATATTCATTGGTTGGCCAGTAATGTAAGTTCGTCAAACAACTAAGAACAGTTAGGCGCTATGTAGCTTGTGGTATTCCACAACACTGCACAACCCCTTTCTAATCAAGGTCAAAACAGTATGGCCAGGGACATCGTAAGTTTTTCAATTTCAATTTCAACTCAAGATAGGTTTAGGTCCCGTCATTAATGTATACAAATTAACACAACACAACATGGTTGGTGTGAAAAACTAGCTTGTAATCCTGACTAAAGGGTTGTGATGGTGAATCAAATAGCGAAGAAAGAATTTTCTATATTCCATTCAATCTTCAAAATACAAACTGTTAAAATAGTTACCCGTTAAACAGGTTTCCTTAATTGATTTTATAATTAAAGCATGATTTAGCAAAATAAAAAGAGAAAAATATTGTAAATTGCGTGTTTCGAATACAAAACTTGCCTATTAAAATTGTATAAAGGTCAAAAGGTTAATTATTTAAAACTATTGATGAATATCCCCCCACCATATTAATGGGAATATTTTCAAGTTGTTTGCTGTGCCTATATCCAAGTGAGCTGATGTGATAGTTAATCAATATATCGATCGATTTGGTGTTGGGCTAATAAAAATCTGTTGAAATTTCTTTTCAATAAATTTTTAATGTGATGACCGTTTTGTGTTTGTGTTATTATTTTTATAAAATAATAAAAATTCAAAAACGGAAATTCAAATTGGAAATTTTTGCACACCTGTTTGGTTTTCCAAAGGCTGTCAAGGCAAGGCTGTTGAAAATCACAACCAACCACAGAGCCAAACAAACTAAACAGTTTACCCCGTTCGTCTTATCAAAACATGAAGAGTATTTGTTATCTTCAAGAGTAGTTCTGGTGTTTATACCCCCTTTTTTTGTTTTAAAGAAATAATGCGTAAGATTCTTTCTTCAATTATTATCTGTTTATTTAGGGTAAATGTAGGCACACAGGTGTTTCTTTAAAGATAATAATAATAATAAAAAATTTAATAATAATGGAAACAATAATAATATTGCAGTTGTTATAATCATTTTTTTATTCATTGATTTCAATTTTCGTGTTTATTTTGTTTTTTCTGTTTTTAATTTCTGACTATAAATAAACGCTACGCTTTTAAAAATTATCAACACCAGGTTGGCAATAATAATTGGCTTTAGCTGATAAAGATTTATTTGCTGATTTTAATATGTATTTTTCAAATTGAAAATAAACAATTTTCTTTTTGAATAATCCATCTCCTTTAATTTTTCCAAGAAAACCGGATCAACTCCGTTTTATCTAAACACGCGATTTAAGATTTTCATTCAAAAGTACTCGCGCAGTGGTATTATTTAAAAATAAGTGTTTTTTATCGCTTGAAATCGTTTCCTTTACGGAAACTAGCAATAAAAATTGAAATTTTTCTTGGAAATGTATAGGGTTTGCAAAAATTGCCCTCTCACCCTCTCAAAGAGACTTGGATCACGTGAGCAATTGTTCTAAACAAAAAAAAAAAAAAAAAAAAACGATTATTTGTACAACACAATGGTTATAAATGCTCTGTCACGTCGCAATATTGTTTCCTCTGGACACTCCTGCTATTTACTACTTAACTTACATACATATATGGCCTTTAGTCAAGATTACAACCTAGCTTCTCACAACACCTACGTTGTGTTGTTTGAATTGTATCAATGAATGGCGGAGTCTACAGTTTAAAGATGACTTTGATGGAAGGCTATAGATGCTGGGAATAATAGATGGACGCATTTCAGGTACATAGTTATGACGCCATCTTGTCGGTAGAGAAATCAGAAAGAGCTTATGATGGCCTGCATTTGAAATAAATTGATTTGTTATTTCACCAAAACAAATCCCAAATTTTTTTTAAATTAAACACCCAATATACATATATATATTGTAAAGTGTTTACATATGTGTTTACAAATACAAGTGTGTATTTCGTTTGTTATACTTTGTATTCGCATGAGATGTGTTGAAAAAAACATGATATTTCTATAGAAGGCGGGAAATGTTTTATCTTTGATTTCCCTTAGAAACTTGGCATTTTGAAAACACTTATTGTTAATTGTATTGATAAAACTGTTTCCCACAACTTGGAATTTTTTTGTTTTTCAAGATACTTTTGTTATAAACAAATTAAAATATTTGCTTGGAATACTCGTACTACAAAAAACAAATCCATAAAATTAAAATCCTCCACTTCTAACAGACTGAATGTTTTTTTTTCTATTCTTATTTATTTTTGTGCAAACAAATTAAAATAATTATTTTTATGAAGATTTATACACATATTCCGTGTATGATTTTTACTTTATTTTTATTACGACTTATAAACACATTTTAAACAGCCGTTGGGTGTTTTATGTGAAAAAAAAACACACAAAAAATTTAAAAAAAATCACAAAATGATCTCACACTGGTGATAGATCTTTCATAAATGTTTTCCCAACAAAAAAATTTTGAAAAATAATATAATTAATGTCTTTGTATAGAAAACAAAATGATTTAAGAGGGTATTTTTTGTTTTTGTTTTTTTCTATTCAATAACAAAAACAACGTCATCAAATAATGACAACAATCATTAAAAAGTACTGAAAACTAGTATTTAAACAATTAAACGGGTTAAAAGTAATATTAAAATAAAAAAAAACGTTTAAAATGAATTTCACCATAGAATACTTTCAGTGTAATTTTAAAATTATAGATCTGGCAGCTTAAAAAGTTCAAAAAGGAAATAATAACAGTCAATTCTGAAACTCTACATATTGCACAGAGTGTCAGACATCCTCTCTTCATATTAAAAAAGAAAAACAACAGCAGTTTCTTAATAAAACAAAAACACTGCAGTGTTAATGGTGTTGGTAATTTCAAGTTCTTTACATAAACTTTACTTAGTTTTGATAAAACGCAATTGCATGTGTGTGTGTATGTATACGACTTTGTTTACTGTTGATGCCTCATATATAAATGTTGCTGTTGATAAACAAAAAACACATACTCCCACTTAGTCCATGCATTCATCGCTTCCTAAGTGACGATTAAATGCACAAGCATAAGGATGTATGTAGATATGTATGTGTAATTCTGCTCTGCACAATTGTACGAAGAAATGGGACATTATTCTTGCTTTAATATTAGAAGAGATAAACAACAACAGTTTATTGAACTGAGTATCACTACGTATATATGAAGAGGGGACATTTTTGTTTATCAATTTGTTCGCAATTTTGTATTGTTTGATTAATTCCTGTGTTATTTATTAAACTGAGTATTTTGTGCAGTTGCAGAGAGAGAGAGAGTATCCATTGCAGTTATGAAGAGAGTTTTTTTGTCTATGTATGTATTAATAATGTTGTGTTGTTTACAGAAACCGTGTTTTGTTTTATAAGTAAGCGAGTTTCGTTTATTGTTTACAAGCCCATTCCTCTTAGATTTGAGACGGGAATATTAAAAGAGTTGCCATATAATACTGATTTAAATTAGCCCAATTGAAAAATGTATAAAAATTCCTTGTTTTTTTTTTACAAAAAATGTGGTATTCTTCAACCATTAGGGGTTTTGAAAATTGAAAGAAACACAGAAAATTTGCTATAGTGAATGAAATGCATATGGCTGACATGCGAATGCTCGCCCAAAGATATTTGAGCTGGAGCCTACCTGTGGTCCACAGCCCTCAACACAGCTTGTTTGAGATTGCTTGGCTTGCCTCTGACTGCTCTGTACAGTAAATTGATATTCAATGCATAGAATCTATCCTTCTAACCATTTTTGGTACTGTCACCTGTCGCGAATCTTTTATTTTACCCGAAAAAATCACCCGTTACAATAAACAATTGCTTACAACCTGTAAAATGCCTTTTCTTTCTACTCTTATAATACACTTTGCCCTATTTATCACGCTTATCTTAATAAATAATAAATAAATAAAATCTTATCTTCAAATTCTGTTTAATTTCAAATAAAATAACGTAATACAGGTTGCTGCTACACAGAAATGGAAAAAAAATTAAAAATTTATTACCAAAAATAAATTTTAACATCATGGCCTATTAATAATATTTTTCGCATTCTTAGTTTGCGGGAAAAGTAAACATAGCAGAAGAGAAAAAACAAAATTCTAAAGAAGTATACTGTATAGGCGGGTACACTTACCTTGCACTCGAATATTCACTTGACGTTACACAACCTATCGACGTTGATTGTAGGGATTCTGGTATCGATAGCTGATGCTGAAATGACGCTCTTTTCGCTTTCTGTTGCTGTGGCGGACTAGATGATGAACCAGTTGTTGTTGTCGATGATGAGGATGATGATTTATAATCCTTATCTAAAATATTTAAACACTGAACACTCTGACATTCAGTGTGTGTTTGCAATGGTGCCATGGGCGATAGAGAGTCTGTCGGTAACTGAGCAAGTGTACTAACGCTGCTGGTTGATCTGAAAAATGATGAAAAAAAGAAGAGAAAATTAATAAAATATTCAGAAAGTTAATTTAATTTTTAAAACATTGAAAGAAAAAGAAACACTATTAAGTCAATAAAATCGTGGAAAAAATTAACAAAGACCAGCTCTTAAGCAGAGAGGAATTTAGTAGAGAGCTAGGTATTCACCGCCAATAGTAAAAGAGCCTGGATTGACACAAAGAAAGGTAGAACTAAGTGTTTAATGGGATTGGAGCGAATTCTTTCAGTATGAACTTCTAAAACCTGGTCAAACAATTGATACTGATCTCTACTAACAACAAGTAATGATACTAAAACAGGAAATTCGATAAAAATAACCAATAATCAATAGAAAAGACACCAATCATTGGTGTCCATCTCTGCTGAACTATCTTAATGTTGTAAATTTATATTTTAATCAGATTTTAGTCTAGAAAATACAGAAACTATACATTGATGGAATAATACCAGCTTTAACGCAATTAATGGCATAATATTGTCATTCTAAACGGAACTTATTTAATGAAATAAAGTTTCGTTTCAAATATAAGAAAAATTTACTTAATTTTAGCGCAAATAAGTAACCGTAACTTCTCGAGAAGGTGGGATAATCTTTTTTTTAAATTTGGAAATTATTTTAAAATATCAAGAATTACAAATTATTGCTCGTTTTTAGGCATAAAATAAATTTGAAAAACTTTTTCTAAGTCCTTATCAGTTATAAAAGAAAAAATATTAATTTCTTTACTTATTTGCCTTTAAAATTTTAAAAAGAAATTTTGTTATCACAATTTGAAAGAATTTTTTTAAATATATAAACCATGAAGTGTATTTTAAGGGGATTTAGAAGAACAAAAACGTTAATTATTAGTTAATATTTAACCAAATAACTCCAATTCTTTGTATCTTTCAATATAAAAGCGATTTATTAAAAGTTTTCTTATAGAACACTCTGGCAACTCTCAAAATATAACGTAATTTAGCATTGTTTTCATAACAAACCTTTTTCTGTTTGTTTTCGTATGTAAGTTACAGCAATGCCGGTATACATGTGTATTAAATTCAAATACAAACATTGCATTTGCATTTCATAACAAATTTCTTTTTGTTTCGTACGTTTGGTTCCGACATGTTTACTTTAAAGTTAACTGTAAAGAATCATAACGGCGTGTATCCTTAAAACATTATTTTTGCAAAATTCGTTTACTTTTAAATAAATGTTGATAAAATCCCTATGTTGTGCATGTTCCCTTCCTGACCTATACTACTTTCGCTCTCTCTCTCTCTCTTTTAAAAGGAACAGCTGTAGTTTGATACCTTTATACAGTGTGTGTGTGTGAATTATTATTACTCAAGCATTATTGCATTGTCAATATCAATTTGTTGTTGTTCTTACTGAAATGAAAACAATTATTTTTTGATTTATTTACAGTTTCTCAATGAGCCTTCAAAATGTGTGTCTCCTCTGTCTCTCTATTATAAATCAAGAAGAGCCGGTTCATGTGTGCGTGTATGTACTTATGTATTTATTGCATAGGCAATAATAATTTATTTTTGCTGTTGTTGTTAATGAAATTTTTTTGTCGTTTTGTTTACAAAATTTGTGGCTCTCTTATGCAAATCAAGAAGAGCTTGTTTATGTGAGCGTATACATGTAATAGGCTGCCATAATGTTACCACACCGTTCCAAAACACTGTTAAGAAAACGATTACTGTGTGTAGCTGACATTGAACTTTAACTTTAAATCATTTTTATTTATTTTTTTTTTTTTGCAATTTTAATTCCACTATGGACGTCTGTTAAATTATTTGTTAACCTCACAAATTTGTTAAATAGAGCTTAAAAAACAATATAAATAATGATAGCTGTGTAGTGATGCCATCGCCAGATAATAAATGAGCTTTTCCCAGAGATTTATGAGTAAATGACAGACCGAAAGTGTATCCATAGGGTATATGTAGTTAAAGCAATTAAATATTATTTAATGCATGAGGAAATTATTTATTGTAATTCATTGGTTTTGATTTTTTGGTTTTCAGTTGAATTGTTATTTTTTTTGTTGTTGGTTTTTTTTACATTCACCAAAATCATGAAACCGAGACTACAAAACAAAATTTAGTTTAAGGTCACCAAACTTAAGGGGCAATTTAAACATTAAAAAAATGTGTCTGATTACTTAGTTACTTACTTTTTACAAGAGACTTAAAAAATGAGCAGCTTTAAGGTTTCTATTATCACTTGGACTACAATTTATTGGCGTGGGCAAGAAAATGGTCAAGTGCATTATTCGGAAACGATATTTTTCTTTTTTTTTTGTAAATTTATATTAAATTTTTTAAAGAAAAATGTTACAGAACTGGAATGTTAAACAAAATTTAAGGAATTTTAAGAGATTAATAAAAAAATCATTAGTTTATTGCTGTTACAGCTTAAAAAATTATTTTTAACGCAAGTTTGTAACATTCATCAATGAAAACTTGTTCTAAATATTTTTAATAAAAATAAAAATTAAATTTTTTACGTAAAAAAATTTAAATTTTTTTTTTTTTTTTTTGTAATTTTTTGACTTAAAATTTTTTTTCTTTGGAAATGAACTTTTTCAAATAATTTTTCATTAAAAGGTTGTAAAAAATTTGTTGTTTTTATAGATATTTTTAACGTTTTGGTTTTTTCACTTAAAAAAATTTGTTTATTAAACTAATTTGTTATGCATATTGTTTTTATAGTTTTTTTTTCGTTATTTCCTAAGCTATTAATTTAGTTAGTTTCATTTAATTTATTTTAAAATGTTTGTAAAAAAAAATATTTTACATAAACTAATTAACACAATTCTTAATTATTTATTCTACAGTTACAATTTTTTATGGTTAAAAATTTTAATTATAATTTTTATTTATTTTCTAAATAAATTTCACAAAAATCTTTCTGCTTTAATCATCATTATTACACTCTGTGAAATTTCAAACACGAAGCGGAAATTTATTTAAAACAGAAAAAAATTAAAACAAAAAAAAATAGACACTCTCTATCACGTATGCGAAATGAAACCGCGAAAACATTGAGACCACAAAAGAATATCAATTTAAACTGAATTCAACATATTTTGGCAAATAAACAGTAACCTAAAAATCGAGTCTCATAGACTACCAAAACAAAAAAGAATAAAAAATTTTAAAAGAAATATGTTTAAACAAAAAAAAAAATAAAAAACTTAATTATACAAAAGAAGAGCAAAAAAATAAAAAATGGTAAAAAAACTTTACAACAGACTTAAAATTTTAGAAAAAAAAGACAAAAAGAAAACAAAAAAAAAAAACACAAAAAAACATTAATAATAACCGTAAATAAAATCAAATAAAAATAAAGAAGTAGCAGTAAAAAAAAAGTTAACATAAGAAATTTATTAACTTAAAAGAGTTTCTAAATTTTTCTGGATTTTATTATGTATAAATATGTAATTTTCCTAAACAATTTATTTTTTAATATAAGAAGTATTAAATTTTATTACTTTCTAATTTAATATGATTTTTTTTATTTTAAATTTCTTGCATTAATTTTGTAATGCAATTGGAAATGGTGTAAACAATTAAAAGCTGTGTTTCTGTGGTTCGAAAATGTTTTATTTTCTTCTTCTAGTTATTAGAAAATGTTTATTAGAATTTTAAAAGTAGCTCTACATTGTGGTCAAATGTGAGGTTGATTGTAGGAAATTCTTATAAACAAAACAAAAAGTACCGTAACCTACAGCACCATACCTTAACCTCCAATATATATGCATATACGGAATAATAAATCACTCTCTTTTACTCTGTATAATTTGTTTCATCTTCCGTTATAATATGTAGGAAGTAAACCATGAGCGTAAATAAACATTGTTATTGTTTGTTGCTTTAATAAGTGTGATCTGCAGACATGGCAAGTAGTCAAGCTTGAGAGGAGTTGAACTTCCATATCGCTGATAGGACCATAACCTAAGTGTGCGGATAGAAGCGGATGTTTGAAAACAAACATATACACAACACACGCAAACATAAAGAGAGGCCAAGGTTCTTGCCAGCTTTGAAGCCGCCGTGATCTAGTAGGTAGTGTGTTGGCTTATTAGACGTGAGACAAATCGCAAGTCTTCGGCAACTTCCTCTCAGCAGATTTCTGGCAAAAACTCCCAGAGTGAATAAAATTGCCATGAAAAGTTTCTCAAAAAATCTGTCGTTCGGAATCGACTTTAAACTATAGGTCCCGCCACTCATGAATAAAATTAACACACACAACATCAATGGTGTTAGAAGCTAGCTCGTGATTCTGATTGAAGGGTTGTAATGACCAATTATGTATGTACACTTGTGGACATACAATTAAGTTATTCATGCATGCGCTTTGCCAAAATCCACCTCCATAAAGACGACAAAATTTTGGAAATTAGTCGTATGGAGTGAAGAGTCCAAGTTTAATATCTTTGGAAACGATGACAGAACCCATGTAAGACGTCCTGTCAATACACAATTATATCCAAAGTACACAAAACAACCGTAAAGCACGGAGGTTCGTCAGTAATGGTTTGGGGTTGTTTTACCTCATCTGGCGTTGGTGCACTGGTAAGAATCGATGGGAAAATGACTGCGGAAATGTATTAAAACATCCTACAGAACAATTTGACTAAAGATTATGAGCATGAATTACCACTAGCGTGGATATTTCAGCATGATAACGACCCGAAGCATACATCTCGGGTAGTTAAAGCTTGGTTCGCTGAGAAAAAATAAGGGTTCTTGATTGGCCAGCCCACAGAACCCTATTGAAAATCTTTGGGGGATCGTAAAACGAGCAGTTGCAACCAAAAAACTAGCAGCAAAAAAGCACTTTGGCAGCTTATCCAGGCAGAATGGAATAACATTAGTCCTGAGCAGTGTCGCAATTTAATCAACTCAATGCCGCAAAAATGTACTGAAATAATATGCCAAAAAGGGTTCCCCACAAAATATTAAAGGTTCAAAATAGTTTGGGGGAAAAATAAAGCAATTAAATTGAATTTTCAATATTTTTTTTTTCAGATAACTTAATTATGTGTCCACTTAAATTTTAGGTCTGATATCAACTCCGTAGCAAAACATTTTTTATAATGAATAAGTATTTAAGTTTTTGTTGTTAATTAATTATTGAGCATATGAAATTAATAAATATTAGTTGTTTTTGTTTAAACTTTTCTTAAATCTTTTTCATTTTTACAAAAATGACAAATGCTGCATAGGTGACTTAATTGCGTGTCCACAAGTGTATGTATGTATGTAAAGACTTTTCTCAAACCAAGTGAATTTGAGCCAATTAACATAACGAAATAAGACTAGAACGAGATCTGCATCCTGAAGTTGGTAAGTGGTTTTTTTTTTTACAAGACATTGACTTGTCTTGAGCTTAAAATGGAGATTCTGTGACGCTGAGGAACACATTTTTGGAACGTTGGGGATCGCTAATGTATCCTAGGAGGAATAATTTCAGCAAGTTGCCATTGCTGACACCGAGCAGCATCCTGAAGTTGGTTAGGGCAATGGGTTTGGAGGAGGCATTTTAGGGATACAGTACTAAGACACCTCTTCACGCCAATAATAATTTGAACAGTGTGGCCAACTTAAACCGGTAAAAATCAAAATAAACAAATTTTTAAAAGAATAAATAAAATTTTTTTTTCTTTTCAATTTCCTTAAGTTAAACCTGTTTTGGTAACCTTACATTTATTTTTTATTAAATATTCTTGTTTTTTATACTTTTTGGCTTAATTTTTCATGGGAATAAAAACTTTTAACTTTCTCACCTTAATATAGTTGAATATAAGCCATAGTAATGTTGAAATTAAGACCCAGTGTTATTATTTTTTTTTCTTTAATAAATAAAAACAAATTTCTTTCTCAAAATAAACAAAAAAAAAACCCCCGTATAACAGCAAGTAAAAGTTTTAATTGTCATAAAAGCCGTTAATTTTCTATTATTAATTGTAATTATGCAACACTGCCAGTTATGCTAAGGACCCGGTAATTGGTTGGCAATACAGTATAGAATGAGAAACTAACACACCTTTTTTTTTCTAAGCATAACCTTCAAAGAAGGCCTTAGTTATTCTTATAAAATAAAAAATCATGTTTTTTATTAAAAAAGAAAACGTCTTAAAAAATTTTATTTAAAGAAAAATATTTGAAAAGAATATTAATTAATAAAAAAATAGTTAAAAAACGAAAAAAAAAATTGATTGCCAAGGCTTTTCTTTATTACAATACAACAATACCACAACCTTATTATTATTATTATTTATTTACCATAAACAGAAATATAAACAAACAAAAATAGAAAAAAATATTAAGCCTTATTAAATAAAATAGCCAGAAATAAATAAGTAGCGAATAAAAAAAGAAAAGAAAAAAACACTCCTTCAATTATAACTTGTGGTTGGTAACTGTGGTCAGCAGCACAGAGTAGAAAAGAATTATAAATACCGTTAAAAAAAACCAACTACTTTATGGGTTTAACGCCTTGTATTGGCAGTTTGAACAAGTTCGCTTACAAGTTTAGCCAAAAAAGGAAAACCGTTAAAGCAAATATGATCAGTTTTGTTCATTAAAGCCTTTATTTAGAATATCCGTATATATTTAGGGAATATTCCACTACCGCCATTAGGCTCGCCATGAGATTAACCACAATTTCCGTCTGGAAGACAATTATAGTATTCCGAAGCTCCAGATATTCATGACCTCGTTATATCCACCACAATTATTTTTGTCGTTAATCTCGAGCCATCAATGTATGTATGTATATCACAAGAGAATATGGAGAAGGATTTGCCTTCACTTGGGTTATTAAAAATCATTAATTTTTAATATTTTTCCGCTTTAGTTTGCTAAAGAAAACCTATTTTAGGTGACTAAAAACCCGCTGAATTGGTTATATTGCACACACGAAGAAAAAACTCCGTTAAAAATCGCTTATTTGCTTACATTGCCCCAGAACCACACATTCTGTTAATTGTAAAATGAAAGAGAGATAAATACAGAGATAATGAGGGAGATTGCCTTAATAAAAATCCGGTTTTTAATTTTTAACACGCCAACAATAGACCCCTTTTTAACCAACAGACAATAGATTAAAAAACAAGTTATTAAGAAAGAAAGAAAGAAAAGAAAAACCAACAAAGATAATAAATAAAAAAAAGAAATCTCATCAATCTTTATTAATACAGCATAAAGTATTTAAACAGTGTTAATACAATAACGAAGAAAAAGAAGACGAAAAAGAGACACCAAAAGCAAAACAAAAAAAAGTACGTCATTATCCTATATAAAGCTGTTACAAACACGCACATACACATGTATGCACACACATAAATATCGACAACATTTATTCTATTGCTCTCCTACTATGTAATTATGCTAAAACAACATACATATTAACCACTTCACAACATCTTCATTAATTAAACTCAAAAATATAATAAAGAGAGCATAAGCCAGTTGAAGTAGAAGAATCTTCCTTTCTAAGGTGATCCGTTTATTAAAAATGACGCCTTTTGCACGTTGAAATTTGTTTCGAAAGAAATTTCAACACTCTTGAGTTTGTAGGAGAGGGGGGAAAAACGAGCGGGGGTGATTTCACAATTTCATGTACTCGCGAAACTTGCTTTGTTCTTTATTCGTATATACACAGAGTTGTATTTGATTTCACATTTTCTTTTATTTTTTGTTTCGCATAGTGAAGTTAACATTGTGACTGCCGCGGCAATTTTCAAAAAACTGGCCAAAAATTACAATTTGATTTTTTTTACATTATATTACTTAAAAAACTCTATTTTTAGATCGTAGGTATCATCAAAAATAAAAATTATGTTTTTTAGGAGAAAAAGTGGTTTAATGAGTACGAGATAACTCGTAGATTGCGTTCCGTTCTAGGGAGCCAACTATGAATTATCTCGTAGTGGGCAGTCATTTTACTTTTCGTTTATTTTGTGTTTGAAATCAAAAAGAATATAATTTAATTTTTTAATTTATAAAAATCAATAAATAAGGTAAATATATTAAAAAATAATAATACATTCATAAATATATGTATAATATATTATAATATTATAAAAAAATATAATATTCATATAATGTTCATTTTTAAAGAATTGTCTGGCGTTGTTTGACCTAAATCACAATGCCAAATAAAGTTATAACTGTCAGAAACAGCAG
This sequence comes from Sarcophaga carnaria, assembly GCA_958299815.1. Classification (NCBI taxonomy): domain Eukaryota; kingdom Metazoa; phylum Arthropoda; class Insecta; order Diptera; family Sarcophagidae; genus Sarcophaga; species Sarcophaga carnaria. Next base: position 4,661,371 of record OY283149.1, read on the forward strand.
AATGACGCGATAAAAGAAAACAAAATTTCTGAAATTAATTTTTTACGTGCAAAAGCGAAAGAAATTTTAAAAGAAAATGCAAAAAAGTTTTTGAAACTTGTTTCGAAACAAATTTCAACGTGCAAAAGGCGTCAATATAAGTATACACACACAAACAAATGCTATTCTATTAGTGTGCCTGGGAAGAATTATGCAAGACAAGAAAAACAACCCCAGTTACTCATTACATTAGTATAACAAGGAGAATGTAAGACAATTGGAGTAAGAAGACTATTCTTCTCTAATGTAATGTAACATATACACACATACATACGTACAATCATAAATATATTCGTAAAAGAAAAACAAATCTTTATGGTAGATTCAAAATGTAAGCACCCACAAACATGCACTCTCTGCCGAAATAAAGGGTCATAGTTACTAAAATGCTCTCCCTCATGAATAATTATGCGAAACAACAACCAAAATATCTTACAGTAATTACATACGATATAAAAAAAGAGAGTTTAATGGCAGGTGACGTAGAAGAAGACTCTTCCTCTCTAATGTAACCGGTTTACGATAAATGCGAGACTACATATCAACAAACCATTAAAAGCAGTAACAAACAAACAAACAATAGTTGTTCTCCAGCTCTTTTCATGAATAACTATGCAAAACAACAAAAACAATATACAACTTACTCATTAATTAATTACAAAATGTAAATAAAAAGTGTGTAAGACAGTTGAATAAGAAGAAGACTTGACTCTTCCCTCTCTAATGTAACCTGTTTATTAAAAATGTAAGCATATCGTACACACACATATAAATATATCCATAAAAAGAAAAAAAAAACAAGTCTACCATAAACGCCATCTTTCGTTATTGTTCGTAAACATATGATATGTTTTCCACACGATGTCTTAAGCGACCAGAAAAAGAAAACCACACACACACACGCTCACATAAATACTGGAAGTAAAACTTCCGCATGAATGAAATCTACAATGGCAGAACAAGAAATATGTCTCGACACGATACGTCTCGTCTTGTTTTGTTTTCTATTGTGTATAAATATATTAAATTAAGTTACACTCCAACACCATTGCCCACAAAACAAAAAAAAAGAAGAAAAACAAACCATCAACCTCTTCTTGTACGTGTACGTATAACTAACAACTGCTTAACTATGGCGTTGCCAACATACATTCCCCCCTTAACAATGCAAGTAACTAAGTTAGTAATAAGAAAATTAAATTCATTTCTAAACCGTTTTTGTCTGCATCAATAGAAAAAAAATGTAAAAAAAACTTTTAAAATACTTAGTTTAGAACGACCGTGCATGCAAAGCCAGCCAAGCCAGCCAGCCAACCAGCTCTGTTGTTAGTTAAAGCATTTAAAATTATCATATTTAGAGTAATAGTGGTGGCTGTAGGAAGTGTGAAGAATGTGTAAAAAAAAAATAAGAAATACTTGAGGTTCAAAGAACTTTAAATGGTTGTGTTTGCATAAATTATTAAACAAACAAAAAAAAACTATTGTAGTAATTATGAAAACCTAATGCAATACATACAATAGAAAAAGATATGAATTTTTAATAATAAAAATAATTTAAACAACATGGTTGAGTCGTGTGACCAAAAAGCCTGAGAAAGTTCAACGGTTAGACATTATAAATTTCATTTATTAATCGACAATGCATTTTACAAAACAAAATAAGGATTTTTCTTTATTAGAAAACTATGCAGTAAAAACTTTTAGCCATGGAACAAGGATTCCAAAACAGTTTTCATTACGGTCGGACTTAACTTTTGACCGAAAATATATTCGGCAAAGCAAACTTTTTTCAAATGGGCAAATAAAAAATGCTCTACATACATAAATCGGTCAAAATCGGATACAAATAGAACTGTGGGGAAAGAGGGCTGGATAGCTATGGTGTCAAGGATTCCAAAACAGGTTTCTTTACATTCGGGTGTAACTTGGAACCGGAGATATACGCGACGCAGGTAACTGTTTTCTTCATATGAGCAATCGATAAAAAAAATGTAAGCCATCATCCAAAAAAATCAAGTCATCATCCAAAAACCTGCAGATCATCGACCAAAAACTGGAAGTCATAGACCAAATTTGAATTTGAACTGAATATAGAGCACTTTTTTACTCATTTGAAGAAAACAATTAGCTTCGTCGTCTATGTCTCCGGTCCCAAGTAATGCCCGGCCCACTAGGTCCAATTCCATCAGAGTTCTATCTTTTCCTATTTATATAGAGGATTTTTTTTAGCTAATTTTAAAAACAAGTTCCATTAATTATGTTAACTTAACATTCACTGTAAAGAAAAGAATATAACTTTCGTAACTAACATCGCACACATTTTACATGGAACGCGCGATGATGAACGATCGGTCTCTTCTGTTCTTTTAATTCCATGAGTTCAAGTTTTTCCTTTTTTGTTGTTGTTGGCTTTTATTAATTTTAATTGAATAAAATCAAATCTGGACGTCTTGTCAAAAGAAATATTGTAATGGTTTTAGAACAAATCAATTGAACACAACAAAGGCGCTGACAACTTCGCACATTACATGTGATGACCACAGAAGTGAAGTCATATTTCTGCTCTTTCTCTTGATTTCCTATTTAATGTCTCTTTGTGACTCGTGTATGCCTAAACATCTCTTTGTTCAAAGTGGTTGCCTGCTACCCGATTGTACTGATGACGACAGCGCTGCGCCGCGCCAATAACTACAAAAGAGTTGAATGACTTTCAGGTTATTTATTTATGAATTGTATTCAGGCAAGTGTGAGTGTGTCTTTATGACTGCATTATAATATGTTTTGTGGAGGCCGCGAACGAGAAAGAGACAGGCAACATGTGCAAAATAACTTATGCCAACACACATGAGCTACAAATTATGACTCAAAAATATTCTAACAAGCATAGTTGTTGTTGTTACTTTATGTATAAGAAATGTGCACAAAAATCTATTTATGCGGTGTGCTATTTTACCACAAATGATTTTTGTTTATGTTGATTTAATTTCTTATTTAACAGTAGTGGAGTGTTAAGAAAACAATATTAGCAGCGGAGCTTATTCAGAACAATGCTGTTTATTTGAAATGTTGGGACATTATTATACTTAACAGCATTATGTTAATTAAGACAGAGAGTAAGAGACTGTGTGTTTAACAGTGCAACAAATGTTTGCTTACTTATGTCGTTTACATTTAATGTGTGTGTTAACAGTGATTTTACTTATAATAACAGCATTAACAGCGCTGTTTAGTAAAAACAGCTGTGTTTATTTTAATGTAGGTGTCCTGGTAGTCTAGAGGATAGTGTGCTAGACTGCTAGCGTGAGTATCGTGGGTTCAGTTCCCACCAGATCCTCTGATCCGTTACAGTACACTGATCATAAGGTCTAATTTACTTAGCTCGTAATATTTATAATATAATTTGGAAATGTATTTGTAATTAATTTGTATACTTTAATGTACATTATTGTCCTTAACATTATTATGGTAATAGAGAAAGAAATTAAATTACAATTAAAACTCTGTTTGCTTTTTGATCTCACATTGTTTTGTGAAATTTTTACTTTGTTTACTTGTTTACATTTAACAGTAGAGAGAAACCCTGCTTGCTGTTAAATTTAATCTTATTTTGTTTTGTGTGATAACACAATGATTATTTGCTTACATTTTATGTTTATTAACAGTGTTTCTGTATAAAAAAAAAACAATGTTAAAAGCGCCGTTTAGCCGGTAGCGATGTAATCACTGTTATTATTTTACATTAATTATCCTTTACATCACTATGGTGAAAGAGAGTGGGAAAATTTCGTTTGCAGAGTAATTTCTTTATTGTTGTCGAGAAGTTGGGGAGATCTCTCTTTCTCTAGCTTTTGTTTTCTTTACATACTAAGCTCAACACTAATACAATCCCTTTATAGTGCGGGATGATAAAGAACCTGTTTACATGTGTAATACTGCTTTGCTTTCTTTTTGCCTTTCTCTCTCTCTCTCTGTTGGTTCGTTTGCATATTAAGATCAAAGCCAATATATCCCTTTGCTTCGTTTCTTGGTTTATTTTACTAGAACGCAATGCACAGCAATTTCTTTAATGTTGTCATGTAGTTAAGATGCTCTGCCTCTCTCTTTCTCTACCTTTTGTTTACTTATTAAGTTCAAGACAAATAAAATCCCTTTATAGTGGTGAATTGCTTTACTTTTTATAAAACGGGAAATTATTTAGCCTGCTTTCTCTCGCTCTCTATTGATTTGTTTACTTATTATACTGTTAATGTGGACAATAAAAACAGAGTTGCTAGGCAAGGGTTTCATTGCAATAACAGAGTCGTATTATTACTTAAATTTGAAAGTGTTTTAAAGTTAATTGAATTTAAATTCACCAAATTCAGCCAAATTTACTTAATTTTATAACAATTTTGATTTTTTCCTAAAAGAATTGTTTCATTACCTGGCTTTGACTAGAATTTTAATCTGTCTACGTTGGTTTCCGGTCATATTTGGATTACCCACCATCGAAATGGATCGCTTATAAAATTGATTATAGGGTGTTGATGTCATTTGAGGTTCGGTATAATCCATTAGTAATGATTCATTCACAATATTTCTGTGCTGTTGATGATGTTGTTGATGATGACGCAGTGGTGGTTGTGGTGGCAATTTTGTTGACTTATTGGCAGTCAAGTCTGCATTGACTATACCCTGAGCCAAACACATAACGCTACTGGTGGTGCTGGGATACATGATGAAGACGACGACGACGACGCCAACGACAATGACTGTGATTTATTTGTTGGTTTAAACAGCTTTATGCACTGACGTTGTTGTGGGGGTGTTTGTTTAATTTCTCAATTGATTTTTTTATTTTTATTTTTAAGTTTGATTTGAATTGAATTGTATTCAAGTGAAGGTTTTCGTTTCTTTTTCTATTTTGATGAAACAGCTGGTGTTTTATTTTTTTTTTATAATTTTTTTTTAGGTTTACCAATTTAAAACAAAACAAAACAAAAAAAACTTGTTCAGAGAGCATTTAAGCTTCTAGATTTTGTTTTAAAAGCTGAGTAAACATTTTAAAATATTTCGTTTTTTTTTCTTTTTTCGTTGTTAAAGTATCTTAAAGATACTTTATTTGACAATAAATTTTAAAGTTTAAAACTCGTTATTTATTCGTGATTAAGGCATGATGGTGAACACTTAAAAATTTCAAGTAAAAAGAAGTTACATAACATTTATTTTTAACACACTCACATACACAATAGATTTGTAAGATATTTCTTCAAAAATAGGATTTCAAGATCCATTCCTCTTTTTTTTAACTCATTTTTATGAAAAATAATTAATTTTGTTAACATTTAAGCCGTTTGGGAAACCATGCCCCCCGCATAGAATAACTGTATACAGTTTCAAACCATCCGTAAAGATCTGTTCAGAGTCCTTAACGAGGTGCATTACACCATTTGCTCATGCCTCTGTGCTCAAACTAATTATTTCAACTGCCTCGTAAAGTCCAAGAACAGCGTCAGGCACTCAATGTTTGTAAATATATTCACAAAAAGTTCTCTAAAGTTCTGAGAAAGTCGATATAGAATCGCGTAAAACATCTTCAGACTGCTGCTAACATACATATGTACATATGTATATGTTTCAGTAGTTTGGTGGACAGCAATGGAGATAGAAAGTGCAACGTTAAGCTACCATAAAGGGGATTCAAAATTCGTGCTACCCCATGAATAAGAGGTGCCACCAACTCGGACATTGTAAACTACCTATCAATCTATCAATTCAATGGAGGTACAAGTACGATATTATGGTTCCATACAGAGCAGCTGGAGGAAAATATTCTTCCAAACAGTCAACTGCCTTTCAATCTAAAATACTGGGATAATTCATTCATTCAAATACTGGGGTATCAGAGGAGTTCACATAATTATGTGTTGAGGCCCTAAGATCACTGGAATCGCAACTAGTCGGGGAGATTTCTTTGAATATCTTGAATGATTCGCGCGACAAACATAGTTGTGCCTTGCTTAGTGAGATGGTTACCCTGAGGCATAGCCCTATTGTGGGATGAACTGAACAGAAGTTTGATCACTGGAAGCTCTAACAAATTGGAACGTTGATATACGTCAAGTCAAACATTTTATTTTATGGACAAGTGCTGTATTAATTACGAAAAATGGTTACCCTGATGCATAACCCTATTGTGGGATGAACTGAACAGAAGTTTGATTACTGGAAGGTCTAACAAATTGGGTCAAACGTTTTATTTTATGGAGAAGTGCTGTATTAATTACGAAAAATGGAGAATCAAACATTCGGTTATAATTTGTACAATTGTATTGCAAAGACGACGACCAGATTGCTTGTTTCCAACCCTAATCATTTAAAACCGGGAGGATCTCCGTCTATTGGATTTTCTAGGTCAAACTGTTTGCCGTTAGGCAATCTACTGATTGTTAAATTATAAAGAAGAGAAGTTGAGTTGAAAGAACTTGAAGAAATACGTTCCTAATACAGACGTTCTATTAATTTTTACGTGGCCTGGTATCTCTCCCTCTGGGCCAACGTGGTGGATTTGTTGTTCGCTGATAAGGCCATGTGGTAATCCGTTTGAATGATGATTTTCTCCTACATTGTTTCTCCAAAACCTACTGAAACAAGAAATTTCGGGTTTAGAAAGAGAAAGGGAAAAGAGGCGTTTGGAATGCAGATGGTTTGAGGCTGAATTCTTTTCGGAATCTTTTGGTATAATTTAATTCATAAGGCTAACGGATCAGTGCAGCATCTTCAAGACGTAATTTTTGACAATATAGACTGCGATGATAATTATTAGGGAGGGGGGGCGAAAATACATATCTCTGGAAGGGTTGTTGCCATAATTTCTGATAGCTAGACGAAGTTCCACGGTAGGAACTCTTGGACGCTAAGAGGTAACGGAACAGTATAGCGGGACATATGATCTATCATATCAGCTTTCCGGCGATATTTGGAAATATGTGAGCAAGCAGGTATGCATTAAGGAATCCAAAAATATTTCTTTTTTAAATTAATTTTAATTTTTAATTTTTTTTTATATTTTTTATAAAACTATGTACTTTTGTTTCGATTTAAATTTTATTTATATATATATTTTTTTTTAATTTAAAAAATTTGTTTTTTTCAATTTCCATTCAAATTTGTAATTTTTTAATGGTTTGAATTTTTTTTAACTATTTTTATTACGTTTTTATAATTTTCATTTGATTTTTTTTTATTTTTTTCCATTTTTCTTAAGAATTTTTTTTTTTGTTTTTTTTTAAACAATTTTATTTTTATTCAGACGGTTAAACAAACTAGTTTCCAAAGATTAACTCATATTAGATGAATTAAAAAACAAGTTTTTTTTAACAGAAAAATACGTAATTTTCCATAAAAAATTGATTTTTTTTAAGAAGTTTAGTAAATATTTCTCCTTCACTGCCAACATACATTTTAATTTTATTTTTCCACACTTTAAATTATGCTTCACCACATTTTCTTTTCTTTTAATTTTTTTTCACGATTTTTTCGTTTTACAAAGAACAACAGCCCATCATCATCATCACATTTGCTTATATCAACAGTTCGTTTGAGACTGTTTTTTTTTTCAACTTTTTTTCTGGCTTCTGCTCACTACAAAACACGCAACGTGTTAAAACCTCACAGAAACAGAATTTCTATAACGAAAAAACAACAACAACAGGCACACACAGAGACAGAAATTATCTATACCAGCGCACAGCAAAGCCTCTGCGTCATCCCCACCATCCATCTCCACCACAATAGACCATAAGTTCAACATATAAATCTGAGAAACACTTTAAGAAACTGTAACTACACAACACACCACATTACACGTACATACATCCAATTCAATCCATTTGTATTTATTCACTGCTGTTGTGTGTTTGGATGTGTGTGATTCAACGTATTATATTGTTGTTTTTGTGTCTATGAAATGCATTTTAAAGAATTGCAAGAGACGTGCTCTCTCTCGCTCTCTCTCTTTATCGATCAAAATACTTTGTTATACACACTAAAAATTGCTGCTTCAGCCGTCAGCCGTCTTTTGCTTGGCTGGCCAAAGCAAAATGCAACAACGAAAACGAACAAAAATAAAAACAAAAAATATGAAAAACTGCAGCAAAGCAAAATGCATCAAGACTTTCAAAATAATAGCGAAAGAAATACAAGCAAACACAGCAAGCACAACAACAACAACAACAAATATTTACAAGAAAAGCCATAAAAACTTTCGGTTGATCGCAAATGGTATCGTAAGTACTCAACACTTTTAATATAAAAAAGCAGGAACACACACACATACTCATTATGTAAAGGTATGAATTCATAAGAAAAAATAAAACATATTTTAAAAACATTTTGAAAAGTTAAAAGATACAATATCTCAAGAATACAAAAGTATTTCAAGAATACAAAAGTATCTCAAAGATACAAAATTATCTCAAAGATACCGGCACACTAACAAGGCTGAGTGTACAGGACATTTTGGTGAACTGTATATCGAAACTGCTTTGTGAGAACGAACTAATGAGTTAATAAATTGTCAGAGAGATAGAAAGATTAACTTTCTCCACAAGGTGGGATAATATCCCCCTTCTACCGTAATTCTGCAACTATTCGTATAAGAGGCGATTGTCTATACGAATCATATTGTTGTAGCAATTTCTGTTAGATTTGATGCAATTTGAGTTGATAAAGGTCAGTGTGTGGACATTTAGTCGCGATTTGGGTGTGAATCCTGCAAAAACGGAAATGGCTGGACGCTGACTTTTCGTCCATCTGAGATTATATGGGGCTGTAGTAAAATGCAAGGAGGAAGTGCCTTTGCTTGGATTTATTCTGCATAGGCAGCTGTCTTGGAAACCGAAAAACAGGGTTAAAAAAGGTCTCTTTCAACGTTGATGCTGGAGATAATTGTATGCCTCCTTCCGTTGGACCTTTATTGTGACGACTTAGTGCGCAAAACCATTACGAATGTCCGTCAGTGTTCAAAGTGGTTAAGGAATTTGGAACAAACGTGTGGAAAATCCTTTAATAAGGTAGCGAAAACGGTATGATTTTCATATCAAATGATTAATTCCCCTGAGAGTTCACAACGTTGGGAACCCAACATTGAAGGCCTTTCAATTAATAATCTCTCGACAACTGGATGTATTCCAGTGGACAGTTGGTCTTTGTTAGACTGTGGAGAGCATAAAAACGAAGTGACAAGTGACGTCATAATCCAACTGATAATTCAGTTCTATCGTTAATAAATTTCGAACTTTACAATTGCATTTGGTTAGAAAATCAATAACAAAAATCCATAAATAAAATATGATTTTATTTAATTTTCCAAGCAATTACTACATCTTTTTTTCAGTTTGAAGAATTTACTCCTTTAAATGGCAGCCCTTTAAACAGTAACAGCAACTCTTACGATTTATTGAGTTCATATTTATGCAAGCAGAGCCATTCATTACAAAAAAAAAAAGGAAAAGCCACCATCAACAGCAGCAACAACAATAAAACAATTACAAAGAATCATAAGAAACATAAAACAAGAGAAACAACAAAATGTTTTTAATTTAATACCTCTGCCTCTCTCTTACTATTCTCTTGCACAACCAACAAACCTCCCTCATAAACAACAACGCACATACACAATACATTATGAAAATAAAAAAGAAAACGATAAAAGTCTGCATGCAAGCATTTAAATATTGTTGTTGCTGTTGGTTTTACATGCTTTCGTTTTTTTTGTGTGTGTGTGTGAGTGCGCGCGCGAGTGTGTTGTACAGTCTATTTTATTTTTAAGTTTCTTGGAGAATTTATTTTCATTCTCACCGCAGTTTTTGTTTTGCTTTTTGCTAATGCCTTAACAAGAGAGCCAGATAAAAAGACAAAGCAAAACGAGAGAGAGAGCGAATTGTTGGTATAAATGTGTGGATATGACTTTTATTATGGTTTTCAGTGGAGGTGAATTCTTATAGGAATTCACCTTTACTGTTTGACTTTTACTCTCACTTCCAGTAGTGGTTTGTTTACAGTGTTTTAAGATAATATTCTCTTTTGTTTTATGTTGTTTTTTTAAATACTACGTTTTGGATTTATCTGGGAAAGAGAATGTTTAGGTTCATTCATAAAGTATGGAAAAACTTTATAAATAAATAAAGTATACAAACATATGATTACAGTGGGCTAAAATACAAAAAAAAAAAATAATTTTTTTTAATTGAAAATTCTATAAAACATCTATAAAATAAAACAAAGCTTCCAATTGAAAAATTTTAAAGGAGAAAGGGTGGACACAAGAAAATAAGAATAGCAAGCAATTATTTTTTATTCTGTCAAGTTCTAGAATGAAAAATATATTTGTCTTCCATTCAAACCTTTGAACAAGTATTATAAACATTTTATAAGGCAATTAAAATAAGTTAATATGCTTTTAAAGAGAAAAATTGAAATATTTGTATTTCTGTCAAGTTCTGGAATGAACAATTTGAAAGAAAAAATGCTCTTCTATATTAGTAAAGTCCTTGAATAAGTATTATAAACATTTTATAAGGCAATGAACGGTTTATATAGGCTATTAAACGGCAAAAAATAAATATTTTTATTCCTGTCAAGTTCTAGAACGAATATTTTAAGTATTTTGAATCACAAACATCTTTATGAACTCGTATCTAAATAAGAATAAATTAAATATTTTTATTTTCCACAAATATTTTTAAGAAATCTTAGTAATTTCTTCGAATAGTTTGTATTACAGTGCTTACACAAAGCAATTTTATGTGAATCTTCTATAAAAGGTCAGCAGCAAAATTTTTTAATACCAACTGCACAAAATGTGCGACGTAAATACATTTTTAAGTGTTTTTAACACATATTTGCCTAAGAAAACATATTTTTAAAGCTTTTTTCGTTTATCCCCCATAAGAATTTGAATTTAAATGTAAGAAATTACGAAAAAAAAAAATAAAAACATGGAAACATGTAACACGCCAATCTGCAACACGCACTCTGTCCTTCACTAGAATCATTGGGACTGTATAAATAAAATTGTATGAATTCGAGCTAGAAACGCCAATGCGACGTCAATGTCTGAATGATGGCAAGAAATGCTGTTGGACTGTGTTACAAAACTGTAATCAAATAGAACTGAAAGGAGAACAGTGTAGAGGCCAAAGAACTTCTAAAACAACATTTTTTTTTGCCAAAAATATACGAAAAACGTCTCAAATTTGTAAAAAACTTTTGAAGTTTTTTAAATTTTGAGAAAAAATTTCAAGAATCGTCTACGATTTTTGAATTATATGCATAACTTCTTTGATTTTAAAAGAGGAAATTAGTCTTAATAATATTTTAAATTACAAAAATAAAAAAGTTTCGGAAATATGTTTTAAGAAATTTAACACGCTTGTCGCGGGTCGTTTTCATTGTGTTTTTATTTGTAAAACATGGCAAACACCAAAATTTTATAAAATTAAGAAAAATAAAACAAAAATTCCATTTTTATTAATTTTATACGCTTCGACGCCTGTCGTTTTATTGTATTTTTACTTATACAACACAAGAAATAGATTTGTAATGTGAAATTCACTTATAAGAGATTAAATCACGACAACTGCCAAAATAATATATAGAATGACCTTCAAAAATAGTGAAAATTCCATTTCTCTTAATTTTATACGCTTTGTCGCCTGCCGCTTTCATTGTGTCTATGCTTATAAAACAGGATAAATAGTCTTGTATTATGAAATTCACTTGTCATAAGTTAAACAACCTGAATTAAAATTACAACATGCTCATAATAATCAGCTTTATTGCCTTACATATAGCTCTGTTGCTACCCCGCATTAACCCCTATTGTGATGCCCACTATTAATTACACACCTATTATGTATGTATTCTTATTGCCGCGCCCTAGACTATACCACACATTAGCTAACCCTTTAATGTCACACATTACGTTCCCGTTTCAACTTCTTAAGTTTTAAATTCATTTTAAATCCCTTTCTTCTCACCTATTAGTTTACAAAAGCCAAATCACTTTTGAAAAAAGGAAATCAAAGCAAATCCATTTAATATCCTCGCCCTCTCTGCTATACCACCACTACTATCACTAATTTTCTATTATTTTCGCCCCCCCCCCCCCCCCCTGCAATACCACCACTACTACAACTAATTTTCTATTCTTTTCACCCCCCCTTGCGCTGTACTTAATCTTATGTCTGACACTGTGTTGGTTCTGTTATCATTCAGAGGAGGTTAAGGGGTTGGGGGTGTTGTTGTTAAATTTAAGCCAATTATGCTGTTGTATTTGGGTGGTTTGGTGGGTTTCTTTTCATGTTTTTCATTTGGGTTACGTTGTGTTGTTGTGTGTTGTTATGTTTGCTCTGTAAACTTCGCGTGCCAAAGTGTTGTTGACATTTTTTTTCGTTTTTTTCTCTTGGGTTTACAATTCTAAATTGCTTTTAAGGTATTATTATGATTATTACGAAAATATCAATAAATATTGTAAAATATTATTGAGTTTCTCTTGTTCTTGTTCTTTTTTTCTATTTTTTTTTTGTTTTCAAAAGATAAGCACAACAAAACAAATTTGATAAAAGCAATAGCGCCAGCCACATAAAAAGCGAAAAAAACCAACAAATGTAAGCGTTTTTTTTTTCTTTCCAACAAAAATTTATTTTTTATTTGAAAATAAGAGAAAAATTACATGACTTAACTCTTAAATGCCGGAGAAAATAAAGTCACGTTCTAAGGAAATCAGAATAAAAATTATGCACGCGGTAGGACAAGGAAAGTCCAGAAAATACCATGAAATCCTCTTTTGCTGCGAGTCTAAATGAGTTAAAGAATGAGTTAAAATGAAGGAAACTTAGTTACCCTGAGTTGTTTAGAAAGTAGATAAGGTCAAGCGGTTCCAGACTTGAATACTAAGACAAGACATCGAAGAAAGATAGTCTAAAAAATCCTAATCACCCTGTATAGGTCTAGACATTCACAGAAAAAAATCAATGCTTTTTTCACTCTCTTTCTCTCTCTCTCTCTCACAAGTGTTCCTATAAATTCTACAGTGAAGGCTAGGTTTGTTTAGGAGAGATAGCGAACCCTCCCTTGAAGGAAGAGCTCCTACTTAGGCCAGCTTTTAGGCCCATTGTAATGCTACAATCAATATTTAAAACGGGGATTAAACATTCCATAGAGGAAACCAAACCGAGTAGCAAGATTTATTGTAGAAATCTTTCATCTCAGGTCTAAGTAACCCGCTTTTGTAATAAAAATACTAACGTCTCCGACCTCTCACTTTCTAACGTCTCCGACCTCTCACTTTCTAACATCCCTGACCCAGCTTTCGAATATGGTTGCTGCAGTAGCAAGATTTATTGTAGATTTATTGTAGAAATCTTGCTACTGCAGCAACCATATTCAAAAGCTGGGTCAGGGATGTTAGAAAGTGAGAGGTCGGAAACGTTAGTATTTTTATTACAAAAGCGGGTTACTTAGGCCTGAGATGAAAGCCAATCTCCTCCTCTCGTTAGATTAATTGGTCTTGTAGCCATCGTTTTTAATGTATGGTATGGACGGACCCTGGTCTATATTGTATAATTAGGTCCCAAATAATGGGGTTTTTATTCTGTTGAAATACTGCTCTTTTAATGCCAAACATTTGCTGTTAAATTTATTATTGGTTTGTGTCTTGGCTTAATTCACCTTCACTTACATAGATTATTAGAGATGCAGTAAAAGAAGAACAAGAAAGAATTCAGTGTTAAAACTGCAATTTATACGGGACGACTAGATTATTTTGAATTAAATTTTTTTTTAAGTTTGTATTTCATTTAAAGTACCTTTGTTTCATTTTACAATGTAATTGAAATCGTGTACATATGTATGTATGTATGTATGCATGTAAAGGGTGTTTTTTATAGAGGTATAGAACTTTAAGTTGCAATAAAACAACGATGGATTATTCGATTGACATGAATTTTATTTATCCGAAAGATAATCTTGTGGCATTACATTTTAAATATGATTTCTGGCATATGATCAGCGCGGATGTAGTCCAATCTGAACGTCCAATTTTCGATTACTTTTTCCAACATTTGTGGCCGTATATTGGCAATAATACGGCGAATGTTGTCTTTCAAATGGTCAAGCGTTTGTGGCTTTACCGCATAGACCAATGACTTTACATAGCCCCACAGAAAGTAGTCTAGCGGTGTTAAATCACAAGATCTTGGAGGCCAATTCACAGGCGGTCACCAAACGTGTCTTTCAATAAATCTATTGTGGCACGAGCTGTGTGACACGTTGCGCCGTCTTGTTGAAACCACATCTCCTGGACATCATGGTTATTCAATTCAGGAATGAAAAAGTTAGTAATCATGGCTCTAGACCGATCACCATTGACTGTAATGTTCTGGCCACCATTTTGTTTTTGAAAAAGTACGGACCAATGATTCCCCCAGCCCATAAAGCGCACCAAACAGTCAGTTTTTCTGGATGTAACGGTGTTTCCACATACACTTGAGGATTACCTTCACTCCAAATGCGGCAGTTTTGTTTGTTGACGTAGCCATTCAACCAGAAGTGCGCTTCATCGCTAAACAAAATTCGCTTATGAAAATCGGGAACAACGGTAATCTCGTTTTGGGCCCATTCGACGAATCTACGCCTTACTTGATGATCGTTTGGCTTCAAATCTTGCACGAGTTGGATTTTGTAAGCACGCAAACCAAGATCCTTCCGCAAAATCTTCCATAAAGTGGATGGACACAGATCCAATTCCTGTGCTCGATGGCGGATGGACTCATTCGGGTCTTCCTCAATGCTACGCTCTACAGCAGCAATAGCTTCTTCTGTACGCACCGTACCGTCAATAAGAGTAAACGTGGTGCGAAAACGTTCCATGGTTAATCGAATTAACTGCTCTGATGGACGATTTTGTCGACGATAAAATGGACATAGTGCGGGATACGTTTTCCGCACAGAACCATTACTTTCGAAATAAAATTGCACTATTTGCAAGCGTTGTTCAGGCGTGAGTCTATTCATGATGAATTGCCAAATCAAACTGAGAATAAATCACTTGACAGCTATTAAATCGGTCGCCATCTTGAAAAGTAATGCCAACTTAAAGTTCTATACCTCTATAAAAAACACCCTTTACTTATATGTATCGGGGGGGTTAATAATACATTTCTGTATTAATTACCCGGTTTATCGTGTAAGTAAGCGAGTGTTATTGTTATCGAAATGATGATTCCAAAGATCAAATATCACTTCAATTCGATAATTATTTTGTTATTCCAGTCAGTTACTCGGTCAATTATTATTGAAACATTTCATTGCAATTTTATTTAATTTTTTTTTAATATGGTCTGGCGGCTAGGCTAAGGAAATGGCTATTTATTGTTATTGTTGTTATTATTTTAATTAATATTTTAATTTGTTTGTTTTAGTTTTTTTTTTTTGCAAAATAATAGAAAAATATTATCGTAATTAATTTTTAAAATAGAGTTTCTTATTACAACACATTAATTTAAATGACAATGGAAAAAAGAAATTTCTAAAAACAATAGGGCCGTTCACAACTAGAAACCTTAAAAGCTGGACTCTAATTTAACTGAAAACTATTATTTTTCTTTTCTTCTCTTTTTATTGTTATTGTTGTAGTTGCTTTTCAATAATTATTGTTTTATTATTTGTGTTTACAATTGTGAGGTCAACAATAATAACTCCTTATCAGCGCCAGCGCCAGCGTCAGCATTGATTAGAAAAACAATTGAAGGGAGGCGTACAATTGCAGAACGATTATTTGAAGGCGAGATAAGTTTTAAGTTTTTAAAAAGTATACCCCATGGTTCTATGTTTATAAGGAAAAAATGTAGAAAAATAACAAGAAATCCTGAGACCTCTCCTCCTTGTACCACTTAGACAAAAAGAAACATTTCAAGAAGAACGTAATAATCCACAAGTTTAGCAATTCCTGATGGATGGATGGCAAAGAGAATTGTGACAGAACAGCTGTTTAGAATTCGGCGAGAGAGGAGAGAGAGGAATTATAGGCCTGCAATTAGGAAGATTTGGTCTTTTGAAAATAGTAGTATTTCTACTACTAGTATTATTTCTACTACTAGTAGTATTTCTACTACTAGTATTATTTCTACTACTAGTAGTATTTCTACTACTATTTTAGAAGTCAATATTTTAAGAATTTTCGTCATATTTTTAATTATTTTTCAGCAGTTTTTAACATTTTTCATACAAAGAAAAAAAAAAAAACAATTTGTCTTCATTTTTTAAAAAGTAGTATTTCTACTACTTTTTTAAACTTTAGATTGTTTGAATTTTTCTTTTATAATCCTGGTTTTAATCGAGTTTAAATATGTTTCAAATGGAAAATAAAGAATTTTCAGAATAAACAAATGATAGTATTTCGACTACTATTTGAAAAATTAGTATTTTCACAATTTTTATTTAAATATTGTAACTGTAAACAGGTTTAGTATGTTCAAAATAAAAACAAATTCTATTTTGTTTCATTTTTATAAAAAGTAGTATTTTTACTACTAACTTAAAAATTAAAATCTTTAAAGATTCTGAGCATTTGTTCATAATTTTAAAATGATTTGAAATATGTTTCATATGAAAAATATTATTTTGTTTTTCGTTTTTTGAAAGGTAGCATTTCTAATACTAATTTAAAATTAAACTTTTTAGAAATTCTATTTGAAATTTAAATATATTTAAAATTTTAAACATATTTTAAGACGTTTGGTATAAAAAAAAACTTTTTTAATTCATGTTTTTAAAAAGTAGTATTTCTACTACTATTTTAAAAATCTGAATTTTTGAAAATTTTATATATTTATTCATAATTCTATGCAGATTTTAAACACGTTTCATATGAAAAACTGAATTTTACTTCTTTTTTTGAATAGTAGTATTTCTACTACTATTTTAAAACTTGATATTTTTTCAACTTTTTACTTATATTTGTAATTTTAAACGTGTTTCAACAAGTTCCATACAAAAAGGTAGCGTTTAGCTTAGATTTTTAAAAAGTAGTATTTCTACTACTAATTTATAATTTTGAATTTTATGAATTTTTTACATTTGCCATAAACTTTTACACATGTTGTAAACAATAATATTAATTTTCTAATTTATTTAGATTGTAAAAGACACAATTTTTTTAAGCTGGTGCTTAAAAAAGTAGTATTTTAAGTTTATTTATTTATTTAAATATGTATGTATTTACCTTTTTTTGGTACTCAAAATAAATTTGATTATTAATTAGTAGACATACCTGCAAAAAATAAGAAAAAGAAACAAGAAATTAATTAAAATGTTTTGTGTTGAACTAATTACGTTTGAATTTCTATTATTGTTGAAAATAAAAAGCAATTAATATGATTAATTAGCATAATATTAAGGGAAAAAACGTGCTTAAAATATTAAAACAATTTCTTTAACCATTAAAATACTTATTATCTTTTAAATCTTTAAAGGTAAATTTAATAGAAATTTAGAAAATTTTTGTAGGCCAAATAAAGCCTCAACTTAAAATATCTTTAAAGTCTCTTACTCAGTGATCTTTTTTTTTTCAAATTGTTTGGCCTTAATTTTTTTAAATTCGCGTTTTTTTTTATTTTTTAAAGATGACTTGTGAGGCTACACCATATTTGTAGGATTACCATTTGCAAACTAAACTTTTTTTGAACAACTCACACTTTTTGCTCTTCAACTAAACTTTTTTCTTTGTTTCTTTTTTTGTTTGTTTAAAAATCGAAATTTAAAATTCACACAACGTTTGTTTTAACTTGCAAACAAAAAACAAAAAAAAAAAACACCACAGCACAGTTCATTTAAATTGGTTTTTGGCATAGAAAGAGAACAAAATCAACAACAAACATATGCCACAGCAACAATTAAATTGTAACGCCCGATTTAAGTCCGCATTCGAAAACTATTTGCATAGAAAGAAAGACTGACCATCCATACAAATAGCGATTGTTTGGTCGGGCTATAGCTAAAGCTGGGATAGATACATACATGGATAGATGGATGGATGATTAGTTTTTGTTACAAACTGTCAATCTAAATAGACTTCATTTCCCAACAGGGGCGTATGTATTGCAAAATCGTTGAAAAAAAATTATTTTTAAATTTAGAGGGCGTTTTTCAAACAATTCAATGAATCATCATGAATTTGATAATAAAAAAAAACAAAACAAAACAAAAATTTCTTTAATTTAAAACCTTTAAACGTAAGATTTTCTAAAAAAAAAAATTTGTGCAAATCTAATAAATAAAAAATGCAAAATTTTTTATATCTAAAGCAACAGTTTAACTTCTTTCTATTAGCTCTCATACTCTCTCAAAATTGTAAATGAATAATAACAATGCCTTTATTCAAGAATGAACTGATAGCTTTAAAGATTACAATATCAAGCGCAAAAAGTATTATATTTTCTAGCCACCAGCGAAAAATGACGTCACGTAACAGTTATCCTGTTGGTTAAAAATTTTCAGTTGCTGTGCAAACAAAACAATCAAGAGAGAGGAACTACATCATTTCAAGACTCTCTCTCAATTTTGTTTAAAAACAATGGCTTCATGACTTTACTTGGACAACGTTTACATGTGTTTTTATGTGCGTGTGTGTCTCACTCTCTCTCAATCTAGTAAATAAATAACAGGACGCCATATTCCTTTTCAGTTGAATAACATTGCAAGTAAATATGCTTCAAACTACTTCTACTACTGCATTGTTTTTATGCATTGCACACTTCCTTCTCTTTGTTTTGTTCTTAGTTTACTTAACAAACTCTTTCTCTCTCTTTCTCAGTACTGTAACTGAATTCATAATAGGATATACCGTTACGTTATTTTGTTCTTGAATGACATTATAAACACAAATAAAGAAACGAAGTTTGTAGGGACCACAAAGTTTTATTTTCTCTCTCTCTCTCTCTCTTTTCTTTATCTACTACACACTCCTTCGTTTTCCTAAACTTTCCTTTTGTGGTTCATAAATAAAACGACAACATTTTTGTCCTTGAATAACATTGCAAACAAAAACACAAAATTTGTTTCAAATAACAGATTAATGTGCTGTTTCTGTAAGAGAAAAGGTTTCACACGTTCTTCTTTTTATACTGGAAAAACAAACAAAACTTAGTGCTTTTGTTTGCTTGTGTAGGGAAACATCTTTTCGGCTGAACAATTTTTTCCAGAGCAGTTGATAAACCAACTGGAGCAAGCTCCAGATGGTGTCCAAGGTAAATGAAAAGGAAAACAATGTCCCACTTCGTTAGCAGACGGGTAAAAAGTGATTGAAAGTAATCACGCTGCTCCAAAGGATAGAAATTAAGAGAAGGAAGCATGTGAATAGTTCCCTGCCCAGGAACTCTGCAAGATCGATGATAGAACCCTGAGCCCGAGCTTAAGAGCATAATACCCGAGAGAATACTCTGAACTTAACAACCTTAAAACTAACAGCACTAGGGAAGGCAATATTGTGTGAAATGATGCAGGAATGGACTCATACAATAAGATTTTAGACTTTCTACTTCCGTTACAGTCACATTTTGATCACATGCAATGACAAGATGACAATTTTAGGTTAATTTGAGAAAGGTAGTAGAACTGTCAGCGTGTTTAGGGAAGATGTACCCAAGATACAGTCAATTTTCTCTTCTCGGAGAGCGTGTGACAGACAAAAGTGCACATATCCTGAAAGGCGCATTCGCAAAAGTCCCTAGTCGATGACAGATGGAAATGATGAAAGATCTGGAAATCTGGCAATGTTATCAGCTACAGATTTGTCTCTACATGGCACTGACAAACAGAAAAATCATATTCTAAGCATCAGAAGCTTGGTACCCCACATGAACATGAAATAAAAAAGCTAATCTGTGAGGAAAAAGGAGAATGAAGATCGTATTATCACTCTGCCTCTGAGTAACCAGATGAAGCAGAGGATAGAGTGGCTCTTCACCACTAATAACCCCATAATTAGCTTAACAAATATCACACAAGGGACATTTCTTATATTTAACGCTTCGTTCTGTCAGAGATTTATATACCTACAGACGACTGATTAAAAGAGCACAAGAACATACATAAGTCAACTTCCTCTCTATCTCTGCAATAGTCTTATGCAATGTTATCCTTTAGGAGAGGTTAACAATAGTTAACGAGAAAATTCTGTTAATTACCGGGTTATATTCAATTCCCATTAGAATTCTAAAATACGCCTCTGTCTGCTAATAAGAGATTGATACCGTATTTACACTGACTGGGTGAGTATTATAAGTCTATACAGACGTACACAAATACATGCATACATACATACAGTTGTATTTATTCTATCATTTATATATTGTTGTTGTTGTTGGTTCGAATGTATACAAATTGGTGATAATACAAACTGCATATATTAAACAATAATTTAAACTACAATAACAACAACAAAAATCAACAACAACAGCAAGTAACAAAGCAAGCAATACAACGATGTCACGTTGAAATATGTATACATACACACACATACATATATGTGTGTAGCTAAATTTCGTCATATTTTTTTCTTTCTTTCTTCCATTTTAATCACTCTCTTTCGATAGTGCAGAGAGTGGTGATCAGTTAAACTTTTTAGCCTAAACGTTAGTCGTCAGCACTGACTAGCTATACGACCGTATCACAAACAAACAAACACTATATGCAGCAGCACTCATTGCCTCTATGAACACCCCATAAACAAACACACAAACTCTATAGGCAGCAACAATATTAAAAAAAAGAAAAACAAGAACGAACAAGAAAATTCTGATCAACACAATAAAACAACAACAGCAACAATACAAAAAGAAAAGTAAACGATTATCAATAATAAACAACGAACGAGTAATAATACTGAGCAAGAGTACATGATGGTTGTAACGGTATGCACGACAAGTTTAGCACTTGAGAGCAAAGCTATATGTGATGGACACGATGTAAACACACTTATGTATGTACGTACACACATACATATACACTCCCATGATGATAATATGTAAACAAATAATTTTAATTGAAAATGTTTCTTCTTTTTTTTTTAAATAACGATTGATTTGATAACTTCAAAATGACCTTTTTTTCTGATTGAGAGAAAGCACAAAGGAGAGGCAGAAAAAATGATTGAGGGTGAGAGATATGTTTGTTGTTGTTGTTGTTTTTAATTAAACCTATCCCAATACAACAGCATTGTTTGTGTTTATCTTTAAAAGCTCAGCGTAGGAGTAAAAGGTATTAAAAAAAGTGGTTTTAGAAAAAACGAAAAGAAATTAATTTATTATTTCAAATGTTTAGACTTCATTTGTTATTTAAATTTGTTTATTTTAACACAAAAATTTGTTTGCTTAGATGCTTGTTTGTTAAATTTTGAAATTATTCATTTCTTTTTCATTTCAACCGCTTTTCTTTAAAAGAATTTAAATAATGGGGGAATTCATTGCCTTAAAATTTCGTTTCTTTTTAAAACAAACATTTTATTGTTTCTGGGTGCTTTAAAAATGATGTTTACATTGGCAGTTTATTAAGTAAATAAAATTTGAAATATAAGCAATACGCCGCATACGTGAAAAGAAAATTCATAATGAAAAGAAATTTTTGTTAGAAGAAATTTTTGGAAAAAAAATAACAATAAAATTTTGTAAACAATGAAATTTCAAAATTTGTAATTCAAAAATATAACGTCTTATTACAAAACCAAAAATTAACAAAAATATATAAGAAATAGTGAAAATTTGTAGACAAAAGTCCTCATATACCAATAACAAACTGTCACATTCCTTACATTTCAAAGTTGTGCCAAAGTATTGCCAATTATGTACATCTCTGTAGAGATCACTGTACAAATGAACATTACGATGCGAAATATACACACACACAGTGTGTTCAACAATAATTGTAATTTGTTTGAAATTGTTTTTTAATGATTATTTTGAATTAATAAAGATGAAATATGCTTTCTAACATGATTTATATCAACATGTCAATGCTTATTTATATTGTTTTAATATTTAATTTTTTTATTATTATTATTCATTGCATTTATTATTCATTATTGTCTTTTCTTTGTCTTTCCTTTGTATCTTTCGTGTAAACAAGAAATTTTTTTTAAATAAAATTTTCAATTGCATTTATTTATTGAAACTGGGTCATTTTGTTTTTCTATAGCATGCATGAGCTGTTGCATCAATAATACTCTACCAATGCATGGTCCATAATACAGGCATTATTTATTCATAAAATTCATTAAATCCCTTAATTCAAGATGCTATTAGGTATTTACGTATGTACATATGTAAACAATAAAAATCAATCTATCATTGATAAATTAAAACAACGTAAAATGAAAGGCCAGCTTCCCCTCAAGGAGATCTATTTAATGAGTTTTAGCACTTGAAAAGCATTACAACAAGAGTCATTAATCAATAAGTCATAAGAAAAATTTTAAATTTAAAACTTTTTCCAACAAAATGTTCGATTTCTATATTAAATATTCCAATAACTTTAATATTCCATAAAACACTTTTCGATAAGTTTAAATTTTCCGTGAAAATTAATAAATAACTAAAATATTATCTATAAAACTAATCGATAAATATTATTTCACTAAAATTCCATAATTTTAATGTTCTATAGAAAACTTTTGGATAACTTTAAAATTTGTATCGGAAACCAGCCGATAACTAAAATTTTTTTCAATGAAACTACTCGATAACTACAATTTTCTCTATAAAACTAAACGATAACTACAAAGTTCTCCAAAAACTGTTCGATAAATTTTATTTTGTTCAGAAAAATATTTCATAATTTTAATTTTTCATATTTCATGATTTTAATTTTTCGATAACTATAATTTTCTATAGAAAACTAATCGAGAACTTCAATTTTCTATGATAAATCCTACAATAATTTTGATTTAAAAAAATGAATCGATAACTATTCTTTTCTACAGACAACGTTTCAATAGCTACCATTTTCGACACACAACCATTCGATAACTTCGATTTTTTAATGAAAACTCTTCTATAACCTTAATTTATATACATACAATTTAAATTTTTGCAAAAAAATATCGATAACATTGAATTTATATACAATTTAAATTTTTGCAAAAAAAATATCGATAACATTGAATTTGCATTTCGATAATTTTGGTTTTCTGTAGAAAACAATTCAATAACTTTAACTTTCGTTAGAAGATCATTAGAAAAATTCAATTTTGTATAGAAAACTATTTAATAACTTTGATTTTCTGTAGAAATCACTCCGATAAATTTAATTTTCCATTCAAAATAGGTCAACAGCCTCAATTGACCACACAGAAAAGCTGTTAGATAACTTTAATCTTCTCTAGACAGCTATACGATAAATTTGTTTTTTTCTAGAATACTGTGCGATAACTGTAATTTTCCATAGAAAACTTTTCGATAACACTAAATTTGGAAAGATAACTATTTAAAAACTTTAATTTTCTGCACTGTACTTTTACTTATTATGAAAAACTGTTCAATAACTTGAAATTATACCGAGAAAATGTTCGATAACTTCGGTTTGAAATAGAACTCTGTTCGAATTGCTGCATAAAACATTCGAAAACTTTAATTTTCTTTAGTAAACTATTCGATAACTTTAATTTTTGTATAGAAAACCTTTCGATAACTATAATTTTTTTTCGATAACTTTAATGTTCTTTAGAAAATTGTTCAATAACTGTAATTTTGTATAGAAAACTGTGCGATAACTATAATTTTCTGTACGCAATTTTTCGATAAGTTTTTTCTAGAAAACTGTTCGATAAATTAGATTTTATATAGAAAACATTAGGGTGTAGAGTGTATTTCGAACAGCTTTATTGTTCTTTCTCTTATTGCCTGCATTTCAATCGTTTATAATTTGACATTTATATTAGTTGTTAATTTAATAATAATAACAATAATAAGAACAACAATATTTGTTGTTTTTGCATTTTAATTTAATTTATTTATTAAAAGTATTCACTCACTCAGATTCAATTAAAAATTAATTCACTTGATAATGGATTTATTTGTTATTGTTTTTCTTCTCAGATAATTTAGGTCTTCCGCATTTTTCAATGTGTCATATATTAAGAGTGAGAGAATGGGAGAAAGGGAGAGAAGACAGAAAATCAGAAAATTTATAATAAATGATAGGAAGCAAGGCAAAAAAGTATAAAGTCTATACTGCAACACTTAAAGAAAAAAATTTGTTTGACAAAAGGAAAAAAATTGTGAAGCTTCTGGTCTGATTTCTGAAGTCTGGTTTTTGCATGCTTGCTAAAGTAAATGACAGAAGACAACTAATACCAGAAAAGTAGATTATTTTAAAAAGAGCGGTTAAATTACAGAAAAACCGCTAAAATGATCGTGACCAAATTAGGAAAACTTTAATAAGACGAACACAAAATATTGCAATAAAATTAAGGCCCTCATTACCACTTCCTTCCTCACTAATTAGGCTTTTTTTAATTAAAAACGGAAAAGCAAAAAAAACCGGCTTAATTAAACAAATAAACGCTCAAACATAAACAAACAGTTTTAATTAAAATAACATTTAAAACCCCAACACTTACTTGCAATTAAAAACAAAAACCCTGACTGGCAATAATATTTGACAACATTGTCCGGCACTATACAGTAAAGAAGGAAAATACACACTCATACACACACATCCATACAATGAGAGAGAGCGAATGTGTGTGTGTGTGTAAATGGCAGAAGGTAACACAGTATAAGCACAGTATTAATTTTGTTGGGTGGTTTTCTTTTTCCTTCACCATACCACCATGACACCAATTATTTGGTATATGTGTGGTGTTTAGTGTGTGTGGTAGTGGCTAGTAGGCTAGGGTGGGTGTTAAAGTGTCAACTGCAAATTAGCAAAACACTTTACTACCACCCCAATAAACTTAACCTTTAAAATTTAAGTGTTTTTATTTTGTTTTTATTGGTTTTTGTTGCTTTTTTGTATTTTAAATAGTAAATGGAAACCATTTAAAGCGATTATTATTTAAAAGGCATGTGGCTTAGCAATTATTAAAAGTAGAAAACGTAAATTATAGTTTAAAATAAAAATTATATTTGAAATATCAAAAACCATTAAATACAAACAATTTTAATTGAATGCATTTAAAACAAAAAAATAGATAAATAAACTCTTTATTTATTTATAAAAATTAAAACAAAACAAGAATAAAAAAAAGAAATTCTCATTTAGCAACATAATAAAAATTCGCAATTTTCCATGTAAAGACAACACGGCAATTTAAAACGCCCTATAGACGCCATCGAATCAGCCAGCCATGACTTGCCTTTATCTCATAAAGGAAATCTTTTTCACGTGTCTTAAACTTATACATCATCTCGTGTTCATTCTTTCTTTCTTTCTTGAATTTTCAACTTCTTTTTTCTTTCAAAGAAAGATATTTTCATGTCGAGTTGGTATTTTTTTGGTGCACATGGCAATTAAATACTAAATGTATTCCGCTACCGCAATAAAGTATAAAAAAATAAAAGAAGTCTGCCTGCCTGCAAGTCAGGCAATTGTTGAAAATGCCAAATGGTATGGGAATACTTTAAATTTCAAAGTGTACTAAAAAGAAATTCTAAAACAAAAAAACTAAATTTCTTTTGTTTCCTGAGATATTCTTTAATGGAATTCCGCTTGATATTACACGGTTTAATAATGTTTCTTGTTGTTTTAGCAGTAATTTGAGAAGTTCAATTTCCTTAAAAACTTAAAATTAAGACTAGAAATTCAGCAATTCTTAATATTTAAAGGCTTAAAGGGAAATAAAGATAAATAAGGTGTAAATTTTCTTAAGGATATTGCCAGGAAATTGGGAAAAAAATTGTAAAGAGAAATATTTAAATGCTTAAAAAGCAGATTTGTAAAAGGTTCAATAAAACAATAATAAGTCATAATTTCAAACAAAACTGACTTCTAATCCTCAAAAATTTTACAAAACTTTCAAAATTTGAAGCAAATTTTTCCTCAAAAACATCAAACCACTTTCAAAATTCCAAGTTTGAATCATATTTGATGTGAAATAGTGCAAATCGCGAACAATTTTCCATAAATTAAGGCAAATTTGACTTCAAAAAGATAAAATCATTTTCAAATTTCAAGCACATTAGACGTAAATAAAAAATGTGAAGCAAGTTTAACTTCAAACGTACAAAATCCCTTTCAAATATTGAAGTTTCAATTATATTTGACACGAAATAGACAAAATGGCTACCGAATTTGAAGAAAATTTGACATCAAATCATCAAAAAGATCAACATTTAAACAATTTCAATAAAAACTGACGTTAAACCCACAAAATCTTAATCAAATTTTCAGACTATTTTGTCTCCATACTTTGCTCAAATTCCTAAACCCACAAAATCTTAATCAAATTTTCAGACTATTTTGTCTCCATACTTTGCTCAAATTCCTAAATTTATAGCATATTTGATACCCAGCTTTTGAAAGGAAATCTTTGTAAAGACCTAAACTAGCAAATTCGTTAAAGATGAGTGAGTTATTGATTCAGAGTCGTTTACATCATCCAAGAACTTTAGGACGGATTTGGTAGGGGCTTCACAGTGAATGAGAAGAAGATAATGTAGGCGATAAAGAAAGGCAAACAGCAAGAGATATACAAAGAATTTCGATTACTGCATCGTGCTCAACTCTAAGTTGAGAGCAAAAATTCTGTTTTGGTTTCGCAAAGAAGATAGAATAAAACTTTTCTACAACCGTTGAATGTCGGTTTTAACAGACTTTTTTCCCCAACTTTCTACTATAACCAAACAAAGCAAAGAAATCATTCTAAAAACAATCCAATTCTTAAGTTTTCTTGCCTTTAAAAAGTTTCTGAAATCCCTGACTACTTTTCCATACAGAAAAACCTTGAAACCCTCTTAAAAGTTTCTCAAGTTTTCTTAAAAATTCTTGAGTACCTGCTTTATTTCTTTTATTTTCCCATAGAAATCCAAGGAAATTCTTTGTTTTTTAATCCGCAAACAGTTGCTCAAACGGTTGTTACAATTGCCTGACAAACAAATACACACTCACAAGCAGCCATGCAAGCAGCCTCCTCTTTACGCACAATAATAGTTACGTGAGAGAATAGGTGGTGGTGGAAAGATAAGAGAGAGAGGCAGTGCTGTAATCCACCTTTAGAGTGGAAAATAAGAAAAAAATGTATATTCACCTCGTTTACATGCGCCCATTTGCAAAGGAAAAATATAATCGACCTTGAACTCTGTACATGAATACATTTTCCAAATGGATTAAAAATAAAAAGCTTTTGTACAGCGTTTGTAGTATGTGTGTCATGAATGTGTAGCAAAATCAACAAATCTCTGCCTATTACGCAGCACAATCGGTTGGAAATGCAAATTTCAATCGAATTTGTAAAATTTTAAGCAATTTTGTCTTAATCTCTTCAAATTTTTTTTATCAAATTTACGATTTACAAGCAAATCTGAACTGAAGCCCCAAAAGCTCGATCAAATATCTCGAAATATCGGCTGAATTTCCTTCAAATTTAACTTAAAATAGCCAAAATCTTGACCAAATCTCGATAAAATTTGCAATTACGACTTCAACACTTCAAAATCTAATCAAAATGCGCAAAATTACGTCAAAAGTAACAAAATTTCTATCAAACATGACTTCCAACAATCAAAATCTCGACAAAAATACCCCAAGAGGAGAGTAGCTTACACTGTTTTAATAGCGGTAAACAGACGCCATGGTTTGAAGAGGACTTTTGGCCTCTTTTGTTCTTACTGGAGTAGCCTCAAAACACACTTTGAAGCTGCTGTTTATAAAATTTTAAATTTGTCTTACAGACCTATGGCTTTCCCATCCCATTGTGCCTTAAAGCACTCTGTCATTATGTTTTCAATTTTGGAGAAAAGAGAACAAAAAAAACAAGGAGCTTACCTTTGCTCATTGATTACACAAGGTGGAGGGGGGGTATGATTGTAATTGAGATCCTTTTCATCTTCTTCTTTAAGCACAGCCAATGATGATGAATCCAATGTAGACTGTAGTAACGCAGAGGCAGGAGGTGATAAGCGAGACAACAAGTGACTAGTAGAAGTGTTGTCAATAGCATCATCATTTGTGTTGCCATTGTTTAAGTTTGTAATGACAACGCAAGGTTCTGAGGTGGACGTGGAGGTGTTGGTAGCAATACAGTTGGCCTGATCATCCTCTTCCTTAACGGCTATTAAATAATTTGCATCCTCTTCTATTTCACTTAAATTGGCCACATCCTTGAGTTGATCTTTGGTTTTGAATGATTTTCTATTAGGAACTGATACCGACGAACAATTAGACGATGAGGAGGAGGATGAATTGGAGGAGCAACTTATGTGACTAGGATTTGTAGACTTTTTGGAAGAAGAAAAACTACGCCTTATGGATTGCAAACTATGTCTGAGAAAGGAATCTCTTTTGAGGCGCGGTGTTTCAATGTCATCCAAAGTTTTAGCTTTTGCAACTGGCTTACGATTATGATTTACCGTAACCGGCGGCAAGGACAAAGGCCTTTTGGCATTGTCAGTATCCTGTACTACAATAGAGGGTGGTGTAGGTCTTCTTAATAGCTGCTGCAATTCATGTAGATTCTCTGTAGAATCATGTGTGGATTTGGCTTTTTTCATTTTCTTTAATTTTGGCGGCTTTTTAGGTTTCTCTGGCTTTTCACAGGGTTTAACAATTTTCTCTTGTTCTGTGTTTTTAAAGTTTTTCACTTCCATGCTGGATATGTTTTTCGTGAATTTATCATCAAATTTTATTTCCTTTAACTTGGGTGGCTTACCGTACTGCTGTTTCTGAGTTTTTCTTTTGTTATTGGTTTTATCGATAAATGAATAGGATTTGATAAGAAATAAATTCGATTTATTCTTTTCGTAATTTTTCAAATCCATTAATTCGCTATCACTTTGGTATTTAAGCGTTTTTATTTCAGGCATTTGATCATCACTGCTTTCTACTGCCTTGCAATTGCAATTGTTTTGGTCTTGATTTCGCTCTTCTTGTACAGCCACGACAACAACAGCATTATTACACGCATCTTCAATATCACCTAGAATATCCTTGTGTTGTGTAACGCCGTTACTCTTGTTAATATCCGAACACTCTTGCTTTAGTGTGTGTACTAGTGTTGGTGAACATGTTTGATGTGTTTTTGCAGTTGGTGTTATTAATGCTTTGTTTATAGCGGTTTTGTTTTTGTTATCGTTGACATTTGTTTTTGGTGTTTTCTTTTTGCGCGCCATTATTATTAATTTCTTTTGTTGTTGTTATTTGAAAAATTTATTTTCAAGGTTTAACGTTAGTTTTGGGTTTAATCTTTCAGTTTTAAAGGTTATGTTTTGTTGTTTTTGTTGTTCTTAATGGTTTAAGTATGTTTTATTCGATTTAAGCATTCATTTTAATGTTTATCTTATGTTTTCTTGTATCATAATTTTTTTTTATAATGGGGTTTTGTTTAAAGCACTGAAATTAATTACGGAAATTTATTTCCTGTGTAAAAAAAAATTAACATTTTTTTGCAACAAAACTCAATTAAAACTACACTTTTAAATATTTTAAAGCACAGTTTTGTGTAAAACATTTTTAATTACATTTTATTAACACATTTTCTGAATATTTATTGATAAAAAAAATGATTAATATTTATTTTTAATTAATTTTGTTTTGATATTTATGATATTTTTTTTGTATTAATATTTTTTTGTATTTATTTTTTTATATTTATTTTATTTTTTTATTAATTTTTTTTAATTTTTAATATTTATTATACATTTTAAATTTATTTTTTATTTATTATTTTGTACATATTTATCACAAAGCACCCAGTGTTAAGATACTTTTTATTAATATTTATTTTATTTTTTTATTAATTTTTTTATTTTCTTTTTTAATTGTTTATATTTATTTTACATTTTAAATTTATTTTTTATTTATTATTTTGTATGTATTTATCACAAAAACACCCAGTGTTCAGAGGGTGTAATCTGCCGTATTTAGCGAATGCAGTCAGTTTGACTTGAGACATGACTTGACATAATTCAATTCAGAACTCAATACACCTGTTTGTCAAGAGCAATATTTGTCAAGATTCATGAGGAAAAATTTAAATTTTCTATTCGTCTGTGAGAAATAACGTCAGACAAAGTGTTTTTATTGGGTATTTTATTGGTTACTGGGGCTTGCATGTAATTGAGACAAACTACGTCATCAAATGCAATATCGTGCACACGATGTAATTTTTTATCTTTGGTTGTAATCATTCTTGGCTAATTGTATAATTTTTAAACGCCTTTTACTTAAATTTCACAGACTTTCTGTTCAAATACTTTTTAATACTAATTACTGTTGTCCGGTGTCAGGTGTTCACAATTTTTATAGCTTTTTAACGATTTATTTTAACGATTTTTTTAATGTTTTTGTTTCTGCCTTTAGCCATAATTAGTTTAAGTTTTATGGCTATTTTTAATAATATTTTTTGAATAAAACACAAGCAAGGCCTTAAAGTCATATTTTTTAGAATCTAAAATTAAGATGTTTTTATTTGAAAGAGGTGAGATGAGATCATTAATCATTTTAACTTTTTGTAGGTAAACTTTGGACTTGTGAATCTCTAATCAAGTGCGCAAGAGGTAGAGAAGCCAGCAATTAAGTTGTAAAATTAAAAAAAAACTTGTTATACGACTGAACGTGTTAAAAAAACCCCCTCAGAAAATTCGTTTTGATTTTGCTAAGTTTTATGGCATGCTTGCACATACAGCGTGTTGTTCATTTGGTGGTCTTATGTCTCCTGTAATGCACTGACAATTCTATTAACATAACTCAGTCCAATATACAGTAAAAATACTAAAGATCTGCGGTAATGTGGATGCTTTATGAAGTTGACAGATTCGAAGAAAAATATCTCCACACTAGACGTCATCTTAAATAGGTCTGTGAAGACTGCACACAAAGAGCTTGTAGAAATTATATTGTGAGAGTGAGAGATCAAAAACCTCCGGCTTTTTATGACATGAACAGGGCTCTTACACATGCAATTAAAGGCAGCTTCTTCTGCTCCACGGACACACAGTTCCGGCAAAAATCATTTGCCGGTATGTCTAGTAAGTCTTACAGCAGGTCTGCCAAAAGAACAACGACCATAACAATGGTCAGAATCGCCATGTCTAGCCAATGAATATCTATGTTTGTTTTAAAATACCATCAGATGGTGGTTGGTCAGTATTTTTACAATAAAAAGACAAATCAGAGCGCCTTGACTGTTTAGATTTAGGTCGGAGTGGTAGCTCTGATATCACAAAGCTTGCTTGAGCACGCATAGCAGCCCGTTGTGATGCCACGGGTGAACGCAGTCCTTGTACTGACCAAGTTCCACCAAAATCAGAGAAGAGGAAGAAGTTGGTCAGCGCAAGGGCTGCACACGCCTTGACTGTATGCCAACCACTTTTTAGCATGCATTTGAAGATTATAAACTGGATGGTCGGTGTCAGGGACTACACGAGTTGTCCAATTTTGCAATAATTCATGTCAAATCTAAGTATCAACTAATCGACGAGATAACGCCCGAAACGTGTATTGAAATGAATGTTTGGCGACGTCAACTGGCCACCAAGATCGCGCACTTTGACACCATTAGACTCTATATTTGTGGGGGACAAAGACCGTGTCCGTGTTTACACGGAAAGTATCTGAAAGCCTAAGGAGAGCGGTCATTTAACATTGACATTGTATTGTGTGCATAATATTGTCAATTCCTTGTATAGTGGATTGATTATAAGGACCTACTAATCCCATCTCTTATGCTAGAAGAGGGGCCACCTCTGAAAATCACCACTTTTGTCGTCAGTTTTATCAATTTAGCGTTCTTTGGCTGTTAAACGATCCCTATTCGTAAATGTAACACTTCAGATGAAAGACAACCATGCCAGACGGGCTATTATGAAACTTGCAAGTGGAAATTTGCAAATTTTCTGTGTTTTTTCTTCTTCAATTTTCATTTGTAACTTCCAAAAGACAGATTCGAGAGCATATTTTTTGTTTAATAGATTAAATTATCTTTAAATATTTTTTTCATTATTTTTTTTAGATTTCTTTAAAGATTTATAAACATTTCTTCATTGATAATCTTTTTCAAAATATTCTATAAATTTATCACTTTTTTTTTCTTCTATTTGCGTAATTTTGTCGTTTTTTTTTTTTTTTGACAGTCACGTTGTTTAAATAAAATATTATATTAGGTTTTATTTAAATATATTTTTACCATATACAAATTATTATTATTTTTATTTTTTTTTTCTTCTAAATTTGTAAATCACTTAAACACACTAACAACACTTTCTTTATTTATTTTTTTTAATATTTTTTTATCTTATTTTTTCTCTTAACAATTTTTATAAATTATTATTTAAATCAGCGGTAATTAGCATATTTTTACAAATTAATTTGCACGTTTTTTCTCTCTTTTTTATTTATTTTCTTATTATTTTTATTGCTTTACTATTTTTATTAAATATTTCTTCCACTTTTTTTTTGGTTGGTTTCAACGATTTTTCTTCTTAATCTCCTTGAAAAAATCTTGGAAATTTAAGCAGAAAAAATAGAAAAAAAAAAAACGCCGCAAAACACACACTCACTTGTTTACCGCCGCCCATTAAAAATGGTACTATTTTGTTGTTCGTTGGCGTGTTTTTGTTTTTTTTTCCTTTACTGCGAGCCTACTACACGACGTACATACCGTAGTACTATTCACAATTGAATTTCTAATGCTCTAGCACCATTTCTTTCTCTGTGTGTATGCGCGTCTGTTACTCTCGCATGTTTATTTTGCACTGAAATTCTGTGTTTTTTTTTTAAGCAAAAGCACAAAACACCAAGCCAGAGAAAACAACACATACGGCCGAATTGAGTAACAGAAAAAGAAATTATTTTTGTTTGAGTAACAACAACCAACAGTAAGTGGTAGTATTTGATGGAGAGCAACAAAGTTCTCTATATTCCATGTAAATTTTTCCATATACAGTAAAGGAAAAAAGTATACATTCACCAAAGCAAATAATTACACGTGTAGAGTTGCAATTTTAATTAAATTTATAATTAATCAAGTAAAAATTTATGAAAAAAAAATTAATTTTAATATGAAAAAAAAGAGAAAAAAGAACCATGGAGTCCAGCAATTTTTTTCAGGTCAAACAAA
Organism: Sarcophaga carnaria; assembly: GCA_958299815.1. Taxonomy (NCBI): domain Eukaryota; kingdom Metazoa; phylum Arthropoda; class Insecta; order Diptera; family Sarcophagidae; genus Sarcophaga; species Sarcophaga carnaria. Next base: position 4,694,720 of record OY283149.1, read on the forward strand.
TTAATTTTGTTAACAAGATACAACCTAGAGTTCGAGTGAGCGATGCCCGCTGATTGGGAAAATATTCCTTCATCTACAGTTCTATCCAGTTTTGAAACATTCGTAAAAATCTGAAGGTAGTCTCTTATGAGTTGCCTTACACTGTTTTCCCAAACCATTCTATCCGGAAAGGAAGTTCTGAAATTAGCCTTGACCACGGCTGGTTGGAGTCAAGCAAGACTCATTGGTTTTGACCATATTGCATGGCCTTCTGCATGAACTGTAGAGATGAGTAACAGATGAAAACTGTTCCGTAGTTGCCCAGCACTGACCAATCTGGCCCTGTAGGGATATATGCAAAACAAAATTTGCGGTAGACTCAACCAAAGTCCACCTTAGGATCCGCATAAGCACTAGCTCCTAGGTGTTCACTCCCGGAGGCTGCAATACCTCACAACGACCGCTGAAGCAGCCATAATAACAAAGAAGGAGAAACGATCACACAACTTCTTTTCTGTCCGGCACTTAGGAATCTGAGAAAAAGTATTCTCGAGCACTCCAAAATTTATTGACAGATCATTTCTATCTATTCAAAGGCGATTCGTTTTGATGCTATATCTTTAGAAAACTATCAGGAATGTTGAGAAATATTAGCCGAGAGTTATAGTTGAATGACGGAAGAGGTAATACAATGAACCCTATAGAGCCCACGTAAGCTATTATTTTTGAGGCGAATGGCAATTTAACTTAACTTTTTAGGTAAAAAAAACTTCGGTAAGTTTTTATTTCCTACCGCTGTATGTCCACTTTTTTCTTATGGTTATTTAATCCTTTAGCGGAAGCACTCCTGGACCACACTTTGCAAGTATTCACGAGCTGCGCGACTGACCATACTTCGTAGACAACATCTTTCGCGAAAAAGCAAAGAAACAAAGATAAATGACGGCCGTGTATGTGCGGCATCAGGCTCTGTGGCCTGTGTGCTGTATTTACACAATGTTAGCCGCTGTGATGCACCAAGTGACAGCCGTAAATGCATGCCACTCGTCGCGAAATGGTTACAGTTCTTATTGTTTTTGTTGTTGTTAAATAAACCTATTTATTAATGCGTTAAAAATTGAAAACAAAATTCTAAATTTTATTTTTTACAATCAAAGAACAGAGTGTATGTAGACTTTTTTCCTTAACTGCTCACATGAGAGATAGACAGAGAGAGGGAGAGAGAGTATTAAAGTATTAAAAAAAAAGCTCATGTATTTGTTATTGTGTTTGCCGGTTTTTTAACTGTTGGCATGATGATTTGCTACCCTTGCTGGATAGATAACGTTTAAAAAAAATTATCAAAAAAAATCAAAACCATTAAAAAAACAACAATAATAACAATTATATTTGAAAAAGAAAACTGAAATTAATTTTACAACAAAAAATTAAATATTTAAACAACAATACAAGCATTAAACACAAAAACTGTAAAAAAAAAGTGTCAACGACATGTCTGTTTATATACATAGAAAAAAAACAAAAACTTTCAAGAAATGAAAGTCACACCACTTACCAAAACTAAAAATAAAAAACACAAAAACAAACAAAAATTAACAGTAACAACAGCAACAACATGAAGATAAATTTATTATTTATTTATCCAAAGACGACCGACGTCTTACCCAAAAGAAAACAAAAACAAACAATCGAGTAAACAAGCCATTAAACATGAACAAAATATTACACAATCAATACTATAAAACAAGAGAAAAAAGTAACAGTATTTAACTTCTGAACAGTAAAAAATAACCAACAATTTCAACAACTTTATAATAGCCACCGAAAATCACTTACAGGGAGTGTGTAAGAAAATACAAGAGAACGAGTCAGGGAGTGGAGAGTATGAAAAAACAAATACAACGAAACTTAAACTTGACCTCCACACTTTATAAGAAAAACTAACGAAGAAATGTTTAAAGATGACAACCCTTAAGTAGAAAAGCAACAATTCCTTGGCAATTACGAAAAAAACAAACAAATTGATTGAGAGAGGGAGAGTTACAAGACAAAAGGCAAAGGAACTGGTTTTAAGGCTGTAATCTGTAATCTGTAAACTAAACAAACAACAACAAAAATTGAAATGAAAATAGAAAAACTTCAAGAGAATAAGTAATGAGAACTTAAACTTGATTCTTTAAAAAATAAGAGAACAAGCATGGCCATCCCTTAATACCAAGGAAGCAACAATTCCTTGGAAATTAAAAATTAAATTAAAACATACAAAGTACGAGAGAGAGAGAGAGAGAGCTCGAGGCAGAGAGCAAAATCAATGCCTTAGCAATATGGCAGCACTTCATACAAATCAAACAATACAAGAGAAATTTAACTGAAACTTAACGGGAAGAATAATGAGAACTTGAACTTGATGTTTTAAAAAATTAGAAATTTGCCGTGTATATACGGCATCGGCCTGTGTGAACCAATAAGTAACTGCCGTATTTACACTACGTCAGCCACTGTGATGCACCAAGTGGCTGTCATATGAAAACTACACCCGTTGCAAAAGGATTAATGCCAGACAACAGGCAAATCTGAGTCTAGTGCGCATTAAAATCAATTCTATTCGCACGACCGCATACAAAGAGATTGCCTGTAGATCAGATGCATATTAAGCTCAATTCGCCTCAATTACCACACAGCTTGGGGTTCTGTGTTTAACGGAATAGGTGTGACAAATACTTCTGTTTCCTTGAGATAAAAGCAGCGCAGTCATTATATTTGGGGATTATGCAGCGAATATCGTCAAGAAACATAAGAAATTTTGTTGGCTGCTAGAACTGATCGCTGGGAATCATTATATTGCCACAGAGAAAACAAATCGCTTAAAAACTCTACTGTTTTCGTTAATTTCCTCAAATTTTATAATTTTTTTTTTGTTGAAAATTTCTGTTGTTACTGTGGGGTATTAAAAATTGTGCTCCTCGTTATCAAATTAAACAAAAGCAATGAAATTTATGATATTTTTTTTTTAAATCTGATATTATTTTTATCAGATATAATAGCAACGATTACTGTATTGTATTGTTGTTGACGTCGTTTTTTTTTTATATCTTTAGAAAATTAAGTATCGGGAATCGTGTCTTGTTTTTTTGTTTATCAAAAAGAAATGATAAAAGAAATCCATGTGGGTAGTCAGTCGTATGCTAAGGAAAGTATTAAATTTATGGCTTTACAGCTCGAGATGAACTTTAAAGCTTGTTCCACTATATTCTCGTATATTTTTCTCTCTTATTGGCCTTTTTGTTGCCACTTACAGTTCAACGTAACCCGTGAGAAACAAGTCGACAGAAATATTCGTTCTCTCTAGACAAAGTGAGTTCTTTTTTTTTTTTAAATGCTTCCTGGAGCATTAAAACTGATTTTTTTGTTCTTAAAATTTATGATTTCATTTGGTTTTAATAAGAAAATTTTACGCTCCTTTATTTAAGCAAAATTTCATTTTTTACAAAGAATTTTAAAGAAAAATCACGGGAAAATTATTGCAATTAAAATGTTTATGTATTGAATGCGTGTTGCATAGGTGGCAGATTTTGGTATTTTTGAAATAAACAAAGATACCCTAGAGGTAGTAACAACGGTCTATTAAGACACCCTACATGAAAAATCATCTGTTGCGCAATGTAACTGCTAAGACAACGTACATATGTTGATGTCTGGTCCATCGGAAGTCTTTAAATATGACGAATGCGCTCGCTACTAATACAAAGGGAATGTCAGGGAGTGAACCTTTCCTTTTCTAGGATTCCTCCCTCAATTTAAACATCATTCCCAAACTTCTTTGTCTAAGACAAAAGAAAACACAAAAAAAGAAAACTTTTTAAAAACGCGCAAAAATCCACACAGCCAGCCAGACACAACAACAAAAAAATTTTCCTGGTAGACACAACACACACGAGATAGTTTTCCACTGTGTGTCGTCTAAGAATAAAACATTGAGACAAAAAATAATTCAATTTTTCTTAAGAATTTAAAAATTTCAACTCCCCACCCCCCGCCCGCCCTGTTCAAAAGAAAAATTTCTAAACGAAATGACAAAAAAAATGGAACGAAAAAAAATACATATTTTGCATATACTCACAACAAATCAAAGAAAAAAAATGTTCAGAAAGAATAAGAATATGTTTATTTTTACATTAGAGATGGTAAAAGATGAATTCCCAAAAACTTTGAAAAAATCCCTATCAAGGAGATTTAGAATTAGGAAAATGGGAATTAATTATTTGACAGTCAGGATGTTGAATATAAAATGGTAGTACCTCAACTGAAAATGAATCCGCTATTTAGGGGAAATAGGTATACCCACTGTAGGATTTCAGGTCAGGTGGGAGGAGTTCACAAAAATGAGTAGAACCTTTCTGTGGGGTAGGAATAGATGTTTGAAAAGCTATACTCAACGAAAGGATGACAAAGATAGGCAAAAGACCTCCTTTTCAGATCAAATAGTTTTAAGGCAATCAAAATTTTCGTTGGGAAATAATAGAAAGAGAAGATTTAAGTCATGCAACAGGCTATCCAGCAAAAATTTCCATTTCCTATAGAAAATTTCTTAATAATTTGCATTTTCTATAGTACCCCTTTACTAAAAACTCGAAAATTTATCGAATAATGTAAGAAAAAAGCATTCCTAAAACCATAATAAAATATCCCCTCTAAGGGAATTTTTGATTTTGAAATTGGGAATTTGAGTTTTTAATAACGATATACAATATATAAAAAAAGTTTGACACAATTAAGTTAAAAATATTAGAAATTCAATTCAAAAATTGTTTATTTTTTGGTTGTGGCATTCACGCTTGTTTGGAAATGAAGGCCAGAGAGACGTCATTTAAACAAAAGAAAAAAATAATTTAAAAAATATTTTTTAATTCTTGTGTTTGTATTATTTAAAAACAAATCTATTCATCAATTTTTGTTTATGCATAAGAAAACAAAATATTTTTTGGTGAATGTTTTACTCGAAGTGAAAGTGAAAAAAAAACCGAATTATTTTTAGATTTTTTGAATTTTATTATGTATGAGGGTTAATAAATTAATCAAAAAAAAATTATTTTGTTTATAAAAGACAATAAGAAAATATGAGAAATAAATAAATAAGAATTTTAAGAATAGAAAACTATTTTTTAGAAAAAAAAAAACATTTTAAAAAGTTTATTTCATTAAAAAAAAAAAATAAAAAATAACAAAAAAATTATTTAAATTATTTATTTAATTTTATTAGGTATTTGAACAAAAGGTTATTGACGTCAAATGCTTTTTCCTTATTATTTTTTTTATATTTTTCCTAACTGATAAGTCTCATGATTTTTTTTTGTATATAAAAATGCTAATAAAATATATAGGAAATATTTATTATTATTGTTTAAACCCATAAATTATTAAAACAAATTTTTCATAATTTTCTATTAACAAAAAAAGTCAAAAAAGTCGTAAAAAATTCATAGAAGACTTTAAACTTTGATTTTAAACTTTACACAGGTGTTTAATCACAAATATTATTAATTATTTATACGGCATAAATAAATATTTTCTTTCTTTTTTTAATAATTTTTCATTCCCAATCCCTTATTGGTAGCCACCGAGTGCTGTATTTTAGACACAGGTGTCCAAATGAATTTCTCTTTATCAAATTATCAACACTTTGCTGCAGACAGTCAATTTTAAACACTGATAAAGAAATTCCCCCCGTGAAAGTTAACACAGCTACTATTCTGAGTCATTTTATAAAATAAAAACAAAAAAAAAAACTTTAAAAATTAAAAAAGGTTTTGAAAAAAATAGAAAAGAAAATCAGAAATTAATCTTTAATTCTCAAGTGGCCAAACGTATGTTGTAAAACATAAAAATTTATTATGGAAACAGTGTTTGGATAATAAATAATCGAAAGAGAAAAAAAACAAAACAAAACTGATAACATTTTTTAGAAATTTAAATTAAACTTTAATTAACACTTTAATTTTATTGCAGCACACTCGGTAGTAAAATTAAAAACAAAAAAAACGCTGAAGAAAAAAGATTTCAACCATGAAATTGAGGTAGCAAAACCCCACAAATGGTAATCCTTATGTAAGAGAGCCATAGATCATTGGCAGTCTAAGTCACTTCATCGGAAGCTCCGAATGGTTCCGGAACTAGGAAATAATAGAAAACTGCCGTATCACAATGGGCCCTATGTGTCCTAATGCGGTTGCATAAATATACGGTAGCACTTGCGTGATAGTGTCTCCAGGCATTGGGGAGAATGGCACAACAAGAGTCACAAATCATACTACCAGATTATACTTGCCATACTGAACAGATTTCAGGCTTAACGCGGGGTTATATGGCGACAGAATGCCTAGCGTATCACTAGTGAGCGATTGTATCACAAGATTGACTTCCTTTGTCAAACGAATTGTTGACACAGATGACCATGGGGACTTTAATTATTGCGATGGGATGGTACTGTGGTCTCTATATAGAGAAATATAAACTAAAGAATTTCGTACGGCCCAGACTTAACAGGATTGAGTTTGAATAAAAAGAAGTAGACGCCTGCTATGCGGTTAAAAGTGCTATAGGTAGAGATGGAGTCTCGGTTCGAAAGTGATAAGGTATGAACATATATGCTGAACAGCTTTGGAGACGGTGAACCGAAAAAATCTAGAAGCCTGCGTCTCCCTAAATCAATCAGACGACTTCACATTCATCACTAACCCACATAGAGGAAGTATAGAAGAGGCTGGATGACTATAGACTTTTTGAGAATGCCTAAAGGGAGTCTTTTGCTGAAATGGATGAATCCGGGCTTTATGAACTGCCTGGTCGAGTATGTGACCTCGATAAGTCGTTCTAAGCATTTAATTTCTAAGAGGAGTACTAGAAGATACTTCTTTGGGCTGATCGACCATTAGAACAAACAGAAATTAGATGTATTGTAACGAAATACAATAAATTATGGAATCCTTACACAGAGACTGGATCGATCTAGAACGAAAGTTGTTCTGAGCCTAAATAAGGAAGACGAAAACTAGTTTGAATAACTCAAATAGAACACATATTATGCCTTTGCCCGGTAATTTAGTGACATAGACTTAGAATACTAGCCAGGGCTTCTTTAATGCTCTTAGGGTGATTGCTACTAATCGCATTTCTGGCATAGAGAGACTCATATCGAACAATGGCTCGCTGTTCAGTAAAAAGTAACAACAGATATTATTAAATTGTTGTTCTGGTAAAACTATAAAATTTCTTAAAAAATATTTAAGAATTCAGTTTTTAAATAGTTTAACACCACAATTAAGAGCTGGCCTTATAAACTTTGATCATAAAATGTTTTTTTTTTTCTTTTAACAAAAGACATTTAGACATGGATTATTAAATATAAAATAAGAAAAACATGGTCATTGTCTTGACATTTTGTGATGACAATCATAAAAAACAACAAAGTTGAACTTGAAATTATTTAAATAGTAAAGAAAAAACAAAACAAAAATAATACAAAAAAAATTATTTTTTTAAGGTTAAGTAAAGGGTAAAAGATGTATAAAATAAATAGAAATATGTAAAGAAAATAATAACAAAACTTACCTTGAAAATCTTTGCTTATCATTTTCATTTAATGGTCGTAATGTAGAAGGCGCTAATCTGAAAGAAAATTAAAAAAATACGAAAAAAATTATTAAAATTGTCATTTAAATTCATTTTTTATTCAAAAATATTCATTTCATATTGAGAATTTCTTGCAGTGTAAAAAACAAATGTGTTGATCTACTAACGGTTCTTATAAAGGCATAAACAAGCAAGCATCCTGACTGTGTTTATGTTTAAAATAAAAACAATGCAGGTACTGTTCTTTCTCCTTTATTCCTCATTTAGAGGCATACAATAACCTATTTATACGAGAATGCATGTATGCCTGCATGCTCTATAAATTATTGACACTGACATTCATTAAGCTTAACAAAAAAAACAACAACAAAAACAAAGAATATCATTTATTATATAGCCCAGGATAACGGTTAAACAAAAGAGCATACATATTATATTAGAGAGGAAAATAAAAAATAAAGAATTATAATGGATGCTCTCACAAACGCTCTTTACACTCTAGTGAATTGAAAATAAACAATTATAATAATAAGAACAACAACAACAACATAAACACACAAACGATAGCTATAAATTTATATTTACATTTACTCAGTGTTGTTTGTGTTGTTAAATAGGAATTAAAGCACGAGTAAGAGCATACAGGCACAAGTATGCAAATGTTTAAGTGTGGTTAGTTAAAGTTACACTTGATTAAGTTATTGTTGCTGCTGCTGTTTTTCATCATTCGATATTTTTACAACAACTTTTTAAAGGCTCTCATCGTTTTCAATGGGTTTTTAATCATGTTGAGATAATGATTAATTAAAACGATAAACCCTGATGGTTAAGTCCTTAGTTGTGAAATAAATTGGATTATTTAATTAGAAAAAAAATGTGCACAGACAAGATTTTTATGATATTTTTACAAGACTAAAAGTAGATCTCAAAGTGATGAGAGAGAGAGAGAGAGAGAGAGAGAGAGAGAGAGAGAAGGAATGAAAGAGATATGAAATAACTGTATTGTTAAAAGCATTTGAGAATTAACAATAATCCTTGTGCTAATTAGTCTGTCGATGTACATATTTTCTTGGAATTTTCAATTACAAAATAAAGGCCGTTACATGTAATGAGGCAAACATATGGGTCATGCCATGAATAAATGGCAAAAAAATTAATGAAGGTTTATACAAGAGATTTTTAAAATTGCTATCAAAATGAAACACGGTAAACTGTTTACTGTGAGCATATAAAAGAGCGATAGCAATAAGGAGAGAGAGGGAAAGAGGGAGAGAGAACGTGGAAATTCAAACAAATGTGTGTGTACTTGAGAGTATTTTTGTAAATATAAAATAACAGTTATTGTGTTATTAAAGTAAGTACTTTCTGAGAGCTTTCCTTTTTAAATTATAAAACCCGTTAAGTTTATAAGTTTATAAACGTCCCTGTGTGTTAGTGTAAGTTTTTTCTTAGAATTATCTTTTACATGATAAAAAAAACCGTTTTATATTAAATGAGTTAAACATATGGGTCATTCCTTAAATGAAATAATTTGAGAATTATAACTGAAAAGAATTTACAAAAAAAACGTAGTAGATATACGCACATGATTCTCCGAAAATTATTTTGAAAAAAAAAAACTACTTTTATTAAATAAAAAACTAAAAAAGAAATTCATTTTGAAACAAACATTATAAATTTATAAATTTAAACAAAAATTTCCAATTTTTTTTTTAAATTTTCCAAACAAAATTCATTTTGAAATAACTTTCTCAGGTAAATATGAAAATATTTCAATTTTATTACACTAATTTACAGATTATATGCATTTTTCACCCTATTAATACATTTTTTTGTTTATCATTGTTGCAAATTCCAAAACATTTGCTTGACATATTCCCCCATAAACCATGGAAAATCTTTCTTTTTAAATTGATGACTAATGTGTGAAAAAAGTTTAACGGTGGTTTTTCGTGAGGGGCATCATCATCATCATTTCCCATCAAGACCAGCCAATACGTAGTAGAGCAGTAAGCATGAAACATTTTCTAAATTTAACTGCGTGTTGTCATGACAATATACAATACAACCCGGTACATTTTTAATACAAAATATTTTATTTTCATTATTTTTTTCTTCTTTATTTTTCTATCTATCCAAGTAGTTGATGACACTCTGGAGGGTAATATTTTTGACATTTGCATGTTGAAAACAAAACAAAAAATTATTGTAATAAAACTTAAATGGTTTTTAAAGAGGATGAGTTACAACCGCTAAATGGCTACAAAATAATATTTAAAATTTAATCAGACTTTTGTAAAAAGAAAACTTGTTCAAAGAGTTGAAAGGTCATTATGTAAATATGGCATACTTTTAACACCGTTACAAGATATATCTTCAATTTACTGTCAAAGCCAACCGAAAATAACATATAAGTCGTAAAAACAACAAATTTGCAAAAAGGTCAAAGGTCATTTGTAGATCTATAACTATAGAGAGGATAATGTATGCTAGATTACTCGAAATTCTATTAGTAGGCTATATAATAACCGTTAATAAGACTACTATTTGAAAGGTCAACGCAGTTTTACAATAAACTTTCCATATTTTCCTAAAATTTCTACGTTTTAGTTGACAGATACTACAAAAATATCTAAAAATAACTTGGAACACCGAAATTTCGTAATAGAGGACAGAGGTCATTCCCTTATTCTGGCTGTTAAACAGCACTATTTAGACCAGATTTACAAAACGTTGTTTGTTAGGCTTAAAATCATAAAAATTACAAACGAATATAGTGAGTTAAACAAAAGATCATAGGATATTATCTTTTTAAAAGCCTAGGAAGCACTTTATAGTACAATTTCTTGAAACTTCTGTATAAAAACGTTGATATATTATGAATTTAAGGAAAATAGCACTTTCTTTTACAGAGGTCAAATGTAATTTTCTTTATTTTGACATAAACAAAACACAGTCAAATATAATGCAGAAATCGCAACAAAGGGTCAAAGGTCATTCAACTTTTGTGAAGCCTAGTATAAAGAAAATAGTGAAATTTCTTAAGACTTAAAATATTTAAGCATAGCACGTTATGGAAATCATTCTTAAGATTTAAGTTATTTAATGCCTAATCTTTTATAAAAATCTTTAGAACACAGAGTTTTAGTAAGAGGTCGGAGGTTATACCTGACCTGAGGCAAACATAGACAAAAATTAAAATCTTAATTAGATTTATTTAATATGACAATACAAACTTAAAATAATAAATTTTTATAGAAACAATTTCGAAAAATTAGTATTAGAAAAAAGGTCAAAGGTCATTTGATTTTTTTTTTCTTCAAAAATAAAGTTTTTAAATTGTTTTTAACTTATTCTTTTTTTTAACAATTTTAAGGTGTAATACATTAAAAGTGTGTTTTACTGACCCTTGCACAAATAAACCGGGTCATTTCAAAAGCTAAAAGGGAAAATAGGTCATCTTGTTTTCTTCGAATAACATCTGATGCAGCTCGTATAGCTACAATTTATGACCCAGTTAATTGTTTAAACCGTAGTTTTCTATGATTTAACATTTACTATGCTTATAAAGAAAATAAGGAAATGGAAATAAGCTGGACTTTGCTTGACAAGTGCTTTATTTAACACCACGATAATCCAATTAATGTTTTTAAAAAATTCTCTGAATTGCAACAATTGTTCAATAAAAGAGACTTTTTTATAACGGCATAAGAATAATGCAAAAAGAAAACAAATGTGACAGTTTAAGTGTCATACAAAATGTCAGTCCAACGGATTGCTAAACAACCCTTAATGTTGTAGAGGAAAAAAAGTTTTAAAGGTATAGATAGAAATTCCTCACTTACCTTGCAAATAATATAAGCGAAATTGAATTTTTCTTGTTTTATTTTAATTTTTTTTGGTAAATTTTCTTTAAAAAAAACTTTTTTTGTTACATCACGTTATATAACTTCACTTTTTTCTTCTTCTTTATAACTGTAAAAAGGAAATTATTCTTACTCGTTTTTTCTTTTTGATTGCAATAAAATTGAGCAAAAATAACTGTAGACACTTGCTTTTGTTGCTTTTCTTTTGTTTAAATACATAAAAAAACTTGTTTAACTCACTCTCTTTTAGTTTATAAACAAATAACGGTTTAAAGGAAGACTTTAATTTTATTTTTTCTTATTTTAATTTTTGCAATTATTGTAATATTTTCATTTCATTTTCTTTTAATATTTTTTTTATTAAATTTTTCCTTTTCAAACACCACCTGCTTGCTATACAAGACCAAAAAAAGTGTGTGGTTTACACTGTAATTTCAACGCAACTGATTATGACACTGTAACTGCTACTGCATACAAGTACTACTTGTGTAAGAAGAAAAATTCGCTCAAAAAGTCCAATATTGAAACCGTAAACAACAAGAATAACAGTATAATATTTATGGTATACCCACGAAAATAACAAAAACATAGAAAAACCTACAACACACACACATTACAACATTCCATACATATTAGCAAAATAGCAAATAATGCATGTGTGTAATATTATGTTAAACTCATAACAGCAAAATGTCAAACAATATGTAAAGCAACGTAGAAAAAAACAACAATAACAATAGGAATATTACTAAGGATTAACACAAAAACAAAAACAAACGCGGCAAAAACTACCCTTATAAACAACAGCAAAGAAAGTAACTAGTGAGAGAGAAAACGAGAACACAAAAACAAAGTTTTTAAAGAAAGCTTACGGTTTATGTATACAAAAAACACCCAACAGTGTGGCATACTACATCGAATGGAATAAAAGCGTGGAATTTAAAGGAAAATAAAACAAAATTTGCATGAAATTAGAAAACAAAAAAATTTTAAAATGGGAGAAAGAGACTTAGGTGCATAGGTAGAGCTGGACGAAACTTAGTCTACATAGGGTTCATTATGATACAACATAATGTTATACCCTAGTTTCGATATCTCTCGGATCTTTTTGATGAAACGGCTCAGATTGCCAAATATCAGTGCGTGACAGACCCTCCAGATCCTCTATATAGCAGACATCAAAGTGCAGTTTTCTCCTCCGACGTAGTAAAGGTCATGGACCCAGTAGGTGAAGAACAGTCTCCTCTCCTCTGCAGTTTCTGCACAAAGTGTCCAAGAACAATGTGAATCGCATACATGCCCATAATGAAATGCTCCCTAGTGATCCCGACAATCATACTAAACGTGATTCTTTGGCCAGATTTTCTGCGGCCGAAACTTAACAAATAATCTTCCGTCTCCTTGCAACCGTTAAACGTTAGAGGCAGAGCAGAGCTTTAAAGGCTACGGTTAGAATAATGGAAAACAAGTCAGACATGAGATTTGTCATCACGACCTGAAAACCTGTAAACTCTATGAGATTGAAAAACGTTTTGCAACGCGATTGAGTAAGAAAAGGCCTATTATGTGGGTCCTAGATGTATAACAACGAGAAGGAAAGAGATGTGTTCAGGTTTAGAATGAAATATTTGAAACCAATTGGCAACTTCCCACCTATTTTCCAAGCGAGCAAATATGCAATCGACAGATTTACTCAATTAAATTTCGAAGGGACGAAACATAGCAATACTACTAGCAAGCCGCTATTCGGGTACTCGATTCGCATGTGAATGGGATAGGAATGTTGAATCACACAGGGGAAATAAAGCCAATTTCTACTGGATCCCAGGAGCTAACAGGGCCACAACATTTCTATGAAGTGGGAAGAAATATTTTGAAGGAGGGAAGATTGAAAGACGTGAAGACTCTTCTTAAGACAAATGTGTTAGATACCCCCTAAACCTTTGTCGAATAACTACAAGAAGAAGAACTACAAGTCATACATTATACTATCCAAGACGTTTTGATCGTGTACTTTACATCTGCTTTTAAGCGTTTCTGCTAATTTAAGCGCTTTTTTCTTAATTTATTTGCAACATAATCAAGCATTAAGCATTACTAAATAAATAAATGTAAATATGCGCATCATGGTAATAATCTTTCTCACTCTCTCTCTCTCTCTATCTCTCACTTTTCTAAACTCTCTCCTTTTGATATTATTTGCCAACTACCGGTGTTATTTGCTACACAAACAATTTGTTGTTATTGTTTACTTTTATTATTTATGGCCTGTTTTGTGACAACAAAAGCAAAACAAGAAAAATCATACGTTTACCGTTATTTTGCAAGTAGAGAGAATGTATTTTAAAAGAAAGCGCATGACTGTGAAAAGAGAGAGAGAGAGAGTGCAAAGGAAAGCGAATTTGTCTAGTATGCGTTATTGTTATGTTTATAACAGCGTGGGTGTGTATTACTTGAAAGAAAATTAGTGTGTTTGTGTTGTTTTTATTTCGGTAACGGATGGCGTATGAGTGTTGTTATAACGTTTGCGTTTTTAGTTTTGGATTTCGCATGACTTTGCAAAATTTCTTGTTGCTGTTGTTATTACTGTTGTTTAAATAGAAGTTTTCTTCTTACGTAATGTAAACACTTTTACACTTAAGTGTTTTTTTTTGTGAGTGTATGTGTGTGCGTGTCTCCCTAGTTTATTCGTATGTTAATGACTTGATTAATGATTTGATCAAGAAACGTTTTTAAATAAAATTAATTACTCTCTCACACTATTTTTCTCTTTCACTCTTTTAAGTTTTTGTTATGCAAAGTAAATTGTTGTTGTTGCGCTAATGCACAGCAAATATAAAGACATCTGAAGGTATGAGTAACGGCTCAAAGGACATTAACAGTTAATATTTATTATAGGGTTGCCATATGTTTAATTATTATAAATTCATTATTATACACGTCATTAAAAACGTAATTAAATTAATATTTCTTTTTTTTAATTTGTTTTAAAAATAAAGAAAATATTATACATGACAACTTGCCAATATCAAAAATCATTTTAAAAATGTCTTATACTGTGTACAAAACAAAAGAAGAAAAAGAAAAATAATAAATAAATAACACACATGAGAAGTGCAAAGAAAATATTTGTCTGTGTCCTTCTCATGACAACAACTCCCTTGAGACTTATTACTTAAACGATATGTCACAATACCAACAACATACATACATTCACATGCACACACATTCTACATACCTTTCCATGCTGGCAGCTCGAAAGCCCATCGAAGCAGTTGTTACTTTAATTGTTTGTTTAAGCAATGAGCCTAAGACACCGCTGCTGCTACTACTGCTACCAGAACGCTTACGTTCGCCTGGCATTAAACTAGGCGATGGTGATGGTGCTCGTTCACTACAGCCACTTGAAGGCCTTGAAGTGTCACCGGTTGGCATGATATCGTTACACATACTGTTATCATCTTCCGGTATTCTGAGTATGGGTATATTCAAAGGTCTCAGGAATTTCTCGCCTTCATTGAGACCCGGATCTGTATTACAGCGTGGCCTATAGATCTCTTCATTGATTTGTGCACGTCGATGTAGTTTTTTACGTGCAAAACACAAATTATCAATGGATTTATGCTGTTTGCGTAGCGATTCGCTAGAATCGGTGCGACTTAGATTGAAAAGGGCTGAAAAAAAACGAAATTTTCGAAAGATTCCATTTAAACTTTGAATTACGACAATGAAAGTTAAAGTTGTAAAGTAAATTTGTATAACCGAACAAAAAAACATAAAAACATTCGGATAACCGAATAAATTATCCGAATAAGCGAATAAAATTATTAGAATAACCAAAAAAATTATCCAAATAACGATTAAAATTTTGAGAATTGAGTTTTTGATAGTGCGAATAATTTTAATAAAATTAAAATAGTTTTAATCGATTATTCGAATAATTTTTTTGGTTATCAAATTTTCTTTTCTTTTTTAATGAAGTTGTAAATTTATGTATGCGCTAGTATTGAGTAATAAGTTATTTCTTAAATTTTTTTCGATTATTCAGTTTTTTGAATAATTTTAAACGATTACTCGGTTACCCAAGTTCTTTTGTTAATCTTATATCAATTCAAAGAATTCATCAGGTATCCTGTAGAAATTATGACGTATATCTTTTTAAAATCGCTTATTCGAGTAACCGATTGTTCGAATAATTGTATTTGATTATTCGGTTAACCAATTTTTTTTACTAATGTAATTCCTTGTTAAATAAGATATTCCATATATTTTTAAACGATTATATGAATAACTAATTATTTGAATGATTTTGTTCGCTTATGCGGTTATTCAAAAACCGATTATTCGAATATTTCATTTGATATTGTTAACTTTTGGAATTTTTGTGTTTTTTTTATAAAAATGTTCTATTTCTTGGTACCCTTACACATTGCTTTTGCTGGTTTCATATCTTCTGTTGGCGGTGGTGTCTCACTGTCGCTATTTAAACTCAATAAGGACTCATCAAATGATACCGTAGGACTAGGAGCTCTTATATCTGGCGATATAGAACGATTATGACGCGTCAGATGACGTTTACGTACAATGGGACTTATAAAGTCATCATTATTAACCGTTAAAAAATTATTTGAATTTTTATCACACATTTTTTTTCTTTTGTTTCAAAATTTTTTTCTTTGTTGTTTGCTTTTTTTTTTTTATTAGTTTTTAATACAATTTAAATTGAAATTTTATTGTACAAATTAACTAAATCAATTGGACTTTAGCACTGCTATTAACAATTTTAGCTGTCATTTGCTTTAGATGTAAATGGCGACTACCAAACAGTCTGCCGAGGTGTTGTAAATTAGAATTGTTTTCGATTCTTTTTTCTATTTTTTTCTGTTTTTAATAGATTTTTGTGTCTGTCGTTTTTGTAATGAACATAAAAGAATCGAATTAAATAAAATTAAAAGAAATTTAGCAGGGTATTTAGTTCTTTTTTTTTTTTTTTTTTGAAACAAAGGAAAACGTTAAAAGGGTGTCAATAGACAAAAGAAAAAAGAAACGCAAAACGGGGTTTTGTAGAGGTATGAGGTATTGTTGGAAAACCTTGGCTTTGTTTTTAAGGCACGTTTGGTTATAGAAATTTTGTCAAACCTTTCAAATTACTAAGTAGCGGCCGCCGTATTATTATGACAACAAATAGCCGATTAGATAAGCTTTTCCTTTATATTTTTCTCACTCACGTCAACATCTAAATTGTTTCTTTGCATTAGAAAATTGAAAATTTATTTGATTTTGTATCTGTTGGCGTTGACACTACATTGTGGCAGTTAAGCTTTTACACTAAATTGGTAAACGCAATGTTGTTGTCTTGTTGTTATTAAAAGCCTATAATTTCCTATTTCAAATACATGTATGTTACCTGCTCATCTATAATAAATTATTATTAATGGTTTCTTAACACAAAAATAAATAAAAAATTATTATTAAACACATACCAGTAGTTTAACATGTTCCTTAAAGGTAGCACGCAGGTCCTTTTTGAATAAAAACAAAATCTGCAGGTATAACCAGTATAACAAGAGAAAAAGTCATTTCTTATTTAATAGCCTTTAAAACAAATAAGTTTTTCAGATTTAAAAACTATTTCCCTAACCTAATAATTTTCTTTAATTCATTTATTGTTTTTAATGCGCCTAAAACTATGCTCATCATATATTTCCTTTATTTATACAAACTGCTACAGCACATTCCTATACACACACACACATACGAATATTGTTTTTATTTCACTCAACTACAACTTAACCTTGTTTAACTGACCGTTGCGGTATTTCTTTAGACATCAAAACATATTGTCGTATTATAATAACAACAACCACAACTGCAATATCAACAACCCCGCCACCATCACGGGGGTCATGTTAGAAAGTCAAGGATTTTTTGTAAGTTTCTCAATTAAAAAAGTAAACAAAACCAAACAAGCAATTCTCCTAAACATTTCACAATAAAAAAAAGACAAATACAACGAAAAATAAACACAACAACAGTTGTAATAAGTGAACAACTACAAATAGTAACAGTAAAACCATTAATAGAGGTAAACAAACTCATAACGAATAATTAGTTCGTTAACTACAATGTAATTTCAAAGACAGAGACAGACAGAGAGAGAGGAAGAAATAGAAAGCAAAACATTTCAGAAATCAAAATATTCGGGTGAACACACTTTGTATAATAAAAAGAGTAAATAAAAATAGAGACACTATTGACACACACACTCATACTCTTAAAGTGCAGGCTGTTAGACTCCTTGCAGACAAAATAAAATTAAATTCATCGAGGGAGATCGAAAAAAAACTTTCCTTGCCAGAAAAGTGTATCGTGTTAGTAAGTTAATTACAAATTAATTTATTAAAAGTGAGAGAAAGAAAAAGAGTGAGAGAAAGTAACTATAAATATCAAATAAATGCATAAGTTGGAGTGGGTGACCATTTCAACATTTTTAACATCTAGAAGAAGAAAGTTTGAGAAATCTAAAGAAATTAAAAGGAATTGAAAAAAGCTTTAGAGGTGGCCATTTCCTTTTGGAAACATACCATACTTTCAAATGCTTTATTTATTAAGGTTTAAAGAAATTTATTATATTATATTGAGAAGGGAGAAAGGTAGAAAATAAACAAAAATATAAATAAAATATTAATGTGGCCAGTTGGTATCATTAAAAGCCTTAAAATACCTTTCAGACAATAAAAAAACATAAAAGAAGCAACAACGTTTTTCAAATTATTTTTAAAAGTTTCATAGAGAGCAGAAGAAATAGAAAGCTGGAGAAAGTGTTTAAGGAAGTCATTAAAAGCTTTAGGGTAACCTTTTTTAGAACACTTTAAAAAATGCTTTTAAATGTTATTGAGGTGTAAAAAATGGGTGTAAAATAGGTTAAAAAATTATTTACTGAAATTGAAAGCTTTATTTAGCTTATATGTCCCGCAGGCAACCAGTACAGACAGTAATTGTTAGCATGTCATAGGCCACCTTACCCCAACCATCGAAGGTTGAGAGAAAATTCCCTCAACTACCATAGTCATAATGGGTAAGACATTCAGGACGTTATTCCATTCAACGTCGAACGATTTTTAGTGTTAAATGCCTAGCGAACAATGCTTCAATCGACGGTCAATGAAACCATAAATGATTATAAATGCAACAAAGTCACAAACGTTTACTCGTCTCCGATTTCGAATAGTGCGAGAAAGCTACCCAGGCAAAGCCGTGTAAAAATATACACTGCAGAGATCTGGAGAACATTGTTCTAGTAACTCTGCCTATTACTCATTTAATTGCTAAGTTAGGCTCAGTGTCTTAAGCTCAGCAGATCTCTTGATATTCTTCCACTTGCTTATCATTGTGAATATTTATTTATTAATCTCTATAATAATAATAAATATAATAATAACTCCCAGCAACAAA
Organism: Sarcophaga carnaria; assembly: GCA_958299815.1. NCBI lineage: Eukaryota > Metazoa > Arthropoda > Insecta > Diptera > Sarcophagidae > Sarcophaga > Sarcophaga carnaria. The sequence continues at coordinate 4,713,649 of OY283149.1, forward strand.
CAGTCCAAATCAAGAAAAGACGCAAAAGTTTATCATGATTTTCGAGTTTATAAGATTAAGATGCTTCAATCCCTTCAAAAACTATCGACCTAGCTAAGACACCTGACCCCTGCCACCTAAAGGATAACAAATATCACAGGAAAGTCTGGCAGCGTCACCACTTAAGAAAGACAGAAAACCCATTGAACAAAATTGCTCTCCTTTATACGTTTAGGACTCGATATTTCCCTAGGACCCGGTACAATTTATTATAATTTGATTAATGAAAGTGAAACAAATCCAAGAAATATCACCAAGATATGCATACTCTTAGAACGAGTGCAACGTAAATGCATTTCAGGAGGAGGTATACCGTATAGCATCCTGTGGTTTGTTAAGGGAACTGTTTTGGAGGAGACTATATATAGAATCTCTATACAGATTGAGGGTATCGGTATAATAAATTGTTTTGTGGCAGTATTTAACTACCTTTCTCTACTCAGCAATACAATGTAACAGGGCCAAACCCTTTAGATCGAGTTCAATGCATTTCAAACACATACATTTGATTATTTGAGTTGCGGCTAAACGCCTATTAATTGAATTGTAAGCATTTGAAGACAATTATTAAGAAACACTTGAGACCCTAAGAAGGCCTATGGACAGATTGTTTTTTTTTCGTTTTCAGAGATAATTTATGAGTTTTTTTTGTTATAATTTTATTTAATTTATTTAAAATTTAAATTAAATTTGTGAAAATTAACATCTTTTTATATGTATACTCGTATGTATGTATTGATTTATAATTTATTTATTTTTATTTGTAATTATTTTTAATAAATTTTTTATTATTATATATATGAGGTCTATTTTTTTTGTAATATATATTTATTTAATAATAATAAAATTTTAAATATACAATATTTATGCACGTATGTATGTATGCCTGTATGTGTGTATATTTTCTTTTAAAAACTTATAGATTAACATTTAAGAAAATTGTATGTAAATAAATAACAATTCTTGTTCTACGAATATTTAAATTGTAATTAATTTAATTTAATATGTTTCTGTTTTGTTTTATATTTGTATATATTTGTTTAAACATTTATAAATGCACAAATTTTGAAGTTATAACGTTAACGATAAAATCAAAATAAAATTTTAAATAAAACGATGATAAATAATAAGAGAATAAAAAAAAATTAAAAATAAAAAACAGAAAATGTAATTTCAAAAAATTTGGGAAGAGCTATTATCGCCCTGATAACGACTGGGCAAGCACTAGAGTGCTGAGCTACTCGCTTAGAAGAGAATGGGACAACATGAGGTATTATCAGACGTAATAGAATATCGTAACTGTGCTTTAAAGTTCTCTGCACGAATTAACAACAAGATTACGTGCTATGCAATTGCCTATCAATTGGCGTTATTTACAGTTATAGATATAGAAGCAGTTGGGTATTTTGAGTATTTTAGGGAAAATCTTCAACATGTTTCCTTACAAAGTATAGGCATTGCATCGGCTATTGAAAGTTAAACGCCAAGTGAAAATAACTTATGCTTAAGACATTCTGAAACTCAACCGAAAGGATACAATTTTTCATCAAAATTCATTAAAAAAGCAACGAAACTCACACCCATCTCCGAAAATCCACGTATAAGGCAAGAAGAGCCAATAAACATTCTAGACTTTTGGAGGGATTTCTTAAAACCACAAGCCTGGGATAAAAAGCTTTGGATTTTTGAAATTTTTCGAAAACTCTCATCTGATATGTGACAACATATTGCCAAAAATTCTGGCAAAAGTAATAGAAAATGCCATAAAATTACAGTCAAAAGACATCGGTTGTTAGATAGCATTTGCTGCACCTTGTAGTAGAAATTCATGAGGATTATATAGTTCAACTAAGACTTGGAAGGCCTTCAGACTATTCTACAATTGTTTAAGACCGAGATCTATAATATGAATTGAGCTGAATATTTAAAAAGGCGGCAGCGCATTTGTACCACACTTTGCAACTTTTCACGACGGCCATACCAAACATTTTCATCATCGTTCGCGAAAATCCAAGTGAACAAATAAATGAATGCATCAGCATCTGTGGACCCAATAAGTAACTGACGTATTTACATGACGTCAGCCGTTGTAATGCATTAAGTGACTGTCGTATATAAATGGCACCCGTCGTGAAAGAGTTAAGAACATTCGGTCATTAGGACAGTGGCGATAAGTTTTACTATTCTCCACCCTAATATCTATTAATAGAGTTAAGAATGTGTAAGTAAAAACTTGCTTTATACACAGCTTATGATACTTGAACTATTCTCATGAAATTACCGTAGAACGGCTAAGGAGCATACAATTTGAAAACCTAATGATCAAAAAGAATAAAATTACTAGAACTACTGGGTTGTATATCATGTTAGTCTTGGACAGCTATTGACCCTGAATCCTAGCGAATAAAACATTTCTGTATTCAAGTGTATAAAATTACAGGAAAGTGTTCTAGTCAATGACCGCAATGCAAAGTAACAGAGGCCAATATCGGAATATTATTGCCTGAGTAAACATCAAATTTAAAGCTACAAGAATAAATCGTTCCTTAAAGAATTAAAAAACAAACAAAATGATTTCGAAAAACCGTTCTTAAGGTATCACTAAAAAAGAATTTTTAATTTATAAAAAAAAAATCCATTTTTAGACTTTCAAAGCCTAAGAAACTTTAATCCCTTACCACAACTCTCAACCAGTGAAAAGAAAGTAGTTACAAATCTTAAGGCATATTTTCAGTTACTGTTGCCTCTACTCATACCCTAATCTTTCTAAACTAAAGTTTTGAAGATTCGTTTCAAAATAATTTTCATTTCAATTACATTTTCTTTTTTGTTCGAAAGTCTTTAACGTAAACAAGCTAAACTAAAAATATGAATAATCTCAGAAACTTAATTAAAATATTGCAACAATATTTAAGAACCTTGTTGCTGCTATACGCTGAATTATAAATTCAAGGAGAATCCATCCCGCTGAAAATTTTGGTGCTGGTTTAAGGCGGAAAGAAGAAGTTGAAGACAGAAATTTCAATTCGTATGATCAACTAAGTAGGATAACATAAGAAGCTTAAGCTTGAGCTTATGTAACGGGCTGTTATGTTACCATATGAGGCGATGCCTCAGAACTAATTGGCAAGTCCAAATTAAACGATCTTAACAATCATGATATGATATGATATGACTTTGGAGATGAAAACCAGCCTGAAATATAAACGAATTCAGTGAACGATTCTAAAGGGGTGAGCCAGAGACTTAGAGTGGCAAATAAAATGGACGGACAATGCAGTCTTTTTCTCAAGCAATCTACAACCTTTGCAGAAATCAATTGCAATTACACAGAGGCTCTTCGCTTGCCTGATCTCTATGTAAAGACCCTTGAGCATATGTAGATGCAATGACAGAGATGCCGCTCCTACGATCTAATTTAGGCAAACTTCGTCCTCAGCCCAAGGGTTTGTCAGTGTCTAATAAACATCATCGGTCTAATAGACCATCTTCGTAACTAACGTACTCAGAGGATTTGATTTCTAGAAATTAAAATCCATTTCCATGCCAAAAAAGTCTGCTCTGGGAGACTTTTACATCAGACGAGTTATCCATGATTGCAGCCTAGGATATGTACTATGAAAACACTCCGGAAATGTTTTGTTTTGGAAGTCTTTCAACCTCACATGAATCACCCACAATTGTAGTCGCGTATAAGCATTTGAAAAACCTTCGGGAAACGTTCTTCAATGAAGGATGGTAGAGTTTTTTGAAAAAAGTTGGAACGAATATATTGAAGTATTCGGACATAATGAAAAGCTGCATTGCAACGACATTATTTCTCAAATAAGAGGCCGAATACTGAAGTGGTTAGGTCACACCCCATGAAAACCTTACGAGAGATTAGGCATGTAGAGCTTAAGTGGAACACACTAGGCTTTCGGCGACTTGGGAGACCTAAAACTGCATAGAGGCCGAAAATCCAGAGTGAAACGAACAAATCTTTCAGTGTATTAAAGGCATTAACAAAAAATAGAGGACAATGGAGATTCTATGTGAACAATCTATGTTCCTGATGAGCTACTGAGGCGGGGTCTAGTAAAAAAAAAAATTCAAAAACTTTTCAAATTAAAAAAAATTTAATTTCAATTAACTTCTCGTACATTTCAAACATACAGCAACACAGGTTCTTAAAGCCTATTTCTTATAAAACAAACGCTTTTGATTTAAAATTCTCCAAAAAAATTCGCACAAATTTTCCTATAATTTTTGCATTTTAATACAAACACAGTCATTGTACAAAAATAAAAATAAAAAACTAAAAACTTTGTAAAAAAGTTTAAAAAAAAAAACAAAAACTAAAACAAATAAAAAGCAAAGAACGAAACAAATAAAAATTAAAATCATTAAACAGCCTACGATTAATAATAACAAACAATTTCTATGGGATACCGCCCGTTTCATAATCGAAACCCAAGAACAGTGAACACCATTTACGATGCTTAGGACCTAATAGACTTTCCGATTTCTTTAAAGCCATTAAAAACTCATATGAATTGTAATCGAATTTACGTAAATGCATGTTAAACTGTTGTTTCTGCTCGGGTGTGGCAGGCGGTGAATACATGCCCACCAGGTCACCACTTAGCAAACGGACACATTGTTCGACGATAAATTTCAAAGAGGCACGACGATGCAATTCAAAGGATTCACGTTCGCCGTACATATTCTTTTGATCATCACACAAACGCATATCGTGAGCAGATAGATTACAACAGTATAGGAACGATTTAAGACGTTGTTCACCTATGGCGGCACGATCAATGCCTGGCAGCATGAGATCCAAAATTTGTGAAGCACACTTGACATCGGCTATTAGATAGTAATTGATTAATTCCTTTAAATCATGCAAATGTTGTAATTCCTCGGGGTCATAATAACTCAACTGATAGGCATGGGAAATCAATAGCTGGCGATAGTGATAACTGCTGTAATCGCTGATGTGTTTGCACATAAACTTCTCGGTGCGCATAATTTCGGCTCTTATAATTGTGGGGGAATTCTGCAGCACCCACTGGCGATGAGACCAGGCATGATAGTTGCTAGAACTGCGATCAGCACAACGTTCGCAGATGCCTATCTCCAATTGCCAGTCTATGGATTCGGCACCTTAAGGAATAGAAAGGGAAAGAAAACCAGTTAAATTCGTTACAACCCACCGAAGACTGTTCTGTGTTCCTTGTCCGGAATAAAATGAAAGCAAAATGAAAAAGCAAACCAAAGAAAAACATAAAACGCAATTGAAATGATAATGTCAATGGAAAATCAATAAAAAAAAAGGTGGGGAATCTTTCACTAACGAAATAAAGCTTGGAGAGAATGGGCACAGAACAGCAACAGAACAGCAATTTTTTTTTGAAAAGCACTTCGTCTACTCACTCTGAAATGAGAATAACCATCGGCGATAGGCAAAGGCCTCATTCGATTTGGGTTTCTTACTTAAAACCAACGCGGAAAATTTCAATTCCCTGTTCATTTTCAAGCGATTCTTTTGCATTAGTTGACGTCGTATGTGCCAAAACCCGGTGACATCAGGATTAATGAGTAGAGCGACATTCAGGTACTTCACAACAATATCACTTTGGAGTACGTAACGTTGTACGGGCTGTTTTTTATAATTCATAAGCATTTTGTGCGCATGATCGTAGACATGTTTGGCACACCATGACTCCAGGCCCAGATTGTGTTCGATGTGTATGACGGGAGATTTATTGCGATTTAAAACCGTGGGTATAATTTCAAAAGAGGATCTACAAAAAAAAAGGGGAAGAGAAAATAAAGACAAGATTATGAAAAGAGAATACAAAACGTTTTTGAAAGAAGCAAAATGATGGGGATGGGTATGATGAGGCTCGTTTTGGAATGAAATTGAAATGAAAAAATGTCTTAAATATTCGAAATATCCACCAGGAGAATGCAAATTCCAGGAACAAACCAGTCTAACATATTTGTCAGGCGTTTCGGTACCCGAACTATCCAGTTAATGCTGCAATAAAGGCCAGTGTATGTCGAAATCAAAACTAGACTAGGCATTCCAATGACCGAATGCAGTGGTAGATCGGTTTTGGTCTTTTAGGAAAACAAAGCTTTTATCACTGTTAAGCTATTCACAATGGCACACATCTCCTTTACGGCCATGGCCAGACTATATACCCCGCCACTTCTACGGCATGGATGAGGCAACAATTGTCGGGAAAATAATTTTTCTGAACTTATTTTCAAAATTTATTGATTTTTTACAATGTTCGAAAATTCGAACTTAATGTCGAACATAAGCAAATTATGCCGAAATGCAATTTAACACCTAAATATATGCCTAAAATATAAATTCTATGATTTTATTTTGGATTTACTGCCTTTCAAATTTTCGAACATAGAAAATTTGTCTCAGGAATGAAAATTTTAATGTTATTTAAACTGTTTTTAAATTGGTTTTTAAAATCAATTAATTTTTCATAATATTCGAAAATTCGAACTTTATTTCGAAACGCAATTTGAGGTTTTAACGTTCATTCATGATTTTCTTTGGTATTTTCCGTATTTTGCACTTTCGATCATAGAAAAATTTATGTTTTTAAAAGCATTTTTAAAGAGAATACGAACATCAGATGCATTTACTTCAAACAGTTTATTAAATAGCCTAACAAAAGAAATGTAATGGGCGCTTATCACGAGAGGAAATGAAATGAAACGTATTTCACGCATTTTCTTTCGACTCAGAGCATACAAAGTAGTAGTTTTAGTTTTTCCTTTCGATTAGTTCCATTTTTTTTATCAATTTAAATAATTAAACAAAAATAACAACCACGATGATGGCCGGCAGTCAACTTTAATGAAAACTGACATTGAAATGACATAAAATGTATGAGTATTTTTGCTACGTACATATCTAAAAAAAATACAACAACAATAACAAAATAGGTGCAGTATAATTGAAATTAAAATGCAAATGAAATTATATCGGGAACAAAAAAAATATGAACAACAACAACACTCACTAAAGCAGCAGCAGATACACGGGCAGAATTTAATAAAATTATCACAGAATAAAAAGTAAAAAAAAATACCACTAGAGTACCCCCTTATAAAAATGATAAGAATATTTAAGAAGATCAAAATGAGTGAATTGTACAGGCAACGCTTTCAAAAGCCATAAAAGCAAAAAAATATGAAATAAAACACAGCATTAGAAAATAATCAACAAACACAGAAAAATTGAAGCATTTTATACAAAAATCAAGGGTTAAAGCATCAAATTCCATTTATAAAATATCATTAAAAAACCTATAAACAGCAGATATTTCAGAATACTTGAGATATTCTACCCAAAACTAATGTTATTCAACAATATTTGCTTTTTTATTACATTAATTACGTCAAAATTACATTATTTACGCACACTTTACATTATTCAACGTATTTCTGATCAAATCTCTATTTCATGTAAAATAAGTTACACTGTTTAAGCACATTTACATTGATTTATTTTACTCTACTATGTATTGCTGTAATACATTAACAGCAAATGTTATTTACATTTACATTACACTTAAGCTATGTTTCCTTATGTTATTATTGTTGTATGTAGTTTACTACATAAACACTAGCATTTGAAGTATTATTTCATTTGCTGTTTATGTCAGGGTTTAATAAGTCAATTAAACTTTCAAATAATCATCAAAAAGAAGAAGAAATAAGTGAAAAACAACAATAACACGAAAATGACAATTGTTTTCGTGTTATGATGATGAAACCTAATAAATGTGTATGAGAGGAAAGGAATACATACATACATACATACGTATGCTATTAGTAAGTTAAAGGGAGTATAAAAGTGATAAACCGCCATTAATTGAATATGAGCACTACAGCACATAAGCCAGAGATGGAAAATTGTAATTCCAAACAAATGTAGAGTAAAGTTAAATCAAAAAAAATACTTTTTTGAAAATATTAACATATTTTTTAATTAAAAATAAAAAATTCAATATATTTAATTAAGTTCTTAAACTTTCCTCTTACTACATATCAATGACTCAACATATTTATGGAATTTTTAAGCACTTTTTTATGTACAATCTGAGTTTTTCTGTAAAACTAAGGAATTCCTAGATTAACTGCGCTCTGTAACATATCGGAGATTGTGAGGTTAGCAATGAAATTTCCGATAATTTTCCTATTTCTTGGAACTCGCATAAGAGTTACTTTTGAAAAAATCGAAATTTGCCTGAGAAATTTATCGACGAGAACGGGCGTCGAAGTTCGTTAGAAATTTGATCCGAGTAAATTGAGAGATTTTAATAGAAAATCCTAACAACCACTTGATAATAAAACAATAATATTATAGACCAGAAGTAAAAAGATAAAATTTATAAAATTAATAAAGATTATAACACTTGAAAACAATTATGATAAATATGTATGTACATAGTTTATTAAAATTGTTACATTTCCATACAAAATACATTTAAAAGAGAATTGTATTTGAAAAAAAAAAAGAAAGTTCAATTACTAAAGTATTAAAGATACCAGCCCTGATATACACACAATACAATACAATACAATAAGAAAATAATTCAATTTGAAGATAATGAGAGAAGTATGATGATGATGATGATGTTGTTGTTGATGTGTTATCATCATCTCATAACAATCAATCAACAAAACAAATTCAAGCAAACAGCAACAAACAAAAACTGCTATTAAAACTATTAGAGAGCGAAAGAGAAGAAGAGTAACAACGCGGTCATAAAAAAATATACCAACAATAACAACATAAAAGACAAATAATCAACAGCATGAATCAACAAATACACAAATTGATTGATATTAAAAAGAAAGTCGTTTTTTATGTGATATGATGTGGTGGTTATAGTTTTGTTTAACGTATTTAGTTATTTTACCGAACCAAAGAAAAAAAAATTAGCCTTGACCCCCTGTAACGACACAGAGACGTAAATAAAAATAAAAAAACAAACACGAGAGAAATGTAAATAAAACAACGGTAAAATGTTTGAAATTTACTTGCATGCCTGCAATTGCATGCTGTAAATTGAATACAGTGAGAGTGAGGAAGAGTATGAAAGAGAGAAGAAATACAAAAAAATGCTAGCATGAACATGTTTATTTACTACGTGGTTATTTGTTGTTTAATGTACTTACAATTCGGTGTCCTTGAGGAATACAGTATGAATATCGTTGATGATTTTTTCACATAAAACAATCTGTTCATTATCCAAATCCAAATCAGGTTCCATGTTTAGAAATTTATTTTAAGTTTATTTCTCTTCTCCTTTTTCAATTGTTTCGCAGATTTAGCATAAAATTAGCACACTTTGTTTTTTCTTTTTAACAAAAAAAAAATATTCCGCCACCGCAATATTGTTTTGTAGTATAAAAACCAAATGACCAAGTCAGCTTTTGTTTTTCTTTTTTGTGCTGTTTTTTAAAATTTATTGTTGTTTTTTGTCTTTTATTTTTTGGTTATTTTTAAAAATCGTATAAAAAACAAAATACTTTATCACATCTCACACAAAAAGAAATAAAAAAGAATAACAAGTAAAAAAATTAGAATCTTACGAAGTAAAAAAGGCAAATTTTGTTTTTTCATTAACACACACACACACACTCACGAGTAAAATAAAATATTTTTTGGCTGGTGGTTGGTTTGGTTTGCTTTTTTTCTGGTGCGAGTGACTCTTTTGAGATGTCAGAAAATATTAAATTCAATAAATTAATTTTAATTCAAACACAATTTAAATAAAACAAAAAAATACACAAACTCGACACTCAACGGACGGTCACTCGCCACAAAATCCCAATAATAAAAGCAAATGCTCTCTAAAATAAAGCAAAGCAATGCAAACACATATTCTCTTTATCTTACTCTTTCTTCCAATTGAGAAGAGCACAAATTAACTAAAAACACATGGAAAACAAAGAAATACACACAAACAAAACACCAGGCAAAATATACTGGGGCCAACCAAATACAAAACTTATGTATTATAAAATAAAAAAGTTTATAAATAAATTCACTGATAAATTCAATTACTTTTTTACGCACTATGCACACAATTTCTTTTTTTTAATATAGTTTTTCTTATTTAATTACTTTTGTTTAAATAATTTAACTTTAATTAATAACAAAAATGGTTGAAAGCGCCGCCAGTCCCAATTCAGAAGCAGAAAAACCAACTTGTTTCCAACAAACGCCAAAATAAAAGTAACAAAAATAACTGTTCAACAACACAAAAGAGAGCCACAAAACAAAAACGTAAAAATCTCATACTCACTCACTCACTCACATAGTTGCCAGATCAAAATCTTTTAAAACAAAAATCGTCAATTTGCAGTAAGAAAATTAAAATATCGCGTTATCCATCCAGTGCTAGTAAATATCTTTCATCTGAACTACAATTTACGAATATGGATTGTTTAACTTAAAAATAATTAAAACTTTTACCAAAAAATTCGCGACTCAAACATGGCCGATTCTCGAACATTATGGCTTGATTATGATAGTCGTACTGAATATACTGTGAAAGGCATTTAGCATATTATAAAAAAATTTGAAGACACGAAGCATTGGTCAGGTCTGCACATCCTTGCAATGTACGCATAGCCAAGATTACCGATTCTCTCAGAAAAAGTTTGACAGATAGAGCCACAGACTTTCACGCCTGATTTTTCGAAGAAAGTTTTATTCAACAATGATTTCTCACTCGACGGTTACATCAATAAGCAAATTTGTCGCACAACCTATTATTTTCGGGAAAAATAACTGGCGGTCATTAGGCCGTATTTTTTCAAAAAATTTAGTGGGACGAACGAGTGCTATGGCCGTATGATAACCGCCTTTTTATGACCTGTAATTAAAAATTGTGAAGTTAACGGTAATGGTTTTAATCAGACAGTCCATAAGCCTTATAACACTACCCATTTTGGCTTTATTTTATAAGTTTCCAAAAAAAGGAATTTCACATTTTGGCGACATCTATTGGCTACCACTATCTTGCGATTTGACACCGTTAAACTTTTTTGTGAAACTGCGTCGATAATCTTCCAAATCAATTAATCATTAAAAACCAACATTAATTAAGTTATCGCCCGAAATGTGTGATAAAGAAAATGCTCGACACTTTCATTTGGACTTGGTTACCAACTTGCGTGGAGCCTAGATAATTTTTGTGAATATATGTGGAATCTACCGCATATGAGGATAGGCCAGTTACAATTCCAATCCTAGAACACAATCTTTTGAATTACAAACGTTTAAAAAAATCTCTGGTACCTTAGCGAAAACCCTATAATTTAAGTTATTAGTTCACTTGTGAGTTGCACTTAAACAACTTGCCTTAAGTCAATTTAACACTGCTACTGGACCAGCTGATCATTATCAAATAGAAAAATCGACAAAAACAAACGAGAATCTTTAAGAAAAATCAAAAAAATAATTCAAAATATATTGGAAAAAAAAGTAAAAATTCAAAGTAATTATTATTATTTTAAAATTATAAGTATAAATTAAAATTAATACACAAAATGGCCACAAAAGTAGTAGCAACAGCCACAGTAAGAGCTTTAAAAGGACGCAAGCTGATACCAACCAGAGCAGCACTGACGTTGGTAAGTTTACGAGTCTTAAATGAGAAGGGATGTCATAACATAAAAAACAAAAAAAAACATAATTTTTCAATGGTTAAGAACTTATGGTGAAATAGTTTAAATAATTCATTATTTATTTATAGACTCCGGCAGCAGTGCAGCGTATAAAGGATTTATTAAAAGATAAACCAGAATTTGTAAGTTTTTGTTTAAAAAAAAAAGTACTAAAACTCGGATTAAAAATTCTTTTTTGTTGTTTTTGTCTTAGACTGGCTTAAAGGTGGGTGTGCGCCAACGTGGTTGTAATGGTCTTTCCTATACTTTAAATTATGCTGCGCAAAAAGGTTGGTACCAATTAATTATTTTAATTTGTATTGTTTATTAATTTTTTTTGTCTTATTTGATTAATGTCTACCAGCAGATAAGCTAGACGAAGAAGTAGTTCAAGATGGCGTTAAAGTTTACATTGATAAGAAGGCTCAATTATCACTACTGGGTAAGAGTTTATTTTTATTGTTGTTATTTGTTATAGGATAGTTCCTGTGGTTATATAAGTTTGAACCCAACGTTTTGTTTATTTGCGTGATAAACTTTGTAAACAAAATGTTTCTATTATATGTTTATAGTATTTGTTTACTATTTTCTTTATTTGGCAAAACCACAACATGAGTAGTAAAAAAAACAACGAAATATTTGCTAAAAAGTCACAAAGAATTTATGGAGGAAGTCGGAAGACACATAAATAATAAAATATACAGAAAAAACATCCTTCGAAACGACGGAACAGTTTTTGTCATTGTCCAGCTTCCATAAGCTCGAGATTCCTATATTTTAGGATTGATGCTAGATGCTAGGATAGATACCAGACGGGATGAGTTAAGAAAGTTTGTAGAAGATACGGACTATATATAGAAAATGAGGTTGATATGCCTTAGAGTGCAAACAACAAGGCATAAGACACTTCGTTGGTCTCCTTTCCTTTAACCTATTTACCTACAGAGGCGATACTGGAACTAGAAAAACAGCTACGAAATCGTTTGCTTGTTTTGGTTGATGCAATTCGCTTTGGTTAACCAACCACTAAAAAAGTTGATGAAATTAGGGAAAATTGTGAAATACCAGTCGATAAGCATCGTAAACATTACTAGAGAACAATCAACCATTAATTGATTAAGAAAGGTACTACGTACACCAAGAAGTTCGATGATAGCTGGCACGATGTTTAAAGATTCACTGCTAAATAGTAACGAATTCGAAAGATGTTTGAAGTGAATGATTATGACCGGTAATCCTGGTCAAATGATTGATTCTGATCTCTACGGGCGGACAGAATTGATCAACAGAAAAGGTTTTGCAATCCATTGTGACAACGCCAGACATACTTCTTTGATTATCCGGCAGAAATTTAGGGAAGCCTGGTGGAAAGCTTTTACGAACCCACCATATAGGCAAGATCTTGCATCTTTAAATTGTTATTTCTGCAGAGCTTCCATAGGTTAGATTAGGTTGGCAGCCGCCTCAGAGAACATAATTTACTTTAGTTCTACAAGAGAAACGCTATAACTAGTCTTAATGCAATGATTCTGTAATCAGCACGATTTATTAATTTTTCCTCTTTTATTTTAGGCACTGAAATGGATTACGTGGAATCAAAGCTGTCTAGTGAGTTTGTGTTTAATAATCCCAATATTAAAGGCACGTGTGGCTGTGGCGAATCGTTTAGTATGTAAAAAGCCAAATGCAGAGAATAGTTCAAATGTTAATTCTAGAATGCAACTGAAAGAATGTATAGAAGACTCAAATGGGAATCGTTTGTTTTCCTTAGCGATAATAAGGGGTATACGAAGGATATTTAATATGACAACACACACAAAGAATAAGCACACAGAAGCAAATAAAATTCTTCTGTAACTTAAAAATTATAATTGTTGCCTAAGTCTAATAGATATTTTTGTTTTTAATAATTTCATTTTAGTTAGCTTAATTATCTTTTTAAAAAATAGTATTTTTTTTGTTTAAGCTTAAGCATTAAAAAGGCTTTAAATAAAAATAATGAAAGAAACTCACCTCGAATCATCATCTGCTTTTTAGTTAGTTTTTCTTTTTATTTCCTTTCAATTCATAGCTTTAAAAACACTTTATTTATAAGTTTATTTGCCATTACAAGCACTATAGCCATTTTCTTCATAATCATCTCGTGTTAATATTACATCTCTAAAATTATCACTGGTGGCCATTTCCTTGCCACCGTACCAGCCATAACTTATGGGATCTTCGGGAAATATTAGAGACACTTCCAAATCATCAGGGGCCAAGGCTCTTATTTCTCTTTTTAAACGTGGTATAAAGCCGGGAAAAAGAGATGAACCGCCTATAACCAAAATATTGCGCAAAAGTTCATGATGAGTATAGTTAGGGCATACTTTTAACGCATCTATAACTGCCTCTGGTATACCAACTTGTTGTATGCCTACGTCAGAGGGATTAAATAAGAGTTCTGGTACGGTAAAACGTTCATTACACAATCTAACCATTTGCTGGTCGCTATCATCGGCCAAGGGATTTTGACTGGGATCTTTCTTCTTGATATAACCTCTTTTTAAGGCAGTAAAATCCGGTAAGACATAGTCCACCACAATTTCAGAACGTTTCTTGTTATCCGTGTGCACTTTCATGTCTTCTTTGAAATCTTGCGATACAAAACAAATATCTTCCTTGATTTGATTCACAACATACGATTCATCCATGACATTTAGATGGCGATATGAGATTAATTCCTTTAAATGATTTGTCAATACTTTGCCTCCAATTTCAATGCGTCGAATGCCTTTGGTTACACGTTTGCCTCTGACAAAAGGCACTACATGGGTGAAACTATAACCCACATCCACTACTATACAGTTTAAAGTCTGCATGGAAGTGTCCTCACTTTCCGCACAATAATTATAAGCAGCCAATTCAGCTGTAGTGGTTTTATGTATACCGGCACAATGGAATTCTTCAAAGAGGATTTCAATCATGGCTTCCTGTATACTAGCAAAATTCAATTGAGGTTCTGTTACCAAAATATTGCGATCCTCCAAAGTAATGCCGGAACCTTCTTGACTGAATAGATAGTCCCAAACAGTTTTCTGCACATCCCAATTGAGAAGGTAGCCTTTTTGAAAGCACAATATATAAAACAAACCAGAAGCATCACGGCACTCATCGATTTGGTTGCCTATAAAAGCGCGGCGTCTCTCGGCCTTGGCCTTCATAATGCAGTTCAATGTTATTTGGGGGTCATCTTGTGAAGCTAAACCCAGTTTAGCAGTATAGGCACCATTATCCAATACCACAGTAGCACTAGAGTCGTCCATTTTTTATAATTTTCTTTTTTTTGTAACTAAAAATTTTTTTTATGCGCGCACTAAAATCACAATGTACAACTAAAATCACAGAATATACACAGAATTGAAACCTTTGACGTTTAAAAACGCTCAAAGCAGCACTTTAACCTACCTCGTAGAGGGAGAAAAAAAATATTTTAATGTATTGCGAATCAAATGTGTTAGAAGCAACAGATATACAGAGTGAAAACTGGCGGTTAAAGTAGAAAAACTAATTGTAAATAAAGATTTATTTTGTGTTAAAAAAGGGATAATTTGGAATATTTTATAATTTCTTCAATGAAAAGTTTAAAGATTCTTAAATATTTAAATATTAATCGAAATGTGTGTGATTTTCGGTCACAATGAATATAGTTTCTTGTGCAAGAGGTAATTAAGAAGCTAAATATTACAAGATCAAAATAAGACGTACTGCTCATAAAAAAATTTTCTTGCTGAAAGTTGCCAATATTTTTTAATTTCTTGAAAGAAAAAGTTAAAGTTGTTATTGTTATTAGTTGTTTTTATTATTTATTAATAGTTTTAGACAAAAATTACATTTTTTATTAACCCTCGCCAATATAAAAAACCCACCCCGAAAACAAAAAAACATAAATAAACAAAACAGAGTTGCAATCAGAGAGAGACAGAAATACTTTTTGGTAATATTTGCTGTCTCTTTCTCCATGGAAAGTTAAATGTCAAACTCTTGTTTCTATTCTGTGTATATTCTGTGACTAAAATGCTGTTCTTTAATAGAAAAAGAAATAACTGTTTATATCTTATGTTAACTAAACACAGCTACAAACAAGCAAATGCCGCTGCTTTTTAACAAACATTCACCGGCAAATAATAGCACGACAATAAGATAATCAGCTGAATATATTTAAAATTCTAAGAATTTTATATTTTCTTAAAATAATGTTAATGTAATGTTAAAATTTATTCCTATTTAATAAATCTTTAGTGTTTTTTATTGTTTAAATTTATATGTATAATAAACAGACTCAAACAAAACACTGCTTCTTTTGAAAAACATTCTTTGTAGTTGAATGACACATCAGCTGTTAATTGTCAAATCGACTAAGGTTTTTGCTATTGAACAAAATTTTATGTAATAGTGTGTTAAAAATTATAAATTTTGTTTAAAAGATGTCCGTGGTAAGACAAATTTTGCAGGCCGCCAAACAAACCCAACAATGGTGAGCAGCTGGATTTATTTAAATAGTAAAACTCTAAATAAAATCTCATCTTTCTTAAGGTCGCCCGTTCTAAGCCGCGGTATGGCTTCAATGCGTGATGCTCCCATCATCGATGTAAATACAGCTTTGGCTGCTCCCGAAGAATTGGATCAGAAGAACAAACTGCAGGGCACTATTACCGTACCCGTTAAAGTGGACATAAGCCCTATTACCGGCGTACCCGAGGAACATGTTAAGGGTAGACGTGTGCGCATACACATGCCACCCAAAAATGCAATGCAAAGTGGCACCAATAATTTACATACCTGGCAGATCGATTTCGATAATCGCGAACGTTGGGAAAATCCTTTAATGGGTTGGTGTTCAACGTAAGTTTGTTTCAAACGTAAGAAACAAGAGTTAATTTGTTTATAACCAATTTCTCTCCCTTAGTGGCGACCCCTTGTCTAATATGCAAGTCGACTTTAATACACAGGAAGAAGCTATTACCTTCTGTGAAAGAAACGGTTGGCGTTGGTTTATAGAAAGCGATGACAAACCCAAAAAGGAACGTGTTAAGAACTATGGTGTGAACTTTGCCTGGAACAAACGTACCCGCGTTTCCACCAAGTAAATGAATTACAAGGGAATGAAAGCCGTATTAGTCTTGGAATTTTGTTAACTAAAAAACGGGAATAAATTAGTGAATTACAACAAAATTTAAACAAAAACTCTTATTTATATATTTATTTGGTATTTTGTTTTGTTGTAAGTTAACTGTGATCTCTTTTATGTTTTTTCTTTTTAGTTTTGCTGTGTTTGTGCTTTGCAGATGTTCTACTATGAAGATCCTCCCTACTTTGATAACTAGACTCCTTACTAATACTTCGCCTTTTTCTTCTATGGCTTTCATTATGTTGGTTGTATTGTTTAATTTCTCTTTTGTGAGGAGATTTACTTTTGCTACATCTAGCAAGGTAAGCAGATCTATCTCTATTATTTTGATAATCTTCAAAGGTTTGTTTTCCTATATTTTCATCATAGCTTAAGCTAGAGTTTCTTGTTGATTTATGTTCGGAAAGTCCTTCCTTTTTATAGGCTTTCGTATTACTAGGCTCCTTACTAACACTGCGTCTTTTTCTTCTATGACTTTCATATTCTTTAGTGTCTCTTCTGTAAGGAGATTTGCTTCTGCTACGTCTAGGGTGTTGGTTATTAAAGTATGTGGATCTATCTCTGTATTTTCTCGGTGATTTAGATCTGCTACGTTTAGAACGGTGGTTATTTGAACATTTGTATTGGTTGTACTTTGAATATCTATCAGAACTTTTACTTCTGCTGCGTCTCCTATTTCCATGTTCCTTACTAGGACTTCTGTTATAAGGTTTACGTTCACCACCACGTCCATGACTTCCATGTTCATAACGCGTTTGTATAATAGGACTTCTACTACGATTTCTTCTGCAGTCTCTATTTAATTCTCTACTGCGGCTCCGTGAATAGCTTCTCTTGTGCAATTCCTTACTGTATTTTGTTGAACATTTTCTATAGGTGTCTGTAAAGTCTTGTCCATGTTCTCTGTGACTTTCATTTTTATTTCCCTGCCTGGGCCTTTCATTTTCATTTGCATTCAAAAACTGTTTCAATGCTTGCATTTGCAATTCAACTAAACATCTTACTTCTTCTATATGCGTGGGTTTACTTTTGCGAAATCTACGCTTCTTACGTTTTTCTTCGCGTTTCTTTTGGGCCACTATTTCAGCCAAAGATAATTCACCTTCAGCTCTGTGAAAGAAGGAAGAAATTCAGTGACATTTTTATGCACATTCTGTTGCTAAGACTTACACTGGTGTTTCTAAATTATTTTCCAACTTTCTAGTGTTCTCTATAACATGTTCATAGATTTTAAGTTTTTCGTCTCGCTTAAAATTCAACTGCAATTCTTGAAAGTTACGGGGTGCTTCCACTTTATAGTTTTGCAGTAAATCTTGCAGCTTTTTGGTTTCTTTTAATGTTAATTTATAAGAATTTCAATTTCTCTTGTAAATAGTTAAACAACTTTAACTTACCCAAAGTTACATTGTTTTGATTGTAACAGCTATCGGGATATTCGGAAGTTTTAACAGGTGGAACTTGTTTTGTTTTCTTGGCCTGTATGGAGGCCAGAGAATTTGTATTAAAACTCTAGAAGAGAAAAATGAAAAATATATCCATTTTCCTTAGAACACATATCCCCAAAAGGCCGGGTTCAGTAGTTCATTGTTTGTTTACCTTTTTAACTGTATCTTCGGACCATTCCAATCTTTCTAAGATTTTCTTTAGCCTGTCTTTGCTTCGTTTTATAAATTCTTGTAAGTTATTACATTTATTTTCAGTATTTTGCATCACTATTTATTTAAAATATCACAATTGAAACTTTTATGCAGAATTAATTCTGTAATTGCAATAAGAGTAAACAAAAAAAAATACGAAATGCTGGGCATGCTGTTAAGCTTACAGATGTTTAACAGGTATTGCCAGCTGCATACTTTTAAATAGAAATACAGTATTAACCTATAAATGGCAACATGGTATTTTAAATTACCTACAAAAATGTATTGTAAGTTTTTATATGTGAAATAAATTATATTAAGCTATGAAAAAATATTAAATAAACCATTTTACGTATATATTTCAACCTTTATATTCATTATTAAACTATAAGCAATGTAGAAATTTTTGTTATTTTTTAACGTTGCCAACTATAGTTGAAGGTTTGTTTTTATTTAGTTCTTTGCTCTCTTGTTTTTTTTGCAAATTCTCTTTTACTTTTGATAATGGTTTACAGACTTTGACACTTGTTCTTTAGAATTTTTTATCACTTTTTTCTATTCTATCTACTCCAAGGCGAATTCATTAACGAGGTGGGAATAGTATTACAATAAGTACAACAATACAAAAACAACAGGGATTTTGTTTTTGTAAAAATGTACACATCTTGTCAAAAAAATTAACCCTCAAACCTCCATAGGAAATTATTTAAAGCAATTAAAAAAAACTAAATAAATTTTATATATTGAAAATTCTTATGAATTTTATTATTACATTACATAAGGTGCTGCAGTAACCTGTAAATTAAAAAAAATATCAGCTGCAAACGTTATTTCTTATAATAACAAATTTTCAACAGAAGATTGGTCCAATTTGTTTTAATCCCTATATCCCAATCTTCAGAAAGAGAATTTGTTTTAAAAATAACACACAAGTTATTTCAGTCATAATTTAGGCACCTAGTTGGAGACATGAATTTTTTTTTTTTTTTTGGTAATTCATCACTCTTACCTAAATAACTATAAATATATGTATTTAGTGTTAAAGGCTTAAATATTGTTAATCATCTTGCAACAATTTTAATATATACATACTCTTCAATCAGGATTATGATCTAGTCCCTCACACCACTTATGTTGTGCGTGTTAATTTTATATATGAGTGGCGGGACCTACAGTTTAAAGTCGACTCCGAGCGACAGATTTTTGAGAAACTTTTCTTGGCAATTTTATTTACTCTCAGAGTTTTTGCCAGAAATCTGCTGAGAGGAAGTCGCCGAAGAAATACTTTTTGTGTTTCAATTTGATGTCTGGCCTGGGGCTCGAACCCTGGCTTTTCGTCTAATAAGCCACACCTACTACGGCGACTTAATTCTAATATATAATTGGCTTTAAAATAGTAATCCTAAAGAATTTCCAGAGTGCGTATCGTTAAGGATACATGCGGTACATATGAGGGTTTATGACTAATATGAATACGAAATTGAATATCGAAACAAAATACACAAAAAACAAACATTTTTTTGACATTGTTACTTACATCAGCTGGTAAACAAAACCCACCTCGTTAATGAATTCGCCTTGATCTACTCTTTTTCTTTGCTAAAGTTTTTTTCATTTGTTTTCATAACAAAAAATATATAAAATTACTATAGAAAATATAAATTTATTTATAATAAAACGTTACAATAACAAAGAAAACAAATCAAATGTCAACTAATTAAATGAATTAATGTTTATACAAATAAAATAACGGTATTTTATACAAATTTGGAGGCCAAAAAAAGTTTTTTCAAAGTGATTTTTTAGCAATCTCTTTATTTAATTCGAAGTGTTGTTGTAAAGAAATCCACAATAAAATAGTGTGAGAGTGATAGAGAATAGGAATAATACGTAAACATTTTTGTTTTGTTTTTTGCATATTTTAATACATTAACTTTTTATGTGACGAAAGTGGAATATTTTTATTTTTACAAATGTTTACCATAATGGAGAATAGAAAACGTCCTCGCTTGGACTTAATTAACAGCAATAACAATAGCAGTAATGAAGCATTACAGGGAGTGGCTTCAACAACAACACCACTGGGCACGGCTACGGCCACCTTAGCCACTATAGGGGGACAAAGGTGCGTTGTCATTATTTAGTGTCGAATTAAATAATTTTGATTTTTTTCATACGCCTCTATTGTACTTTTTTAGTTTCATATTAAGTAATGCTTCAGCCACGTCTTTACCCGCCAACATTTTATTGTCTATATGTGATGATAATTCCAATGAATCTGAAGAGTATATCATAGACAGTCCCATGTTAACACACATCAAGCAGGAAAATTCGGTAGCCACGCAAACCACTAATAACCAAACATCTCAGCAACTACCAGCCTTGGTAACTTCATTGCCTCAATATCGTATAGTCAATCAGGCGGGAAAATCTTTAAACAACTCTCCTCTAAATTCTCCTAATGTATTAAACACTAGTGCAGTTGCTAACAATGCTGCATTACTCTCAAATAGTGTACATTTGCCACCAGGCTGTGAAATATATGTAATCAAAGAGGTGCTCGATACTCCTAAACAAGTTTTACAAAATGATACTACGGTTAGCAGCAATAAAGGCATAGTAAACACTAATGCCACCACCACCACCACCACCATTAAATTAGAACCCATGTCACCTTTGCCCATTTTACGTAACTCTACTACACTCAATAACAATACTAGTCAAAATCTTAATGCCAATTCTAATAACATTGCAATAACTACCAATGCTGTAACAACAGCACATAACACCACTTTATCAACGTCTCCTCAAGATGAAACAGCAAAACGTAGTTTAATTTTAGAAGCCTATAAAAAACGTGATGATAAACGTCGTGCTACCCATAATGAAGTTGAACGTAGAAGACGTGATAAAATTAATAGTTGGATATTTAAGCTTAAAGAAATGTTACCCACTGAGGTAACGCCCTCTAATGGTAGCACAATTTTAAATAAGGAGGCAATTACTAACACAGCACATCAACAACAACAGCAGCAGCAACAACAACAACAACAACAACGTTTATTGGTACAACAGCAAGCTACGACACGCACACCGCCTAGTGATTCGAAATCTCAAATATTAATCAAGGCATGCGAATATATTAAATCAATGCAAGAGGAGATAAAAAGGTAAACAAATCACATTTTAAGATTGTAGGAAAAATAGAAATTATTTTCAATAGAAACATTTTAAGCAAATCGTTTATACAATACATGCCTAATTGTAGAACTGCTATGGATCTCGAAATAAACTCTTAGGTAAATATTTATCTACAAATTGATTATAAGACAGGCAGACTTCATTAGTAGAAAAAAAGCTAGTCTAGCAAGGACATCGCCCTTTTCGTTACAAAAAATATTTAATGAGCCCCGAAAATAAACTTATAAAATTCTTGAAGCTGTTTCACGTTAATATATGTACATATGTATATTGATAGCAGCCCAAATTTCTATTTTTTTTCATTAGAGAGCCATTACTGTGGCTTAAAAATTGCTTCTGCTAAAAATGGAAAATTTTCCAGTTACCAGCTCTGATTTATTATATTTATTTCAATATTTTGTAGGGAAGTTCTTTTAATTGTAAATTGCATTTTCTCTATCTAGGTGTTATTGTTTATTTTTAATTATAGAAAAAAAATAATAAATAAATCTCAAATTTCTTTTATTAAACAGCCTCCGGGAGTGCCTTACGGAGAATGAAAATTTACGTTTGAATAATGAACGCTTACAGGATGAAATTAATACATTACGTAGTAAACAACAACAGCAGCAACAAAAACAACATTTAAATAATAATAATAATATATTATTAACAACAACAACAACCACCAACAACAATAATAATAATAGCAACAATAGCAATAATAACAACAATCATAACAACAATAATAATAATCATAGCAATACAACAGATGATTGTGAAATAACTTTAAATACTTTAAATGCCACATACGCAAACGTGCAACTTTTTGTGCCCTCAACAACACAACATAACAATAACAACAATCATCATAACCACAACAACCATCACCATTTAGCAGGTCTTGTGGGTTTATCAGCAAATACATCAAATACATCATCACCAGCTACGGTAAATGTTACGTATGCCAAACGTGAACTAATCATAACCGATTTTGTGGATTAAAATTAAATACATTGTGCAATAACTCATATAGGCGAACTATTATAATTTAAAGTGTTTTTAAATCAAATTTTCTTTTTTTTTAAGTTGGAATTCAATTCCCTGACTTGCAGGTCTTAGTTAGTTTAAAGAATTTTAGTTTCTCTGAAGTTATACAAGGTTCGCCTATATAGAATGTGTGTTAAATTTAGGTGAAATTATTCGAATTTTTTGTTTGTTTTTAGTATAGTAGTAGCATAGTTAAAAGAATTTACAATATACCTCTGTTAATCTATAGGAAATTATTTTTTATTTATACATATTATTGTTATTGCAATATAGTTTATATACATACATACATATATGTTTAGCATTAGTTTATAGTAATTTATTTATTTACTTTTGGATTGAAAATCTTTTGTTTAAATGTTTATAAAAATTACACAGGCCTTAGTTAAAAATGTTATCTAGGAAGTAAACCATTACACCAACACCGAAACACCACTAATTCCAACTTCTTCCTCTACGGAGTATATTGCAACCATGTGTAAGTAAATAGAAAAAGAAATTCTAATATCCTTTAGAAAAGTACCAAACAAATATTTGACGAAAACTAAGCTCAGTTACAATGATATTGGAAATAAAAATCAAGTGAAAATAAAATTGGAAAATATCTTCAAATTGCTGAAGCGTAAAACAAACCCCCACGATTTCAGAAGATCGAAAATTTATACAAAATTTATGAAATCGCTTCTTTTACAGATAAAAGAGATAGGAAAAGTGCCATTGCGGATACTTTCTGTAACAATACTAAGCAAAAAAAGATATGTAAAGCCAGTAGAGAAAGTTAGGTCACAAAGGGGAAAAAAAGCAGTAGGTACAGTGTTGGCTTATTAGCCGTGAAGCCGTGATTCAAACCCCATACCACGCATTTCAAACAAAACAAGATATGAATAAAAAAGGCAATTGACGACTTCCTCGCAGCAAAAACTCTAACAGTAAATTAAAATTGCCATGAAAACTAATTGAAAAATCTGTCGTTCGGAGCAGACGTTCTGTAGGTCCCACCGCTCATGGATAATATTAACACACAACCTTAGTGGTGTGAGAAAATAGGTCGTAATAATAACTGAAGGATAGTAATTACCAATTAAGTAAGCTTTCGAACCTGAAAGTGTTATTACAAGGTTCATGAACCTTTTCGGACAGGAACAGGTGCCATGGTAATACGGAAATATTTGACCGTCAGAGCCTCTTTTGTGACAAAACAGAGTTTACCACTTATCGACGAAATTTAAAGCAGCGTAGGAGCATCTAAATTTTACATTTTATAGTCTGTAGTGATAATTGAAACATAAATTGATGCGATCAATTGTTAGCTTGATTTGGGATTCAAGCTTATTGAAGAATAGCCCTACAACATATTTACAAGAAAGTGTTGTAAAGTAATTTCATTTAAAACATTTTTCTCTCAGGCCTGTGTCTTTTTTTTTTGCTTTAGTTGTGTTTTTCTTGAAGAATTAAAACAAAACAAAAAAAGAAAACTAAAAAAAATTAGAATATAAAAGTCATAAACTCATAATTACAAAATAATAAATTTAAATTAACAAAAAGAAAACAAAACATGTTAACATTGTTATGCCTAAAAAGAGACAAAAAAGGAAATTATACTTAATTAAACTTAAAATATGTTACACTTTAATAAAAAGAAAAAACAAAAAAATATATAAAAAACAAAAGAAAAAGTTCAAAAAGTAATATTTATATAAAATACTTACAATATATTAAAAGAAAAAATGTTAAAGTTTTAAATTAAATAAAAAAAATTAAAAATAAAAATATAAAAAAAATTATATTGAAAGAATTCATAGAAAATATATGAGTATGTAATATAAAATCATATTTAATATGGTAAAGGCAAAATTTCTGAATTTATTATTTGCACTGTCTTAATAACAAATAAGCTTTGCACGATTTTTAATTGCCACGAGAGCAATAACTTAAGAATTTGAAAATATTTACGATTCAATAACTATTTCTCGGGAGAAATAAAAAGCAAAATTCCGACTAGCAAATCGATAGAAACCGAAATGTTAATAAGAAATGGATTATATTTTTCTGCATTAAGAAATCTTTTTTAAACCAAATATGTACCATATATACATACATACGTATGCACATATATTTTTTATGAATTCGAATAAAAAAATAAAAATAAACAAAATCAACAATAAAAGCAAATACATAAATTAAAAAAGAAATTTAAACAGAAAGTAAAGAAAAAGAAATGTTATACTGTGGGTCCTGTAACATATGTATAACCCTGGTGGGTCATACAATATTTTAATATTTCCCTAATAATTTATAAGTCCAGCAATAATAAGCGGGTCTGAATAGCAACTTAACTTCAGTTGCTTTGCCAGCTGGCGACTAAAACAAAATTGTTTGAAGAGATGAATTTTTTAAGGATTGCAATTGACAATTTTTGGCAATTGACAATATAACTGAAGTTCAGTGGACATACATAATCGTGCCATTATATTAGTATCACAACATCAATTTGAAAATGTTGTTACCTTGAAAATTATAATGTAAATCAATAAAAGATTGTAAAATTTCATTCTAAAGGTAAAAAAATAAATCTCAAATTCGTATAAGCATTCTAAAATTAAAATACCGTTAACAAATTTATATTTCAAAATCACATTTTGACGCAATACGTGGCGTTTTATTGGTATTGGTAGATAAATAAATATCTTAAACCAATATTCGATTGGGACCTATTCAAGACAAATAGAAAGAAAGAAAAAAATAAAATTATTTTTACCAGAACTCCTATAGAAGTAAAAGGATGTTAAATAGAAAGTATAATTGATAAGAGGGGTAGTATCCGTAACCGAATAAACAAAGCTAGCCCTGTCTGACTAGAGTTCCAAAAGCTGTCTACTGACTTTTGATGGCAAACGTATTCAAATTGGAGGTGATCTTTTTTCAATATAGCAGAAGAAAAAAAATCTAACTCGCATACATAGTAATTCCTCCTTAAAAGACGGACTTTTAAGGATTTTAAATTTTTAATTATAATGATGACCCAAAAGTATAAAGTTTTTCAATTAATTCGTATTAAAATATTAAACAATTTTTTATAAAAAAAAACTATATATTAAAAGAAAACAAACAAAAAAAATTAGCTAAAAATGTAGTGCTTCCTTTTTCAACATCTTGTCTTTTTCTATAATAAAAACAAAAACAACTAAAACTTATATATTCTTAGGAACACAAAAAAACAAAACTCTCTTTAAAACTTATGCTAGAACTTGAATAAAAAAATTAAATTTAAAATTAAAAAAAAAGAAAAAAAATCGGTTTCTCTCTAACAAAATTTTCGATTGAAATTAACTTTAACATTTCAGTTTTACTAAACTTTTAAACAAAGTAACTACAAAAGACAACTACAAAAAATAATAATAATAATAATTAAAACAATTCTTTTTCTTAAACAGACCTTTCAATACTTATTTACAAGAACTACAAAATAAACTAAAAAAAAGTGAATAAAATAAAAATGAAAATTGAAAACCAGAATGTGAATTTGAAAAACAATAAAGTTAGAAACTTAAATATATATAAAAATTATAGTTAAAGAAAACAAAATTAAACATGTTAACAAAATCGCATACAACATACATTGTTAATTTTTTTTTCTAAATATAAAACAAATTTATTGTTGTAATAAATAAATAATAAAAAAAAGTATATACAATTAACTATAAATATTTATATTCTGTATATGAAATATTATTATTATTAATATTATTGTTAAATGAAAGAAAACAGTTGTTAAAGAAAATAAAAAAAAAATAAAAATAAATCATTAAATTGTTTTAAATATTTTTTGAAATTATAATCAATAAGAAAATAGTTTTTGAGAGAAATTATAAAGTTTATTAAATAAAAAATAATAAAAAAAATTAATAAAAATGAACTTAATGAACAAAACTATTAAAATAAATAAATTATATTAATCAAAAAAAAAAATTAAATTAAAAAATATATAAAGATTAACAAATTAAAAAAAAACAATATTTAAACCGTACAAGTTACAAAAAAATTTGAAATAATTTTTTTGATAATTAATTAAAAATTTCAAGTCACGAAACAAAATTGTTTAAGAATTGATTTTCTTTTCAATTAAAGGCTAATTAGTACATTTTTAACGTATATTTTGTATAGAGACCAGATAAATGTTCCACGA
The DNA here is from genome assembly GCA_958299815.1 of Sarcophaga carnaria. Classification (NCBI taxonomy): domain Eukaryota; kingdom Metazoa; phylum Arthropoda; class Insecta; order Diptera; family Sarcophagidae; genus Sarcophaga; species Sarcophaga carnaria. The sequence continues at coordinate 4,740,611 of OY283149.1, forward strand.
TGTATGAAAGAATTTGCAATATTATCGTTCAGTATTCGGGAGGTGACGTCGTCGTACACGTTGTTGATTTGACAAATTAATTTGTCCGGTATTTATTTTCATCGCAACACCTTTTATGCGAGTGCCCTACACTTCAGAAAAGACGTCATCGGTTTTTTGTTGAAAGAACGTTTGAAGATCTGGACATGGTGGCGAACGTGCCTCTAAGGGAACTGGCCGGTTTCATCCGAAGCTCGGGGTGGTTCAAACCCACAACTAACCGATCATAAAAAGGGGGGCTTACCTCACACTGGGTAACATAATGGGCCATATATGGCCATCGAGTGAACTTGCTTGTGAACGGCAAGCTAAATGCTAACCTAACCTAACCTATTTTCACCGTAGTGAGTTCCAGATTATTTTCTATTTTTTAGTGTTAAACGCTTTCTTTAATTCGATAAAGCACTTATCGTCCTATGTGCTTCTTTCAACAGATGACTTCATTATTAAAACCAGCATGCTCGCTCGCTTATCAGACTAGTTAAAATATTGTCTGATAGTCATCTATTGATGGGGAGCCTTTACCTTGTTAATGGGACTAGACTAATTCTATGGAGTGCAGCGAAATTATTTGGAAAGATGTATTCAACTAAATGGAAGATAAAGATAGCGAAAACTCTTACCCAACCAAATGGGTTTGAAGCAAAAAAAATTTTTATTGGGAAATTATAATAAGAGGAGATTTAAGTTATGTATGTTAATAACCGTCTTCAGACAACAACATACATATACTGTGGTGATTAGAATAAATTATCAGAAAACATTCTTCGAACGTATAAGGCATTAATGCATCTTAGAAGAAAACATCTGGTTACATATCAGGATCTGGGTAATACTCTGCCCAGAGCTTAGAGAACATATTTTGACGATACCTTATGTAGATTGAGAGGTCAACAATGGATCATATGGTCGCAGTACTACGGCACTTCTCCACAACAATACTAATAAAAGTAAAATAATTGTAGATATTACTTAGTTCTTTTAAGAAATATGGGAGCCGTCATAATGCATTCCCCATTTCATAATTATTTCTTTGTTTTGCCTTATATAGAGTTTTACTTATTTAAACTCCATATTAAAAAAGTAATTTCTCTTTTTAAAATATGTAAATAATTTTACTATATTTTTTGTTTTCAAAATTAAATTTCAAATAAGCCGTGACAAATTAAAGAAAATTGTTTAAATTTGATATTTCTGGTATAAAACTTGTATTCAATAATTAAAATAAAAATACATACGTAATAAAAAAATCATTAATAAAAAAGAAAAATTAATAAAAAGAAAATAAATGTTACCTATTTATTAAAGGTAAAAACAATTACAATATAATAATAAATATTTAATACTATTTATAAAAATTAATAACAAATGAAATAAAATCCCTCATATACTATATAAACAAATTCCAGTTCAATTAAATAAAAAAATAAAAATAAATAAATAAATTTTAATTAAATTTCAAATGAAAATAAAAATAAAAAAGACTTGAGTTATTTAATACATATTATAGAATAATAAACATAATACAGCTCAGATACGCAAACTAGATACGTTGGCATAAGATACAACAATCTCTTCTATAGGAATTTTAAGAAAAAAAAGCAGTAAAGAATTGGTGGCACATTTGATGTCGCGTATTATTTCACATCATAACTGATGGCATGATAACGACCCAAACCATTATTTAAAGGATGTAAAAAAATTGATTGGTGCAACAAGAGGTCACTGTCGTCAACTGTTTCCTGATCATTATCCTATAGGAAATTTGTTGGATGTAGATGTTGATCAGTCTCACAAATCGTACCTCAAATAGTATCGTTTATTGCGACAAGTTTTTGTGACTACGAAACTGAACTAAATGCAAAGGTAGCATTGTTGCCTATTCTTCTAATCGCTAGTGGAAAACTCTAAATGCTCGTAATTAGGCAATCACTAGAATCCAAACATACATGTCAAATGCCTTTTCTGTTTACAACACGAAAGAAAAACCATTTCTAACTCCTACATGCGATTTGAACCAGCCCTAAAGGCCTTAGCGCAAACTATATAGTTGTTATAAGTGGAGTATATAGACAATAATCAACACTTAAATTAAATTTATCAATGAACGCTTAACGCTTAGATCTGGCTAAATAGGCCCCCGGCCACAGAATTAAAGAAAGTTTCTTAGTATTAAAAATGTATTTAAAAAATAAGCACGATTTTATTTCAAATAAAATTTAGTTTTCATGTAAAAAAATTCGTTAAAACTCTCAGGCATAAACTAAATGCAATAACGATTGTTTATGTATATTTGATATAAAACTTTAAATCAAATACCAGCTTAAAAATTACAATTTACTCAGGGCTTTTTGTTTATAATTTTGCAAAACCCTTTGATAGACCGGACCACGCCGTAGTATTTCAATTTCCTTCAATTCCAGATTCATGGCTCTTAATAACTCCTCTTCATGATGGGCTTTAATCAATTTTTTTGTTACTTTTAAAGATTCTGCAGGTAGTTTAGCATAGTGAAGCATTTTTGGCCAAAATTTCTGCTCTACTTCGGCAGGAGTAGCAAAAATATCCAAAACAAAACCAAATTGTAAAGCTTTTTCGGCTGATAACTTTTCGCCAAACATTAAAAGATTCGTAGACCAAGATTTACCAAACTGATAAGGAAAGGTTAAAGATGAGCAAGCTTCGGGACAAATACCCAGTTGGGTAAAGGGCGTTTGAAAATAGGCATTATTAGTACAATAAACCGCATCACAGAGACAGGCCAAAGTAAAACCTATACCAATACAGGGTCCATTCACCAAACACACCAACAGTTTCGTACAGGCTATAAAAGTCTTGATAAGAGCTCTTAAAACATAATTAGCACTGCGCTCGTAATCTGTATACTCCAACACTTGTTTAAGATCATTGCCGGCAGTATATATATCGCCTACACCCGTTATAACCACCACTTTAATGGCTGGATTATTGGTGGCACTCTCTATAGCGGCTATCAACTCATAAATAGCATTACGATTTAAAGCATTTTTCACTTGGGGACGATTTATTTCTATGGTTAAAATACACTCATCCTGTTGTGAAATCTTCAATTCCTTTATTCTTTCAATCTTTTTAGTTCGTTTGTTGTTGGACGCCAATAGCGGCGACGTAGAAGACGACATGATTCCTTCAATTACTGTCTTCAGCAAGCAATGCACTCACTTTTAATGCTTGTTTTATACTAAACAGACAAACCATTTTCATAGACAAACAAGCCTTCGCTGATAAGCCAAATAAGTAGAGTGACAAGTAGTTTTTGTTTTCCTATCTTATTTCTTTTTGTTATTGAAATTGTTTATATTTTTGTTTATTTATAAGGAATGTATTGTGTTTTTTACATATAAAGAGAGTGTAAACGTACAAATGAGAGCAAAATAAGATAAAAAGTAAATATTTTTATTCTTTTTATTTGTTTTTCCTTATAACGGATTGTAAGTAATTACTTACAATCGATTTTAATAATTGGAGAGACTATCATTTCGGAATAAATGATAATGACAGGGATCCGATTGATCCCGAACGATCTGTTTACAGAAGTGGCACATTTGCTGTTACACAAATAAACACCTTCAAGTTTAAAATAAAAGTAGTGAGAGTGCGATAGCATAAAAACAGGCACTTTATCTTTACCGAACTGCAGACTATTGAAGTTCCATGGAAGATCTACACCACAACGCAAGTCATCGACAAATTTTATATAGAAAATCCAAGTCATCATCAACAAATATTCTGTAGAAAATGCAAGCCATCATTGACAAATTTGCTATAGAGGATACATGTCATCATCAATAAATCTTTTGTAAAAAATGCAAGTCATCTGTCTATGTTCACAAATGCGTAGGCTGAGGTGGTTAGGTAGTCGTTTTGTTGAAGAACTGGTAGGTCTAAAAAGCTACAGAATTGAGAATATTATAGGGTTCGTAAGCGGGATGCACTGGCTAGGGAATATCTTTTTAGGTAGAAGCGTTTTTATCCACGGGTGGCTTTAACGGCTGGTTGTAGGTTCACTTTTCCTTCTTTTCTATTCTTTCTAGTTTTCTTCACCTACCACCCTCCCTCTCCGCTTTTTCCCGTTCCTCTTTCCTTTCTTTTCCTAACCTGAACAAATCTAACCTAACCTGCAAATTATAAACAAGTTTTCTATGTATGGTTTTCGTCTAGTGCACCTAACTGAGGTGGCTTAACTGATATCAATCTCACATACTAATTATTTCATTCTAGTCTACAGAGAAGAACATTCAATACAATAATAACAAGTAGAGAAGATAAAATATACATAAATAAGATTTATTTCACCAGTTAGGCTTTTGATAAGATTATATGAAACACCGTTATACCGTTATACGGTGATATGAAACACAAGCAATTGTTACTGGAGGCAGGCCATGTGGAGTTTGTACGAAATATTAGATTAAATAAATAACATTATTGCACTTGATATACAATAATTGAATATTAATTAATTAAATGCATTTCTACTTTATTATACTAAAATTAAAATAAATAAATGAATGCAGATCACTTACATTAGTTTAGTTAATTTCTTGAAATGTTTGTAAGTAGATATGTAATGACTTGCTTTTATTTGTGGCAGCACGTAAAAATACGCCGGTGATACACATATTCTTTTAATTTTTAATTAATTAAATGTTAACTTGAAATAAATTTCACTTTATTATGGCGGCGATTTTAATTCAGACTCACATTTTGCAAACAATGTTGCCATACTTTCATTAAATGTTATGAATTCTATAAACAAAGGCAATTTTATTTCACATTGTATGGCACATTGATAACAAAACAAAAGTACTCTTGTTGTTGCTTGCAATGAACATGCATAGTAATGTAACAGTGCAGCTCATTAATGTGATGTTTTTGTAACACAGGCTATTTCTCTTGCTTGTCTGTTGTCACAAACAAAATTGAGTGTTTTAGAGTGTATATGGGAAACACAAAAAAATTGAGTGTTTTTGTTTGTGTTTTCCATGCAAACAGGCAAGCAAGTGCCTGTGTTACAAAAACATCACATAAGTATATGAAGTTACGACCACGGATTAACGTATACAACGGTTTTTTTGCAGCGTTTCTCCTTGAAGTTATAAAGTCCTGAGTTAGTAATATGAAAAGGAAAATGGTTGTTTCATATTCTAAAAATAAACGTACGTTGCATGAACGTTTGGCTAACTTTAGAGACTAAACGAAGGTTGACTATCCAGATCAATACTTTAATATGCTTTCAATGTAATCGTTAGCAAATAATAGAGAACAATAGAGATTCTATGCAAACAATTTATATTTATGTTTATGATACTCTACAACAATATGTAGATCATAGCTGAACATTTTTTTAAATAAAACTTTTAAACAGCAGCTCACGTACAATCAATCCATGACAGTATAAAGACATAAAATTATCTGTAGAGTTCCCGAAATAAGTCAAACAAGGTCCAACACTAAAGTAAAGACGCACAATATTAGTAAATTAGGTAAGATAGGCAGAAGAAGAATTGAGGATTACTTATAAACAGCTTATGCCCAGTGCAGAGCCGACTTTAAAAAGGAAGATGCAAAGCAAGACTTAGTTATTATAATTCAGACTGAAGGAAAACGTTTAAGAAAAAGTATAAAATACTCAAGAATGATTATGCTTAGAGATGTTTGCTGAATGATATGTTTTTTTTTTAAATAAAACACTTGTTTAGAGATTTTTCTTTTTAAATTAGATGAAATATTTTCTATATTCGTTATATATTTTGCATGTATTTCATCCAATAATTTGTTTTATTCTATGGTTTATTACATTTCATTTCAATTTGAATACGTTTTTTTAGAATTGTGAGTGTGTGTATTTGTTTGTTTTAAGCAATTAAATAAATGAAATTATAAATAATTGTTAAATTATGTTTTAAAACTGATTTCGATAGTTTTTTTTTAGCAATATTTATTAAGATAAGTATTTAAATATTTTCATTATTGTTGCAAACTATGGTAGACAGATAGGAGAGCCCACTCTCTCAATAAACAATAAAAATTATATGGAATAATAAAGTATTCGAATTGTTTTAATTATTTTATAATAAAAATACTTTAGATAATTGAAACTACTTACTTAGTTAAAGAGTAAGGGACTGAATTACAGTGTCCTATGGATTTTTGGGGAGCAGGCAGATCAGGTTGGTGATGGTTGATAGTGATTAAAAATGAAAAGCTTGTTTTACTTCTTTTAAAGGTTAGGTATTGGTTTTTAAAGATTGTTAAGCTTAGTTTCTTGTTTTTAATTTTTTTTTTTTTTATTAAATTTAGTTGTTTTAACATAAAAATCACATGTGTTTGAAGTAGTGTTTCTATAATATTTCTCACATCATCATTATGGTATGTATTATTTTTATTACTTTTGTTGGCTAAAGACAAGTAGATTTGTTGTTGTTGTTAAACATATTTTTTTATATTATATTGTATTTTAAATATTTTTTTAACTTTTCCTTTAAAGTTTAATTATAATAATTTGTCTATTTTCTGTTTTTCATTTATTATTTATTTTATATTTTTAATGTTAAATTTAAAGTTGCTGTTGTTAATTTATGATACTTTTCTTGTTTTTCTGTTTGTTTTTTATTGTTTTGTAACGCTCTTTATGTTCTAACTAGAGTTTTGTTTTTTCTGTTCTTGTTTTCAAAATTAAGAAGTAAAATCTTTTTTAAACGATTACGAAAGAAAAAACAGTATAAGAGAACATACATTCGATAATCACTATTAATTAGAAAGACTATTTGTTTTATTATATAGAGACCAGACTTTGTTAGCCACGTTTAATAGAAAAAAATTAAAATAAATATCTGGTATTTGAGGTCTGGCAGCAGCTGTTTCGTCTCTCTATTTCTATGCTAAGCTAAATGGTTTCGATTACTTATTTCTTTTTATTGGCATTATCGGTATTAATTTTGTTCTTCAAATGATCTTTGTAATCCAAAATGTTGCCATTCCATTTAGTAACTGTTTCATTTTCACAAACCCAAATTTCTTCAGCCACCTAAAAAGATAAAAAAAATCCCATTCATAAATAAAAAAAGCTGCAATGTAAATATAAAAATGTCTAGTCTTAATAAAATGCTTATTTTTCTAGAAAGAGAGGAGATTGTTGGATTATCACGTTATTACATCGAATTGAACTATTCTTAAAAACTTTCTTATGGTCGTTGAGAAGACGCGTAATATCTTCTGTCCACTCCTCCCCTCCCTGTTAACAAATATTATTTCGAACTTCTTTTCGCATTCGTTGTGCTGCATCATTGATTTTTCGATTGTCCAATATTCGATCTCTGCCACTGCCCATACCGACAGAGACTCCAACTTGTTATAATATTTGAAATAATGTTATCCAACCACTAACAAAGTGCATAACCTTGGTTTTTTGTAACTACAGCCCTATTTAATTTGTTAAAAAAAATTATTAGTTTTAAACTCTTTCACCCACCTGATTAATCAATCTGAAATCGTGAGAAACTAACACCATGCCGCCATCGAAATCATTAATAGCATCCGCTAAGGCATCAATAGTCTCCATATCCAAATGATTGGTAGGTTCATCAAGTAACAATAGATGAGGCACTTGCCAGGCCAACCAGGCGAAGACAACACGACAACGTTGACCATCAGATAACTGACGAATAGGGCACACCTGTTGACGGCCAGTTAAACCATAGCGACCAATAATTTTACGCATTTCTTCTTTTTCCTTAACAGCGGGGAAGGCACGCATCATATACTCCAAGGGACTGACATCCAAATCCAATAACTCATGCAAGTGCTGATGATAGCGGGCAATACGCAAATGCGAATTTTTACGTATCATACCAGTTGTGGGCACTAAATCACCATACAACAGCTTTAATAATGTCGATTTGCCAGCACCATTGGGACCGACCAAAGCCAAACGGGTATCTAAATCAATACCGAATTCCAAATTCTTATAGATCCAGGGTGTTTGATCGTTATAACGGAAACTAACATTTTGCACCATAATAACGGGTGGTGGTATACCGCCACAAGATGGAAAATAGAAGTTTAAGGTTTTGTCATCAGAAACCTTTTCAGTTAGACCCTGGGCAACCATTTTAGCCAAAGTTTTTTCCTTAGATTGAGCCTGTCTGGCCAATTTGGCGGAACCGTGACCGAAACGTGCAATATAGTTCTTCATATGGGCAATTTGATCCTGTTCCCAATTGTATTGTTTCATTTGATTTTCCAACAATTCCATGCGGGTACGACAGAAGGCTTCGTAGTTACCGGTATAGTATTTCAAACGTTTCTGGGTCAAGTGTATGATATTGGTACAGACACCGTTAAGGAAATCTTGGGAATGAGAAATCAGAACCAAAACACGTTTATAGGTCTTCAATTCTTCCTCCAACCATACGCAAGCATCCAAATCCAAATGATTGGTAGGCTCATCGAGCAACAACAAATGGGGTTTAACGAATAGGGCACGAGCCAAAGCAATGCGCATACGCCAACCACCTAAAATAAGAAATCAAAGCAGACAAACATGGGTATTACATTTTGTTTTGTAATAAGGCAATGACGAAATGGTGATAGGGTTTAAAGTTCTATTTTTTTTTACCCACCTGAAAAATCTTTAGCCTGTTTTTGTTGCATTTCCTTGTCGAAACCCAAACCATGTAGAATACGTGCAGCCTTTACTTCAGCCAAATCGGCTGACATATCATCAAGACGTTCATAGATATCGCACAATTGATCTTGGGCATCATCATCCTCGCTCATGGCTAATTCTTCGGCCAATTTTTCCAGTTTAATACGTTCCTCATCTACCTCCATGACACATTGTAAAGCCGATTTTGAACTGGCGGGTATTTCACGCGTCAAATAGAAAATATCAATGTGTTCGGGTATGGGCACCTCACGATTACCTAACACGGCCAATAGAGAAGATTTGCCACAACCATTCAAGCCAATAACACCATAACGACGACCACAATTCAATTCCAACATGGTGTCTTGCAATAGCTCTGAACCAAAGAAGGTTATAGAGAAATTAGCAATTTTAATATCACGCGAACGGGCATGAGAGGCCAATGAACCGGTACAGGCGCGGGCCTCAGCCGAGATGCGTGCCTCTTCTTCTAGTTTGGCGCATAATATCTCTTCTTCGGTTAGTTCACGAGCCTCATTGCCGTTAGTGACCGTGCCATTGGACTTCTTGTTGGATGAGACTTGAGTAATTTTCTTACGATTATCCTTTTTACGTTGTGCATCACGTTTTTTAGCGTCGGAAGGCATGATGGCTTATAAGCTGCATTTAAATTTAAGGAAAAAATTAATTAATTTTTATTTCAAACAAAAAAAAAAATTCAAGTGAAGAAAACCACTCAATTGTTTACATTTCCTAAGAAACCCGATTACATCTGCTAAACATACCACTTTGGTAACGACAACAAAACATCTTTTCTCTTTCTGACCTACACACTTTATATTGAATAAGACTCTCTGCTACTCTTTTAGCAGCAATGTTTTACGAAGAGAACACAAATTTTAAGAAAACGCAAAATATAGGAAATCAGCTTCGCACATGTGCGAAAATGTTTGAAAAAAGAATATGAAAGAAAAAAAGAAAAAAACCTGAACAAAAAACGAATGAAAACTAAATTATTACAAATTTACAAGATATAATAAAAACAATAATAATAATTACGTGTTACTAAGCCAATAATTAAACAAACAAAAAAATCCAAGCACAAATACACCTTTAAAAAATCTACGTGTATTTAATGTTGAAAAAAAAGAAGGAAAATTTATAGCACTTTTTTAACCCTGAAATTTATCAATAATGCTTTAAGGAGGAGACCCTTAAGTCATATAATTTTCGTTTCATTAAAGAAAAAACACCTCTCTTCTAAAATATTGCACAGAAAAGAAAGACGCACTTTTTAATTACTGCAAATTCTGTTATAAAGCGATGATTAATACGTTCGTTTACAGTCACAATTTTCCACTTTTTTAACTTTTTTCTTTATACTCTGCCGTTTTTGGTATTGTTACTGGTATTCCTTTGTTTCTTTTATTAAGTATCAAAGTATATATATATTTTTCAAGCAACGTATATAAAGAAAAACGCAAAGAAAATTGATGAAATTAAAAAATTACTTTTTCCTTCACGTGTCTGAAAATCGAAGCACAACGTCTATTCGCGAAGACGTCTGATAATGAAGTGAATGAGTTAACGGTAGACTTACCTGTAATACAATATCAATTTTATTTATAATAGTGAATTTTATTTTGTTTTATAAATATTTATAAAAATATTTTATTAATTTTAAGAATTATAATTATTTAAAATATAAGAAGACTTTTATTTAAATAATTACTTCTTTCTATGAAAATATTTTGGAAATGATACTTAAAAATGCAGCACTGTTTTTGGCAAACTTGAGTATATTCAGTGCTGGCTAATTTCTTACTTGCAAAAACTAGGAATAAGCAGAGATACACTGAGAGACACACCTCTGAATACTTATTCTTCAGTAAACTATGCAAGAAATATAAAAATTCATTTAAAATAATTAAGTAAATCATAATTTATTAAACTCACACTTTTACTAAAAACTTTATGAATATTAAAGATGTTAATAGCTTATAAATAAAATATATAAATAAATAACTTAATAAATTATAATTAATAATTATTTACAGTACAATTTCTAATTAATCTGCCTTAGAATATTATTTCCAAATATTAAATTGCCAAGGTTAAGGATATATTTCAATCTGAGTTAAGTCTTTCGAAACCTTTTATCTTTATGATATATTTGGTGGTGGATACATTAGTCATGCAGCTGCCGAAAGTTCATGTCCAAAAACGTTCCACGTCTTTGGCCAAATGAATAGGCCAATTGTCATGGGAATGATAGAAATAGTTACAATTAGCTATGTATAGTTGTAGAATTTTTAAGTCGAGTATATATTAAAGTTTATGAATAGCTTTTTAAGTCAAACAATTTTTTATTTTCAAGGGTTTTTTGTTTGGTTAATAAATATTTAATTTTAAACATCTATTTTTAATATCTAAAGTAATTTTTTATGGCTTCAACTTTGGAGGTCAATAAACAATTAATTTCTCAAGTTTTTTGTTACATTCTTTTATCATTTTCAGTTGTTATTAACAATTAAAATTCCAATGTTTGATTAGTAGTAAACACTTAAAACTCTAACACTTTCAAATTATTGTTTAGAGCTAAACATTTAAGGCAAAAATACGTAAATTAAAGTAAAGAAAATAAGCAATAAATATTATTCGAATTAACGTGCCATATAAGGCAAACAACTTCCGCTAACAAAACACACACAAAAAATAATTTCATAGCCCTAAAAAGTTTATTTAAACACAACTCTGCTTAAAATTTACATACAGCAGACAACACTGAACATACTTTTTGTACTTTAAAACAGCAAAAGTAGAATTACCAACAAGAAAATTTCTTCTATATGACAGTAGTTTTCTGTAAACTTTTTGTGGGGGCGGTTCCAAGTAACTAAGCGAAAACACACTAAAGTAGTGAGATACTTTTTTAAAATAGAGAAATGTTTTATTAAAAAGGTTTAAAAAAGATAATTTAGAATATTTTATGAAAATATACTTACAAATCAATTTATAAAGTGCATAAAGACGTTTAAAACCAGAAAATTCTTTGTTTGTCAAGAAAGAAAAAAGGATTTCATTTACAGCCTGTAAAATTTTTCTTATATATGAAGTTTATGTGTATATAGCAGTGTGTGTGTTTTGTTAGTAGAGTTTATGTGAACAAAAAATAAAAACGAAACGAAGAGAAAGAGATTAACAAAGAGAGCCAACTCCTGTATTTATTTTAATGTGTAAAAGAGGGAAATGCAATTTTACAGTATTGAAAAATGTGTAGTGTATATAGAATAACAATAAAAACCATCAATGTGAAATAAAATGACTCCAAATAGAGTTGCCAGTACTATAAGAATATGTGCCAATGAAAAAATGTAGAGAATACCTTGAAGTAGAAAAAAGGATAGAAGAAAGAAGGAAGTTTTGAAGTGTTATGGAAAACTATTGAGTAATAAAGTATAATCTATTAGGGAGTTGAAGACTTAAGCCAAATTTATGTCTATTTTTCATGAATAAAAATTAAAAAGCACAACATGGGTGGTGTGAGAGGCTGGGTTGTAATACTGACTAAAGGGTTCTACAGATTAATGAAATATTTCTCTTTGGGTTGCGAACTCTTATGTCGTGTTTGTGAAATGGTGGAGAATTCCCAAAACGAACTAATACATCCATCTGCACCGCTTTTCAGGCCTGTCATCCGTAGATGACTTAGCTACGTTAAATGAGAATTTGTACGTGATTTTCATTGGCAGATAGGCGACTCTGAGGACGCTATGCTCGACTAGGTGTAAGGTCAATCTCTATTGGATTCCAAGGCATGGATGGCGAGCATTCTTGCTAGACTGGGCTCTTATTTGTGGGTGCACGTACCAGAGATACTGAGATGATAGATCGGGTTATTGAATGACAAGAGACTGGCCGTTTATTAAACCTGGTCTTTGCTGAAGCTTAGTAAGCTCTTTTTAAATACTTGCAAGTTCGAAGTAATTATTGATTATTTAAATTTCGCAACGGCTACGATGTGCAGGTGGTCCTTTTGTCAGCTCCAATTTACGCATATTTTTTCTGGTATCTGACGGAAATGCTGTCTTCCAGAGATGAAACTGTAACTGTCTTCCACAAAAAATACTTCTGTGGTGTCAATTCATTATCTTAATTCATTATCAAAATTGTTTCATAACAGATTCATAATATCGCGCGATGTTTGCCTGCTAGAAGCGTTTGGTGGAACTGCACGTGTCTTGGAATTCACAAGATGATTTCACCATTGACGGATTGCTTTCATATTGTTGTTATTTAGATGATGTTTTTTTTAAATATAACTTTCCTTTATATCTGATGTCGTTTGTTATTATTTCATATCCTTTTTGTATTTTTAATTACAATTTTAAAAAATATTTAATCTTTTAGTGTTTCCTTTTTGATCCTGTTACATGAAAATATCGTTTAACTGTTTAATTTTGGCTTGGCAACTCTTATTCTTTTGTACAACTCCAATTGACATTTCTTATTGCGGTTGATGTGTTGGTGTGTTGGCTGTCGTTAGCGTGTTCCTCTGTGTGCGCGCGTGTGTGTAAGTGTTTTCTATGCTTTAGCAACATCATTTCAAAAGACGACGACCACGACGACTACACCCAAAAAGAAGTGTATAAATAAAGTTTTTTGTTTTTGTAATATTTTTTCAATATTATTATTGTTGTAATAACAAAGTTGATGGTTTTGTTATTGTTTTACTACCTCTTTTACTTAAAAGTAAACTTAACACGGAGAAAAAAACGGGTCTCTCGCTCTTTTTTTTTTAGTGAATTATAAGAAAAGTTGTTTTGGTTGTTGTTTTTTGTTTTACTGCTGAAAAAAAGGAAACCAAGTGCAGAGTGTGTGTATTTTTGTTTTAATAACGTATGTGGGTGTAAGGAAACCGGAGTGTAGCAAACATTAAAAAAAAAAATTAAACGGAAAATAAAGCGAGAAAACAGTTGTTAAACAAATCTGTGATATTTTTTCTTAATTTTTCTTTTTTTTCTCGTTATTTTGATAAATGGAAAGCAAGCCTGTGGGCCGTGTGTTTTAAAATAAAGAGGATATAAAATCGCCCACAAGAGTAATTGAATGAAAAGATTAAAAAATAAAAATACGAAAATAAAGAAATTTAAATATTTTTTCATGTTAATAACCTGGTGCCATTGGTCTTTATGGTTATTTATTTAGCCATTTAACATCTGGTTTACATACAAATCTTGTAAACTTTCTTTGTAAACGAATAAAAGAAAAGAGTATTTTGAATATCATCTACAATATAATTTGTGTGTGTCATTTAATGGTATTTTGTGTCTATATGTGTGCGTTTGTTTGTTTTCGTGTAAATTCATGAAATAAATGTTGCCTTCGTGTTGTTGTTAACCATTTCAAAGTACTTGTCATCATTATCAACAACTTATATGCATACGTACTTACTATACACTTACATACAAACAACAAACATTTATTGTGTTCTGTTTTTAACTTAAATTATTAACATATTGTTGTTGATGTCGTTGTCGTTATTGTCATCTTCTTCCACTATATTCTACTCTATATGATTATTATAACCAGACGTTTAAAATCATTCAATGTAATATGGATTGCAGTCTTGCAGATCGACAACCAACAACAGCTTCTTCTACTTCGACAAATACAGCGGCCGCAGCCGCAGCCACAGCAGCAGCAACGATCACACAAACTTTATTACAGCAACAACACCACCATCAACAGCATCAACATTTATATAGTCAATACCATCAACAACAACAACAACAACAACAACAGCCATCATTAACGCCATTAAATAATCAGCAACTGCAACAACAATCTGCTGTACAAAGCCTAGACGAAACGGTAAGTACATAAATTCTAATATTTCTCTACTTGTTTTTTTTATTTTTATTTTCAATTCCTTTCCTCCTTTCATTAATGATTTCTCTTTTTATTTCTTAATATTTGTTTAAATAATTTCCACTTTTAATTTATTTTAACCTTATCCAAGAACACTTATTACATCCATTAACAAGATGCCTGTTTTATTTCATCATACATTTTTTCTCTGTCTCTCGTTCTTGCACTTTCTGTACTATGTTTACTTTTTAAATCAGTTTTTATTTTCCCTTTTTTGTTTACCTTTCTCTTTGGAAAGGCTCTCTTTCAGGGTTGCCGGTTTAAGGTTATTTTTAACTCAAATCGGTTTATTTTTATTTTTAAGGTTGTAAATGTGAATCAAATTTTAATAGTTTTTTTGGATCAAAAACAGTATTACCATCATATCTGTTGTATCGTATTCCCTTTTAAGACTTATAATGTTGGAGTTGCAATGTTTGAGGATATAAAGGCTCAAGGTTATCTTAAACAAAAAAAAAAACGTCAAACTAGTAACGTTTGAATATCTTAAAAAGTGGAAATAGGAAGTACTTATAGATTTTACAAAAGGAGGGTTGATTTGTACGTGTGCATATGTATTTATAAATTTAGGATTCCATGCAAGCTTTCTATTGGTTTTTCCCAGAAGATGTGGTACACTATTGAGGCTATGTTTAGCTAGTGCATTTCGTAGCAAAAATCGGAAGTTCTTACCGAATTTACAAAAGGAGAGTACATATATTATGCATATTAGTGAATATGGATTTATAAATTTAGTGTTGCATACGATTGAAGCTAGGATTTACTAGTGTTGGGTAAGTATCTTGTTTGAATACACGTTGCACGCACTGGCATACTTTACTCTGCATTTGGTAGCATTAGGTTAGGTTATCGAGTAGCTTGCCGTCCACAGGCAAGCTTACTCGGTGGTCATATGTGTGAGGTAAGCCCCCTTGTCATGATCCGTTAGAGGTTGGTTTGGTATCATTACTTCTTTTAAAATTCCCACATAGACGTAGCCATCCACAAACAGTTTTATTTGATGCACTGAAGTTACAGCGGCGTATAAGAAATTTTCCAATCACCACCATGTTTAACAGCCTTTTTTCGTACATACATATAAAGTTTAATACTGAGCAGTGTATTGTCTAGACCCAGGGCTATCAAATAAAACGATTTTATTTTCGTCGATCCAACGTACTTTCCCCTTTTTGCGTGCGACCAATCGATAAGTGTAAGTGTGCTACTGCAAGAGATTCTTTTCGTTCACTGCGTGAGAATAAGCTGCCTTTCAACAGGGCTCTGTGAATACTAGAGCCCCTTACTGTTAGTTTTAGATACTTTTGAATCATTTTTGGTAACACGGCAACTCTCCTTCGTCTCTCTTTAGTGTCTGGTTTACATCAGTGTTGCAAAATTGGAATTTTGAAATGGTACTGAACTATAACTGAAAGAGTACTTTTTTGCATCAAATGGTACTTTTATAACTCTTCAATCAGGATTATGACCTAATTTTTCACGCCACTTATTTTGTGTGTGTTAATTTTATATATGAGGTTCGGGACCTACTGTTTAAGGTCGACTCCGAACGAAGGATTTTTGAGAAACTTTTCATGGCGATTTTATTTACCCTCAGAGTTTTTGCCGAAGAAATATTTCGGTTTTGTTGGAAACGTCTAACAAACCAACACTCTACCTACTAGACTGCGGTGAATTTACTTATTGGCGCTGCTAAATCTTCTGATGCTGTTCCTTGTTGATGTTATCCTATATGGAAGATCAAAAGTTTTCTGAATGGAATATATGGAGTAATGGATTATATGTGGAGTAAGCCACTTAACTTTTTTATTTCTTAAAATTGAGAAGTGAGTTTGACATGAGTCATGAGTTCGACAAATAGATTGTTTCTACATACATACATACATAATAGGTCATTACAACCTTTCAGTTAGGATTATGCCCTAGCTTCTACCACCATTTATGTTGTGTGTGTTAGTTGTTTGTATTCTGCTGTATTCGAACCGATGAGAATTGGCCTTTGCGCGCTCCCTTGCTTATATAGAACGCAGTGTATAATAATGCATTCAACAAAGACGTTGAACGTGCTTCTTTAGCCTGTATTACGACCAAGCTTCTCACACCACCCACGTTGTGTGCGTTAATTGTTATCCATAAATGGTGGGAACTACAGTTTAAAGTTAACTTTTTTTGCGAAATTTTCCTTGATAATCTTATTTACTCTCAGAGTTTTTCACGAAGACTTTTGAGAGGAAGTCGCCGAGATGTCTAATCACTTTTAATCAGGATTATAAAGTTTATGCGAGTAGCTTAACAGTTTAACGTCGATTATGAACAACAGATTTTATTTACTCTCAGAGTTGTTGCCAGAAGATCAAGAAAGGCAAATTCAAAGACTCCTGAATGTAACGCATTAAGTCTCCAATAGATTCACCGTGGGTTCACGTTTAGTATGCCAGCAGACTACCTATTAGACTGTTTAATTATTTACATTTAATACACATACGACACGGAACAGAAAAACTAACGACTTATTCGTGTTCCTCACATAGAAGACAAAAACATCTGATTCGGAACGTGACAAAACGTAAAAGTCCCATTTATACAAACACGGATGGAACGTTCGTTTTTAGCATATGAAGAGCAATGCTAGTGCTTACCGATATAACAATTCGGTTCTGCAACCGTTTTAATTGCGTTTCGTATTCTAAAAACGAAGGTATGTTCCGTGAACGTTTGACTAACCGGGGCTAGAGCCTGATTCTACCTTTAGCAGTAACATGTTGCTAATGCATTAATTCTTAAAAAGTGCAAGACATAAAATTTGTAATAATAAAAAAGTACTGAAAACGCCGAGGGGGTACTGCGGTATTTTTGAAATGAAAAAGTACTGAAAAAAGTACCAAAGTACTGAATTTTTCAACACTGGTTTACATCTTCTTACTAAATTTTACTCCCTTTTTTGTTCTCTGAGGTTTACGTTTGTTTACTTTGTTTTTTTTCTAGCCAGTTCTTCTGTGATTTGTTTACCTTACCGTAATAAGTGTATCCATGTGTACATGCGAGTGTCATGTTTTTGAATGTGATAATTACAGGGTTGCCATAAGTTGTGTGTGTTTGTGTGCTTTAATACTGTAAAAATACTTGAAGAAAATTACTGGCAATGCAAGGTTATGATGATTGTTGTGTCTTAAAGGATGTCAATTATTAACCTCCCTTCTTTTATAATTTAAATGATTTTCTTTCATACGCACACACATGCACACGTATACAATTTTAAATTCTTTGTCTTGTAAAGTGAGTCACTTTGCTTACAACTGTTGCTTGCTTTTATTGTGTTGTATTGTGTCGATGGATATCCTTTAAGGGGGTGTTTTTTGTGTTTTGTTGTTATTTCCTTTACTTTTTAAGAACTTTTATTGTCCCTTAAGCAAAATTAAGAAAATAACAACAACAGCAACAATTGAAACGAAATTGTGTAGAAAGTGTGTTTTTTTTTGGCTTAGTTGTGTGACGGATGAGTCATCGCTGTACTTTTTTGGTTTAAATTTTATTGGCAAGAGATTTTGTTTCTTTCCTCGTATTTGTTGTTATTCTCTCCCAAAAATTTTGTTTCTGTTTCTGTTTTTAGTTTTGTTATCATTTCCTGTTTTAGCCAGACATGCAGGTTGCAGGATTCGTTTTTTCGTTATCCACCAGCTGAATTTTATATTCGAAAGGGAATGATTTTTAAAATTCAAGTCATTTAATTCAATAAAGAATTGTTTTTTCGAAAAAGATTATCCGTGAAACACCTTGCTTTGTGCCTTAATTGAGTTGACCAAATCGAAAACGTTAGACAGGCAGCTGAAAAATCTGTAATTTTCATGCACACACATAATGAGTTTCTTTTTCTTACTGCGTTCCACACATTTTGCCAAGTAAAAGGTCTTTATTTAAGCGCTTTCTATCTTTAAAACGAAATATGTTTGAAATGTCGGAAACGAAAATTTTTATTCGTTTGACATTCGACAAAAACCAAAAATTTTAGCAGAGCCAATGTTTAAGAAGATACAAAAAATGGACCTAGTATCACGGATCCCAAAACAGGTTTCCTTACGGTCGGCCGTCACTTGGAACCAGAGATATAGACAATGAAGCTCAATGTTTTCTTCAAATGAGCAACAAATGGTGCTTAATCGGATAAAAATGGACTTGTGCTGGTATGGACCTAGTGGGCTGGATAGCCATGGTATTAAGGATTCCAAAACAGCTTTCCTTACGGTCGGCCGTCACTTGGAACCAGAGATATAGACAATCAAGCTAAATGTTTTCTTCAAATGAGCAATAAATGGTGCTCAATCGGATAAAAATGGACTTGTGGTGGTATGGACCTAGTGGGCTGGATAGCCATGGTATTAAGGATTCCAAAACAGCTTTCCTTACGGTCGGCCGTCACTTGGAACCAGAGATATAGACAATCAAGCTAAATGTTTTCTTCAAATGAGCAACAAATGGTGCTCAATCGGATAAAAATGGACTTGTGGTGGTATGGACCTAGTGGGCTGGATAGCCATGGTATTAAGGATTCCAAAACAGCTTTCCTTGCCGTCGGGCCTTGCTTAGAACCGGAGGTATAGGTGATAAAGGTTACTTTTTTACATGAGCAAAAAAGTACTTTATGAATGAACTTAAAAATTTTAATAATTCTCATTGAGTTAATATGCATTTGTATGTATATATACAACAAAAATTTCATATTTTTCGCAAGTTGCGTTTTTTTTTTGGTGGATGACTTGCAGTTTTTTGAGCGATGATCTGCAGTTTTTGGGACAATGACTTGCATTTTTTGATCGATGACTTGCATTTTATTGGTCGATGACTTGCATTTTTTTGATTGATGATTTGCATGTTTTTGGGTGATGACTTGCAGTTTTTTGTCGATGACTTGCAGTTTTTTGGACAATGATTTGTAGTTTTTATATCGATGACTTGCATTTTATTGGTCAATGACTTGCATTTTTTGATCGATGACTTGCATTTTATGGGTCGATGACTTGAATTTTTTTTGATTGATGACTTGCATGTTTTTGGGTGATGGCTTGCGGTTTTTGGGTGATGACTTGCATTTTTTGTCGATGACTTGCGGTTTTTGGGTCATGACTTGAATTTTTTGATCGATGACTTGCATTTTATGGATCGATGACTTGCATATTTCGTTAGATGACTTGCATTTTTTTTTGATTGATGATTTGCACGTTTTTGGGTGATGACTTGCAGTTTTTTGTCGATGGCTTGCAGTTTTTTGGACAATGACTTGCATTTTCTGATCGATGACTTGCATTTCATTGGTCGATGACTTGCATTTCATTGGTCGATGACTTGCATTTTTTTTTGATTGATGACTTGTATGTTTTTGGGTGATGACTTGCAGTTTTTTGTCGATGTCTTGCAGTTTTTTGGACAATGACTTGCATTTTTTGGACAATGACTTGCATTTTTGATCGATGACTTGCATTTTATGGGTCGATGACTTGCATTTATTGTTAGATGACTTGCATTTTTTGATTGATGACTTGCATGTTTTGGGGTGATGACTTGCAGTTTTTTGGACAATGATTTGTAGTTTTTATATCGATGACTTGCATTTTATTGGTCGATGACTTGCATTTTTCGTTAAATGACTTGCATTTTTTTGATTGATGATTTGCATGTTTTTGGGTGATGACTTGCAGTTTTTTGGACAATGACTTGCATTTTTTGATCGATGACTTGCATTTTTCGTTAAATGACTTGCATTTTTTGATTGATGACTTGCATGTTTTGGGGTGATGACTTGCGGTTTTTGGGTGATGACTTGCATTTTTCGTTAAATGACTTGCATTTTTTGATCGATGACTTGCATTTTATTGGTCGATGACTTGCATTTTTCGTTAAATGACTTGCATTTTTTTTGATTGATGATTTGCATGTTTTTGGGTGATGACTTGCAGTTTTTGGACAATGACTTGCATTTTTTGATCGATGACTTGCATTTTATGCATTTTATTTTTTGATTGATGACTTGCATGTTTTGGGGTGATGACTTGCGGTTTTTGGGTGATGACTTGTAGTTTTTTGTCGATGACTTGCAGTTTTTTGGACAATGATTTGTAGTTTTTATATCGATGACTTGCATTTTATGGGTCGATGACTTGCATTTTTTTTTTGATTGATGACTTGCATGTTTTGGGGTGATAACTTGCAGTTTTTGGGTGATGACTTGCAGTTTTTGGTCGATGACTTGCAGGCTTTTGATTTTTGTCAATAAGAAAGATATTAACTTCGTCGCCTGTATTAGTTTTGTCGCCTATATCTCTGGTTCCAAGTAACCCATGACCGTATCGAAAACTACTTTGCCGGCAGAAACGAACGTACGCTCCCTTACCTTAAGTGAACGTTCGGCTAGTTGGACCTTTACGACAGTGTACAATGTACAGTTATTTCAAACAAAACACTCGCTTAAAACTTTTTGATTTATGTTTTTAAAGAGCGTTTCATGGGGGGTTTTCTTTGGAACCTTAACATTCTTTCGTTTCGTTAATGTGGAAATTTTTCACGCCAACAGCAAGGAGTACTACACAGTATGTTGGCGTATGGCGAATGGTGTATGGGTTTAGCCCTTAAGTGATATTGAGTTAGTCTAAGAGGATGATGACTAACCTTGAAAACATTTGTTAACACAAAAATAATTAACCGCACAGCTGTTGTTGTTTAGAGTCATAACTTACACAACCTTTGATTTTTAACAACAACAACAAAATCAAACGTTTTACAAACAATAGAAAGAAGAAGAGTAAGTAAAAGAGAATGCATGCTAAACAGCTGAAAAATGCAATGTACATATGTACATAGTTTTAAATACAAATAAAAAAGCAAAAACAAAAACAAATATAAACTTGAGATCAGGCGTCAAATAATACAAAACCAAAAATTAACCAGGTTTTAAAAATGAATTTTTATTTTGAGCGTATGTCACATATGAACGGAGCCTAGCTTATATACAAAAAAAGTCACGTATTTTATGGATTTATTTGTCGTTTTACGATGAACCACCATTTATTGCCCGTATTTAGTTTATTTTTTTTTTTTTAATTTTCAGCCATTTTTGTGTACAACGAACTGGCCAAGACAATAAAAACGTTTTCAAAAACAAAACAAAAATTAAAAGCAGTCACAGTCCGTCCGTACCCATTATAGTAAATGTATTGAGTTGTGAGTTTAACACGTATGTACATATATACGTGATACGTACAACTCTATTACTTTTTTTCCGAACACTTTATCTTTATCATATGCTATGCTCGGCTCTTTACAAAATAAATTAAGAACACCACTTACTTTACTTACTTATTTATACACACATAAAAACGTACTCTAAAAAGTCTTAAGTAAGGGCATTAGACTTTTCTTAAAAGAAGACTTTGTACTCTATTAAAAGATTTTCAAGAAGATACTGTTACCCCGCTTTCTGGTAAACAGTATGTGTAAGTAAACAAATGCTGGCTGCTCTCATCATTTATTCTATTTATTTACACTTACACTCAATCAATCTAACTCTTAAGACAATTGTGTTAAAAAGAATGTATGAGTGTATGTGTGTCTTGTTACACAAACAAATTGTTATGGATTAGTAAAATGGCTGTCAGGCTCTTTTACAAATTAATAAAAAAAAAATTAAAACGAAATAAAACATGAAATAATAATTCTTAAAAGCACGCACACGAACTGAATTTGCCATTCGGCCTGCACACATTACACACACATACACTCAAACGCTCAAACTCACATCACAATCGTATTTATTCGTATTTGATTGAAAAGAATTTCCCAAGAATTTTTTTTAATTACTAATGATGGTAAAAACGATTACAAAAAGGAAAAAAAAAAGAGGGAGAGTGGCAGATCATCATATGATAACGAGTTAAAACAGATTAAAATAATAAAAGCACACACACAAATTAAATGACAATTTTATACGATAAAACAACTCATTAAACTCATTATAAATATGTAAATAGCCGTTATGTCAGCAGCCATTAAATAAAAGAGAGAAATGTAAAGATAGAGAGAGAGAGAGAGAATTAAATAAAGAGATTATATGATAATATACAATGTTAATTAAAGAGAAAAAGGTTTCTTCTTGAATAAAAACCCTACTTTTTATAGGAAAGTAATGCTATAAACACAATAGACGCAATGCAGCTAGTACAACAATTTTGCAATTGCAGCCTCGAATAATATGCCATAGCATTGATTGCAATGAAGACAGCACGGACAAAGCATAGGTCATAGGTGCTCAGAATTGACGGTAATGGTTCTTCGAAGGCTCAATGACACTTCCAAGAGAAGCTAGGTTAAGAAATTGTTTTTCTGTATGCAATGACTGCATAATCAGCTGGCTTCCTGATCAACTGTGCCCTCTATTTTCCTCCTGTTAAAGTATTATTGGCTTTACACAATTATCTCCCCTTAGATCTTCTATTGAAACAGAGTGCTGGCCACGCCTAGGGTGTCAATTACATGGTTTTTTATACATTTTTCAATAGAAGATTTAACTTTGGGATCCTAACTATGTATTGTAACTTCCAGTATGTCGTTCCGAAGGATCCCGGCAATGCCTTTAGCCGGAATATGCTGTGGGATATTAATTAAGGGATCGTAGAATCCGAAAGTCTGTCATAATTAACTTTAGGATTCTAACTATGTATTGTAACTTCCAGTATGTAGTTCCGAAGGATCCCGGCAATGCCTTTAGCCGGAATAGGCTGTGGGATATTAATTAAGGGATCGTAGAATCCGAAAGTCTGTCATAAAGTTCACTCATGTTTACGTTTTCATCCATATATGCCGGTGATTTCTTAGGCAAATTTGGTATCATTTAGCGGTAACTCCTATAAGGTCTCCGGGGAAATTTCTAAATATCTGGCCACGCCCATTACAAAGCTTACAGTTGACATCATATTAAGCTAGGTACTCTCCGATTGCTTACACGGAGGCTCAATTTCGTTTGCATCTGGAGGGGAGTTGAAGTATTACTCGCCTCTAATGCAATAATATGAGTAGTAGTATAGGTTAGGTTAGGTTAGAGGACGTGTACTTGTCAATTAAGACAAGTACAGTACCCGGAGGTCGAATTAACCTATTGTAAAACGTCCTAGTTTCTCACACCACTTATGTTGTGTGTGTTAATTTTATACATGAGTGGCGGGACCTACAGTTTAAAGTCGACTTCGAACGACAGATTTTTGAGAAACTTTTCATGGCAATTTTTATTTACTCTCAGAGTTTTTGCCAGAAATCTGCCGAGAGGAAGTCGCCGAAGAAATACTTTTTGTATTTTGTCTTGATGTCTGGCCTGGGGCTCGAACCCTGGCTTTAAGTCTAATAAGCCAACACACTACCTACTAGACTACGGCTACTTCTAGTAGTATTATCTTCTTAAATCGCCATACATCGGACGATTGAAGATGCACAGACCACTGTCCTATTGGAAGGCGTGCCGATAGATTTTGCTTTCCCTTAAATTACTTGTACAGTAACTGTGGATCTGAAAAGACCGAGGGGGCTAATGTGGCATTGGCCGACTCTTTTAAGGAAGAGGAAGAGATTTTTAGCTTCTCTGAGATCGCTAAAATAAAGAAAACTGTTTGATCACCATGATAGATATTGATTTGTGATAATCATTATGATGGTACCTTAAGTACCTTCAAGAACGCTCCGCCACCTAACCTAACCTTATCGCAAGCTCTTGCCCAGAGCAGTTGGTAAATACTTGGTACCTGGGCCAGATTGTAAAATGGATGTACAATCTTGTAAAACTACCTGCATTGAATTTTCTGTATTTTCCAACAGCTGGTCACTCAATTGCAGCTGAGGGCAGTACTTAAACAAAAATAATTAAAAAAAATGTTAATTTGATAGCGCATAACTATTCTAAACACAATTTGGCGCATTATTTCCGTTTTGAAATTATTATGGCTTAGAAATGACATTTGGTTACCTAGTAACGTTGTTGCTGTCGCATTATCAATACAAATCGTCGGTAATTTTCATAAAGCGGAGTATTTCAACACACTCTACCAATCAACCTCTCCATGCAATACCCATGTAAACTCACTTATTTATTGGTTTTTTCATTTCTTGTACTCTCTTCTCTCCTTCTCTAGCATTATTATTGCTGTTGTTGTTGCTGCAGTTGTATTCAAAACGCCATATGTCACATGGATGTTTTGACATTAATTTATGTAGACGCCACATATACACTGTATTGGCCAACAACAACAGCCAGAGATACACACAACACACAATGCAAACGTTAAAGCGACCGGGCGACAATGTAAAATTTACAAATCGTGTACAGATGTTTAGGTTAGGCGAGAGCAAACGACATTCGTAAAACACTCATATTTTATGCCTACCAATACATTTACAAAAATGTCATTGTAAGCCAAAAGCAGCATGGAATGACAACAAAACAAAAAAAAAAAAAAACGATGGGACTCGTAAAACCAAAAACAAAAGCAAATACACAAAAAGAAAACCAAAAAGAACTTCAAGAATTTTTCAACATCATTATTGTTTTGTTCTTCTTCTGTTCGTTGTTATCTGCCAAAGTAAGAATAGTAACAACAAATATGATGGCATTCCTTTGTTGCAAATTTTTTGTTGTTGCTTCTTCTTTATTTTTCTTATTGTTTTTATTCAATATTTCTTTATATATGTACATATGTATGTACTTATGGCCTCTTTCTATTAGGGACTAATTGTTGTTGTGTTGTTATTGCTGTTATATATGTAAACTCTGTTGCATTTTATTTTTTTTCTTGATCTTTTTTACGAGTGAAATACTTTGCGGTGGAGAGCTTGTTAAAGAGGAATAATTTTTCTTTGTTTATTTGCTGTAGCTTTGGTTTTAAGAGAATGGGGTATGTTCTTAAGAGAGAGGCAGTATTTGTGTGATAAACTCGTTTTACATGCAGTAAAGGATTGCCATTGTTCAATATTTCATTAAAAACATAGAATTCTTCTTTGTTTTCAATAAAATACGTATAAAAGTTAAAAATTTGATAAATAAATAAAAAAATAACCAAACAGACAATTGAATTAAATAGACTTGAAATATTATAATAAATGATAAAATTATTGTGTTTTTGGTAACTAGGCTTTGAAATAAAGCTTTATTAAACCAAATAACGACTGTATGTTTAGGGTTAAAGATTTCTGCAGAGTTCACGTTACTCTCCACACAGTTCATGCATTAATTTAAACATTCTGTACAAGCGATTTGCGAACGTGGTCGCTTCTCACGCGGAAGTCATGTGAGCGAAATGGCCACTTTTTTCTTGTGAAGTTTTCTTTAATCGTTTGTGAATGTGAATAAGCTAAAAACCACAGTGGTCCTTAAAGCCAACTTAATCTATGCAATCGGTCAAATTCAACCTGAAACGCAAGAGTTATAGAAAATTGTACATTTCGAATATGCTGCACCCAGAGAAGCCATGACGAACTATGATGAACCATTGAAAGATATTATATTCCATACATAATGGCATCAATAGATAATAATAATATAAATTTAAATTTTATGCCTTTAATTGTATTATTTTTGGTTTTATTTTAACCATGTAATAACAATGTATTTATTTGTTTTAAAATAATAAAAATTAAGTTTAAAATACATTTTCTTTAAATTTTCGTACCAGAAAACACATTTTTATTAAAAATACACCACAGCAACACTGTAACACGGTTAGGTTAAAGGTACTGTATTGCATTTTGTTAATATACAGCTGTGAGACTGTTATTTAACATAATGTTTTTTACTCTCTTTCAATGCTTTTATATATTCTCTACAGTACTGTTGTTTAGTTCACAAAGTAAAAGGTTTTTGCATGAGTGTGTGTGCGTGTGTAGTTATTGTATGTTTTATATTTTTCGAGGGTATTGAGTTAAGACCTTGCGCACTAAAACGTCATACATAAATACGACTCGTAAGCGGTGTGACGTTGTGCTCTGCGTTTATATAGTACGTTGCAATGATTATTCATCTGAATTATTAAAAAGAATATTTTGGTTTTAAATGTTTTATTACTACTTTGTATAAAAAAAATTAAATTAAACGATTGCATATGTAAATCAGTGTGTTTTTAATTAAAAAGAAATAATTTAAAAAAATTGTGTTTTTAAAAGTTTACAAATTTACAGAATTTTAAAGAAATAAAGGAAAAAACATTTGTTTTTATTACTTTTTTATTGTTGGTACGAGTGTATGTCTTTTAAAGAAAATAACAACAAAAAAGAATACTTAAAAGACAGCACATGTTTGTTGTTGTCGTTTGCAAACGAAACAAAAAAAAAGACAGTAAAAAACAACACAATAATGTTTGCAAGAGCAACCAGCCAGCTAGCCAGTGTTTGTTAGAGGAGTTGGCGTAGTCGTTTTACACAGTAAAAGAGTATAAATTTGTGTATGAGAGTAAGGGAATCTTTCTCTTTCTCTCTTTAAGCTATAAAGTGGCGGCCTAGGTCTTAAGTCTATCGTTTCGTGTTTTATTTTTTATTTTTGACTTTGCACGGCATAATTTATTCCATTTTTAATGTGTGTGTTTATAAATTAATTAAAAACGGAAATTAAGCAAAATAAATTAAATGTTTATTAAATAATACAAATTCTCTTTTTATACAATAAAAAAAAACACTAGAATTCATATGAAATGAAAACATTTTGTCATCCCAGTGTATAAATAATCGTGTATAAAGCTTTGCTGCCTGCCTGTGCTTGCCTGTTAGTAATTGATTTAATAAATCTCAAGTGCCTTTTTAATTAAAAACAAAGAAGAAAAGAAAAAATAATTCCCGGAATAATAATAGAAAATTTAAAACAAATTTTTTCTTGTAATTAAAATTTATTAAAATAATTAAAAAATTAAGAAGTAAATTGCCGTATTTGTCCCTGAGAGTGTTTATAATTTTTTTTTTTTTTCATTTATACCTATCAAGTGGGAAAAATCAATGTTTTGACTGTGACTCTCTTTAGCTCCTCACATACCTATGTACATACTCCATCTACCTAAAGTGTATGTGCCTGCCTACAGTTTTAATTTAAAGCAGTGTTTGTGTGTTAATTTTTAACAGTTATTCTCATCACTCCTTCTTCTGCTCTTTTAATGGTTTTTTTCAAAGTAAGTAAATAATGCTCTTAAAATAATTACAATACCATTGTATGTATGTCTGTAGCATAGCCATAGCGTGCCTATCTCTTAAAATATGTTCCGTTTAATTAGTTTATAACACTTAAGAAAATAAAATTACATAATTAGAGTGGCCAGATGATATATATTTTTGCAACATGCAAGGGATTTTTGTGTTACAAATCCAATGTAAGACATTTCCATGACCATTTCAACCAACAGTTCTTTAAAGACAGCATATGTATTGATCATATTATACTACAAATTTGAAACTGTTATAATTGTATAACAGTTTTATACATTTTATAAACTAATAGTTTTTTGCATAATATTTGTTTCTTTAGTATAACGTAATTTACAAATTTAAAACTGTTATAAAGGGTGTTTTTTTATAGAGGTTTAGAACTTTAAGTTGCAATAAAACAACGATGGATTATTTGATTGACATGAATTTTATTTATCCGAAAGATAATCTTGTGGCATTACATTTTAAATATGATTTCTGGCATATGACCGCCACGGCTCGCGCGGATGTAGTCCAATCTGGACGTCCAATTTTCGATGACTTTTTCCAACATTTGTGGCCGTATATCGGCAATAATACGGCGAATGTTGTCTTCCAAATGGTCAAGCGTTTGTGGCTTTACCGCATAGACCAATGACTTTACATAGCCCCCCAGAAAGTCGTCTAGCGGTGTTAAATCACAAGATCTTGGAGGCCAATTCACAGGTCCAAAACGTGAAATTAGGCGGTCACCAAACGTGTCTTTCAATAAATCTATTGTGGCACGAGATGTGTGACATGTTGCGCCGTCTTGTTGAAACCACATCTCCTGGACATCATGGTTATTCAATTCAGGAATGAAAAAGTTAGTAATCATGGCTCTATACCGATCACCATTGACTGTAACGTTCTGGCCACCATCGTTTTTGAAAAAGTACGGACCAATGATTCCACCAGCCCATACAGTCAGTTTTTCTGGATGTAACGGTGTTTCCACATGCACTTGAGGATTACCTTCACTCCAAATGCGGCAGTTTTGTTTGTTGACGTAGCCATACAACCAGAAGTGCGCTTCACCGCTAAACAAAATATGCTTATGAAAATCGGCAACAACGGTAATCTCGTTTTGGGCCCATTCGACGAATCTACGCCTTACTTGATGATCGTTTGGCTTCAAATCTTGCACGAGTTGGATTTTGTAAGCACGCAAACCAAGATCCTTCCGCAAAATCTTCCATAAAGTGGATGGACACAGATCCAATTCCTGTGCTCGATGGCAGATGGACTCATTCGGGTCTTCCTCAATGCTACGCTCTACAGCAGCAATAGCTTCTTCTGTACGCACCGTACAGCGTCGCTGGGGATGCGAGTTATCAATAAGAGTAAACGTGGTGCGAAAACGTTCCATGGTTAATCGAATTAACTGCTCTGATGGACGATTTTGTCGACGATAAAAGAACCATTATTTTCGAAATAAAATTGCACTATTTGCAAGCGTTGTTCAGGCGTGAGTCTATTCATGATGAATTGCCAAACCAAACTGAGAATAAATCACTTGACAGCTGTTAAATCGGTCGCCATTTTGAAAAGTAATGCCAACTTAAAGTTCTATACCTCTATAAATAGTTTTATAAATTTGAAACCATTATAATAGTAGAAAAGTTTTACAAATTTGAAACTGTTATAATAGGATAACAATTTTATAAATTTAAAACTGTTATAAATAAAAGTTTTTTTTGGTATATTTGTTTCTTTAGTATAACATTTTTATCATAGTGGTACTGTTATAATAGTATAACAGTGTTACACTTCCGACAATACTCAAAAGATTAATCCTCCATTCTTTATTTAAGATACCACGTTGACTTTTTTCAAGGCATAACCACTGGCCTTACAATTGTCGCTTAGTTGATCTAAAGAAAGTCCGATAGAAAATTTCGAAGACTCTTTTTCCATCTCTTCCTTGATACTACTCTACTATATTGGCAGACCGCCGTCCTGCAGACACACTCGCTAATGGAGACTGCAGGAGATTGTTGATAGAATTTTATCTCTCACCAGAATGACCACAACAGCAACGTAAGTTACGGCTTTAATGGCCTGCTTTTCCGGGTGTTTCAAAATATGTACTATGAAAAAATTGTTAGGCTTGTAATAAAAAAGTTATATCCTTGTGTAACAGTTCATTTATAACAAAAAACATTAAACGAAATTCAGTAATATTATTAGAAAACTGGATTTTTATTGAAAAATTTTAAATTTATAACAGTTTTTATTACACTACCTTCTAATAAAATTATATAATATACAATGGACGCAGTTAATCAGCTGTTTTATAACAGTTTTCGTAATAATATTTTTATGTATAACAGTTAAAAGTGGAGTTTACTTTATTTTTTTATACGCACGTCAGGTCAGGGGTTTTCTAATTATTATTTTTTATTTTTATTTCATTTTTAAATACAAAATGTTGACTCATCACAAAATTAGCCGCACAGTATAACAGATTTTAATATCATTTATGTCTGCTGAGGAGTAGCTGCTAGAAAATATAGCTGCAATATTATAGACAGCATGAGAATACCATTTACCATGTTTGTTACTTGTCCTTGTCCAAAGGACAACACCAACCAAAGCACTTTATGCCATGTTGAGCTTTTCCTTAAATAGCTCTCATACAGCTCCTTTTGAACGTCATATCGATGTCCACGATCCTCTGTGAATATCGCCATGTCATCTATTTCGCCGAGGAATGGTGAATTATTCGAAAATCTTCAATTATTATGTGGTCCTTGAGGATTTATAGATCTGTTCAGATAGCCAGTGCCTTCTGAGCGTCATATTGACGTCCAATCTTATCTACGAATGTCACGAGGTCGTCTATTTCTCCTGTAAGTTTGGTTCCCTAAGAATAGAGGGATATACCCAGTAATTGTGATTTGGAGGGCCAATTGACTAGACTGGGTACCAAACTGGACAAACTCTTATGTGATCCGCTTATAGGGATAGATACCCATGGCTCTCCCGCTAGGTAGAAATGAAGAAATTCTTCTCTCTCGACATGGCGTGATCTCAGTCCTTACGGGAGACACGACTTCTACAGAAGTTGTGACTCGTAGAAGGAATAATAGAGACCGTCTGTCACTCTAGTGACTAGATGACAGGCCCTTTACGTCCGTTTGGCTTAGCAAGGCCGAAACTTAGGTAGAAATGAAGAAATTCTTCTCTCGACATGGCGAGATCTCAGTCCTTACGGGAGACACGACTACTACAGAAGTTGTTACTCGTAGAAGGAAGAATAGAGACCGTCTGTCACTCTAGTGACTGGATGACAGGCCCTTTACGACCGTTAGGCTTAGCAAGGCCGAAACTTAAGGAGACAAAACAGCTCATTTTTCACTCTCAACATTTTACTACGTGATCGCAGAAATTGAGAAATAAATTAAAAAATTAAAAAATAAAAATTTTTCCACTTTTCATTTAACATTTCCGATTTACGGTTTATGGTTTACAAGTAACCAATTCGCGTTTACCATGAGTAACACAGTCAGTAAGAGACAGTAACCACCATATGCTCTAATAAATAACCCTGTACACGCACATACTGCATGTGTTTGAGACTAGGTGTCTGTGTGTGTATGTCTAATATTTTTTTTACATTAATGAGCATGAGTGGGAGAAACGCAAAATTATGGTTGTTTAAAGTGGAGGAACAAAACGAAAAAATGGGATCACATTGTTGTTATTGCCGTTGTAATATTGTTGTTGTTGCTTTCATTTCACTTCTGTGTTCTATATACGATGCATGGCCATAATAATGAGAAAATGAGTTGCTTTTTTTGTTTTCATTCTCGTTTCTTTATTACAACGCAACAATAATAACAACGACGACATTAAACGAACAAAATAATGCAAAACACGGTATTATTGAGAATAAAAAAGCGTAAAAAGGGCGCGCTTGATAGAAAAAGCTTTCAAACTCTAAAACATTTTAAACATGCAAGCCCAACTACTACTCGCCTTGTAAATAGACCGACTGGACGACATACAATTTATTTTTGTGTGTGTTAATAATGTGTGTGTGTTTTAAGTTGTTTTTGTTTGTTTCGTTCTTCTTTTCTTTAATTTTTAATGGTTAAAAGGCATGTGAAATTTAGGTTTTTTTTTGTTTACTTATTTATCTTTACTTTAAGAATTTTGTTTTATTCCGCTGTTGTCTTTTTGTAATTTTTTTTGTGGGGTTTTAAATTAAATAAAGAGAGTCAGACAAGACAATTGAGGGAAGGAGAGTAGAGCTACAGAGCAGAGCAGAGCACTTAAATTTACAGAACATTTCGTATGTGAAATAACTGTGTCGTATTCTTGATATCATCATCGGCTGTTTATGAAGTTTAATGTTATTTTTTCTATCTCCCTTCTCCCTTCTAGCTCTTTCTCTTTTCCTCTCTCTCTCTCTCTCTCTCTCTACAACTTGGTTGTAATTAAAAGTAATTAAAAATGAATTTTTTTTTGTACTCATATATACCAAAAAATATGCGGGTAATATGGTGTATATCTCACATTTATTACCAAGAATTACCCGTTGTGCTTCGCTAGCCACTTCACATTACATTCTTCACACAACTTTTGAATATTTTGCATTTCGGTACGTACGGAAATTTGGTTTAATGTGTTCCACATATTTCACCAGGTTTATTTAGTCTACTTCTAATAACCTCATGCATCAAATAACAGTAGAAGGTTCATACATACTCAAGACCAGGATTTCTACATACTTTAAGACTATTTCTATCTACATACTCGTATGTAATCGCTTCCATCTTTAATTTATCTATCTTGAGCTGTATTCAGCAAATTCAAGATCTTTTAAGAGGCCATTTGCCTACCGCCTTGCATGAACGATGGTTATATTGCGTACAAGAGAGAGCTATGAGGTGTGGATCCTTGTTCGATCTGGATGTTAACTTCGATTATCTCAATTATTTCCTTGTCGTTGTCTGTGATTTGATATAATTTTTTTATTGTTTGCGAAAATTTTAGTTTTATTTTTTAAATTATTTCACATATTTCCTATTTTTTGTTTGTTTTATTTTTAAATATATTTTTCATACAAATATTTTATGTACATACAAATTTTTAAATAAATATGCATAATTTTTTTTTATAAATATTTTATACATATTTTTTATTATTTATTTGTTTTTATATATTTTTGTATATATTTTTATATATATGTATGTATTTTTATATATATTTTTGTATTCTTTTTTATTGTGTACTTATTTTTTATATTATTAATATTGCATTTATTTTTATATTTACTTTTTATCATTTATTTTTTATTACGAGTTTTTTATAATTTTTATATATATTTTTGTATTTACACCTAATTCTGTTTTTACACGGTCTTTTTTTTACACGGTTTGGATATAACACGGTTTGAAAATAAAATATTTTTAATTTTTGTTACACGATTTTATTCCATTTAGCTCGATTTAAAATTTTTTGTGCTTAAATTTTTTTTGTCAAATTTAATTTTTGCAAAGTATGTTCATATCACAAATTTAAGGGAATTCCCTTTTTGCGCGACAAGCAAATTTACTGGTCAAAGCAAATGTAAATGGCACAAATTTAGGGGAATTCCCTTTTGTGCATACAAGCACAAAGGTGAGAGCAATTGAATTGTGTTAATATTTTGTGTTTGGTAAAGAAATTTTTTATTGGCAAATTTGTTTTTCTATCGTTACATTAAATTTAACGCATTAAGATGAAAGGTAAGCCAAAAATATTTTATATTTATTAAGTTGTTTATATTTTTAATTTTGTTAAATATTTATGAATCCCTAAAAGAAAATGTCAAATACAATACTTCTTAAAAAATCCTTGTTTTTCACTAATTTTAATAGGTTTTAGAGATTAGGAACCAATCACCTATTTTTGCATACGATCAGTGTCTTTTTTACACGGTTTTTTTACACGGTTTTTTCTGGAACCAATCTACCGTGTAAAAACAGAATTAGATGTATTTGTTTCTTTTTTAATATTTGTTTTTTTAACACTTACTTTTTTATATATTTTTATATAAATATATTTATAGATATATTTCTTATTATTTATTTTATATATATGTATATTTTTTATTATTTTTTTATTTATATATTTTTTATAAATAATTTTATATTTATTTGTTTATTATTTATTTTTATATACATATTTATAATTTTATATTTATTTATTATTATTTATTTTTATGTATATTTTTAATTTTATATTTATTTATTATTGATTTTTGTATGTACATATATTTTTAATTTTACATTTATTTATTATTATTTATTTATTATTAATTTTTTGTATTTTTTATATATGTACATATGCATATCTTTGTTATTTATTTTTTATATATTTTTAAATTTATTTATTTGTTTGATTATTTTTTATTTCTAAATTATATATTTAAAATTAAAATTAAAATTAAAATTTTATTTTATTTTTTCTATTTTTTTTTATTATTTCTCATGTCTCTTTTTATATACTAATTTTTAAATTTTGTTTTATTATTCTAAATTATATATTTTAAGTTTTTGAATTCTAAATCATTTATGTAAAGTTATTTTAAAAATTTCAAAAAAAAAACTTTATTTGGA
The DNA here is from genome assembly GCA_958299815.1 of Sarcophaga carnaria. Lineage (NCBI taxonomy): Eukaryota > Metazoa > Arthropoda > Insecta > Diptera > Sarcophagidae > Sarcophaga > Sarcophaga carnaria. The sequence continues at coordinate 4,775,108 of OY283149.1, forward strand.
GCATTTTCTTTATTTACTTTTTCATTTTTACATTTCCTGTTTTTATTTGGTTTTTTTCTCCTGTTTGATTATTTTTTATGATTTTATTTGTTTATTTTTTTCTGTATTTATTTTTGTTTTGTTATTAACCACAAAAAAAAACCAAATGAAAATACCTAATGTGTGTCTCGTATTGTTTGTCTGTCAATTCTGGAAACGGTGTTGCAAAATGAAGCATTTAATGGATGCCATGCCTACTGTGGTGGTTTGTTTATTTTCTTAAGAATTTAACAACAACAATCGTAATAATAAGAATGCACATGTGCACTGTGTGCTTGCTGGCTGCATTATAAAGTAAAATTGCAAAAATTGTTATTGTTTTGCTTAAAATTTTGTTCTTTTCGTTTTTGTTTTCATAAAATTTCGTTTCATTTTAATAAAAAAAATTGTTTTTTTTTCTTCTTTTAATGTTTTAATTTCCTGTAAAACGAAAACAACAGCAACGGCATTCATAAAAAAATTGTTTTTCCTTTTTTCTCTCTCTTTTTAAACTAAATTCCATAACCAAACGACCGACCGACCGCCTTCTACAATATTTTCTGGTGGTTTGGTGGTAAAAGTAATACTTTGAAGTTGTTTTTGTTTGTGTTGTTCTGCTTTTTAATATTTCCCTGTGTCTGGGTCTGGATTCTTTGTCGCGCTTTTACTGTGTTTGCATTTGTGTTGTTGCATAAATTTTTCCTTTGAAAAATTAAAAAAAAATTCTGTTTTTCCTATTTTTTTTCTGTTGATTTGCTTTGGTTTTTTATGTAAAAATTCTCATTAACTTGCTGGATCACGTACTTTAAATATTTACCCAATATCAGCCACTTTTTTCTTCTTACTATGTTACTGCTGCTGCTGCAGAGGCGGCAACAATATACCATTTTAGTACATGAATGTACTTAAAATGGTCTAACAATGTAAACAAACATTTTATTATTATTACTCATACCCATGCACACACACACACTTACTTACACCATATATGCACGTAATACGTATGGTCTGGCTTAAGTGTCAATTACACCAACACTTACTTATAAAACGTAATTAATTTGTTAACTTAAATGCATGATGTAAACAAAACACAGAGTAAATAATAAGAAGCCCAAGTAGGAGGTGTTAACAATGCTTAAAAAAAAGAAAGAAAAAAACCGTGTAATAATATATGCTGTCTGTGTCCACAATGACCCTCAATAAATCATAATTCTCGACTAAAAGCAGAGCTTTAAAGAGAAAAGTTCATCAGAGTTGTTAATGTTTTGAAGTTAATTTTTTCCTTTTTTTTGGGGCTTAAATTTGGGTTTTTTTTATTTTGTTAAACATTATTTATTTATTTTTTATTTTTCTTTTTAATATTTTCTTATTTCTTTTATTTTCCAAGTCTTTTTCATATTTTAATTTAAATTTCTAAGTTAACCCCACTTTTTCTCGTGTACTTTTGCCATATACAGCTCTGCTGCCTGCATTGTAATATGGAGCACACACACAACAAATATATACATACACACACACACACGCACCTATAAGAGTATTTCAAACAACTCCCGAATAGTGGCGTTCGTTCTATTTTTCGTTTTTATTTTGGTTTTTGCCTATTACTTGGCCGCATCTCCCTTCAAAAACCCCCTTATAAACAAAAAAAAAACATTTTCACTTTAACACAACAGCCTCCATTTCCAAATGTTTGAGTTTTTGTCATAAACCCTGTACGCTTCCTTGCTCTCTTGTTCTAAATGTTTGTGTTTTTTTCTGTTCTTTTTGGAGAAGAATAACTTCTTTTTTACTCTCGCTCTCCCTCGCTTCTTTTGTCCACAATGTTTGTTTTTTTTTGTTTTTTTTTTTCTTACATCATGCTAAGCTTTGTTTTGTTGTTGTTTTTTTGCTTTTCATAAATATTTTTATTGTCATTCATTTCCGTTTGTGTGTGCTCTGTGCTCTGTTGTTGTTGCTGATGTTATTGTGTACATATTGCTTCTTCTTCGTCTTCCTTGTCTTTGAATTCTATTTACATTACCTTCAAATTTATAATATTTTTTGTTTCCATTTTGGGAGGGGGGGAACACATGTAAGTAATGTAAGCACAAGCATGAGTTTGCATGTTTTTTCTTTCTGTTCTGTTTCTGTCTCTTTTATGCTTATAGTTGTGTATAATACTCCTTGGGAATGTTTTTTTTTGTTACTTTATTATTGCAAAAGTATTTTGTGTAATCATTTTGTAAGTTCCAGAAATACACACACACATATATATATACATACGTACATAAATAAAGTAAAATAATCAAAAATAGATTTGTTTATGGTTTATTTTTATGTAAATACCATAGCATTTTGTGTAATAATAAATCATACAAATTGATTGAATATACAATACACAGCAGCATACTACATATAAAGAATAGCATGTAATGCTTGACCATTATGGCGGCGGCAGCCTTTAAAAGAGAGCATTTTTATGAAACGGCCATTATTGTATTACGGTATAGAAGAGTAGCGAAGTAATGTTTAGTAATGCCAAGTTATGTAAGGGGATTTAAGCGCTTTTTTCTGCTTTTTTATAAAGGAATTTTGAGATCTTTTTTAATATTTCAATCTATTTTGGCTAGAAATTCGTAGGCAATAAGGCAAGAATGTTTCATTTTTTAGTTTACTTATGTAAAACTGAAACTATCGTAAAAGAAAAGCAAAATAATGTTTAGTAAGGCCTAGTTTTTTCGTAATGTAAGAGTTTTAAATGCTTTATAGCTTAATATGGTGATTTTTAATAAAAATTTTACTTATTTGTTAGAGAAATTTAAATGAAATATAGAAAAACCTTTAATTTTTTAATAAATGTTGCTGAAAAGGAATATAAATTCCCTAATTTCCATCGTAAACTTTTACCAAAAGGAATTCTTTTAAAATTCAATAACTTTAAATTAGCTTTTTTGCTTGACGTTGTTATACGTCCAGACTTAAAATGGACTTTAAAATAAAGTTTAGATAGTTAAAAACATTGTTTCGTTTTGAACATTGATTGTTTTGTAATAGAAATTTCAAAACTATTATTTTAAAACCAAATTTATAAATGACGCTTATATACGTCAAACTTCGAAGACGTTTTAAATAATCAATTTCATGTTTCAATCAATACTTTTAAAAGTTTTAAAGGCGATTTTAGTTGAAATTTTTTTTAGAAAATTACATTTACATAGGTTTTAATGCATGATATTTATTTACGCCAAACTCTCAAATAGACCCTAAAGGTAAATTTTAGTTTTTTTTTTACTCTTGGAAACGTTTAACAGCCAATTTTGTTTATAAATCTTAACAAAGTTCTTTCAAAAAGCGTGTTTTATGAATGACGTTTATATACGTCAAGTAATAAAATGGATATTTGAGGTAAATTTTTGGTTTCCTTTATCATTTATACACGTTTGAGAGATAATATGATTTAAAAATTTTGAGAAAAAGATTTTTAATCATTGACTTTTATTTACATCAAGTTTCCCATTAAAAGTAAACTTAATTTTAATTTATTTCAGCATTTGCAAACGTTTAAGAGTCGATATTGTCTAAACATTTTAAGAAATTTGTGTTTAAATGAGATTTTACAAGTGGCGTTTATATAAGTCAAGTAAGAAAATGTAAATTAGGATTTTATTAATGCTTGCAAGCTTTTAAGGGACAAATTTGTTTAAGAATTTTAAGAAAATTGTTTCAAATATAAGTTTTATAAATGACGTCTATATACGTCATGCATTACATAGAGGTTTTAAGAGGAATTATAAGTTTTTTTTCTTCTACGTAATGTACATACATAAATATGATAAAAATTAAATCATATAAGTGAAGTAATGCCAAGTTATTTAGTTGTTTAGACTTATTTTATGAAACTTTGTTTACGCCAATATTAAAAAATCTTTCCATTCTGTGCGTTTTTTAAGTCTTTTGTTAATACGTTATTGACACACATTATTTGAATTGCAAAAAAATACCATAAATATTCATTAAAATACACAATATTTGTTGTTGTTCGGTTTTTCGTGTTAAATTAAAAGCAATTCATTAGAAATATTTATAATAATAAAAAAAAAAGAAATAAAAAAATATTAACTTCAATTGGAATTGAAATTGGCTTAGTAAATACATACTGAAACAAAATGATATTATTTGAATTGCTAAAACACCCAGGCCTTATACCACCGCCACAATAAAAACAAAAATTTTCGACTTGTTTCTCTATTTTTTTTTGTAACGAAATATCAACAATTAAAACAAAAACACGTAATTATACGCACTGTATAATTAAATTTTTTTCGTTTTTATTTTCCTATTTTTGTTTTACAAAGTTTTATAAGTTCATTTGCCATTTATTTGCAGTAGAAAAATTGATTTTGTTTTTGGGATTTTGTTTTTAGAGCGGCGGCATCGTAGTCACGTTCTCTGTTATGCGGTGTTTAAAGACAATGTTTTTAAAATGTTTTTATTTTTTCTCGTTTGTTTATGGCACAAATGCTAGCTAATCATGCTGCTGCGCTGGGTTATACAAAAGCGAAATGAACTCGCAACTGTTTTGTGTGTGTGCTATGCTGTGTATAATAATAGATAGCATTTGAATGTACCCCGAAAAATTAAAAAAAAAAAACGTAATTGTGTTATAATTTTTTGTTATTTTTTCTATATCACATACCCTACAACAATTTTTAATCTAACTATGCCCGTGTGTTCTTTTTTTCTCTCTTTTCTACTGTGTTTTATTAAAAAGTGTTATACATTTCAAGGTAATAATGTTAATAATTTATAAAGAATTGTTCTCCTCATTAATGACATTTCAATTATAAACGCAATCGAAACATACGTTATATTAAATTCAGGTGTTCAAGCAATTTCCTGTTTTAAATTCATGATTTGGTAGGAAAAATCTACAATGACGAGTTAATACGTTAAGCTAAATTCCATAGCTTCCCTAAAAATATACAATAATTCCTTTTGAATCGTGAATTTTCATCGTTAAATTTATAATTTGCTTTAAAATTTATAATGACGTGTTAATACGTCAAGGTGAATTCCATTGCCAGAAGACTGCGGAAAGAAATTTTTATTTTTTTTTTCCAAATATACATAATGGGTGATTTTTTAAGAGCTATAGGAAAATTTTTCAAAAAAAAAACAACATAAAATTCAGAAAAATGCATGAAATCTTTGTTTGAATCGATAGTACGGTCCATATAATTTAATGTTTGAAGATTATTTCATGCAAATGTTGACCGCGACTGCGCCTCAAATGGTCCATCCGCTTAGTCCAATTTTGGCATACTCTTTCTAACATTTCGGCCGGTATCTCACGAATAAATGCTTCAATGTTGTCTTCCAATGCGTCAATTGAAGCGGGCTTGTCCGCATAGACATGATAATTAGCATAAAGGCGTTAAATCGCACGATCTAGGCGGCCAATTGACCGATCCCGAACGTGAAATAAAATTTTCAATGAACTCGCCTCTCAATAAGTCCATTGTTACGCGTGCTGTGTGGCATGTGGCACCGTCCTGTTGAGACCACATGTCATGCAAGTTAAGCTTTTGCATTTTGGACAAAAAAAAAGAGAGATATCATCTCACGGTAGCGCTCACCATTCACAGTTACGTTACGATTTACAGCATGTTTGAAGAAGTACGGTCCAATGATGCCACCAGCCCATAAACCGCACCAAACTGTGACTTTTTCTGTATGCATTGGTGGATTTTGCAATGCTTCTGGCTGATCGTCACTCCAAAATCGACAATTCTGCTTATCTACGTATCCATTGAGCCAAAAATGAGCTTCGTCGCTGAACACAATTTTTCGATAAAGAAGTGGATCTTCGATCAACTTTCCAAGAGCCCATTTTGATAATAAAATTCAATGATTTGCAAGCGTTGTTCGTTTGTAAGACGATTCATGGTTAAATTATAGACCAAACTGAATATGTTTGACAGTTGAACAAAACACGAAAGGTGCGTGTGCTGTTTAAACCAGTGTTGCCAAAAAGATAATAGCTAAAAAATCACCCGTTACATATGTACCAGCGCTCTTCCTACTAGACTATGTGAATTTATTTGTTACAGCTTTACAGCTATGTCGCCTATCCTAGGTCACATCTAATTGAATCTTAACGATAGCTTTTAACGCTCTTTTTACATTTTTTGCATGTATTTTACTCGTTTTTGAGTTTTGCCACTGAGATTTCTCTTTAAAAAGTAGGCACCAGTGTTTATAATATTTTGTTTTTAAAATTAACGGCTTTAATATGTGGATTAAACCGCCATTGTAGTACTTATCTCGTGCTCTCTTGTAATTGTTTTTGTTTACAATACTTCCATTTTTAAAATTAATGAGTTTCACAAACGAACTAGGATTTCCTTAATATACGTATAAATTTCTTTAATTTCTCTGTTACTCTGTGAGTTATTTTTTTTGTTTAGAATATTTCCTTTTTTAAAACTTAACGGCTTTGACAAAATGTAAACAAACCGTAATACCGCAACCATGCCTTTCTCAGTTCCTTTTTGGCATCATGTCTCTTTCTCTCTCTCGCGCTCTTTTATTATTTTCATTGTTTACAATACTTTTTAGTATTTAAAATTAACGACTTTTGTAATAATAAACTGTGATTGTAGGCCTTTTTAAAGCTATATTAACATGACTTTTCTGTGTACTGTCTCTCTCTCTCTTTCTCTCTATCGCTCTTCATAATTACTGCAGTTCAAAATATTTCCTTTGAAAATGTAAACAAACCAGGATTGCAGGGCTTGCTTTCTAATGCTTTAATGGCTGCCTTTTGTTTTATATGGATGTATGTGTGTTTCTCTGTTTATATTTTTTCTCTCTCTCATATTAAAGAGAGTGGCTTTCTCAAATAATGCTCGTGTTTAGAATACAGATTTCCTTTTTAATTTTAACGGCTTTTCGTAAAATGTAAACAAGGCGCTATTGTAGCGTTTTTTTTTTAATAGGTTTCATAAGCAAATTAACTTTGTTTTTGATGTTTTAAAGGAAATATTCAATTTTTTTTTTAAGTTTTTAAATAAAATTTATAATCTTTTAAAGGTTTTCAATGGTTTTTAAAGTAGCTGACTTTTTAGTCGTTGTGTATTTGAATTATTTTCTATGTTTTTCCATTTTTTTTTACCAGTTACAACTGATTTTGTTTTTTCTGTATTTAATTGTTGTGTGTATGTTTAAATGTCTATATTTTATTATGAAAAATAACTTTGTAATTATGTTTAAATGTTGTATTATATAAACATTTTTTTTTTTTTATTATTTTTAGTTTGTTTTGTAGAGCGCTGTTTGGCTCTCAAACCAGTTTTGAGGCTTTTTTCAAATTTTTATTTTTTTTTTTGATACACATGAGTGACATATTTGGGTAAAATGTTTGAGTTAAAGAAAAGAAGGAAAAAAACACACAGAATAAAAATACTGTGGTTGTTGTAATTATTATATAACAGAGAAAAAGAAAAGCACGTGATTTTAGAAGGCTGTTTTTCCATAACAAATGAATAAGATTTTTCTTGCAAAAGAAAAAAAAATGAAATCAAAAGATCCATCATTTTGTAACTTTTTTTTTCGAAGTAAATGTCAAGATTTTGTTGTTTTCTTAAAGTGTTTTTTTCTTTCTTTAAGATTAAATTGTTTTAATTTGTTTTCCAGTTTCTGTTTTTTTTCGTTTTTGATTTTATCTAATCTATTTTCGTTGTATATTACATTTTGTAAAACAATTCCGTTACAACATTTTCAATTTCATGCTCTAAATTTTATTAGAATTGTCAATATGTAGTTTGCTTAAGACAATAGCTGCTAAGCTTGTAGATTGTGGAACCCACAATGCCCTATTTATCGCATATATCTGTTTTCTTTTTCTTTTCAAATTTATTTAAAGCACATAAGAGGGTGATCACGTATGCTCATATGTATGTACATACATATCTTGCCTTGCCTTGCCTTGCCTTTAGCAATTGTAATGTATTTTTCATTTCATTCCCTTTATTTAATTTATTTTTATTCTCCTCTATTTTTTTATTCCGTTTTCTGCCATTCATAAGACGAATTTCAATATTTTGACATGCTTTACTTGAAAAAAAAAAAAAAACAAAAAAACAGAAAAACAGAAAAATGCGCTACAAATTGTTTTGTTGCTGAAAGTACTTGAAAAACAATCAACGAAAATCTTAAATAAGTAAGCAATGCACTTATATTTTACAGTTACAGCCGGAAATAAGAGATTTCCGTTTAAATAAAAAACAAATTCCTTTAGTTTTCACACACACAGACACACACATATGTATTTGTGGAAAACAGATTTTCATAAAGAGTGAAATAAAATAACCTTATGGTCATAAATTATTATTTTTATTATTGAAAACCAATTTCCCCTCAAATATTTCAATAAAATTGAAATAAATTTCGCAGTGAACAGGAAACAATTTTACGATTTCAAAAGTTTTTTGTGAACGTAATACACCCAACAGACGATTTAAATGACCTTCTCTCTCTTTGTATTGATTACAGCGCTCAATCCTGTTGAGATAGTCTTCCAACATTTTTTTAACATTTCACGACGAATCCTGGCGATAACTTGAAGAATGGTGGTTTTAAAATACACCAACTTTGGGGAGTTATTCGTAGAATTTTCCGCCATCACTTCTGGTTTCTTTGGAATATTTTGCTTACAAATATAACCACCGAGTGAGGAATGAGCTGCAGCTTCATCGTTGAAGAAAATTTTGTTTGAAAAATCAGCAACAGATCGGCGTTAATCAAAATATTTGCAGTGTTACGGTCTGGATTGTAGCATACATACATACATAATTGGTCATTACAACCCTTCAGTCAGGATTACGACCTAGTTTCTCACACCACTTATGTTGTGTGTGTTAATTTTATACATGAGTGGCGGGACCTACAGTTTAAAGTCGACTCCGAACGACAGATTTTTGAGAAACTTTTCATGGCAATTTTTATTTACTCTCAGAGTTTTTGCCAGGAATCTGCTGAGAGAAAGTCGCCGAAGAAATACTTTTTGTATTTTATTTTGATGTCTGGCCTGGGGCTCGAACCCTGGCATTTCGTCTAATAAGCCAACACACTACCTACTAGACCACGGCGACTTCGATTGTAGCATAGGTTGGTCTTTATATGGTTGGCGGTGCAAATTCAAATGCCGTAAAACAGGCTCAATTGTTGAGAACTTTGTGGAATCGTCAAATTTGGATTCCCGATCACAATTTCAATAATCCAAAGCAATGAAACGTTTTCAATCTCTTCAAATTTCTTTACAATTCAGACAATTCCATGTAGTTGATCCATTATGACGACCGTAATCACTCTGTAATGTTTGAAAAGTGGCCACATTTGAATCAATATAGTTATAAATTTTTTAGCTCCTTTTTTGTGGTTGCTAAACGATCCATACTGAAAAAGGGGTATAAGCCTTCTCCCTATCGCATATAAGGTTCTTACAGGCGTATTGTGTGAACGACTGAAGCCACTCGTCAAAACACTGATTGGACCTTATCAGTGCGGCTTCAGACCTGGCAAGTCCACCATCGACCAGATCTTCACACTACGCCAAATCCTGGAAAAGACCCACGAGAAACAAGTCGACACACACCATCTTTTTGTCGACTATAAGGCTGCCTTTGATAGCCCCATAAGGGATCGTGTTTTTGCCGCAATGTCTGAGCTCGGTATACCTGCGAAGCTGATAAGGCTTTGCAGAATGACGTTGAGCAATTCCTGTAGCTCCGTCAAGGTAGGAATGGACCTCTCCGAGCCTTTTGATGCCGTGCGAGGTTTCAGACAAGGCGACCCCTTATCATGCGACCTCTTCAACTTCGTCATGGAAAGTGTTCTGCGAAAGGTAGGAGTGCATCACAGTGGCACTATTTTTCCAAAAAAAGTGTCCAGTTGCTTGCGTACGCTGACGACATTGACATCATAGGGCGTACGAAGCGAGATGTTACTGCTGCCTTTAGTGCTATTGAACGCGAATCTACCAAGATGGGTTTGGCAGTAAATGAGGGCAAAACAAAGTATATGTTATCGACGAGTCGAGATGCGCGGCGTATTGATTCTCAGATTACGGCCGATAACTATACTTTTGATACGGTCAAGGAATTCATCTATCTTGGCTCCGCCGTTACCACCAGAAATTATGTCAGTCTGGAGATCAAGCACAGGATCACTCTTGCCAACAGGTGCTACTATGGTCTCAATAGGCAATTGAGTAGCAGAGACCTCTCTCGTACGACAAAACTAACACTTTACAAGACACTCATCCTACCCGTGCTTCTTTATGGCGCAGAGGCATGGACCCTATTAAGTACAGATGCAGCGGCCTTGAGAGTGTTCGAGAGAAAAGTACTGCGCAAGATCTTCGGTCCAGTGCGAGTTGGCGATGATTTCCGTATCCGATACAACAGTGAGCTGTATGAGCTCCTCAACGACATGGACGTTGTACAGCGTATTAATATCCAGCGGCTGCGCTGGCTCGGCCATGTCGTTCGAATGGAGGAGGATGCGCCGGCAAGACGGGTATTTGATGCGGGAATCTGCGGAAGTCGGCGAAGAGGACGACCTTGCATCCGTTGGAAGGACCAAATCGAGGAAGCCCTCTGTCATCGATTGGTGTGACCAACTGGCGTAGGCGCGCACGAAGCAGAGGCGCCTGGAAGGATGTGTTGCGGCAGGCCGAAATCCGATAAACGGGTTGTTATGGCCAATTAAGTAAGTAAGTAAGTAAACGATCCATACTTATTACATATTTGCTTACGCTTTACGCTTCAAGATTCCAACCTAGCTGCTCACATTACCTATGTTGTGTGTGTGTTAATTTTATCCATCTGTGGCGTGATCTATAATTTAATGTCGACTCCAAATGACAGATTAGAGAAGCTTTTCTAGGCAAATTTATTTATTCTCAGAGTTTTTGTCAGAAGACTGCTTTGTTAGAGCTGAGGTTTGAACTTATAAGCTCTTGTCTAAAAAGTGTAGGCACTTCCAACCAGATTATTTGTTTGTAAATGACAAATGTTGCACCAAATAACGGGTAAATAAGTCATAAATAATAAATAAATAATGTATGGCCTATTTAGCGTTTTTATGTGCTTGTTAATTTAGCGCTTTTTCTTTAATTTTTTTTTGTTATTTATTCTTGCCCACTATTTAATTACCAAGAAATTCCCTTCAAAAAAAAAAAAAGAAATTATTTTTATTTTAAATTTTTAACAAAAGTTTTATTGCATTTGCAATTCGAATTTACATGCAACTCTGCTCCTGCTGCCTCGCATATACATAAAACCACATCGTGTACCTTAGAAAAAAAAGCACCCGTGAATGTCTGTTATTCTTGTAATGTGTGGCTGTGGTTTTTCGGGGGCTAAAATCGTAAAGACACGACACGACATGCAAGAGATGTTTTAAAGAGATATGCCAGCTTATATGTGTATATATTATATTATATGTATGTATGTGTGTGTGCGTGTATGAATGCGTGTTCCGTTTTCTTAATGTCTTCTGTTTTTGATCTAAAAATATAAAATTACAAACTATAACAGAAGCACACATAAAAAGTTTTCCCTTTTTTTATTGTGTGTTTGTAATTTCATTATTATTACTATTTATAATTTGTTTGTTGCTGTTGTTGTTGTTTTTATTATTTATTTATAACTTCTGGTACGCATTTGTACAAAAATATAATGAATGCACTGCGTAGAAATATTGCGGTTTTTTTTACTCTCTCTGCCTTTTCCTCGCTCTGTCTTGCTCTGGCTGTGTTGTATTCTTTTACTTGTTTTATTTACATTGACAGCAACACAATACAAATGTAAAGCATGGGAGTTTTTGTACAGAGGCAGCCAGCCTAGCATAGAGTATGTGTAAGCTTATGTTAATGCTCTATTTAAGTACTTTATTGACGCACTCACAAATACACAGACACACACAAACACTAACACATGCTTATATACAATTGTATTGTGTTGTGTCGTGTATTATAAGTTTGTTTTTATAATCTGCTGCTTGATTTTGAACTTTGCTCATCTTTTCCGCTATTATTTCTTGTAACTCTTCTCCTCTCCACTCTCTCGCTCTCTGTTCACCAGTTTTTATAGAATGAGTCGCAGTCTTTCTTTTTTTTCGTGTTTTGATTTTTCTTGCCGTTTTTTTTATTGCTTTTGGAAATGTTTTCTTTCCTTAATTTCTTTAGTATGTGTGTGTGTGTGTGTGTGTGTGTGTGTCTTGCCACTAATGACAACTCATTGAAAATGTCAATTAAAAAAGCATTTTTTTGTTCAACGCTATTTGGCTGGCTGGCGGATTGGCATGGCATTTAATTTTTATGCGTTTGTCTGTATATTCTGTTTGACGAAAAAACCGAAAACAGAAGCGGATTTAAAATGTCAACTGGCTATTAAATTTAAAATTGTAGAATTTCAGTTTTTTGTTTTAAGTGTGATAATTTCAAACAATTTAAATTAAAGATTTAAAAAAAAGAAACGTATTGAAAGTAAAAATTAATTTTTAAAGTTTCGTTGATTTTTATTGATTTTTGTTGATTTTTATTGGTTTTCTGAACACCAGTTTAAATGACTAATCAGTGTTTTGGTTTAGATTTAAAACTACTTTCTAAATTTAATTCAATAAAATTGAATTTAATTTTCTTTTTTTATTGTCTAATTTAATTAAGCGATTTTTTGTTTGTTTTTTTTTTTAAAATTTTTTTTAAATTTAATTTACCTCAGAATCATGTTCTTTGATGAAGAACATTGGTTTAAAGGAGCAATTTTTTTTTCTTTAAGAGATTGCTTTAATAAATTTTAGCGTTTTTCTGCAATGTTTTTAACAAGTTTTCTTTTTATCTTCTGAAAACTAATTTCAAAGAGCAAATTTTCGGCTTTCTTTTAAGGTTTTTAATCAAATTTTTTTTATATATTTATTTCTAATTCTTTATTCTGCCTTAAAATCATGTTCTTTGACAAAGAACTCTGCTTTAAAGCAGCTTTTTCCTTTAGGAGCTTGCATAAATAAATTTTAGCGTTTTTCTCACATTTTTCTATCAATTGTTTGTTATTTTTAACGATTTTTCACCGCAGAATCATATTATTTAATTAAAAAATATGATTTGAAACCTATTTACTGAATAATTTCTAAGAAATTCATAGCTTTTGATTTTTCTCAAGTTAGCGTTTTTTCTTACTTTTTTTGAAATTCGCGTTTTTCTGAAAATTAATTTCAATTTAAATACAAAATTACTGTTATGTTTTATGTCTATAAAACCTTTAAACATGCAACTAATTATGGACCTCCATATTGTCATTGTCGTCGAGATAACTCTACTATAGCTTGTTAAACTGATATATTGAGCCTTTTGTTTGCATATAGTAAAACTTGGGTAGTTTATCTCATTTAAGAATAATATATTACATTTAATTTTATCATATTCTGTATAAATTTTTTAAGTGGACCAACTTTCGTAAGGAAAACTTAGTTACAGATCGTTTAAACTGGAATAAGAGGCCTCCTGTTTATAAAGGGTGTTTTTTTTATAGAGGTATAGAACTTTAAGTTGGCATTACTTTTCAAGATGGCGACCGATTTAACAGCTGTCAAGTGATTTATTCTCAGTTTGGTTTAGCAATTCATCATGAATAGACTCACGCCTGAACAACGTTTGCAAATAGTGCAATTTTATTGCGAAAATAATGGTTCTGTGCGGAAAACGTATCGCACACTACGTCCATTTTATCGTCGACAAAATCGTCCATCAGAGCAGTGAATTCGATTTAACCATGGAACGTTTTCGCACCACGTTTACTCTTATTGACGGTACGGTGCGTACAGAAGAAGCTATTGCTGCTGTAGAGCGTAGCATTGAGGAAGACCCGAATGAGTCCATCCGCCATCGAGCACAGGAATTGGATCTGTGTCCATCCACTTTATGGAAGATTTTGCCGAAGGATCTTGGTTTGCGTGCTTACAAAATCCAACTCGTGCAAGATTTGAAGCCAAACGATCATCAAGTAAGGCGTAGATTCGTCGAATGTGCCCAAAACGAGATTACCGTTGTTCCCGATTTTCATAAGCGAATTTTGTTTAGCGATGAAGCGCACTTCTGGTTGAATGGCTACGTCAACAAACAAAACTGCCGCATTTGGAGTGAAGGTAATCCTCAAGTGTATGTGGAAACACCGTTACATCCAGAAAAACTGACTGTTTGGTGCGCTTTATGGGCTGGTGGAATCATTGGTCCGTACTTTTTCAAAAACGATGGTGGCCAGAACGTTACAGTCAATGGTGATCGGTATAGAGCCATGATTACAAAACTTTTTCATTCCTGAATTGAATAACCATGATGTCCAGGAGATGTGGTTTCAACAAGACGGCGCAACATGTCACACAGCTCGTGCCACAATAGATTTATTGAAAGACACGTTTGGTGACCGCCTAATTTCACGTTTTGGACCTGTGAATTGGCCTCCAAGATCTTGTGATTTAACACCGCTAGACTACTTTCTGTGCGGCTATGTAAAGTCATTGGTCTATGCGGTAAAGCCACAAACGCTTGACCATTTGGAAGACAACATTCGCCGTATTATTGCCGATATACGGCCACAAATGTTGGAAAAAGTCATCGAAAATTGGACGTCCGCGCCAGCCGTGGCGGTCATATGCCAGAAATCATATTTAAAATGTAATGCCACAAGATTATCTTTCGGATAAATAAAATTCATGTCAATCGAATAATCCATCGTTGTTTTATTGCAACTTAAAGTTCTATACCTCTATAAAAAACATCCTTTATAACAAAGGAATTTGATATCTGGGTCCAACTTAAGACCTTCATATTAGTTTTTTTTTTTTTTGGGGGGGGGGCTTCTTCAATGTTTGTTAATTTCGTATTCTTAATTAAAATTTTTAATGGTTTTTCATCTCCCTCTCGCTCTACTTAATTTAAATTAACAAGTTCACTGAACTGTTTGCTTTGCTGCCCTCCTCTCCCATTACTTTAATTTGAAAATTTTAAATCCCTTCTTAGGGAATATGTATGGAGGAAGCGCGGCTGTCATTCCCATTGCCATTGAAAATTTTTCAAATTTAAAGACTCAATCATGAAATTATTTCGAACACAGACATTATTCACATAATAATGTCAGCAGCACAGCACATTTAATGAGTAAAAAAAATTGTCTCTTCAATAAGTGTTGGGATAGTATCGAGTCGGTCGGTCTGTCTGTGTGTCTGTCTGTCTGGCGTTAAAAGTATAACGTTACACTTCAAACTCCATGTTTGTGTCACCATTCGCGTAGTACTTCAAGAGTGTTTTTTAAACATCTGGCCTTTGGTCTTCTTACGAGTTTCATATTTTCATATGATAGAGGAGGGGGAAGGGGACGTCGTGAACCTTTACCAAACGAAAAAAGAAACCAAAAAAAAAAAAAATTACAAAAATAAAGCACTTGACACGTTCTTTGCATGTTAAACGACTTAACGATTGACTCTGGTTATGGAGTTTTAAGCAGCAGCGGCTGCAGCAACAAGTTGTTTAAAAAGTTGCCGTTGCATGTCATACTCCTCGGGTTTCGTTTCGTTTCGTTTGGTTTGGTTTGGGTCTTTTTGAAAAAACACCCTGAAATGTCTGGTTCTTCTGTTTCTGTTTCTTTTTTTTTTAATTTTAAATTCAAATCAACCCCAATTTTTTTTTATTTATGCAGCGTAATTTTCATTTTTGATTACAGGGTTTGCGTTGTTGTTTCTCTTGGGAAAGGGGAATTAAAATCGTTAATTTTGTTTTCCCTTGCAATTGCGTTATCAAGATAAATTGCTTTCTCTACTTAAGAGATCCCCTAGTCGTCCCTCTTTCCCGTCTTTCTTATAATTTTCTTAATGGCATTAACAATTTCAATTTCAAGTTATTAATTTAAATGGAATTGAAGGGAATTGATGTGAATGAATTTACGACTCAAATATATTGCTGACGTCTAAAGATTACATTTTAAAATATAAAATCTTCACATCTTTTGCTCAAAGTTTAAACAACGAAGCCTTAAATAAATTTATTAAATGAAAGAAAGTGCAAAACGTTGGCCAAATTCAAACAGGAGGCACAATATTCCTGTTTAAATTAGTTGTAATAGAGTTCTCTTTACGAAAATAGGAATATGGAAGCCTAAACGTGGGTCCATCTACGAAATTTTATGCAGGATATGATAAAACTAAGTCTAAAATATTTATTTTTAAATGAAATTAATTACGAGTTCTTTACTAAATAAAGGGAGGAGGTATAGAACTTTAAGTTGCAATAAAACAACGATGGATTATTCGATTGACATGAATTTTATTTATCCGAAAGATAATCTTGTGGCATTACATTTTAAATATGATTTCTGGCATATGACCGCCACGGCTGGCGCGGACGTCCAATTTTCGATGACTTTTTCCAACATTTGTGGCCGTATATCGGCAATAATACGGCGAATGTTGTCTTCCAAATGGTCAAGCGTTTGTGGCTTTACCGCATAGACCAATGACTTTACATAGCCGCACAGAAAGTAGTCTAGCGGTGTTAAATCACAAGATCTTGGAGGCCAATTCACAGGTCCAAAACGTGAAATTAGGCGGTCACCAAACGTGTCTTTCAATAAATCTATTGTGGCACCAGCTGTGTGACTTGTTGCGCCGTCTTGTTGAAACCACATCTCCTGGACATTATGGTTATTCAATTCAGGAATGAAAAAGTTTGTAATCATGGCTCTATACCGATCACCATTGACTGTAACGTTCTGGCCACCATCGTTTTTGAAAAAGTGCGGACCAATGATTCCACCAGCCCATAAAGCGCACCAAACAGTCAGTTTTTCTGGATGTAACAGTGTTTCCACCTACACTTGAGGATTACCTTCACTCCAAATGCGGCAGTTTTGTTTGTTGACGTAGCCATTCAACCAGAAGTGCGCTTCATCGCTAAACAAAATTCGCTTATGAAAATCGTGAACAACGGTAATCTCGTTTTGGGCCCATTCGACGAATCTACGCCTTACTTGATGATCGTTTGGCTTCAAATCTTGCACGAGTTGGATTTTGTAAGCACGCAAACCACTATCCTTCCGCAAAATCTTCCATAAAGTGGATGGACACAGATCCAATTCCTGTGCTCGATGGCGGATGGACTCATTCGGGTCTTCCTCAATGCAATGCTACGCTCTACAGCAGCAATAGTTTCTTCTGTACGCACCGTACAGCGTCTCTGGGGATGCGAGTTACCAATAAGAGTAAACTTGGTGCGAAAACGTTCCCTGGTTAATCGAATTAACTTCTCTGATGGACGATTTTGTCGACGATAAAATGGACGTAGTGTGCGATACGTTTTCCGCACAGAACCATTATTTTCGAAATAAAATTGGACTATTTGCAAGCGTTGTTCAGGCGTGAGTCTATTCATGATGAATTGCCAAACCAAACTGAGAATAAATCACTTGACAGCTGTTAAATCGGTCGCCATCTTGAAAAGTAATGCCAACTTAAAGTTCTATACCTCTATAAAAAACACCCTTTACAATTCAGTTAAGTTCAGTAGCTTGTTTTAAGACAAAGTTAAGTGCGTGATGTTGGCAAAATTTAAGCATGACTTCATATATTTCTGTTAAAACGAGTTTACTTAAGAGTTGTCTTAGAAATGTGGGAATATGGAGGCTTAAAGATGGGCACACATATAAAAGTCCTACCTAATATGTTTAAGCTAAGCCTAGTAGATGATTTTGAAACTAAATTCATCCCAAGATAGTTAAAAAATTTAAGCCTAATATCGTATATTCCAAGACAATTGAGCCAAATTAAAGTCTATCAGCCAAAGTGGGAATATGGAGGCCTAAAGTTGGACTTATACACAAAATTGCTACTTGAAGTAGTTAAACAAAGTCCAATAGCATATTTTCAATCGAAATTAATTGCGTGAGGTTGACAAAATAGCAGCAGGATGTCTTAAATTCCAGGATAATCGAATTGAAGTGGAGTTTCCTCTATGAAAGTGGGAATATGACGACCTAAAGTTGGATTCGCATAGAGAATTGCTACTTAAAGTAGCTAAACAAAGTCCAATAGCATATTTTCAATCGAAAGTAATTGCAAGACATTGACAAAATAGCAGCAGGATATCTTAAATTCCAGGATAATCGAATTTAAGTAGAGTTTCCTCTATGAAAGTGGGAATATGGAGCCCTAAAGTTGGACCTATACACAAAATTACTACTTGAAATAGTTAAACAAAGTCCAATAGTATATTTTCAATCGAAATTAATTGCGAGACATTGACAAAATAGCAGCAGGATGTCTCAAATTCCAGGATAATCGAATTTAAGTAGGGTTTGCTCTATGAAAGTGGGAATATGGAGCCCTAAAGTTGGATCCGCATAGAAAATTCTTAGTGATTATGGTAAAACTCAGGCAAATTTATTATTTTTAAACGAAATTCAAGTTTACTAACAACGAACAGCAGGTCCATGCAAGTTGAATCAGCTGAAATAGGGGTTTACATGCAAAAGCAGGAATATGGAAGCCAAAACAAGGATTCACTTACGAAATTCATGCTGATTACGATAGAACTAAGGCTAATTTATTAATTTTAAACGAAATTATGTGCAAATTTTTCACGAAATCTGAACAGGAGGTCTAAAACTCCCAATTAAACGAGCTTTCAATGCGAATGTAGGAATATGGCGGCCTAAACGTGGATCCATTTATGAAATTCATGCTGATTATGATAGAACTAAGGTTGATTTATTATTTTTAAATGAAATTAAGTGGCAAACGGTTACTAAATGTAAACACAAGGTCAAATATTTCAGCCTAAAAGTCTTGTAATAGAGTTCTCAATGCTAATGGAGGAATATGGAGACCTAAACTTGTACAGATTTATAAAATTCATGCTCAATATGATAAAAGTTAGTCGAATATATTATTTTTAAACGGAATTAAGTGCTAGGCAATTCTGAAATGCAAGCAGGATGACGGATTTTCCAATTTAAACGAGCATAATTGGAGATTTCTACACGAAAGTGGGAATATGGAGCCTTAAACTATGATTCTGGCACTTGATAGTGCTTGATATGGTAAAACTGAGCTAAAGAAATATACTCATACGCACTGGGTTGAACAAGGCTTTCTCACGCTGCCACTGAAGAAGCTGGTCTTGGATCCTTGATGAACTGGATTTGTGATTGGCAATGGGATGCACAATAGATGTACAGTAGGGCATTGGGCCGACTTGGGCCTGATCCCTGTTTTCAGTATATTACAAGAGGCAAGCATTACTGTGAGTGGGTCCTGAGAATGGAATGGGTGGCTCTATATAGAGGCGAAGAACTGAAAACCTGCTTTTGTTCTTTTTAGGCCGTTTTCTTAACAGCTCAGCATAGTTTCCTATGGATTATGTTCAGATCCCAGCTTCCTTCCCATGCTTTTGTAGATTTTCCTCTTGGAAAAGCTATTTTTTTTATTCTCTTTGGCAGTTTCTTTAGAAAAAGAAATCTCAGCAAATTCTTGTTTTTTGATTCTTTTTTTTAATTATCATCAGATTATTTGTAAATATGACCGAGTGTTGCATCTGCATTTTTCCAGATGCAAAAGACCAGACGCCTTCGCCTTTAAGGTCTGCAATTTAAAAGTAATTACAATACAAACACACACACACACACACACGTGCAAGGCAGAAAGAAGACTCAACATAAGATTTCCTTATAAAAACATTCCGAAATTGAAATTCAATATTTTTATTCCCTCTCTGCCTCTGTTTTAAATAAATGCAGGGTATAAAGAACAATTGGAATATGCCAACAGCAGCAGCAGCTGGATTTCTTTTTCTTATTTAAGAAATTAAAATTGAAATATTATTTTACGGTTTTTTTTTCTTTCTTTTTTGGTAATAAGAAATTAAAATCTCAACATGAAACGCAAACAACAGAAAACAGATGCAATTTTAAGAAACAATACATAGCCAACACCACCACCACCACCACCACCACACAACTGCTATTCACCATCATCATCAGCGACAGACAGCAGCAGCCATCATGAAACAACTGCTGCCTCTTCAAAAAGATTCATTTTTTTAAGGGTAGTTTTCTTTACTCTGTGTTGTGTTTGTTGTCTTACTTTTGTTTCATTTAAAAGCAGCAACAACAATACTCATTAAAGAAAACAATGGGGAAAAAACTGCAACAAGTTCCTTTTGTTGTTGTTATTATTGTTTTATTTTGTTTTACTGTAATTCTTGAAAAGATTACGATCACTTGAACAACACGTGGTGCTGTTGCTGCTGCTGCTGCTGCGGCGGCTGTAGTTGTTTGTTTAAAATGTATGCATGTGAACGAAGTGAAGCAGAGCCGAGGTGTGCTTGGCTGAAACAATGAAACACACAGCCAGCCACCGATGAAACAGATGGCCGAGTTTTTTTTTGTCGTGAATGAATGAATGGATGGATGGATGGTTGGCTGGCTTGTCGGCATTGCTCGGCTTGTTAATAAGTGTATAAGCGTGTGTGTGTGTGTGTATGTGTGTATGCGTATCGTCGTTGTCTATTCGACTATATTATTAAGAAGCGCGTGCAACATCCCAAAACTCAGTGTAAAAATAAATATGGGAACGAATGGAGGGCAGAAATCGCTCCCTCTTCTTAAAAAAAAAAATAAAAAAGACACAAAAAAGGGAAATGAAGATAAATGCACCTGCTCTGTGCGTCTGTGACACACTGTTAAGAAAAGGTATTGAGAGAAAAAAAGGTATTAAAACAGCCCCTATATTCAATAGGGTTTCTCAATAAATAAAATTATTTGGCATTAAACAACTGTGCTGGACTTAACAATTTTAAGTGCATTTAAAACCAAGTATTTGTTATGGCATATCTATAGGACAGCAACACACTTACTTCTCCATATCCTGTAAAGTGTGGAAGAATTGTGCTGCAGATTACAGAGTTTGCAGGAATTTTGTGGAATTTTTGACACTTTTTTCAAGATTTTTCGATTGAAAAGTATTAAGAAGCCTTGGTTTTATTACATTTAAAAGAATTTTTTAGTTTAGATTTGGTTTTAGGCCTCCATATTCCCAAAAGCATTTGGAGATTTACACAATTTCCGTGATTTATGGATTTTAGGGAAATTGAAACATTTGTACTGGCTTTAAAACTATGTTTTTGATATCAAAGTGTAGCTACAGAACCTATTTAAAAAGTTTAGAAAATATTTTGTTCCTGACAAACCATTTACGCTTACATATTCCCTGTGGAATTAGGGAATTATGCTGCAGTTTATACGGTTGAGGAGAATTGTTAACTTTTGTAATTTTCTGTGATGTATTTTGGTTGTAAAGTATTAATTAGTTTTGATTTGATTACATTTAAAAGGAATTTTTAGTTTAGATTTGGTTTTAGGCCTCCATATTCCCAGAAGCATTTGAAGACTTCCACAATTTTCGAGTTTTCTCGGTTTTAAGGTAATTGAACTATTTTTAATTGGTTTAAAACCATGTCTTTGGTATTAAAAATGTATTTAGAGAACTGTTTTTGAAGTTTCTTAGGGAATTTTCTTCAAAGGATCCCATTTAGACTTCCATATTCCCTAAAGAGTTGAAGAATTATGTTGCAGTTTTGAGGTTA
This sequence comes from Sarcophaga carnaria, assembly GCA_958299815.1. Taxonomy (NCBI): domain Eukaryota; kingdom Metazoa; phylum Arthropoda; class Insecta; order Diptera; family Sarcophagidae; genus Sarcophaga; species Sarcophaga carnaria. The sequence continues at coordinate 4,796,796 of OY283149.1, forward strand.
GAAAGAATTTTATTGGTTTTTGTCGTTTTTCTTGGGATATTTTAGTTTTAAAGCAGTAGGAGACATTAGTTTTATTAATTTTAAAAGGAATTTTTAATTGCTTTTTAGTTATATGCCTCCATATTCCCAGGGTTGTGCAGAGTTCTGCCTGACTTTTGAGTTTTCTGGATATTAAAGGAAATTGTACAATTTTTAATGGATTTAATAGCATGTTTTTGCTTTTCAATTGTAGAGAGAGGTTTGGTTTGAATTTAAGGATTTAGAAGAAATTTTGTTTTTAGGAACAAGTTTACATCTCCATATTCCCTGTGTTGGGATAGATATTCCAGACTTTAGGGTCGTGCAAAAAAAAAATCTTTTTTAATGATCTTTTATTGGATGTAGAAGGTTCTTTTTAATTTTGTTTTAGTAATTTTCAGTAATTTTTGCTTTACCCTGTTGATTAAAATTGAAGAAATGAGGTTAAGCGCGTTAAATTTCATGTGTAATAAATCTTTAAACCGTAACATCTTTTTGCACCTGGCTTTTTAAGCCTTACCAAATGTTTTTTTTTTGAGAAACAATGTACGCATGTACATGCATTTAAAACAGAGAAAGGGGAAAAAAGAACAATTTAATGATGATTTGATAATAAAAACGGTAGCTTAACTGCAAAAGCAAATGACTGGCTTCATATCACATGGTCTGTTATCATTTTCAGACTATTTTTCAAAAAGCTGTTCCTTTTGTTTTGCATTACAAATTACAAAATACATAAAATCAACCAAGATGATGAGTCAACCATGAACGAAACCAAGTTCAATTCAAAAAATTCTAATCACTTAATGAGTCATTTATTGTTGTTGTTGTTGTTGTTAAGATTCTAAAATTCACAACAAAAACAAAAGGAGAATAAACCTTGAAATCTTGCATTATTCTTTTTGATTTGGCAGAGAAATAGAGAGCTTAACAAAGAGAGAGAGAGAGAGAGGGAGGGCGAGACATAGGCATAAATGGCAGTTTAACAGTTATTGTTATCGCTTGTAAAATATTACAATAAAAAATTGTTTTTTTTTCAGTTGTTTACACTTAATAAAATATAATTATTGTGTTGCTATTATTGTTTTTGTTTCGGAAGTGCCAAATTACAGCGTTTTAGTAATAAAAAAAAATTCAAGTTTGGGGGTTAAACTTACAGAGACTTATTCTTACTCCCCCGTATATGTATGTATGTTATTACAAGAAATTTTTATTGTTTCTTTATGGTCTTTGAACATGAAAATTTTAACACAATAAAAGCTTAAGCATGACAATTATAACCATTTTGTATTGTTATATGAATTTGCGTACAAATTCCAATAAGAAAGTTTTAAATGTTTAACCCAATACTGCCATTTCAATATTGCTCCCATCACCATCATACAGCATAATAGAAATCAAATAAACGTATCATCACTGACATAAATTTTCTTTAAAACCGCCACTGCAATATCATTTACATACACACATAGACAAGAGAGAGTGAGTAAACAGAACAGCAATCATAATTAATAATCTCTCCCCCTATTATGCTTTTACGCCCTTTGCTTTTTGAATTGCACAAACTCCCCTCTCTTTTAAAAACAATCAAAACAATATAAAAACAGTAAAAGAAAACAACAACAACAAGAACTGCTATATCAACTCTACATTTAATAAATAAAAAGAAAATTACTAGTTACAGCTACAATAACAACAACAACAACAACACTGCTAATCAAAACTACTGCTACTTGCTTTAGTACCCTGTAATAAAACCCCCCTCTTCATTTATTATTATTGTTCTGTTTTTTATAAAGAGAGAGAGTGGTGGAGTATTAAATTCTCTTCGTGTGTCTGTGTGCGTATATATAACAGACCACAAGAAAATTAGTATGAGAGAGTTCATGGTTTTGCCTTGCCTGCCTGCCTGCCTCCTGCCTTCAGTCTGCTTGGTAACTTACAATTACTAAGAAAAAGAAGAAAGTTTTACTGCTTTTTGCTCTGTTTTTTTTTTCTTTCTTGTTTGTATTACAAGTCCAGTCAACTGTGGTGGTGGTGGCGGTTAGGGAAAATCAACAATTTTAACTAGTTTTTCTATTACAATTTCTCTCTTCCCTCTGTTGTTTACCCTTTTGAAAAGAAGGGTTTTTTTTGGGGTGTTATATTATACTACAACAATTCTAAAGGTCAATGGCTTTCATAGTTTTATTTTTTTTTGCTCTCCTCTCTCGTTCATTGTTATTGTTAAAAAGTTTTGTTGTTGTTAGATTCTAACAAGGGGATGAGAGGAGAGGAAGAACAGAAAAGGAAAACGTAACATTGATTTTTGTTTTATAAAATTAACAGGAATTTTAAAGCTAAAAAACTCTACTCGAAATTAAAAAAAAAAACTATAAATATGTGCAGATTTTTTGAATACTAGATTTTTTAGTACCAATTTCTTTTAATATTTTTAGCACACAAACCTGGTACAAATAATTTCTTCAGGAAAAATTAAATAAACATAGGTGGGGGATTTTTTGAGTACTAGAAATTTTAGTACCAATTTTTTAGCACTTTTAGTACTAAAATCTGGTACCATTAATTTCTTTAGAAAAAATTAAATGAATAAACGTATGTATATATGTGGAGATTTTTTGAGTTAGTACTCACTTTTAGTACCAACTTTTCTAGCACTTTTAATATGTAAAATATACCAATAATTTCTTTAGAAATTAGTACCTAAACTAAAAAATAATAATAAAAAATAAAAATTTCGTAATCAAAATTTTTAGTACAAACTAAAATTTCATATTTTAGTACTAAAAGCCATGGCTACTAAAAAAATTGGTCAAATTTTAGTGCCAAGTTTTTTGATGTTCAAGGATTTTCGAACTAAAAATTCTTGTACTAAACATTTTAGTACCAAAATTTAGATCAACTCATATTTTTAGTACTTTACTAGTTTAACTAATATAAAAAGTGAGTTTTAACATTCAAGCGCTAAACATTTTTGAGTTAAATTTTAGTTCTAAATTTTTGTACTAAAATTTAGTACTAAAAATCGAGTAATTTTTTATTTACTTTTAGTACTAAAATTTAATACTACAAATATTTTGATAATAAAAAGGTCGAATTATTTAGGCGCTTTAAACTAATATTTGTGTTGTGAAATTTTTTTGAATAAGTTTTAGTACTAAATTTTTTTTCTTGGACAATAAATATTAACTTATGGGGCAGTTAATAATTTTAATCGCTTTAGTTTAAGCCTGGAAATGTTGGAATACATGTTAAAATAATGCTTTTTTTCTGATATTTATATAAAATATGTAATGTTTTCCAGATTTTTCTTAAAAAAAATGCTTTTTTATATTTTTAGTACAGAACTTTATTAATTGCTGAAACATATTTAGTACATAAGTTTACTAAATTTTTAACAAATTAATGTAATGTTAACAAATTATGTAAAATACCGAGTTTTAATTTATTACATCCAACCCTGTTTTCAATTCTGATTAGTTGTTTACATCACCTACATCATGTAACACTGAAACAGGATTCTTATAAGATTCTCTCATAAGAGAGCAAAAAAGTACTCTAGTGGTTGTAAATTTGACTAGAAATGTTGGTTGCTGACCTTGCTTTACTTAATACTTAAAATTTCCGTTATAATAAATCATACTCACGACCGACACACACATACTCGCGCACTTAAACATTTATGCAACTACTAATTTTGTAACGTAAAAGGTTTTTGTCTTAAATAAACCCGATTGTAAGTTTTCAAGGTTGTTAAACTCAATAATACAGAAGTAGAATAAATAAAGAAGAAAATGTAACGGGTTCTAAAGAGCACAAGGGTGTTTGTTGTTATCAAAAATATATATGTTGTAAGCTTTGTTGTGCTATTGTTGTTTACATATTAAGAAATTGTGTTTTTGTTCTTATTATTAATTAGTGTTGAAGGGGTCACACACATTGATGCCGTATAAAGTGTAAAAGAGTCTGTATGTGAGGGCGTCGTGTAACCTTCGTTTGTTTATTGGCATAGGTTGCTTATGAATATGATTCGTGAACCTAAAAAACGATTAATAGTCTACAATGGAAGAGATTTTAATGACTTACAAAGAGCACGCGGGCATCTTTATTGTTCTTATCAACTAATACTGGTTTCTGCTCTCCTATGTAGTATGCTCTGTTTACATATTAAGAAATTGTATAAAACTCTCTAGTGTTTTGTTGTTATTGTTTATGAATGAGTGTGTTTGTTATTGTTTTTGTATTAATTAAAGTTGAATGGAGGTTACATTGATAATACAATAAAAGTGTTGTAGAAGAGTCTGTATGTGTGTGTGTGTGTGTGTGTCTACTATGTAACCTTGGTTTGTTTACTTATAGAAGTCGTGAAAAGAGATCTTAACGGTTTATAAAGAGCAAGAATGCTTGTAATTCTTATCAACAGTCTATGCTTTGTTTACATATTGAGAAATTGTTTTTGTTTTTAAGTATTTCGTTATTATTTTTGAAATAATTAGAGTTGAAGGGTTATTACACATACTCTTGCTTTAAGTAAGACTGCTTAATACAGAAACCGAAAGAGAGTGTGAGACAGAAAGTGTGTTTTTAGGATTTTTTTGAAGACTTTAATATGTTTACAGAGGCGCTGTGTGTTATTTTTGTTGTTGTTTCAAACTTAAGAAAGAGAATATAACGGTTAATCAACAGCAAGTGTTTTACTGCGTACTGTGTTTGCATATACAAAACTGTGTTGTAAGGCTACTGTTTTATTTGTTTATTGGTTTGTTATTGTTTTTTTAATTAATTAGAGTTGAAGGGCCACTGTTGTTTGTTGTTGAAAGAGTGTTTTTGAGTTTTTTTTTTGTTTAAACCTTGGTCTGTTTGCTATCAGAGATTCTGTATCATTTTTTTTAAATGTAAAACCCTGCCAAGCAGTGTTATCCAATCCGTTTTTCTTTCTTTATTTTGTATTTAATTCAACAAACAAAACCTTGAACCTTAAAAGAAGTCAAGCTTGAAGTTTATTTTTTTTATTTAAATTAAATTGTTGTTGTTTTTTTAAATAATTTATTGTCTTTGTAATCATTCATCATTGACATTTTAATTAATTTATGGTTTTGTTTTCTTCTTCTTCTTGCAGTTGAAAAATCTTACAAATTTAGCCGATACTTGTACCAGTATTTGCAACAGAACCACAACGTCTGCTGGTAGTGGTGGTTCGCCAAACAGTAGCAGTTACACCAGTCCCTCCAAATTGAATACGTCGTCGTCGTCGGATTATAATACAAGTCCACAATCAACATCCTTAAATTCATCGCCAGCGTATGCTGGTGTAAAATTGCGTAAATTTAACGAACGCAGTAACGAAGGTGGTGCCTCTAACGCTAACGCCAACGCTGCATCGGCACGTTCCCATTCGTATCGTATATCAATGGCCAATTTGGTAGAGACACAAGAGTCCGAACTTGATGTTATTTTGGGAGAATTGAGCCTCTTGGAGGCTCAAATAACTACCGGCAATGCAAATTTCCTGCCGGCGGCCGGGGCACCGGGAGGCATGTGTACACCCTCCTCAACACGCACACATTCACGCACAAATTCCACTATATCGGGAGCCACCTCGATATCGGGTTCCTCGGAGACGGGCAGCAGCAGTACTTCTCACTCTTTATGTTCCTCTTCGGGTGTCTCAGAGAATGGCAGCCATATTAGCCATACCCTAAGCAGCCATAGTTCAGCTTTGCAGTCTTTAAATGGTATGCAGGGTGGTGGTGTTGCCCTGGGTCAAGGACAAGCAGGCTCTGTAATGGGCGGTATAAGTAGTGGTGGCTTAAGAGAACCACGCACTGAATCGCCTGACAATGATTCAGCTTTTAGTGATACGGTTTCATTGTTGTCCTCCGAATCGTCTGCCTCCTCGGGCATGAGTTCAGCTTTACACCACAAACGTATGCTGGCCCAACAGCCTTGTTTGCCCTTGACAGGTCAAACCAAGGCGGCAAAAATTCAACTGGCCTTACACAAACTAGAAACGGCACCCATAAAACGTTTGTTTGTCAAGGCCTTTACAGCGGACGGGGCCTCCAAGTCTTTGCTGGTCGATGAGCGCATGACATGCGGGCATGTTACTCGCCTCTTGGCCGATAAAAATCATGTACAAATGCAACCAAATTGGGCTTTAGTCGAGAATCTAGGCGATCTACAAATGGGTGAGTTTAACTTGACGTTTTCCTTTCACTTTCCAATTTACGTGTTAATTTTCTTTTTCTTTCTTGCCGTTTTAGAACGTCTCTTTGAGGATCATGAGCTATTGGTGGACAATTTAATGACTTGGAATTCAGATGCTGGCAATCGGGTGCTGTTTCAGCAGCGTTCAGATAAAATCTCACTTTTCATACGTCCTGAGCTATATTTGCCGGGTCCACAAATGGCTCCCGGTTCACAACACGATGAACATACGCGTTCCATGTTATTGGAGGAGTTTTTCGAGACAAATAGTGAGATAGCGGTCGATGGTCCCCTGTATATGAAGGCTGATTCCAAGAAAGGCTGGAAACGTTATCATTTTGTGTTACGATCCTCGGGTCTGTATTATTTTCCCAAAGAAAAAACTAAAAATGTACGTGACTTGGCATGTTTGACGCTATTTACGGGCTATGATGTCTATCGGGGTCTGGGCTGGCGCAAGAAATGGAAGGCTCCGTCGGATTATACTTTTGGTTTTAAGTCTGCGGTCGATTCGTCGTTGGGTAAAACGTGTAGAACGTTGAAAATGTTGTGTGCCGAAGATTTGGAAACCATGGAGAAATGGCTGACCGCCATAAGGGTTGCCAAGTATGGCAGACAGTTGTGGGATAATCATAAGGCTTTAATGGAAGAGCTATCGGGTGGTGATGGCATATCACAAAGCAGTTTTGCTGTTAGCATGAGAAGCGAATCGATAAGCAGCATTAGCTCGGCGGTGCCTTCACAATGTGGAAGTGTTTCCTCGGCCATATCCTCTATGTCGACGTCTTCGAGTGGCGGACGCATGTCTAGAGCCTCATCTTCCTCCTCCAGTGGTTGTTTATCGGATGACAATAATGGCTTTGATTCGGAATTCACTACCGGCACCATAAAACGTAAACCCTCCATGAAGCCTAATTTACCGTTGACCACCATGACACGCCAGCTTAAAGAAGTGGGTGAAATTACTCAGGCCGATAATGACGATTTGAATAATTCTCCCGAACATAGTGGCACTTTGACTAGACGTCATAGTCGCCGCAAGTCACAAGAATCCAATGGCAGTGGCACATTAAAGCGAAGGCCTCCCACTGCAGGCACCATGATTATGACGGGCTTGGTTAAGAGAGGCTCCGCGGAAAGCATGAATGCCAACAATTCCTCGGGTTCTTCAAATTCTACGCCTACACCCACACCCAGTATATGCGCCAAGCCTTTGGTAATGACATCTGCCTGCGCCTCCTCCACAGCAACTTCAAGTTATGATAACCAAATGCCGCCACCACCGCCTCAGGTCATAAGCGTAACAGAAAACATGTGTTCTTCCACTTTATCATTGGATTCGCTACCGCCACCACCACCGCCTAATGCCCTAAATGAAGTGGATCATGATGTTTACGGTTCACAATTGTCGTTGGTCTCGCTGCCACCACCACCACCGCCAGAGGAACACTCTATACAACTACAGCAGCAGCAGCAGCAACAACAGATGCAGCAGCAGCCACCACAACAGGTTTATGTCGCCGTACATAAGACTTTGCCGCCAGCTGTACCAGCTAAACCTATTAAACCGGCGGTGAAATCTGCGCCACCCTATAAAAATCCGCCAGATTATAAAGGTCAACAGGCGAACGTTAATAATGCGGGTAATCAAGCCTTACCAGCACCACCGCCACCCGTACAGAAAAAGGTGTCCTTTGCCGATTCGCCAGTGCTGTTAAGACGAAAAATGCATTCGCCAGAACCGTTAGAGCCCTTCTATGCACCGGGTCCTTTGCCGCCGCCACGTAATGATCTCACACGTTTGTCCAATTGCTCTTCGAACATATCCTCAGTGTCCCAACAACAGGATTTCGGTTCACCCAAACGTTTACAGGAATCCACATCGAATCCACCGCGTGACTTTCTCAAAGATCTGCAACGCGTCATGCGTAAAAAGTGGCAAGTGGCACAGAAATGTAAACTTGAGCCGGCCACCACACCGCATGAGGTGTTAGGCTTTCGGGACTTTTCCTCTGAAGAGCTATTGGCTCATAATCTCAACTCGAATTCGCATTATTATCGTGACACGGGCAATGTTAGCAATTGGGTGCAGGAGCACTATGGTGCTGGAGCAGCACCACCGCCGCCCATGAACGAATATGCTTTGTATGAGAATGTGCACAATTCGAATAGTCCCAGCAATAATATGTTATTGGAACCGCAATTTCCTAACCTGCAAACAGCAGCTGCTGCATCATCATCATTGTCGCCATCGTCATCTAACAATGCAGCAGCAGCAGCTGCTGCGGCAGCATTGGCTTTGGCCAATCAACAGCGTAAGAAACGACCACCGCCACCACCACCCAAACGCAGTGATTCGACTCACTTGACACACAGGGTTTAGTGGTTTCTGGTAACGTGCTTTCGCGGAGCACGCTTACGCTATGCAGCGCGTACACAGCAGCAGCCATAGCCCCCACACGAACCATCATAATAATACCCACACTCTGCACTAAACAATTAGAATAAAAAAATCGAACCTTCTTTTGGATTTGAATTTTTGTTTTTTTGTTTTTTTGTTTTTTGAATTTAAATTTTAATTTTCGTAACTTTAGATGTGAAAAGTACTTTTTTTTTTAAATTTTTTCTCTTTAAATTAAAATTAATTTTTTTTATAAATGTTAACATTTTAAGCAAAGAAAACAAATGAAAATTGTGTTAGAAAATGTCACGAAGAAGATTTTTTAGTTTTAAGCTTAAACCGTTCCTTTTGAAATTCTCCTCTCTCAAATAATCAACAAAAAAATTTTTATTATTTTTTTTTTCAAAAATCATTTCTAAACGAATTAATCATTATTATTAAAAGAAATATATTCTTATGTACTATTATGAACTGTATAAACCATACTACATTAATTATATTATGAATGAATAAAAAAATTATTGAATTACACTTACCTTAAAGTATGCAATAAACATTTTTCAAATATGCTCCTTGAAGCCATATGCTGAAAAAAGAAGAAAAGTTTTTAAAAATGAAAAATGCCATATTCAGAACAGTGTTATAAAATAATTATTAATATTTATGCCTTAAGGTATTCTACACATTTGTGTTAAAAATAAATTCAGAAATTGAAAAAAAAAAAAAAATTTAAAAAAAATGATTTCCGAAGATTATAGAAATTGATCACCCCAACCAAAGTGTTGAACCTTTATAAATTTAAATCCCTGCCTATTACTTAATAAACGTCCAAGTGTTTTCTTCTGACACCCATTCAAGACGCCGTGGTTCCAAATATACGTTCTTCTCATCACAAGGTCTGAATATTGAGTTTGAAACGATTCTTATTCTAAAAAAAGGGTTCATTGAGTCTACTATACGTGGTAAAATGCCGGCTACAATTCTCAAAATAACTCAAATCACTTTACATTGTAATTATCCAATAAAAGTAACGCTTGTCTTAAATAAGTTCCAAGTTAAGAAGACTATCCACCTGTTTTCATTTTTCCTAGCGCTGAGCATATCCTTCCAGAGGGGTTTAGTCTTATCAGCAGCGTAGAAGCTACCCGCTAGCTGATCTGCATGCTCATTGCCCCGAATTCCTACACAATTAAGCATCCAAGCCAAGCCTATCTATCTGCTTTTGGAGAGTATTATGTACTTCGATTCGAAAGAAAATTTATTCGAATCTTAAATTATTCTTCAGCTTGGTATTCCAGGTCAACTTTATTCGCTTGCCTGGTACTCGAAAGTTTCCCTTGCGAAAGAAAATTCATTCGAATCTTAAATTATTCTTCAGCTTGGTATTCCAGGTCAACTTTATTCGCTTGCATGGTACTCGAAAGTTTCCCTTGCGAAAGAAAATTCATTCGAATCTTAAATCATTCTTCAGCTTGGTATTCCAGGTCAACTTTATTCGCTTGCATGGTACTCGAAAGTTTCCCTTGCGAAAGAAAATTCATTCGAATCTTAAATAATTCTTCAGCTTGGTATTCCAGGTCAACTTTATTCGCTTGCATGTTACGCGAAATTTTCTCTTACGCTCTGAGTATTTTACTCTGACACTGTCCCACTATATGTTGTCCTTAACCCATCACATCAGTACACCACAGGGTGGTCTCCCTCTTTTAAAACAGTGCGTATCACAGCTAAATTATTTCTTTCACTCTTATTGCCTAAACTCGTTGTAAAGCAGTATGCAAAATCGTGGTGTTGTTGACTGGTATGGAGAGCCGGTTTACGAAGGAAATGTCAGTCATTCGATTTGTTAAGTCACGATGCCACTTGTCACCCATTAGCCTAGCTATAGTCTCTATTATTCTGGTAATCACTACCTATGCTATAGGCTTACATTCAATAGATCCTATAGCGTCGTTAATTCAGCAGGTTTTCAGTTCAATGAATATACCAAACACAAGTCCGTCTATCAACTCCATTCGAACTTGAACACAGTTTTATGTTTTTGTTTTAACTTCGACACATGGTTTCGATATTGGAAAATAAAAAAAAACATCGAGTTAAATATCATCCACCACTTCTTGTCCAACTATTTGCCGGAGTACTTTTCGTTTAAATGCCCTTAAGAACTGATGCTTATTTGATGTCATACACCATATTTTCTATCCATAAGAGTCAGCATGCCTTCAATATTAAGGCCAACACACTCTTAAAGCCTAAAACTAGACATTAAACTTTAAGCCTTAAAGTATATCATAGAATATTTAAGAATTAAGGCAAAAAGTTAAAAATAAATATAAAAAATAGTTTTAAAATGCAGAAAAGACAACTAAAACTTTCGCAATATTAAGAAAGAAAATTAGAAGAACAAATTTCAAGAAGGAAATTAAAATAAAATCCTTTAAGACCCGCAAATTGTAAAACACACTCAATATGAGTTATTTATTATGAAGCCTTAAAGTATACATATAAAAATATTGCACGTACTCGAATGCAGCTATCAAAGCTGGGCTGATCTCTAAACTGTCGGGAGATTACTGAGTTTAACTGAGGCAATCTAAGTACATATGTATGCTCTGTAACAGCACTACAATTTTTTCTTTATTTACCAATGTCTTGGAAGTTATACAAGATCTGAAATTGCCCTGAGAAATCTCAAGCATTTATGAGCAAAGACAGACGTCGAGGTGACGTTCCTAAGGGAAAAAACTCAAATTGACAGTTGAGCTGTATTTAAAGCCTAAATGTAGGCATTAAGTTTTTAATTAAAGGGTTTTCTTATACAAGATCTGAAATTGCCTTGAGAAATCTCAAGCATTTATGAACGAAAACGGACGTCGAGGTGATGTTCCTAAGGGAAACAATTCAAATTGACAATTGAGCTGTGTTTAAAGCCTAAATGTAGGCACTAAGTTTTTAATTAAAGGATTTTCTAAAGGTAGCGATTTTTGAAAGACAAAGAAATTTGTCTTTGTATTGAAACATGAAAATTTTTCATTTTGTTTTTAATTTGTTTGGAATTTTTAAAATAATTTTTATAAAAAAAAAAAAAAATTTAATAAAAAAAGGTGCTTTTCATATATTACTAAACATTGAATATTTACGAAAATAAATAAATTTTCTAAAAGTATATCCTTTAGAAATGCAATACACAAATACATACATATTTACTTGAACAATTTTTTTTTTCAAAAAAATATTAAAATAATACAGAAAAAATTAAATAAAATATTTGTAAATTAGTTAAAATATATTTATACAATAAATATTAAATTTAAGTTATGGCATTAAATAAAAGAAAGAAGAATTAAAATAAAAAAATAATATTTTTTAATAAAAAATAATTAATTTAGATTTTTAAATAAAAAAAAACAAATAAAATAAAAAAGAAAATATAAAATAAAACAGCTAAAAAAATATTTAAAAAAGGTAATTTAGAAATGAATAAAAATTAAAAGAATTATAACAATTATAAATAAAAAAAGTTTTATACAAATTAAATATTAAAATTGGCTTTTTGTAAACAAATTATTACGATTTATAAACATAATTTTATGTAAAAAGAAAAAAACACACAACTATTGCCTAATTGTAATGAAAATTAAATAATAAATATAATTAATATTGCTTTTCGGCATATATTTTTAAAATTTAAAAAATTAATTATTTGAGTTTTAAATTTTTTTAATATTTTTTTTTTTCATTTTTTTAAATATTTAAATAAAAAAATAAACAATTCTAAGGTTTTAAGAGTTAAATTTTTTTTTAAAAATAATTAAAAACTTTATAAAAAAAATAATACAATTTAATACAAAAAAATTTATATAATTTTTTAAATTTAAAATTTTTTTAGTTTAATAAAAAAAATTTTTAATTCCAAAATAACATTTTTTTTGATTTAATAAATTTTAAATTTTAAATAAAACAAATTTATTTAACTCTAAAATATTTTTTTTGATTTAAAATAAATTTTAAATTTTAAATAAAAAAAAATTAGTTTAAATTATTATTTATTTACATTTCTTTTATAGAAAAATTTATTTAATTATTTTATTTATTTAAAATATTTTTTTTATTCGATTGAAAATTTTTTTTTTTAAATTTTTAATTATTTTTATAAAACAAAAAAAATTATTTTTAAACTCAAAAACTTATAAATATGTTTTTTTTTGCTTTTTACTAAAATATAAAAATAGTTTTTAATAAGTTGTATAAAAAAAAACTAATTATTTTTATTTTATTTCCTAGAAATTATAAATTTAATAAAAATTATTATATTTTTAAATTGTGTACATTAAAGAACAAAATAAAAGGGCAAGACGCGTTGACTTTAGAATAAGAAATAAAACATAAAACATAAAAATAAATGGTATTGTTCCAAATAGAGCCATATAGGCGCCATATATAATTATAATTATAATATTAATTAAATAATTAAATAGTAATTCATTTTTAAATTTATTTACTAACTTAAAATAAACAAAACAAAAGTAATAAAATAATCAATACACTTAAAAAGAGAAAAAAGTAAAAAAAATAATAACAAGGCATGGAATGCCTTTATAAAAAAAATTAAAAAAAAAAATAATTAAAGTTGCGGAAAATATGAAAAATTTAGATTTTATAAGTTTTCGATGGAAAGGAAACTAACGGGATACATAAACCTCAACTAAATGCCTAGAGAATTAAATTTAAAAATTGAAATTCCTTTCTTTTTGCAATCGAAATAGAAGGCAAAAAGTCTGCAGTAAAATAAAAGTAAGGTTAGGTAAGGTTTAGACCATTCATGAATGGAAGGAACCCTTATAGATCCATAGGTTTGAAACATTGTGATACTAGAAATCAATGTCCATCACGGGAATTCAAACATTTCCTCTGGAAAATCATGAATTAATCACTTTCTTGTGGAGTTGTGTCAAAGATGTTGGAAAATAAACCAAGAGTCAGACACCTAAAAATAGTTTCCTCCTTTTCTTCAAAACTAAAGCTAAAGTTTAGAATTCAAATAAGGGAATGTCAAGTCTGTGGAGACCTGACTTCCAATAGAGCAGAGGCCTGTAAGGATCTCAATAATGCAGATCAGCTGCATAGAAGTTGAGTCTCCTCCTCTACACTGACCGGATATTACTGAGTTTAACTGAGGCTAACTGAATGCCTATGCTCTGTAATATAAGAGAGACTGTGTGCTCCGCAATTCGCCGTGGTCTAGTAGGTAGTGTGTTGGCTTATTAGACGTAAAGCCAGGGTTCGAGCCCCAGGTCAGACATCAAGACAAAATACAAAAAGTATTTCTTCGGCGACTTCCTCTCAGCAGATTTCTGGCAAAAACTCTCAGAGTGAATAAAATTGCCATGAAAAGTTTCTCAAAAATCTGTCATTCGGAGTCGACTTTAAACTGTAGGTCCCGCCACTCATGTACAAAATTAACACACACAACATAAGTGGTGTGAGAAACTCGGTCGTAATCCTGACTGAAGGGTTGTAATGACCAATTATGTATGTGTATGTGTGCTCCGTAACAGATAAAGGAAAAAAATAATTCAATAAGAGGAAAAGCAACTTTTGTAACTCAGTGTAGTTGAAGTGTTGTTTATGGTCCTTCGAAACGCAAATTGGGGTTTTTATTTTTCATTCGAATTTGAAACGAATTACTTCTACCAACTTGTCTTAGTTTGTTTCAGGTATTAAGAATGCGAATAATGTTTTTCATGAAACCTGTTTTTTAAAGGTTCGGGTCTTTGAGTTAAATTCTGCATTTGCAAAGGCAATTTTTTAATTAACCTTGACTTATGGATTCCTATAGAGAAGTTTAGTGTCTACTGCGTCTCTTTAGTTTGGTTTCCTTTGAAATCTAATAAAACAATCTTTATAAAAATTATTTTTAATTAAAACAAATTACTTTTTAATAAAAAAAAAATAATTTTTTATGTTGAAAAATATTTTCTTTTTAAATTCCAAAATAAATTTAACAACTAAAATTGAAAACAATTTATGCAAAAAAGAAAAATGTATGTATGAATGTATGAAATGATTTAAAACAGTAACTATATCAATATGTATACCCTATTACTAGGCATAATTAATTTTTTTATTTGCTTAGAAAAAAAAATAAAAAACTTTTTTTAATTTTTAAAAATTTAGGAAAGTTTCCAACTATTCCACCAATGATGTGAATTAATATTTAGGAATAAGATATTAAAGAAAAAATAAAAAAAAAATAAATTTCTATTATATTTAAATAATATCGTTAAAAACAAATTCATTTTTTTAATTATTGTTTTATTTTGTTAATTTTTTAAATATTAAATATAAAAAAGGAATTATTTTTCCAGATCTTTTTGAAAATAATTGTTTTTGCCAATTTATTCTAGGAAATTTTTCGCATTTTGCAATATTTTACCAATTTTTTAATTTTTATTCTTTTTTTTATATTTTTTATTTAATTTTTATTCATTTTTATTTTTGTTTCTTTATTTTTCTTCTCTTGGTTTTTTTTAAATATTTTTTATATCACTTTTATTTTTTTTATATTTTCAACATAAAAGAAATAAGATTTTAAAATATAAAAAAAAATTAATTAAAATGCTTGTTCCTATAAATCAAAATAGTTTCTTCAGTTTCTTTTAAATATAAACTCCTTGAACTAGACTTTAATTTGCTTAACAAAGAAAAAAAAACCTTAAAGTATACTTTAAATTTCTTTAAATATATATAAAATATTACAATATATAAAATATAATTAATAATAAATAATAAAAAAAATATGTAAATTATTAAACAAAAAACTTTATGAGTGTATATTAAATAAAATATTAAAAAATAAAACTTGAAAAAAAACAATAAAAATATTATAAGAATTAAAAAATATATAATTATTTAAAAAATAATGCAAAAGAACTCTTTTTCTACATTAAAAATAATTTTTTATTTAAAAAAAAAAATAAAAAAAAAATAAACAAAATTGTAATTAATTTTTTTTTAATTAAATAAAAAATAAAAATAAACTGTAATTTAAAATATAAGAAAAGAAAACTAATGTAAAAGAAAAAAACAAAAATACAAATGCAGTGCCATAGGCCAAATCCCAAAACTCCTCCCTCAAAACTATACAACAAATTATTTAAATGGTAATAAAAAAAAAATGAAAAATAAATAATTACAATTTTTATATTTAAGCTCCATATTATTATAATAAAAAAAATAATTTTTTTTATAAAAATATTTATAAAAAATTAATAACAAAGAAGAAAATGCTAAAAAAAATATTAAAAAAAAAAAACAAATAAAATTTGAAATTTCCTGCAAATTATTGCCTAGTTATAGGCTTGTTTTTTTTTACTATTTTTTGTATTGTAATAAATACCTGCTTGAATTTTTTTTTTAACTTTAAAAGCAATTTTTTGTAATTTTTTAAGGCAAACAAAAACAAAAAATTAAGAAATCTTTATGAATTATTTTTATTTAAAATGAAAATAAAAAATAATAATAATAATAAAAAACTTGTAAAATAAACACTTAACAATTGGTTTTATTAATTGGCTTTTATTGTAATTCTGATTTGAATTTAAAAATTATTTTTATTTTCAAAATTTTAAAATAATTTTTTAACACTCAATTTTACGTTACGGCGCCCCTGTAACACACTTTGCAACTTTACACGACGACTTGACTGACCATATACTGTCGTCATCGTTCGCCGTAACTATCGTATTTACACGACGACAGCTACCGTGATGCACCAAGTGACTGCTATATATACACTGAGCGCCAAAAGTGAGTAAACACCACTGAAATAATTCATTTTCTTAGGATAGCGAGAAAAGTAAATGAGAATAGTCGAATAAATTTCCAAAAATAAAAACGTTTATTTATTACTTAAAAATGTTAAAACAAAAACAACAATTCATGATAAATGAACTTTTTTTATACTTAAGAACAAAACTGTTTTATACTTAAGACCAAAGTGTTGACTCACTTATGGCGCTCAGTGTACATGGCACCTATCAAGAAAGATTTAACAATAGGTTATTGGGACTTTGACCTGCCTTAACACACTCTTACAGGCGTCACTCCTTCTCACGCACTATTGCCATTTGGTCACTTCAATCAATGACTCAGCTTCCACGATTTGGTGACTTCAAATCAGAAAAAATTGTCCCCTACGTCGACTTTCGCTATTTTTCGTATAGAATACTCGTCGCTACGGAATATCCTCTTCCATTTGAAGGACGTGGCGAGCCAGCGCCGCCGCCGGATGATAATGAGTTGCACAACCTCCTTGTAGTTGAGGAGCTCATACAGCTTATTGCTGGATTCACATACGTAACATAACTGGCCATTACAACCCTTCAGTCAGGATTACGACATAGTCGCCGTGGTCTAGTAGGTAGTGTGTTGGCTTATTAGACGAAAAGACAGGGTTCGAGCCCCTGGCCAGAACACTGCCCACTGCTCTTTGATGCGTAATGTCCAGGCTTCTTCTAACTTCTATTAAAGATCCAAATACCAACTGAAAGAATTTAAATATTCCGTAGTGACAATTAGAGTCGACGGCAAAGTTGATAAAACCTTAGACAACGAGTAGGAGCAGCAGGAAAGTTATGTAAAGCCCACAAAATAGAAACTTTGAAAGAAAAAGGTCCTCCAGCTCGATCTTGTAGTATAAAGTTAAGTTCCTAATGACTCTGGTCATGCAACAACACGACACACCATTGACAAGAAACATTAGATGGCACGCCAGTGGTATGAGCTAGAAGGTCGTAGGGCAAGACACACCAAAAACCAGGCAAAACAACCAGAAGTACTTTAAAAACTCACAACGAAAAAGACGATGCCAAAAAATACAGGAGTAGAAGCGGCCAGCGTTGTCAATAGAGAGGAATATCTCTCATAACGTCGTGTTCTTCTCCCTCAAAAAGTTTCATTGGCGAAAAACCTCCAACCATTACAATCCTTAAGTCAGGACTACAACCACATTTAGCTTCGCATAGCACCCATGTTGTGTGTGTTAATTTTAAGTGGGCTCTGAACTTTTCATGGTAAATTTGTTGTAATCGCAGAGTATATGCTAGAAGACTGCTTTTTTATTTCTACGAGATGTCTAAGCCAGTGATTTGAAACACGACCTCACTCCTAATAATCTCACTGGACTACAGACAAGACTACAAGACTATAATCCTTTCAGGCTACATCCCCTGAGTACATATAGTACCAATACTATCTAAATTCGTAATGCCATCATAGTCTCGGTCGCCGTGGTCTAGTAGGTAGTGTGTTGGCTTATAAGACGAAAAGCCAGGGATCGAGCCCCAGGCCAGACATCAAGTAGTATTTCTTCGGCGACTTTCTCTCAGCAGATTTCTGGCAAAAACCCTGAGAGTAAATAAAATTGCCATGAAAAGTTTCTCAAACATCTGTCGTTCGGAGTCGAATTTAAACTGTAGGTCCCGCCACTCATGCATAAAAAAATTAACATACACAACATAAGTGGTGTGAGAAACTAGGTCGTAATCCTGACTGAAGTTGGTTGTAATGACCAATTATGTATGTATTATAGTCTCAGCATGTAGTCCGAAAAAAGCCAAAGGTCTTATTACATTTAAATCTTTGAGGTGAAATTATTTCCTCAACTTAATAGCTTACAGCCTAAAAATATGCTACAATTAGAGAAATTATTTGTTGTGTTGTGTCATGATATTTTTTTAAAATAATTTTTCTCATAATTTTATTACATTTTCTCATTTCTCATTTCTCATTTCTAACATCATCCCCCCCTTCCCCAGTTAGATTAACAAAAATTTTAAAAAGAAATCCATTTATAATGCCTTAAGATATGCAAAGAAAAAAGAAGAAAAAGCTTTTTTATGTAAAATAAATACTCCATCTTGAATGTCACACACAATTGATGTCTACAACATATAAAACTATTAATTTAATAAATTTATAAATACAACAACAACAACAATCTCTATTCTCTATTGCATATAAACAAATTACATTAAATAATTAATTCATTAAAAATAATAATAATTTTTTTTAAAGTTTAATAAAAAAATTATGCCACAATGTATGCAAAGAAAAAACATAAAAAAATGAAAAATAAAATTAACAAACTATTGTTTATTGTATCAATAAATGAATAAATGAATGAATGCGCTAAATGGAAATGTTATTGTGAAACTTATAAAAGTACATACATACATATATATTAAAATATATACAAATTAAAATTACGTGTAGAAAATGTTAAATAGAATGTGACAGAAAGCCAGAGCAGTTAGCAGTTAGAAAAAGAATAAAAAATGGAAAAAAATGTTGGAAAAGTGAGTGAAAAATATGAAAAAAAAGTAGAAATCGTAATAAATATTGTTGGTAGTAAGTATCAAAAGCTAATAATCCAAATAAAATTACAAAACAAAGTAAAAATTATTGAAAAAGAGAATCATTTTAAAAGCCTACTTTTGGACAACAACTTTCTTTAAACATTTTTTCTTTCAGTTTCTTTTCTAGTTTAGATTTCAATCAGTCCTTTATTGATCTTGATCTTTATATGAAAATAAATTAAAAAACTTCCATTTATTCACAAAAGTATAGCATAACTTTGGGCTTCTTATTAAAAAAATTATTCGTTTAAATTGTTTGTTTCAGCTAGTTTTTAAAGCTCTTATTTATAGTATTTATTGGGTTATCCAAGCTTATGGCATATAATACTCTCGCTCTATTAACCAGAATATTCGCTTCCTCCTTTCCAATCATTATACGATGTATCGGAACTCATTGCATGCTTGCAGTGATTGTGAATCGCCGATTTACACTCCAGGCCATTGAATTCGCCGTAGTCTAGTAGGTAATGTGTTGACTTATTAGACGCAAAATGCGGGGTTCGAGCCCCAGGCCAGGCATCAAAGACAAAATACAAAAAGCATTTTTTCGGCGATTTCCTCTCAGTAGATTTCTAGTAAAAACTATGAGAGTAAATAAAAAATTGCCATGAAAAGTTTCTCAATAAACAAAAATCTGTCGTTCGGAGTCGACTTTAAACTGTAGGTCCCACCACTCATGTATAAAATTAACACACACAACAAAAGTGGTGTGAGAAACTAGAACGTTGTACAATGGGTCAATTCGACCTCCGGGTACTGTACTTGTCTTAATTGACAAGTACACGTCCTCTAACCTAACCTAACCTACACTCCAGGCCGGTGTTTCTGAATGCTATTGCCCTAATTATTATCTCAAGCCTAAAAGCATGCTACTTTTAACGACATTATAAATAATTTTAGAATCTAATGTCAGGCTTTATTTGTTTTGAACTATTAAATCAAGTTTTTCTTAAAGTAATCAAGTAATGTAAAAAAAAAATTGAAAAACTTCTGCCTTCCTTTACACTAAAAGTATGCTGTTTTTAAATTACTGAAGTATACTTTTATTGAAAATAATTTTCCAAACTTTATTTTCTAACTATTTAAACGACAATATCGTTTATTTATACATATATTTTTAAATTAATTTTAAAACATATAAAAATTAAGCGTTGATTTCTATGTATTTATTTAACCTAAAAGTATGCTATTGTATCACTCCATGAAATTTCTTTCTATAAAATCTTCAAGGCCTAAAGGCAGTCTTTATTATTATTTAACTATTAAATATTTATTATACAAATCGTTAACTCCTAAAAGTAGGCTTTATTTATTTAACCTACAAGTATGCTATTGTATCAGTCCATGAAATTTCTATCTATAAAATCTTTAAGGCCTAAAGGTAGGCTATACTATTATTTAACTATTAAATATTTATTCTACAAAAAATCTTTAACACCTAAAAGTAGGCTTTATTTATTTTCAACTATTAAATTTATTTGTTGTTTGTTTTTTCAAAAAATAATTAAAAAACAAGTTTAACAGCTTTTTTTCAAAATTATTTTACTTTCAATAAAAAAGAAATTAAAAAAACAAAAACTATTTATTTAACCTAAAAGTATGCTATTGTATCACTCCATGAAATTTGTTTCTATAAAATCTTTAAGGCCTAAAGGCAGTCTTTATTATTATTTAACTATTAAATATTTATTATACAAATCGTTAACTCCTAAAAGTAGGCTTTATTTATTTAACCTAAAAGTATGCTATTGTATCACTCCATGAAATTTGTTTCTATAAAATCTTTAAGGCCTAAAGGTAGTCTATATTATTATTTAACTATTAAATATTTATTCTAAAAAAATAATCTTTAACTCCTAAAAGTAGGCTTTATTTATTTAACCTAAAAGTATGCTATTGTATCACTCCATGAAATTTGTTTCTATAAAATCTTTAAGGTCTAAAGGTAGTCTATATTATTATTATTTAATTATTAAATATTTACAATATAATTATAATTATTAAATATTTATATATAATATACAAAAAATTTTAACTCCTAAAAGTAGGCTTTATTTATTTTCAACTATTAAATTTATTTAAAAACAAGTTTAACAGCTCTTTTTAAATTATTTTACTTTCAATAAAAAAAGAAATTAAAAAACAAAAACAAAAACGAAAAAAAACTTTAAAGACATTATCCTACAACTTATGCAATAAATAATATAAGACAAGAAGAAGAAAAAAATGAAAACTAAAATATCAAAAAAATAAAAAAAAAATATTAAAATAATTTAGAATATAAAACAAAAAAAAAAGAGGAAAAAATTAATAAAAATTAAACAGAAAAGACTTATAAAAAACAAAATAAAACTGGGAACTTATAGCCACTACAACAACAAATTATTACAAATATTACAATATATATTAAAAATAATTAAGACAACAAAAAAAAAAAAAAAAAAAACAACAACAACAACTACTTTATATACAATACAAAACATATTTAATAATAAATAGCAGAAAAACTACTCAACGTTTTTTAATTTAAAATTAACATTTTTGATTTAAACAAATATTATAAAAATAGAAATTAAAAAAATTTAATTAACATCCTAAAAATATGCTATAAAAATAATAAAATACAAAAACTTTAAGAAGAATACAAACAAACAAAAACAAACAAAAATAGCCAACCAAGTTGCCATACCAACAAGAAAAATGTGTGTAGTTTTCTAGAACGCCAATAAATTTAAACAAAAAATTAAAATTATTAAATAAATGAATCAACAATAATAATAATAATAAACTTTTTGATAAACATGTTTTTTGTATTGCAATTTGATAATATTATTATAAGAATAAGCGAAGACATAAACCAATTTCGTTTTTTTTTATAAGTGAGTGTGTATTTTTTAATTCAATTTTGTTTAACAAGTTTTTGTAATTCTTTTTGTAATTTTTTATAAAAAAAAATATTGAAAAAAATAAAAAATATGAAAATAAAATGGAAGCAATTGTTTTCTTTTATAATAAAAGGTTTTCGAAGCCTAAAAGTAGGCCTCAGTGACAAAAAGTTAACATTTTCCTAAAAGTATGCCTTAATTATTGGTTTCTACAAGTATAGAGAACAATGTGTGGGTGTTTTTCACTCTATAAAGTATATTCAGTTATTAAGTACAGCTTTCCATAAAAAAAAAACTCTGGAGGTGAAACTCATTACTAAGTTTAAGCTAAGAATATGGATATAAAGAATACGCATTATGTAGAAGTAAAATTTCTTATGGCGGGTTGTAACATTACGACCCGCTCTCTCCAAAATCTTTTTAAAAATCATTTCTTGATGAGGGGGGGGGAGGAAGGCAGAAGGAAAATGAACACAAACAAAGAGCGTAACAATGTGTTGCTCTCATCGTACGTATGTACATGTGTATGTATTCTTGTGTTTTTTGATTTAGTTGTCGATCAGACTGCGACAAGAATATATGTGCTGCGGATGCTTTATCATTTTATTTCAGAACAACACTCGAAGAATATTTTGTGTTAAAAATATTTTATATCTTTAGCTGGGCGTATTTTATTTTCTGCCGTAGAATAATTTTTTTAAATGCTTTGAAATGCTCGTTTTTTTTTTCTTTTAATAAAAAATGGTTTTTTATTATTTTTATTTTTATTTATATAAAAAACATGGCCTAATTTTTAAGCCAAAGATGGATAGCTTTATGTTCTTTTAATAATAAAATCGATGTTTTATTTTATTTTTATTATCTAAAATTATTAAACCCATAGGCATGTGTTAACCTAGAGGAAAATTGTTAGTAATAATTTCAAGTCTACTTATTAAACCCAATGATATGTATATGTGATCGGAAAATATAGAAAAATTGTACTGCACTAAATCCCTAAAGACACCGTATTTAACTTGGCAAGTATTCTTCCAAAAATCGAAATCATTTCTCATTGATATTAGTGAATAAATACTACTGTGATATTTCTTTGGGTGTATCATTGAAGTCTGAAAAAAGGGACATGAACCTTCTTCTTTAAAAGCTGACAAGATTTTTACGCTCTTTTTAACGAACATTCTTGATGTTCGTGTCCTATGTGTGTAAAAAGCCGAAGATGTTCTTCCCCTGAGGGACATTGGTGCCGACGTCCAGAAAAATAAATTAAAAAAGTGGTCAAACAACAAAAACGCACGACGAGAACAACGCATTGTTACGCTCTTGGTTTCTGTAGCATTCCCTTCTATCTTCCCCCGCGTCCTGAAATATTTTTGAAAAATATTCCAAAATATGTTCAAATGCACATTCTTTATACTTTATTTTCTTTGGTTTAAGCTAAGCGCCATACAGTCTCTTAAAAGTATGCTTAAATTTTTTGTTTTTTCAAACTTAGACGGCAATGCAGTCCTCTTTTATCACCGATCGCCCGTTAAGACGTGCCACAATGGAATTTTTCTAAAAATATGCTTAAATGTTTGGATTTTTGGAAGCTTAGAGAGCAATCTGGATCTTCTTCATTCTTCTAAGTGTATATTCGCTTGCCAGTATAGCTTTTTATCCAAAACAAGTGCCAGTTACTGAGTATCGTTACTACGTCAATGGTCGAAAAGGAACTTTTCCCTAAAAGTATGCCTTTATTCTTTGTTTTCGTGTAAATACAGAAAACAATGCAAGCCTTATCCATCCTTCTGACTCTATATTCGGTTCAAAAACATCCTCTAGAAAATGCTAACCTCATCACTGTCTCAATTGGCAAAAAAAAAAAAGTGATTTTTTCCCTCAAAGTATGCTTCAATTTCTAACATTTTGAAAGTGAAATCAAAATTTTTGAAAAGCCATTAATTACGAAAAGGAGAGTGCTTTTCGTTTTCAGGATTTCTTTTTTTTTTCCTAACAAACGAACCCTTTTTTGCGCGGGTGGCCTGGGGGAGGGGGAATGCTCCTTAATGAATCCTTAAATAAATTTCAATATTTTTGAGTAAAAAAACAAAAAAAAAAAAAATAAAATTGCGACTCAAAATGTAAAATGAGGGGAAATTAATAGAAAAAAAGCAAACAGCGCCAAGAAAAAAATGATAAAAATTGTAAAAGTATTGCGTGGCAATGAAGAAAAATAAAAACAAGAAGAACGAGAAGAACAAGAAGTATAGAGACTTTGATAAGCAGGCGTTATGATGACGGTGGTAATAATGGGTTCTCTCTGGTCAATGAATATGCATGAGAAGGAATTTTTTTTCTCATTTTTGTTGCCATTTGGAAAAAAAGTTAAAGGATTTAAGAGCAGGGGGTGGAAGGAACAGTTTTTTTCTTCGGTTTTTAATGCTTTTTTCACTCTCTTTGCCAGCAAAGGGATGCAAATTATTTCAACGTTCCAGCGCGTTTGGCCAAAAGACCGAAGATTTTTCATTAAAAATTTTGTGTTGGCAAGACAGACGACGGATGACTATCCCTTTTATTTTTTTTTAAAAAGTTGCTTGTTCTTCTTTTGTTTTTTTTGTTTTTTTTCGCTTAAAAATCGTTATTGTTGTGGGTGTTTTTTAATTTCGTTTTTTATTTTCACTTTCAATTCAAAATTTTTCCCGTTTTTTCTCCCTTTTTTTTCCCTTAAAACTTTGGCAAGAAAGAGTTGCGTTTTGTTTTCTAAGGAAGCAGTGGAATGGGAAAGAAGCGCTTAGGAGGGCTGTGTAGGACAAAGACTATTGTATTGTATTTCTTTAACATAATTTTTAATGGTTTTTAGATTCGTTTTTCTGTTTTGAAACGCACTTTATTTGTTTTCAAAACACCCCCCCCTCCATAAAAAAGTATTTAAAAAAAAAAATAAAAAAAGGAGAGACAACAATAGAAAAAAAAAATAATGCGAAGGCGAAAATGAATTTTCAGGCAAAAATAGGCAATTAAACAGAAAATATTTCGAACCAAAAAAAAAAAAAAACTTTTTAAACTTGGTACAGTTGTGTACAAAAGCCATGCTGTTGGTTGGCTGAATGTAATTAATTATGGACATTCCTCTCTTCTTCTTCTCCTTTGCTAAAGATGCCATTTTTCTAATAATTTACTTACAAATTCTAAATCAATGGCAGTTACTTAAAAAAAAAAACAATATATTACCCCTAAAAGTATGCCACAATAAGGAAATGGAAACAAATCTTATTTTCCAATTATAATGATTTTTTCTAAAAAAAAATTAAAATAAATATCTCCCCTAGTAAAACATATTTCCAATAGATTGTAGTTTTAAACATTTCTTAAAGCCCCTAAAAGTATACAATATAAGTTAGATTATGTTATAATTGTATTTGTGATAGACAAGATACTTAGTACTCCAAGTCTATTGCCCTGTCAAACTTCAGGACGCTCTGCTCTGTATCAACATCTCTACATGTGCAATGAGAGCGAATTTTTGGAACGAGATGCTCAACGAAAGGTAAGACCAAGTGGGTTTGAGACAGTCAATGGGTAATTGCAATAAGAAGAAATCTGAGTTGTGCATCAGACTATCAAGAAATATCATGGTGTTGATAATCGGTCGCCGTAGTCTAGACGTTAGGCCAGGGTTCAAACTCCAGGTCAGACATCTCGAAAAAAACCGAATTATAAAAATAAATATTTCTCTCGACGCCTTTCTATCTCAGCAGTCTTTTGGTAAAATAAAATTGCCATGAAAAGTTTCTTCAAAATCCGTTGCGCATTTTATGCATAAAATTAACACATACAGCATATTTGGTGTAGGAAGCTAAATAATTGTAATCCTGACTATATATCGTATAATTATCTTCTTAAACCCCCTAAAAGTATGCCATGTAAAATATATAAAGAGTGTTTTTTATAGAGGTATATAACTTTAAGTTGGCATTACTTTTCAAGATGGCGACCGATTTAACAGCTGTCAAGTGTTTTATTCTCAGTTTGGTTTGGCAATTCATCATGAATAGACGCACGCCTGAACAACGCTTGCAAATAGTGCAATTTTATTTCGAAAATAATGGTTCTGTGCGGAAAACGTATCGCGCACTACGTCCATTTTATCGTCGACAAAATCGTCCATCAGAGCAGTTAATTCGATTACCCATGGAACGTTTTCGCTCCACGGTTACTCTTATTGATAACTCGCATCCCCAGCGACGCTGTACGGTGCGTACAGAAGAAGCTATTGCTGCTGTAGAGCGTAGCATTGAGGAAGACCCGAATGAGTCCATCCGCCATCGAGCACAGGAATTGGATCTGTGTCCATCCACTTTATGGAAGATTTTGCGGAAGGATCTTGGTTTGCGTGCTTACAAAATCCAACTCGTGCAAGATTTTAAGCCAAACGATCATCAAGTAAGGCGTAGATTCGTCGAATGGGCCCAAAACGAGATTACCGTTGTTCCCGATTTTCATAAGCGAATTTTGTTTAGCGATGAAGCGCACTTCTGGTTGAATGGCTACGTCAACAAACAAAACTGCCGCATTTGGAGTGAAGGTAATCCTCAAGTGTATGTGGAAACACCGTTACATCCAGAAAAACTGACTGTTTGGTGCGCTTTATGGGCTGGTGGAATCATTGTTCCGTACTTTTTCAAAAACGATGGTGGCCAGAAGGTTACAGTCAATGGTGATCGGTATAGAGACATGATTACAAACTTTTTCATTCCTGAATTGAATAACCATGATGTCCAGGAGATGTGGTTTCAACAAGATGGCGCAACATGTCACACAGCTCATGCCACAATAGATTTATTGAAAGACACGTTTGGTGACCGCCGCCTAATTTCACGTTTTGGACCTGTGAATTGGCCTCCAAGATCTTGTGATTTAACACCGCTAGACGACTTTCTGTGGGGCTATGTAAAGTCATTGGTCTATGCGGTAAAGCCACAAACGCTTGACCATTTGGAAGACAACATTCGCCGTATTATTCCCGATATACGGCCACAAATGTTGGATGAGTCATCGAAAATTGGACGTCCGCGCCAGCCGTGGCGGTCATATGCCAGAAATCCTATTTAAAATGTAATGCCACAAGATTATCTTTCGGATAAATAAAATTCATGTCAATCGAATAATCCATCGTTGTTTTATTGCAACTTAAAGTTCTATACCTCTATAAAAAATACCCTTTACAAACCTCAGTGTTATTAATAATCATAATCACAATAATTTTTCAAGCAAATTAACAATTAAATATCCCATAAGTTATGCTTTACATTTTTTAAAACTCCTAAAAGTATGCCTTAAACAAAATACACTTTTGACGTATCCATCTCAAGCAATTTCTCTCTTTTTGCCATTTTATACTTTGAAACTATTTTCAACGTAAATATTTTATTTTAATTAATTTTTAATAATTAAACACAGCTTCCCCCATGTCCTTAGCAAATACTCAAACCACACCTGGTTCTCAAATAACTATTTAAAGATTTTCTATGAAATACAATCACTTGTTATATATTTTCACAATACATATATAATACATTATATATGTACATAAATATGTCTGCGTATGTATGCATATCTTTATCTTTATGTATAGAAGAGTATTTAAAATTTATAGCCTATAAAATATGGCTGAACCTATGCTTTAGTTTGTTGTCGACCTACAACTACAACTACTTCTATATGTATGTACGATGTGGTGGTATTGTGGCATGAAATAGAACAAAATGTTTAAAATTTCAAAGATTTACTTTCAGTTTTAAGTTTATTTAAGTTTAGTTTACTTACGAGTGTGTTTAAAGAAAAGTAAACAAAAATCTGTAGCATACTTTAGAGCGCTATTAACCCATTTTTGGTCTAAAAGGTCTAAAAAGATATGCAGAACAGGACACAAATTTGCATAGAAACATACTAAATTAATATTGAAGGAAAGGGAAACTGAGACTTTGAGATGGGCTCCAGAGATTCTATGAAAACCTGCATAGATGGTACTTGGCTTGAGAATATTAGGGAGGGCTGTGGAGTTTCATGCAAAGTTCTTAATTTTACAATATCTTTCCATATCACTTGACTACTGTAAAGTATTTTATGCGGATCTAGAGGCCCAAAATCTTGCTCTGACTCTTTGCGACTCTTTTGATAGACTCGTGTGGCAGTTTTGAATCACAATCTCATGCAGGACATCCCGGGTAACCGTGAAGCCAATTAACATGGAGATGTTTTTTTTTGCTGGAAGGAGGAAAAATGCTTTATGCATTCATGATGGTCGTCACCAGACATGATATGTCGGACTCTCCCACTGGGTATACCGACTAAAAACCCGCCTTGTCTCCTCACCGGGGAATCATTCCACCTCGGAACCACGGTTGTATTACTTCGAGGTGGATCCCTTTTCTGGCATATGTTCCAGTTCCATCGTCGTCAGTCTGCGTCCAGGCTCCGCTCTATTCTCATCTGCTGCGTCTAGGTCAAATTTCTTCCTTCGCAGGACGTGCTCTACAAAGTGTTTTACTGCGTTCCAGCTCTCTTTACTGTTTATCATTTTCAGCACGACGTTTGTAGGGCTAATGACGCCGATTTCAGCTTTGAGTCGCTGACGGCTTTCGGCCCATCGACAACAGCTGAAGAAAGTGTGTTAGGGATCATCTAACGTTTCTTTCTCTCCATAGATATAGAATGGCAAGCGGCATTTCCTCATGCGATGCAGGAAGTTTTTGAAATATCCGTGACCGGTCAGCATCTGGGTTATGTAGTAGTCTACTTCGACGTTTTTTCTGTTTTTCCGCACTTGCAACGCGGGAATCAGTTTACATGTCCGCCTTCCATGCTGTTCATTTTCCCAGCGAAATTGCCATTTTAGGAAGACTTCGTGCTTTATTGCTTCTATGCTCTGTGGTTGAGTCGTACTGGCTGGCGTACCTGGCGTTGAAGATCATCCGGCGCGCATATGCTTGTAGGTCTACGGGAACCATTCCGGCTATTAATAGCACAGCCTGTGTCGACACTCTGCGATACGAGGATGTCACTCGTAGAGCAGCTATTATCTGCGTAGACAGTAGTTTTCTAGCCCTGATCCGGGTTTCCAAAGTAGTAGTCCAGATTTCAGACCCATCGGGGAGCATGCTATTTCCAGCCTCCATGAGTAGCTTCCTCTTACTTGGGAGGGGTCCACCAATGTTTGCCATCAGTCTACTTAGTTGAGTAGTTATTGTAGCTGCTCTCGCTGTTGCATACTCTATCTGCTCTGAGTAGTTCAGTTTCGAGTCCAGTCTAACCCCAAGGTATTTAATCGATTTCTTCGTGGGAATAACTAAGTCGCCTATGTTGATTTCGGTCGCGACCGGAATGTGTCGTCTGGTTAGTAGAAGCAGCTCGGTTTTATGCATGGCCAGCTGTAGGTCGTGAGATTCTAACCAGTGCTTAGTCCGCATCATGATTTGTCGTAATCTGCGTTGGACTTCATCTGTGTTTCTGCCCCTAATGACTGCTGCGATGTCGTCTGCGTATCCGACTAGGAAAGTATCCTCCGGCATCTCTATTCTTAGGATTTCATCGTGGAGATGTTAGCAGAATGAGAAGTCGCCGTAGTCTAATAGGTATTGTGTGGGCTTATTAAACAAAAAACCCGTGGTTCAAACCTCAACTGAGACATGTCGGCCAAAACAACGGCGATTTCCAGTCTTCTGACAAAAACTCTGAGTGTAAAAATAAAATTCTCAAGTTGTAATGATCAATTAAGTAAGTAAGTAAACCTAACATGGAGATGTTAGTAGGGTCAGGGGCGTTTAACCCTTTCGCGGTGGGTGTCGTGTGTATAGGGCAGTCACTTGAAGCATCACAGTGCTTTCGCAAACAATGACGACGATGTATAGCCAGTCGCGCCGTCGTGAAAAGTTGCAAAGTGTGATACAGGAGCGTCGTCGCGAAAGGGTTAAGATTTCTTTTACGCGTCTAACCGAAAAAATTGATTCCGCTATTTGTAGGCAGGAAAGCTGAGTTTTCCTCATCATTGCTGAAATTTGTAAATAAAATACCACACCCTTGAGGGCTTAGTACCAAAGCTAATGAGGTTTATAATGCCGAATGGTTTCCTTTACAAAATCCTTCACAATCTCTGTAGCATATTTTGTAACTATTTTCCCAATTATTTTCACAATCCTCCATTAAAGGGTTAATTTGCTTACATGTAGGCCTATAGATAGATACCCATTGTCCTTCTATATCTTACCTGTTTGGTTATATATTTATGCCTCTAAAATTTCCTGCCAAATACCCCCTCCTTCCCCTTTCCTTCTGCCTTTTTAAAAGGAAACACTTCTGGCTTATTATTCAACTACGCATAGAACTTTAACAACAAAAAACAACTACAACAACTACAACAACAACAACGTCAAGAACTGATTAGAAATTTAAAATATTTTTTAGAAACGTCCTTACATACACACATGCATGCATACACACATACATGCATACATTTATGCGTGTGTGTGTGTATGTGTATTAATTTACTTACGTATTCAGAAAAAAAATCTTCTAAAATTACCCAACAATGTAAACCTACGGCTTAGAAGCAATAATAACTAACTCCCACCCCTGCTTAAAGCAATATACATACATATACATACGCACATATGCGTATACACATACTAATACATGTAAATGTATGTATGTGCGATTGTGTTTGTTTAGCAGCCACTTGCGTTAACGCACATGCTTATGAGAATATTATTGGAGGACATGGACAATATTTGGCTTTTAACAGAATTACACCATTTCCGTACACAATTTACACAGAATCACAATGCGGCAGGGGGTCTATAAGATCGTGAAATTTGAAATATCTCTCTTCTTAAGCGTACGGACAACATTGATCCTGTCAAAATGTATTTGACATTTGACTTCCATCAAAATTTTTTTGAGAAATAGCTTCATTAAGTTTGTAAAGGGTGTTTTTTTATAGAGGTATAGAACTTTAAGTTGGCATTACTTTTCAAGACGGCGACCGATTTAACAGCTGTCAAGTGATTTATTCTCAGTTTGGTTTGGCAATTCATCATGAATAGACTCACGCCTGAACAACGCTTGCAAAAAGTCCAATTTTATTTCGAAAATAATGGTTCTGTGCGGAAAACGTATCGCGCACTACGTCCATTTTATCGTCGACAAAATCGTCCATCAGAGCAGTTAATTCGATTAACCATGGAACGTTTTCGCACCACGTTTACTCTTATTGACGGTACGGTGCGTACAGAAGAAGCTATTGCTGCTGTAGAGCGTAGCATTGAGGAAGACCCGAATGAGTCCATCCGCCATCGAGCACAGGAATTGTATCTGTGTTCATCCACTTTATGGAAGATTTTGCGGAAGGATCTTGGTTTGCGTGCTTACAAAATCCAACTCGTGAAAGAATTGAAGCCAAACGATCATCAAGTAAGGCGTAGATTCGTCGAATGGGCCCAAAACGAGATTACCGTTGTTCTCGATTTTCATAAGCGAATTTTGTTTAGCGATGAAGCGCACTTCTGGTTGAATGGCTACGTCAACAAACAAAACTGCCGCATTTGGAGTGAAGGTAATCCTCAAGTGTATGCGGAAACACCGTTACATCCAGAAAAACTGACTGTTTGGTGCGCTTTATGGGCTGGGGGAATCATTGGTCCGTACTTTTTCA
Organism: Sarcophaga carnaria; assembly: GCA_958299815.1. Taxonomy (NCBI): domain Eukaryota; kingdom Metazoa; phylum Arthropoda; class Insecta; order Diptera; family Sarcophagidae; genus Sarcophaga; species Sarcophaga carnaria. Next base: position 4,828,413 of record OY283149.1, read on the forward strand.
AAAACGATAGTGGCCAGAACGTTACAGTCAATGGTGATCGGTATAGAGCCACGACTACTAGCTTTTTCATTCCTGAATTGAATAACCATGATGTCGAGGAGATGTGGTTTCAACAAGACGGCGCAACATGTCACACAGCTCGTGCCACAATAGATTTATTGAAAGACACGTTTGGTGACCGCCTAATTTCACGTTTTGGACCTGTGATTTGGCCTCCAAGATCTTGTGATTTAACACCGCTAGACTACTTTCTGTGGGGCTATATAAAGTCATTGGTCTATGCGGTAAAGCCACAAACATTCGCCGTATTATTGCCGATATACGGCCACAAATGTTGGAAAAAGTCATCGAAAATTGGACGTCCAGATTGGACTACATCCGCGCCAGCCGTGCCGGTCATATGCCAGAAATCATATTTAAAATGTAATGCCACAAGATTATCTTTCGGATAAATAAAATTCATGTCAATCGAATAATCCATCGTTGTTTTATTGCAACTTAAAGTTCTATACCTCTATAAAAAACACCCTTTATTTGGTAGTCTATAGTCGGAATTTGAGAGGAAAATTGAAAAAAGCGAATTTCATGGCTAAAATTGCCATGAAAAGTTCCTCTGTCGTGCGGTATCGACGTTAAACTCTAGGTCTAGCCACTCATGAATTAAATTAACACACACAACATGGATGGTGTGCGAAGCTAACTTGTAATCCTTACTAAAGAGCAGTAATGAGCGATTAAGCAAGCAAAGTGGGATGGCTATGCAGCCGCTACTAGGGGTAACAGATAAATGGCTCGCTGCTTGCCATGTAGACTTCATCCGAAGCTTTAAAAGCTTCTCGACTGTCTACTATCCTTGTTTATTTCTATTATCTCTGCCATATACTCAGTTTTACAGGGTAACAGATGAATGATTCTCTTTTTAGGGATTTTTGACATTTTCTAATCAGATTGCAGGTTGTAGAGACTCTATCCAAGGCCTTCAAATTCTCGTTGACTAACTGTAGAGATGAACTCGCCGTGGTCTAGTAGGTAGTGTGTTGGCTTATTAGACGAAAAAACAGGGTTCGAGCCCCAGGCCAGACATCAAAACATCAAGACAAAAAGTATTTCTTCGGCGACTTCCTCTCAGCAGATTTCTGGCAAAAACTCTGAGAGTAAATAGAATTGCCATGAAAAGTTTCTACAAAAATCTGTCGTTCGGAGTCGACTTTAAACTGTAGGTCCCGCCACGCATGTATAAAAATTAACACACACAACATAAATGGTGTGAGAAACTAGGTCGTAATCCTGACTGAAGGGTTGTAATAACCAATTAAGAAGTACGAACTGTAGAGATCAGAATATTTCTATTGTAATACTCTTGTCCATTCCTCTGTTTTAGAATCCATCCCCGACGTCTAGCTACTCCTTAGATAAACATAAACTTCAATAAGATCTCTTCAGTTTTGTGAAGAGGAAGGCAGTAAGTATGCTGGAAAAGTTTTTCTCTTTTTTTGGTAGAGACACCGCAATTCCCTCAGGAAACAGTGTAAACAGTTTACTTTTAAGTTGCTTTCATAGTTAAAACTCTATTTAAAATCAATAGATCTTGTGTACTGATGCTGATAGAGCTGATGTTTAGATTTCGTTTTCTTTCTTCTTTTTTTTTTTACTTTTCGAAAAATATTAAAAAAATCCTATTTTAAATAAAATACAACACAGTATAAAATGTGCCTAAAAGTATGCTTAACTATAAGCAAATTTATGTGTCCTGTTCTTAAGGCCAACATTACGGCTAACACAACGGAAGTGGTAACTTCTAGAAGAGGGGGGATGGTGGGAGATAAGCAACAACTTTACGAACGCATATGACATTGTTAGCACAATATAATACAGACACCAACCATACATACATGGCTACATATAACGCATACGCCTACACATATGCAAAGACTTTTCCACGGCACGGTCCTAAAAAAAAATCACATCACATCACGTGTGGTGTGAGTGGGAAGACGGCAGCAGCAGCACACATAAATTTGTTAAGCGAGAGAAGCCCTTACCACCACAGAAATTGAGTTTTTAAGGTGATTTACATTTTTGAAAAACACTTTCCGGTTTAGAAAAGTAAAAACCAAAAAAACTAAGCATATTTTAAGGGTGGCCGGGGGGGGGGGAGGGTATTTAAAATCACACACATCCACCACACACCGACAAAAAAAAAGTGACTCTGGTTTTTATGACAGAAAAAAATGAAAAAGAAACAAAAACAGAAACTATAAGAGAAATATACTTTAAGGATTTAAATATTAAAGCATATATTAGGGGGGATTTATTTTCATTGAAAAACTAAAGCATAGTTTAGGGAAAAATATAACAAATTAAAGCTGATTTCAAAATGAATTCGTTGACAAGATAGTAACCAGTATACAGTGACATTCCAGGTAACTGTGGAGCGGTTGAACTGGCTAGATGAGATACAACGATCGAACTCTCCGTTGAATTTTTGACTTTGGGAAGCTCTACAAAGATTTGCTAGCTTATAATTAACAATTCAGTCATGGATTACGTCAACTATAGATGGTAGGCTTTCTGGTCAAAACATTGGATGGGGGGCCCACGATAAGTATACATAAACTCCAAAAAAGCACGTTGAGTATGGTTTTGGGCTCATTACTGGGCAAACATGCGAGGCACACAGGTCTTAGGCATTTAACAAAACGATTTCTGCAAAAGCTGTGGGAATGAAAAAGAAGAGGTGACTGTCCTTCACCTATTGGGCACATTCCCTACACTCTATCGGAGAAGAAAAAGGCACCTTGATGCCCTATAACATGGATAATCTGGAGAAACTGTCATCCATTGATATTGGCGGCCTGTGTCGTTTTTCAGAAGCTCTGAGTGCTTCCGGAACTAGAGAATGATGGAAAAATTGCGGTATTACAATGGGCCCTATGGATAGAATTCCTTGGATGGAGAGTCACCCAAGTCTACTTACTGGCTTTTGAGGTATATCCGCAATCTACAGATATTTGCCTGCAAAGAATGACTAAGGAATCACAGTTAGAGGCTGAATTGTCAAGTAAATCTAAGGGATTGACCGTAGAATCTTACACCCACAACTAAAAGTTGCTGAAAAAAGAAATGCTTCTTCTGTGAAGCCGCAATAGATATTGTGGTGTAAAACTTAGGCCAACATTTTATGAGAAATGGAGTCTCCTTTAATCTGGCTTTGCCATTATTTTTCCTACAAAGTCAGAACCGAGAATAGTCAAGTCAGACTAGATGAAGTCGCGGGATCCGAAACGCTATTGGTACACTGATGAATGGGAAAATTCAAGTGTGGTAAGCATAGCCGCGCTAATCGCTATTAAGATCGCCCTAGTCTAGTAGGCAGTGTGTTGGCTCATCCGTGGTTCAACTACCGACTCAGGCATCTTGAATAAAAAAGAAACATACATACATACATAATTGGTCATTACAACCAACTTCAGTCAGGATTACGACCTAGTTTCTCACACCACTTATGTCGTGTGTGTGTTAATTTTTATACATGCGTGGCGGGACCTACAGTTTAAAGTCGACTCCGAACGGCAGATGTTTGAGAAACTTTTCATGGCAATTTTATTTACTCTGAGAGTTTTTGCCAGAAATCTGCTGAGAGGAAGTCGCCGAAGAAATACTTTTTGTATTTTGTTTTGATGTCTGGCCTGGGGCTCGAACCCTGGCTTTTCGTCTAATAAGCCAACACACTACCTACTAGACTTGTGGTGTAAAACTTAAGCCAACATTTTACGAGAAATGGAGTCTGCTTTAATCTGGCTTTGCCATTATTTTTCCTACAAAGTCAGAACCGAGAATAGTCAAGTCAGACTAGATGAAGTTGCGGGATCGGTAACGCTATTGGTACACTGATGAATGGGAAGCATCAAGTGTGATAAGCATAGCCGGGAATTGCTTAAGGCCGCGCTAACCGCTATTAAGATCGCCCTAGTCTAGTAGGCAGTGTGTTGGCTTATTAGACGAGAATCCATGGTTCAACTACCGACTCAGACATCTTGGACAAAAAACGAAACACGATAAAAATTATGCTTTCAACGGCTTTCTTTCAGCAGCCTTCTGACAAAAACTCCTGAGACTAGAATAAAACTGCAATGAATAGTTTCTCTAAAATTTGCCGTTCGGGATCGACGTTAAACTGTAGGTGCCGCCTTTGATTAATAAAATTAACGCTGACTCTCTCTACTCTTTAGATACTATGGTAGTGTATGCCTTAAACGTATGGTCTGATCATGGTCTCTAATCATTGCTCTATGATTTTCTGCTTTGAAAAATATTTTCACAAAAAACTACCTCCCTCTCCCATAACCATTCAATTGTTTTTTAGGGGACCCCTTTTAATTTCGCTCTCTAACACTAATTAGACAATATAGGCCGCTTAATTCCTAAGACTTTTCAAAAGTGTCCCTTTTTTCATTACAAACTTTAAAAGAAAAAGAAAAAAATACAAAAAAACAGGCTTTTCAAAACCCATGGAAAATCACAATTTCTTCTTCTTCGTCTTCAAAAGAAAAAAATAGAAAAAAAAATACAAAAAAGGGTTAAAAAATCTTCAAGAATTTTCGAAAATAATTTGTACAATTTTAGGGGTAATGAAATGCTGCATAAAATTAAATAATTTCCACAGTTTCTTCTTTGTTTTGTTGTTGTTTTCTTAAGCGTATTAGAAAAACAAAACAAAAAAAGGATTTTTTATTTTATTTCGCGAGGGTGTTTTTCTTAACACTTGTACCTTAAAGGCAAGGCTGGAGCAGAACTGGGCAGCAGAGAGTGGCATCATTATTATCTTTACAATTGAGTACCCAACAGATTTATCATTAATTGTATGACAGTTAAGTTTTACAAAAAAAAATATATAAAAAAAGATTCCAAAAAACCTAAAACTGTAAGGATTTTTGGTTAAATTGCGGCTTTTTAAACGAAAAAAAAAAAAAAAAAAAAAAACATTGAGCCCAAAAGCATGCCACAAATTTTTTTGTTGCCTTAATGAAATGGTTTAATTAGTGAGAAAAAATTATTTCAAAATAAGTTGTGTAAAAAGATTTTGAAGTATTTTGGAAATTGCCTTGTATTCGCCTAAAAGTAGGCAATGGTTTTTTAAAATTGCTTTAAAAAGGACGAGCACAAAAAGGGGACAATTAAGGAGCGAGCTGTCAGCCAGTCGATTGCTTAGGCCCCGAAATCTTTTCAAGAATTTCATTTTAGACTTGTGCAACCTAACCTTAGAGTACAAAGCTTTCCATAAGTGGATACCTCTTCAATTGTTGCATTGAATGAGATATGCGGTCTTAGGCAACTGTGTTCTTAGGCAACCTGTTAATTCAAACAGGAGAGAATAAGAAGTCGCCGTAGTCTAGTAGCTATCGGACGAGAGCTCGTAGTTTAAACCCCAGCGCTCTTCTAGCAAAAACTCTTGAGAGTCAATAAAATTGCCATGACAAGTTTCTCAAAACTATCGTTCAGGGTCGACGTTAAGCTTATAGGTTCCAACACTCATGCAGAAAATTAACACACAACAAGCGTGATGTGATAAGGTTATGCAAGTAAGTAAAGTGCTAATTGTACCACCCAAGATGGTAGAGCTATCCAGAGGTCAATCCAACAAATCTATTGTTTTTCTAAAAAAAAAATCGAAGATTTACATTCTTCAGTTAATTTAATTTGGAAATTAATTTAAAATATTTTGTTGGAAACTCCTAAAGGTATGCTAACAAAAATTGTTCAGCATAAAAGTATGCTTTGCTTTCTTGCTTGTTTTACTCGTCGTTGGTTATAAAATTTTATGAGTTGCTTTCTCTTTTTTTATATAAATTTATATAAATCATATGCCACTACATATAAATCATATTTTTTTAAAGATTTTTTCCATATACCGGCATATAGACGTGGATAAAGCAGCCGTAGTCAAAAATAACCTTCTAAAATGGCTTAAAAAAATATTCATAAAATTTTTGTATTTACAAAAAAGAAAAACTGACCATAAAAAAACTACAACAACGACAACAGCATCAAGCTTAGAAAAAAAGTATTTCTACCCCTAATAAAAGAAAGAAAGAAAAAATTTAAAATTTCCATTTTGTATTGCACAAAAAAAAAAATGAAAAGAAAAAACAATATTAGCAGCATACATTTAGGCATATAAATATGTTTCTTACATGTGCTTCATGCATGTGCATGTGTGTGTGAGCATGAGTATAAATTTCCATATACTCTCAGTAGAAATTGTTTAGTCCAGCATAAATTGTATACAATATTTTCATAGTTATTTATTGTATACATATACATACATATATACATATGTACATACATATATACATATATATATACATACATATATACATACGTCCATACATAAATATGGAAAGTTTTATTATATTAAAAAGTCCAACCTCCTTAAAATATGCTTTAATTTTTGATTTGTTTTGACAAGCGTAACTGAAAAATATTGAAAAATATGTTTCAAAAATGAAAAGAGAGAAAAAACTAAATTATTTTGATTTGCTAGTCTAACATTATAGGTTTTTAGGTACAAAAAAAAACTAGTTAGAAACTGTGGCATACTTTTAGGCAAATTTAAAATTATAGAAAATAGTTTTAGGCACATAAATTAAACTTAAATCATAAGAAACAAGTTGAGTGAGCGTGAAAAATGATTAGTAATATTGGATATTCAGCCCTCCTCACATATCTCAAACCCTGGAGAAGAACTATGAAAAATAAAGTGGACACACAGCATCCTTTTGTCATATGGTTTCCGCATAAGAGCTTTCTGGATAACTTAGCCTACCTGATGTAGTTGTTTTTAGTAGGTCTTTGGGGAGTTTGTTGGCTTCCTTTTGATTTGATTAAGAATCGCGTCTGTCTTCGTTTAGGGAGTTTCCCTTAAAGCTCACCTTTCCAGCCTCGTTTCTAGCCACGAGAACTTTATTGACTTTCAGGAGTTTTATACTAGAAGGATGCTGAGAGGAAGCACTGAAAGAAATATTTTTTTTGCATTTCGTTTTTGTTTGAAATGTCTGAGCCAGGGGTTTGAACCATGAACTCTCGTGTAAGAAGCTAACACACTAACTACTAGACAGCCTCGACTACTTTACAAGTGCTTGTACAGCTTAGTTAAATACAATCGACCCAATTTTATGCACTTAGACTCCTGGTGTCAATTGTGGTAGCTAGGAGACCACAATTAAAAATGGTCCTCAAAGTTGTAACAATCTTTCCCCTTTGCAAAGAGCAAAAAAGTATCAGATTTAAAATCTGGGGCATCTTCAGCAAGAGCAGGACAAAGTCAATGGAGATTGGATAGGATCATGCTAAATTTTGAGTTTATTGCAGAGTATAGTGGTGCTAGAGTTGGTAACCTCATCTGCTCTTAATTACTTGCCTATTCGGCAGATGACCCCAGCCATACATTTGCTTTTGGGAGCTCCTATAGAGCTAAAGTTCGCGTTTAAAGGGGAGCATGATGGTAATAGCGTTGGTAAGCTCATTTGCGCTTACATTTTTCGTTATGTCAGTATATGTATCATGAGACTCATATGACTCGTTTAACCATTTCATTAACAAGTAAGCGGCTGTCGAGAGTAATTCCTGCCTTCAAAAATTAAAATTTTAAGGGATTTCAATAGAGAGATGTTATGTGGAATCAACAGCTCGTCTTAGTGAATCTATACCGCTCTTGATAGCAACGGTTTCAGACCCGATCTCCACAATGGGCCTTTTTTCAATTTTCTAGTTTTTTTTAAGGCAAGAATTTTAAAAAACTATACAAAATTGTTTGAAGCTTTTCTTTACATGAAGCAAAGTATCGATTTTAAAAAATTTTCTTTAATACTATTTCTTGGTATCACAAAGAATTACAAAAAAAAAAGAGTACAAAAAAGTACTTTTTTTGTGATGACCAAAAAAAAGTACAGAAAAAGGGGTTGCTTATAATGAGATTCTAACTTAATTTACAATTTTTTCTAAACCCTCCTCCCATTTACGGTTTGTTTTTTTTTTTTCTATTTTTTCTTGATAAAATGTAAAGCAAAGAAAGACAAAAATTATAAAAAACTGCCCTCTTTTAGGCTGCACAAAAAAAAGATGAAAACAAACGAAATAAAAATGATAAAAAGAAAAAGGTGGGGGGACTAACAACATAACAAAACACAAACAAAACCAAGTAATTCTGCAGAATTTTTCACATACACACACACACACACGCGGAGTAGAAAGAGTTAAAATAACTGTTAGAAATGGTCAAAGTAAAGTGAAGAAAAAGAAGAAGAAAAAATATAAAAAAGGATTGCAAAAAAACAAGAGTGACCAAAAAAAAATCGAAGCAAAAAAACTACACAAGAAAAGAGAGCGCGTGCACTCTCAACATCATCAGCATCATCATCATCATCATTAACAACGTCATTATGATCTCAAACAGGTATTATTACATAAGGCTGGACATTATTTCTCAACAATAAAAAGAAAGAAAACGAAAACGAAATTTCTTTTGCCTACTCTTTCTAACCTAAACACTCTCACTTAAGTCTCTTATACATGCTCTGACCATTCAACGTCATGGTCATCATCATCATCATCGTAGACGTTGACGTCGCCAGCAGCATCATTCTTTCTTTGTACGGCTGCTGCTGTTTTTTTGCAAAAAACACGACTGAAAGGGTTAAAAAAAGAAATGCTGCTGAAATGAATATAAAATTTCGTTATAAAACTTTCACTTTTGCTGGCCATTTCTAACACTACTACACCACACCGCACAACACCACACCACACAACACCACCCCCACACCCAACAACTCTTGTGCAACTCTTCCTTTCTTGCCTTTCGCTAAACTAAAGCATTTGCCGAAGACTATTTGTGTGTTCGTATGGGTGGTTGTGGTGTTGTGTTATGTTGTATTGGGTTTGATGATAAGCCTACTTTATCTTGGGCACATGTTGTTGGTTTATTTGTATTTTTTTTCTTTCTGTGTGTGTGTGTGTGTGTTACTTTTTCTTATTTTATTTATTCTTTTTATTTTTTCTACTGACAAGGCTGTTTTTTATCTCACTCTCCCACTCTCTCTCTCTCTCTCTCTTTCCCCATTATATAATATAATTTCTTTCTTTTTGGGGGGGGGGGGAATTTTTTGTTACTGTTTTGTTGTTGTTTTTTAAGAAAAAAAATTTATTTATTCTGTTGGTCATGAATTTAGAACGAACGTCCTGCAAAATTATTTTTATTTTTGCGTACGTCTCTACGCATAATAATGAAAATATTATGAAAGAATCGAAAAAAAGAAATCAACAACAACTTTAACACACACATACACACGTATACACATACACAAATATACAAACAGTGGGGCTAAAAAGATATTTAAACTTTTTTTGGTAAAAATTTGTGGGAATTCAGCCAATGAATGTCTAATAGAGTGTCAACAGGCCAATTTCTGAACGAATTATAAGAGAAATATTTAATTCCCGTTATAATATAGCTTCTAGAGAGCAATGTTTGATCGGAACCAGCCGGCAAGATGTGATGAAAGAGAATAGAAATGACTTCACTATCGTTTAGGCATATAAAATTTGTCCTGGGAGACTAATGAGCGTGAAAAGTGACAGTGGCAACACTGATCTATAGTCCATAGGCAGCAGGTGAATTAAAACATTCAAGACTGTCTGCCATCCATAACGACTTTGGCCACATCATCACTATCAGCGGTTAGCACTATGGGTTGATGATAATCAACATCCTTTGGCTTGAATTGCATGATTTGGTTACAAACGACATGTTGTTTCAAACAGAACGGCATTATTTGCCACACAGTTCTTGAAACATTAGATTTTCTGGACTACCGATTTGAAGGCATGGTTATCACATGTGGAGGTGATGTGAACTAACCATCGAATTCGTGCGGTTTGACCCCATTAGACTTTTTCCTGTGGGATTTTCGTTAGTGTATGTGACCTAAGCCCAAACCAACAGCGGTCCCCAAAGACAACATAAACCATAAGTCTCCGATCAATTTTAGCGCAATTTATGTACCAGAGTCATTGGAAAATTGGTCACTCCGAATGAGATTTGTTTGTTTGTTTACGTGGCCATCCATCCAGAAATAGTCCTCTTCGCTGAAAATGATTTTTCAATAAAAATTTGAGGAATTATTTTGTAGTATACGGAGTGGGTTAAGGATGGAGCTTGGAACAGAACCTTTAGGTCTCAGAATGAAATACTACGAGTCCATGGGGAAATTCGCGGGTATCTTCCAAACGGAAGTCTATGCCATCAAAAGATGTGCTCAATTGAACTTGGATAGGAGGAATACTGCCTGACAGTCAGGCATTCATTCGAGTCTTCGGCTGTTCTCTTGTTAAATCGTAGAATAAGGTTACCCTCTGCTAGGTCCTAAGTCTTGTGGGCATTCTCGGCACTGAGCAAACAGACCAGCTTGAAAAGTGGTGAGCTTCCACGTCGTTGATCAGACTATAATGAAATAGCCTGAGGTTAATAACTTATCTTGTGATAAGACAGCACTGTAGACTCCCGTATACACTTCTCCAGAATGGGGGTTGTCTCGAGCCCAACATATAGCTTTTGTGGCAATGAGAATGAATCGTCAGAACACATTCTTGGAACCTGTGAGGCTTTAAGGCATCCCAAAAGTAAACATTTGGGTGCGGGGAAGGAATTTTGCATTGTTGACAACAGACTATCATGCTGGGTTGTGCCAGGGCGATAGTCTTAATGAAACCATTATTGGAATACCCTATAAAATACGAAGGGGGTGAACATACCATAGATAGTATGGTGGTTGTACTAAGGCAGTGTTCTTCACTGCAATAATAAAATAAATCTTTGGTACTTTTTCGAAATTTTTTGGGTACCTTTTTGGTACATTTTTTGGAACTTTAATTAAATTTTAATTTCTTAAACCAATTACAGGCACAATTTTTAGATGTTTTTAAAAGTACTTTTTCTTAATAATAAAACCACGATTTAAAACAATAGGAAAAAGCCTTTTTTTAGCTCAAAAGAAATGAACTAGAAACCTTTTTGTTATTTTAAGTCTTTGCATTCTTTAAGCCGTTCTCTTAAGTCTTTTATTTTCAAGTGCTTAAAGCAATTACAGCGACAAGTTTTAGTTGCTTTTTTAAAAGTACTTTTTTTTTGCATAATGAAGGAATTTTCAAAGAAAAAATAAAAAAAATTCAAATACTTTTTTAATAACAAAATAAAGAAGGGAGGGGGGGAGAGAGAGAAAGGGGGTTTAAAGTGGTTGAAAAAACAAAGATTTTACGTTTAATTATTAAAAAAAAAAAAACAGCGTAAATGATAAAAAGAAATAAAAAGAAAATTTTCGGGGTTCAAAAAAAAGGAAAGAAACCCTTTAAAAATACAAAAAAGCCAAAGGAAAAAATGAGTACTTTTTGCAAAAAAAAAATCTTACCAAAACAAAAAAAAAAAAAAAGGAATTGAGTGCGTTTTTTTTTCTTCCTTTCCTTTAAATACTTATCGCTTGATGGAGTAAAGGGGTATTAAGACTCGAAATGAAAATTGACGTTCAAATAAATTAAAAATGACGACAAAGAAGAAGACAACAACAACAGCAAACAAAAAAAGTGAAGAAATAAGGAATAAAAAAATCTCAAACGCACTCACCGATAATCATAAAAAGTTTGGTAAGAATTGTTATCGAAAGCTGAGTTAAAAAAAGGAAAATCGAAAAAGAAGAGGAAGAAAGAGGAAGAGATGAAAATGATGGAAATTGGAATTTTATTTATAAAACATTGGATTATTTTTTTCTTCTTTTTGGTCATGTTGAACGCGTTCATTGTACGCACAATTTCAGAAATATTTTCAAAGAAGAATTATTGGGTTAGAGAAAAAGTTGTTAAAGGGTGTAAAACTTATAAGAAGCAGTTGCTGCTATGACATCAGTTATCACAGAAGAGAAATCCAAGAATCCAAAATGGCTCCCAGCTCTTGGGAAATAAAAGTTAAAGGCAAATTCAAATGTAATCTCTTCCGACTGTTATGTCGGCACTAAAATCCTAAAAACTAAGCCTTAATGAGTTTAAGCTCTTGGCATGTGGTCACAAATTCCTATATTCGGGCAACTTCAAGCTCTAAAATAAAATATTTGAGAGAGCAAGAAGGAAAACAGTTAAATTTTTTATCAAACGTTAGCTAAGTGCGGAAAGAAAGTTCATTGATGCCCTTAATGCAGCATGAAAAATTAATTTTTATTGTAAAAAAAAAAATCTTCACTAAAAAAAATTTTCCAAAGAAAGAGACTTTTTCCTTTAACCAATTTATTTTCAAGTACCCCTCAAAAGTATGCCTTAGTAATTGCAAAGCGAAAAAATTTGCAAAAAAACAATAAAAAACGGACGAGTTATGCTATGAGAGTAGTTCTACAAGATGGTGTGTTTACATGTGTATGTTGAGTTCATGTAAGAGAGCGAGAGTAAAAGCATAGGACACAGTGTGTGTGGTACGTACATGCATCTGTACATTGTTTATTAAACCCAAACGACTGTGAGCGTAGTTACACGATGTGTTTACATATGATGAGTTGCTTATAAATACAAGACTGCTTGCATATGTGTAAGTGTGCCTGTGTGTCTTACTTTGTTTACGTTTCTCGTTGTCCAGTAGTCCAGTATGATGATTTTATTGTTGTGCTCCTCGTTTCACTGGCTATAGTGTAGCTCTCTCGATGTAATTTTTTTATGTTTTTCAATTTCAATTTTGTGTGTGTGTAAGCGTGTGTGTGTCTCTTGCATTGTTTACGTTTTTTTACAGTTGAGTCCAGTCCAGTACGAGTTTATTGTTGTGTTGCTGTAAGTTTTATGCTCTTCTTTCGTTCTCTTGGTTAATTTTTATTTTTTATTTCAATTCAATATTTTTGTCAATGTAGTAGTACTAATGATTTTTTATTTCGTTTTTTTTCTTGTTGAAATTGTAGTTGTAGTGGTAATACTTGTAATGCAAGGTTTTCTTCTTTGGTTTTGCTTTGAAGAGAGTAAAAATATTATGTGGACTTTAAATATCATATTCTAACAGAGTGTTAGATATGTGTGTAGGTGTATGTGTGTGTGTCTGTGCTTGTAAGTAAAATAAAACACCCCTTTTACTGTTAATAAATTTTGAGTAAGACAAAGTCTATGTATATATGTAAGTGTATATGTCGTTTGCAATTTTTTTCTTTCTTTCTTTTTTTTTAAATTACAACCTGAGGCATATGACCAGCGTGTCTTGAATTTTTAAGTTGGTTTTCTTTCTCTCTCTCTCTCTCTTATTCAGTACAAGTAAACGTGTACTGTTACACACACTGGGGTGTATTTTATCTCCTCATTCTATTTGTTTCAAAACTTTGTGTTTTTTTGTTTTTTATTGCCATTGACTTTGACAGTTTCTTGGCACACACACTACCTACTTTGGATTCTTAATGGATTTTTTTTCGGTTTTTTTTCTTATTTTCTAAACAAACAATTTGTAGGTGGTCTGGTCTATATATTCCTTTAAAAAAGGGTTAAAAAAGAAAATTTTCTTCAATTTTCCATTACTTTTCCTTACCAATATTTACTTTTTTGCCAAGTGTTTGCTTAAGAAAAAACACAGAAAAAAAAAAAACAAAATGAAAAACTGCTTATAATCCTTAAAAGCTTTTAAATTTCGCTTCTTTTCTTACATTTTTTTCTTTCGTTTTTTTTTAAAGTTTTACTCCAGAGACTAGTCAACTAAATAGACCAGTGGGTCATGTAGCTTTAGCCCACAGAAAAAGCTGGTAGAAAAAAACACAAGAAATATAAGAAATGATTGACGTTTGTGTGGCAGCCTTAAATATTTCTTTCTTTAACAGACAAATTGTGGCACAAAGCCAACCTTATAAAGTCAGTAAATGAAGAGATCGTATTACCAGACAACTTTATTGAACTTTTGAAAGAAAACAGGAGGAAAAAAAGCAATGAAATATGAAATCAATCACTTTACAACCACAAAAAACCTTCTAATGCCACAGCATAACACCACAGTATATTTTTCCATTAACAAAACCCCTATTTTATCAAAAATAATAAAAATAACCTTAAAAATTGGTTAAAACATAAAAGCTTATTTTGCATATTTCAATATATTCCATTTGTAATGTAAATATATTAAATTTTTGCTACTTGCATTGATAATTTAACGCAAATGTAAATTTTTGTAAAGCTTATTTTTGCATATTTAATTAAATATTATATATAACATTTTTTTGTAAATATTTTTAGTTTTTACTATATTTTATCATTGTTTTAATGAATATTTAAACATGTAAAGTATTTAAATAAAGATTTTTTAAGGCATATAATTGCATATTTGAAAGTTTAACTTATTTTTACAGATTTTTGTATATTTTGTTGTACTCCCAGACGTTTGGAAAAATTTTTCATGCATTTTAATAAATATTTAAATAAATTTAAACAATTTTTAAAAGCATATAAATGCATATATGAATTTTTTCGGTACATTTCTTAATTTTTTGTACGTCTTATAGTATTGTTACACAATTTTAAAAGTATTTTAGCAGCTTAAGGCAAATTAAAGCAATTTTTAAGTGCATATTTTTGCATATTTAACTTTTCGCCGATACCTACGAATCTTTTATTCGTTTTATAGTATTGCTACGTAATTTTTAATCTGTTTTAGCTGTTTAGGTTAGATTTCAGAATTTTTAATGCATTTTTTTGCATATATTAAATCCATAAATTCGTAAATGTTTGCTTTAAGGATTTTACATAAATTTTTTATTATTGATACAGAATTCAATACGTTTTTCTAAGGCCTCAACATGAATTTAATAATTTTTTAAGGGCATATTTTTGCATATTTTCGTTTTTAGAGCATGTAAAGGGATTCTATATACATTTACCCATACTGGTGTGGTATTTGAGAGATTTAATTAATATTTCAAGATTATGCACTTAAACTAATGAAATTTTTAAAAGCATATATTTTAATATTTGAATTTTTAATGAATATTTAGATAGATTTTGTATATTTTCTAATATTGGTACATAATTTGAAAACTTTTTAGTATTTTAAACTGAAATTATGAATTTTTTAAAAGCATATAATAGCATATTTGATTTTTTTAGAGTATACTTAGGGAGTTTCCGAACATTTTACAATAAGGGATTTGAATTTAAAATATTTTTTCAATATTTTAAAGAATATTTAAGCAAATTAAGGCAAGTTTTCAAAGCATAAAATTGCATATTTGAATTCTTAGATGCTTTCGAAGTATTTTAAAGAATATATAGGCATATTTAGTGTTTCGGTAAATTTTTTTAAAATTTTTAAAGGGCATATAAGGGCATATTTATATATTATATATATTTTTAAAAGCATTATTCAAAGAAATGTTTATATTTTCTTATATTAAGTATTTGATGCTATGGATTTTAATTTTTCTGTTTTTGTTTTTAATTTTTTTCAATTTTTAGTTAAAAAAATATTATTTATACGCCTTGTTAATGTTTTCTGTGTGTTCAAGTGTTTTCCTTAAAGAAAAATTTTATTTTTTAAGTTTTTTTGTGTATTGGTCCCGTTTCTTTATTTAATTTTAAATTGAACATGATTCTATTTTTTTTAATGTTATAAATTGAACCCTTTTGCATTAGCCCAGTCATGTAAGGAAGATGTAACTCTTTTTCTTAACTTTACTTTACACCCCCTGATCCTCCTCTCACACACTCACTCTTTTTTTTAAAAAAAACATGACAGAGAAAACACGCTATAAAAAAATTGCTTGTCCACCACACCACCCTCTTATTTTATTTCGATTTTTATTTTGCAGCTGATGCAGTGGTGGTAGTAGTGGTGGTAAAGTAAAATGCTGACCAACAGCTATGCTAAACACACACACACATACAGAAGCAAACATTTGTTCAAAAAACCCATACTTTTAAAGAAAGTTGCCAAAAATAAAAAGGAAAAACAAAAATTGCGTGTGTTACAAAAAAAGTACAACACAGCAACAACAACAATAAAACAAAAGAGAGAGAGAGAGAGCAAAATGCTTTTTTTGTGCTCTTGTTCTCAACATGACCATGTTAAGCAACAACAAAAAGAGAAAAAAATGTAAATCGCCAACAAGAAACACAAATAAAAATAAAAAGAAAATTGAGAAAATTACACAAAAAAAACTGAATTAAAAAAAGGGTTGTAAGCACAATACAATACAAAAGGCTTGCTAAAGCACATACACAAACACACACACACATAAACTTAAAATGTTTTTTTTTTTGTTTTGTTTTTCTTGTACAAATGGACCATACAAAAGCAGCATCATTAATTCGCCAGCATTACTTGATAGCACAACAGAAACATAAACATACACACACACACACATACCTGCCCTTGCTACACAACAGTCTTACATACATAAAAGTTACACTCTGTAAATCTTCTCATTATTTTGGTTTGTTTCTTATAACGTAAACGGTAAACGGTAAAACTATACATATATAAATAATGATTGCGAGTGTGTATGTATGAATGTGTATGTGACAGGCAGACTTTTAAATTGGCTTCGTTTTTTCCATTTTTTTGTTCTCTCTTTGTTGCTGTTGTTAATGATGGTTGCTGTTGTTCAACCAAAAACCCTTTTTTCTTTCATTTTTATGTTTGCGGGGGTGTAAGTATGTGTGTCTTGTTTTTCTACCACACCCCACCCCATTCTTAAACATTTTGATTTTATTTGTGTTGCTACATTGTAACAGAGTACTGTGTTTGTGAGAATTAACAAAGAAAAGGAAAAGTATTATATTTCTCCACACACATAGGCGCACATAGGCACACAAACACTAAGAAATATAAATTTATATTTTGTTGCTGGTCAACAAATATTAAATTTACACAAGCATATAAATAAAAAAGATAAAAAACAAATCAAAAAAATTAAAAAAGGAAGGAGAAAAAATATAAAAAAATACAAAATAATTTTTTTCTAATTTTAAAAAGTATTTAAAATATTAAAAAATATTTAAAATGTGAAGACAACAAGCTTAAAAGCCTTTTACTCAGGCCGTTCGATTAAATTTATGCGAAATTCTCTTCTTAAAATCTTTAACAGGCTTGTATGCAACCAAATAACCTTGAAATCAATTTAACATTACTGCTGTATTACTGTTAACAGTAATGTTAGTTTTTTTCTTATAACAGATAACAGGTTGTTTCTTTTACAACAAAACACAAAACTTTTCCTCTCTCTTTCTCTTTCTTGCAAACCACAATGTTACACTATTTCTTTTGCAATCATCGTAACATCTTAAGAATTTATTGTTTGGTTTACAAATGATTTTACAACTCACCTTTTAAGAACTGCTACCACTCACACCCTCTCTTTCTCATCGTTTGTAATCGTAAGAGCATGCATGTGAAAATATATGTACATATGTACTCGTATACAGCATGCATGTGCATGAATTTAATTACAAAAAACACTTTTTCACATTTAAGGCCATGCACCAACAACACAACATTTTTTTTATTGCTCTGCTATTGTACTCCAGCATTGGAGTTTTCTTTTTTTATTTCTCATAAAACCTTTTTTGTTGTTGTTGTTTTATTTTTACATACAAGGCCTTGCACTAACAACACAACACATCACTTATGACGTACGCCCTTACTGAGGTACTCCATTTTGAAAAAATTTTTTCTTTCTTTTTTTCTTATTGAAAACCGAAAAAATTTTATTAAAACCTTTATATTCCGTTAGAATTAACAAAGATTCTTAAAAAAACTATTGCACACACATGTTTTAACACGGATATATTATTTTATTAATACAAAATTTAATATTTTTTATTATACAAAAATTTAATTTATTTTTTTCACTTTCAATTTTAACCCGAAAAAATTTCCACTTACACCCTACCTTCTCAAATCGCGCACAAACTACTACTACTGCTGTCGGCTTTGTAGTTCTTTTAAGAGTAATTTGATTAATAACATCAATAACATGGCGATTATAAGACAATAGCAACAACAATAACATCATCATTAAATGAACTTGAGTGCATTTGCTCTCCTTTGCCTCTAATAATTACAGCAATGTGGGAGAAAAGCATTTGTTTCACGACATTTGAATCACGACAAAACTTAACATTAATAACACCAATGATCATTAAAAAAAAACAACGCAACCGTTTAAAATGAGATTGAGTGCATTGTTGTTTGTCTGTTACCATTGCTCTCCTTACAAAACCAAACCAATCATAGAATACATCAATATTCTTGTTGTTTCTTTTTTTGTTGCTCAAACCAATATGCAAAAACATAACAACTAACACTCTGTCGACTCACAACAAAATAGGTAGCATTTTCGCATGAAGACGAATGCATGAAAGTGTTTTTACGCGCCTTATTTACATTGTGTTGAATACGCTTAGTGCGGTCTCAGACCATTTAGTATTTTATATGAATGCATGAATAACAAAGCGAACGCATTTGTGTGCATGAAGCCGAAAGCATGAAAGTTTTGTTGTTTGCTCTTGTTTGTACACACATTGCAGTAAACTTGAGACGAACATTAGGAATGAATAACAATTGAAGGAGCATGAAACCGAATGCATGATGCTTTTCAAATCATTATGTAACAATGTTTGGTGTGGTACGAGAGCATTTAGTAATTTTAATTTATGAATGAATGACTAATAACCGAATGGTCATGTTTGAATGAAACCGAGTGCATGAGATCGTATTAAACATGTTTGGTGTAGGAGAAGAGCATTGTCTTCGGCTTTATAATGTCATTGTTATTGTAATCTAAGAATCAACAAGTAGAAAGGCAAGTTGTTGTTCTTCTAGTATGCATTCACGTGTTTATTGAAAACAAAGTTGGACACAATTAGGTTGCCTATATAATTTTGGAATGTAAATATGTTGTTCTTCTAATTGTTTTTGTTGTTTCTTATTGATAATGATTATGTCATAATTATGTCAGAGAAAAGGAAAAATAAGATGAGTGCATTTGTTGTTGTTTGTTCATATGATTTGAAAGAGTTTAATATGTCGTTGCTTTTTTCACATGTAAAGTATGTGTGTATGCATGTACATACGCATATCGTTTGATGGACATGCATTTCTTCGCATGATAATCAGTGTTCTTAAGATCTTATTACTTAGCGGGCGTGTTAATAAAGCGTT
This sequence comes from Sarcophaga carnaria, assembly GCA_958299815.1. Taxonomy (NCBI): domain Eukaryota; kingdom Metazoa; phylum Arthropoda; class Insecta; order Diptera; family Sarcophagidae; genus Sarcophaga; species Sarcophaga carnaria. The sequence continues at coordinate 4,847,623 of OY283149.1, forward strand.
CTTCGGTTTTTTCTTTTTGTTTTTTTTTGGAAAATAGCTTTGTGTTGCTTATTATATTGTTATTAATGCTTAGAAACGTATACTTATTGTTATTATTGTTTGTGAATATGTTATTATTATTGTTTTTAATGTTTTTTAATGTAAAAAAGAGATATAAAGATCTTGTAACGGGATAAAGAAAATAATTTATCAAAATGGCAAAAAATTATTCGTGTGCGTGACCTTCTAAAGACATTGTCGCCGTGTATGTACATATGAATGTAAATGTGCGTTCAATGTAAGCGCCATAGTTTGTTAAAGAGAACAAATGTTAATGCATTTCTGTTAATGCAATGCTGTTAAAATGTCTGTTAAATAAAACCGGTGTAAATATAAAGTTAAGGGTATGAAAAATTAATAAGGGATCGTGTGTGAAGTAAAAGAAATAAAAAATATATAATAGAAATATATTAAAAAATAAAATGAAAGAGAGAAATAAAAAATAAAAGAATAAAGTGAATTGAAAGTAAAAAAATAAAAAGTGATGAATTTAATAAAAAATAAAATAAAAAAATAAATAGAAAAAGAAATGAAAGGTGAAATAAAAAATAAGAAATAAAGAGAAATGAAAAAAAATAAAAGAGTATTATGAAATAAGTAAAAAAATAAAAAATTAAATAGAAAAAAGTAAAATAAAAAATATAGTGAAATGAAATAATTTAAGAAAATAATAATAAAATAAATAAAAAATTAGAAATAAGTAAAAAAATATAAAATAAAAAAATTAAAAATTAATTAAAATATGTAGGTATAAAATAAAAAAAATTTAATAGAAAAAAATATATAAAAAGCGAAATAAAAAATAAGGTGAAATGAAAAATAAATAAAAAATATTTAAAAAAATAGAGTAAAATCAAAAGTTAAATTTTGTAAAGAATAAAATAAAATAAGAAATATATTAATTTAGAAAAATGAAATAAAAATTAATAAGAAATGAAATGAAAAAATAATAAAAATGAAGTAAAATAAAAATATTAAGTGAAATGAAACGAAGAAAAAAATTGCGTTTAAAAATGCTTCTTATTGCAGAACAATAGAAAGCAAGTTCCTGACATTATAAATAAGCTGTCTGTTGATAAGGTAAGGATCCTTTTAAAACTTAAATTATTTATTTTACAATTTATGAAATAATTTATTCTGTATGAAAAAAATAATTAAATTTTCTGGCTAACAAGCCTAAAAGTAGACCTCATTTTGAAAAAATATTGTAAATGTTTGGCTATGAATGAAATGTTTCTATAAAAATCAATAATCTTCTTATTAAATGATCAGTAATTGAGTATCGTATACCCAAAGTTATTTTTACATGTCGAATACTCATGGATTTACGTGCTGTATTAAACTCATTGCCGTAATTTTGTTAAGAGAAGACAGTCAACCGTATTTGATTATCACTTTTCTTACTGTTCTCTGTTGCGCCTTAGACGAAGGCTCTAGTTGGACGATCTTAAAGCCATTGGCCAGGCTTCCATTACGTGTATTGCTTTCTTGCGATATTGCATCTGACTTTTACTGGATTTTTATAAATTATTGCCTAACTTTAGACTGTTTACTGTATTTGAGAATTAAGAAAGAAAAGGAAAAGTATTGTATTTCTCTCCACACATAGACACACAAATTCGAATATATATAAATTTATATTTTGTGGCTGGTCAACAAATACTAAATTTTCACATTCATAAAAAAGATAAAACAATAAAAGAATTAAATTAAACAAACAACAAGAAAAGTTCAAAATAATTTTTTTCTTAAATTAAATTTAAAATATCTAATAAGAAATATAAAAAAAAAACATTTGAACACAAATTTGTTCACCTAAAAACTTTTACTCATGCCCTTCGATTAAAATCATGCGAAATTCTCTTCTTAAAATGTTTAACAGGCTTGTATGCAACCAAATAACCTTGAAATCAGTCTAACTCTAACACTCTAACATTACTGTTGTATGACTGTTAACAGTAATGTTAGTTTTTTTCTTATAACAGATAACAGGTTGTTTCTTTTACTACAAAACACAACACTTCTCCTCTCTCTTTCTCTTTCTAGCAAACCACAATGGTACACAATTTGTTTTGCAAGCATCGTAACATCTTAAAAATTTATTGTTTGGTTTACAAATGATTTTACAACTCACCTTTGAAGAACTGCTACAACTCACACCCTCTCTTTCTCACCGTTTGTAATCGTAAGAGCATGCATGTGAAAATATATGTACATACTCGTATACACCTTGCATGTGCATGAATTTTATTACAACAAACACTTTTTCACATTTAAGGCCATGCACCAACAACACAACATTTTTTTATTGCTCTGCTATTGTACTCCAGCATTGGAGTTTTCTTTTTTATTTCTCATTCAAAACCTTTTTTGTTGTTGTTGTTTTATTTTTACATACAAGGCCTTGCACTAACAACACAACACATCACTTATGACGTACGCCCTTACTGAGGTACTCCATTTTGAAAAAAATTTTTCTTTCTTTTTTTTCTTATTGAAAACCGAAAAATTTTATTGAAACCTTTATATTCCGTTAGAATTAACAATAATTCTTAAAAAAACTATTGCACACACATGTTTTAACACGGATATATTATTTTATTAATACAAAATTTAATATTTTTTATTATACAAAAATTTAATTTAATTTTTTTCACTTTCAATTTGAACCCGAAAATTTTCCTATTAAACCTTCTCAAATCGCGCACAAACTACTACTACTGCTGTCGGCTTTGTAGTTCTTTTTAGAGTAATTTGATTAATAACATCAATAACATGGCGGTTATAAGACAATAACAACAACAATAACATCATCTTTAAATGAACTTGAGTGCATTTGCTCTCCTTTGCCTTTAATAATTACAAACAATGTGGGAGAAAAGCATTCGTTTTTGCATGAAATGTAATCAAACCACGACAAAACTTAACATTAATAACACCAATAACACCAATGATCATTAATAAACAACAACAAAAACACAACCGTTTAAAATGAGATTGAGTGCATAGTCGTTTGCCTGTTACCTTTGCTCTCCTTACAAAACCAAAACAATACAATTGTTCTTGTAAAATATCACAAAGTGCATCAATATTCATGTTGTTTCTTTTTTTTTTTCAAGCCAATATACAAAAACAAAGCACGTGTGGTTATAAAAACAACAAACAACTAACACTTCGTCGACTCACAACAAACTAGGCCGCATTTTCGCATGAAGAGGAATGCATGACAGTTTTTTTACGCGTATTACTTACATTGTATTGAATACGGTTAGTGCGGTCGCAGACCATTTCGTATTTTATATGAATGCATGAATAACAAAGCGAAAGAATTTGTGTGCATGAAGCCGAATGCATGAAAGTTTTGTTGTCTGCTGGTTTTTATTCACACATTGCATTAAACTTGACTGTTTACTGTGGGAAAACATTAGGACTTTGAATGAATAACAATTAAAGGAGCATGAAACCGAAAGCATGATGCTTTTCAACTCATGTAACAATGTTTGGTGTGGTACGAAGGCATTTAGTATTTTGAATGAATGAACAATAACCGAAGGGTAATGTTTGAATGAAACCGAGTGCATGAGATCGTATTAAACATGTTTGGTGTGGTGTTTAAGGTCTTTGACCTTATAGTGTTATTGTTATTGTAATGTAAGAATCAACAAGTAGAAAGGCAAGTTGTTGTTCTTCTAGTATGCATTCACGTGTTTATTGAAAACAAAGTTGGACACAATTAGGTTGCCTACATAATTTTGGAATGTAAATATGTTGTGCTTCTAATTGTTTTTGTTGTTTCTTATTGATAATGATTATGTCATAATCATGTCAGAGAAAAGGCAAAATAACATGAGTGTAATTGTTGTTGTTTGTTCATATGATTTAAAAGAGTGTTATAGAGTATGTGTGTATGAATGTAAATACGCACATCGTGTGGTGGACATGCATTTTTTCGCATGTTAATCAGTGTTCTTAAGATCTTATTACTTAGCGGCCGTGTTATTAAAGCGTTCTTCGGTTTTTTCTTTTTGATTTTTTTGGAAAATAGTTTTGTGTTGCTAATTATATTGTTATTAATGTTTAGAAATGTATACTTATTGTTTGTGAATATGTTATTATAATTGTTTTTAATGTTTTTTAATGTAAAATAGTAATATAAAGATATTGCAACGGGATAAAGAAAATAATTTATCAAAATGGCGAAGAATGATTGGTGTGCGTGACCTTCTAAAGACATTGTCGCCGTGTATGTACATAAGAATGTAAATGTGCATTCAATGTAAGCGCCATAGTTTTTTAAGAGAATAAATGTTAATGTATTTCTGTTAATGCAATACTGTTAAAATGTCTGTTAAATAAAACCGGTGTAAAAGTAAAGTTAAGGGTATGAAAAATTAATAAGGGATCGTGTGTGATCATACTTACATAATTAGTAAAAGAAAAATAAAAAATAGAATATAAAAATAAATTTTAATTAAATAAAAAAAGGTGAAATAAAATAGAAAAATAAAATAAAAAATAAAAATTTTATATTAAATAAAAAAGTAAAATATAAAATAAAAAAAAAATAAAAAAAAGGAAATGAAAAGTGAAATAAAAAATAAAGCCGATGAAATGAAAAAATAAAAATGATGTAAAATATAAAAAAATGAAATAAGAAAAATAAAAAGTGAAATAAGAAATAAGATAAAAAAAAATATAAAATAAAAAAATAAATAGAAAAAAATAATAAAAAAAAATTATAATAAAAAAGATAAAAGTAAATTAAAATAAAAAAATAATTAAAAATAAATGAAATAGAGAAAAAATATAGTAAATTGTGTAATTGTGTAAAAATAGAATAAAGCAATATTGTTAAAATTAAAAGAAATTAAAAAAATAAAATTAAAAATATAAAAATAAATAAAGAAAATGAAATAACAAAAATGAAAAAGTGAAAAAATTAGGTGGAATAAAATGAAAAATTAAAAAAAGAATAATAAAAAAAATTAAAAAAGAAAAATAAAATGTATAATAAAAAAAATGAAAAATAAGATAAAAAACATGAAATAAAAAATTAAATATGTAGAAAAAAAAAATAATAAAAATAAAGTAAAATAAAAAATAAGTGAAATGAAATGAAGAAAAAATTTGTGTTGAAAAATATCCTTGGAATAATTGGAAGCAAGTTCCTGACGTTATAAATAAGCAGTCTAAGGTAAGGTAAGAATCTAATATTTTTCAATATTTAAAAATTTATGAAATAGTTTATTTAATAAAGAAAATATAATTAAATTTTCTGGCTAGCAAGCCCAAAAGTAGACCTCATATTGAAAGATATTTAAAAATGTTTACCTATAAGTCAAATGTTTCCATAAAAAATCAATAATATTCTGATTAAATGATCAGTAATTGAGAAACGTATTCCCAAAGTTATTTTTACATGTCGAAGTATTATGGATTTACGTGCTGTATTACACTCATTGCCTTAATTTTGTTAAGAGAAGACAGTCAACCGTATTTGAACATCGTTTTTCTTACTGTTCTCTGTTGCGCCTTAGATAACTTAGACGAAGGCTCTAGTTGGACGATCTTAAAGCTATTGGCCAGGCTTCCAATACGTGTATTGCTTTCTTGCGATATTGCATCTGACTTTTACTGGATTTTTATAAATTATTGCCTAACTTTAGACTGTTTACTGTATTTGAGAATTTAGAAAGAAAAGGAAAAGTATTGTATTTCTCTCCACACATAGGCACACAAACTCGAATATATATAAATTTATATTTTGTTGCTGGTCAATAAATACTAAATTTGCATATTCGTGACAAAAAGATAAAACAATAAAAAATAAACACACAACAAGAAAAGTTCAAAATAATGTTATTCCTTAATTATATAAATATAAAAAAAACATTTGAACACAAATTTGTTCACCTAAAACCTTTTACTCATGCCCGTCGATTAAAATCATGCGAAATTCTCTTCTTAAAATGTTTAACAGGCTTGTATGCAACCAAATAACCTTGAAATCAGTCTAACTCTAACACTCTAACATTACTGCTGTATTACTGTTAACAGTAATGTTAGTTTTTTTCTTATCAGATAACAGGCTGTTTTTTAAACTACAAAACACAACACTTTTCCTCTCTCTTTCTCTTTCTTCCAAACCACAATGGTACACTATTTGTTTTGCAAGCAACGTAACAAATTAAAAAAAATTATGTTTTGGTTTATAAATGATTTTACAACTCACCTTTTAATAACTGCTACCACTCACACCCTCTCTGTCTTTTCGTTGTTCCGTTGCAATTTACTTCCGCTAAATGAAAACACATTTGAAAATATATGTATGTATGTATGTATGTATATACGCTTATTCACTATGCATGTGTATGAATTCACGCATAAAAACACTTTTTTACATTCAAGGCCATGCACTAACAACTCAACACTTATTGAATTACACCGTTGCTCTCAAAAACTACTACTCTTGCCGGCTTTGTAGGTCTTTTTAAAGCAATTTGATTAATAACATCAATAACAACAACAATAACATCATCTTTAAATGAAATTGAGTGCATTTGCTCTCCTTTGCCTCTAATAATTACAGCAATGTGGGAGAAAAGCATTCGTTTTTGCATGAAATATATTCAAATCACAACAAAACTTAACATTAATAACACCAATGATCATTAAAAAAACAACACAAGCACAAATACAACAGGTTGAAATGATGTTGCGTGCATAGTTTTTGCCTGTTACCTTTGCTCTCTTTACATACAATAAAAAATAATATAAGACGCGAGCAGAACATTTCATAAAAACTTCACGAAATGTAAACCAAATTACAGCAAAGCATGTCTTATGACTTATAAAGACATTGTTATTGTAAAAAAAACAAATCAGTATTATTTTTGGTATTGTTTTTCTTATTAGAGTCGTCAAACAATGTTAAGTAGATTTCTTACATTCTACATTGCATGGAGCAAACAACACTCTTTCCTCTCTGTTTAATAATTTCAAATGCATGCATAACAACAACGATGAATAACAACCGAAAAAAACCGACTGCCATTAAACATTTTTTGTTCATCGGTAAGGTGAAAGAAGAGAATTCATTCCCAGAAATGTAAACAAAAATTCTAGCAAAACCAAAACAATGCAATTGTTCTTATAAATTATCATACAACACATAAATATTCCTATTGGTTTTTTTCTCAAGCCGATATACATACATACAATACAGCACTCTTTCGTCTCACAACCAACAACCGATGAAGCATATTCGCATGAGGCCGAATGAATGAAAGTTTTTTTACGCGCCTTACTTACATTATATTGAATATGGTTAGTGCGGTGGCAAACCATTTCGTATTTTGAATGAATGCATGAATAACAAAGCGAACGAATTTCTGTGCATGAAGCCGAATGCATGAAAGTTTTGTTGTTTGCTGTTGTTTGTACACACATTGCAGTAAACTTGAGACGAACATTAGGAATGAATAACAATTGAAGGAGCATGAAACCGAATGCATGATGCTTTTCAACTCATTATGTAACAATGTTTAGTGTGGTACGAGAGCATTTAGTATTTTGAATGAATGCATGAATGAACATTAACCGAAGGGTCATGTTTGAATGAAACCGAGTGCATGAGATTGTATTAAACATGTTTGGTGTGGGAGAAGAGCATTGTCTTCGGCTTTATAATGTCATTGTTGTTGTAATGTAAGAATCAACAAGTGGAAAGGCAGGTTGTTCTAGTATGAATGCAAAAACAATGCATTCACGTGTTTATTGAAAATAAAGTTGGACCCAATTAGGTTGTTGTTGTTGCTTTTGGTGTTTTCTAGAGTAGGCAATGTTTACCTGGCTTAACTACATAATTTGGGAGTGTAAATAATTTGTTCTGCTAATTGTTATTGTTGTTTCTTATTGATAAAGACATAATAAGAGAAAAGGAAAAATAACATGAGCGCATTTGTTGTTGTTTGTCCATGTGATTTAAAAGAGTTTAATAATGACCTTGAATATGTTGTTGCTTTTTTCACATGTAAAGTATGTGTGTATGCATGTACATACGCATATCGTTTGATGGACATGCATTTTTTCGCATGTTAATCAGTGTTCTTAAGATCTTATTACTTAGCGGCCGTGTTATTAAAACGTTCTTCGGTTTTTTCTTTTTGTTTTTTTTGGAAAATTGCTTTGTGTTGCTTATTATATTGTTATTAATGTTTAGAAATGTATACTTATTGTTATTATTGTTTGTGAATATGTTATTATTATTGTCTTTAATGCTTTTTAATGTAAAAAAGAGATATAAAGATATTGCAACGGGATAAAGAAAATAATTTCTCAAAATGGCAAAGAATGATTGGTGTGCGTGACCTTCTAAAGACATTGTCGCCGTGTATGTACATATGAATGTAAATGTGCATTCAATGTAAGCGCCATAATTTGTTAAGAGAACAAATGTTAATGTATTTCTGTTAATGCAATGCTGTTAAAATGTCTGTTAAATAAAACCGATGTAAATGTAAAGTTAAGGGTAAGAAAAATGAAGAAGGGATCGTGTGTGATGTCATAATTAGTAAAAGAAAAATAAAAAATAAAATATAAAAATAAATATTAATTAAATAAAAAAGGTGAAATAAAAAATAAAAATAAAATAGAAAAATAAAATAAAAAATATAATTAAATAAAAAAGTAAAATATAAAAAAAAATTAAAAAAGGAAATAAAAAGTGAAATAAAAAATAAAGCCAATGAAATAAAAAATAAAATAATTTATTAAATAAGAAAAATAAAATGTTAAAAAATAAAAAAATAATAATTAAAAAATAAAAAAAATTATAATATAAGTAAAAAAAAGTAAATTATAATAAAAAAATTAAATTCAAATAAATGAAATGAAGAAAAAATTGAGTAAATTGTATAACAGTGTAAAGATAAAATAAAACATTATTAAAAAAAAAAGAAATTAAAAAAAATTAAAATAAAAAAGAAAATAAAATAACAAAAATGAAAGAGTGAAAAAATTAGGTGAAATAAATTGAAAAATTAAAAAAGTATAAAAAAATTAAAAAAGAAAAATAAAATGTATAATAAAAAAAAAATTAAAAATAAGATAAAAAATATAAAATAAAAAATTAAATAGAAAAAAGAAATAATAAAAAGTAAAGTAAAATAAAAAAATTAAGTGAAATGAGATGAAGAAAAAATTTGTGTTAAAAAATATCTTTTTTATTAAAGAATAATTGGAAGCTAGTTCCTGACGTTATAAATAAGCAGTCTATTTGTAAGGTAATAATGTAATATGTTTCAATATTTAAATTTTTTTTATAAATTTATGAAATAGTTTATTTAATAAAGACAATATAATTAAGTTTTCTGGCTAGCAAGCCTAAGAGTAGACCTCATATTTAAAGATATTTTAAAATGTTTACCTAAACTCAAATGTTTCCATAAAAATCAATAATATTCTTATTAAATGATCACAATTAAGAAAGCTATAACCAAAGTTATCTTTACACGTCGAAGTCTTATGGATTTAATTGCTGTATTAAACTCATTGCCTTATATAGTATATTATTGTCCTTCTTACTGTTCTCTGTTGCGTCTGAGACTACCAGAGACTGTCTTAAAGCTATTGACAAGGCTTCCATTACGTGTATAGTTTTGTTGCAGTAGCGCATGTGACTTTAACTAGGTTCTTATAAATTACTGCCTAAGTTTAGGCCGTTTATCAATAATGAATTAAATTTTATCGCTTTTAAGAATCAATTTTTGCCTCGTGAATAAATTTCCTTTAGAAGTCGTTCCTGGAAACCATAGCTGGCCTATCTATTACTAAAATGATTCTACTTTTAAGCTTAAATTGTTGTAATTTTCTTCTTTTAACAAATTTGTTGGATTTTTTAACCCTCTTTTTTTGTTCCCAAACAAGCCTTGCCTTTCAAAACGCCATTTTTAATAAAAAATTCAATTAAAAAAACTTGTTAAACTAACAACGACAACAATGGAATGGAAAAAAAAACATTGAAAATGGAAATGGAAAATGATAAAGAAAATCTTGTTAAAAAAGCAAAAAAAAAAACGAAACAAAAAACTCTGAAAATAATGAAAAAAAATGTAAAGAGAAGTAATACAATATAAATTAAATATAAAGACCGGTACAGCAGAAGGGCAGAGGAGCAGAAGAGATATGAAAACCGTTGGCCAAAAATCCACCCCTTTTTTTCCGATTCCTTTTGCCCAACACTTTCCGTTTTAAAGGCAAGTGGTAGAGTAAAAACAGTAAAAAAATCTGTGGAATTGAACCCTTTTTTTTAGAATTTCTTGTTGAAATTGTTTTTTTTCTTGTTAAAGACCAACAGACAGACACATGGACAGACAACCTGCCATAAAAATGATTCTTTTTTTAACTTCTGCCGACAAAAACAGACATTCTTTAACCTAACGAGAATTTGTTGTGAAATAAAACCAGTTTTTAAGTCGTAAAAAATGATGACATGTGCCGCACATAGTACTTATAATGATGACCTTTGACCTTAAACCAAAAACCGGCAGTCAAAACATAGATTAGACTTCAAAGTAAAATAAAGAATCATTTGCAAGATAAAAATGCCTCCACTAAGTCAAATTTGCCTTATATTGGGCTCGTAGAACCCAGAAGTGATTGTGAAAAAGCCATTGCAGCCTGGAAAAGTCACTGTTTTGTAAACATTATGGTTTAAGAGGTTGTATTGACTTGTATCGTTTCGAAAATGATCCTGGAAGAACGATTACCTTCAATTCAGAGCATTTCTCATACGATAATCGAATGTTTTTGGCTTGCAATTGAAGATTATGAACTAAACGGCATGTGTTCCAATCCAGACAATGCCACGAGCCTTTCATCACAAGCGATTTTGTCTTTATTGCATAAAAATTTTCTAAAAACTTATATTTTGGCGTTTTGGCGACATTAATTAGCCACAAAGATCATGCAAATTCATGCCATTAGACTCATATAGGGCTATGCCAAAGACCGCATATACACGGATGACCCTCTCACTTTTGGAGCATAAGTTATGGTCAATATAGCACCCGAAATGAGGAAAATGATAGGAAACTACTTGAAAAGAATGAAGCCAGGAGCGATGTTTGTAAACCAATGTCTCAGTAGGGTTTTTAGAACACCATTACACTTAATACCTTGCAACGTTGCCCTTATCTTTATTTATATTCCTTTTATTTTCGTTCTGGCAACTTCAAGCATTTAACAGTTGATTTGTTGTTGTTATTACTTTATGTTTTTTATATTTCATAGTCCTCTCTGTAGTTATATGTCAACGTTACTTCCTCAATAACCTCTTTTACCACAATAAACATTCAGTGTCCAAAGCAGATCCGCGCAATTTACTGTTTACTATCAAAATTTTTTTTCTTTAGTCTGCGATTTGGGTAAATTCAAGTTTGATTTTGAATTCTTCTATAAAGGAATAATAATTCCTATACAACCAAACCATTTGTCTCTTTCATAACCGCTCATAAGAGGCTCTAGTGAGCTTTAGATTACATACATACATATTTGGTCATTATAACCCTTCAGTCAGGATTACGACCTAGTTCCTCACACCACTTATGTTGTGTGTGTTAGTTTTATACATGAATGGCGGGACCTACAGTTTAAAGTCAACTTCGAACGACAGATTTTTGAGAAACTTTTTCATGGCAATTTTATTTACTCTCAAGATTTTTGGCAGAAATCTGCTGAGAGGAAGTCGCCGAAGAAATACTTTTTGTATTTTATTTTGATGTCTGGTCTGGGGCTCGAACCCTGGCTTTTGCGTCTAATAAGCCAACACACTACCTACTACACCACGGCGACTGCACGGACTTTAGATTACAGAACTGTCTGTAAGCAATAAAGTCGTATTTATCCCCTAAATTCCTCAATAATAGTCTTATTTCAATTTTATTCACTTTAATTTCATTTCAAAACATTATTTAAATCCATCCATGAGTTTTTTTTTTGAATTTCTTTCAATTATTTTTAATTTCTATAGGAATAGAGCCATTCAACACGTTCAAATTTGCTCAGTTGAATGTTTTAAAATAAAGTTATAACATACATTTAGGCTTACGAAACAAAAAGAAAGAGACAAAAACATATTCGTTTTACTACTCCCTACTAATCACGCATACTAAACGAAATAAACAAATGCCAGCCAGCAGCTTTACTGTATAAGTATTCACTGAAGACCAAAAAAAAAACGAACTTGTTTTGTAAGGGAATATCCACAATAAAAAAAAAACAATACACTAAGAGAGATAGTGGTATGAGAGGGAGAGAGAGAGAAAGAGTGAGTGTGGTGTGAGAGAACGAAATTCTTTGAAGAAAGAGTTGCTTGCACATACACACTCACACACTAGCACACACAGAGAAGTTTTTGAGATGAAATTATAGTGTGGAACGTCGTACATATTTAAACAATTTACGAAAAGGAACGTGACCTTAACGAATGTTACTATTTGTTCCTCCTTTATTCCGCCCGTTCGACACACGAATTTCATGGGAAGTGAAGGGGAAGAGAGAGAGAGATAGAAAGTCTTTGTGCTCAAACAAATAGAGAAACTTGAAATAATAAAGTCCGTTTATTATGGAATGCCTGTGTGCGTATGTGAAGGTAAATATTTACAGGCTTACTATATGTATGTGCCAGGGATGGGAAATTGATCTTAGAAAATTGTATTAACTTTCACAAAAAATTGTACTTTTTTCAGCCCGATTGTACTAAATTAATTTTTTTTCTTTTTTAATCTTTTTTATTAAAAATTAAATAAAAATATAAATGACAATTCATTTTACATATATTTTGTACATACAGTGAGGTGCACAAATGAGTACATGTTTGTATTTTGGACGCTTTTTATTGAATAAAACTAAAATTAATAAAGAAAACTTCAAAAGTTAGAAATCATCAAGCCCTAAGAAAAAAAAAACCAACAAAGCAAAATCAACTCGCGTGTATTCAATTACGCAAGTGTCCATTTTATAATATGTTTGCAAAAACGAAATCAAAAACTATCGTTCTTTTTTCATGTTTTTGCACTACTTTGACTTTTTTAAGAAAATATTAGTTTAATATTAATTACTTAATCTCGTTGAGCGAATATTTTTTGCAACTTATCGAACAAAAATCAATTTCTATTAAAAATTAATAAAAACTCTCGAAATCAACTGAAGATAGTACCGTAGCTTTGACTGGAAGTGACCGTTCTACCAGAGAAATTTGTAAACAACTTGGAGTTAGTCAATCAGTAGTCATCAGAGTCCAAAAACAGTCTGTTGTTCCCTAGCTTCAAAACAGACGTCGTAAAAAACTACTAACTAATGCAGATGCTCGTTTCATGCTAACAAAAATGAAAAGGAACACATTTTTAACACCCAAAGGAGCTTTTTGGGAATCGGGAAAACCGTAAGTCGATGGACGGCGAGTAGAGCTCTTAAAGATATTGTCTATGCCTCGGCACTCAAAAAGAAAAAACCTACACTTTCGGCTAAAAATGTAAAGGCACTGTTAAAGTTTGCCAGAGAACACAGAAATTGGACAAAGACCCGACCTCAATCCAATTGAGAATTTCTGGTCATTCGCGAAGAGACGGTTGGGACAGTACTGATCAGCCCCAAACAATTTAGGTGAGCTTTGGCAACGGAGTCATCAGGAATGGACAAATATTCCGAAAGAAATTGTAGAGAATTTGGTAGAGAGCATGCTAAGTCGCGTAAATGAGGTTTTACATAACAAGGGTCTTTGGACTAAATATTAAAAATACTCGTATTCCGTGAACTTTTGGAATGGTGCAAAATTGAGTATTCGAGTTATTTTCCTCTTGATTGTTTTTTCTTAGAATTTGATCATCTTAGTTCGGAAATTTATATTATTTTGTTAATTACTAAATACTAAATAAAAAACGAAAAAATTTTTGAATTGCTTTAACACTTTTATTTTTATGCAATTAAAATTACTCAGAGTACAAACATATACTCATTTGTGCACCCCACTGTATATGCGTAAAAAAACATAAAAATTAACAACAACAAAAGTACATTGCAGTTTCTTTGTACTAAGTACTTGTATATATGTATAATAGGTAAACTTAACAACTTACTTCAATACTTAACTATAAAGGAATAGAAAAGTTTATCAGATCCAAACTTTAAATCACTATTTATGATACATTTTTTGCTAGCAAACTATTTGTTATTTCAAAATTGTAGCAGCACGAATTTAATGACTTCAATAAATCCCTTGTTTGGATTAATTTGGAGACAGCCGAAGCAAACAGTCTATTTCTCCCTTTGTAGGGAGGAAGTAGGGAAAATTTTTAAATACTGCTAAATAAGTCATTGAGGTGCTATAGGGTTTTTAACTTCCAAATAGTGCTAAAAAATGTACAATTGTACCAACTTTTCCATCCCTGGTATGTGCACATGCACTGAAAGAAAAAAATGGCAAATCGTTGTAAAAAGTTGAATTTGAAATTTTTTTTAGAATGAAGTGATAATTAGCCCTTTAACAGGGTATTCAAAATATGCACATAATGAAACTCAGATCAAAGGCTATTTTTATTATTTTCTTAAATATTTTTTAATTAATTTCACTATTAAATCTGCTTTTAAACTTCCCTTTTTTCCATTTCAATTCACCCCATTTATTTCTCTCAGTGTTGTATAACTAGTTTTGCATACATTATACCGTAAATTATTATTTACCAATGTCTACTAATATTTGTTCACACACACACACATATGACCATACATAGCCATACATACGAATGTATGTGTGAGAGTTTATGTGTTCTCTTTGTCGTGAGTAAAATTAATGTTTATGTTTTGTTTAACTGTCACTCTTTTAACGATTTTGCAATACCCCCACCCGTTATCCACACAACATACACATTACTAAACACTATTGCCAGTGTGTATAATGCATGTTGCCCGCTCTCCCATACTTTGCTCTTTATTCGCTTCCTAGAAAAGGCTTTTTAATGTTGATTTTCATTTTCACTTTCAATTTTCATACAAAAACCAGTTTTTTTATTTTCATTTTATTTATTTCTTCTTGTGTGCGAACCTAAATACACACAACAATGGTAGCTTTACTCTACCCCCAGCCCCATTCTTTGCTTATCTAAATTTTTGAATCTACAATAAACACCAACAGTAGCAACAACAACAACAACAACAATAAAACTAAACGAAGTAGTCTAAAGAAAAGACATTAATGTGTGTTCCATTGTATTGTGTGGACACATACACACTTGCATATGCAAATTTTCATTGATGGTTTACAGCAACATCATACATTTCACCATACTCTCACACTTTCACTAGATAAGATTATTATGTAGGAGGTGGAGATGTATGATGGAGAGTAAGTAAGTGGGTGGTTTATTGTTTGTGTACCAGATAATATTAATGGTCATGAGTTGGCATATGTAATGGTTGTTAGTATGTTTATAAAAAAGATAGTAATGGGGAGAGTAAGCTGGGAAAGAGAGAGAAAGAGAGAGTAAAAGCTTAGTATGTATTTAAAATATGAGTACTGTGTTGTGTTGTGTTGTGTTTTTTTTCGCCTTTAGCTGGACTTTTATTTCTATGATGCTGATGCTGCTGTTGCTGTTGCTGTTGCTGCCATAGTGTTCTGTGTCTCTTAACTAACTGTGTATTGTTGTTTATGATTGCTGTTCTTTATTGTAAATAAAATAGAGTATACGTATGTGTATAAAGTGTATGTGTGGGGGTATGCTTGTGTGTATTTAAAGTAGTGAAAGCATTTGCTGTGCTATTATTCATTGTTATATGTACGTCGTTATTGGTAAATTTTAAAGGGTTGCCAAATAGGTTTTTTAAGAGAAAGGTTCTTTTTGCAGGTTAGTAGGCAGTTTAAGTTCAAAAATATGCTTTAATACACTGTAAATTAATAAATAAAACCGGGATTTATTAAGATATTAATAAAGCCAATGACAAGCAGGCAGTTTAAGTTCAAAAATAGACTTTAATACACTGTAAATTAATAAATAAAACCGGGATTTATAAACATATTAATAAAGCCAATGACAATTCTGTTTTTAACTCGTATTCATAACAGATTTGAATATTAAAAATGTTCGTTAATTTTGCCTAACATTTAAGGATACTCTCCTCCAACACATTCTTCCTTAACACAACACATTTATAATTGCTTCATATTGCCGTGATCTTCATTACAAAATTTTCCATTTTAATTGGTCTCTTATGGCAACCAGTTTCGTTGTTGTCGTTGTCATCTTTTTAATCTGCCATTTCCCTTTCCTTTCTAAGCCATGCTATCGATTGTACTACGTTTAAGAATAGTTTTTTTTTTGTGTATGAAAACTAACTGGAGTATAAAACTTTAAAATTATGTCCTTAGGTTAGACAATAAACAACAACAACAACAACAAGGACAAATATATTCTCTGTGTGTATAACAAATCAAGGACAACAGCATTAAACTCTAGGGAAAGTTGCTGGGTGGTTAGTACACACACAAGCACATGGCATGTATGGTTTATTGAGAACAGCAGACAGGACAAAAGAGACACAAAACAACATGAGACATGATTAGAGGAACTTGTATGATTTTGAAAGAGTGTTTCAAAAGGAAATCTGTTAAGTAAAGGTAAACTAGGGATTTTAAGAGCTGACCAGATCCAGAACTATAGAACATGGAGACAAGTTAAGTGGTGATTTAGTTTTCTAGTATTTCAGTTGTCTTCTAGCAAAGCTATCAATTTTAATTCTCAATAAATGTTCAAAATCGATCCTTAAACACATTGAAACCATTTTAAAGTTCTAATGACCTTCTATTATTTTATAATAAAGCTTTGCTGTTGACCCAGATATTACGAACAGTTTCTATACATCACAGAGTTTCTTTAATAGCACTTCACTACTCCAAGTTCACTTCTCTAAGTTCTTAAAAACTTAACCTTTCCCAAGCGCTGTACCTAAATTGTGTTGTTATGTGTAGCTTGAAAGAAGAACTCTCTGAAGTAGTCTGAAAATTGTACCTTCGGCACCTGGAGAATGGCCTAAGCACTAAAGAAGCCAGGAAGGAGATGGGGGGCCACAACAGATGGGCAAGATATAGAGAAAAAAAAACCAATAAGCCGTCTCAAAGAACAGAATTAAGAGGAAAAGACCCCAGTTCAACTTGATCAAAGTTTCTTTTAAATCAGCCCATTTCCTCTCCCTGCCAAATTTTCCGAATTCTTCCGTCCGCATACAACAAAATCTGACTTCTTCTTCCTCATATCCAACCATTTTCCTCTTTTTAGCTTACCTTGTACAACAAAACAATCCAGTACTACAAACTTAAAGGGGCAGGTGCCTTATAAAGCTTCTTAACTACACATAAGCATAGTGCCCCTCCTCCCAAAAAAAAACAACACCAAAGTTTTCTATGCTAAAATACTACCATCAGAGAGAAATTGTTTAAATTTCCATTCAAAACTACAAATATAAGGGGAACAGGGGGAGAGGGAACACATGTGTACACATACACAAGAGCTCGTTTTGCTGCGGCTAACAACTAGGCAGGAAGGAGGTGGGGTATAAGTGGACTGTTGTGTGAATGCAAAATTAAAAAAAAACGTTCAAAAGGAAATTTGGCAACATTGCTTAAAAATCTAAAACGGAAGAGAATTTTAAAATTTTTTTTGGAGAAAAGGAACGCAATGAATGGTCGACTGGCCGGCTGGCTGGCCAACTGGTTGTATATGGTCAAGCATAATAATGGCGAGAAGCTTTCGCATTTGGCCTTAAGAATACCGGATGGATGGTTATGCATAGGATTTCTATGATAAAATTTAGCAAAGCAAAGCATTGGCTTCGCTTTTCTTGTTTTTTTTTAATTTAAGCAAGACAACACATGTGTGTTTAGAAGAGGAGGAGGAGGACAAGAGCAAAACATGCGCACTTTGGCATTACATTTGCGATTACATTTTAAGATTCCGAATTCAAATTCAAATTTTTGAAAACTCACACCACACCATTACAATGGACTATACTACAGGCCAGTTAAAAATGAAATACACAGAGACAAGCGCAAGCCAGCAAGCCAAAGCAGTCAGTCAAATAGTCAAGCAGTTAGTTAGGCAAGCAAACCCCACCTCTCGCCCCCGCAATCATATTGAAATTGTTGCTGTTTTTTGGGAAACCAAACGAACGTTAGAGGTAAGGTTAAGGCGAAACTACTCTTATGTAAGGCCAATCCATTCCCCCAACCACACAGCTCTTCTATATTGTGCTCCCCCACACCCCAATTAATGCTATTTAAGCCAAGTCAACAGTAACAGAAATTAATTTCTTTAAAATTATTTTGTAAACGAATTTCAAGGAACATTTTTGGGGCTACTACTACGTACGCATATAAACAAGCCCTATAACTTACACTGTCAGTGGAAAAGGTCTTTAGTAAAGTAGAAAGGGGCAAGGGGAAGGGGCTAAGGATAGATAAGGTGGGGAATCTAATGAAATATCAAAGGAAAAAGTACACTGCTACTCATATGGCTCTTTGCTACATAAGGCCTGGTTAAGGGGTTCGTTAAAAAGGTATGTGAATAGCTGGATGAATGGAAATATTAGATTAATAGGAAATCATGACTGTTTAGTTGGTCTTTAGCTTTACAAGATCAAGATTAGTTAGTAATAGAAATCAACACTAGCCTACCAATGTAATTTTCACAGTGAGTCTTCTGTCCATTTGGTGATTTGATGAAAAGTGGATCTCTTACGACCACGTAAAAGAAGAAGATGCGAATCTCGATTTAAGTCAAGTCCTCAATTCAGCAATAAAGAAATCTTCAGTCTATTAGCCTAACTGACTAAGCCCTTGTTATTTGACACACATTTTCTGTCCGGGCATCAGTTTCAACTGCAGACTTTCTAAGCACATGTAAATTCATATGCTCCTTTGTCTGTAAATGCCAATTTGGCTACAATACTTTTGACACAGCCAAGTAGTCTCTCTCTTGATGGAACCTAATGAGTATTCGAGAACCAAAGAGTTTCAATTCCGTTTCTCTAAGCAACAGGCAGTGACGAAGACGATGCTCTGACCTCCTTTCATTTTGTCATAACTCTGACAGAGCAAAGTCCGCCAACAAGTACTGGCAAGTATTCTAGAATTAAGAGTTTCTATACGGTACCACTAAACGACGGTCTGTAATATAACAGATGCTGTAATCGCTTATGATCAAAGTTTCTTTAATAATCGTGAAACGTTACGCCCTTGCTTTTGAAATAAAAGTACCTCAAATGTAGTCCTGTGGGTTGATTTACAAACATTATCCTGAATTTACAACTACATTATCAGCTCGTGCTTCTCGCGGACCTGCCAGTTATTGTGTTTCACTTTCAACTGCACGTTCATTTACTAAACTAGCTTTCCTGTTGACGGTAACCATCATGTCCTTGCCACAATCCGTTTTTCATTTTTAAGGGGCATTCGATAGTGACTGTAATGTTCAGAATTTAGCTGAGAGGTCGATGACGTTGTCAAATACTCAGCAGAAGGCGATCGTAAAGTGTTTGGCCATAATTTCAAGGCATACAAAGGCATTCAAAGATAGTCCGCGATGCGACAGTGAAATTCTAGAGGCACTTAATGGACGCATGGCTGCATATATGCATTCTAGATATTTCAGTTATATGATCGAAGTCCTCATAATGTTTACACATAGATCCTGCAATCTACCAAAGCCTTCTGCTTTTCAAAGCCATGCATTTTTTCATTCTTTTTCAACCACCACTGCTTCAGTCCTAATAGCATTTACTAGCTCACAACTACACTCATGCGATAGTCGATTCCGTCAACGACAGGTGGGCGTCCTCGGACACGGGTAGAACGGCTCGTAAAATCTGGCCAAGGCTGGATGAGTGGCGCACAATGAGTCTACTTAAACTCCAAAGAGGCGCGCTCAGTGTAGTTGTCGGTGTCATTACGGGGCATTGCATTATGGGTACGCATGCGAGGCGCATTGGACTTGGACACCTTGCTAACGACTTCTGTAGAAGCTGCAGAGATAAGGAAGAAGAGGAGACTGTCCCTCACCTGCTGGGTACATGCCCGGCTCTATGCCAAAGGAGAAGGAAGTACTTGGGTACTTACTACATGGATGATCTGGAGGAACTGTCAGAGATTGACATTGGCAGCCTAAATCGCTTCATCAGGAGCTCCGAATGGTTTCGAGACTAGGGGACAACGGATGACTGTGGTAGCACAATGGGCCCAATGCGAAAAATTTTTTTTTCTTGGATGGGCAGCCACCTCTACCTACCTACTACACTCAGTGAAGAAAAAACACACTCTTTGTATTACTGTTGCTATTTCAGTGGCCATAACTGTTTAATTCACTTTAAAATCTATGCACTGAGCATAAGAAAATTTTTAAGCAAATGAGTTACACACTTTCTCTCCCGCACCCACACTCACTTACTCTTTTATTTAACAGCGGCCGACCAAAATTTTAAAGGAAAGACCACCAGATACTAGAAAACAAGACGAGACACGCACGTTTTCACAATATATGTATGCATGTACGTACGTTATGATTGTAAAACACTTACAATCACCTTCCCCATACTCTACGCCCAACCAACATCCACACACACTTACTTACATCCCCCCAACACCTTACTCACACACTCCTGCTATATTGTAGTATTTACAATTTATGCATGTATCGTCGTGTAACGAAGAGCCATGCCATTGTCGTAACACACATCATCGTCAATAGAAATTTACTCACTAACAATTCAATCAGAACAACAAAAAGGTGTGAGTTTTGTTTGATGTTGTTGTCGCTGCTGTAATTTGTTGTTGTTGTTAAAGATTATTTCAAAAATATTGAGGATGGAGGAGCAACCAACCATTGGGCAGAGAGCATAATTCTTTATGCGTGAATTTGGAGAGTAAGAATAAGAATGAATTGCGTGTGTATGTGTGCAGACAGAATGTGTGTGTGTTTTTTGAATTGTTAAATTTAAATGCGTGTATGATTAGTCGATGTGTTGTTGCTTTTCCTTAGAGTAGGGAAATTAACCAATTTCTCTTACCCATACAACCACAACTACTAAGCACGGGAGTTTTTTTGTTAAAACAACAGCGAATACACTTACGCTAGCAACGTATTTGGAAGTAACAGTGTGCTTGAATGATGAAAAAATAAGAAATGATTATTAACCGTGAATTAAATGACATTTTTAGGATTAAATGGAATAAATTAAAAAAATACTGACTGATGTTGGCTTTGAGTACGTCTGTGGTGTATGGTCCCCAAGAGATAGTGCAACAAGGTCAAATAGGACGATTCCTCCATGTGAGATGATCATATTCTTTTGGGTGACCAGATCATTTAATTCAGACCAGAAGGAATTGGAATCATCAACATGTGGTGCTTACCGTTGACAGTGATGGTTTGGCCAGCGTTGTCCTCAAAGAAACATGAACCGTACCTATTTTTGGATACATTGTACGCTCTTGGATACGACGTGGTTTGATATCGTCTCGATTTCATTCGTCCTGAAATCATCCTTATCGATGAAAATTAGGATCAGTTCTCAAGAATCCACTCAGTGAACACACCCCACTGTCTGTTGTGATTTGGCAAAACAGACTAAGTAAAAGACAACTAATTTGACTGATGAAACTTCAACAAGATACTTACTTACTTACTTACTTAATTGGCCATAACAACCAGTTTATCGAATTTCGGCCTGCCGCAACACATCCTTCCAGGCGCCTCTGCTTCGTGCGCGCCTACGCCAGTTGGTTACACCAATCGATGACAGGGCTTCCTCGATTTGGTCCTTCCAACGGATGCAAGGTCGTCCTCTTCGCCGACTTCCGCAGATTCCGGCGTCAAATACCCGTTTCGCCGGAGCATCCGCCTCCATTCGAACGACATGGCTGAGCCAGCGCAGCCGCTGGATATTAATACGCCGTACAACGTCTATGTCGTTGAGGAGCTCATACAGCTCACTATTGGATCGGATACGGAAATCATCGCCAACTCGCACTGGACCGAAGATCTTGCGCAGTACTTTTCTCTCGAACACTCTCAAGGCCGCTGCATCTGTTCTTAATAGGGTCCATGTCTCTGCGCCATAAAGAAGCACGGGTAGGATGAGTGTCTTGTAAAGTGTTAATTTTGTCGCGCGAGAGAGGTCTCTCCTACTCAATTGCCTATTGAGACGATAGTAGCACCTGTTGGCAACAGCGGAGCCAAGATAGATGAATTCCTTGACCGTATCAAAAGTATAGTTATCGGCCGTAATCTGAGAATCAATACGCCGCGCATCTCTACTTGTCGATAACATATACTTTGTTTTGCCCTCATTTACTGCCAGACCCATCCCCGTTGAAAGGCCAGACGCAATCCGTAGGCTCAATTAGATTGTGTGCCACTAATGAAAAGCACTTCTTGGGCTTTAGTTTGAACAGGAAACTGTACTATAGGCGTCAGATATGTCTTATCCTATAGATGCACATGGTTTAGTGAGAATTCGTTGGAAATACAACCTACATTTACTTGATAAGTCCAACACACTCAAGCGTAGTTGACAGAGTCATTACTGGACATTGCAGTCTGGATATTCATGCGACTTGCATTCGTCTTGGCCACACGGCATTTCTTATGGTTATAATCCAGTTTGTTCCTGCGTTAGAGCAGTTATTATGAATTGCGCGTCATAGTTATTAATTTTTTTTTTTCATGCTGACCACTTTTTATTTTTCCTTAACCACTGTATTGTCATTATTTGCTCGCAATCATATATTCACTGCGAATATTCAAAATAGCGCCGAATGTATGGCCGTTATTTGCATTTGTTGTGTGTGTGTGTGTTTGTGAGAGAATTATGCTTTTTCATTTGTTTTCTTAATTTCAAATTAAATTTAATTTTTATCATCATAATCATCATCGTCATCATCTGCGTTATTATTGTTGTGTGTTCGTTGGTTGGTTGACTCTGCTCATCTCATCGTATTGTATTGATTGTCATTGTGGTTGTGTTGTTATAAAACGGTTACGGGTATGAGAGCCAAAGTGAAAGAGAGTGGGACTTTTGGAGCATCTTACATTGATTGCTATGTGTGGTGACTACTCTCTACTCTATTTGTTTGTTATTATTGGTGTGTAACCGATGGATGCTCGGCTCAATGGTCTTTTATAAAATTCATATTACAATTAAATTTACAACAACAACAACAATAGCAACAATAAACATTTTTGATGTTTCAGCAATAAATGTATAGAAGAAAAGTAACAAACATAATACGATATACATATGTATGTATGTGTATTGTGTATGTATGCATGTGTTTATATGTTGTATGGCCTTCAGTGAGTAAAGCTTAAATGAGCACAAGTGTTTTATGAGATGTTTTATGAGAGCATGTGTTGTATATACATATGCATATGTATGTGTTACTCTCTGCCATTTGTGTAAATATAAATTTTTAATTTAAAGCTTTTGATTGCAATGGTGGTGGTATATTGGATAGAAGAGAAGACCAGAGGTCTTCTTCTTTTATATTTTCGCATGTGTGTGTGTGTGTGTGCAAAGACCATCAACAAGAAGTTCTATTTGATTTGTGTGTTTAAGAGATTCATGCTTGGTTTAGTTTTTTTTTTTAGTTAAAAAGTAACTTATACACATACATGCTTACATACACACTTACATATATGTATGCATACGTTACAGTGTTATTTAAATATTAATAAATAAACAAATGTGAGCATGCATAAGCCTGCCTGTGCCTTCTTTGCTTTTCAAAGTAAGAATTTGTAATTGTATGTACGTCGTAATGCTTAACAACAATTCACTTGATTAATAGAAAGCAAGGGAGAGGGAGAGAGTGAGAGGGAGAGCGAGAGTGAAAGTGAAAAGTACAGTTAAAACAAAAACAAGAAATTGTATGTTCTCAAATGGTTAATCATAGTGAGGCGAAGAAGAAAGGCCATCATTTTAAAATTCAAAGATTTTTTAATTAAACCGAGTGAATAGCAAAACGAATAATGGTTGGAGAAAGGGGGGATGGGGTGGTGAAATAAATGTTACGTTACAAGGAAGACAAAATGTCATAATAGAGCACAGGCTATTTAAGAGAATTTTAATATTGTCTTTCATATTAAAAATGTTTTTAAAATATTACAATTAAAACTAGGTTTTTAGTATCTTTTTTACTACCATTTTTACTACTATTTTTAGTACTTTTTTAAAAACTATTTAAAATAAAGGCGAAAGTATGTGTATACGAAATAAAAATATTATAAATAAAATTGAGTACTTTTTTCAGTACTTTTTTTACTACTTTTTTAATTTTTCCCCGAAATCTATACATAGTTATTAACAGTTATTAAAAGCTTTTTCTTAAGAAAATATTTTGAAATTAATAAATTTTTAGTACTTTTTTACTACCTTTTTACTACTTTTTGTAAAAAAATCCATTGAAACCTATTTAAACTCATAAATGAATAATATTACATATAAAAACAATTAAAAGAAAATAAAATATTAGTTTCAGTATCTTTTTACAATTTTTTCTACTACATTTTTAAAATTTTTTTAAAAATTTAAAGTTAAACACAAAATATCCAATAAACGAATTTGAATATTATATTTTAATAATTATTGTTGTTTATTTGTTTTTGTTTTATTACTTTTTTGATAATTTTTTTACTACTTTTTTAAAAAAGATCTTTAAGATCTATACAACCTTAAAAACCATGATTATATAATACAATTTTCTTCTGTTACTACATTTTAATAAAACGTTACAAAGATAAAAAGAGATCAGTAGTCTTTGTAATCTTTTCTACTACCTTTTTTTAGAATTTTTTTAAACAAATGGCTAGGTAGTTAGGTAGAGATGGCTGTCTACCCAAAAAAGTTCTATAGACTCACTTATCCTACATGAGTCCCATTGTGATACAATGTCCATGCCTACAAGTTCGTTTAGATTGTGTATATGGTCGACGCCAAGATGTCTTTTCTTCTCCCCGTCATACAGTTTGGCATTTACTCGCGCAATAGGCAAAAAGCAGTGTCCTCCTTGTCCTTGCCTCAACGGCTTCTGAAGATATCGTTTGCCAAACGTTAAAATCTTTTGTTTTTCGATAATAATTCCTTGAAAATATTTCAAATTTACATAATTTTGAAAATTCTTTAAAAAAATTGGTAAAAAAAAATGTACCTTTTAACTCCTTTCGTTTACAATCACTATTTCATTATTTTTAACACCGTTTTCCCATGCGGTATTGTTGTTGTATTAGTTTTTTTAGTGTGCCGTTAATCTTAACGCTTAATCTCTTTTTAATGCATTTTGATAAATAACCAGGGCAGTCTCCCTCTCTCGGTCTAATTACTGTTTGTTATAAAAGAGTTTCTCTCTCTCTCTATCTCTCTGTTGCTTCTAACCATATTTGTTCTTTTTTTAATTTAAAATAACAATTATTTTAAGACAAATAAACGTTAAAAAAATTGGGAAAAAATAACAAAAGAATTGAAAAATAAATAAAGAAAGAAAGAAAAAACGACGACATTATGATAACAAAAGATTTTTCTTTAAAAGAAAAACAGCAGATGTAAAACGCAGCAAGAATAAAACGTTAAATACCACAACAGCTTTGTAAGAGCAATAGGAAATAGCAAAAAGAGGAAATTCCTAGACACGAATACACACGCAAATACACATATGCATATAACCATGAGAGTTAAATTCTGCCCTGAAGAAGAAGGAATGCTTACAGCAAAAACTATAATCATCATGTAGCACGCATAAAAAGCATATGTTAGTCATACAGAGTATAACTGTTATTAATAAAATAGCAACAACACCACCAACGAAACATTAACAACAAGAGCATGCAATTTGATCAGCTGAGGAAAATTATGCACTTCAACACAACAACAAAAAAAAAACGACAAAAGAAAAACGAATGTAATGAAACGAAACATTATCCACAATCAATAATACAAACCAGTAAAGAGTACTTCGTTTGAGTTCGTTGTTTAGAGAGAGAGAGAGCAAGAATTTCTGCACATACAATGGCAGAACAAGCACCAATGTTTTCCTTAATATTGTTGTTGTTGTTGTTGGCCTTTGTTTAATTAAAAATAAATGAAAAAGTATTTGTAGAAGAGTACATATGTATGCGTGCATGACTAAGAATTTATGTCCGTTTTCATAACACATGGCTGGATGCACATGAATGGCGATGCAATTATGCCAGCAACAACAGCAGCAGCGGCTTAATAAAGGCACAGCCGCTACGAAAGCAGCAGCAGACAATGGTAGACAAAAATTGCAAAAAAAAAGAAAAAACAACCCCTGCTGTGTTGAAAACCAACAGAGAAAAACCATCGTATTATCTATCAATACACTGAGAGAAATAAAGTGTGGGGAATTTTGTTTTTCTTTTTTAAATTTTTTTTAATTTGAGCTGAATAGACCACAAATAAAGCTGAAATAAAATGTTTAATAGAATCTAATTTAAATACTTTGCTGAATATGCTTATTTTTCTATTTTGTAGGTTAAATATTAGCTGAATGGAGTAAAAACGAAGCTTAATTTAAGTTTTTATTATTTTTTATGATTTTTACTTATAAAACTACAAATACTAAGCTGAGTAACATTTTTCGTAACTTCCTTTATTGACATTTAACTGAATGTGCTTAATTGTGTATTTTTTATGTTAAATTTTAGCTGAATAGATTAAATATGAATCCTAATTAAAGATTCAAATATTAAATATTGTGCTGAATAAAGTTTTTAATTATTTTTTGTAGTCCTGCTTAGCTGAATGTGGTTAGTTTTAAAATTTGTACAGTTAATTTTAGCTGAATGGCAGAAATACGAAGCTGAATTAAGATTTTTGTTATTTTTGTATTATTTTTCACACCCAAAATGTAAAATATGATGATGAATAGCAATTTTTAATCTTTAGCTTTCATATTAGTTGAAGAAAATAAATGTGAAGCTGAATAGGAAGTTTTGTTTATATGTTTATATTATTAATTAATAATTTCATTAATTCCAAGTAAATTTTTCTTTAATCCCAGCTTAACTTTAAAAATTTTATTATTTCCTTCAAACAAAACACGTAACATTTTCGCTCTCAGTGTATTAAAAACTGTTAGAGAGACTGTTTATCATTTAATTTTATGACTCTGCTTGTCTCACTATTTGTCTGTCTGTGTATTTATGATTAAGTGTGCGTTTTTTTTCTTCTTCTTTTCGCTCTGCTCTTTTGTTTTATTGTGCTGTATGTCCTGCAGATGCATTTTTGCAGTAATTAGACATACACATACATGCATGCTTGCCTATGGATGTGCATGTAGGAAAACACATTTCCAACAGTTTCAGGGTTATATTTACCATGTGTTTTTGTATGTGCTGTTGTTGTTCTTGTTTAGCAATCGGGTTTTTTTCTGCTCATCTTCGTGAATCTATGAATATTTGATTTGCCGTTTTCGTTTTCAAGAGAGTATATGTGTGGAACTGTGTGTTTGTATGTGCAGTTCCTGTGTGGTACAGTGTTGTAAAGAAATTTACTGTGTGTTGCATTTTTATGCAACATGTTGTTGGTTTTTCTTTAATTTCAAGCGATTTTCTTTGAAGATTATTTTTGTTTTTCATAATTGGCGCCTTTTTTTGTTTCATTTTTTTTTCCTATTTCTTTGCGGGATAGATTGTCTTCTAGTTCTTGTTCCGTTTGCTTAATAGTTCCGTTTTTATTTATTTTTTTTTTCTTTGTTTTTCAGCGGCTTAGTTTGAGTTTTCTTTCTTTGCTCTTTGGAAAACCCTTCAAAGTTGTTGTTGTTGTTGTTTATATCCGTTAGATTTCCTTTCATAACCAAAAAAACCCAATGTTGTTACAATTTTAAAAAGAAAAAAGGCGTCATATATTACGCCTTTTTTGATTAACTTTTCATAGGCAAAGTAGGGCGTCATCACAAGGCTGTAATGTTTGATGGCAAACTGTTTCCAAACTACAGGAAACACGAGCTTCTTTGTATTGCTTTCAGTTGTACCCCTTCGAATTATTTCAGAGTGGCAACAAACAATTAATAAAACCTCCTTTTAATTGTGAAATTATTTCAAATTATTGCCTTTACCACCAGCACTCTTTCGCAGGGCATTTATGCTTCCCATAGGTTCAAGTATGTCGCAGAATCCACATATTAAGCTCGAGACAAACCCCCATTGTGAATACTTTGAGTCTACGATTCCTTGTCAAAAGATAAGCTATCAACCTCAGATTATTCCTGGATAGTCTGATGAACGACCCAGATCTCCTTTTATTGGAGTTTCCCAACGAAAGTTTTAGTTGTCTCATATCCACTAGGTTTGAGAAGAGTCTTTGCCACTCTTTATCTTCCCTTTTGTTGAGCATATCTTTCCAAACATTCTTCCTCACTCCACAGAAGGGTTCTGGCAAGTTCCTAGCAAGCTCGTCTTAGGTTAAGTTTTAAACTTTTGACTCACTGTTGTCTGTTTGGTTTTGTAAAACAAAAATTTTGTATTCTTTTTTAAATAAAGCCTCATAAAACGCAAACAAAATGGTTAAAGGTTAACAAAAAACAAATCTATAGTGGCCAATGAAAAAGAATCTCTATTGGAGACAAACATTTTTTGTTTAAAGCCGTGTTGTGTCGACCTCATACGTGGCTGGCCATGTGTAACCGCGTTGCAAGGGTTTGGCTGTCATAATCGCTTTCTCGGATGTGGGGGGTTTATTTTTGTTTTTGTTGGGTTTTTTGGTTTTTAAATAAAAAATCAAAATCAAAGACTTATCGCTGGCTGAACACACGCATCCTTCATATTATGTTTACATTGGCAAAAATTTATTTAAAAACGAAACAAATGTGTAGACAAAAAGGCAGATTAGCAAAGGAGAGGGAGGGGGAGGTGAGCAAAACCCATCGCTAAAAAATTAATAAATGATGCTTGACTCCAATCGGCGTCATGGTAATTATGGCGGGTTTATCAAATACACCCTGTTGTCGTAATGGGGGTAAGGGGTTAGGTTAAGAAAGGTTAAACGTAGCCAAAGAATACGTACAGTTGGAAAGAGTAGGCATATTAGAGTTAAATCTATGTAAACTTCAGCCAACATCAAAGAAATCTAAGTAATTCATTGAAAATTTTGTATAAAGGGTTATCCATTTTGGGGTTTCAAAAGTATAGTTAAATAAGACGCATATAAAGCTTTAACTGACCTTGCCATGGACGTCTCTGGACTAATTTCAGGCATTTTTCCCATATTATGGATGGTATTACAATTGCAGACCAAACAAAAAGCAAATCAACATGTCTATGGCGTTATAAGCGAGTTAATTGTTGCCTGAGTTAGGCTTCATATGGATGGAGCTGCAAAATCAAATGCATATATCATAATAACCATAATAATATCATATCATAACCATAATCAGTCGTTGAATAGGCCCAATCAGCCATAAAATAGGGCTAAATGCCGTGTTATTGGATAAAATCGAATAATCCGTTATATTTTCTGTACCAGAAGCGATATTTTCGGCCGAGCATACTTTGCAATAATGCATATGCGTGAACACATCTGTAAAGCTTCTACTCTTTTCAAAGATCTTCATACTCTTGCAATTCTCTGCAGGGTACATCGATTATGACGTTCATAATGACCACGTTATATTTCAAAAGTGGATACATTCAACTCACTTCGTACTATATGTTGTTTTAACTCTTTTTCCCTAAACACTAGACGCCTGCAGCCATTATTGTGTTTTCATTGAAATCATTTTTGCATTTTTAAAATCGCCCACAACGTGTATGCTTTTGTTAACACTGAAATTGGGCTCTAACTAACGCTCTCTTTCTCCCACTCTCTCAAGCGCTCTTTTTAAAAAATTTCCTGATTTCGATTGCTCCAACAAAAAAAAAATCCCAAAAAAATCATAAAAAGAAAACAATATTAGCACATGTAAAACAATAATACACACACATACACATACTCATAACATAGCAGTAAATTAAAATAAACACTCATGAATACAAAAATATAAAGACAAAAAAACGAAAACAAATCATTACCACCATCAGCGCTTTATGGAGAGAGAGACTACATTGTAGTATACCAAGTAAACGCCAAAAAAATTTTAAACAATAACAACAACAATAAAAAATTGACAATAAAACAATAAAATAAGCAAACATTTGAAGCTACACACACACACTTGCATACATACATAAATAAAACAAACAGAAAAAAATATGACAAAAACAACAGCGCGCCAGCCAGCCAGCCAGCTTTTGTGAATTGTTTTTGTTTTTGTGTTTATCTTCTGTGAGTCTTTTACATTTGATTGTCCCTGTTATACTCACTCTGGTCAACACATGTGTGTCGTAATGTAAGGAATTTGAAAAAAATAAAACAACAACAACGAAAAATAAAATAAACAAAGTAAGAAAACAAAAGCAACAAACACTTACTCATCATAAAAACAACAACACAACAGTGAACATTAACATTCAGTTCTAAAAAATTTTACAAAACACACACATGCAAGCACACATTTTCAGTATAGTAAACATAATCATATGAGATCTGTGGCGAGAGAGAGAGCGAAAGAAACCGTATTTTTATGCTCTTTATGACGAAGTGATATTTTTGCAAGAAACTCGGAGCTTTAACGAAGCTCTACTCCAAAGTTCTTTTCGTAATTTTGGGGGTAATGCAAACCACTTGGCGAATCTCACGCACTCACACATACACATTTCGTACAATTTGTGGACGGCACACAAAAACATATGCTTTATGAAAACACAACCATAGTGTGTCCTGTTTTTGTAAGGCAAATGATTTCAGAGGAACAGACAACAAACAGTAGGTTTAATAAGAAGCTCTCTTGTTATAAAAATACCACTATCACTACTACTACTCTCTCTCTCTCCACACACATTATAGTGTTTGTTTTTGTTTGTGCTTCCCACACAAATAGGCTTTCGTCTGAAATCTTTTGTCATACAGAAACAGCACATTAATGTGCATTTTTCTTTAGGTAATCAAAAGCCTATACTATGTGTGGTAGAAGAGAGAGAAAGAGAGTAGAGAGTGGTATTTTTATAACAAGAGAACATCTTCTTATTAAAACGGTCCTCCACTATTTGGGGTTTTGTTTGTTTGGTGTTGTTTTGTTTACATTGTTTTTGGTGTTCATGTTGGTGTTACAAATGGAAAATTCGGATATTGTATGATCGCTTACATTTTCTAATTTCGTAGGTTAACAGTGAGTGTTACTGTTACCAGCATTCGTATTTGCAAACATATGAGAACGTTTGTTTTAATTCCCAACGTTAAATAACATACAAAATGTTAAAGAATTAAGGATTAAATGTAGTTTTCGCATAATAATATGCAGTTGTTTCCTATGTTAATAACATTTTGTATATTATTTAACAGAAAATACTTTTAATTATGTGTGTGAAGATAAATTCGAATTTGAAAACCCAAGACGCAATCCATAAATTTTAGCAGCGCCACATTTAGCGTTAACAGTGCAAAATTTGCTGTTAACAGAGCAAAAATTGCTCTTAACAGAGCACTGTTAACTGTTTAACAGTATCAAGCTGAACAAGGTTACTTGTTTAGAAGCTAATTTTAGGGCATATACTAGGTCTCTGAGTACAATATCATACTCAAAGGAGCGTTCCAAGGCCTCCTAATACAATAAGCAATATAGTCATATAAAAAGTGGCATCGTATTGTTGAAATTGGCTTTGAAAAATACATTTTTGATTGAAAATTCTCTAGAAGATCAGTGGCCATTTGGGAACATATAAGAAATAGAACATCATACAGACTATATGCAAATGATAGTCCAGACGGTCCTCTTTCCAACCGTGGTAGTGGGATAGCTGAAATAATCTTGTGAGTCGAGATTTTGAATTTTAAAAAAAAATCGATTTTTGGTCGAAATTATATGAGAATTCTCTAGAAGATCAGTGGCCATTTGGGAACATATAAGAAATAGTACATCATACAGACTATATGCAAATGATAGTCCAGAGGGTCCTCTTTCCAACCGTGGTAGTGGGATAGCTGAAATAATCTTGTGAGTCGAGATTTTGAATTTTAAAAAAAAATCGATTTTTGGTCGAAATTATATGAGAATTCTCTAGAAGATCAGTGGCCACTTGGGAATGGTTTCAGTTAGCAAAAAAATTAAAAATCTCTGTATTTTTCAAAGCCAATTTCAACAATACGATGCCACTTTTTATATGACTATATTGCTTATTGTATTAGGAGGCCTTGGAACGCTCCTTTGAGTATGATATGGTACTCAAAGACCTAGTATATGCCCTAAAATTAGCTTCTAAACAAGTAACCTTGTTCAGCTTGATACTGTTAAACAGTTAACAGTGCTCTGTTAAGAGCAATTTTTGCTCTGTTAACAACAAATTTTGCACTGTTAACGCTAAATGTGGCGCTGCTAAAATTTATGGATTGCGTCTTGGGTATTCAAATTCGAATTTATCTTCACACACATCTTTTACTTTAGGATTAAATATAGTTTTCGTATAATAATGTGCAGCTGTTGGGTATAAAAACATTATTTTATAACTTAATCCTTAAGATAAATTCATTTCCAGTATATTAAATTAAATTTCGTTAAATTTTTGAAAATTTGCAAATTTTCATAATGATTTATGATCCCTTTAAGTTTCCTAAACATCTATTGACCCACATTTTTGTGTATGAATGTCAGTATGCGGGCGTTGAAGAAAATTTTTCATTTTCTAAGAACGATTAACAACAACAATTTTTTTCAACACAGCGGTCAGTGTTCTATTTCCACTGTTGATTGATACACTAAGCAGGTATGTCATGTGCATACACATACACACATGCACAGTGGGGTCATAAAAGGATTTATTGTCATAAAATTGTCATGTTTTTCTATTGAACAAAGCTGCCAATCGCGGCTTAGCGCTTGAGAATGTAATTTTCTTATGAGTATTTTAAAAGAAATTGTTTTTAAATGAACAGAACAGGTATAAAAATGAATTTCTTAGGAAAGGATCATTGGAAAAATATTATTTTTGTTAAATTGTTTGCAAATTATAGTGGAAATTGTTTTCACACTGTTGTTAGTGGTAATAAAATAATAAAATTTCAAAAAATATTTGTTTTTACAAAAAATATTTGTTTTTACAAAAAATATTTTTTTATTTCAAAAAAGGTGCTAAAAATTTTATTAATTTTTTGCCTTATTTAAGCCGAAAATAACCTCTCTTTGTTTGCATTTAATAGAATATGAACAAAAGATTTCATTTAAATCATTAGAAAAAATATTAGTAGAAAAGTACTAACATTTCTTTATGTTTTCTTGTCTTTGCAGGTAAGAACAATATGGAAAATAATGGTGTGTATACATATTGATAGCTTATAAACAAATTATTTATTTGAGAAAAGAAAATCATAACGATATTTTGTAAAACAGAAAAAAGTACCAAAAAAAAAGTACTTATTCTAAAACAAATATTTTATTAAAAATTCAGAGTTTTTACAATCATAATGTGAAAAAATACTAATTTATTTTTGTGTAAAAATATTACCAAAAAAGTACTTTTTCCTTTAAATTTAATACAAAAAGTACTTTTTCAATTCCTTCCTCTCTTTAGAGTTATTTTGCACTTTGAAAGTTTTAAAAATATAAATATTTAGAGAAATAGAAAAAAGTACTTTTTTCCCAAAATTATTCTTATTATTCTTCTCCTTTTTCTGTAATATAGTTAGGTGAGGTTAGGTTAGATTTAATTTCAAGAAAGTATTCTTTGTTCTCAAAATACAAAAAGGCACATTTTTGTGTTTATCAAAAATAGTACCAAGCAAGTAAATTTTCCTTTGTTCTAACAAAGAGGGGAATTTTTGATTTTCAAGGTTCTTCTATTAATTCCATACGCCATTTTGTGCTCTCTTCTTTATATACCTACTTCCTTGAGATCTTT
Organism: Sarcophaga carnaria; assembly: GCA_958299815.1. NCBI lineage: Eukaryota > Metazoa > Arthropoda > Insecta > Diptera > Sarcophagidae > Sarcophaga > Sarcophaga carnaria. Next base: position 4,881,708 of record OY283149.1, read on the forward strand.
TCACAACTTCCCTTTTATTTTCGTTTGTGTACATAAGCCTCTCTCTTTCTCTCTTGCACTTTTTGGTTTCAGAATTTTTGAAATACCGTTTGAATGTACGAGTATTTTATGTACAAGAGTATGGCAATTTCAATTGCCAAATGAATTGAAAGCAGCATACAAACAAAATAACAACAAATCTTAATTAAGAATTCAACCAAATTAAAGGAATTTTTAACTCTCTTTTACACATTTTTAACTCATTATTACCCATACAAACACGCAAAATGTTTTTGTTTACAGTGTGTGTAACAGTTTTGTTGTATTTTAAAAGGATTTGCTTTTTACATACCACCCCATACCATACCAATAACAATGTAAGTAATGCGCGCATTACTTAACTCATGAGTTAAATTCATGACAACATTGGTGTTGTTGTTTTGTTTTTCACTTTGTTTCGTATAAAACAGTTGTTTTTGTTCTCCCTAACAGGAGAGTAAAAATATGAGTAAAATTTCCTGTTTTGAGTTAAACAACAGATGGTTTATTCAGTTACTTATAGTATGTATAAGTATGCGTGTGTGTGCGTGTGTGTGAATCCTTATACGTATGCTTGCTTTTACAAAACAATACTCTTTGAGCGATTGAGAGAACGAATGTGTTCGTATATTTTGTGTTTTTTCCGGTTTTGAAAACAATCAAAACCAATGCAAAGAGAGCCTGCCTGACATTGTATTTGTTTTGTTAAGAGTGTTTTGTGTTTGCTGTACACAAAATCAAATTCATCTTGAAAGAGTTGTTTGCTGTTAAATAGGCCTTTAAAAGTGTGCATTTTACATTGAATTCCATGAGAATTTTATTTTTAAAATATTAAACAGGCTTCCTTAATGATTTCTTTTCGTTTATTTTAAAGAAACAATATTTGTTAATGTTACTTAACATAGCATTAGATGTTAACAGCGCTTTAACAAGGGGTTTTTATTAACAGAGGGGTTTTATTAACAGAGCTTTAAGGGAGACCTTGAACTAAAAAAATATTTTTCGTTTCTCTATCAAGCAGGTGAATGATGTTTTTTTGTTTTTTTAAGAATTTGTTTGTAAAGGGTCCGCCAAATAACTTTTTTTTTAAATGCTTTAAAAAAAACGACTGAATACTTTCTCAAATTTCTTTTTTTTTTTTTTTGAAAGTACAATCCTTCCGGTTAATAATGGAAAATGCCTCGGTGGCCATGCAGTAGCCTACACGATTGGTTCAATTTTTAAGCACATTATCGATTGTGTGCAGTTGTATTTTACCAATGGCTTCACGAATATTGTCCTTTAAAGCGTCAATTGTCTCTGGCTTGTCGGCGTAACATTTATCTTTGACGGCACCCCACAAATAATAGTCCAACGGTGTCAAATCGCAACTCCGAGGTGGCCAAACGACGTCAGCTCTGCGGCTGATAATGCGATCTTCAAAAACTGGACTCAAAACATCGAGTGTAGCTTCGGCTGTGTGGCACGTAGCGCCGTCCTGTTGAAACCAAATGTTGCCAATATCCTCCTCTTAAATTTTTGTGAACAAAAATTCATTCAACATGGTCCGATAACGATCGCCATTGACTGTAACGGCCACTCCTTGCTCATTTTCGAAGAAAAATGGCCCAATTATGCCTCTGGACCAAAATCCGCACCGAAATAGTGACTCGTTTTGGGTGCGTCGGCTTTTCAATGTATGCGTGCGGGTTTTCTGTGCCCCAAATGCGACAATTTTGCTTGTTTACATACCCACCAAGATCAAAATGAACTTCATCTGAAAAGATGATTTTTTTTTTGCCAAAAATCGGCATCTTCTGGTGTAGGCTACTGCATGGCCAGCCGAGGCAGCCATTTGAATGAAATTATTTTCCATTATTAACCGGAAGGATTGTTCTTTCAAATAAAAAAAGAGATTTCAGAAAATATTCAGTAGTTTTTTTAAAGCATTTTCAAAAAAAAGTTATTTGGCGGACCCTTTAGAATTATTGATTATTTTTTAAATAAATACAACAGGTAGTAATCCTTATTTCATAAAGGGTTAACCATTTAACGGTGTCCATGAAACTTTTCTACCATTATAACGCTTAAACCATTTTTGTCCTTCCGTATGAAATAGAATATCATTGAAATGACCTTCCCTAGGCTGGATATGCAACTCCAAATGCTTTTGAAATTGTTTTCAACCATTTTTTCCCACATTTAAGGTGATATTTCAGCGATTACTTGAAAAATTTTGGTTTTCATATGCTCCATTGCAGGGGATTATATGCATAGATACGGTTTTTAGTTTAGCACCATAAAAATAAGCATAATGAATCGAATCCCATAATCTTGGTGGCCTTCTGACATGGAGAAAACGTGAAATTTTTCTTTTTGGCAGCGATCCGTTCAATAAAATCCATATCGATCGTGTTGTATGGCTCACTGCAACCTCTTTTTGAAAGAAAAGCATTCAGTCCAGTTCATAATCTTTAATTTCAGTCCCTAAAAAGTCGTTTATAACTCCACTACGATTGAATGCACAAGTTGACTCTTTGGAGATAGCATTCGATTACTTTTTCGTATATTTCTGGCTTTGTCTAGGCGATAACTTGACAAATTTCGGTTTTTATATGCTCCGACGTTAGGCCGCGCAGGCGAGGTTTTTGACTAGGACTTACAAAACTAAGTCTTACGGCTCTAAATAGAAAGATCTTGGTGGCCATTTCACATGGACAAAATGTGAAATTTTTATTGCAGTGATGCACAGTCATGGCACATCTGTAATGAATCCAGCCACTTTAAAATTTAAAATCTTCGCATTTCTTTGCTTAGGACGTCGATCATGACTACCATAATCACCCTGTTGCTAAATGTAGTATGGCGTCACATATTTTTACGTGTTCTTTGTTTATAAAACGATCCATATTCGTAAAGCGGTAATCCTTTTTAAGCTAAATTTGTTTAATAAAAACAGATGCTAAGGCAAGTCGCCGTGGTCTAGTAGGTAGGTTCGAGCCCCAAATATACAAAAAGTATTTCTTCGGCGACTTACTCTCAGCAGATTTCTGGCAAAAACTCAGAGAGTAAATAAAATTGCCATGAAAAAGTTTCTCAAAAATCTGTCGTTCGGAGTCGAGTTTAAACTGTAGGTCCCACCACTCAGGTATATCGTGCATATCGTGTAATCTAACGAGCAATAATAATAACGAGCGAAAGAGAAATTAATGAGTTATGGTACATCGTCCTTTGACTTTCCTTCATAAAAGGGGGAGGAAATGCAAAACTTTTTGTTCAGTACTCATCGTACACAGCAAGTGTCAACAGTGATTTCAGCTTCTAAACAAAAAAAAAATTGAATTACAAAAATTCTAAGTGCTTAAAGATAACTGAGGAAATCTTGTAAATTCTCTTAAAAAATTAACAGTTTGATTAATATTTTCAAGACGAACGTTTATGGTGAATAGTTTTCGCCCTAAAAAAAAACATTTTGAATTACCGATCATCTTTTGAAATTGAACATTTCGGCGTATACATTGTCGTGTAGCAAATAACAGTGGCTGTAATTTTAATGGCTGTAAAATAAAACGAAATTTTCACCGTAAATTTAAAGAAAAAATATAAAATAACAGTTACAAAATCGTTTTAAATCAATGTTAACAGTGTAAAACATCCTTACAAAATCAGTTATAACAGTGTATCGAATTTGAAAAGAACATAAAGAAATATACGGATCGGCTACAGTGACCGAATATTGCAGTGAAATTTCTGAAGTCAATTCGTTCGTAACGTTCTAAATAGTTTCATTCAAAACATTTGGCTTTAATTTAAAAGGTAAGTACAAAATAAACACATTTTTCTACAAGAAAACTTACAAAATATGCAATTTCACTTCGTTTTCAAACGTTTTTCACAGTGTATTTTCAATAAAATCCATTTTCCTAAAAGAAAAATAACATATTCTTTAATTTTATTCAGTTTTTAAAAAATGTTCACAATGTAGTTTATGCTACAATCATTTTTCCAAAAGAAAGTTTAAAAATTCTTTAATATAACTCTGTTGTTAAATTTTTCACAGTGAATTTTACACAAGAATCTATTTTCTGAGAGACAATATAAAAATTTTACAATCTTTCTCTATGTTTCTTATGCAAGAACCCATTTACATGAAAGGAAAAATTGAAATCTTTAATTTTTCTCAGTTTTTTGAAATTTTTTCATGTTGTAGTTTACATAAGAAACGTTTTTCTAAGAGAAAATTTAATAAATTTTAAACTGCTTTTATATTTTTCACAGTGTATTTTACACAAGAAACGCTTTTCTAAGAGAAAAATTTTTAATTTTATCGTATATTTTACCGAATAATTAGTTTTCTAAGATAAAATAAACATTCTCCAAATTTTTCTACGTGTATTCCACACAACAATCATTTTTCCAAGAGAAAATTGAGAAATGCCTTAAGAACATACATAGATTTTAAGAGATCTTTCGTATATATTGCTTAACCAGAGTGATATTTCACTAAACGAGAGAGGGAAAGAGAGAAAACACAGTGTGCTTGTTTTTAAGAGCATCCAAACATGTTCATTTTGTAATTTCCCTTCACATATATTAATATTGTATTGGCGCGCAACTCATTTAACATTTCGCACACATACCAACCAACTTCGTTCATTTGCTATGTATTAACAAAACATCATCATTATGAGCATTCGTTCGTTCGTTCGTTTCGCACAGAGCACACGGACACATTGGTTGCTATTAACAAAACATAATCATCATTATTGTAAGCATAAGTTCGTTCGTTTTCTTGTGTTGTTATTGTAGTGCGCGTTCGTGTTTGTTTATTTAAACGTGTACGTTCGTTTGTTCGTTCGTTTGTTTGCTTGTTATAACACAATACAACAAACCCCCCCCCATTGCAAAAGTTAGTAAAACCGAAAGGCAGTGAGCGACAGACAGCGAGAGAGAGAAAGAGAGTGTTGAGTAGTTTTGTAGTAAGCGAGTGTAATTTTTTTGAGTAATTTTATGAACAATTTTGCTTGTGCTTGGTGGTTATCTTGAACAGGACACAGTGGTTAGAAACAAACATTGCGTGTAATCGAGCGGTCGGCATTTAAGTAAAGCTTTGAACGCTTTCTTTTCTTTTTTAAAAACTTTTTTAGTTTTTTTCTTTAAAAAATTAAAAATCACACACTTTCGGCATAACATTTTTGACATTAACAGATAAAAACAAAAGAATAAAAAAAAAAAAATTCGGACTTGAACAAAAAAAAAAAACAAATTTTTTTGTTTTAATTACAAAAAAAAAAAAAAAGAAAACAAACAATTTTTAGTTTAAATTTTATGTTTTAAAAGAAAATAGTGCAAAAAATTAAATCAAAATTCAAAATTTGTTCCGGTTTTTTTTCGTTCCTTTCATTTATTTTTTTTTTATTTAAATTTTTTTATTTTATTAAAAACAAAATGATTAAAAACGCGCGCGTTTTAAATTTGAAACGATGAACAGAGTCTCGGAAACGCTGAAATATAAATTAATAAACAAACGAACTTAAAATTAAAACAACAAGAAACAGCGAGCAAGAAAAAAAACTTCTAAATAAATGGTAATTAATTTCAATTAAAATTTGTTTTTAATAACAACAACAACAAGAATAACACACAATAATTTAAAAGAAAAAGAAGAAAATAAAAAGCAAAAAAGAAAAGAAAAAAAGAAGATAAAAGCAGAAAACAGTAAAAGAAAGATCAAGAGATCGAATAAATTCTAAAGTGTTTGCTTTGAAAGAAAGAAAAAAAAACCAAAAAAATTAAAAAGAAAGAGAAGAAGAAAAGAAACGCAAACCGTAAAAATTTTAATTATAAAACACTGAGAGAATTTAATTATTAAAAAAGAAAAAAAGAAAAATAGCAGCATAAAACTGAAGGGATGTTTTTATTTTTGTTTTAAAGTGAATTTTTTTTAAATTAAACATTATTAATTAATTAACATTAAAATATGTTGTATAAACAACAACAAAAACCGGTGAACATTAAAAATATATGCTCAGGGAAATTTTGTTATTTTGCAGTGATCAAAAACAGAATATGCGAGTTTTTAGCAGGAATTTTAATAAATTTTTAATTTAAAATATAAAAAAAATTTTTATGCTGAAACAAACTCTTAAGGAAATATTCTCTCACATCATCTCAAAATATAAACAAAAAAAAAAAAAAAACAACCGGGGATCATGAAAAAAAATTCTCAGTAAAATTTTATGCGTGGATATAAACAAAATAAGGGAATTTGCGGATGTAATTCCTCTATAGATTCCATACATTACGTGTAAACAGCAACAAAACCCGGTCAACGGGAATATTTAGTGTGTTAAAAACAAAATTCTCAAAAGGAAATTTTACTCTGTAAACGTTAGTTTACTGCAGTACTTTCTATAAAAGAGAGCTTAAAAATAAACACGATCAACGGGATCGTGAAAGGAAATTTTCTCTGTGCTTAGAACTAAAATACTGCACGAACACGGTGATAAAATATTTTTGTGTGTTGAGAACGAAAACTCTCAAGGAAATTTTCTCTGTGTTTAGAAATAAAATACTAGAGTTTGCTATGGTAATTCTTCCATAAAACCTTTAAAGTGAGTGTAAACAATATCAACAAAACGTTAAAAGAATTTTAAATATGTTAAAAATAAAACTCAAATTTTGCTCTGTAAACGTAAGGTTTACTGTGGTAATTTCCCGTAGACATAAAATTAGGCTTAAAAAATACACTGTAAGAGCAACGAAGCAAGTAGACATAACATACGGAACGGTATTAAAATTAAACACAACAACAACAACAAATGCTGAAGGAAATTTTATGTGTGAAATGTAAATACACTGAGAGAAAAATAATTACAAAACAAAGTTCGAGAGCATATTGTAGATTTTTTTAATTTGATGTAAATTTGTGTATTTTCTGTCTTCCTTCTAATTTTTTCTCTAAAAATAAACAATGCACTGTGAAAAACGAAACTAAACAATTGAAAAAAGTTAAAGAAAAAAAATTATTAAAAATTTTTTAATTTAAAAAAAATTCAAATTTTTTTTTTTTTCGTTTAAAAAATAAAAAAAAAGATGCTTTTTCTCTCGCCTTTCTTTTATCTCTCAAAATAAACAATACACTGTGAAAAATGGAACCAAACAATTGATAAAATTAAAAGAAAAACTAATTTTTCTTAATTAAATTTTTTGTTTTTCATTTTAAAATATAGAATTTGTGTTTTCTTGTTTGTGTGTTAAAAACGAATTTCTTTAAAATAAATGTGTTTAAAAAATTTAAAAATTAAAAGAAAAAATTTCTCGTCTTATCCCAATTAATTAGATTGTAAATCGCGGGCCCGCACTACTTGGGCAACCATAAAAAACCCAAAATTTACTCACCATACATATGTAGGTTGTGAATCCGCATGTCCAACCATACATCGGATATGCCGCCGTTACCGACGGCAGAAACTCTGGCCGGCGTCACAACCCAACAGAGCTCTTCACAGCCTTCTACCGCAGCTGGTAGCAGTACGAGTGGTAGTGGTGGTGGTGGTGGTGCAGGATCTGGTACTGTGGACTCGACACAATCTTCCTCAGATAATGACACTACGACGGCTCACCAGCATGTTAATAATAGCCCTGCAACGACAACAACCGGAACAACAAATACCACGAATACAACCATATCTGCGGCTGCAGATTCTTCAGATAATCAGCCAGCAACACCGCAGCCGCCTACACAGCTTTTAAATAATAGTAACACGGACACTCATCAGCAACAACAGCAACAACAGCAACAACAACAACAGAATGTAAATGCAAATTCCCTAAATATTAATCATCATCCATACGCCAATCATCACATTTACGCCAATCACAATTCAAATGTTAATACCTCCTCCTCGGCCAATTCCTATAATCCTCAGGCCGTATATTCCAATTCCAATATGGATATGCAACAGCAACAGCAACAACAACAGCACCAGCTGCAACAGCAACAGCAACAGCAAATGTCACACGGCAACTATCCAACGTATCTCAACAGCTATGAACAGTTTTATCAACATCAACAACAGAATCAACATCATCCTTCACAATCTGCACCTCAAATGGACTACATCAACCCCAATAGCTCGAATCCAGGGCTCTACGCCAATGCCGCCGAGTACAACAAGCAACAGGAACAACAGACGCCAATTGTACGTTATCATCCGTATTTGCATAATCCCACCTCACAAACACCCGCCGCCGCCTCTTCATTAGACCTGAATTCACAATCAGTGCCGCCGGCAGTTTCATCGACTGCCGCCTCTTCAACGGTTATGTCACCACGTGTAGTGAGTTCTACTAGTCCCTCATCGTCCAGCAATCAAATGCCTTTAACTGGCGTCGGTGGCGGTGTTGGTGGCATTGGCGGCTGTAGTAATAGTTCCATGGGTTCTCCCAGTAACACCAATAGTAGCTCATTACAGTGCAAAAAATGTGGCATAATGTGCACCAACGATGCTGATTTGCAAGAGCACATCGCCAATGTTCACGGGGCTTCACCCTATGGCAGTAGCGGTTATGCTAGCTCGCCCTACATTAAAGATGAATTGCAACAACAAACACCTCCAGCTCAAAGCCAGCAACAGCAGCAGCAACAACAACAACAACAGCAGCAGCAACAGCAGCAACAACAACCTTCAACTTCGAATTCAACTGCAAATCCATCTGATTTATTGGATTTGGATGCCCAAAAAATGTTGTATCCTACTCCTCCGGTGGCCAACAACAATACAAGTAACCTGATGCATCAGCCCTTGTCATCCATGGCTGCTGATCCTCTGCATAACCTCCATACTATGCAGCAAAGAGCCGGCCTAACCAATTGGGATCAACAGCAGCAGCAGCAGCAGCAGCAGCAGCAGCAAGAGGGTTTGTCGCCCTACTTGCAACAACCACACTCCGTGCAGAGCACCAACTATTCTACGCCCAAACATGGCAATTATCACGTTGTCAGTTCCAATAGTTCCAACATTATGAAAACTGAATATCCTTTAATAAAAGCAGAGTATCCCCTGCCCGATGGCCAACAAACTAATTATATGACCACCAGCGATAAATCTTTTGATCCTACTGCACCTGGTGGTGGTCAACAGCAGCAACAGCAAATGATGCCTCCCGCTGTACCTTCTAGCCCAGCTGAATTCCCTTCAACCACTACTGGAGGTCCACAAGAGAATGGTGGTGGCCAAACTGGTGCTGGCCAGCAGCAGCAGCAGCAATATCGTTCCGGTAACTTTGAACCTCCCTCTTCCAGTTCGACTGCTGTGCCTACCAGCGGCTCTGTAGCTGGCAAGGCCGCCAATTGGAAGTCTAACGAGGCTAGAAGACCGAAAACGTACAATTGTACGGCGTGCAACAAGTGGTTTACCAGTTCGGGACATTTAAAACGTCACTACAATACCACGTTGCATAAGAATGCCGTTAAATCGAGTGGCCAACCTGATCCCGCCACTGTGCCTATATCCGTGCATCATCATCCTGCTAGAGATCCTAGTGGTAAAACCAGTAGAAGAGCAGCCGCAGCGGCAGCAGCAGCTGCAGCAGCTAGTAATTCCCAGGGAAATGTTAATCATCAGCAGCAGCAGCAACAGCATCAGCATCAACAGCAACAACAACCTCCGAACCCGGTGCAACCGCCAGAACCGCCCAATAGTCCACATGAATATGCTGGCGGTCCCCAAATGGCAGCGGGTGGCTTGGCGCCTTTAACTCATTATACTGCCACAACCTCACCCAATAGCATGTACCAGCACCAGCAACATCAATACCATCAACATCAATACCAAATGCAACAACAATTGCAATCGCCAACAACAAACGTCTCATCTCTACAACATACTTCTGGCATGACTGGTGGCCATCACCTTCATTATAATCAGCCCCAGCACCAGCAACAACAACAACAACAAACCGTTATGAACGGTCACCCAAACGGGTTAGCAGGCCTCTCCGTCCCAACAACAACATCTCTGGCTCAACAACAAATGCCAACAATGCCGTCCTCCCAAATGAGGGGCCTGCTGAACAACACAGTGCAAACAGCACTAGTAGCGCATACCATAAAGAACAACAACAAAGAACCCATGGAGGCGGCAACCTCGGCGGAACGTCCGTCGGGGGCACAACGACAGCTCATAACCTTAACTCCCGCCCAGGTTCATCAGCAGAATCTGGCGGAGGACGAAGAAATAGTACAAGAGTTGGTCTATCTCACGACACACACCCAAGTGAAACAGGAGGTGCTCTCACCGCTCACAATTTACACGCCAAAGCACGAGGAGCAGCAGCAGCAGCTGGTGGAGGCGCAACGTCTACCCACTCAACCGGAGCGGGCAGCATCGGTGGTGGTTCTCAGGGAAGTGGATCGCAGTGTGGAACACCACCGCACCACATTGTACAATCATCATCATCATCAGCAGCAGCCGGAGCCCTATCAACTTCTAGTGGAGCAACAGCAACGGGACCTGGAGCGTCTCTATCACACCAGCACGCCCAACAGCAACACGCAAGTCCGCTCGCCCATTACTACATGCCACCAAACTTATCAGCTGGAACAGCTACAACAACCGGCGCACCTCCAAATGGTAGTGCCGGACACTTATATGCTCACACAAACCCCGCCGCCGCAGCAGCCGCAGCTGCACAATATAATGGAACAACAGCGCTTCATCAGCATGCGTTTACCTACCAGCATCACGCAGCAACAGCAGCCCAACAGTATGCTGCAGCTGCAGCTGCAGGATACTACCATCCGCACCACCCGCACCATGCTCACCAATACGGTCAGTACGCTACCGCCCAGCCACCCAGTCATGCAGCTGCCGCAGCAGCAGCCGCATACGGAGCTGCAGCAGCAGCAGCAGCTGCAGGACATCAGCAATACCAATATCCCACACATGCTGCCGCAGTCGCTCACCACCACCACCAACAACAGCATTCCCTGCTTTCACCATCTACAACATCCGGCCTCAGCACTGCCTCCGCTGGATCACACGCTGATATATCCTCCTCGCACTACTATTGGTAATACCGAGTTAATCACACTGGATGCCTACGGCAATTTGGTATCAGCTACGTCCGGTCAAACCGGTCAACAGATTGTACAAACTACGGATGGACAATTGCTGCAAGTGATAACCACGAATGCACCGAATACTTCTGAAAGTGCCACAACGTTGTTCTCTGGCCAAAACTATAACCCGTCCTATGTGGTAACGCAAGGATCTCCACACAGTACAGCAGAAATGATGTCACCCTTGCCTTCTCACTATCAGTTCCAAGAAAACTCTACCAGCAGCACTTTGACGGCGTTTTCCCGCGGCACATCGTATTCACCTAATCTCCCTAGCACTGGCTATGAATCACCCAATAAAGGATACGCGACACCATCACCCACCCACTTAAAACAAGAGACCAACACGAGCATGGACTCCGTACCATCTATCTCTGGCAATAAACGTAAACGCAACTCTAGTTCTTCCAGTTCGGTGAGCGCCAGCAGTACAATATTACCCAGTGGACGCATTAAATGCCTGCCCTGTGATAAGGAGTTCACCAAAGTTTGTTATTTGACGCAGCACAACAAAAGTTTCCATTCCGGTGAGTATCCCTTTCGTTGCCAGAAATGTGGCAAACGCTATCAAGCCGAAGAGGCCTATACAATCCATTTAGAAAAACACAAAACCACCGACAAAGCCCACAAATGTGATTTATGTCCCAAGCAATTCCATCACAAAACCGATTTACGGCGTCACATTGAAGCCATACACACGGGCAATAAGCAGCACTCGTGCGAGATTTGCGAAAAAAGTTTCTGTCGCAAAGACCATTTGCGCAAACACTTAGAGACCCACAATAGGCCGCGCGTTGTAGCCAAAAAGTTGACTAGCAAAGCTAAGAACAAAGCCGCCAAAACTACGGTGGTTTTAAATGCATCTGCAGTCTTTGCAGAGATTGGTAAGAGACTCACAAATGGTGAGCACCACCTGCAGCAGTTGCAACAAATAAAACAGGATGATATTCCTCCTGGCAACAGTGTGTTGCAAGTACAGGCTCAACCTGAGTCTCACTCGCAGCCACAAATGCATAGCCCCGAAAATAATGGTCAACAGAGTCCGGGTCAGTTTCAGGGTCATGGTAATGTTGATAAAACCAGTCCCATGAGTTCGACTACTCGTAGCACCACACCCTCGCCTACCATGCAAATACTCCTCCATAATGTTGCCGCAGGTGATGAGGGTATACTCGAGTGTTATGGCTCGCATGATATGGGCGAGGGGGGAGGTGGTGAATATGTTTATGAACAACATGCACAACAACAACAACAACAGCAGGAACAGCAATCACAGGGACAACAACAGCATCAGATGCAAATGCAAATCATTGCCCAACCCTATACTGGTGATATACTGGGGGGAAGTAATAACAATAGTGATAGTGGTAGTAGTAATAGTATAGGAATTTTTAATATCCTTGAGTCGGCGATGGCCATTTATTAGAGAAGGCCAACAAGTTTAGGGAGCAAGGAAGGAGGGGGAGCAGGAAAAGTAAAAGGGAGTGAATTCAGTAGAGGAGGGTAAGAGTTGTTAAACCGACATTTTTTTTCATCTCATCACAGGCTCATCTTTTGTTTTGAAAAAAAAAAAAAAAAAAAAACTTGGGGAAAATGTAAAATTTAATTTACAACTGAAATAACGGTTTTCATAGAAACACAAATTTTGTTTATAAAAGCAAATTAAATTTAAAGTTAAAAGAATAATTCTTTAATCCAAAAAAAAAGTTTTAAATTAATTTAAAGAAAATTTAAAAAAAATATTTAAAAAAAAAATTAATTTAGGACTCTACTAAACTTTTTTTTCTGCCCAATAAATTATTTAAAGCTTAAAAACATTTATTTTGAGTATAAAAATTAATTGAAGACTTTAAAAAAGTTCGTTTTCATTTAAAAAATGTATTTTCAGCCTAAAAATTAATTTACGGCTCTAAAAATATGTTTTTCTACTTTAAAAATGTATTTTCAGCCTAAAAATTAATTTTAAGGCTTAAAAATTATCATTTTCAGCCTACAAATTAATTTTAAAGTTAAAAAAAAATTATTTTCAGAACTAAAATTAATTTAAGGCTTTAAATAAATTATTTTCCGCCCAAAACTTCATTTTTGGAATTTAAAAAATTTTATTTTCAGCCTAAAATTTAATTTACGGCTCTAAAAAAATGTTTTTCTCCTTTAAAAATATATTTTCAGCCTAAAAATTATCATTTTCAGCCTACAAATTAATTTTAAAGTTAAAAAAAGAAATTATTTTCACACCTAAAAATTAATTTAAGGCTTTAAATAAATTATTTTCCGCCCAAAACTGCATTTTTGGTCTTTAAAAATTTTATTTTCAGCCTAAAATTAAATTTAAAGCTTTAAACAATTTATTTGGAGATTAAAAATTAATTTTGCGGCTTTAAAACTTTCCTTTTTTTAGTATTAAAGATTTACAGTATAAAAAATATATTTTTTCTCTAGAAGTAATAGAGTTTTTAATAAAAAGAAACCAAAAAAATTCTTTTTTTAATTAGAAAAACTTAATTTTTTTTATTAAAACAAAAATTATTAAAATATGTATTACATTTCATTAAAGAAAATGATTAAGGAATTATTTTTTTTTTTTCATATAAAAATTGTTTTTTAATTATTTTCTAATTTAAAAAATAGTTTAAAAATGTTTTTTAATTGAAAATAAAATTTAAAAAAAATTATTTTTAATTCAAAAACAATTTTGTAATTGAAAATAAAATTAAAAATTTTTTTTTTAATTCAAAAACAATTTTTTAATTAATTATTTATTAATTGAAAATAAAATTAAAAAAAAAATTATTTTTTAATTCAAAAACAATTTTTTAATTGAAAATAAATTTAAACCTTTTTTTCTTAATTCAAAAACAATTTTTTAATTGAATATAAATTTTTTAATAAATTTTTTTTTAAATTATTTTTTAATTCAAAAACAATTTTTTTATTAAAAAATGATTTTTTTTATAACTAAACATGCATATTTTTATATAAATTTAGTTTTTTTTTTTACTTCTAGACAAAAAATATATTTTTTAAACTATGAAAAAAGTTACATTTTCCCCTTTCAAAACAATTTTATTAAAAATATTTTTCAGTTGATGAGCTTGTTTTATTGCAAAAATTCGTTCCAAAATCCAAAAAAATACTCAAAAATATTTAAAACTTAATTAAAACAAAAAAATCTTTCTAGTTTTGCTAGCTCTGCTAATCTGTAACATAAAATAGACCTCTTCACTTGAGATTCAATAATAATTCCATTATTAATTCTAATTTTATTAAAAAAAAAATAAAAAAAAAAATAGTCCTCGACAATTAATTTATAAAAAAATCTATGTTTAATAACTTCTCTTTTAGCACTGGAGGTTATATTTTGTTTAAAACAATTGCGACGTTATTAGGCCCTAACACACTCACTCACTCACAGTAAAGAAACAAAAGAAAAAAAAAACAAAAGAAATATAATTAAACAAAATAATTAATTAATTAAATAGTAGATATATTAATAAATTTACATAGTGATACCAAATTCTCTCAGGTTTTATAATTTAAATATTGTTTAATTTTGTTTTTTTTTTATTTTATTTTATATTTATCTCTGTGTGTGTGACCTTGTTATATAGTAAACAACAAAGAGTAATTAATTAATTTAAAAAGGATTATTTTTTATATAAAAAATCCATTAGTTTTAGATATCTTTTTTTTTTTAATTTAATAATTGAATTATTTTAATTTTTGTATGTTTTGCATCATGCTTTTCTCCCTGGCTTTATAAATGCTCTCTCTCTCTCTCTCTCTGCTTTTGTTTTTTATTATTTCCCTTTTTTTAATTTAATTTTTGTAAAAGTTCGATGAACTTGTAAATTAAAAAAAAATATTTCAATGTATATATGAAAAACAATATATTTTTATTTCATTTCTCTTTTTCATTATAACTTTTTCATATGTTCTCTTTTTTAATAAATTTCTATTTTAATTTTTATATTTTTAAGCTTTCTTTTTTTAATTGTTTGTGTCTTATTTTTAATAATATTACTTAGAAATGATTATTTTCTGTTTTTGTAATATCCCTTTATAATTTTATGTTTATTATTAATTATAATCAAGCATGTCTTAAATAAAAAATGTAAAAAAAATGTAAAATAAAGAGAAAACAAAAAATCAATATAAAAAAAATAATACTATACATACATATATAAAAAATTAAGACAAATACATACATACATACATACATACATAAAAAAATAAATTATTATAGTTATTGTTTAAATTTGTGTTTTATTTTTATTTCATTTTTAATTTGTTGATAATCTGCTTGATTTGGTTATCCTAAGGTTTGTGTTTTGAATTTTTTAATTACCATTTTTGATAATCCATTTAGTGTTGTTTTATTTTTTTTTTTTTATTTAAAAGTATTTATTTTTATTTGTTTATCACGTTATTCAAATACAAAATTTTAATTTACTTAAAAAAATATTAGAAAAAAATTTAAATAATAATTAAAAAATAATACATACATACTTGGTCATTACAACCCTTCAGTCATGATTACGACCTAGTTTATCACACCACTTATGTTGTGTGTGTGTTAATTTTATAGTACATGAGTGGTGGAACCTACAGTTTAAAGTCGACTCCGAACGACAGACTTTTTTGAGAAACTTTTCATGGCAATTTTATTTACCCACAAACTCTTGCCAGAAATCTGCTGAGAGGAAGTCGCCGAAGAAATACTTTTTGTACTTTATTTTGATATCTGACCTGGGGCTTGAACCCTGGCTTTACGTCTAATAAGCCAACACACTACGTACTAGACTACGGTGATTTGTAATAATTAAAAAAAAATAATTAAAAAATAATACAAATTATAAAAGATAAAAAATCATTAAAAAGAATTAAAATTTTAGAAATGATTTAATAAAATAATGAATTTTTAAAATATTTAAATAACAAAAATAATAATAAAAAATTAATAATATAATAAAATATATAAAATAAAAAACATTAAAAAATAATAAATAAAAAATAGTTAAAAATAATAAAAATTTAAAAACAAATTAATAAAATAATGAAAATAATAAAAAATAAATGAAATTAAAAAATAAAATAATAATAATAATAAAAATTTAAAAACAAATTAATAAAGTAATGAAAATAATACAAAATAAAAATAAAAATTTAAAAACAAATTAATAAAATCATAAAATAATGAAAATAAAAAATAAATAAAAGTGAAAAATAAAATAATAAAAATAATAAAAAAAACTAAAATTAAAAAATATAATAAAAAAATTAAAAACAAATCTATAAAATAAGTAAATAAATGAAAAGCTAGAATAAAATATTTTTTTATAATATAATAAATAAAATTATTACAAGGTTTTATAATATAATAAATTTATAATATAATAAAATATTTTTTATTCCAGCTTTTCATTTATTTCGTTATTTTATAGATTTGTTTTTAATTTTTTTTTATATTTTTTTTTAATTTTAGTTGTCTTTTATGATAAAAAAAATAAATAATAAAAATATAAAAACAAATTAAGAAAATAATAGAATATACAAAAAGAAAACAATTTCTTCAAAAAATTATTAAAATAAAACAATCAACAAAATTAAATAAAAATAATGTGAAAAAATAAAAATAATTAAAAGATAAAAATAAATTTAAAAAAATAATAATAAAAATATTAAAATTAAAAAAACTAATTTATACAAATAATTAAGTACAACACAATATCAAGTCACAATAGTTTCCTGTTACACTTGCGTTGAGCTGTGTGTATAAAAGTTTCTCCACTGTTTGTTTCTATCTTTTCATTGGGCAGAGTATAGAAATTCTTGCTATACGAAATATTAATTCTGGATGCCTCTTTCACAGCACACTGAAGCTAGCTCCCATATGCCAACTTAGAGTCAAGTTTTATTCCCATATTCTTGTACAGCCTTTTATTTATTTTTGTTATTATGCTTTATTTTTATTATTATTGTAAAGAGGTTGCTTAGTATAACGACCATGCGATATATTGTTAGGTTAGGTCGTTAGGTTAGGTCGGAGTGGTAGCTCTGTTATCACAAAGCTCACTTGAGCACGCATAGCGGCCCGTTGTGATGCCACGGGTGAACGCAGTCCCTGTACTAACCAAGTTCCACCAAAATCAGGGGAAAGGAAGAAGTTGGTCAGCGCAATGGCTGCACTCCGATATTTTGTACTCTCCTCAAATTTTATAGGGTGTATCCCCTTAATATCTTCTTCATGCCTATTACCCTGAAAAATTTCAGGATGTTGCTCGAAATCAACAGTAACAGTTCTCTGTCTAGCATTTGATATGCACTCGGATGCTTCTTCCTGGGATGCATTAAAGCCCCATAGGTTGCAAGAATCACAGAATCTACATATCTGGCTCCAGACAACCTCAATTCTGAATAATTGTACTCATAAGTTTACAGGGTCCTGTTAAAAGAACGGTTATCAGCCTATGGTTATTCCTAGATAGCCTTGTGTATGACTTAGATCTCCTATTATTATTGTTTCCCAACACAAAGTTCGATTGCCACAAAAACCCATTTGGTTTGAAAAGAGTCTGCCTCTTTCTATCTTCCCTTTTTGTTTTATGAAGAGAAGCCTTAAATTTGTCTTAAGTCTTCTTAGTGATGCAGTGACTTTCGGTGCTTAAACGTTGCAGACCAACGTGAAGCCACATCACAAATTTAGACGCGTTTTTGGCTACATTACGTGTCTTTTCTTAGAAGTGGTACTGTTTGCTTCGCTTATGGCCCCTTTAATTACTACTGGGAGTGCACCAAAGGTTTACATTAAGCTTCAGGCTCTTCTTCTGCAAGTTAAAAAATAGATCAGAGTAATTGTCTGTGATAATATGAAGGATTTCTGCCAGAGTATCACTTTTTCTTGAAGCCTAATTGCAGCTCTTAGATCTTCGGTACAATATGGCAATGATGGCTGCTTAATAAGCATTGTAGTATGTTATTCTCCTGCTTCCAGTGTAGAGAAGAGAGAAAGAGAGACCGTACAATTTTTATGATACGTTTTGTAGGAGTTGTGGAATTGGTGTTTATGCTTCAAGCTTTCTCATAACAATCTGACACCCCTAGGCACCAGGTGGCTATTATTAAGATCATTTCCGTTTACTTACTTACTTACTTAATTGGCCATAACAACCCGTTTATCGGATTTCGGCCTGCCGCAACACATCCTTCCATGCGCCTCTGCTTCGTGCGCGCCTACGTCAGTTGGTCACACCAATCGATGACAGAGGGCTTCCTCGATTTGGTCCTTCCAACGGATGCAAGGTCGTCCTCTTCGCCGACTTCCGCAGATTCCCGCATCAAATACCCGTTTCGCCGGAGCATCCTCCCCCATTCGAACGCCATGGCCGAGCCAGTGCAGCCGCTGGATATTAATACGCTGTACAACGTCTATGTCGTTGATGAGCTCATACAGCTCACTGTTGTATCGGATACGGAAATCATCGCCAACTCGCACTGAACCGAAGATCCTGCGCAGTAATTTTCTCTCGAACACTCTCAAGGCAGCTGCATATGTACTTAATACGGTCCATGCCTCTGCGCCATAAAGAAGCACGGGTAGGATGAGTGTCTTGTAAAGTGTTAATTTTATCGCACGAGAGAGGTCTCTGCTACTCAATTGCCAATTGAGAGCATAGCAGCATCTGTTGGCAAGAGTGATCCTGCGCTTGATCTCCAGACTGACATCATTTCTGGTGGTAACAACGGAGCCAAGATAGATGAATTCCTTGACCGTATCAAAAGTATAGTTATCGGCCGTAATCTGAGAATCAATATGCCGCGCATCTCTACTTGTCGATAACATATACTTTGTTTTGCCCTCATTTACTGCCAGACCCATTTTACTAGACTCAATTCCATTTACCTTCCATTATTGATTGCTCGGAAAGCAATATTTACTTCCTGATTTCTTTTGGTGTTTAATTCTGGATTGCTTTGCGTTGTATTTCGTACTAAAGTTCTGATATGAGGATAGTAATCGCCTGGATTTGTTGCGAACCGTATGTGAAGAATAAAAACATGCTAAATTAGTCATATTTGGCTCCATGTCATGTTCATTGGTCAAGTTGAGCCCCACTTAATTGTCATTATAACACTTTAGTCAGGATTACGGACTAGCTTCTCACAACAACCATGTGTAATGTCAAACCCGGGATTTGAATAACAGCCTAACGTCTACCTACTAGACTACGACGACTGCGTCTAAGCCCCATTTAATTACTCTTTTTCACACTTAATTTAGATGCAGAAAAATTGTTTAAAATTTTGAAAACATTTTAGCTTTGCTGTTAAAAAATTCAATTTTTTTTTTCAAATATTTCTCTCGATTTACGGTTTAAAAATTATGGAAAAAAGTTGCTTGGATTTGTAATAAAATTTTTGGTGATTAAAATTGGATTTTGTGCTGTTCATCACAGTAGTTTTACAAGCAAAACATCATTTAATATGATGGAAACAAATATTGAAAGAAAATCATGATAAAATAACTGCTGCTGCTTATCAATTGATAAATTCAAGGACTTTAACTCTCTTACATTCTCTTACTATCTTTCTCTCTCTCTCTCTCTCTCTCTCTCTCTCTCTCTCGATCTCACTCACTGTCTCTCTGTATAAATGGCATATCTTTAAGTAAAGATCGCTCTGCTTTACAATTCATACGAACTGATGAACTGATTTTGTGTCTTTCTTCCTTCAGAAATATTTTTCTAAAGAAGCTAAAAAAGAAAACACACGAAGAGTATCATCGTAATGTAGGGGGATGTTTTAAAAAAAAATTCGTTATAGAATACGAACAAACACACATTCACGTATGTACGAGTATGCATGCATGCATGTGTATACATTCAATAACTGTGATATAAAATTTCACAAATAAGTACTAATATATGTTACTGTTATTGTTGTTGCTGTTTGTTTAATAGTTTTCGTTTTATTGTTCGTAAAAGAAAACAAGACAAGACAACATAAAAAGGGAGAAAAAAAAAACAAAGAAAAGAATAATCCAACTCGCATTCTACAATAGTTTCTGTATAAAGAGATAAAAAACAAAAACAAATTCTAAAGGCTCTCAAGAAACAACAACAACAAAACATGGTTTTAAAATTTCAAGAAAAGTGCTGCCACATCTAATATTTTGGAAGGCAAATATTTTCTTTATTTGGATTGTAAAAGTAAAATTCATTAAAACACGCTTAAAGCAAAGATTGCGCTTAAATAGGAGATGGATTGGTTGCACAGCACGGTCCTTGTGATATGGTTTTCAACCACTTTTTTGCACATTTGGGCCTATATCTCAGTGCTAACTTGACGAATATTAAATTTAAAATGCTCCAGCGTTAAAAGATTACCTGCGTAGAAGCGCTCTTTGACGTAGCCTAACGAAAAAGTGGGTTAATGATGTTAAACCTTTTCACAATAATAATAAAAATAAAGCATAATAATACAACTAAAGGCTGTACAAGAATATAGGAATAAAACTTGATTCTAAGTTGGCATATGGGGCTAGCTTCAGTGTGCTGTGAAAGAGGCATCCAGAACTAATATTTCGTACAGCAAGAATTTCTATTCTCTGCCCAATGAAAAGATAAAAACAAATAGTGGAGATATTTTTTTGTATCAGGAAACTATTGTGACTTGGTATTGTGTTGTACTTAATTATTTGTAATAATTAGTTTTTTTTTTAGATTTTAATATTTTTATTATTATTTTTTAAATTTATTTTTTATTTTTTAATTATTTTTATTTTTTCACATTATTTTTATTTAATTTTGTTGATTGTTTTATTTTAATTATTTTTTGACGTAATTGTTGTTTTTTTTTATATTTTATTATTTTATTAATTTGTTTTTTTTATTAATTATTAATTATTTTTTTTATCATAAAAAACAACTAAAATTAAAAAAAAAATATAAAAAACAATTAAAAACAAATCAATAAAATAACGAAATAAATGAAAAGCTAGAATAAAAAATATTTTATTATATTATAAAATCTTGTAATAATTTTATTTATTATATTATAAAAAATATTTTATTCTAGCTTTTCAGTTATTTACTTATTTTATAGATTTGTTTTTAAATTTTTTATTATATTTTTTAATTTTAGTTTTTTTATGAATTTTATTACTTTATTTTTTCACTTTTATTAATTTTTATTATTTTCTTTATTTTATTAATTTGTTTTTAAATTTTTATTTTTATTATTATTATTTTATTTTTCACTCTCATTTTTGTATTATTTTCATTATTTTATTAATTTGTTTTTAAATTTTTATTACTTTTAAATATTTTGTATTTATTATTTTTAATCATTTATTTTTTAATGTTTTTTATTTTATATAATTTTATTATATTATTTCTTTTTTATTATTATTTTTGTTATTTAAATATTTTTAAAATTCACTATTTTATTAAATCGTTTCTAAATTTTAATTATTTTTAATGATTTTTATCTCTTATAATTTGTATTATTTTTTAATTTTTTTTAATTATTAGAAGTCGCCGTAGTCTAGTAGGTAGTGTGTTGGCTTATTAGACGTAAAGCCAGGGTTCGAGCCCCAGGCCAGACATCAAGACAAAATATGAAAAAATATTTCTTCGGCGACTTCCTCTCAGCAGATTTCTGGCAAAAACTCTGAGAGTAAATAAAATTGCCGTGAATAGTTTCTCAAAAATCTGTCGTTCGGAGTCGACTTTAAACTGTAAGTCCCACCAGTCATGTATAAAATTAACACACACAACATAAGTGGTGTGAGAAACTAGGACGTTGTGTAATGGGTCAATTGGACCTCCGGGTACTGTACTTGTCTTAATTGACAAGTACACTTCCTCTAACCTAACCACCGAGTGAAAAATTAGTTTTCTGTGTTAATAAACATTTTGTCCGATAAATTTGGGTTTAAAATCTGATACTCTAACAACCAATCAAGCCGTCTAAGACGATGTGATTGGCTAGCCAATTCTAATTGCAGTCCAGGTTTGTTTTCTATGGATGAGGATGCAAAATCTACGTCTAAAATATGCCATAATAGACCATAAAACAGGCCCAATAGCTGAGAATACCTTGAAATCAATAAATTCTGATTGTCAGCAACACTTTTTCTAACACAGTATGAAAGCAGATGAAAGATATTTAATAGCTGTCAGTGTTGCCAGACCGAATTTGATAGCAGTGAATGAATAACCTCAAAACCAATACGTCTAGCATGAATGCATAGAATGCAATACTTGTTAAGAACTCCTATAACGACGCTGAGCGATCTCCACCGATCTACCTGCCGTCAGCAGATCCCTCAATCCTAATCTAAAAAGCTATACAGAGTCATTAAAGAGGTGCAGCATACCGTTATTCCATTGCCCTTTAATCGGGGCCTCCTTTATGGAGCTTACATTTTCAAAAAAAAAAATTTTCAGAAATTTTGATGTTTTCATGCACATTTTTCAATCTTTCATATGAAAACAAACAATTTGGCATCACTTTTGAGTTTTGATCTCTTGTTCAAAGACAAAACAGATAGACAGAGGAACTTAACCAACAAACAAACAAAAGCAGTTAAATATTGTACATACAATAACAACAGCAACAACAACTACATTCTCATGCACACATTAAATTTAACAAAAATAAAAAAATTAAAACCAACCAAAAGCAACAACAATCCTAAACAGACAGTTGTTGCGCATAATCAACAGAATTTCTTTTGTAAACACTCTTATACACACAAGGAATATGTGAGTAATTTAGTGTTTAAGTGTGAGAAGAATACCAGTTGAGAGTGTATGCGTAACGTTAAAATATTAAAAACATACAAAAATTCTCATACTCCTCATGCTCATCATACTCATGGTCTTTCTCTTTATAAAAATGTTTATGTAAACGAGAATGTATGCATGCATGCCTGTGAGTGTGTGCGAGTGTATGTTTAATGTTCCTCTGTTCGAAGGAGCATTAAGGAATAACCGGTTTTTGTTAACAAATGTTGGTTGTTCGTTGTTAGCAGCAGCAGTAGTAATAGTTGTGATAGTGGTAGTGTGCTTATATTTCGGAAATTTTCGGCAATAGCATACATATACGATATTAGTTGTTGTTGTTATTGTTTTATTGCTTTTGATTATTTGGTCGGTTGCTTGCTTTCTTTATCATCTTCTCCAAAAGCAATGATTGTTGTTGTTGCTCAAAATTTAAGGTGGTTGTTTATGATTTTTTTTGTTGTTGTTTTTTTGTATAAAACTGATCCAGTCCAGGTATAAAAATGTTAAAACCGTTTTTGTTGTTGTTGTTTTTCTCTTGCTGTCTGTCTCTCATTCTATTTATTTATTATTGTTTTTGGTTTTTATTATCTTTATTGTGTTGCTGTTGTTGTTATTTCGTATACATTTTTCGATTGCTCATGTTTTTATTCCTTTTTCCTGAGTTGTTGAGAGTGATTTTGTTGTTTTTGAAATCTCCTGTTTTCAAAATGTAGGTTCTTGATACCAAAAAAAATTTCTTTTAAAAACTCACGATTTGTAAAGGAAAATAATGAAGCTGCTCAATGGTTCTTTTTAAAATGAACAATTTAGGAAGTATTTTTCACAAATATTAACGAAAAAGGTACTTTTTACAAGTATTAACAGTACTTTAAAATATTTTAAAATTTTTTGGTACTTAAAAAGGGACCAAAAAGTTTGCTGCAAAAAAGTACCTGTTCAAATTTAGTACCAAAAATAGAAATATCGTATGAAAAATATTTTAAAATTAAATAATAAAATAAATTACAGGACAAATAATTGTAATTCAAAAAAGTACCTTTTGTAATACACTTAAATACATACATAAGTACACATTTCATAGAAAGCAAAACTTATACTTAAACTGTGAATACGTTTTGTTAGGAAAATCTCCCGAATTTTAATTCTTCTTGCAATTTTAATGCTAAAAAGGTACTAAAATGTAGTAGGACACTAAAAATGTGTCAAAAAGTACCTTTCATTTTAGTACCCAATCAAAATTTTTATTAAAAAATATAAAAAAAACAAAATTTAAAGACAAGATATTAGGTACCAAAAATTCAAAAATCAAAAAAGTACTTTTTATATTCGGCGTAATGAAAAGTACTTCGAAATTTTGATACCAAATAATTATTTTTTTTTATTTATTATTTGGGAAAACAATACTTTTTATTTGAAAATATTGAAAAAGATTTGCTTAGTTTGGGATGATGGTCTCCACGAGGAACATGAAAAACATTTTGAGTGCCCTAGAAGAATCCTACGACTCAGGTTCCCTCAGGGCCTTATGTTCCTATAAGGAGCATAGGACTTTAACGATTTCGTTCCATTCATGTTTATCTGCTGCAACGATCTTCAGATCGTTCCACGTTTTGTTGACTTTGGCTGATTCGATATCAAATTGTCGACGCCAGCTGTGAATCGGCCGACCTTTCCTGCGGCTGCCTTGTGGCTTCCAGTCCATTGCGTTTCTGGTGGTGTCCGTTTGAGGTCTTCGCAAGGCATGCCCAATCCACTTCCATTTCCGTTACCGGATTTCTACTTCAACTCGTGTTTGACCGCACTCGGCCTATAAGCGTTCGTTTGTGATGGTGTTTGGCCAGAAAATTTTGAGTATGCGACGTAAACAACGGTTGATGAATACTTGTAAGGTATTAATAACGCATTGGTTTGAGTTCTAGGACTCGCATGCGTAAAGCGCAACTGATTTTACGCAACTGTTGAAGATGTTGCCTTTGGGGCGCTTTGAGATATGGGGGGGGGGACTTCCATATGTGTTTTAATTGAGCGTAATGCGATTTCCAACGTCTTCTCTAGAGCCTCCGCTTGTTGTTATTATGCTGCCTAGCTAACAGAATGATTGGACGTCTTCGATCAGTTGTTGTTGTTGTACCATGAATTGTCTGGTATTTGTTGTGTTGATTCTCATGGTTTTCGTTTTTGGGATATTAATTTTGAGACCACAAGTTGCTGATTCGGCTTCGATGTTATTAAGCTTTGATTACATATCGTCGAATCTGTGTGAGAGCAAACAAATGTCGTCTGCGTAATCTAAATCTTCGAGGCGGCCGTTTAGTCGCCAGGTAATGCCTCTTGAAAACGTTTTGTGGTCCCATTTTCTTGCATCCCATTATTAAAGCATCTTCAGGAGCTTACGGGCGTGTGCACCCTGAGGCTAGTGACCCACATTAGCTGATATCGTACATACAATTTCTAGGATCTTCCGTTAAAACGATCTCAAAATTGTTGATATGGCAAGACTGGCAGCTGTTATACAGGATTGCTTATTGACGAACAAATATGGATTGTTTAACAGAAAGAAGAATGCGGAAAAATAGTTAAGAAAACTGATTAAATAACGGGTAAAGTCGCCATAGTCTAGTAGGTAGTGTGTTGACTTATTAGACGTAAAGCCAGGGTTCGAGCCCCAGGCCAGACATCAAAACAAAAATACAAAAAAAGTATTTCTTCGGCGACTTCCTCTCAGCAGATTTCTGGCAAAAACTCTGGGAGTAAATAAAAAATTGCCATGAAAAAGTTTTCAATAAATAAAAATCTGTCGTTCGGAGTCGACTTTAAACTGTAGGTTCCACCATTCATGTATACAAAAATTAACACACACAACATAAGTGGTGTGAGAAACTAGGACGTTGTACAATGGGTCAATTCGACCTCCGGGTACTGTACTTTTCTTAATTGACAAGTACACGTCCTCTAACCTAACCTAACCTAACGGTTGATGCAATTGTGATCGCTTTTCATGCATTACAGGGTCATTATGGTCCTCATGATGGACTTGTTAAGCAAGGAGTTGACAAGATAGGCAAGAAATTTTAAGTGAATTAGTTGGAAGGGTTACAGATGCAGTCAGGCCAGTATACTCGTATCATTATAATGTGCGCCCTGCCAAAAGTATTGTTTTCGTTAGAGATACAGCAATTGGGTCTCGGCAATTGGGTCTATTAGAGCTTAGTTTGCATTTGAAAATCTGTTCACGCCACAATTAAAGCCTGATGAACATTCACAGCACCATAGATATGCTGATTGGATGCTAGAGCAATAGGTTTTCATTGCTGATTTTCGAACAAAAACATCTCTTTAGCAATGAAGCTTACTTTTCACCCGGTGGTTACGTTAACAAGCACCGTTTGGAGCTTATGGGGGTTTGTAGAACCAAAAGTATTTGTAGTAAGTTATTGAGACCAGAAAAACTGACTAGTGGCGCAGCATTATGATCTGGAGTGTGCATATTTTTTCGAAAGTAAACCTGAAAGAATCATTTCCGTCGATTCCGACCGTTATGGCCTTATGATAACCAAGGCTTTTTCGGCCTGTAGTTGACGACTATGAACTGGACGGCTTGTAGTTTTAACAAGACGTTGCCATGAGCCACACATACGAATGATTTTGGCTTTGTTGTGTGAGAAGTTTCCTGAGAGAATAATTATACGTTTAATTTGCCACTAAGGTCATGAGATTTGACACCGCTAGATCCTTTTTATGAAGTGTACTTCAAAGACCGTGAACGTTAGCAGTGCAACTTTTGCAACCGATAGCTGGAGAACCCTGCATTTTACTGTGTCTTGCCTTCTTTATTATTTTTTATGCTCAGAAAAAATTGTTTTTTTTCTTTTGCCTTGTCACGATATTTCTGTTGATTTTTGGTTTTTTTCTGTTGTTGTTGTTGTTTTATTTTATTTTATTTTCTCTGATACTTTTTATGTGTTTTAACCCAAAAATAAAAGTGATTCATTCGCTTGCTCTTGTTGTTTGTTGTTGTTATTTCTTCAATATTTATTGTTTTAAGTAAGGCCTCCTAAAAAATCTCTCACTTGTTTCTTCAAGTCCTTGCCACATAAGCAGTGGTCACCTTATGCAGTATGGTGGTAGTGATGGTGTGGTATCTCATTAATGTTCTTTTGCTATGCACTGCACTCACTGAGCTTATTTTAACAAGAGATAGCGAGAGAGAGAGAGAGCGAGTGAGAGTGAGAGTGCAAACTCATGTGTATTTAACAAAATGCAAAAACAAAAATTTCTGTTTATTTTCTTCTTCTTCTCCGTCTTCTTGTCGTGATTATTTTTTGTGTGAGCATGTGTGTGTTTTTAAGTGTGCATGAGAGTAGGTTATTGTTTGTTTAAAAACAAAACAACAACAACAACACAAAAATGACCATGATGGTCATGATTTTTGTTTGTGTTTGTTAAACATTTCGCTAACGTACATATGTACGTACATACATATATGTATGGATGGATGGTGTTTATTTAAATACGAAGGCATGTGAGTGAGTGTGTGTGGTTTTTTTGATATAAAGAACTGAATATAAGAGCGTACATATGTACCTATGTATGTATGCATGCTTTTATTGTCTCTTTTGAAATGATTATCTTCCTTTATAGCTCAGGCTCTCTATCATCATTTATACTCTGTATAGTGTTTTCGTTTTCTTTCGTTGTTCTTCGTTACTTCTATTACTTCTTTGTGTTGTTTTTTTTTGGTTCATGTTTTTTCCCTCTCTTCATAACTCACAAAAACTGCTACCACGTTGCTGTTGTTGTTCACGTGTTACCACTGTATACTCTTCACAATATTATGCTGTTTCCGTTGCTTTTCAGTAGGACCCCATTTAATTTTAACTTTTTCTTTTCTTCTTCTCTTCCTTTTTTTTTTTGAATTTCAATATCAGATGATTGCCTTAATCAGTTCAAATCAAATTCTTTTATTTTATTCTTGAACAAAAAAAAAGAAAAAAGGATTCTAACTGTTAAATTGTGCTAAAAATAGTTCTTTTCAATGCTTTTTTTATAACAAAATAATTTCACACGCGGTCTATTGTATATACTTCGCTCAAAGTTTATAGGGTGTCAATAAAATGCCTCCTCCAAGCATATTGCCCGGACAAATTTCAGAATGCTATTCGGTTGTTAACAATGCTCATTTTTCTCAACCAGCTTGTGGTAAACACTCAAGTGTTTCCTTCTGGGATGCCTCACAGGGTTCCAAGAATGTGTTCCAATGATTTATTCTCATCGCCACAGAATCTATATACTAAGTTCGTGACAACTCCGTTTCTTAACAAAATGTACTCATGGGTCTACTGTGCCCTGTCAAAAGACTGGTTATCAATCCCATGTTATTCCAATATAGTCTGAAGCATGACTCAGATATACTTGTATTGTAGTTTCTTAACAAAAGTTTCAATTGCATCAAACCCACTTGATTTGAGACGAGAGTCTTTTCTTCTCTAGACAGTCCCATGTATTTTCCATTTAATCTCATAAGAGCGAAGTGCTCTAGAGAAGTTGTGTGATTGTTTGAAAGAATTGCTGTGTTCTGTCTTGTGTACCTCCTCCTATTCAAGTTGAATTCAAAACATCTTTCAATTAAAAGGATTTCCGCTTAAGAGATACCCACAAATTTCTTCATGGGCTTGAAATATTTTATTCTGACACCAAAAGCTCCTGCTCATGCTCCAAGAACCGGCCTTGACCCATCCGTATACCACAAAATAGTCCTTCTTTTAAAGGGTATACTGTTTCCAGATTACTTCATTCATTTCTGTTACTAAGCCTCGTTTAGGCGAAAGGTGTCAGCCAATAGATATGTACCTTAGATCCAAAAGAAAATGACAAAAAGGTACCAAGAAATTCCCCAAAAGGTATCAATGAGGTACGCAAAAGGGGCACTGAAAAGTAGCAAAACTTTACTACCAGAAAAATTTTTCCTTTAAAATATTTGGTACCAAAATTTTTGGTACCAAAAAAACTACCTTTCATTTGTTACTTTTTTTGGTACATATATACATATATACATATTTGCCATAATACGAATTTAAAATAAAAACATTAAATAGTTAAAATTTTTGGTACTAAAATTTTTGGTATTAAAAAGGTACATTTCATTTGGTACTTTTTTTGGTACATATACATATATAAATATTTGCCATAATACGAATTTAAAATAAAAACATTAAATAGTAAAATTGTTGGTACTAAAATTTTTGGTATTAAAAAGGTACATTTCATTTGGTACTTTTTTTTGGTACATATACATATATACATATTTGCCATAATACGAATTTAAAATAAAAACACTAAATAGTAAAATTTTTGGTACTAAAATTTTTGGTATTGAAAATGTACATTTCATTTGGTACTTTTTAACAAAGTGTAACTCTTTCTCCTTGAAATTCAATAGGAATTTAAAATATAAACATTAAAGAACTAAAATTTATGGTAACAAAAAAAAGTACTATTCATTTTGTACCTAACATTTGGTGCTTTTTATATATGTATATGTACATATGTTCCTTTTATCCCTCTGGGGAGCATAGGGCTGCGGTACTATTTTTGGTACACATTATGTTTTTGAATATGTAATATGAATTTAAAAAAATAAAAATAAATTTTTAAAAAATTTTTGGTACGAAACTAGTTGGTACCAAAAAAAAGTACATTTCATTTGGAACCCTTCTTTGTTTCTTTTTTTCTAACAAAATGTAACTTTATATTTTGTTACTTTTCTTTTAAAATTTAAATTCATATCAGCTTTTTTGGAAGACTTTTTTCAAATACATTTCATAACGTTCCTACTACTCTCCTAAACTGGCTGGCTGGCTGGCTAATCAGTTTAAAAGAAATCTGATGTTGAACAAAAGTCCACAGTAAACACACAGTAAACGTAACAGATTTGGCCCAGTTTCCTAAAAGAATTTCTAAGGAATTTTACTAACAAACAAAACAACAACAAATAACATACAAAACGAAGTTTAAAACTAAAACTATAAAAACAACAAATGGAATGCATGCGTAATACACAAGCGCCTATGGATTAAACAAAAAAGCAATCATTTAAACACACACATACACAAAAGCACTCGCCTTAGGTGCGTTGTTTATAAGAACAATTTTATTTAAGGCATATAAAAACGCTTAACGCTTGATGCTTTTATTGTGTTTTACTGTTAGTATAACAGCAAAAGTACCGCTAAAAACAAAATTAATACAACAGAATGTATATGTATGTGTGTGTGTATAAGTGTGATGATCACATTGTTGATGATACGATGACTGTGTTTAAACTCTTTTTTTTTTGTGGAAAAAGGCATGTCCGATAGGATCTTGTAGAGTTTTTTTGTTTTAAAAAATTTATTTTATTTTGTATTTTTATGATGTTAAAATTTTATTAAGATTTATTAAAACCATAAACATTTAAATAATGCAGCTTAATTTTTATTAAAAAACAAAAACTCTTTAAATACAGGGTGCCTGATGAAATAAAATTTTAATTCCTTTTCATTAAAAAAAAAAACAAACGAAATTTTTTTCATTGTATTAATTATGGTTTTATGAGTATGTGTGTATGTTTTTTATGCATGTGTTATTAACCTCGTTTATTTTTTATGTTTTTGTTGCTGGTTATTGATTTACAATAATTTTTATGATTTTTTTTTGTTTTTTTTTTTTAAATCATCGAGAATTTCTTTGGAAATTCACACGCTATTTAAACATAAAAATTTACAAAAAAAACAGAAATAAGATTCCGAATCTTAAAGCAGAAGCTTAAAGAAAAAAGAAATCAAATGAATGGACAGTAACGGCTTAAGTTTCAATTTCATTTTAACCCTACAAAGGGCACTCGAAAAATATTGAGTGTTTGAAAACGTTTGATTACAAATAGTTGGCAATGTTAATTGCATCTGGCTACAGCAGAGATTCTGTGAAAATTTTTCTGCATTTAGAAATGAGTGCAAATTCCCAACATTGCCGTAATATTTTGCTTTTCTGTTACAGAAAAGTTCACAGTGTGTATCGAGCTGCTGAAAAGGTTTTGTAAAGTTCACGGAGGCTTTAGCCAAAGAATATGGATATAAAGAATACGCATCATGTAGAAGTAAAATTTCTTATGGCGGGTCGTAATATCACGACCCGCTCTCACCAAATTTTTTTTAAAAATCATTTCTGGGTGAGGGAGAGGAAGACAGAAGGAAAATGAACACAAACAAAGAACGTAACAATGTGTTGCTCTCATCGTACGTATGTACAGGTGTATGTATTCTTGTGTTTTTTGATTTAGTTGTCGATCAGACTGCGACAAGAATACATGTGCTGCGGATGCTTTATCATTTTATTTCAGAATAACACTCGAAGAATATTTTGTGTTAAAAATGTCATTAGCTGGGCGTATTTTATTTCTTATTTTGTCCCATAGTATAATTTTTTGAAATGCTTTGGAATGGTCGTTTTTTCTTTTAATAAAAAATTGTTTTTTTATTTTAATTTATCTAAAAAACATGGCCTAATTTTTAAGCCAAAGATGGATAGCTTTATGTTCTTTTAATAATAAAATCGATTTTTTATTTTATTTTTATTTATCTAAAATTATTAAGCGAAAGATAGAGACAGCTGTACATATGTATGTTGATGAAATGAAAATAAAAATAGCGTATATTACTAACACTTTTATATGGCTGTAAATAAATAAAATCTCTCAACTTATTTTCTCTCTCTCACTCACTAATCCATAACCGTAGGCATGTGTTAACCTAGAGGAAAATTTTTAGTAATAATTTCAAGTCTACTTATTAAACCCAATGATATGTATATATGATCGGAAAATATGGAAAAATTGTACTGCACTAAGATACTAAGACACCGTATTTAACTTGGCAAGTATTCTTCCAAAAATCGAAATCATTTCTCATTGATATTAGTGAATACTACTGTGATATTTCTTTGGGTGTATCATTGAAGTCTGAAAAAAGCGACATGAACCTTCTTCTTTTTAGCACAATGGGCCCAATGCGGCCTAAGTGTGTCCATCAACAAGAAAAATTTTTCTTGGATGGGCAGCCACCTCTACCTTCTTCTTTAAAAACTGACAAGATTTTTACGCTCTTTTTAACGAACATTCTTGATGTTCGTGTCCTATGTGTTTAAAAAAGCCGAAGATGTTCTTCCCCTGAGGGACATTGGTGCCGACGTCTGTGTTTAACACCAGAAAAATAAATTAAAAAAGTGGTCAAACAACAAAAATGCACGATGAGAACAACGCATTGTTACGCTCTTGGTTTCTGTATCATTCCCTTCTGTCTTACCCCCGCGTCATGAAATATTTTTGAAAAATAAACCAAAATATGTTAAAATGCACATTCTTTATACTTTATTTTCTTTGCTTTAGCTTAGGTTAGGTTAGGAGGCAGAGAAGGAGACCAACTTAGACCAGTGTTTGACCCACTATGATAGCACAGTTAATACTCAACCCGGGTATCAAACATTTCCTGCAGGACATCTCAGCACAGTCAATCTCACCGCCTTCCAAGGCATTTCCATTTTATCAGATGTTTGTCCTGTTGGAGGACAAGTTGATACACTCAACCTTTCGAGCCATGACTTCTGCAGAAGCTGTAAGTCTGACGAAGAACAGATTAGCGGGCAACTCATGTGTCCTTTCATTTGTTGTTCAAATTCTGAATACTCAAAGCTCTATTATATGTGATTGTGATATGGATTTCCAGCTTTTTAAGGCACTTTTACTTCCTTATCCTCTGCTTTGTATCCAGACAACAAAAATGTGATACCATAAGTTTTTGGACCCTAATTTCCTCACATATTTGACAGAAAGACGGTTTAATTTACGTGTTAGAACTTGGCTGGTGATGCCAAGCTTATCCTTCCAGGGTAACCTAAGGCTGGACCGTTATTCAAATGTACGCTTAAGGGTTAATTATTAAAAAGTGTTTGAAAAGATCCTCTATTTGTTTGACTTCTCTATTTGGTTGAGTTTTTGTTTTATTTTCTCTCTCTATTGCCTCGACATTTATTTGGGTGTGAGCGGCGGGCATGTGTGTTAGAAAAAATTAGAAGCAGAAGAAGAAACAAGAAGACAAAAAAACACACTGAATCTCCAGCATATGCGATTAAGATTAAAACAACAACTGGCATGTGATCATAGATACGAGCGAGTATTTAATATCTTTCCCCCCCCCCCCCAAAACAATACCAAAGAAGAGGAGATTAAGAGTTGAAATATACAAGAAGAAGAAGAAGAAGACGATACGTAATAATAACAACAACAACAACAACAACAACTATAAAAAGAAGGTGTATCTTTAAATCTATCGCTGGACTGGACTATGAATCCATGGTTTATAATTAAAAACCAAAATAAAAACGAAATGGACACGAAATGGATTTTGTTTTCGAGGCTTCAATACAAAAAATCTTTTTTTTTTACATTGAAATTTGCTTTTGAGAAATTAACAACAACAACAACAGCGGCTATAACAATAATTACGTCTGGTATTATAACAACAATCAGAAGAAGAGCATAAGAGTAGTAGAAGGCTAATAATTCTAATTTCGTGTTGTTGTTTTTGTTATATCTAGGAGATCTCAGTTAAAAACACAACTGAACTCCTCGTACTCTAACAGTCAAAGCAATTTTAATAGAAGACTCTCGTTGAAGAGCTTAAGATACATGCAACAGATTACTTGTAGTAGAGTTTTTTGTTGTTTTTTTTTTTCTTTTCTAAAACAAAATGAAGCGTTTTAATTGGATTAGAAGATTTATTTCTTCAAAATTCAGCTGTGGTGTATGTGGTGTGATGCCAATGGCTTTGGCTACTACTATTTATTGCTGCTGCTTCTCTCTTTCTTTCTCTGTGTCATTTTAATAATTACGTACGATAATAATAATAGTTGCTGTTGTTGTTGTTGTTGTTGTATTTCTGTTTTCAATTTCTTAGTAATTTTTATTTGATAATTTTTGTTGTTTTTAGTTTGAAAGATACCGCATCTTTAATAATCATTTTCAAACGAATTTGTTCAAATCAAAACCAACCAAAAAAAAAAAATAAAAAATTGAAAAAACCACAGTAGAATCTTAGAAAAATGAAAAATTTGTTTTTAATCTGCTTTTAAAAGGCCAACCATACAATTTCCGTATCTTTCTACAACTTTTAAAATTTTCGAAATTAATTTCGAAAAATTAAAATTGTAATTTCAGATCTAAGGTCATTGTTTTATTTTATTTTTTATAGTTATGAAAACTTTTTCGTATAAATTTTGATTAAAAAATGTTTTTTTCATAATTTTTTTTTCATAAATTTTTTAAAAATGAAGAAAAATGGATAATTATACAAAGAAATATATTTTAAACGACTTTAAAAATCTTTTAGCAACGTTTCTGAAGATTTCAGCAATATTCGAAATTTTCGATATTAAGTTCGAAAAATTCGAATATGATATTTTTTAATTAAAAATTGTAAATTAAGTAGTTAAATTCATTTTCAAACAAATTAAGCTTGAAATTCGTTTTTCCTTGAACATACTTTAATTCCTTTTACGTTTTTAACTTTTGTATTTTTAAAATTCTGTTGTAGCCACGCTTGTTTCATACACAAATTATGTGTATATTCTTTGGATATGTAGGTTTATATACATTTTTTGTTGTTGTTTAATTATTTTATTAAAAAAAATTGTAAAAAATTAGTTCAAACGTGTTTTTTTATGTTCAAATTTTTTAAAAAGTCGAAAATTTTATTTCCACACAAAAAAATTTTTTGCTTTAAATTATGAGTGCCATATGTTTAAGATTTTATTATTATACGCTTCTTTTTCTGTTAACGATTTCGAGTCCAGTCCAGTGGTCTGGAGGGTGGCTGTGTGGTATTCACTTTGTTTTTTTTTGTTTTGATGTTTTCAAAGGCTAATTAAGTTTCGAATTTGTTTTCGTTTGTTCGTTCGCTTAAAAATTAAATCGCTGGTTAGAAATTATGAATCATTATTGGGTGATAAATTAAAGGAATTTAATTGGCTTGCTTGGTGGGAGTTGGTTGAAATAATTAAACAAATATTGTAGAAGTAAAATGCCATATTCTATGGCTGGCATTTATCACCAAAAAATGTTATTAATTTCTTAAATATTTGCGAAATTCAAACAAAAAAAATTATAATTTTATGCAAAAATTTTAATTTTTTAACATTTATTAGCATTTTACTCAATATAAGTTAAGTTCGAAATTTTTCGAAATTAATTTCGAAATATTCGAAATTGCTTTAAATAGCTTTTTATTATATTTTAATACCTAAGATCATTGTTTCATATAATTTTTTACAAATTTTGAATGGTTTTTGTATAAATTTTCATAATTTTTTCGATCGAATTTATAAAAAAAATCAGTAAGAAATTCAGAAAATAATTGAGAAAACAAGTCCTAAAACAAAATATCTTACTCTGTAGAAGTTTAAATCACTTTGAATACGTTTTTTGATGATGTTAGCAATGTTCGAAAATTTTCGAAATTAAATTTGTACGACCTTAGCATTCTGTATTGGTGGAAATGATTCTTTCAAGTTTATTTTAGTAAAATAAATGGCTCAATGGAACCTTCATACTAAAGGGTGTTTTTTTATAGAGGTATAGAACTTTAAGTTGCAATACAACAACGATGGATTATTCGATTGACATGAATTTTATTTATCCGAAAGATAATCTTGTGGCATTACATTTTAAATATGATTTCTGGCATATGACCGCCACGGCTGGCGTGGATGTGGTCCAATCTGGACGTCCAATTTTCGATGACTTTTTCCAACATTTGTGGCCGTATATCGGCAATAATACGGCGAATGTTGTCTTCCAAATGGTCAAGCGTTTGTGGCTTTACCGCATAGACCAATGACTTTACATAGCCCCACAGAAAGTAGTCTAGCGATGTTAAATCACAAGATCTTGGAGGCCAATTCACAGGTCCAAAACGTGAAATTAGGCGGTCACCAAACGTGTCTTTCAATAAATCTATTGTGGCACGAGCTGTGTGACATGTTGCGCCGTCTTGTTGAAACCACATCTCCTGGACATCATGGTTATTCAATTCAGGAATGAAAAAGCTAGTAATCATGGCTCTATACCGATCACCATTGACTGTAACGTTCTGGCCACCATCGTTTTTGAAAAAGTACGAACCAATGATTCCACCAGCCCGTAAAGCGCATCAAACAGTCAGTTTTTCTGGATGTAATGGTGTTTCCACATACACTTGAGGATTACCTTCACTCCAAATGCGGCAGTTTTGTTTGTTGACGTAGCCATTCAACCAGAAGTGCGCTTCATCGCTAAACAAAATTCGCTTATGAAAATCGGGAACAACGGTAATCTCGTTTTGGGCCCATTCGACGAATCTACGCCTTACTTGATGATCGTTTGGCTTCAAATCTTGCACGAGTTGGATTTTGTAAGCACGCAAACCAAGATCCTTCCGCAAAATCTTCCATAAAGTGGATGGACACAGATCCAATTCCTGTGCTCGATGGCGGATGGACTCATTCGGGTCTTCCTCAATGCTACGCTCTACAGCAGCAATAGCTTCTTCTGTACGCACCGTACAGCGTCTCTGGGGATGCGAGTTATCAATAAGAGTAAACGTGGTGCGAAAACGTTCCATGGTTAATCGAATTAACTGCTCTGATGGACGATTTTGTCGACGATAAAATGGACGTAGTGCGCGATACGTTTTCCGCACAGAACCATTATTTTCGAAATAAAATTGCACTATTTGCAAGCGTTCTTCAGGCGTGAGTCTATTCATGATGAATTGCCAAACCAAACTGAGAATAAATCACTTGACAGCTGTTAAATCGGTCACCATCTTGAAAAGTAGTGCCAACTTAAAGTTCTATACCTCTATAAAAATAACCCTTTTTAATGCTTATGCAACAATCACTTTTACTGCATTCAATGACTTTTTACAATAATATTTAGGATCTAAGAGCCCAATATGCAGTAATTTTTCTTGTTAACGTAGTTACCGATTAAGAAAAGTAAGCCTGAAAGCCTTCTGGCAAAAACTCTTGAGAGTGCCACTAGATGTCCATGGATAAAATTAACACACTTAACCTGGGTGGTGTGAGAAGCTAAGTTGGAAGCCTGACTAAAATATTGTAATTACCAATTAAGTGACTAACCTGAACTCTCTTCATAGAGAATTTTAAACCATAAAAGTTCTTTAGCAATAAAGTTCATAAGGATACTCGAAAAATTGCCAAAGGTCGGAAGGTCATGAATAATTTGATTTTCCATAAAGAAAACTGTCAAAACAAAAATTAAATCCAAAAAAACTTGCCAATAATTTCTATGAATCAAACAGAAAGCGTTATTTGGGTTACTTCTCCTTCAGTGTGCGATATTTGATTATAAAAAGAAGCACAGGTTTTTACTTCAAAGGTTTTAACGCGTAGAATTAGTTTAGAAACTGGTTTGCCTAATTAAAATATCATTTTAGACTCTTTTTGATGTCCTGTGATAACATTTTTGTTCTCTTTCTTTATTCTTTTCCTGATTAAGCTACTCATAATCAAATTTTAATAAAAAAAAATGCTTAAAAGATATTGATCTCTGGTTACTTTACATTTGTTTAGAAGAGTTTTTTTTCTGAGCCCTTTAAGGAAAAACAGAATTTTTTTCTTTTTTTTTTAACTGACATTCGACATAGAAATTCAATCACATTCATTATTTCATTTAATCTTACAAATCGTTGTGATTTTTTTTTATTTGTTCTCATGTAACACATACATATACACACACATGCATTTTAATTATTTCAACGAAAATTAAAAAATAAAGAGAAGGAATTCAATGGCCCATCTATGGCAAGACAACAATGAATGGAATGGAATGGCAAGAGTTTCAAAATCGTGTCATATAAACCAACCCCTTGTCATTTGAATTGAAGGGAATATTTTTTTGTTATCACTTTGGATGCTGAATAAAAAAAAAAAGACCAAATAAAATAGAGATTCACACATGAATTCGAAATGAAAAACAAAAAAAAAACGAAAATCAACCCAAAAAATATTTTACGTTACGACCATCCAGCGTTAATTAGGCGGAACACATAAAAATGTTACACAAAAAAATTTTAATATCTATTTATTCGAATCGCTTTTGTTGTAATAAACGTTACTTTTAACACAAGAAAATGTTGCAAATAAATAAAAAAAAAATTTATTCGAATAATTTTTATTCGAATATATGAAACGTTTTTTTTTTCCTTGGAATTATAAAAAAACGTTACTTTTCGAACATACATATACGAATAGCTTTTGTTGTAATAAACGTTACTTTTAACACAAGAAAATGTTGCAAATAAATAAAAAACAAATTATTCGAATCATTTTTATTCGAATATATGAAACGGATTTTTTTCCTTGGAATATAAAAAAAACGTTACTTTTCGCACATACATACATACATAAAAGTGTTAGAAAAAATTTAAAAAAATGTAAATTAATATATTCGAATAATATTTATTCGAATATATGTACATATGTTCGAATTCCTGCATTATTATTATAAATCTCATTTTTAATGAATAAAAATTTAAAAACAAAATTATTATTATATTTTTATTCGAATTTTTAATTGAATAGTTATTCGAAGACCTGAACCGGGTTACTTTTTGAGCTAAAATTATAATAATCAATTTGTCTGGCATATAATTATAATAAACGTAAGTTATACTAATGTTACAAAAAATAAAAAAATATATAATTTTTATTCGAATAATATTAGTCGAATATTTGTATAGGGACCTAAAATAATATTAAGCGTTACCATAAACCATAACCATAGACAATTATTAACAGAAATTAAAAAAGGAAATGTATAAAAATTATTTTTATTCGAATAATAATTATTCGAATAATAATTATTCGAATAACATTTATTCGAATATATGTACATATGTTTGAATTCCTTCATTAATATTAAAAATTCCATTTTTTAATGAATAAAAACTTAAAAAAAATTATTATTATTTGCTTATTCGAATTTTTAATCGAATAGTTATTCGAATACCAGAACCGGGTTTCTTTTTGAGCTAAAATTATAATAATCATTTTGTTTGGCATATAATTTTAATAAACGTAACACATACTAATGTTACAAAAAATAAAAAGAAATATATAATTTTTATTCGAATAATATTTATTCGAATAATTATAAAGGAAATTATGGACCTAAAATAATAATTAAAGTTAGCATGAACAATAAACAATTATTAACAGAAATTAAAAAAATAAATTTATAAAAATTATTTTTATTCGAATAATAATTATTCGAATAATATTTATTCGAATATTTAAATAGGGATTTTTGTAACCAAGATCATAATAAACCTTACCATAAACCATTAAGAATTACTAACAGAAATTCAAAAAATGTGATTATAAATTTTTTCTATTCGAATAATAATTATCCGAATAATATTTAATCGAATATTTGCATCAGTTTTTTACAAATGAAATTACTAACAGAAATTCAAAAAAGTGTTTAAAAATTATTTTTATTCGAATAATAATTATCCGAATAATATTTAATCGAATATTTAAATAGGGATTTTTGAACGAACTAACAGAAATTCAAAAAAAAGTGTTTAAAAATTATTTTTATTCGAATAATAATTATTCGAATATTTAAATCAGTTTTTTTCCCATGAATTTATAAAAAAACGTTACTTTTTAAAAAATTTTTTCGTTTTTTTTGGGCTAAGAATTGTTAATGAGTTGCGTTGAGTTGTTTAATTGAAATCAATCTTCATTTAGTTTTTGTGTTTCTTTTCTCTTCTTTTTTACAGATTTTGACAGATTTTTGTTGTCTTTTTTAACGCTCCTCTCTCTCGTCTTGTATTGAAGAAACATGTCCTGTTTCTTGTTTATCAAAAAAAAAAAAGAAAAAAAAAGGATGCCTTTTGAGAAGTACAATGATTTACTCTTGAGTAGTCATGGCATGGCATGGCATGACATTTATGTTATGTAGCCTTTGAAGGGTTGCTTGGTTGGGTTTTGGTTCATTTAATCCGATGATTGAATGTCAAACTCGAAAGACATTGTGAAAGAATTTTTTTGTGTTTTTGTTGGCCTCCTTTTTCAAAAAGATTTTTCAATAAAAATTTCCATTCATTTTTCCTCTTGTTGTTGATGCATATTAGAAAAAGCAATTAAATTAAAATTATTTATGCAACAATATCCTGTCGAAATCCTTATCAAAAAATGTGATTGAAAATCATCAAAAAAAAAAAGAAGGAAAAATAACAAAAAAATAATGAAAATAATACGAGCAATTAAAATATTATTTTTCAAGGAAATTGCTTAGAAATTTTGGATATTCATTTTAGAATGAAAAAGGATTAGTTGCGGATACCAGTCCGTCACACATGTATACTGCACT
The DNA here is from genome assembly GCA_958299815.1 of Sarcophaga carnaria. NCBI lineage: Eukaryota > Metazoa > Arthropoda > Insecta > Diptera > Sarcophagidae > Sarcophaga > Sarcophaga carnaria. The sequence goes on from OY283149.1 coordinate 4,922,089, forward strand.
TATGGCAGCATCATAATTAAAAATTACAAACCCCTAGCCAGGATTGTGGCCTACTGTTTAATAATAAATCCAAATTACCAGTTTGAAAAGCTTTCAATGCCAGTTAGTACCAGCTGCGAACCATAATGAGTACCAGTAGCTTTTCCACAAATACCTCTCTCTCTCTCACTTCCACTCAGAGCGATAATTTTGCCTGTTAACGTAACCAGCGAGTGAGGAAAATGAGCCTAAACGCTAAGGAAAACTTTGTTCGAAAAATCGGATTTGAAAGCCCATTGTTCTAGGATCCAGTCAGCATATCTACGGCCTGCTAGCATTAATTATTGAATTCGAATGCAATTGTACGTCAGACTTTCTCTAACCGAAGCGATTTTTCGGCAGGTAATACATGGCTTGTAGTCGCCGTAGTCTATTAGGTAGTGTGTTGGTTTATAGACGTGAGTTTACGCCTTCGACGACTTCCCCTCAGCAGATTTCTCGGAAAAACTCTGAGAGTAAATAAAAATTTCGATGAAAAGTTTCTCAAAAAATATCTTTCCTTCGAAGTGGACTTTAAAATTACAGGCTCCGTCACTTATGGATAAAATTAATGCACACAACATAAGTGATGGGAGAAGTTAGGTCGTAGCAAAGAAAATAAAGTATAAAGAATGTGCATTTTAACATATTTTGGAATATTTTTCAAAAATATTTCATGACGCGGGGGGAAAGATAGAAGGGAAGGATACAGAAACGAAGAGAGTAACAATGCGTTGTTCTCATCGTGCATTTTTGTTGTTTGACCACTTTTTTATTTATTTTTCTGGTGTTAAAAACAGACGTCGGCACCAATGTCCCTCAGGGGAAAAACATCTTCGGCTTTTTAAACACATAGGACACGAACATCAAGAATGTTCGTTAAAAAGATCGTAAAAATCTTGTCAGCTTTTAAAGAAGAAGGTTCATGTCGCTTTTTTCAGACTTCAATTATACGCCCAAAGAAATATCGCAGTAGTATTCACTAATATCAATGAGAAATGATTTCGATTTTTGGAAGAATACTTGCCAAGTTAAATACGGTGTCTTTAGGGATTTAGTGCAGTACAATTTTTCTATATTTTCCGATCACATATATGTACATATCATTGGGTTTAATAAGTAGACTTGACATTATTACTAACAATTTTTCTCTAGGTTAACACATGCCTATGGTTATGGATTAGTGAGTGAGAGAGAGAGTAAATAAGTTGAGAGAATTTATTTATTTACAGCCATATAAAAGTGTTAGTAATATACTCTATTTTTATTTTTATTTCATCAACATACATATGCAAAGCTGTCTATCTTTGGCTTAATAATTTTGGATAAATAAATATAAAATAAAAAATCGATTTTATTATTAAAAGAACATAAAGCTATCCATCTTTGGCTTAAAAATTAGGCCATGTGTTTTAGATAAATAAAAAGAATAAAAAACCATTTTTTATTAAAAGAAAAAAAACGAGCATTCCAAAGCATTTAAAAAAAATTATTCTACGGCAGAAAATAAAATACGCCCAGCTAAAGATATAAAATATTTTTAACACAAAATATTCTTCGAGTGTTATTCTGAAATAAAATGATAAAGCATCCGCAGCACATGTATTCTTGTCGCAGTCTGATCGACAACTAAATCACAAAACACAAGAATACATATACATGTACATACGTAGGATGAGAGCAACACATTGTTACGCTCTTTGTTTGTGTTCATTTTCCTTCTGTCTTCCTCCCCCCTCATCAAGAAATGATTATTAAAAAGATTTTGGTGAGAGCGGGTCGTAATATTACAACCCGCCATAAGAAATTTTACTTCTACATAATGCGTATTCTTTATATCCATATTCTTTGGTCGTAGTCTTGACTGAAAAGTCGTAATTACCAATTTTGTATATATGTATGTATGTATGTAGGATGCATGATTTGACCACATCCGCATGCTTCCAGTCTCCTTAAATTTCCTTATAATTTTGCCAATTGCTTGTACAATACGTCGATTATGAAAACTATAATCACGCCGTAATGCTCGCAAAGTAGTTACATTTGAATCATCTTCTAATGCAATCAGTTTTCTAAACTACGCGAACTTACGCGTTCTCTGTATTGATAAACGATCGTTATTACTTCAAACAGTGACGCTCCAGATGACAGGGATTTAATAGCACACGGCCTTGCCAGGTCGGGAAGGTTTTCACACGCCTTTGGGGGGCTAAATCGGTGCTAAATTAAAAATTTTAATGTATAAACATATGTACATATGTATCTACATGTTAATTATATAAATATTAATTTTTTCTTCTTCTTTTTCTTCTTTCTTTTCAGAATCCAGCTTCAGTTTCCTTACAAAACTGTGCGAAGTTTTCTAAAAATCCGTTTTTAGTTGGCGTGAGTAAAATTTAAAATGTATGAATTTAAAACACAATCGAATTATTTATAATTTTCTTAGATATTAAATAATATAAAAACGAAATATTTATGATAATAAAACAGAAAAAAAAACAAAATAAAACAAAATTAATTTGTCATTAAAAAAATTGAAAAAATTTGAAAAAATATTTTAAAAACGAATTTCCTTTTATTTTTCCATTTTATTTTCCATACAAAATAAAAAGCCCTCTACAATAAATATTAAAAAATAAATAAAATAATTTATTTTTATTAATTTCCATATTACAATTTAAAAATTGAACATTTTTTGTTTAAAATTTTTCAAAAAAAATTTTTTATTTTACATACCCATTGAATTGCATTCAATTTCAATAAATTTTATTAAAAACTAATGGGAAATACTATAAAAAATATTTAATAAAACATATTTTCCCTTTTTTATAAAATTATAATTTTCTTTAAAATTTAGTAAAACATTTAACAATTTTTAAAAAACAAAATAAAATAAAATAATAAAATCAACAGAGCATTTTTTATAGTACTAAAGTCTTGACCAAACCCAAAAAGCCAATAAAAAAAATAAATTAAAAAATAAATTAAAAGAAAAAATAAGAAATATTTTCTCAAAAAATTATATCAATTCCTTAGCATATCATTTTTAATAGAAAATAGAACAAAAAATATTAATAAAAAATCCCAAAAAAATAGTCTTAAAATTTAAAATAAAAAATAGCAATAAAACCCAGGAATTTTCTAAAGAAAATTAAAAAAAAAAATAAAACGAAAATTAATAAAAAAAAAATTTAAAACTTTACATAGCCTAAAAAATCGAAAAAAAAATTTATAATTTTTATTTCATAAAAATTTTATGTTTAATTAATTAATATTTTTTAATTAATTTTTTAAAATAAAAATTTCGTTTTTTAATTGAGCTATTGAGCGTAAAAAAGACCTAAAGGCCCATTGTAATACTATTTCCCTTAAACCAGAAACCATTATTAGCTTCTTATGAAGCCATTTAGTCTCCCAAATGTGCAATGACAAAACAATTGCCACCTCTTCCTTGTCTCTCAAAATCACGCAGATATCATTGGCCATATGCCCAAGACCAATGTGTATCGCAGAGACTAAGTCCAGTAAGGACTCTGCCAACTATAATTGAGCAATTGAGAGTTAGAAAGACATAAAGGCCCATTGCGATACTATTTCCACTAACACAGAAACCACCATTAGCTTCTAATGAAGCCATTTAGACTCATTTGCCATATGCCCAAGACCAATGTGTATCGCAGAATCCAAGTCCAGTAAGGACTCTGCAAACTATAATTGAGCAATTGAGCGTAAATAAGAGCTAAAGGCCCCTCCACTAGCACAGAAACCATCATTAGCTTCTAATGGAGCCATTTAGACCTCCAATGTCAGAACAAATGCCTCCTCTTCCATTACCTCTACAGCTCCCGCAGATGTCATTTGCCATATGCCCAAGACCAATGTGTCTCGCAGAATGCAAGACTCCTTGAACGTAAGTCCAGTAGGGATTCCGCCAACTATCCGTATATGAAGTTTCCCATGCGGCATAATTAGAATGTATTTTGCAGGTTTTCAATGGGGTTTCCAGTATAAAGAACTCACCTTCGTTAGTGTTATTAATCAGTTTACAGTTTCTCCCAATAGCACACTATCTTACTTACTTAATAGGTCATTACAACCCTTTAGTCAGTATTGTAACCTAGTTTTTCATATTACCCGTATTGTGTGTGTTAATTTTATGCACGAGTAAGTTGACTCTGAACGAAAAATTTCTTGAGAAACATTTCATGGCAATTTTATTTTACAATCAGAGTTTTTGCCAGAAGACTGGTGAGGGGAAGTCACCGAAAGAAATATTTTTTTACGTTTTATTCGAGGGGTTTTGAACCAAGGCCTCATATCTTACATGCCAATGCACTATCTACTACAATACCGCAACATCATGTTAAGTTATTATCCTTCAGTTTTTCACCTTCTTCAACTGTCGGGAGATTTAATTTTTTTTTTTTTTTTTTTTTGTTTAAGAATAAATTTTCTTTTCTCAGCATATTTTTAAAATTATATTTTTCTTAATAATAAATTTAATTAAATAAATACTCAATGTGCAATAATTATTGTTAATTTTCGTCTTTTTAATTTTAAATTAAAAAAAAAAAATAAAAAAGTGAAAAAAATCTTTAACGTCTGAGTTATGAAGAAAATAACAGAAACAATTTAATAAATAAACGAAAAATTTATTAAAAAAAATTTAAAAAAAATTGTTTCCATATTATTTTGAAATTCTTTTATTAAAAATAAATTTTTTTCTTTAAAAAAGAATTAAAAAATAGTAAAAAAAATAATAATTTTTATTTTAATAATATTAAAAATAATTAATTTAAAAAAATTTTTATTATTGTTTTAATAAATTAAATTTTTTTAATACTTTTATTAAAACAATATCTTTTTTTTTTGGTAAAGTAAAGCTAAAAAAAAATATAAATATTATTTTTAAATCAAAGAATTTTAAAAAATAAAATACGAAATAAACCAAAAAAGGGAAATCACTTAAACTACCTCGTTTTTAAATAAAATCGTAATAAATTTTAACAAAAAAAATTTAACACAAATATTTGCAAAAGTTATACGTAATTGATTATATGATATGATAAAAAATAAATTAAAAATAAAACAAATAAAAATTTAATTAAAACATATAAAAATAATGTGTTAAAACAAAATTTTAAAAAAATTAAAATTAAAACTTAAAAAAAAAAACCGAAAAACAATAGTAAATTTTAAGTCAAGTAGTCAAGTCAAATAAAATTAAGACAAGAAAAAAAAACAAAATTATTAAATTTAATAAAGAAAAAATAAAAAAAAATAAATAAATAATTAAAAATAAAAGCATTTAAGAAATAAACCGAAATGAAATAAAATCAGGTATTTTAACAAAACAGTAATGAACCAAAAAAAAAACATTAAAAAAGAATTAAAATTAAATATACAAAAAAAACTTATTTAAATTAATTTAAAAAATATAAAAAAGAAAACGAATTGAAAAACGAAAATTTAAAAATTTTAAAAAAATCGAAAAAAATAAACAAATAATATCAGCTCTTTACATATAAAAAAATTAAAGAAACAAAAAAAGAAAAGAAAAGAATCACAAATTTAAGTTAAATGTTGTAAATCTTTGTTCTAACCAAACTGAATAAACAATTAAACAAAAAAAAAACACACACACACAAAACGAAACGAAAGAATAAAATGAATATCAATCCTAATAAAATTTAAAAAATTTAAAACGAAATGTTTTTATTTTTAAAACAAAAAAAAACATTTTCAAGAGAATTAATTTTTTTTTTCATACAATTTATATACAGCTGTGGGCATAATAATAGTAGTGGCAGCACTTAGTTTATTCATTTCTTACTGCCGAGTCATGTTTTAAGGTTTGGAAATAAGATAGCATTCCCGTTGCCTAAATTATGGATTCTTGCCACGAAATTTACAACCAATATGTACTCCTTGCATTCTCCAGTTCAAGAAGAAGAATTTTTCTTAACTAAATAATTTCATTATTAAAAAATCCTCCAATTAAATCGCTTCCACAAGTTGACTTTATATTCCCTATGGATTTGTTTTATCCTTTTGAAGGCAATGTGAATTATACCCCGTGAATCCCAAATCTCCCCTCAAAAACTGGTAGTCATTCTCGCCATAATTTTCATCAAAAAATTTACTTTAGTCTTGAGGTCCATTTTTGGATGAACAAACGATCCAAGAACACCCAAAGCATTAGGAAAATGTCAGTTTTTGTTGCTTATTTTAGGCTAGCGATATCATCGGCCCATATTTCTTTGAGAACTTCGATGATTCTCGAAGATTACCAATTTTTTTTGATCTGAATTGCACAATCTGGTCACCAAAGATCGTGCCATTTTAACCCCGTTAGTTTTTTTTCTTGTGCGGTTTTCTTAATCCGCCGGTGTTTGCCAATAAGCCACAAAGCCAACATAACCCATGCAAATCGGTAAAATTCAGTCTGATAAGCTCCACTCAGAGTCGTGACAAACCTTTGGTATCAAGACGTCTTTCAAGTGAAAAAATTTTTTATTTTATTTTCAAGTTAGGAAGCGCTTAATGAAAGATCCTATACAATATGGACCTGCTTATGCAATCTCGGTATACCGGAATTGCTTCATGATGCACTACGCTGAGTTCGTTTTAAGCGTATCGATATTTTAAGCTTTACGGTATGCAATACTCTCGCCAATTTTCTCTGGGTTACTAAAGAAGCACTAGACGAAATCCAATACATACACGATCACGATCACGTTCACGGCAAATAAGTCTAGCACCCTGCTAGATGCACTATTTAATGAGATTTGTAAGCTGAGGACATCATCGGATGGTACTCTTTCAAGAACAATGGAGACCGTAAGGTCAAGATCATGTGTTTTTAAAGTTTTTATGAGAATACGTGAACAGGCAATATTCAAGCCCTAGAAAGCAACAAAATAGCCGCCATTGATAGGATACCTTTCGAAATTATGCAAAAATTAGAGACCTTAAAGTCGCCGTAGTCTAATAGGTAGTGTGTTGGCTTATTAGACGTAAAGCCAGGGTTCGATCCCCAGGCCAGACATCAAGACAAAATACAAAAAGTATTTCTTTGGCGACTTCCTCTCAACAGATTTCTGGCAAAAACTCTGACAGTAAATAAAAATTGCCATGAAAAGTTTCTCAGAGTCGACTTTAAACTGTAGGTCCCACCACTCATGTATAAAAAAAATTAACACACACAACATAAGTGGTGTGAGAAACTAGGACGTTGTACAATGGGTCAATTCGACCTCCGGGTACTGTACTTGTCTTAATTGACAAGTACACGTCCTCTAACCTAACCTAACCTAGAGACCTTGGATAGGTCATCTATTATGTAACCCAGTACAGCTATCCTAAAGCTATCAAGATGGTCAAGAACTGCCAGCCAGAAGTTATAGTTACTCTACAGAAGGTCTAGCAACAGTTCAAATAATTAAAATTTCAAAACAATTCCTTTACAAAAAAAAATTATAATTTTTCAAGGAATTTAAATTCCCAAAACATTTTATAAAAATCTCCTTTATGGAATTTAAAGTTCAAAGCAAGGAATTTATTAAAACAACATAAATAGCACACTCAACATGAAAATCAAACCAAAATTAATTATTTTATGCTCGTATTTTTATTTCTCAAATTTTTCTTTTCAAAACAAGGCAAATATTTAGAAGCAATCATCAATGCTGGGTAATCGGCCATCACAGAAGTGCCAAGTGGACCAGGCAGACCAGCCTTGTTGTCTCAAAACCAAACGGGCACACTTAACCGCAGGTTCAATGCTGTCAACCAAGAAATCATCACATTTAATGTGGCATTCGTCATAGGAGAAGGCACCAGATGGTGGGGAGCACCAGTAGTAGTTATTGATCTGGAAGATGCCATAGTCGCGGGAGCCATTGTAGTTCATGGAACCAACAGCCTTGGTGTTATAGTTTGACTCATGCTCAGCAATGCAAGTCCAACGGGCCAATTCATCCTTCGGTACACCAAGTCTGTGCATTTCTCTGGCCAATGAGCAACGATCGTAGACTGTGCCAAAAGCAGGTCCCACCAAAAGGAAGGCAGCCAAGATAGCGAAGGTAATTTTAAACATTTTGTCAGACGAATAGACCACAAAATACTATGAAAACAATCAAGAATTGCAAATAATTTATACAGAAATTGTTTAAAAGAAATTTTTAAATCAAATTGTGGTGATTGTTGTTGTATTTAATTATGGAAACTAATCGGCTAAGATAACATTGGTATAAGTACACCCGCCATAATGTCTTTGATATGGAAAATAATGAATGAATTTGATATTTGATATTGATTACCAATTAGAATGATAATGACAGTTTTAAAGTCTGAAAATGCATGGCGTTAATGCTCTCCCTAATATCTCTAAACTATTCCACCCGACATTTGTTATGATTTCTTTAAAAAAAAAAGGTTCTATTTTTAAAAAAAGTATTCTTTTAATCTCAAGTGGTATATGCTTATGAGCCGTAATTGTTTATAAACAAACGCTGAAGTATCATAAGGTTGGGCAAACTTCAACATTTTTTTTATCGCAAAACAAAGGAAACTTGCTTCTGAAGTGGCCCTACATTTTGGCCGGTTTATTTTGATTTTTTTTGTTGTAATCAGTAGGCCATCTATAAAATATGTCAAATAATTTTAATTCTTTTACGTCATAGACACGTGTGAGATAGTTTTTAATACGTCTCAGTAGTTTTTCTTTAGATTTTTAGAAGCATATTTTTGCATATTTTATATATCGTGCTTGTTAAAGAGTAATTATGTATGTTTTGCATTGAAAACCACTCTTTCCCTAGAAGTCGCCGTATTCTAGTAGGTAGTGTGTTGGCTTATTAGACGTAAAGCCAGGGTTCCAGCCCCAGGCCAGACATCAAGTAGTATTTCTTCGGCGACTTCCTCTCAGCAGATTGCTGGCAAAAGCGCTGAGAGTAAATAAAATTGCCATGAAAAAGTTTCTCAAAAATCTGTCGTTCGGAGTCGACTTTAAACTGTAGCTCCCACCACTCATGTATAAAATTAACACACACAACATAAGTGGTGTGAGAAACTAGGACGTTGTACAATGGGTCAATTCGACCTCCGGGTACTGTACTTGTCTTAATTGACAAGTACACGTTCTCTAACCTAACCTAACCTAACTCTTTCCCTAATAAGAGGATTTTAAGTTTTCATTTTATGAGAACATATTTTTGCATATTAAAAGAAATGTTGACTTTTTTAATTAAGGCTTATTCATTTCCATTTTAACCTGCTTCTGTTGCATTTGAATACCAAATTTTGCTTATTTTACAATTGAATCTACTTTTTCTGCGTTATAGAACCTTTTTGCCATGATTTTGTGAGGGCATATTTTTGCATATTTTTTGCTCAGAAGCATAATTTTTCCACATTTTACATTTAGATCGATTTTTTCCGATATTAGACAACTTTAGGCCATAGTTTTTCTCAAGCATACTTTTGCATATTTTTTATTTAGAGGCATATATTTGCATATTTTATTTTTGAAGCCACTATTTCCCTATATTAGAGGAATTTTTAATATCTCTAAACTTTTTGAGTATTTTTCCATTATTTTATTAAAACATATTTTTGCATATTTTCCTTTAAAAAGCATATATTTGCACATTTCTGTTTTGCACTCAATTTTTCCCATTTTAAAGTATATTTGAACTTGCATTTATTGCAACTTTTTAAAGCATTTTTTTTCATATTCTATAATTATCAGCAGATATTTCAATCACAGCACTTCCATCAATAAAAAACGAAAAAGAAAACATTGTTGACAAAGCATTTTTTCTATCATTTATTCACATCTCAGATAAATATAAAAATGGATCGGCGACCAATCCTACTCCACCTTATCTCCACCGATTAGCTTCCATAATTAAACACAACAACAACAACCATAATTGATTTAAAATTAACTTTTAAACAATTTTTGTATAAATTATTGGCAATTCTTGATTGTTTTCATAGTATTTTGTGGTCTATTCGTCTGACAAAATGTTTAAAATTACCTTCGCTATCTTGGCTGCCTTCCTTTTGGTAGGACCTGCCTTTGGCACAATCTACAATCGTTGCTCATTGGCCAGAGAAATGCACAGACTTGGTGTACCCAAGGATGAATTGGCCCGCTGGACCTGCATTGCTGAGCATGAGTCAAACTATAACACCAAGGCTGTTGGTTCCATGAACTACAATGGTTCCCGCGACTATGGCATCTTCCAGATCAATAACTACTATTGGTGCTCTCCACCATCTGGTGCCTTCTCCTATGACGAATGCCACATTAAATGTGATGATTTCTTGGTTGACAGCATTGAACCTGCGGTTAAGTGTGCCCGTTTGGTTTTGAGACAACAAGGCTGGTCTGCCTGGTCCACATGGCATTTCTGTGATGGCAGATTACCCAGCATTGATGATTGCTTCTAAATCTGCTTTGTTATGAAAAGAAACTTGGGAAATAAAAATACGAGCATAATATAATTAATTTTGGTTTGATTTTCTATTAGTGCGTTCTAATTCAGTTGTTTTAATAAATTCTTTGCTTTGAACTAAAAATTCCATAGAAGAGATTTTTACAAAAGATTTTGGGAATTGAAATTCTTTGCAAATAATTTTCTTTTAATGAATTCCTGTTGAAATTTCAATTTCGTAATAGGTTGTATAGTGTATATCGGCAAATTAAAGGCTTTAATTTGTTTTAAAATCTAAATCTTAAATTCGAAGAGAGATTTTTACAAAAGACTTTAGGAACTATAGAAGAATGTTGAAGAATTTTTCCAAAGAAAATGTTAGTATTCTTTGATCCCCTAAAAGGGATTTTCACAAAAGATTTTGGAAATTATAAAATACATTGAAGAAATCTCGAAAAAGCTCTTAAATATTGTATTAATAGATGATCCAGATTCTTTATATCAGTTTAAAAATTTCCCAAAAGGGATTTTTCCAAAAAACTTTGGGAATTTGAATGTTTTTGTAAAAAAAATTTTAAAATATTTGGTATAATTTTTTATAAACGTTGGATATTTTTAAAAGGCAAGCCTTGCTCTAAATAAATGTCACTCAAGACGAAAATATATTTTTGTTGACTTATAAACGAATGCCAATAAATTTAAATTCATTCGACTTTTCTTAACATTTGCATTGTTGTATGCCAGCCAACGTATTTTTTTTGCTTTTTTATTTTGCACATCACTGTGCCTAAAGCAAACCTACTTCCCTTTCCCTCCCTCTCACAAAAAAAAATTAGAAACAAAAATCAAATGGTTACACATGTTCTGTGCCTTTAAATGTTTGAAAACTTCAGCAATCAAGCCAAAGAAAAAAATTCTAAAAGCGCCAATCAAAGAGAAACACACACACAACAATAAACAGCAAAAATAATGGCCATACACATACAACCCTTTCATATTGCGAATGTTGAAAATTATGACTGCAGGTCATAAATGGTTACAATCAGCAATTTATGCTTTAAATGTGTGTATGAAAACAAGTATAGGCAAGTGTGAGTTTGAGTGTATTGGTGTTCTCCAAAGATTTAATTCTCTAATGGTCATTAAATTCAGCAGTTACATACAAACACATACACACACTCATTTAGTAAAGTTAACGTTAACAAAATCATGTTTAATCTGCTTATGTTTAACACGATTTAACATTTTCAAAAGAAAGCTTAAAGAGACAGTGAAAGAGACTGAGAGTGAGAGGGGAAGTGAGAGAGTAAAACTTTAAACTAAATTACTGTAAATACACAATTTACATATTTAATACGCTTAGAGAACGCACACAAGCTCTTTACATACATATGTACATACACATATGCATGCATACACGCAGTATTTGGCAATTTTAAAGGGACTTCAATCTACAAATGTAATGCCAAATCAACGGAAATTGACCCCCCACTACTTCGGCTTACACTTTTACACATGCACACACACACTCGCACAAAACAACAGCAGAGACATTAAAATGAAAACGAACGGAACTTTTGCTTTCACACAAATTTTAAACAGGCTTTGCCCATATTCTTATACTCTTACTCATATGCTATGTAAATAGAGAAGCAAGAGCGTACACAAACAAGCATGTATGCATACATACTCGTACATACACCATATCAATGTGTTGTTTATGTATGCTTGACTACTTTTAAACACACACGGTTTGTTTAAAACCATTTGTACATATGTGTGCGTAAATAAATCCAATTTATGTGATGGCCCTCCTGGCCAGCATCAACAGCATCATTATACATATTTTTTATACTCACCATTCTACAGAGAGTGGCGGAGAGAGAGACTGTGGTATGGGGAGTCTTTTTTTCTTACTCTACCCAATCTAACTTACTAGTGGTGGGGTTCATATATGTAAAGCAGTTAAAGGGCCTTTTACTACATATTGTTTGCAAAGCCAAAATAAAACAGAAGATAGTGTAAGGCCTGGTGAATTTTTCTGCATGCTAGCCACACACACACACATGCGTATAAATGTAAATGTGTGTGGCCTAGTGTAAATTGAACGCCTGTAAAATTATCAACAACTATAGTGTGCATTTAGGGATGCTTTTATAAGGTGGTTCATTGATTTTTTTATTGTTTTTTTTTTTAATATTTTATTGATTTAAAGCAAAACGTCTATGGCTTTAACTTAATGCCCACCCTTTGTTTTTGATTAACTTGTTTTAAATAAAGTTTGATTGATGGGTAGAAATTCACTGGCTTGAATTTATTTTTGCATACTTTTAGGCAAATTAGGCTTTTTAAAATCAAGTTTGAAAACCGATAACTATAGAAATCAACATTTTTTTATTGAAATCGAAATATAAAGTATCCTTCTAATGCTTAAAGTAATAAATTTTTTTAAATTAAATTAAAAACAAAAATTAATTAAACAATTGCCTACTTTAAGGAAAGGAATAATTTTATATGACAGGATTTCACAACATGTAGCCTATTAAAGTGTGTTGGCTTATTAGACGAAAGCCCGTGGTTCAAGTCCCAGTTTAATATGTCAAAAAAAAACGAAATGTGATAAGATATTACTTCGACGACTTTTTCTCAACAATCTTCTGACAAATACTCTGAGAGCAAATGAAATTGTCATGAAAGGTTCCACCATTCATGGATAAAATTAACAAACACAACGTGGGTGGAATGAAAATCTATGTTGTAAACCTAACTCAAGGATTGTATGGACCATTTAAGCCTGTATGAAACCACCAGTCCTATTTTTATTTCCCTTGCCCTTTTATAGTTTAATTAGTCAAGTCCTTTCAGCTAAGAAGGTGATTAGCGTACTGTAACCGGTTCTAGAATGATAGAGTTGCCATTTTTCGTTTTGCCTTTTATCGTTATAAGTTCTGCTATAATTTCTCTTGCTCTTTTATAATTTAATTAGTCAAGTCTTTTCAGCTAAGCGGGTGATTGGTGTATTGTTACAGGTTCTGGAATAATAGAGTTGCCATTTATCATTGTCTAGAAACTATCTATTAAGCATGTGGCAAAGAATTTTATTTACTGAGTGCTCTTCTTTCTCAAGGAGTGAAACAAAGAATAAGTTTTTATTCACAAATATATTTGTCGTTGATGTTATTCTCTCTGAAAATAGAAGTCCATTTACTTACTTCTCCTACGACAGAACACTGAGCTTGTATCGAAAGTTAAAGAGCAGTTTAGTCCTCATCCTCGCCTCTACAGAGTTCATGCAGAAGCCATTGGCCATATATGTACATGTGGAACTTTAAACCTTTAGATCCATACTGTTTCGAACTGTCCGCGAATATTTGCATATAGTTACCTACGAATTTCCACTATTTTCCCATTTCCTTCTATCTAGAAGTGCAAAACTTCTCCTGGAAGCCATTGGAGCACATCTTTTGACGCAGTCATAAGATCTAACATGGAACAAACTTACAAAAATTCCCGAATTTTTAAGTTATTCATCAACATTTTTGTCGTTTAAAGCATATCTGTAGTAATTCCTTTAGATTTTTAAAGCAATATTTTGCTGTTTTGCAATTTAATTTTAAAAAATCACTAACAAAACTATTCTCAAATACGGGAAAACTAATCAGTGTGTTATTTCTTTGCTGTATTAGTATTGCTATTGCTTTACATTCATAAATATTTTCTTATCATTTTGAAAATCTAAACTGGTGTAAATGGCTAAAAACTTAATCAAAAACAAAAGGACAAACAAAAAACGAGAAAATGAGAAAATTATCTTTTGAAATACAAAAAACGAAAATAAAAATAAAAATAAAAAAGGGACAACAACAAATGACAGTCGTCGAATAGATATGTTTGAGAACTCAAAAATTTGCTAAAGGGCAAAATAGGCAACAAAAGCAATATAAAATACTAACATTGCTTAGTACAACTGACGTTTGAAAGTAATAAACGACTTAGGAAAGCGCTACAGTAAGGCGAAACAATGAAATTTTCTGTTTTCTGGAAAATGTTGTCATTTTCTACAATAAATTTATCGATGACTTGCTTTTGTTTAGCAAATTTATCGATAATTTGCATTTTCTAGAATAAATTTATCGATGATTTGCATTTTCTAGAATAAATTTATCGATAACTTGCATTTTTTATAGCAAATTTATCGATGACTTGCATTTTCTAGAGTAAATTTATCGATAACTTGCATTTTTTATAGCAAATTTATCGATGTCTTGCATTTTCTAGAGTAAATTTATCGATGTCTTGCATTTTCTAGCGTAAATTTGTCAATGACAGCGTTTCTACAATAAATTTGATAATGAATTGAATTTTCAACAATAAATCTGTCAATTACTTGCCTTTTCTTAGTAAATTTGTAAATGACTTGCATTTTCTACAGTAAATTTGTCGTTGATTTGCATTTTCTACAGTAAATTAATCAATAACTTGCATTTTCTATAGTAAATTTGTCAATGATTTACATTTTCTACATTAAATTTATTAATGATTCACATTTTCTGCAGTAAATTTATCAGCTATTTGCATTTTCTGCTGTAAATTTGGTAATGAATTGTATTTTCTATACATACATACATAATTGGTCATAATAATCCAGACAGACAGAATTACAACCTAGCTTCTCACGCCACTTGTGTTGTGTGTCTTAATTTTATACATGAATGGCCGAGCCTATAGTTTTAAGGTCCACTTCGAAGGAAAGATATTTTTTGAGTAACTTTTCATTGTAATTTTATTTTCTATCAGAGTTTTTGCAAAAAATCCTCTGACAGGAAGTAGCCGGAGAAATATTTGTTTCTTATTTCGTTTTGTTAGAGATGTCTAACCTGGGGTTGAACCGTGACCTCACGTCTAATAAACCAACACACTCCCTACTACACTACGACGACTTCCAATAGCATAGAATGATTATTCGCTTAAAACTATACATACATAGCTTTAAATTATAATTTTTATTAAATTCTATTAAATGTTAAACAATTTAATCGAATGCATGTGATTAAATACCAAAAATCATCAAAATTCGTTTAATTTTCTCTCTGTTTACCTTTTACAAACTGTGTTATGCCTTACTATTGCACGGTAAACTGTGAGTACCTATTGATTGTTAATAATTCAAGTACCGTAAACCTGTTAATATTGCTGTACTCTCTTCGAGTAGAGTACAACATGTGTAATGGCTGCCCTTTTAAAGAAAAAAACAACATGCACACACATACACACACACATAAATACTTATTTGTATATTGTATATGAGGGGAGTATAAAGATAACACTGTTGATTGCCCAATATTTTTCAGGCACACACATGCATAAATATACATGTATATGTATACGTAGATGCGAGTAATTTATAGAGAGCAGTTAAAGGCAAGAGTTAAACTGAGCGGTTAAGTAGAGAGAGAGAGACAGGGAAATGTAAAAGGAGTGAATGTATGTGTGTACTCGTATAGCATGGCATATTGGAATAAAATTCTGTGCTTATTTGACCAGAAGTAAACACTATGGTAGTATGCTTTAGAAAGTTATTGAGCAAAGGGGAGATGGGAGGTAGAGAGCAAGAATTTGCAAAGAGTAAAAAATAACGGTAATATTGTTTATTTGTAGTGTGTAGTGTAAACTAATGTAAAGGTTTTAAATAAAAAACAAAATAAAGGGTCGTTGTGTACGAACAAAAACTACGTTTTACAATATTATTAACAGTTAGTCGTACAGTGTGGGACAAAAAGAGTACTACACATTAACTAGTTTTCTTCGTTTTGTGGGGAACCTTTATTTTTTTAATAATGAAATGCAAAAAAGACGTTTTCGCTTTCTACAACAGTTCTTACAACATTATAGTTTATTATTCTTGAGGTTGTTAATAGATTCGGAGATCATAAGTCATATTGAACAGCAGAAAAGAAGTTATGATCATCCACAATTGAATTACATTCGCATTTATGTTGAGTACTGCGTTCGTTTGCCTATAAGTGTGTCTATTCTAATTTCTTTGGAGAAAGGACATGATTACCTCTCTCCCCCACGTCATATTTTATTTTCCCTACAGTCCTATCTGTGTGGCCGAATAGTCACAGTTCAGTTTTGTCAGTGATTTGTACACTTTAGTTTAAGCTGCACGCTAAAGCTCATTCGCTATGTGTCATCCATTCATTTATTCATTCATATTCGTCGAACATTTACCGTGCGTTGCTACACCCTTAATACCCCAGTCTCTTTATGAATATTGTTGTACGGGAAAACTCAGCCTGTACTGTACTGCAAAGTTATTTGAAGCCCACTTTCCAAAGAAGAGTCCACCACCCCCAGTTTTACATTCAATGCCGTGAGAGCTCTTAATTCAAATCAATTTCTTAAACTAGTTATGCAATGGGTTTCTTACAAGAATTTCGTGTCGTAGTTTTGTATGTTACTGTATGTAAATAAAATGAAATGTTTATAGTGTGTTGTTATTGTTGTTCTTTTAATATTAAACTATAGTGGCAGTCATCGTACACTATACACAACATGTTATATGTAGTACAACAGGACATTGATGATTCTCTACGTATAGTATGTGTGTTTACACATACAAATGCAAATGATTTTCATGTATGTATTGTAAGTATATATGACGACCATTCATTGTGTTTATATGGGCAAAAGTTTTTCTCTCAATTTAAAGTTTGTTAGTGTGTTAAAAAGTTTTTCTCTCACTATTGATGTCTGTTTGGATGTTTTTTGTATTCTACATATGTATGGGTGTGTATGTGTGTATAATTTTAAAGTTTCTTTTGTGTACATTGAAATAGTTTTGCCATTGTATTGTTGTTTTTTAATCACTTTTTCATAAAAAGAAAAATTATTTTGTGCAGTGAGAAAAGAAAGAGAGAGAGGGAGACCCTAAGAGAGTTGTGTATTAGAGAGAGAGTTTTCTGTTGTAGAATTTGTAACATTAATTATTATTTTATATGACATTTTAGGCCATAATATTAGTGGTTAAAAATGTTTATTTCTTTCTTTCTTTTTAAGAGTATTCTTGATGGAATTTAATTTTTAAAGAAAATAAAATTTAAATATGATTTGTGTTGTAAAGAAAACACATTAAATTTTATAATAAAATTTAACGGGGTTTTTTTGGCTTAAAGAGAGATATGGACGGAATTGAAGAATAAAAATGTAAAAGTATTAAAAATATTTAATCGAAATGAGTGATATTTGCTTTAAAAAAGTAGTAAGTTTTCATCACCTAGAATTGATAGATAAATCATAAATAAATTTATTTTAAAAAGCCCCATTTAAGGAAATATATGTGAGTAATGTCATCATATCATTGTGTTAACTTGGTGTACCTCTGATTGGTCTTTATCGACCTCTTCTCAAGCATCCACATGGAATTACCAGGGAAACAGAATACCCATAGGCCTTACTAGGGTGATTGCATCTGTTCTTCACCGTCCTGTATAGGTAGGTAGTAAGTAGGCAGGAAGGAGAGTAGACCAACCAAGAGTTTCATGTCTGTTGTCATACACCTAAGCCATCAAGAGGACTTGTTGTGCTTTTCCCATTAAAATATTCCAACCATACTTTGTATAGGAAATCTGTATCCTGTAGCCTTCTTAACCTTTTGAAGTTCACGCATCTGAGATGAGTTGTGTTTAGTGTCCAGTATCATTCATAAAATATTAAGAATGAACAAATAAAAGTGTCTGCCACCTTATCAATATCTTTATCAAATGCCCTACATTTATCAATTTTCACTAGGCAAATATACCCGCACCGTGGTATGCATGTAACGTGAAATGTCCCGTGTACACACTAATCAGTGTACTCAAGTCGCCTTTATTCATTCACAAAATTTTTAACGGTTTTATCCTCATACGGCAATTTTTGGAATCCTCTCTGCAGTGCCATTGTTGCACAATAGTAGATGCGATGTTTCTGCCTCAATTTTCTGGTCGTGATTGTCAATACACTGGAAGTCATACATACAATATGCTTCCTTATTTCCATGATGCCTAGGTACCCACATAACAAGTACAGTTCCATACCTAGAGTATTTGTTAATCGCATTTTTATATTCCAGGAAGGTCCTTGATCCCATATTACTGGATGTTATTGTCCTACTTTTTATTCGATTATCAGTGGTGATATTTAAATTCCTACGTGTTAAATTTACTAAACTATCACTAACTCAGATTACACTTTGCCTTATTGCACATACCTCCGCTTGAAAAAACAATTTTATGGACTGTTAGCCAAGTTTCTGGTTCTTCTAAATGCAAGCCCTGACCCATTCTATCTCCATGTTTAGAGCCATCCATATAGCAATAAGTTGCCACGTGTATCTCTCCATTGATACGCTTGAATGTCGATCTGGTATTAGGGTGACGCAATTGGTTGCTATTGTTACATGTGTTAGTCGTTCCATACGTTAACTACGCATAAAGTGTGAATCCGTCCAGCAATAAACTGAAGAGAAGAAAAACGAAATCCTCCTCATGATGACTTCCTAGGGAAACGATATAAAAGACTTAATTTCAGTATATGCACATGGAAAGTAAGAAGTCTTTATAAATCAGGTGCCAGCCAGTGTGCAATTAATGGAAATCCTCGATACCTATAAGAGCTGCTTATTATCCTGTGACAGCTAAGATGCAGATACTATTAGTAGGACAACGAACGCACAAGAATGTAGGCACAGAGAAACCTGGAAGCTAATACTAATACAAAGTTACTTAACCTTCAATACCAATGCTTATTAACTGCGTTGAAATCTACCAACTGCTGTACCGCACCGCAGGAACCTATAGCACATTCCAAACTACTTGAGCGGAAGTCCATACTAAGCTAAAGCAACCGCCAAACAACAAGCCTTTGGTATAATGAGGAGGGTCTCATACGCCTGCGCTGGCTCGGCGATGTAATTTGAATGGATGAGGATGCTCCGGCGAGACGGATATTTGTTGCTGCGATTTGCGGAATTCGGCGAAGAGGACGACCTTATGTGCTTTGGAAGGACCAAGTCGAGGAAGCCCTGTCATCGATTGGTGTGACCAACCGGCAAAGGCGCGGAAGAAGCAGAGGCACCTGGAAGCAGAGGCCAAAATCTTAGTCAGGTTAATTGTGACCTATGGGGTTATAGCCTAGATGGTAAAAGAACTCGTCCAACAGTGTAGTGCGAGGGACTTTGTTGAATTTAAGCCCGTTTTCTTATGGTAGTGAGAACCAGGCCCATGATGACTATGATTAGGATAATGGAACACAAGTCTAACACCAGATTCATAATGTCAGCAATTCAGTCTTGTGCTGTGCAAATTCTGCGGGTGCCTACCGCGTAGAGTATATTTTAAAAAATTCTTGAATAAAACTCTCAAAATTCTTTATCACGCAGTGACCTTCACAGAAAGTAAAAGTTATTTGTTTGTTAGTTCAGACAGACAGACATGTATTCGATATTTTATAACTCTTTTCCACACACAATCTTTGTTGTAAAGATAACGACAAGAAAAATTCATAAAATTTTTCAAATCTTTATCGTTAATTTATGGAATGAAAATGAAAATGTTTCAAGAAAAATGCATGCTTGTATGGGAATTTGAAAGGAAAAATAGGAAAAACCAACATGGCACTTGTCAATCTACATTCACACATACATACACACACATATATTCAAAGGCAGGTGAAATCAAATAAAATTTAATCCTGAAGTAAAGGTTTTCAACAACAAAAAAAAACGAAATTTTCTACCTGCATTGCTAAGCTAAGGAATACAAACTCATTAACGTGCCTTCATAAATTTTCTAAATTTGACACACTCACACATCAATTCTAAACTGTTTGTCTGTCTGTCCGGCTGGCTGGCATTATCTTTTCTTTTCTAGACAAAATTCAAGCGTTAGATGGATGGACAGACGAACAAATAGACACAATCAATGTGATGTTTGTCTGCTGTTTGTAATAAGTCTGTCTATCTGTCCGTTTGTCTGTCTCTCTATTTGTTTAAATTTCTGCCGCATTTAAGATTTTAGTTTCTTTCTTTCATTCTTTCCTGCAACACACACAAAGTTAATCGTTGGATTTAATGATGTCTGTCTGTCAGTCAGTCTGTCTTCCTAAAACGTTTCTTTCTTTGCTTGTACGCTAGGTTGGCCTTACCACCTGTGGTTTCAATTCGTTTCGTTGCGTTTCGATATTTTTTGTTTCTCTGGAGTTTCATTCTAAAACGCTTTTCCTGTCAAATCATCAATTGGCGCCTTTTTTAATTGAGCGTAACAAAGATTTTTCAAACTGATTTCAAACTACAACTTCAGAGCACAAAAAAAACAACAAAAATTGCATCACAAACGATAAAAAAAATGTGTATCACACGCACTCCTGAAAGGAGCACGAATAGATTCTTTATCATATGCCAACGCCTTTACTGCTCTCCAACTCTTTCGGCATTTCAGTATGTCTTCTCCACGTAAGGACCAAACCGCTTAAATCGTTCGATCATCTTCTAAGAGTCCAACACAATTGGCATTCGCATTTACGCGTCTTTATCTCAATCGATAAGGTTTCTTGTCCCATTCTTTTCCACAGCCTATGATTAAACATATCCCAAGCTAAGCTAGACCAACAAACTAGCAGAAGAGGCTAGTAAAGGACTACTGCAGTAATAGCACAAAGAGGACTTCGCTGTGCTGTCGTTCACTGGATTTATTCCCCATGGAGCTGTCTTTAGATGGCCTGCCCTCAATAAAAATTGAAATGTGAAGCTGCTTAATAAAGTAAGAAGGTCTGTTGTGATACAGATAACGGCTGCTTTGCTCGCGTCTGCAAATAACCTCTTTGGAACACTATAGTGGAACGTGTGGCTGTGGTGTCGTTCACTGGATTTATTCCCCATGGAGCTGTCTGTAGATGGCCTGCCCTCAATAAAAATTGAAATGTGAAGCTGCTTAATAAAGTGAGAAGGTCTGCTGTGATACAGATAAAACGGCTGCTTAGCGCACGACTTCTGCCAATACCCTCTTTGTTACCCTTTACTGGCTTTCATCTGGATTGCTAGGAGATCAATCAGGCTATCAGGTTGTAATACAACATTAAACCTTCCTCTGTTATTTTGAAACCATACGGAGCTCAGCTTGAGAAGTCAGTCAAAGCGTTTCTTTCTTGTTTTCGCTCTTGAGTTTCAACACAGTTATCGTGAGCTGAGTCTTTTAGGAGCCCGTCACCTAACCTAACGTAAACACACAGGTTCTTGATAAGACTCCCAGCATATACAATTTTTCGGTAACTCATGCTCGTCATGTCATGTCAACCCAGAAGTTATTCTTACGAAATCAATTTCTATTTTTCACTGCTTTATCGACCTCAAGTCCAAAGAGCCAAGATAGGAAGGTAGAGAGGGCTGTCCGCTCGTGAAGTTTGAATGGACACACTTAGACCACATGGAGCCCATTGTGATGCCACGGTTTACTATTTAACCCCTAATTCCAGAACCATGATGCGACTTCTGATGATGCGACTTAGATTGCCAATATCAATGCATGACATTAGACCATGTAGTAGACCAGGGTGCCTGCTTCTCTTTCAGTATAACGCACAGTAATTGAAGAAAACTCTCATCCTCCTCCTCATCTAAGCAATTTTGTTGTGCATCCTCCATTCAGCCTTGATCAGATTTTCTGCGCAGTTCTGACACTGTCTGAAGTCATCCAGCTATTGTTAATGGAGTCCAAGGCCGCATTCTCAATTTATACTCTCGGAGACTCTTAAAGAATTTTCCAACGTCTAGAATTCATCGGATAGTTCGATGGTTGTGCCCCGCCAGGCCAGTTCAACCGCTATGCAGTTACTGTGTACCTGGTACCCATGAGAGATGGGCATCATCATCTGCTACCATGTTGACAGTTGTACACCATCTCGGAGTTGATCAATTTCGTATATAGTGCTCTGATAGATTCCTGCCTATCGTAAAGTTTGGTAATTTAACACTCAGGGACATTTATGTCCTTAATAATTTTCACCTCTGCCTGTATTACCGACATTTCCGTCTGAAAGACATTACAGTGATTCGGCAGACCGTTTTTAATTCGAATTTCAGTATATTGTGTATAAAAATCGTGGATGGTTTATCTGAGTTAATCTTCTTGATCGCACTGCATTATCGACTTAAAGTATGAATTGCTAGAGACATTGAATTCTTTGGATTTGAATTAAAATGATGAAAATTATTGATTATTTCCAATGTATTCTAAACAGTTTTTCCCCCTTTATTTGAAAGGTTTATTATTTGAACTTCAAATTCTTTAAATTTAACACCCCCTGCTGGCTGTTTTTTACCTGGTCAGGCAGCAGAGATGAAGATGAAGTTGAATAATACACTCTCCCTCTCTCTCTATATATGTATGTATGTATGTATTCCTGTTGAAGCTTTTTAATTTTTCATATTCACATTCAGCAAACAGCAAACAATCAAACAAACTCACATGTACTTGCACTTAAAAGAGTCTGTTGGACTAACTCACCCATTCGCTCACCATCACATGCCCCCCCCCATACACACGTGCCAAACATTTCAAATAGAAAATAAATATTCCTTCTCGTAAATTTTTTCAAAAAAAATTAAAGAAAAAACGGAAAAACACATTTCAATACGTAAAAAAAATTAAAGAAAAAACGGAAAAAAACATTTCAATACGTAACGTAAAAATACTACGGTTCTTCGGTGTGCGTATGTCCTTTTTTAGTCCTGCATCCATTCATTTTTCCTGGCTGGCTGGCTGCCTGCCTGCCTGTCTAAATGCTTGTTTGCCTTGCCATACTCTATGTCCGTCTGACCGTCTCTGCTTCATATGTACGCTCATAAATATGCAAAAAAAAGCATTTTAAATAAAATAAATAAACACATGCGTAAGAAAGGCAACTGGACTCATATGTGTGTGAGTGATATTGACCCCATTCCACATATTAAGCCTCTGCCTACCCCCATCCTTTCCATACCTTACAAAAATAAATAATAACAAGGCATTGAAAATTAAAATTTTAGTTCAAGAGTTTTTCCTTAAGCTACGTACATTATAATCATAAATATATCAAGTTAAGGGCATGGGTAAATAGGCCTCATATAGTGAAAATAGAAAAAAAATTCGTTTTATTAATCATCTTCGGAAAATCTTCCCAAAATGAATGAGGATCAGACTCTTGGATCAGGTAATCATGCGTAAAACGGATGTAAAATACCCGCAAACAATACTCGACAATAAACTGATGTCGCAGGTAAATAAGCCTCCTCCTGCAGCTTGGCCATCTTGTGAAAAATGTCCCCAAACTGGATGATTATTCGTCTCCTTGGTGAAGTAATTCCTCGTTAAACGATAGCAAAATACCCGCACAAAATGCTGTACAGTAAACTGACGTGAAAGCCGCTATAGTGGAACGTGCCCTAATGTCAGACCGGTTGTGAACCAAGTGGCAAAATAGGCAGCAGTTGGAAAATAGGACTCATGCAGTTGGTTACGATACAGACACTATTGTGGGTTGACATAACTGAAGCAATGGCGTGATTTTTTTTTTTTTTTTTGTAAAACCAGCACTCAGGGGATGGCCCCTACTCATGCAGTGCATTGTGCAGGTCTAGGAAAATAGGTTATAGGAAGGAGGAAAGAGGAGTAGTGTTTCTGAACATGTCCTTTGGCGACATTAGAATCCCTGTGTTGAATTTTTCAGTGTGGGCATCGTTACCTGATCATTCGAATGTCGGATAGTTTCTTCCCTAACTGCCTCTTTTCAGACCGAAACTTTCCGATTTTGAAAAGTGCTTTGCAACGAGACCGAGCAATAAAATATGAATACGTTAAGACGTAATACGTTCAAATTCCTCATCCCTTTCCACACCCCAGACATCGACAATGCCAGTTATCGACCAAGAAAAATGCAATTCATCGATGAAAAAATGCAAATCATTGCCTAAAAAATTTAAATCATCGCCCAAAAAAATGCAAATCATTGCCCAAAAAAATGCCAGTCATCGACCAAGAGAAATGCAAGTCATCGACCAAAAGATGCAATTCATCGATGAAAAAATGCAAATCATTGCCTAAAAAATTCAAATCATCGCCGAAAAAAAATGCAAATCATTGCCCAAAAAAATGCCAGTCATCGACCAAAAAATTGCAAGTCATCGACCAAAAAATGCAAATCCTCGACCAAAAAAAATCCAACTCATTGGCAAAAAATGCAAGTCATCGTCCAAAGAAATGCAACTTGCGAAAAATGCGACGTATTGTTGTATATATATACATTTAACTGCATATGAACTCAATGAGAATTATTAACATTTTTAAGTTCATTCAGAACGCACTTTTTTGCTCCTATAAAAGAAGTTATATCTCCAGTCCCAAGTAAAGCTCGACCCTAAGGAAAACTGTTTTGGAATCCTTGATACCGTATCTATCCAGCCCACTAGGTCCACTTCTCCCACAAGTCCATTCTTATTCGATTTTGACCGATTTATATAGAGCACTTTTTTTCTCATGTAAAAAAGTTATATCTCCGGTCCCAAGTAACGCTCGGCCATAACGAAACCTGTTTTGGAATCCTTAATTTCAAGGCTTTCTAGACCATTAGGTCTATTTTCCTCACCATTCCAGTTTATATCCAACTTTGGTCGATTTATATAGAAAACTTTCGTGTTTGTTCATTTGAAAGAAGAAGTTAGCTTTGTCGCTGATATCTTCGGTCTTAAGGAAACTTAAAGAAAATTATTTTGGATCTTGACAGCTATGCAACCCATTAGGTCCATTTCTCCTACAGTTCCATTGTTATCCAGTTTTTGCCGATTAATATAGAGCAGGAATTAATCGAGGTCTTTAGCGATGGAATAAATGGACACTGTTTCATTGGGTGCACATGTCTCAGCATATGGGCAGATAGCCCACCTACATTTAAGAGATTTTTGAATGAGGAAAGAAGAAGAATCGGTACAGCACTATCTGTGTAAATCTCCAGCCTTATGGGAAACTTGACTAGAGTACTGCTTCAGGTTGCTTTGAAAATGTATCACGGATTAGTTAGGAATACTAAATGATACTCAAGGGGACCATATGGTATATACCTGGGACTGGATGAGAGAGGTGGTAGTAGCCAAATGAAACTGTGAAATAAAACTTGCGAATGGAATCAAATAGATCAGTGGTGGCAGCAACATTTTGTGTTTATATTCTATAATTTTGAAATTAACCGTTAAAGTACTTTGAGGACACTTCAATATTTAGAATCGCCCTGTTTCAATGTAATGTTTTTCGTCAAAGTGAACATCCCTGTTGTATGTAGTCATTGGTTTAACACTAAAGCAAACCGTCTAGGTTTCGCAATTGTCATTTAGAAAGCCATTAGTTCTGTAATTGTGAGATGTCTGCCGAATTCAGGTGTGGCCCAGTACCCATGTGAATATAGTGCTGCTCAGGCATTTTGTTAAAAGATCTGCGGCAGCTTAAAATCGTCTTTAGGGATAGTTTTCTCTCGATTTGTCGAAACTAACAGTATGTTTCCATACTGCAATGTATTTTTCGAATTAAAAAAGATGTTTGTCTTATTTCTTTTGGAACCCAAACATACCTTTTTATAGTCTTCACTTTATTTTCTGAAAGCAAAAGTACTTTTTCAAAGTCTCTTTCTAATATTAGAACTCAAAATCACATTTTCTTGGCCTCTTGTTTATATTTTGGGAATTAAAAATACCTTTTTATAGCCTCTATTTTGTTTAAAGGAACAAAAAGTATCTTTTCATAACATCTATTTGGCTTTTAGAAGCCAAAAGTACCTTTTCGTAGCCTCTATTTTACTTTTAAAACCCGAAAAGCATCTTTTCATGACCTCTGTTTTGTTTTTAGAAGCTAAAAGTACCTTTTCGATTTTGTTTTTAGGAACCAAAAGTATCTTTTCATAGCCTCCATATTATTTAAAGAAATCAAAAAGTACCTCTTCATAGCCTCTATATTATTTAAACAAACTGGAAATACCTTTGCATATCTTCTATTTTATTTATAGGAACCAAAAGTACCTTTTCATAGCCTCTATTTTACTTTTAGAAACCGAAAAGTACCTTTTCATAACCTCGATTTTGTTTTTAGGAACCAAAAGTATCTTTTCATAGCATCCATATTATTTAAAGAAACCAAAAAGTACCTCTTCATAGCCTCTATATTATTTAAAGGAACTGAAAATATCTTTGCATATCCTCTATTTTATTTATAGTAACCAAAAGTACCTTTTCAAAGCCTCTATTTTACTTTTTGAAACCGAAAAGTACCTTTTCATAGGCTCTATATTAGTTGAAGAAACTGAAAAGTACCTTTTCATAGGCTCTATTTTATTTATAGGAACCCAAAGTATATTTTCATAGCCTCTATTTGGTTTTTAGAAACCAAAAGTTCCTTTTCATAACCTCTTTCTAATTTATAGGAACCAGAAAGTACACTTTCACGGCCTTTATTTAATTTTTAAAAAACAAAAGTACTTTTTATAAACTCAATTTTACTTTTAGATACCCAAAGTACAAAAACCAAGGATAAATAATTTTTAAAAGAAATAATTTTTGAAACTTTTTAAAATCTTTAAAGCCTAGTTTCTAAACATTTTAATAAATTTCCTTCCTATTCCTTCTAATTATTCCTGTATGTATGTATGAATGCTGCATGTATGTCGAAAAGAAGTACTTTTTTAGGCAATTTACCAATAATTTTCGTTTTTTTTTTATTTGGTTTTCGAATTATAAAAAAGAACCTAGGATTTCTTGTTAAATAT
This sequence comes from Sarcophaga carnaria, assembly GCA_958299815.1. Lineage (NCBI taxonomy): Eukaryota > Metazoa > Arthropoda > Insecta > Diptera > Sarcophagidae > Sarcophaga > Sarcophaga carnaria. Next base: position 4,949,373 of record OY283149.1, read on the forward strand.
TCAGATTTTTTTTTCATGTGAAACGTTGTTTTTTTCTTTTCTTTTTTTTTTTAAATTTATACAGTTTTATTAATTAATAATAATTGTTTTTATATTATATTACAACTTAAAAATGTTTTTTTAATTTATTTTTTATGGATATTCAATGTTTTTTTTTAGAATACTAAAGAGTAACCCGCACCTGGTTTTATTAGTAAAAAAAAATAAAATAAAACAACGATAAGCAATTAATAAAAATAGAAAAATAATGTACAATAAATGCATTTTTAACAAAAGCTATTAAAAATAATTACAATTAAAATAAAAAATATTTAAAAAATCGTAAAAAGAATAAAAAAAAAAATTTTTCAGGCTTAATTTATTAGGAATTTTGTAATCATAATTTGCATAGAAGAATAAATTTTCTGAATAATAAACCTATGAGAGCAAAAGTAGTCTAAACACCAATAGTTAAGAGAATTATCGCGAATCGAACAAACGTTGCTAACAACAATCGTAGTCAGGTGAAAATAGAACAATTGTTTAAAAATTTAGACATTAAAAGACATTAAAGGTGTAGCTTTCATATAGAATGAGGGTGTCCTCATCCTCTTCACTGGCATGCTGTCAACAACTATGTTTAACAGTCATAGTTACTAAGGCACTTGATGGCGATTTAATCTTTTAGTGGGGTTATTATGTATTTCGAATCGAAGGTAAATTCATTCGAATTTTATGTTTTAAGTCCTTAGGTTTCGAAAATTCTTCTTTCGAATCGAAATATAGAGAAGCTACACAATTAAATAAAACCGAGTCAGTGCCGATTAATTGCAACATACAGCGGGAATTCTTTATTGTAAGTCTAGGAAGTAAAGGAAGTACTTCCATTCCACCTACTATCAGGATGACCTCATCGCCTAGGATTTCAGAGCACAACTAAAACTACTGTTCTGTAGTAAAAATGTACTAAAATTTCTTACTTTCTCACTTAATCGGTCTTTATACCCATTCAGTAAGGATTACAGTCTAGTTTCTCACACCACTCTTGTTTTGTATGTTAATTTTATTCATGAGTGGTAGTGGGACCTACAGAAATATGCTGAGAGGTAGTGACCGAAAGAAATATTTTTTCAGATTTCGTTTTGTTTGAGATATTTGAGCTGGGGCTTACGTGTAATAAGCCAATATACTACCTACTAGACTACGGTAACGTCAAAAGTGAGTAACAGAAATCCGAAACGAACGTTATTTTCATAACACGCTAGCTAGGCAATACAAGCTTATTTAAATGAATCGCCTTTGAATTGATTACAGCAGTCGACTCTTTTGCGGATGGAAATCACGCGTGGAAATCACGTGGACTATTTTCTTTGCAAATTTTTTTTTTAATCGAATTTTACAAATATTTTTAAGTTACTTTTGCTCTCAGAGTTTTCGGTCATTAAATTAAAGAAATTATAATTTAAAAAACAAAATATTATACAAACATATGTACACAATATATCGATTAAAAGAAAAGAAAAATCATACGGAATAGAACCATAAACATAAAATTTTAAAAAATGAAATTTCAGTTTAAAAAACAAAGAGTTTTTAAAACATGCATGGAAATAAAAAAACATTACTTATTAACAATTATAAACCAATTTATAACAAAAATAAAAACGAAACACTGTGAATTATTAATTATTTATTTTTGTTAGAAAAAACAGAAAATAAAGAAAAACAGAAAACTTCCTATAAGAGAACAGGGTTCGGTTCTTCCTTTTTTTTTATTGTTTAGCTAATGTCTTTAGAAAATATATATTTATATAGATCTGTAGATAGGTAGTTAGATATACTATAATAAATTGTATAATAAAACCTATTTAACAAACAAAAAAGAAAAATAAATGTATTAATAATTATAATAATAGAAAGAAAGAAGAAAACAAACACTCTCTCTCTCTCTCTGGTTTACATAGGTAAATTGGTATATAATAATATTGTTAAAGGTTATTAAATAATTATTTATATATCGTATGTATATTGTAGTATATTTAATAGATAGAGACTATAAAGTTATGGTAACTAAATAGTAAATAAGGTACCTAAATAAACAATTAAACAAACAGGTAAACAAAAATTTAAGCAGGCATCAATCATACTCCTCTATACAATTAAAAATCTTACAATTTTTTTCTTTCTATTCTTGCTTTTTCTATATCTTTTGCTTAAAAACAAAAAAAAAACCTTAATTGAAATGGATTATTTATTGCATGTTATAATAAGAATTAATAAAAAAAAAATAAATAAAATATAGTAAAAAATCTCTTTGCTACCGATTTAAAGTTTTTAGGTTATGTGTCTTTCTTTAACACAAATTAGTTGAAATATGTAGTTCAAGTAGTAGTACAAGTACAAGTAAATAGTATTTGTTTGTTATCTAATTAATAGTTTAATTGTTTGTTACATTTATTAAGCAAATACATTGTTATCGTTTCATTTTTTAATTATTTTCATATTCAACGCATTCGTTTTCTTTTACTATATTTTCTGTCTGTTGTTGTTTTTTTTTTCAAAAACTATACAAACATTAGAAATAATTTTTGAAATAACATTTCTTTTATAAATTTGCTAAAAATTGTTTTGTTTTTGTTTCTGTTTTTAATATTATATAGTATAATATATATGTTACGTTATTTATTATTATTTTTCTTTTTATTTCGTTTGTTTTTTTTTAAATACATTTAAACTATAAACATTGTTTTAAACCACACCACACACACACACAACACACTTTAAGCATTTGCACATACATTATTTAATAAATTTTTCTTTCTTTCTTTTTTTCAACTTTGTTAACAAAAATCTTTTTGTTTTTGTTTCTATGTTTTGGTTTTTTATCGATTATTTATCCTGTGTTACAACAAAATGAAATTAATTTAATTTCATTTCATTAAATTTAAAAATAGAAAAACAAATTTTAATAACCAGTACCGCTGGTAAATTGATTAGGATTATAGAATTGAGGTGTCTGAAACGAGATAAGAAAGATAAAGAGAAAAGAAATTAGTAAAATTGTTCTTTTTTAATATTTAGTTTAAACTGTTGGGACGGTAGGGTTGATTAAACATTCTCTAAAGTATTCTGTCCAAAAAAGTCATGGCAAGTCTCTTTCTCCTGAAGGAAGAAGAAGTCATTTGACGTATAGCCAAGTCTATCGTAATGCCTTCTAATAGCCCAGTTATAGTTCAACGGATGGCCATGCCATACAATGACAATCCAGCAGAGCCTAACAACATTGCACGTATCTATCTGCTTTCAAAGCAGTAGCCCAGTGGCTGTAATAACTCGACGAATGGTCACGCGATATAATGGCAATCCAGCAAAGCCTATCTGCTGTCAAAGCAGTTGAGTTTTCCTGTAAAACAGTCTATCTGCATGCATTGGTGTCGAAGGATGACCATGCCATACAATGGCAATCCAGCAGAGCCTGACAACATTGCACGTATCTATCCGCTGTCAAAGCAGTTGAGTTTCCCTGTAAAACAACTGGAATGCCAAGTCTATCGGCAAGCATTCTAATAGCCCAGTGGCTGTAATAACTCGATGAACGATCATGCGATATAATGGCAATCCAGCAGAGCTTAACAACATTACACGTATCTATCTGCTGTCAAAGTAGATGAGTTTCCCTGTAAAACAACTGAATTCTATAGGCAAGCATTCTAATAGCCCAGTGGCTGTAATAACTCGATGAATGATCGTGCGATATAACGGCAATCCAGCAAAGCCTAACAACATTGCACATATTTATCTGCTGTCAAAGCAGTTGAGTTTCCCTGTAAAACAACTGAATTGCCAAATCTATCGGCATGGATTCTAATAGCCCAGTGGCTGTAATAGTTGGTGTCGATGGATGGAAATATTGCCCGTATCTATCTGCTGTCAAAGCAGTTAAGCTTCTCTGTAAAACGACTAGAAAATACCTGGTTTACTGAGCCATAACCCTATAACATGCCGAAGATTGTGAGTTAGAGCAATGCAATTTGCGATGATATAAGAGCTACCTTCGAATGGTCTGAAATTTTCCTGAGAAATCGCAGGCATTCACTGACAAGAACAGACACATCGACATTACGTGAGTTAAATTCAAAGATTTTCAGGAAAAAAATTTACAAGACAACCAGCATTGCACTGCTTTTAATGGAGCTATGGTGTACGACGAGAAAATAATGCAAATTTTAAAATATTAGGACCCTTAAGTCCAGCATTCTACTAGGTCCAGCATTTTGAAACTATCGGTACACACCTTAAAGGGTCCTCAACAAACCAGCAAATCCTAAAATCCATTCCCATGTCAATCAAAAAAATCATAAGAAAACTCAAGACTCTTGGTCGACCAAAGAACATCTAAAGACGTCCGCTATATCAAGAGCGGGGACAGTGAAAACTTGCACAGTAATGCGTGAAAGTTGCAACTGTAAATCGTTTACTTTAGTTTAACTTACATCTTGTTGTTGGTTTTGTTGTTGATACTGTTGTTCCTGACTAACGCCACCAGCACCACCGCTATTAGCACTTGTGGCAGCTGGCTGCGTACCGGGTATAAAGAAGCCACCTTGAGGCACAGCGGCGGGTGGTAGAGCAGGTGCTAAAATATTTTCGGCAGCCTTATTTACAGGAGCACCAGAAGGATTAAAAACATCCACGTAAGCATTTTTCAAAGCTAAAAAGGAAAAAAGAAAAATGAAAAAAAAAAATAAATTTTGAAATGCAATTCAACTCACTTCGGTTTCTTTGCATTTTAAACATGTTGGATTGTAAAGTAGGAGTTTTAGCGGGACCTTGAGGCTGTTGGCCTTGATTCTGCGAGGACTGCTGCTGTTGCAAAGGATTTGGTGAGGCCGCTGGCGTTACATGAGGCACAAATTGTTGAGTTTGTTGCTGTTGATTCGTATCCATAAAGGGTATTTGATTTATTTGTTGTGTTTGAGGTTGGAGTTGCTGTGGTTGCTGCTGTTGAAGCTGTGTCTGTTGTTGTTGTTGTGGTAAAGATTGTGTTTGTGGCTGTGAAGGCATTAAATCACTCATTTTGGGTGGTGGCTTAAAAGCTTCCTGTTCATCGACATCACCATCTGTGTTAACCCATTTCTTTTTCTCTGGATCCCATACTATTGAGGGATTCTTGTCATCGGGTAAAATCATTTGATTTTTAGGTTTCAACGAGAATTTATTCCATATGCCACCAAACCAGCCGCTATTTTGATTAGCTTGTTGAGCGCTAAATACATGAGAATAATTAGGAGTGTGAACATAATGTAAAAATTTATTTTCTTTACCCTCTATTTAAATCCTTGTCATCCTTTTTAGCTCCTTTTTGTTGTTGCTGTTGTGCTGCTTTTTTAGCATCACTACCTGTTAAATGCTGGGCCTGTTGCTTTTTAGCTGATGTGTTCTCATCATCGGTATCGTAGGTTTTCGTTTTCGGCATCGAAATCGTGGGTCGTGCATTCTAAATTGTTTACAAGGGTATATATTATATGTTATACAAGGGTTTTAGTTTGAGTTTATTTAATAAAAAAGTATTTGAAATATGCAGGCGCAGTTTAAAGTCATTTATAGTCGTTGTATATCATATTATAGATTATAAAAAAAAGCTGGCTTTCTCTATAAAAAGATAATTTTTTTAGCAATACGTTTGTTTTTAAGCTTATAGATAACTTATTCTTATTCTAATACTTATCTTATGATGCTTAAATTTAGTTAAAATTTTTCCTTAGACTTAAAAGGTAATACAACAGCTATTAAGTTTCCACACTTTAATAAAATCTTTTCGAAAATTAAAACTAAAAACATGCTTTTCTAAACCGCTTCCTGTAATAAATTATAATAACAATAACAACAAATTAAAAAACCTATGAGTTAGATAAGGAGGTTCCATACTCTCCGGGTATAAGTATTGGCTACTTTGGCGATAAACGACCTCTAACCTAAAAAAACAATCTCAAAAATCATTTTTCATATGGTAGGACAATTTGCTTCAGTCTAATATTGGCAAATGAAAGATACTTAGACGTCATAGGGCCCATTGTGTTTGTCCTAGAAAGGGTAAAGATGAGGAACAGAAGATTAGTAGGTATAGGTATTGATAAATACTCCGGGCATATCTGAGAGTTGGGGCAGGAAAAATGTTCACTCGAATAGAAATAGCCTAAAGGCAATGTAGTTGGACAAAGCATATCTTTAAAAGATAAAATAAGGATCTGACTTTAAGATGGCTACCGTGGAATTACAGAAAAGCTCTAAGGCCGAATGATTTCGCTATGCCTCTTTGTTCCTTGCTTTTATTACGCAAGTAAACTTAATTCTTATGCTGTACAGGTTAAGATGAACTTCTTATCGAAGCAGAAATTGTATCTGGTCTACCAAGCACTACTATAGAGGTCTGTGATTGGACTTTCTGCATAAGTGACTTGATGACATGGTCATCTCACGTGCAGATAATATCAATTAACCATCGGGATCGCTTAGTTTGAGCGCTTTAGAGTTTCTTCTTGTGGAAATTTCTTAATTCGCAGAAATATGCGAATAAATTATAAATCACAACGGTCCTTAAAGCCAATAAAGCCCATGCCATCAGTTAAATTCAGTTTGATTTTTGCCCCAGAGTCATTGGGAATTAGATATTTCGAATGCGCTCCTTTCAGAGAAGCCGTGTGCGGACATTTGAACGTAGAGGCCTTTCAAATGAATTAAAAATTTTGATGATATCTAAAACTTACTTTGTTTTATTAAAATTTAAGGATAGGAAGCATTTAATGTAAGCTTTCGAAACATTTTTCAGGTAAACTGTTAATATTTAAAAGTATAGTTTAACAATTTAATTTAATTAATTTAAAAACAATTTAAGCACTTAAAAGCTCTTAAAAACAAGAACTGAGTCCCACATTTTGATCAAACAATTTAGTTTCATAGGTATAGAAGTGATTGAAATGTTTGAGCTTATCTTAGATAATTCCACATAAGCAATTTTATAAAACTGTCAAATTGCATATACATTTCGATATTTTCGCAAGAGAATAAATAAAAATTATTTGAAAAACAAAAGCTTTGTAATTCATTATAAGACTGGATTAAAAATTTTTGGTTAAAAATCAAAATGTTATTAAAAAAATGTTTTAAAAAGCCTGAAGTCAAATAACACATTAAAATTTACTTCATTTTAAAGCGATAAACTTAAATTTATTCAAATATTTAAAAGGGGAAACCTTTTTATTTAAATTATTTTCGCATTTCGTATTAAAAACAACTAAGAAAAGTAAAACAAACTCTTTGCAAAAAAAAATATAAAAAATAATTAAAACAAAAGCTTCATTAACATATTCAAATAACAAAACAGCGAAATAATAAAACAACAATTAAAACTTGGTAAGAGAGAAAACAAATAAGAGAAAAAAAAGCAACACCAACAATTAAAACAAGAAAAGCAATTACATTTAATTAATAAAAACAAAAAACCAAGTGCGGTATGCATGTAGTACGTATTCATTTCATATAAGACTGTTATTATGGATCACTAACCACATGTAATTACGAATTTGTTTTCTTCATTACAACCAAAAAAGAAATCTATTTTCACTTTAGCATATTGATTAAGTTTAATTTGGTTTATTTTCTCTATGTATTGGTATTAATAGTTTAATTAATATGTATGTATGTTTATATTTTAGGCTTAACTACTGATTAAAACATTTCGGGGTTTTTTGTTTTTAAATATTTTTCTTTAAATCTATAGGATCATCGATATTAAATGTTCTTAAAACCGGTGGTTGTTTAGCAGATGCTTTCATTTTAAATGATTTCTCATCGAATGTTTTCGAATCGATATACTGTTCGAATTGTTGCAATGATTGTTCAACTTCATTGCACATTTTTTTATAATTTAAAGGTATTGAGGGATCATTGATTAACTCTTGCATCGACCATACTTGATGGTGTTGATGGTGATGATGGTTGTGGCTTGGTAGTGCAGCAGCAGCAGCAGCAGGTGGGTGTTTAGTTTCTTTGCCAAATGTTTTCGTTGAATGAAGTAAACAATGTTTATTATTGCTTTCATCATCATCATCCTCAAAATCTAAATCATCATCCTCATTAACATCATCACCGTCATCATCATCTGCATAGACATCTTCATCGTCATCATAATTCGAAGATGATTCATAAGCTTCATAATCCCCATCATTGGCATTATGATTGGCTGCCTCAGGATCATAGTTATTGAAACGTGTATGCAAAGGCATATCAATGGGAAAGGTGCCATTAAATACAATATTCTTGTTTAAGAGATTCGGTTGATTATATTTTACAAACTGAGGAGGCGCAGGATGATGAGAATGATGATGGTGATGTTGATGTTGATGCTGATAATGTTGTGAAGTGTTATTTATGGCCACTAAATTGCTACACGAGGATTTTTGTGGACTAGTTTTCTTCTGTAATTTCTCCTCTACAGTTTCATTCGGGATTTTATTGTTTTCTGGTATTATGAAATTGACTTTTTTCGTTTGAGGCATATTACCGGACGTAGTGGTTAATGTTGTTGCAACTGTTGTTGCGTCCTTTGAAGAAGCATTTAAATCTGTAGCTTTAGCTGCTGCTGTAGCTGTTTTAGAATTAATTTTTAATATGGTTGCAGCAGTAGTAGTAGCAGTATTGCGTTTATTTTTATTTACTTTAAGGGGCATTAATACATTATCGTTATCGTTATCATTAACGTTATTATGATTATTTTTAGCTGTAACTGCATTAAAAGCTGCTTGTTGTAGTACAGTCATGTTGTTTAAATTACTTACATTGTTCATAAGAAACGGTGTGGCATGATTACTATGAACCATCATGTGATCGCTACTATTATTATTACTATTAGTAGGGGCTGTTAATTTATTAAATGCTGCTGTTGTTGTTGTTATTGTTGAAGATTTTATATCTAAAGGTAAGGAGTTTGGTTGCTTCACTATCATGGTTTCATCTTTAATTTGGTTTTGTAATATTGATTTCGTTTTCAATTTATCCTTATTGTTATTAGTTTTTGTATTAACTGTTGCATTAAGGGAGGAGAAGGATGCTAAGGAGTTGTTGTTGTTGTTGGTTTTCAATTTATCAGGCGACTTTTTTGTGTTTTGCAAAGCTAATGGTGTTTTACAGCCTTTAGTAGTTGTAGCAGTTGTGGCAGGTGTTGCAGTCGTACCAGCCTTTAAAGGTTTATTTTGCAATGCCAACAACATTTCTTTATTATTTTTATTGTTTATTAACTCAGGCTAATATATAGAAACAATCCAAATTTAAATGGGGTAAGCATGTGTGTATAAAATTTTTAAGAAAATTATTTAAAAATTTTGAAAACAAAAGATTTTCAAAAGAAAAGAAAAAACTGAAAATCATTCGTTTCTAAGAAAAAGCCATACGAATAAATCTTGTAAAGTACGAGAAGAAATTAAAGCCTAAAAAATATTGTTTTTGTTGCAAATTTCATTTAAAAAAAAAAACAATTTTTCAATTTCAATGTTTCAATCAATAAAAATTAAAAAAAAAACAAAAGAAATTTTAAAATTTAAAGAAAAAGACAAGAAAGTAAAAGAGAAAAAAACATAAATTATTAACCTACCTCTTCTCCTAATTGCTGTTGTTGTTGCAGTTGTTGTTGTTGCAAAGCCCAATAGTCATAAGACGGTTGCTGCTGTTGTTGTTGGCCGTCCACATTAGTTGCATTGCCATCTAAAGCATTATATTGCAAGGATTGTTGCATAGGATCATAATAGTTGTTGTTATTATAGCTTTGCTGTTGTGGCACATCGGTTTGTAAATATTGTGGCTGTGTTTGATAAGCATCTTGCAAGGAGTTCTCTACACCAGGCTGTTGTTGTAAATCTTTGGCATTATTGGTAGGCAGTTCGTTAGGCAAAGATTGTTGTTGCTGTTGCTGTTGATTGTAGGTTTCCATCGGTTGTTGTTGTTCTCCCATCTGCTGTTCCGGATTATAAAATAAAGGCTGTTGTTGTTGTTGTTGTTGTTCCACATTCCCCGTGGTTTGTTCCTTTTGTTGATATTGTAAATTTAATTCACTAAATTGTTTATTGATTTCCATAAATTGTTGATCAATATGTTGTTGCTGATAATTATAATTGGGATCTTGTGTTATATTATTATTGTATTGTTGCTGTTGTTGAGTATCGGTTATTAAAGTAGATGTTGCCGATGATGAAGCGTGTGAATAGTCCTGCTGATGATATTGTTGGGCTAAATGACGTAAATTTTGCAACCATTTTTGTTCTTCCATTTGTTGTGAATTGGCAGTCACAAGATTATTGTCTTCATTCGTTAGTTGCGCATCATCAATGGTTTTTTCTAAAACAGGATCGTAGTATTTTAAACGATCAGCCAGTTCATAAATCTAAAATAAAAATAAAATTGTTTTAAAAAGAAACCTAAGTATTGTTAACAGCTTTACCTTGTTTATAAAACTATTTTCATATTTAGTAGAATCCCTTGCTATATGTAAAGCAATTTGTTCCAAATACATTAAACTTTTCAAATGGAAACCATAGTCCAGCAGGCGACAAGCCAGCAGATATTTATAAGGCTAAAAAAAATAAAGCTTTTATTAAAAGTACAAAATACAAGAAATCCTTTTCGTACCTGGAATTCAACAATAGAAAAGTGTTCATCATTTAACGAGCAAGCATATTCATAAATTTCGGTCATTATTATGGACTCATTATGGGCAAAATCTTGGAATTGCTTGTAGTGGGAAGAGCCCAAAAGAACCAATCTTTAAAGGCCACAAAAACAAAAACATATTTTCAGTTTAATTTATCATTTTAATTTGAACATAAAACTCCACTTACTTGGGTAAATGTTGTTGCAACGAAGTCTCCTGAATAGCCGTTTCCTGATAACGGCCAAAGCCTACTTGTGCCATTAGATAACAGAAATGGGCAGCATATAAATCACCACGATGAAACAGGGAATCACCCAAAGTGGTTATGGCTTTGCGATCTAATTCCGGTTTTTGTGATGTATTCGATAAAATCATAGACAAATGAGGCCGCCAATCACCCCATTTCTCATCTTGCACACAGGTAACACTCGATGGTGTACGGCCACTCATCAACTGATATAATGTCTGCAAGGGATCATTTAAAGACAATTTATTGGCAAATTTCATCATGACATTGGCATGCGAACGGCGATCCAGCTTGGAAGCCAAAAATAAAGCATGACCCCATAGATTATTATCGGTAGCCCATTCTAAGGCCTCATTGACATTGCCATACAGCAAATAGTTTCTAAATTTCTCAGTTATCTCAGCTTCTGTTAAACTGCCAGAGTTGGAAGTTTCGTCATTATCGTTTTCCTTAAGATTTTCTTGTAAATCTGATACAGTATCCTCTGTTTTATCAAGCTTTAGAGCCACTATCTCTTCATCTATATTATCCTTGGGAGTATCCAATTGTTCTACAGGTGAAGCAGAGCCTGATTTCGATTTTAAAGAATTATTGTTTGTGGTTTCAGGTGTATGATAAGGAAACTGTTGCTGATTCTTTAACAGCAACTCGGCTATATCAGTGCCCACAACTCTCTAAAAAAATATTCAATGAAATTAATTAAGAAATGAAATTGTTTAAAAAAAAAAAACAAAAGAAAACTTACGCCATTTTGTTTTAATAACAAGATCAATAAATTCCACATTAAAGTATAGGAACCTCTATAACGCTCAGCATTATTGGATATTAATTGTTTGGCATATATGGTGGTTTCCATGGGACCCAAACGTATTTGCTCTTGGCAAAATTCTATAACAGTTTTCTTGTGTGTCAAGCCTCTCACCAACGGTCCCGGGAAGACTTTAAACAGCTTGCGTGTCTCATCATTGGGTTTAAATTTCAACAATTTCACAATATTACTGATACCGCCATTGGGTGTATACTTGGGTTTGACAGTCACCAAAATACCCGCATCAAAACTAACAATTGTATGTTCGGTTATAAATTTACAAGGCGTTAAACGTTGTGGCTCTGTGGCAACAGGATCTGGATCACGCAGTGATAAAACTCCAGATCTAAATGGAAGTGAAGTCAGATATTAAAATAAATATTTTTAAAGAAAACAAAACATTTAAATTATTCCACTCTTTTTTTCCATTTTAGCAAATTAAAGTTTAAAATAAATCATTTACGTTAAAAAACAAAATATAAAAAAAACTTTGCCACATGCTTATGGAAATGAATATCAAAAGAAAAATTAAAAATTTAAATATAAAAATTAAATTACAAATTATTTGAAGAAAAAAAAACTTAAAATTAAATTTTAAATTAAAACTCTTTAAAGGCTGCACAGGCATGCAAAGAGAACTTAGTTAGTTTGTTGGTAAAGAACTATTCATAGAAAGGAAATTCAGTTAGAAAATAATGATCTTTAGAGTAAGAATTAAGTAAGACATGCTTTCAGTTCAGTGAAAGTATTTCAAGAGAAATGAATGAATGATTCTGTTGTATATAAAAAGAAAGACACTGACTGAGAGAGTATCTTTTAGAGAATTACTACCATTAAGGAATTTTTAATTGTAACTTATAATAGTAAACTTAAAAAGAAAAGTGTTACTTTAAATAACTTAAAAAAATGTACATTTAAATCCTCTAAAGTTTTTTTCTTTTAATTTTCCCTTAAAAACCTTGTGTACATACATACTTTTCTTTCCATAGATTAAAGATTTCAAATAAAAAATATTTATAAACCCTCCATATTCAAACAACATACGACTTCATGCACTTAAAGAAAAAAGTAGAAACACAGAAATACAGTATCAGACAAAACTAAAGCACGGTTGCCCATATACATATACAATGCAATGCTTTCTCTTTATTTTAAAAATTCAAGAAAACAGATTATTGTGGCATTAAAATAATACAATAAGTGATGAAATGCAGCAGCAAAACTAAAGCTTATAAATCTTGAATATTTACTGTGCCACATCAAAATCCAAAAATTAAAAAAAGCCATTGGCGATTACAAATTCTCTCGATCTTATTCGATCATGAGTAAAAGGTTGCATGTATTGTTAGTATAAACTAAATACCGATCATTTTTGATTGCAAATAAATGCTTCACTAAGATAGTTTTTTAATAGAACATGTTACTCAAAGTATTAACCATCGGAACAATTTTTGTGGCAAGAAGAGAGAGATTGAGCAAATTTGTGACATCCTGCTTTTAAGTGAAGCTTATTTCAGTAAAAGCAAATTGTGCTTATTGTCCACATTTCACATTTGACTTTTTTAACCACATTTCGTCGCCAGCCATAATTCGTTGCACAAATAATTTATTTTTAAAGCGTCCTAGCCAACACTTAAGCCATGCAAAATCGTTTTCCAACATTTCCCGACTTCAGTTCATGTTGCAGCCAATTTCCATGCTTTTGAATGAATCCTGCTGCTTTTAAACGCTTTTAATGACTGTGCAAGCTCTTCTTGCATTTGATAGGAATCTTGATCGTCTAATATTTCCAATTTATGAAGCGATCAAGCTAACACTTCAGACATAACCTCAACTTGTTAGAGTTTAAATCTACATGTGGGAAAAAACTTCTGTCAAAGCGCAAGCAAACAATTAGATTTAAGATTACAGGAATATAACTTCGTTTTCCAACGTTTCTCAATATTAGTTCATGCGGCATCCAATTCCCTGTGCTTATGAATACATCCTGCTGCTTTTAAACGCTTTGAAATGGTTGTTTATGTGGTGCCTAATGATTGTGAAAGCTTATCCTACATCTGACATGCAACTTGATCGAATAAAGTTTCCAAAATTTTTGGCTGTAACCTTTTGATGTCTCAAACCATGTGGTGCCATCTAACATGAAAATATATATATATATACATATTCCTCTTACTCCTCTAGGGAGCATAGAGCCGCATCTAACATGAATGACTGGGTTTTAAGTTATACTAACAATATGAACTAAGATTTAAAGCAAATTTCTTTGGTTCAAAATTGTCGTGCTTTCATTTTATCCAATACTGTATGCAGACAAACACTTCATTTGATAAACGAAATTACAACCTTAAAAACATCTTATCACATCACACTTCTTCTTTTCTTACGATAGAATTTAAATTTAAAAAAACATTTACAAACATACAGAGAGACACACAAAAGTTTCTTGGTTTCCTGGAGACACTATAAGACAGAGTTTTCCTTTTTTGTTGTGTTTTTTTGTATAAATAAGAGTATGATGTAAAGCCGTACAAAGTAAAATAAAGATTATAATACAATATAATAGTACATAACCAACCAAAGGACAACCATATTTCATGTTTGTTTACTAGCAAAAATATACCAATTACTAATTTAATTAATTAAATAATTATTTTATGTATGTAATCTAATTAGAATTTTATATGTAGAGAGAGAGAGATAAGATAGAGAATAATAGAATTTTTAGAAAAGCACCTTGATTCGGCATAATCAGAACGTGCATAATAGACACCAGACGCCGAAGCCGGAACACCATAATAACTGCCATGGATTTGTGAGAGATTGGTATTGGAACGAGCTGTTGATAGACCACTAATACCACTATATAGACTATGATTATTGTGATGATTGTGATTTAATAAATCATCATCCAATAGAGTAGAATTTAGACTGATTTGATTAAATGCCAGTTGTTGTTGTTGTTGTTGTTGCATTTGTTGTTGTTGTTGTTGATGATGATGATGATGAAGATGATATTGTTGTTGTTGTTGATAATGACGATGATAATCATTGGCTTGTGTAATGTAGGCATGTGTATACCTGATTATATACATCATAATAATAACAGTGATAATAACAATAATAGTAAATAGAAAAATGATATTGTTTTCATTTAAACATACATACATATGTATAGGTTAAACAGGCAAGGATATACATATATATATAGTACATATATATTTGTTTAAATAATTATTGAATACATATTTGGTAATTAAAATAATATTTCGAATTTCTATTGGTTAAAAATACACAAAAAAATTAGTCACTTTCTACTAAACATCTGTATCTGTATCTGTTCAATAATACAAATTATTATTCGCTTATGGTAGTTTAAATTAATTTAAAATGAGAGGAGGAAAGTATGTATATTTGGAGTGTTACAGTTAGACTTTTGTTTGATCATTGTTAATGTATGGTTTGCTTTAATGGTTTTGAATTTGAGTATGTTTTTAAACAATTTTTTCTTTTCTTTTCAAGTAGGAACTGTTGTTAAAAGTTTTGTTTTGTTTCATTGTTATTAAAGAGTTAATATATTGAGGTATTACAAATGATAACAGATGTCATAGGAAATTATAAACGGGGGAAAAACAAATTTGTTAAATTGCAATGTTAAAATAAAACAAAAAAAAAAGTTCCAAGGAAACTAAAAAGTTTAAAAAGTAAGCGATTTAATTAATTGATAAGCAAAATATATTCTACACAAAATAAAAAAACTACTACAAACTATTAAACAAACCGACTACAATAATAATAAAAGCAATTCGAACATTACTTATTGGAATCAAAAATTCAATTACATTCTCCAATTTGTATACATTTTTAAAGGCAAATTATGCCAGGCAAACAGCCTTAATTCACATACATCCCTCTATCGCTGGCACTTCTTTATTCCATCGGACAATCCCCACATTTAATGCCAAATTGGCAATACCTCTTCTGAAGCTAATCTTGATAGCGGATATATATAGTATTCCAAGTAGAGATAAACGATTCTTTAGCAAAGTCATCTTCGAGGATTCGGTAGAAGTCTACACAGATGGTAAAGATGTGAGAATAAGTAAGGAAGTGGTGTTTTTCTTCGAAAGGGTTAATCTTTAGATATCTCTTCGCATACTGTAGTGCATTACAAACCGAAGTAATCATGCATTAACTAATTACGAATTGATACTAAGGGATACACACTTAGGCCACGAGTGGGCCATTTAGATACCACAGTCTTTCAATTATTTTAACACTGGAACTTTTTCTGGTTTCTGATAACTTAGATGATGTGTTGGATTATTAGACGCGAGCCCGTGATTCAAACTCCTGCTCAGACACCTCAAACCCCAGCTCATCTCATAAAATTGTCAAGAAAATCTTTCTAAAAATCTGTCCTTTAGAGTAGATCTTAAACTGTAGGTCCCGCTGCTCATATATAAAATTAGCACACACAACATCGGTAGTATGTGAAGCTAGGTCGTATTCCTGACTAATGGATTGTAATGATCACCTTAGAGACTCTCTTATGACATTGTCTAAGTCCCCAACACAAGGCTATTGCACAGAGACAGGGTGGTATTTGTGGTGGTTTCGAGGCACTCAAATTCAAGATGGATTGGCAAAATTCACAAATCTGGTACAGTGGTCACTTAGATCACCACTTCGGAATTATTAAAATTGCACAAATCTAAACATTTCTAAACGTAATGCAATTAAAAACAGCTAAGTTATCTCCAATAAAAATGTGAATATATGCTGCTACACAGTGAAATGAAAAATAAAATAATACTTTCAAATAAGCACATACGATTAAAAGAAAAAAATTAGATAACCAACTGTTATTAAAATAAAAAAGATCTAATTAAAGATACTTCCAGACTTTACTTTAAAAAAACAAACAATTATTTGCAGAAAACAGTAGAAATCCATATTTTTTTATAATGATCGAACGATTAACTGTAGCAATAAGTAAAATTTCTCTACCGGTCTTTAAATTGCAAAATAACTTCTACGACTACGAACTGTTCAAACATAACAATACTACATAACATAATAATAAAAACAAAGAAACGTGACAACAGGAAAGGTTAAAAAAAATTTAGCGAAACCAAATTAATTAACGAAAAACAAAAATTCTTTCAAAATTAAAGAAAAAACAAAACTACACAATACAACTTGTTGTAATATGTGATTATAAAGAGGGTTAAATAAATTAACAAAAAAAAATTAGGAAAAACAAGGTAAATTAAAGGAAAATTAAACAAAAAAAAAATTAATTTAACAGAGAATAACAAAACAAAAGTTTTTAATTAAAAAAATGTTAAAAAAAAATAAAATAATTTAATCCAAAATAAACTTTTTAAACTTACCGATCTTTTATATCATTATGCGCTGAACTACGTCCCGAATGCACCGATTCACGACCATCATTAACACTCGATGTTAGATTAGCATCCGCATGAGATGCTGCATTGACAGCACCTGATTGACTCATAGCTTGTGTTACATCTGCTGCAGCATGACCATAATATTTTTTATACCATTCAGCATAGGCTTGTGGATTAGTTCTGGCCATTTGTTGATAGTAGTATGTGTAGGGGTCGTAATAGCCACCTGCTGGATAACCGTACATAGCAGCAGCATGGCGAGGATCGTGATGCATACGCCCGGACCGAGAACTGGCCATACCGCCACCGCCGCCTCCTTCCTTTTCCATATCACTTTCTCTAGCATTCCGAGAACTATGCTTACGATAGTCTTCATATTCACGAGGATCATAACGGGGATCTTCTCTATAACGTCCATCATGATGTTTGTCGCTGCGTCTACGATCTCGTCTATCCGACTCATAATTATCACCCGTTCTTTTCGCTGTACGATAACCATCTCTACGACTATAGTAATCATCCTGATCACTACGACGCATACTGCGTCTAGCGGCCTCTTTGCGTCCATCGAAACGCGTTGATTCTTCCGTTTCATAACGTGAGTCAGCATCATAACCACGCTGACGTTGAGATCGTCTTTCAGCCTTTGAACGTTCATTACCTCTTTCACGTTCACGTTCATCACGACCACCACCCCTGCCATAATCTTCTTCTTCATAATAATATTTATCGCGCTTATTTGCAGTACGCTGACGTCTGGATCTTTTGTCATCTTCATTATTTGTTCCACGTTCACTGCGTACACTACCTTCACGATAGTTACGGCGACGATCACGTTCTCTGCGTTCACGTTCTTCACGTTCACTTGAATACTCACCTTCAGAGTTCAAATATTCATCGCTTTCATATCGCTCCAACGAAGAACGTTTATCACGACGTCTTGATGAAGCGGCAAAACGTTCGTTTTCATATTTAGAACGTGATTTTGAAGAGCCAGCCGTACTTTGATTCATGCCACGATCATTTAACAAACGCTCATCACTATCGTCATCATCGTTAGGCGACGAAATGGGATTGGGATCTTTAGCTTTTGCCATCTGATTGGCGTGATGATGATGATGCGTGTGTGGATGTGGATGTTGTTCCAAATGTTGATCTGATTGATGAGCTCCTGCATTAGTTGCAGGTAGTATGGGAGGAATTGTAACATTATTGTCAGCTCCCTCTACAGGCGGTTCATTGCGTGCCTCTGGCGACAAGGCCTGCTGACGCATCTGTGGTTGATGCTCATCTTCTAGATTTTCGCCATCCATTTCGATTTCTCGTTGTTCGGCTAATTCAACACCAGTTACAACACGTTGCTGTTGTTGATTGCCAGAACCACTACTATTACTTTCGCCAGGCACTAAATACAAATTGCGGTCAGAGGCAAGGCTAGATGATACTGCAGGAGGAACTGAAAGCGTAAGAAATTTGAAATTAAAAAAAATCTGTTATTCATACTCTTTGAAACTAACCTCCTTGTCCCGTTGAACTTATAACAGGCACAGCACTCTCTGATGCTGTATCTTCACCATCAGCATGACGTTCTTCCAAATGCATGGCTGCAACCTGGGTAGTAACATTATCTACAACTGGAGCTTCTGTACCCATAACCATGCGTTGTTGAGAGGCTTCCAGTTCGGGTTCACCTAAAACTAAACGTGACAAACCCGGAGGAGGTAATAAACCATCGGCTTCTGGTTGTTGTTCTTCAGAATTTTCCGACAAATGACTCGTTTGTAAGTACTGATTACGCTCATCATTTGGTGGTGGTTGGGGAGGAGGTTGCTGTTGTCGTAGAACTGGTGCAGCATTAGGCAATGAAATGTTTGTAGGAGGAGGTTGTATTGGTGCTGCTGCTGTTGTAGTAAGCGTTGCATTTGGCAAACTTATATTAGTGGTGGGAGGTGTTAAAACCTCTTGATTTTCTTGTAATGGAAGCTCGTTATTATCCGGCTCCATTAGAGTAACCGCTGCAGGATTTGCAAAATCGGCTGGTGGTGGTGGTGGCATATTGAAAACACTTGGTACTGGAGCTGGAATATTAGCTGAAGCAGCAGTTGAGGCCAATAAGCCGGTAGCACGATGATGCTGAGGTAAACCAGCACGTTTAAAAGGATTACCACCAGCCACTGCACCAGTTGGAGGCGGTATAGTTGACATGGGTGGTGTAGCCACAGAAGGTGGTGGAAGGGCTGGTGATACTACAGCCGCAGGCCTGGTAATGATTTCCTCTACATTTTGAAAACCTTGTGGTGGCATTAAAGCCGTTTCAGGCGCATGTTCTGTCACTGGGGTATTGCCACTGGGTGGTGAGGCATATTGTTTCGATGGCAAAGTGACAGGTTTGGCTTGACTAACGAAAACCGTATTTGGAATGTTATTGGATGGTGGTGGTGGTGGTGGTGCAGTAGTATTTGTATTATAATTATGATTTTCAGACACTGAAGGGGGAGATGAAAATTCCGTAGGAGGTGGTGCTGCTGCTGTCGAAACTGTAGTTGAGTTTACTATGGTCCCTGCAATATTTTTCGTTGACTCAATAGCATTTTGTGTGGCAGCAATATGTTGCTGGTTTTCATTAGAGGCTTGCCAGTTCCTATTCCAGTTATCATTAACAGCTTGAGCTACATTACTATCCAATTTGTTTGATTCTTTTGTTACAGTGTTGGTGGCAACCTGTGGCATTTGTTGCTCATTCTCATTTGTTCCCCAACCACCCCAGGAATCGTTATGATTTTGATTAATAAAACTATCCGCTATAATTGAACTGCTATAGTTTGTTTGATGTTGGTTTAGAGATGTTGCTGCTGCTGGCGGAGGTAAAGGAGGTGGTTGTTGCTGGGCAGCATGTAAAGGTTCTGTTTTAGGTGGTTCTGTAGCTAGTGATGCGGTCGACGCTATTGTTGAATTATCATTCCATTCATCCCAATCGCCCCAACCATCACCGCCAGTTGTACTTTGATTTGGATTATTGTTATCAAAGAAATTGACAGCATTCGCTGGATTTGCTTGAGTGGCTGGTGGAGGTTGTTGCTGTTGAAAAAATGCAGCTGGATTTTGCTGTGCAACATGTTGTGTTGGTGGTGCCGGTGCAAGTGCTTGATGTTGCTGTTGTTGGGGATACATATTATTATTGTTGTTTTGTTGCTGATAATAATTATCATATGTCGCTGCTGTTTGTTGAATTGAATTTTGTGGCCATTGTTGTGGCTGTTGTTGATGTGGTTGATGTGGTGCAGCTGTATTTTGTTGATACATATTTACATTTTGATAACTTTGCTGTGATTGCTGTTGCTGTTGTTGTTGTTGTTGTGGTGGCCAACTATTTGCTGTCCCCACAACTGGTGCAGCAGATACTGCTAGTGGTGGTGGTGGTGTTGGTTGCATCATTCTTGTAGATGAAAAATAACCGGATTGCTGCGATGTTGGCCAATTATTTTGCTGATTTTGAAAAGATAAAAAAGAGTATCAATATAATGCTATTCAAATACAAACACTTTTAACATAACATATGCCTATTAAAAGCTATTTAGCATAAAAAAACAGAGATCAACAGGATGTCAGATAGTGGATCTAACAGGCATTACCACAGACATTGATGTCATAGATGTATTCAATAAAGCGGTCAAAGTTCCTTCATCAAGATTTGATGATTATGGTAAATAGGCCGATGGTATAATCAAATAGATTAGACAACCTTAGACAGAGTCTCTAAATGCGATAATGAAACATATGCTATATGATCCATATGCGATCTAATCCAACAGGTTTCCAACTTAAGAAAAGCTGCATAGATTACGATAAAACTCTATACAGCGAAGATCATGTTACAAAGACCAGTCACTTGAATACGTACACAGATAGCTCTTGCTCCCAACGCAATATCGAATCTGCGTAGATCAAGCCAAAATTCTATTCAGCGAATACCATATAACAAACACTTACCATTTGTATACGTACACAGATAACTCTTGCTCTCTAAGCCACATAATGACATCGAGATGTGGCACATATAATATATATCAACAGAGCGAGACCGGCATTCGGATGACTACAATATCAAATATCAGGACGAACCATACTTAGAATACTCTACACATACATATGTATGCCTTATTCTGTTGTATGGAAGTGAATGCAGGCTAGTATCGAACGCAATCCCATAAAAACTGCATGTATTCTTCAACGCCTGCATAAGCAATTTGGCAAAATCTACATTAAAACACTACAAATGATACCCGCAGGGGCTACACAGCAGGAAAGAGAAAAAATTTACCCGGAGGTAAAGATATTCAGTGAATTAATATATTTTGTAACTGTCAGAAAGAAAGATGGACGAAGATTATATATGTAAACAGATTATGTCTCTGGTGGTATACACAGCCTAAAAATAATTTGGAGAAGAGCCCTTCTAGCTAAAACTTTTTTTTTCAGAAGAATCAGTTGTACTAATAGCTTCTGTCTGTGATAGTATGCCCCACTAAATAGTAGCGATGTATATCTATTAAATCAGAATCAAGAAGAATTCGTGCCTTATGTTATAAAATTTGATAAAAATAATTTAAAATCAAGTATCGTTAAGTATACGTAGGTATAATAAATAAAGCCAAACCAAACAGAAAAAAATTTGTTTTAAAATACCAAATAAGCAAAACAATAATAAATTTTGTGCCAATAAAAAATAAATAAAAAAAATAATAAAAAATTATAAACATTTCCAATGATAAGAAATCCCAAATGAAGAGAACGAGAGATGATTTTGAACAATTTATATACAATTATGTATGTACAGACATATGTACATACTCACATACATACAAACAAAACGTATTTTCCCTTTTAAACAGAACAAAAAAAAACAGAGGAGCTGGAAAGTATTTTTAGAGTGTAAAACAAACAAAACAATTGTTCTTTTACCTGTTGATTATTGTTGTTGTTGGAAATGTTATTGAAAAGGTTTTGATATGGTGGTGTTATTGCATTGGCCACAGAGTTGGAACTAGATGTAGTTGGTGCTAATGGTGGATGCGTTTGTTTTTGTTGTGATGGTGGCTGTTGCGCCAAAGCATTGTATTGTTGCTGCTGTTGACTGTGACGTTGCTGTAGTTGTGGCGTTACAGGCTGTTGCTGCTGATAGGGATTTAAACGCATTGTTGTTGTTGTTGTTGTTGTCAACGAAGGTGACTTCAATGATGTGTTATTTTTATTGGAATATTGTGAAGCCATTAGCAAGGAGTTGTTAGGCAACACTTGCTGTTGCTGCTGTTGTTGTTGTTGTTGTGCGATATTTGTAGCAATTAAAGCTGCGGTTGAAGCCTGCCGTAGGGAATTACTATTACGATTTGCCGTCTTATTATGATTCAATGTTGTCGTATGTGATGAATTTATTAACAAAGATGGTGATAATGATGAAGATAATGAAGATGTTGTGGGTGTAGTAGGTGATGAGATAGTGGAATGAGTTGTAATTTTATGCTGGACCCAAGACATGCTTTTATTTTTACACAAAATAACTTAAACTAGAAAACAAATCTTAAATATTCGATTAACATGGTGTTACTCATTTCAAATAAAAACTAGTTTTTCCATTTATTACACATTTTATAAGAAAAAATATGTAAAATTATTGATTTTCTTCGGTTAACAACGTAAAAACCGGATTATTTTTTTCTTATGCCAGAGAAAAAAACAAAGAAAAGCAACAAAAAATATGTCCCCAATTCATATGAAAAGTTGAATGCACCCCTTTAAGTTAAAGAGAGCGTTATACAGGAATACAAAAACAAAATATTAATAACAAGAAAAACAACAAAATAATAGATAATAAGCAGCATAAAAATCCTACAGAAAAAAAAGACATGATAATGCAAAAAAAACAACACACAAACACTTTCACACTACCATTTACATTAAGAAGAAATACACACAATAATTACCACTAAACAACAAAAGAAATCGTTTTCTTTTTTTTTTGTAAAAAAGTACAAGAAAACCACTTTATAATTAATTTGTAAAATTTGCAATACTTTTACTTTTAACAAATTAAGGCAATAGCCCTGTCCATAAAGTTTACGTGGACCTTTTTTTCTTTATTCTTTATATATACACCACCACTACCTATACACACAAACACACATACATTGTATACGTAGGCACCTTGTTACAAAAGCCCGTAAGAAAAATTATTTTTACCTTAATTTATTTTGAATTTTTTTTTATAAAAACACTAATTTTTCAATAATTTTTGATATTTTGTTATAAACAACACATAATATTTTAGGAATTTGTAAGTTTTTTAAGGAAATTTTTTAATAAACTATAAGATTTTTGTTAAGGAAAAAAATAAACTTTTTTTCTGCAAAAAATCACCAGCTCTACAAGGAAAGATTGTTAAGCACTTTGGAAATACAAGAAAAAAGAAAACGTCAAAATTTTTCGCAAGGTTGTAATAAAAAGGTAGTAGTTATTCAAAACAAAATAAAAATATAAATTTGTATTAAACCTACATCAACAAAAATGTTATTTTATAATACAATATTTAAGTGTATACATATATTGCATAATACTGACAGACATGTTTGGAATATTTAAACAATTTTGTTATTATGTTTTAACCACCAGTATTTGTAACTTTTCTAATTTTTAAGCAACGCTGTAGATTTTGCTCTTTATTGTTCCCTTACACTTCGTTTTTTATAGCTTTCACTTTATTAACATAATTTTTTTCCAATGACGAACTTACAATATTTAAATTTTTTGTTGTTAGTTTTTAATTTAATACTTTATTGCTAAATTTTCAAATTAATTAACATATTTTAACAGGTTTTAAAACTTATTCGTTCGTTTTTCCTATATTTTTAATGTTTCCTTAAGAAAATTTCTTTTCACATATTGCACTGCTATGAAAATTTTTAAGAAACTGTCACTCATAGAAAAAGACACAAAAGAGAATTCGGAACAAAAATTATTGTTGATTTTGTTTTGTTCTTTAAATGTTGTACAAGTATCAGTGTTGAAAAATTCAGTACTTTTGTATTTTTTTCAGTACTTTTTCATTTCAAAAATACCGCAAAATACACCAGCTTTCAATACTTTTTTCATCAAAATCGTTTTTGTTCGTTCAAAAAATAAAATAAATATATTTTAATAAAAAATATTCGCACATTCATTCTTTTTCCGTTTCCGGGTTTATTAAGTAAAAATTAAGCCCCGTGTGTTTACTGCACTCTGGTGGTCTGTCTGTCTAATAGGTAGTTAGTTACAAGTTACAGTAGCCCTTATAGGACATAGACGCTCAAAAAAGCCATTGTTCAAACCCCAGGTCAGACAAAACGAAAACAAAAAATAAATTTGTTTGTTAGAAAGAAAAAAGTAGGTAGGTGTTGTGTGTTTTATCCGGTGTGGTGAATAAAATCGAAATTCACCAAAATGCCGTTATACGAAATGGGTACTGTGCTACCATAAATCTATGTACTGTATATTATGATTTGGACGGTGCGTGTCTAGAGAGTACGTATTTTCACATCTGTTAGTGGAGGCATTCACCGATATGTCTGGTTACTGCATTAAAACAATGTTGCCATTGAAATTTCTTTCTTTTATGTTCTATTCCCAATATGCTTTTTTGCAAATTGGATATCCCTTTGTCGAAATATTTATAAATTTTTGTGCTTTTTTGTTTGAATCGGATCTTAAATCGGATCAGGAAAAATTATTAAAGAATTTATTTCTTTTTTCTTTTTCAATAAAAAGCTGGTTACATACTGATTTTATGATTTGCGCTTTTCAACTCTAAATGGGTTAGGCAGGCTAATGGTCTTAAGCCCCGGTTAGCCAGGGGCTAACGTATGTATTTTAGATTACGAAAAGCATTGGGAATGCTGAATGAACCGTTGCGTCGACATTTTTTTTAGTAAACCTTACTTACGTTTCCAATTAACTGTTTTTGTTTTGTATTTGAGAAACATGTGTTAGTTTTCCTATTCCATTCCGTACGGTAAGTATAATAATAATATAAATATATTTTTATAAAACTACCATTTGATGCAAAAAGGTACTCTTTCAGTTATAGTTCAGTACTCTTTCAAAATTTCAATTTTGCAACACTGACAGGTAATTACAAAACAGCTGTGCAATTACTCAATTTATATATGAATCACTCTGTTAAAACAATAAGCGTATTTACACTATTTTCTGACATTTCCATAAATGATGACTTTTTGTTGACGTAGCTGACGTGTGCCTGGTTTGGCCAAAATACAATCACTAAATTAGTTTAAAGACAAATTTTCGTGTTGTTTTCCTCAACATTTCATAATTTCGTTTAATATTTAATAACCAAAGTTCAGTGAAGAAAAACTGCTTAAGGCAGTTTATAATATAAACAAAATATCAAAAGAAATACAATACTAAAGTTACAAAGTAAACATGGCTTTGTTAACTATGATAGCCAGAGTTATTGATGGCCTACCTCTGGTGGGCACTATGCAGGATGATGAACAGGTTTGTTTTCTTTCTATATTAGCCGCAAAACATTTTAATTTCTTATTACAAATTAAAGACTGGCCGCAGTATTATGGAGTATCAGAATCAAGCAAAAATGTTATTCCGTAAGCTGGGTTCCCATTCACCTCCCCGCTGTAGCATAGAAACTGGTCCATATCTATTCCAGTAAGTAACCTGAGCATTATCATATTTCATAACTTACTTGTATGGCTTTACTTTTGAACTTTTCTTTAGTTATTTAATTGAAAACGATGTTTGTTATTTGGTGATGTGTGATAAAATGTACTCCAAACGTTTGGCATTCAACTATTTAGAGGACTTAGCTCAAGAATTCCATAAAAATTATGGCCGCAGAGTGAATACAGTAACTAGACCTTATGCTTTTATAGAATTTGATGTTTATATACAAAAGGCCAAAAAACAACTCACCGACAGAAGACGTAATATAAATACAATCAATACCCAATTGCAGGATGTTCAACGTATTATGGTAAGTGATGTATTTAAAAACATTCATTATAAAAAAATCACATAATCTGTAAATTAAGATGAACTAAGCATAGAAAGACGATCCCAGTTTGTTATGGTATTCCATTATGCCTTCCTTTTGGAAATGATCGTCTCTGCTCTGAAAAATTTTAAATATTTACAAGCCTATAAACCAGAATTTATTATTTGCTACTGGACAAAAGCAGAAGCATTCCTCAATCAAGTTTTTGGAGCGTTAGGCGAGTGGGACTCCCAGGGATCTTATGGAAGGTTCTAAAACTTAAGCTTCATTTTTGAATAGTCGGCGATTGCAGCATGTTTCCAAACAGAAGCCCATCCTCACTGCTCTTATTGCAGATTCTTACGTGATATTCGTTGACAGTTAGCTCCTGGGGCAATAGGATCGCACTGATGTAAGACGCGAGTGTTTTGCTGTTTGATTATAAGGATTCCATAAGGAACCTTGAATTGAATCGTATCAATTTCTGTTGTGTTCCAGGGCATAGTAATATTCCTGAAAACCACAAAGCGGATGCCCTAGATTGATTGGGTCTTTATTCCTTAAAGAAAGCTATGGAAACATCATCTTTATACTTATTTTTTCTTTTAGAAGAATTTTTATACAATTTATCACTCGATTTTTTTGTCTTTCAGGTTCAAAACATCGACGATGTCCTCCAGCGTGGTACTGTTTTATCAGGTAAAACGTTTAAAATCGAAATTTCTTTTGACAAAAACAAAAATAATACATTTTCTTCCTTTAGAGCTCGACACCAAAACACAAAATCTGTCGATGATGTCCCAAAAATATAAAAAAGATGCCACCTATTTAAATCGTAAATCAATGTATGTTAAAGCAGCAGCAGCTGGTATTGTTGTTATAGTATTTATTTTATATTTCTGGGTTTTGTAATATTAAAAGAAAAAATGTTATAAAACAACAACCAGCAAGAACACTGTATAACAATTACAAGCAAGTTAAAGTGAAACCTATAGGAAGCGAAAAACGAAAACAAAAAACCAATTTTTTTTTGTTAATTTATTTAAAACTTGGTTTGGTTTTATAACTTTATTTGTTTATAATTATTGTGTAACGATATTTGTTTTTCTTTTATAAGCAATTATTATTTAATGTTTTGTAAACCGATTCCTTTCAACGTTAGAAAACAAAAACGGGAAAATGAATTAAAAAGAAATTCCTTTTTTATATGAAAATTAAAAACAAAAACAAAAAGAAAAGAAAAATATTTATGAGACAAGATAAAAAATATTAATAAAAAAAAGATGCTAGGCAAAGTAATAATAATAAAAAAAATATACAGAAATTTATCATATATATGGATTTGAAAAAGAATTAATTATTATGCGCTTCTTCCTCCTCCTCATCCTCTTCTGAGGACGAAGATAAAACTTCCATTAGATGTTCATCGGAAAACAAGAAATTCTTGGCTTTTTCTTCATATTCCTGTCGTTTAAGTTGTCTTTCTTTTTTACGTTTCTCCTTGGCTAGCTTTTGTGCTTCAATTTCATTATTTTCTTCATCTTCTTGATCATCATCAGCTGCTTCTAATGCTTGTCTACGTTTTTGCAATTGCTGTTTACGATAGTTTTCCAAGTTGGCTTCATGTTGTTTTGTTTCTAATTCAACATCTTCATCTATTAAAAGGATTTTGAAAATTTAAATAAATGTGGTGGAATATTAAACTTGTTTTTACATACCACTGTCGATAATATCAAAAGCTTCTGAATTATCTTCATAGCTGACATAAATCCATGGATATTCTACCAAAGTTTTATCTTGTAAGTTTTCTCTTAAGGTTTTATTAACATCTAGTTTATAAAAACGATTTTTACAACGCTTAATGCCTTCGGCTTTAAGTAAGACCTGAAAAAGTGAAATTTTTTCCAACACATTCAACGAAACTGAAGACTATATGAGATTGGTTTCCTGTACCTTTAAATTTTGCACGCCCTTACTTTGGTAATACACCAATTTCTGTTTCTCAGGCACTTCCTTAATACAGTCCTTATCCACATACTTGCTTAGCAAGTCCCTTAAATACATCTCCTCTAAACATTTCTCATCGGTATAGCATAACATGCCTGCATTAACAAAAAACCATTTTATACGCCACCAAATTTTCTTAGAACGCCAATCATAGTAGGTGGTGTTCTCCTTATGGCGCTGAAAGTTTTGTATTAAAAACCTCAAAGTAATTTTACGTTCCTTGGCGGCATTACGTAAACGATTCAAGTGCATTGGTAAATCGCGATTATAGCGTGTATATTTTTTTAAAATATCTGTTTTACGATCCTCCACATAACGGGTGCATTCCTCTAGGAAATAATAATCACTCATGAAATCCATTTTAGACATTTGCTTCAGGGGTATAAATTTCGTGCGATCACGTATGCCATCACAGTTCAGTTCCTTTTTATGAATGCGCACACAATTCAGGCAACAGGTTTTCACCTCACATTTGGGGCAAGTGTAGAGAGCGGCATTGGCAGCACACACCTCACACATGCCTAAGCGCGCATCTAAGCCATTGCTAAGGGGAAAATTAAAAGTAAACTTTGTTTTATAAAAATTCAAATAAACCAGAATAGTATACCTTTCATTAGCATCTTCTTCTTCCACATCACTTATCGGATCTTCTGGTAATTTAATCTGTTCTAAAGTTGTCGTTTCCTCTGTTGCCTGTTTCTTTATTACAGAATTCTCTCCGGCTTCTTCTGTTGAACATGAGCGTTTCATTGTTGTTGAACTAAAGAAATAAGAGATCATTTTTTAAATTAAGCATGAGTTCTTAAACAAAAAGCAAATCTCTTATCAGTTACATTATAGACCCAGAACTTATTTAAAAAAAAAATAACATCAGTTCTTAAGCCTTCTTCAAGTTACTTTTTTCAAACATATTAGTTGTCACGGACCACTGTAGAGGCAGGTCAGGTTTTGTTTTTGTTATTGTGCTGTAACGTAAACAGCTGACATTGACAATTAATTTGTGAAGAAAATAATAAGAGAAACTTTAAATACCGATAAACTGTTATATCATATAGATCGGTATACAAAAATTAGTGTCAACCATTTAACGCAAAGAACAAAAATCAAAAAAATATTAAAGAACCTTAAAAAGCAAATAAAATCTGTTTCCCAACAAGTAAGTACACATAACATAACCTCAATATTAAATAGTTGTTTACAAAGAAAGAAAAACAAATTCTATTCCCCCGGCCTTTAGGTTTAGTAAATTATTTTAAATATACACTTTTTAAACAACAAAATTGTTGTTTATAATATAAAATTTTAATAAATTTTCGTTTTTAAACAATTTCTTATCAGCCCGGCCAAAGAAGTTTAGCTTAATTGTTGTATTTCTTCTACTTGCTATGACAAAGTTTCTTACTTTATGTTTTTACTCACTTTAATTATTTTTATTGAACACTAAACACCTGCCATTTATTTAATTAATTGAATTTGTTTTTCTTTTATCAAGTTTCCAAAAAAAGCAAAACAAAAAGTGTGATAAATAAAGTATACAAGCAAAGAAGAAGCATTAACAAAAACATGTGGATATAAAGTGTTACCAAATATGGTAAAAAAAAAAAACGTTAAATTATTAATAAAAGAGCAGTTTGCGTTTTAAAGATATTTAACGTTTTTAAAATCAAAAAATTCCCTTTAAATATAAAAACAGAATTAATACAGGACATTATGATCTTAAGCAAAACAGTTTCTTAGTGATGCCGTACACATTAATTTCCCCTAGTTCCGATCATATGGCCAAAACCTTCCTTCCCCCTGGGAAGAGTTGAAAAATAAATATAATTTTAACAAAGACATCTTTCCATACCCTGACTTCACTATATAAGATCATTTCGATTTAAAAAATATAAACTATTGTATTAACATTCTTTGCGTTTAACTCTTACACTAGAAAGTATGTTATTTTAATGAACTTTGATAAAATCGTATTGAAATTTTGTCAATTTAGCAGACATCTCTTAATAAAACGCTTCATTGGCAACACTTTCAAACCCCACGTGTTATTGATTGTACTCTTACAGATAATTTAGAAAGAAAAATATTCTCTTCAATTAACAATACTCTTTTACGATGTTTAATGCTCTTAACACAGTGGGCTAAAATAGAAGGAGTACTTGAACAATTAAATTCCTACATATGATCTTCAGTAGGTAGTAAAGGGTTGTCCAACAAGAGAAGTCTCGTGAGCATTGTGCTAATCGGCGAGTATAGGCATTGTAGGTTCGATTTCCAGCAGAGATTGGTGATTTTTGATTTTAGCTTGTATATAGACTTGAATTTGCGTGTAGGTGTAGTATTTGTGGAATAATTTGTGTCTTCAAAAAATGAAGTTTTAAGAAAACGAACTCTTTGACTGTGACAAAAGCTCGGAACTACATGCTGGCAATATCGGTTTTTACAAAACTATGGGCTATCGGCTTAAAACTTATCTGAGGCACTTTGTACGTTGCTTTCATCTACTAAGGACGGGGAATAATCTATAAAAAGACACGTCTTTCAGACAAAACCAAGTCCTTTAAGGCGAAGTTAAATGGTTTTTATGCTAACCTCAAACGAAATTGGGTATCTGTTCAATGTCATTCCTAATCCTGTTGCTCTCACAAGCTTCAAACCATTCTTTCAGTGTCCGTAAGAATAACTCCTAGCCTTCATCCTCTCTTTTGCAAAACATCTCTTCCCACTCCACAAAGAGGTACTGATCCTTTCAGACAAAACCAAGTCATTTAAGGCGAAGTTAAATGGTTTTTATGCTAACCTCAAACGAAATTGGGTATCTGTTCAATGTCATTCCTAATCCTGTTGCTCTCACAAGCTTCAAACCATTCTTCGATGTCCGTAAGGATAACTCCCTGCCTTCATCCTCCCCTTCAGCGTCGTAGAAGCTCCCTTTTTCCCAAGTTTATGGGATTCAGCAGTGGATGATACAATTTTCCCCGACTATCAGATAATCCATTTCTCTGTACATCCTCTCAATGAACAAATCTTTCGATATTGTACACTTATGTTCGGAAATTACTGCGTGTTTTCCAGTTTTGATAATATCACTTTGGGGCTGAACATCTCAGGTCGTATCCTATTAACCGCCCTTCACCCATCTGTATTTCGCAGAATGGTCCGTCTTTTTAAAACGAATGTAGCCTTCACATTGATTCATTCACTTTTAGTACTCAGGTTCGTTTCAAAGTGGTTTCCGAAATCATTGAGTTCAACTGTTCTCTAGTGTTTAGTTCAATTTCATAGGAGATCTACAACTAACTGTTTAGTTCACCGAAAATTAATGATCACTTAATGATTCAGTTGCCTTGAAATAAAACGAAAACCTATTAAAGTATAGATGCCAGACCCACTTACATTGAAAACCTCTTCCAATATGGGCACTTTTTACGGAACTGACCTTATTTCAGCATTTACACACACATGATCCCCTTCTTTCTCTTAGTCATTTCGAAAACATACAATCATTCATTCATTCATTTACGCAAATCAAATTGTTTTCTTTTTTTAGTCAAGTCACATTAATTAATACCAAGTATCCACTAATTAAGGAGTGAAGAAGAAGGCGAGGAGAGAAGTATCGAAAGAGAAATATCAACTAAACAACCAGCCAACATGCTGTTATCGCAGAATGTACTGAAAACAATCTTTAGACGAGCGTATGATTTGAACGCGAGCGGTTGTGTTGTACAAAGTATTGCTACTTTTGGTAAACGTGTTGGTGGTAGTGGTACTACATGCAAAATGTTGCAGACATTCGAAGATTGTGTTTTTCAACAAAAAATCGATAAAAGGTTCGTTTCCTTTGCGGATTATGATAAGCAGATACCAGTAGATGATGGAGCAACAAAATGTTATCAAAAAAACTTGAAAAATACCATGAACTTGAATGAAAATGCAATCACTTTGAGTGCAGAACATATGGGACAACAACAACAACTACAACAGAACCATTGCAAAGAGTATGAGGTAAGCAAAGAAAGAGAGAGAGAGAGAGCTAAAGAAATGATAATTAATATCCAAAAAGGAAAAAGAGCATAAAATTAAGAGAGCAAACTTTGTTTTTTCGTTTGTTTATCGTGGGCTTTTAAGGAAGCTGTTAAGGCCTTGAATACGTTACAATCGAATGCAGAATCATTGCGTAGTTCGTTAAACACCCGCCCAAGTTTGAATTCTTTGGAGGATACCCAACGTTATTTGGAGAAAAGCGGTCTGAGCGTTAAAGATTTGGAAAAACTATCGTATATACATGTGTCCGGCACCAAAGGCAAGGTAAGTTAAATAATTTCCGTTCTTTTTTTAATTTTTCAATTAATTTCCCCTCCCTCCTTATTTGATTATTATTATTATTATTATTATGGTTTCCATTGCAAATTGCGTTTAAATTTGATAAGCATTTTGAAATCATGGACATACATATGTACATGCATTGACATGGAAAAACTTGTAAACAAAATTTAATTATTTTGCTGTAATTAAAGCAGGGGGATGAAAGAAATTGAAACTGAATTCTTATTATTCATGCAGCCATCAGTCAGTCATAGAATTTAATGCGTTGCATTTTGTATTTACAAAAATATTATATTTTCCAAGAAAATTGTCTTCTCCTTACATTACAAATGACCTAAAAAATACTGATGAGTAATTGCAATAAGAAAATTGAAATACAAAACAAAAAAGATAAACGTACTCCAAGTTTTCTTATAAACAAAACGATAATACAAGAGAAACAATCGTATCTGCCTGTGGCATTAGAATACAATATCAGAAAACAGTTAAGCGAAACTATTTTCAAATCGAATTCAGAGTAAATATTCTGAAATTGTTTACATAGTATACCGCAAGTGTTTGAATTTCACAATTTCAAATAAAAATTGCCCGCTTTTTTTCAGAGAATAAGGGATTTTACATTTCTTTATCGTATTTTTCCATTCAATTGAAAACTAAACTTCAAAATAATGACACTTTCATTAAACGCTTGCTATCTTTAGTTACTTGCTACTTAATTGGACAACACAACCCTTAAGTTACTATTACAACCTAGCTTCTCAGACCAACCATGTTCTGTGTGTGGTTCCGAAACTGTTAATCAAAAAGCCGACTTATCGTCTGCATAGACAAGATCTTACAGCTGGCCTTGCAAACCATACGTTATCCCTCTGTTTTTATGCAGGATTTTCTCGAAGATCGTATACAAAATTATATTAAATAGTAGTGGTATCACAACTTAAACCTACCAAACACCAGATCTACTCAACAATTTGCCATGGTTATAACCTTCAGGACATGCTACGGTTTGAACTCTCAGTAAGGAGGTTGAGTTCCAAAGCATCTGCCTACACGCCAAAGCGCTCCAAGTCAAATAATGATCTGGGCCTATAGAAACCTCCGTTTGAAACAAAAGGGCGGCAGAATGAGAGAGACAAAAAGATCAAGTTCATCGAAATAAATAACTGATTCTGTACCTGTATTCTTCTTTGAGCCACCAGTAGTTACTGCGGTCCCATTGCCCTAAAGAACAGAGTCCGGAGGGAAATCTTATCAGGAAGGTATTCTAATTCCATAGGTTCTACCGAAGTTCAGGATGTTATTGTATTATCCGTTCGATTAAGTTTTAAAATTATTGAATATAAGACAAGGTCTTGACTCTATAAAGGGGTGGATGTTGTCCTATGACAGTGTTGGTTTTATTCAAATTACCTGGAGTTAGAAAAGTCTTATTGGTAAATTCTGGATCTTCCGCCTCATTATTCCAAATACCGGACTATGGCAATGGAGGCGATCCAATTCACATCGTAATCCAGTTTGTCGAAGACTTCTTGAAAATATAAATACAGTAGAGTATGTAATTCCACAGATTGTACCCATTCAGTAATTAGGGCCTGTGTGGATACCTTATTTCCGAATATTTATAAAAACTCTGTCCACCAGATCACTGGGAAAATTCTTCTCCTTCGAATAAGTGCGAATGCGTCAATGAGCAGCGAGATGAGCTTGCGGGAGAAGAGCTTTTATGCTGTTAAAAGAGGAGTACCATTGAAAAGACTGAAAATAGATGTTTGAAAGTGTATAATGGCCGAAATAAAGATGGAGAGAAATATGACTTCTGTCAAGTTTTAGACAATCTAAACTTTTGTTGGGTAATTAAAATAAGAAGAGCTTTGAAACATGCATCAAATTATCCAACATTAACCTGTGGTTAGTAACTAAACACTGTTGACTCAAGGGATACTTTTTCAGAATGTAGATTCAATGTGTAGATTCTGTAACGAAGTGAATGAATCATCAGTACATACGTATACTTGGAAGCTGTACGGTGTTAATGTATCTCAAGAGAAAACACTTGGTGTTGTATAAAATACTAGGCAGGGAGGAATATAAGTCCTTATCTTATCCAGGCACAGAACAACATCCTGATGTTTGTTAGGGCAATAGGTCACAGTACTATAGTACCTCTATGATAATTCCGAAAGATTGAAAGTATTAGGCGAGCGGCGAGTTGCTCTTACATTTTTTAATAGATTTTTTAAACATCTTTTGAAGAAATAGCTATATTTGTAGGGTAACTATTTTCAACAAATCTTTTAAATTTTTTTATTTTGTAGTGCATTAGCAGCTATTTGATAAGAACTTTTAAAGTGTTTGTTTTGATAATAAATCAAAAGCAACTGGAACCAGTTTCTATCAAAGCTATTTAAAGAAATCGAAAAATAAAAAAAACCATTCAGAAATTTGTCTTTTTCCTTTATTAAAGGAAATCCACTTATGGAAGATTTAAAAGAAGTTTCCTAAAAGTAGGGGAGTTTTTAAGTTAATCTATTCAAAAACTTTGCTAAATGACTTGACATTTTTTTTCTAAAACAATCTAAATTATCTGCGACATTATTTACAAATAGATTCACTTTATTGATAACATTAATTAGCGTTTAATTATTATTTTTCTAATAAAATTCTGTATTTCACCCAATTTGTTCTTAGTCTGTCTGTCGGTCTGTCTGCCTGTCTGTAGTCATTGATTACAACACCAAATATATCATACGTTTTCAATTCAATTCGCATATTTTTGTTTTTTCATTTTGTCACAGTCAAATCGAATACAAACCAAAGCGCTTACTTGATAAACAATTTAAAAATATGATGAGCGAATCATAGGCAACAGCTGATAACCTTAAACGTGAACCAAACAAAAACCGCTTTTAACCTGATACGTATGTAGTTTCGGATGGGGACACTTGAAAATTTTTTCTATGATCAAATTCCAGCAACAATGTTGAGCACAAGCAAATGGCAAGAATGGCGAAAAAATAAATACGATGATAAGAGTATACCGACTTTAAGTGCTACAACAAAATTTGGCAAAACTACAAACACTGTGAAACCTAACAATGGGCCCTTGTTCGACAGAACGCGTGAGAAATTTGATAAGCTTTACGAATGGTAAAATATGTTGTTTTTTCTTTTTTGGAAATGTAATACTACGTCAATAGCATCATTCAGCGAGTTTTTGGCCCATTACGATACTCTGGAAATTAAAAAAAATCCCATTTTCATAATCCCTCCTTAATAACCAACCAGTACTCTTGATAAGTAATGTCAGATTCCACAGTAAGCCTCGTCTGAAGCACTTTCCTGAAAACTACGATCCCTTTGACCATTCACGCAGAAAGAGCTGCACCATTTCTTCTTTCTTCTCATCGATAAACAGCATTTACAACATGCGCAATTTGGATAGTCCATATGGGCTGGCATATGTCCTTCTGCTACCACAGCAGGCCAACGGACTATCAGATCGCCTGTATTTCATTCTCTTCTTGCAATATACTCAAAAGCCTTAAATGTAATCTATGTAGTCTCCACGAAAACCAACCGTTGCCTCTGGCAGTAACACTATTCAGATCATGGAGTAGACATAAATCGCAGTGCATAGGCAATTTTATTCACTCAGAGTTTTTTACAGAAAACTGCTGAGAAAAAGTGGCCAAAGAAATACAATATCATTCCCTAGAATATCCAAGGGACCCAGGGTCCACATCAGTTCGACATTATGTCTGAGGAACTACACCCGTAACCGAATTCAGTTGAGCAGACACTTTGATTGTACTACGTTGGAATTGACAGCGATATTAAAAGCGAAAATTTCGAGACAGAATTCCCGATCTCACCTCATGGCTAAATCGGTCTGAGAGACACCGAAGTATTACTTAGGAGCCAGTGTTCCCTTATGACTTGCACAAGGTTCTTAAGATGGATTTTGAGTAGATTCAATGGAAATGTTGTGCTGCGCATTATAATGTAACAGTCCAGACTTATGTGGTCTCTATACAAATGGGTTTATTTTCTCATTTTTCTTTGCAAAAGAAGAAATTCTGTGTGAGATTTTTTCTACCCCTCAGCAGAATAGCCTCACTCACATATGAACTCGTTCAAATTAGATGTTGGTTTCGCAACTTTTTTGTACTAGGGACCTATGCCAGGGTAAGCGATAAAAGTGTCTTTATATTCTCCAAAACCTCCTTCCCGGGTTTGTTGGACAAGCATAGATGTGTTATACGTACACACTCTCTGGGGATCTAAGAGTGCTTTACTGTTATTATTCAATATATTTTGGTATTGATCTAGCACAGAAGAAGCTTTCTTTATGGCCATATTTTTATTCTGTATCGGATAGTTTTTAATGGACAATATAAGGTTGAACTGTTTCGAAATAATAATTTTAATAATTTTTTTCTTCTGTTCTATTTCAGGGCTCCACCTGTGCCTTAACCGACTCCATTTTACGTGCCTATGGCGTTAAAACTGGTTTCTATAGTTCACCGCATTTGGTGTCCCTAACCGAACGTATACGCATTAATGGCCAGCCAATATCGAAACAGAAATTTACACAATATTTCTGGCCCGTCTATAACAAGCTATTAGCCAGTCAAGAATATGAAAACGATATGCCCGCCTATTTTAAATTTTTAACTGTCCTATCATTTCACATTTACCTGCACGAGAAGGTTGATGTTGTCATCTTAGAAGTGGGTATAGGAGGTGAATTGGACAGTACGAACATAGTGCCCAATACTAAAACAGTGGGTATTACCTCTTTGGGCTTGGAACACACACAGTTATTGGGTAATACCCTTGAAGAAATAGCCTGGCAAAAGGCTGGCATTATAAAGCCTCATTCGACAGTGTACACCTCATGCACACAATCAGAATGCTGGCAGGTTATACAGAAAAGAGCGGCGGAAAAGCATGCGCAAGTTTACAAAGTGCCTGAATTTGAAGAATACTTTAGGGAACCTAATTTGGAATCGTTAAAACAGCATTTAAATAATGTGGCGATACTGAATGGTTCCTTAGCTTTACAGTTGGCCTATGACTGGTTGAGGCAAAATCGCAATGGCTTCCATAAAGACTATGAAGTGAATAAGCCAAGGCTTACAGAGCTGGCCATCAAAGGTATAGTGAACTGCAGTTGGCCGGGTAGATGCCAGCGGGTGCAATTCTTTAATTTCAAGTAAGTTCGCGTGCCTTAAATGTCTTTCAATTAATTAAAAAAAATTCTTTGTTCCTTTAGCATCCATCTGGATGGCGCTCATACAGTGGAAAGTATGCAGGTTTGTGGCAATTGGTTTCAACAAGTTACCGCTACACAACAACAGATACCCAAAATTCTTATCTTCAATACCACCGGCGATCGTGATTCGAAAAAACTTTTAAGTATTCTACGCTCCTTTGCCAGTTTCGATTTGGTGTGTTTTGTTCCCAACATTTCATCAACAGCCAGCAGCAATAGTCACGACACCACCTCGGTTCTCTATACACAAGTGGAACAATTGAAACGTTGTCAAATGCACTCCTCAAATTGGCAGCAATTGTGTTTAGAAAACAACGAAAGCAATACAGGCCAAGTATTTCCATCCATAATGGAAAGTTTTCAGCACATACGACAACGTTATGATAAAAAGCAACAGCTTAATATTTTAATAACCGGTTCCATACATTTAATAGGCGCTACAATATTATCATTAAATCAATTGTGTAGGGAGTTGGCTCAAGCGTAAGCGTAGTTTAAATTGTTAACAATAGTTTAAGTCTTGTAATGTAAATAGTTCTGTAGGATGCTTATTGTAAATGTGGGAAGACAGCTTGGAATTC
This sequence comes from Sarcophaga carnaria, assembly GCA_958299815.1. Taxonomy (NCBI): domain Eukaryota; kingdom Metazoa; phylum Arthropoda; class Insecta; order Diptera; family Sarcophagidae; genus Sarcophaga; species Sarcophaga carnaria. The sequence continues at coordinate 4,987,752 of OY283149.1, forward strand.
TGATTAAGCTTGGAAGTGTTTAAGAAATTAGAAAAAAACTGGTAAAAACGATAGTGAAATAAATCGTTGATAAATATGTTTAAAATTTTCAAATTAAATTTAAACCGACTTAGTTCACTACCTTTAGTAAACAATACATATGCCTACATTTTCAATTTTTAGATATGACAGGGTGACTGACCCAGAGATTTATTTAATTTTTTGGTTTTTAAAAATTTCAAAAATTTTTTTAAAACACCAGGCCAACAGAACGCTGTAGTAGGGGTATTTTCGGCAAACTATTTTCTTTAAACGCTTATAACTTTTGAACCACTTGGAATTTTTGAATGAAACTTTTTTCATGTGTTAGCTTAGAGGTTCTACTTTCTGCTGAATGTATTAGTTTTCTAATAATAGTGAAATAATTCAGAGATAAATGTGTTTTAAATTTTGAAAATAAATTTTCGCCTGTTGACTCTATTATCTCTAAAAAACTAATACATCACACAGAAAGTAGAAGTTCTGAACTATCAGGTGCAAAAAATTTCATTCAAAAATTCCTAGCGGTTCAGAAGTTATAAGCGTTTAAAAATACATGGCCAAGAGAACGCTGTAGCAGGGGTGGTTTCTGTCAAAGCAATTTTCAAACGCTTATATCTTTTGAACCGCTGGGAATTTTTGAATGAAATTTTTTGTATATGATAGTTTAGAAGCTCTACTTTTTGCTGAAACTATTTGTTAACAAACGATAGTGAAATAAATCTGTGAAAAATTGGTTTTAAATTTTCAAATTAAATTTAAACCGACTTAGTTCACTACCTTTAGTAAACTAATATATCCAACAGAAAGTAGACGTTCAAATCTATCACATGCAACAAATTTCATTCAAAAATTCCAAGCGGTTCAAAAGTTATAAGCGTTTAAAGAAAATAGTTTACCGAAAATACCCCTACTACACCGTTCTGTTGGCCTGGTGTTTTAAAAAAATTTTTGAAATTTTTGAAAACCTCTTTCAGTTAAAAAAATGCAACAGGGTGCTTAGTTTTATTTCCTACACCCTAAAAGTGTGCCTACATTTTCAATTTTTAGATATGACAGGGTGACTGACCCAGAGATTTATTTAATTTTTTGGTTTTAAAAATTTCAAAAATTTTTTTAAAACACCAGGCCAACAGAACGCTGTAGTAGGGGTATTTTCGGCAAACTATTTTCTTTAAACGCTTATAACTTTTGAACCGCTTGGAATTTTTGAATGAAACTTTTTTCATGTGTTAGCTTAGAGGTTCTACTTTCTGCTGAATGTATTAGTTTCCTAATAATAGTGAAATAATTCAGAGATAAATGTGTTTTAAATTTTGAAATTAAATTTTCGCCTGTTGAGACTATTATCTCTAAAAAACTAATACATCACACAGAAAGTAGAAGTTCTGAACTATCAGGTGCAAAAAATTTCATTTAAAAATTCCTAGCGGTTCAGAAGTTATAAGCGTTTAAAAATACATGGCCAAGAGAACGCTGTAGCAGGGGTGGTTTCTGTCAAAGCAATTTTCAAACGCTTATATCTTTTGAACCGCTGGGAATTTTTGAATGAAATTTTTTGTATATGATAGTTTAGAAGCTCTACTTTCTGCTGAAACTATTTGTTAACAAACGATAGTGAAATAAATCGGTGAAAAATTGGTTTTAAATTTTCAAATTAAATTTAAACCGACTTAGTTCACTACCTTTAGTAAACTAATATATCCAACAGAAAGTAGACGTTCAAATCTATCACATGCAACAAATTTCATTCAAAAATTCCAAGCGGTTCAAAAGTTATAAGCGTTTAAAGAAAATAGTTTACCGAAAATACCCCTACTACACCGTTCTGTTGGCCTGGTGTTTTAAAAAAATTTTTGAAATTTTTGAAAACCTCTTTCAGTTAAAAAAATGCAACAGGGTGCTTAGTTTTATTTCCTACACCCTAAAAGTGTGCCTACATTTTCAATTTTTAGATATGACAGGATGACTGACCCAGAGATTTATTTAATTTTTTGGTTTTAAAAATTTCAAAAATTTTTTTAAAACACCAGGCCAACAGAACGCTGTAGTAGGGGTATTTTCGGCAAACTATTTTCTTTAAACGCTTATAACTTTTGAACCGCTTGGAATTTTTGAATGAAACTTTTTTCATGTGTTAGCTTAGAGGTTCTACTTTCTGCTGAATGTATTAGTTTTCTAATAATAGTGAAATAATTCAGAGATAAATGTGTTTTAAATTTTGAAATTAAATTTTCGCCTGTTGAGACTATTATCTCTAAAAAACTAATACATCACACAGAAAGTAGAAGTTCTGAACTATCAGGTGCAAAAAATTTCATTCAAAAATTCCTAGCGGTTCAGAAGTTATAAGCGTTTAAAAATACATGGCCAAGAGAACGCTGTAGCAGGGGTGGTTTCTGTCAAAGCAATTTTCAAACGCTTATATCTTTTGAACCGCTGGGAATTTTTGAATGAAATTTTTTGTATATGATAGTTTAGAAGCTCTACTTTCTGCTGAAACTATTTGTTAACCAACGATAGTGAAATAAATCGGTGAAAAATTGGTTTTAAATTTTCAAATTAAATTTAAACCGACTTAGTTCACTACCTTTAGTAAACTAATATATCCAACAGAAAGTAGACGTTCAAATCTATCACATGCAACAAATTTCATTCAAAAATTCCAAGCGGTTCAAAAGTTATAAGCGTTTAAAGAAAATAGTTTACCGAAAATACCCCTACTACACCGTTCTGTTGGCCTGGTGTTTTAAAAAAATTTTTGAAATTTTTGAAAACCTCTTTCAGTTAAAAAAATGCAACAGGGTGCTTAGTTTTATTTCCTACACCCTAAAAGTGTGCCTACATTTTCAATTTTTAGATATGACAGGGTGACTGACCCAGAGATTTATTTAATTTTTTGGTTTTTAAAAATTTCAAAAATTTTTTTAAAACACCAGGCCAACAGAACGCTGTAGTAGGGGTATTTTCGGCAAACTATTTTCTTTAAACGCTTATTACTTTTGAACCGCTTGGAATTTTTGAATGAAACTTTTTTCATGTGTTAGCTTAGAGGTTCTACTTTCTGCTGAATGTATTAGTTTCCTAATAGTAGTGAAATAATTCAGAGATAAATGTGTTTTAAATTTTGAAATTAAATTTTCGCCTGTTTAGACTATTATCTCTAAAAAACTAATACATCACACAGAAAGTAGAAGTTCTGAACTATCAGGTGCAAAAAATTTCATTCAAAAATTCTTAGCGGTTCAGAAGTTATAAGCGTTTAAAAATACATGGCCAAGAGAACGCTGTAGCAGGGGTGGTTTCTGTCAAAGCAATTTTCAAACGCTTATATCTTTTGAACCGCTGGGAATTTTTGAATGAAATTTTTTGTATATGATAGTTTAGAAGCTCTACTTTCTGCTGAAACTATTTGTTAACAAACGATAGTGAAATAAATCGGTGAAAAATTGGTTTTAAATTTTCAAATTAAATTTAAACCGACTTAGTTCACTACCTTTAGTAAACTAATATATCCAACAGAAAGTAGACGTTCAAATCTATCACATGCAACAAATTTCATTCAAAAATTCCAAGCGGTTCAAAAGTTATAAGCGTTTAAAGAAAATAGTTTACCGAAAATACCCCTACTACACCGTTCTGTTGGCCTGGTGTTTTAAAAAAATTTTTGAAATTTTTGAAAACCTCTTTCAGTTAAAAAAATGCAACAGGGTGCTTAGTTTTATTTCCTACACCCTAAAAGTGTGCCTACATTTTCAATTTTTAGATATGACAGGGTGACTGACCCAGAGATTTATTTAATTTTTTGGTTTTAAAAATTTCAAAAATTTTTTTAAAACACCAGGCCAACAGAACGCTGTAGTAGGGGTATTTTCGGCAAACTATTTTCTTTAAACGCTTATAACTTTTGAACCGCTTGGAATTTTTGAATGAAACTTTTTTCATGTGTTAGCTTAGAGGTTCTACTTTCTGCTGAATGTATTAGTTTCCTAATAGTAGTGAAATAATTCAGAGATAAATGTGTATTAAATTTTGAAATTAAATTTTCGCCTGTTTAGACTATTATCTCTAAAAAACTAATACATCACACAGAAAGTAGAAGTTCTGAACTATCAGGTGCAAAAAATTTCATTCAAAAATTCCTAGCGGTTCAGAAGTTATAAGCGTTTAAAAATACATGGCCAAGAGAACGCTGTAGCAGGGGTGGTTTCTGTCAAAGCAATTTTCAAACGCTTATATCTTTTGAACCGCTGGGAATTTTTGAATGAAATTTTTTGTATATGATAGTTTAGAAGCTCTACTTTCTGCTGAAACTATTTGTTAACAAACGATAGTGAAATAAATCGGTGAAAAATTGGTTTTAAATTTTCAAATTAAATTTAAACCGACTTAGTTCACTACCTTTAGTAAACTAATATATCCAACAGAAAGTAGACGTTAAAATCTATCACATGCAACAAATTTCATTCAAAAATTCCAAGCGGTTCAAAAGTTATAAGCGTTTAAAGAAAATAGTTTACCGAAAATACCCCTACTACACCGTTCTGTTGGCCTGGTGTTTTAAAAAAATTTTTGAAATTTTTGAAAACCTCTTTCAGTTAAAAAAATGCAACAGGGTGCAAACTATTTTCTTTAAACGCTTATAACTTTTGAACCGCTTGGAATTTTTGAATGAAACTTTTTTCATGTGTTAGCTTAGAGGTTCTACTTTCTGCTGAATGTATTAGTTTCCTAATAATAGTGAAATAATTCAGAGATAAATGTGTATTAAATTTTGAAATTAAATTTTCGCCTGTTTAGACTATTATCTCTAAAAAACTAATACATCACACAGAAAGTAGAAGTTCTGAACTATCAGGTGCAAAAAATTTCATTCAAAAATTCCTAGCGGTTCAGAAGTTATAAGCGTTTAAAAATACATGGCCAAGAGAACGCTGTAGCAGGGGTGGTTTCTGTCAAAGCAATTTTCAAACGCTTATATCTTTTGAACCGCTGGGAATTTTTGAATGAAATTTTTTTATATGATAGTTTAGAAGCTCTACTTTCTGCTGAAACTATTTGTTAACCAACGATAGTGAAATAAATCGGTGAAAAATTGGTTTTAAATTTTCAAATTAAATTTAAACCGACTTAGTTCACTACCTTTAGTAAACTAATATATCCAACAGAAAGTAGACGTTCAAATCTATCACATGCAACAAATTTCATTCAAAAATTCCAAGCGGTTCAAAAGTTATAAGCGTTTAAAGAAAATAGTTTACCGAAAATACCCCTACTACACCGTTCTGTTGGCCTGGTGTTTTAAAAAAATTTTTGAAATTTTTGAAAACCTCTTTCAGTTAAAAAAATGCAACAGGGTGCTTAGTTTTATTTCCTACACCCTAAAAGTGTGCCTACATTTTCAATTTTTAGATATGACAGGGTGACTGACCCAGAGATTTATTTAATTTTTTGGTTTTAAAAATTTCAAAAATTTTTTTAAAACACCAGGCCAACAGAACGCTGTAGTAGGGGTATTTTCGGCAAACTATTTTCTTTAAACGCTTATAACTTTTGAACCGCTTGGAATTTTTGAATGAAACTTTTTTCATGTGTTAGCTTAGAGGTTCTACTTTCTGCTGAATGTATTAGTTTCCTAATAGTAGTGAAATAATTCAGAGATAAATGTGTATTAAATTTTGAAATTAAATTTTCGCCTATTTAGACTATTATCTCTAAAAAACTAATACATCACACAGAAAGTAGAAGTTCTGAACTATCAGGTGCAACAAATTTCATTCAAAAATTCCTAGCGGTTCAGAAGTTATAAGCGTTTAAAAATACATGGCCAAGAGAACGCTGTAGCAGGGGTGGTTTCTGTCAAAGCAATTTTCAAACGCTTATATCTTTTGAACCGCTGGGAATTTTTGAATGAAATTTTTTGTATATGATAGTTTAGAAGCTCTACTTTCTGCTGAAACTATTTGTTAACAAACGATAGTGAAATAAATCGGTGAAAAATTGGTTTTAAATTTTCAAATTAAATTTAAACCGACTTAGTTCACTACCTTTAGTAAACTAATATATCCAACAGAAAGTAGACGTTCAAATCTATCACATGCAACAAATTTCATTCAAAAATTCCAAGCGGTTCAAAAGTTATAAGCGTTTAAAGAAAATAGTTTACCGAAAATACCCCTACTACACCGTTCTGTTGGCCTGGTGTTTTAAAAAAATTTTTGAAATTTTTGAAAACCTCTTTCAGTTAAAAAAATGCAACAGGGTGCAAACTATTTTCTTTAAACGCTTATAACTTTTGAACCGCTTGGAATTTTTGAATGAAACTTTTTTCATGTGTTAGCTTAGAGGTTCTACTTTCTGCTGAATGTATTAGTTTCCTAATAATAGTGAAATAATTCAGAGATAAATGTGTATTAAATTTTGAAATTAAATTTTCGCCTGTTTAGACTATTATCTCTAAAAAACTAATACATCACACAGAAAGTAGAAGTTCTGAACTATCAGGTGCAAAAAATTTCATTCAAAAATTCCTAGCGGTTCAGAAGTTATAAGCGTTTAAAAATACATGGCCAAGAGAACGCTGTAGCAGGGGTGGTTTCTGTCAAAGCAATTTTCAAACGCTTATATCTTTTGAACCGCTGGGAATTTTTGAATGAAATTTTTTTATATGATAGTTTAGAAGCTCTACTTTCTGCTGAAACTATTTGTTAACCAACGATAGTGAAATAAATCGGTGAAAAATTGGTTTTAAATTTTCAAATTAAATTTAAACCGACTTAGTTCACTACCTTTAGTAAACTAATATATCCAACAGAAAGTAGACGTTCAAATCTATCACATGCAACAAATTTCATTCAAAAATTCCAAGCGGTTCAAAAGTTATAAGCGTTTAAAGAAAATAGTTTACCGAAAATACCCCTACTACACCGTTCTGTTGGCCTGGTGTTTTAAAAAAATTTTTGAAATTTTTGAAAACCTCTTTCAGTTAAAAAAATGCAACAGGGTGCTTAGTTTTATTTCCTACACCCTAAAAGTGTGCCTACATTTTCAATTTTTAGATATGACAGGGTGACTGACCCAGAGATTTATTTAATTTTTTGGTTTTAAAAATTTCAAAAATTTTTTTAAAACACCAGGCCAACAGAACGCTGTAGTAGGGGTATTTTCGGCAAACTATTTTCTTTAAACGCTTATAACTTTTGAACCGCTTGGAATTTTTGAATGAAACTTTTTTCATGTGTTAGCTTAGAGGTTCTACTTTCTGCTGAATGTATTAGTTTCCTAATAGTAGTGAAATAATTCAGAGATAAATGTGTATTAAATTTTGAAATTAAATTTTCGCCTATTTAGACTATTATCTCTAAAAAACTAATACATCACACAGAAAGTAGAAGTTCTGAACTATCAGGTGCAAAAAATTTCATTCAAAAATTCCTAGCGGTTCAGAAGTTATAAGCGTTTAAAAATACATGGCCAAGAGAACGCTGTAGCAGGGGTGGTTTCTGTCAAAGCAATTTTCAAACGCTTATATCTTTTGAACCGCTGGGAATTTTTGAATGAAATTTTTTGTATATGATAGTTTAGAAGCTCTACTTTCTGCTGAAACTATTTGTTAACAAACGATAGTGAAATAAATCGGTGAAAAATTGGTTTTAAATTTTCAAATTAAATTTAAACCGACTTAGTTCACTACCTTTAGTAAACTAATATATCCAACAGAAAGTAGACGTTCAAATCTATCACATGCAACAAATTTCATTCAAAAATTCCAAGCGGTTCAAAAGTTATAAGCGTTTAAAGAAAATAGTTTACCGAAAATACCCCTACTACACCGTTCTGTTGGCCTGGTGTTTTAAAAAAATTTTTGAAATTTTTGAAAACCTCTTTCAGTTAAAAAAATGCAACAGGGTGCTTAGTTTTATTTCCTACACCCTAAAAGTGTGCCTACATTTTCAATTTTTAGATATGACAGGGTGACTGACCCAGAGATTTATTTAATTTTTTGGTTTTAAAAATTTCAAAAATTTTTTTAAAACACCAGGCCAACAGAACGCTGTAGTAGGGGTATTTTCGGCAAACTATTTTCTTTAAACGCTTATAACTTTTGAACCGCTTGGAATTTTTGAATGAAACTTTTTTCATGTGTTAGCTTAGAGGTTCTACTTTCTGCTGAATGTATTAGTTTCCTAATAGTAGTGAAATAATTCAGAGATAAATGTGTATTAAATTTTGAAATTAAATTTTCGCCTGTTTAGACTATTATCTCTAAAAAACTAATACATCACACAGAAAGTAGAAGTTCTGAACTATCAGGTGCAAAAAATTTCATTCAAAAATTCCTAGCGGTTCAGAAGTTATAAGCGTTTAAAAATACATGGCCAAGAGAACGCTGTAGCAGGGGTGGTTTCTGTCAAAGCAATTTTCAAACGCTTATATCTTTTGAACCGCTGGGAATTTTTGAATGAAATTTTTTGTATATGATAGTTTAGAAGCTCTACTTTCTGCTGAAACTATTTGTTAACAAACGATAGTGAAATAAATCGGTGAAAAATTGGTTTTAAATTTTCAAATTAAATTTAAACCGACTTAGTTCACTACCTTTAGTAAACTAATATATCCAACAGAAAGTAGACGTTAAAATCTATCACATGCAACAAATTTCATTCAAAAATTCCAAGCGGTTCAAAAGTTATAAGCGTTTAAAGAAAATAGTTTACCGAAAATACCCCTACTACACCGTTCTGTTGGCCTGGTGTTTTAAAAAAATTTTTGAAATTTTTGAAAACCTCTTTCAGTTAAAAAAATGCAACAGGGTGCAAACTATTTTCTTTAAACGCTTATAACTTTTGAACCGCTTGGAATTTTTGAATGAAACTTTTTTCATGTGTTAGCTTAGAGGTTCTACTTTCTGCTGAATGTATTAGTTTCCTAATAGTAGTGAAATAATTCAGAGATAAATGTGTATTAAATTTTGAAATTAAATTTTCGCCTGTTTAGACTATTATCTCTAAAAAACTAATACATCACACAGAAAGTAGAAGTTCTGAACTATCAGGTGCAAAAAATTTCATTCAAAAATTCCTAGCGGTTCAGAAGTTATAAGCGTTTAAAAATACATGGCCAAGAGAACGCTGTAGCAGGGGTGGTTTCTGTCAAAGCAATTTTCAAACGCTTATATCTTTTGAACCGCTGGGAATTTTTGAATGAAATTTTTTGTATATGATAGTTTAGAAGCTCTACTTTCTGCTGAAACTATTTGTTAACCAACGATAGTGAAATAAATCGGTGAAAAATTGGTTTTAAATTTTCAAATTAAATTTAAACCGACTTAGTTCACTACCTTTAGTAAACTAATATATCCAACAGAAAGTAGACGTTCAAATCTATCACATGCAACAAATTTCATTCAAAAATTCCAAGCGGTTCAAAAGTTATAAGCGTTTAAAGAAAATAGTTTACCGAAAATACCCCTACTACACCGTTCTGTTGGCCTGGTGTTTAAAAAAAATTTTTGAAATTTTTGAAAACCTCTTTCAGTTAAAAAATGCAACAGGGTGCTAAGTTTTATTTCCTACACCCTAAAAGTGTGCCTACATTTTCAATTTTTAGATATGACAGGGTGACTGACCCAGAGATTTATTTAATTTTTTGGTTTTAAAAATTTCAAAAATTTTTTTAAAACACCAGGCCAACAGAACGCTGTAGTAGGGGTATTTTCGGCAAACTATTTTCTTTAAACGCTTATAACTTTTGAACCGCTTGGAATTTTTGAATGAAACTTTTTTCATGCGTTAGCTTAGAGGTTCTACTTTCTGCTGAATGTATTAGTTTCCTAATAGTAGTGAAATAATTCAGAGATAAATGTGTTTTAAATTTTGAAATTAAATTTTCGCCTGTTTAGACTATTATCTCTAAAAAACGAATACATCACACAGAAAGTAGAAGTTCTGAACTATCAGGTGCAAAAAATTTCATTCAAAAATTCCTAGCGGTTCAGAAGTTATAAGCGTTTAAAAATACATGGCCAAGAGAACGCTGTAGCAGGGGTTGTTTCTGTCAAAGCAATTTTCAAACGCTTATATCTTTTGAACCGCTGGGAATTTTTGAATGAAATTTTTTGTATATGATAGTTTAGAAGCTCTACTTTCTGCTGAAACTATTTGTTAACAAACGATAGTGAAATAAATCGGTGAAAAATTGGTTTTAAATTTTCAAATTAAATTTAAACCGACTTAGTTCACTACCTTTAGTAAACTAATATATCCAACAGAAAGTAGACGTTCAAATCTATCACATGCAACAAATTTCATTCAAAAATTCCAAGCGGTTCAAAAGTTATAAGCGTTTAAAGAAAATAGTTTACCGAAAATACCCCTACTACACCGTTCTGTTGGCCTGGTGTTTTAAAAAAATTTTTGAAATTTTTGAAAACCTCTTTCAGTTAAAAAAATGCAACAGGGTGCTTAGTTTTATTTCCTACACCCTAAAAGTGTGCCTACATTTTCAATTTTTAGATATGACAGGGTGACTGACCCAGAGATTTATTTAATTTTTTGGTTTTAAAAATTTCAAAAATTTTTTTAAAACACCAGGCCAACAGAACGCTGTAGTAGGGGTATTTTCGGCAAACTATTTTCTTTAAACGCTTATAACTTTTGAACCGCTTGGAATTTTTGAATGAAACTTTTTTCATGTGTTAGCTTAGAGGTTCTACTTTCTGCTGAATGTATTAGTTTCCTAATAGTAGTGAAATAATTCAGAGATAAATGTGTATTAAATTTTGAAATTAAATTTTCGCCTGTTTAGACTATTATCTCTAAAAAACTAATACATCACACAGAAAGTAGAAGTTCTGAACTATCAGGTGCAAAAAATTTCATTCAAAAATTCCTAGCGGTTCAGAAGTTATAAGCGTTTAAAAATACATGGCCAAGAGAACGCTGTAGCAGGGGTGGTTTCTGTCAAAGCAATTTTCAAACGCTTATATCTTTTGAACCGCTGGGAATTTTTGAATGAAATTTTTTGTATATGATAGTTTAGAAGCTCTACTTTCTGCTGAAACTATTTGTTAACCAACGATAGTGAAATAAATCGGTGAAAAATTGGTTTTAAATTTTCAAATTAAATTTAAACCGACTTAGTTCACTACCTTTAGTAAACTAATATATCCAACAGAAAGTAGACGTTCAAATCTATCACATGCAACAAATTTCATTCAAAAATTCCAAGCGGTTCAAAAGTTATAAGCGTTTAAAGAAAATAGTTTACCGAAAATACCCCTACTACACCGTTCTGTTGGCCTGGTGTTTTAAAAAAATTTTTGAAATTTTTGAAAACCTCTTTCAGTTAAAAAAATGCAACAGGGTGCAAACTATTTTCTTTAAACGCTTATAACTTTTGAACCGCTTGGAATTTTTGAATGAAACTTTTTTCATGTGTTAGCTTAGAGGTTCTACTTTCTGCTGAATGTATTAGTTTCCTAATAATAGTGAAATAATTCAGAGATAAATGTGTATTAAATTTTGAAATTAAATTTTCGCCTGTTTAGACTATTATCTCTAAAAAACTAATACATCACACAGAAAGTAGAAGTTCTGAACTATCAGGTGCAAAAAATTTCATTCAAAAATTCCTAGCGGTTCAGAAGTTATAAGCGTTTAAAAATACATGGCCAAGAGAACGCTGTAGCAGGGGTGGTTTCTGTCAAAGCAATTTTCAAACGCTTATATCTTTTGAACCGCTGGGAATTTTTGAATGAAATTTTTTTATATGATAGTTTAGAAGCTCTACTTTCTGCTGAAACTATTTGTTAACCAACGATAGTGAAATAAATCGGTGAAAAATTGGTTTTAAATTTTCAAATTAAATTTAAACCGACTTAGTTCACTACCTTTAGTAAACTAATATATCCAACAGAAAGTAGACGTTCAAATCTATCACATGCAACAAATTTCATTCAAAAATTCCAAGCGGTTCAAAAGTTATAAGCGTTTAAAGAAAATAGTTTACCGAAAATACCCCTACTACACCGTTCTGTTGGCCTGGTGTTTTAAAAAAATTTTTGAAATTTTTGAAAACCTCTTTCAGTTAAAAAAATGCAACAGGGTGCTTAGTTTTATTTCCTACACCCTAAAAGTGTGCCTACATTTTCAATTTTTAGATATGACAGGGTGACTGACCCAGAGATTTATTTAATTTTTTGGTTTTAAAAATTTCAAAAATTTTTTTAAAACACCAGGCCAACAGAACGCTGTAGTAGGGGTATTTTCGGCAAACTATTTTCTTTAAACGCTTATAACTTTTGAACCGCTTGGAATTTTTGAATGAAACTTTTTTCATGTGTTAGCTTAGAGGTTCTACTTTCTGCTGAATGTATTAGTTTCCTAATAGTAGTGAAATAATTCAGAGATAAATGTGTATTAAATTTTGAAATTAAATTTTCGCCTATTTAGACTATTATCTCTAAAAAACTAATACATCACACAGAAAGTAGAAGTTCTGAACTATCAGGTGCAACAAATTTCATTCAAAAATTCCTAGCGGTTCAGAAGTTATAAGCGTTTAAAAATACATGGCCAAGAGAACGCTGTAGCAGGGGTGGTTTCTGTCAAAGCAATTTTCAAACGCTTATATCTTTTGAACCGCTGGGAATTTTTGAATGAAATTTTTTGTATATGATAGTTTAGAAGCTCTACTTTCTGCTGAAACTATTTGTTAACAAACGATAGTGAAATAAATCGGTGAAAAATTGGTTTTAAATTTTCAAATTAAATTTAAACCGACTTAGTTCACTACCTTTAGTAAACTAATATATCCAACAGAAAGTAGACGTTCAAATCTATCACATGCAACAAATTTCATTCAAAAATTCCAAGCGGTTCAAAAGTTATAAGCGTTTAAAGAAAATAGTTTACCGAAAATACCCCTACTACACCGTTCTGTTGGCCTGGTGTTTTAAAAAAATTTTTGAAATTTTTGAAAACCTCTTTCAGTTAAAAAAATGCAACAGGGTGCAAACTATTTTCTTTAAACGCTTATAACTTTTGAACCGCTTGGAATTTTTGAATGAAACTTTTTTCATGTGTTAGCTTAGAGGTTCTACTTTCTGCTGAATGTATTAGTTTCCTAATAATAGTGAAATAATTCAGAGATAAATGTGTATTAAATTTTGAAATTAAATTTTCGCCTGTTTAGACTATTATCTCTAAAAAACTAATACATCACACAGAAAGTAGAAGTTCTGAACTATCAGGTGCAAAAAATTTCATTCAAAAATTCCTAGCGGTTCAGAAGTTATAAGCGTTTAAAAATACATGGCCAAGAGAACGCTGTAGCAGGGGTGGTTTCTGTCAAAGCAATTTTCAAACGCTTATATCTTTTGAACCGCTGGGAATTTTTGAATGAAATTTTTTTATATGATAGTTTAGAAGCTCTACTTTCTGCTGAAACTATTTGTTAACCAACGATAGTGAAATAAATCGGTGAAAAATTGGTTTTAAATTTTCAAATTAAATTTAAACCGACTTAGTTCACTACCTTTAGTAAACTAATATATCCAACAGAAAGTAGACGTTCAAATCTATCACATGCAACAAATTTCATTCAAAAATTCCAAGCGGTTCAAAAGTTATAAGCGTTTAAAGAAAATAGTTTACCGAAAATACCCCTACTACACCGTTCTGTTGGCCTGGTGTTTTAAAAAAATTTTTGAAATTTTTGAAAACCTCTTTCAGTTAAAAAAATGCAACAGGGTGCTTAGTTTTATTTCCTACACCCTAAAAGTGTGCCTACATTTTCAATTTTTAGATATGACAGGGTGACTGACCCAGAGATTTATTTAATTTTTTGGTTTTAAAAATTTCAAAAATTTTTTTAAAACACCAGGCCAACAGAACGCTGTAGTAGGGGTATTTTCGGCAAACTATTTTCTTTAAACGCTTATAACTTTTGAACCGCTTGGAATTTTTGAATGAAACTTTTTTCATGTGTTAGCTTAGAGGTTCTACTTTCTGCTGAATGTATTAGTTTCCTAATAGTAGTGAAATAATTCAGAGATAAATGTGTATTAAATTTTGAAATTAAATTTTCGCCTATTTAGACTATTATCTCTAAAAAACTAATACATCACACAGAAAGTAGAAGTTCTGAACTATCAGGTGCAAAAAATTTCATTCAAAAATTCCTAGCGGTTCAGAAGTTATAAGCGTTTAAAAATACATGGCCAAGAGAACGCTGTAGCAGGGGTGGTTTCTGTCAAAGCAATTTTCAAACGCTTATATCTTTTGAACCGCTGGGAATTTTTGAATGAAATTTTTTGTATATGATAGTTTAGAAGCTCTACTTTCTGCTGAAACTATTTGTTAACAAACGATAGTGAAATAAATCGGTGAAAAATTGGTTTTAAATTTTCAAATTAAATTTAAACCGACTTAGTTCACTACCTTTAGTAAACTAATATATCCAACAGAAAGTAGACGTTCAAATCTATCACATGCAACAAATTTCATTCAAAAATTCCAAGCGGTTCAAAAGTTATAAGCGTTTAAAGAAAATAGTTTACCGAAAATACCCCTACTACACCGTTCTGTTGGCCTGGTGTTTTAAAAAAATTTTTGAAATTTTTGAAAACCTCTTTCAGTTAAAAAAATGCAACAGGGTGCTTAGTTTTATTTCCTACACCCTAAAAGTGTGCCTACATTTTCAATTTTTAGATATGACAGGGTGACTGACCCAGAGATTTATTTAATTTTTTGGTTTTAAAAATTTCAAAAATTTTTTTAAAACACCAGGCCAACAGAACGCTGTAGTAGGGGTATTTTCGGCAAACTATTTTCTTTAAACGCTTATAACTTTTGAACCGCTTGGAATTTTTGAATGAAACTTTTTTCATGTGTTAGCTTAGAGGTTCTACTTTCTGCTGAATGTATTAGTTTCCTAATAGTAGTGAAATAATTCAGAGATAAATGTGTATTAAATTTTGAAATTAAATTTTCGCCTGTTTAGACTATTATCTCTAAAAAACTAATACATCACACAGAAAGTAGAAGTTCTGAACTATCAGGTGCAAAAAATTTCATTCAAAAATTCCTAGCGGTTCAGAAGTTATAAGCGTTTAAAAATACATGGCCAAGAGAACGCTGTAGCAGGGGTGGTTTCTGTCAAAGCAATTTTCAAACGCTTATATCTTTTGAACCGCTGGGAATTTTTGAATGAAATTTTTTGTATATGATAGTTTAGAAGCTCTACTTTCTGCTGAAACTATTTGTTAACAAACGATAGTGAAATAAATCGGTGAAAAATTGGTTTTAAATTTTCAAATTAAATTTAAACCGACTTAGTTCACTACCTTTAGTAAACTAATATATCCAACAGAAAGTAGACGTTAAAATCTATCACATGCAACAAATTTCATTCAAAAATTCCAAGCGGTTCAAAAGTTATAAGCGTTTAAAGAAAATAGTTTACCGAAAATACCCCTACTACACCGTTCTGTTGGCCTGGTGTTTTAAAAAAATTTTTGAAATTTTTGAAAACCTCTTTCAGTTAAAAAAATGCAACAGGGTGCAAACTATTTTCTTTAAACGCTTATAACTTTTGAACCGCTTGGAATTTTTGAATGAAACTTTTTTCATGTGTTAGCTTAGAGGTTCTACTTTCTGCTGAATGTATTAGTTTCCTAATAGTAGTGAAATAATTCAGAGATAAAT
The DNA here is from genome assembly GCA_958299815.1 of Sarcophaga carnaria. Classification (NCBI taxonomy): domain Eukaryota; kingdom Metazoa; phylum Arthropoda; class Insecta; order Diptera; family Sarcophagidae; genus Sarcophaga; species Sarcophaga carnaria. Next base: position 5,003,477 of record OY283149.1, read on the forward strand.
GTGTATTAAATTTTGAAATTAAATTTTCGCCTGTTTAGACTATTATCTCTAAAAAACTAATACATCACACAGAAAGTAGAAGTTCTGAACTATCAGGTGCAAAAAATTTCATTCAAAAATTCCTAGCGGTTCAGAAGTTATAAGCGTTTAAAAATACATGGCCAAGAGAACGCTGTAGCAGGGGTGGTTTCTGTCAAAGCAATTTTCAAACGCTTATATCTTTTGAACCGCTGGGAATTTTTGAATGAAATTTTTTGTATATGATAGTTTAGAAGCTCTACTTTCTGCTGAAACTATTTGTTAACCAACGATAGTGAAATAAATCGGTGAAAAATTGGTTTTAAATTTTCAAATTAAATTTAAACCGACTTAGTTCACTACCTTTAGTAAACTAATATATCCAACAGAAAGTAGACGTTCAAATCTATCACATGCAACAAATTTCATTCAAAAATTCCAAGCGGTTCAAAAGTTATAAGCGTTTAAAGAAAATAGTTTACCGAAAATACCCCTACTACACCGTTCTGTTGGCCTGGTGTTTAAAAAAAATTTTTGAAATTTTTGAAAACCTCTTTCAGTTAAAAAATGCAACAGGGTGCTAAGTTTTATTTCCTACACCCTAAAAGTGTGCCTACATTTTCAATTTTTAGATATGACAGGGTGACTGACCCAGAGATTTATTTAATTTTTTGGTTTTAAAAATTTCAAAAATTTTTTTAAAACACCAGGCCAACAGAACGCTGTAGTAGGGGTATTTTCGGCAAACTATTTTCTTTAAACGCTTATAACTTTTGAACCGCTTGGAATTTTTGAATGAAACTTTTTTCATGCGTTAGCTTAGAGGTTCTACTTTCTGCTGAATGTATTAGTTTCCTAATAGTAGTGAAATAATTCAGAGATAAATGTGTTTTAAATTTTGAAATTAAATTTTCGCCTGTTTAGACTATTATCTCTAAAAAACGAATACATCACACAGAAAGTAGAAGTTCTGAACTATCAGGTGCAAAAAATTTCATTCAAAAATTCCTAGCGGTTCAGAAGTTATAAGCGTTTAAAAATACATGGCCAAGAGAACGCTGTAGCAGGGGTTGTTTCTGTCAAAGCAATTTTCAAACGCTTATATCTTTTGAACCGCTGGGAATTTTTGAATGAAATTTTTTGTATATGATAGTTTAGAAGCTCTACTTTCTGCTGAAACTATTTGTTAACAAACGATAGTGAAATAAATCGGTGAAAAATTGGTTTTAAATTTTCAAATTAAATTTAAACCGACTTAGTTCACTACCTTTAGTAAACTAATATATCCAACAGAAAGTAGACGTTCAAATCTATCACATGCAACAAATTTCATTCAAAAATTCCAAGCGGTTCAAAAGTTATAAGCGTTTAAAGAAAATAGTTTACCGAAAATACCCCTACTACACCGTTCTGTTGGCCTGGTGTTTTAAAAAAATTTTTGAAATTTTTGAAAACCTCTTTCAGTTAAAAAAATGCAACAGGGTGCTTAGTTTTATTTCCTACACCCTAAAAGTGTGCCTACATTTTCAATTTTTAGATATGACAGGGTGACTGACCCAGAGATTTATTTAATTTTTTGGTTTTAAAAATTTCAAAAATTTTTTTAAAACACCAGGCCAACAGAACGCTGTAGTAGGGGTATTTTCGGCAAACTATTTTCTTTAAACGCTTATAACTTTTGAACCGCTTGGAATTTTTGAATGAAACTTTTTTCATGTGTTAGCTTAGAGGTTCTACTTTCTGCTGAATGTATTAGTTTCCTAATAGTAGTGAAATAATTCAGAGATAAATGTGTATTAAATTTTGAAATTAAATTTTCGCCTGTTTAGACTATTATCTCTAAAAAACTAATACATCACACAGAAAGTAGAAGTTCTGAACTATCAGGTGCAAAAAATTTCATTCAAAAATTCCTAGCGGTTCAGAAGTTATAAGCGTTTAAAAATACATGGCCAAGAGAACGCTGTAGCAGGGGTGGTTTCTGTCAAAGCAATTTTCAAACGCTTATATCTTTTGAACCGCTGGGAATTTTTGAATGAAATTTTTTGTATATGATAGTTTAGAAGCTCTACTTTCTGCTGAAACTATTTGTTAACAAACGATAGTGAAATAAATCGGTGAAAAATTGGTTTTAAATTTTCAAATTAAATTTAAACCGACTTAGTTCACTACCTTTAGTAAACTAATATATCCAACAGAAAGTAGACGTTCAAATCTATCACATGCAACAAATTTCATTCAAAAATTCCAAGCGGTTCAAAAGTTATAAGCGTTTAAAGAAAATAGTTTACCGAAAATACCCCTACTACACCGTTCTGTTGGCCTGGTGTTTTAAAAAAATTTTTGAAATTTTTGAAAACCTCTTTCAGTTAAAAAAATGCAACAGGGTGCAAACTATTTTCTTTAAACGCTTATAACTTTTGAACCGCTTGGAATTTTTGAATGAAACTTTTTTCATGTGTTAGCTTAGAGGTTCTACTTTCTGCTGAATGTATTAGTTTCCTAATAGTAGTGAAATAATTCAGAGATAAATGTGTATTAAATTTTGAAATTAAATTTTCGCCTGTTTAGACTATTATCTCTAAAAAACTAATACATCACACAGAAAGTAGAAGTTCTGAACTATCAGGTGCAAAAAATTTCATTCAAAAATTCCTAGCGGTTCAGAAGTTATAAGCGTTTAAAAATACATGGCCAAGAGAACGCTGTAGCAGGGGTGGTTTCTGTCAAAGCAATTTTCAAACGCTTATATCTTTTGAACCGCTGGGAATTTTTGAATGATATTTTTTGTATATGATAGTTTAGAAGCTCTACTTTCTGCTGAAACTATTTGTTAACAAACGATAGTGAAATAAATCGGTGAAAAATTGGTTTTAAATTTTCAAATTAAATTTAAACCGACTTAGTTCACTATCTTTAGTAAAGTAATACATCCAATACATACATAATATATTAAAGAACAAATAAAAAGAATTTTTGAAATTTTTCCAAACACTGCTGCTTTTCTTTCTTTGCATAGAAAGGGCTTCAGATATAAAGGAGGTACCCTGTAAAAAAGAGCCTCTTTTCTTAATAATAAGATTAAAAACAGAAAATTATAAGATAATTTTTTATTTTCACACTTTCATGCATGCATTGTACAATGGGTCAATTCGACCTCCGAGTACTGTACTTGTCTTAATTGACAAGTGCCCGTCCTCTAACCTACATGCATACATATACGTATAATATTCAACTCTGACGATAGCTAGGAAAGAACATATCGAATTACTTAATGGAACTCATTACGGACTACTTTAAGCATAGGCGGGTGTCCCGCAAGGTTCAATGCTCGCCCAATACTATGGAACGTATTGCATTGAGGCTTAAACTGCCTAGAGGTACACAGGCCATTGAATTTGATAACGATAACGTGTAACACTGCGGTTGGCATGGTTAGAAGCTGGATCACGGGAACAGGCTTCAAATTTATTGATCACAATACGGATGTTCTATCTGTAAGCAGTAGGAAGAGGATGGAATTCATTACCGACAGAAGTATAACATCGAAGTAGCCAAATAAGTACGTACCTGGGAGTAATGATTGACAGCAGGCTAATTTCTTACGTGTAACATTGCGGTTGGCATGGTTATCAGCTGGATCACGGGAACAGGTTTCAAACTTGCTGATCACAATACGGATGTTCTACCTGTAAGCAGTAGGAAGAGGATGGAATTCATTACCGACAGAAGTATAACATCGAAGTAGCCAAATAAGTACGTACCTGGGAGTAATGATTGACAGCAGGCTAATTTCTTACGTGTAACATTGCGGTTGGCATGGTTATCAGCTGGATCACGGGAACAGGTTTCAAACCTGCTGATCACAATACGGATGATCTACCTGTAAGCAGTAGGAAAAGGATGGAATTCATTACCGAAACAGTACGCGACAAACGTATAACATCGAAGCAGGCAATTAAGTACGTAATAACGTACTCGACTAATGCGTAACCTAAGAGGCCGAAAGCGGGAGAAGACAGTTGCTGATGAAAGTAGTGTTTGATTCTTATATATGCATCCCAGCAACTATTTGGGCTGAGGCTATGAATAAGAAGACCTATAGAGGAGGTATTGAAGCAGCCTACAAGAGATCTGTTCTCAGAATAATTTCAGCTTTCTGCTGATGCAGCATTGGTGATTGCGGAGATGATGCGCCTGCAACTAGTAATGGATCTAAAGAGAAGGAAACATATTACAAGAAAAGGAACAGGTCTTTTGAAACCCGTTCAATTAGTTGATGATGCTAAGGATAGATGGTAGCAACACTGGTTCAATTGCACCAAAGGAAGTGTGACGAACGAGGTTGGTTTTAGTACGTAGGTGCTCAGCAAGCAGAATGTTAGTGTTGCGGCGTATAGTGCACATTGATTGGGTAGACCGGGTTGTCAATCCCTTTGAAAGATTCCCAGCCTTTAGACCGTAAAGCTAAAAAAAACAAAAATACATACATAATAAAGAAAAAGAACAAATAAGAAGAATATTCACAATCTTCCTAAACATTTTGGTTTAAATTCTTCTTTTGAATTTTTTTAAAATTAAAATAAACTACTTATTATATAATACAGGAGCGTAATGGAGTACCCTATTCAATCTTATTCCTTTCATAAAATTCTTTAACAAATTGTTTGACGAGATTCTGATATTTAAATACAGTTGTAAACTGATATGATATGTTTTGTTACGATTTCTTTAATTTAATTTTTTTCTAACAGTAAGACTTTGTTATTCTGTTACTATAAATGACCATATAACGGCAATTTTCTTTAAAACACTTTTTCTCGAACTATACTTCCATGCATATTGACTGTATATGGCACATTTTATCACGTCTTGGTGTCAATTGTTTTTATTTGGCGCATCAAATTCAAATTTTAAAGCTGATGTTGCCAATTTCATTTGCTTTTCTCTCCCTCTTTTTCTTTTAAATTTCTACTCACACTTTGCATTGGTTAATTCCTAGATAAACCTAGAACCTGTTGTACAGTTAATAAGAGAAAAAATCAGTGTTCAGTATACACTGTATACTACTGTATACTAACAGGAGTAAGCATTTTTGAAATGTACACATGTATTGTTGTTAATGTTGGGATACGGGAATGATTTGTTTAATGATTATACGGGGTTTTGGGGGTGTTTTAAAGATTAATTGTGCGGTATGCAATGTATGAAGAAGAAGAACTTGTTTAGTATTGTTTACATAGTATTCCAAAGGCAACAGTTGGAGAGAGAGAAAGAGAGAAAATAAAAACACGAAAAGATTGTGTTTTTTTTTACAAATCTTCTTCGTTATAATCACGATTTTGTTGTCGTTCGTGTTGTTTGCTTCTTCGAACACATGAAAAAGCTGTCTTGTTGTTTGCTTTAAAGCTTATGTTGTGTGCTTTACCAACACATACACTGTAAGAAAATTTACAAAAAAAATTGTTTCTAAGCCTGTAGTTTCATTTGGTGAATGTCTTGAAAGTAGTCTTCGTTTGGTAAGCTACGCACGAACAACACTTTACTTCATAACGTAAAACTAAAGCGCACGCGTTGTGTTTTAAAAAACACAAAAACAAATATAATTTCAATTTTAACAAACTAAACTTACTGCAAGTATTTTTGAAGTTGATGCTTACGCCGCCACCGCCGCCGTCGTCGTTTATTGTTTATCGTCTTCATTGCGTTTTAAGAGGTGTTTTGAAAACTTTGTTGTTGTTTTTTTTTCAACGTTGAAGCATTATTAGTATTAGTGAGCGAATGCTTCAGCTTAAATGAAAATATTTTTGTGTTTATTTTTGAATTTTTCTTTCGTTGGCTTAAAGTTGCATTTTTTTAATGTGAAGTCCGGTTTAACAACTATTAGTTGCTTGTGCCTTTAAACGTTGGTTGGTAATTCGGTAGAAATTTTTGCCAATAGAGAATGTACTATAGATAACCTGCAAGGAAAAATATAATTGTTAATTACAAAAATTAATAAAAATTAACTTAAGAAAACAAAAATTGTTAAAATTAATAAAATAATTTTACAAAAATATAAAGAAAAATTAAAAAAAATTTATATAAATTTATGCCTTAAAAAATAATAAATGAAACCAAAAAAAATTGTTTTTTGTTGAGAATAAACTAGAATTAGGCCAACTTTTAAATGGTCGGGGGTTTGAAGCAATAAGGACAATACAAAAAAAAAATAATTTTAAATTAATTTAATTTATCTCGAAAAAAAATATAACAAAAATATACTAAATTTGATTAACTACAAATAAAAATATGTTCAAATTTATAATAAAAATGAAATAAAAAAATTAAAAAACTATAGTAAAATAAAGATAAAATAAAAAAACAAATTAAAATATAAAAAAATATTAATTTTAAAGAAATTTAAAAAATAATTTAACAATATGTAAATAAATAATTATTAATAAAAAATTAAATTAAAATAAAGAACTGTTGAAAGTAATTTAAATGGAAATTAGAAACCAAACTGAAAGTGCTGAAATATCTTTTAATTTGATTGATTTGAAGAAAATTATAAAAAAAACTGTATATTCTTTTACTAAATAAAGAAATTTAAACCAGGACTTTTTCAAAGAAAAAAAATAGTAAAAAAAGAACATATTAATAAACAAAAACGAACTAAACCTTAATAAATTTATTTCAATTTCATTAATTTTAACAATAAAAATCTTTATACCTACTATATATAGAACTAGTCCCCATCCGTATCGCGTACGTATTTCCTTAATTTTTTTTTCAATCCAATCCTCTTAGGTGGGTAATGGTAATGTTTGGTAAGGAATCATCCATAAAATATTGCTCTCCACATGCCCTACATTTGTTGTTATTTATTGTACATACGCGATACGAATGCCTCTGTAAAGTTAAGTGTCCCATAAGAACACTTATTATCTTGGTCACTTCTCTCTTATTTAGACCAACATGCTATTGGTCTTTCCTTAATCTAGACGTCCTAGATTGTTTTAGTAATTTAGATTACAATGCCTTTGTTTTGCAGCATTCTAAAGCCCCGAAGGTTTTTCGATTTTTCTTTTATCTTTACCTCTGGTGCTTCGCCATCATTTAATTCTTCATTTTTGATCATTTCCTGGTGACAAGGTGAAAAAATTCAACACATCGTAACATGTCTAGAGAATGAAATTGTTAATCTCTTGGTTCCAGACCTGGAATCCCTGGTATTTTTTTATTGATGCAACTCCGTGAGACTAATAGATATAGCGTACAGCGTTTTCTTATTCACTTCAGGGATCCTTATACTTAGAGATGTTCGTGTGGCAAAAAATGTCAACATGGGCAACTGTGCCAGGGTATGTCGAATCATATTCAGAGTGATACAGTTGGTTGTAATAGATATGTTTGGTATTCTATGAAATATTATGCATATATCCTATTATCCTACATGCAGGTAATATGGTCCATAATCTCTGTTTGGTATTCTATGAAATATTATGCATATATCCTATTATCCTACATGCAGGTAATATGATCCATAATCTCCCGTAATCTGAACATGACATGCCATGCGAGCCGCTTCATATCGTGCTTAACTTCCCATTGGTTAAACAGATAGGAGTTTTTCCCATGTCTTCTTCATTGTACAGCATTTGCCCAGGCAAATGGATTTTCGCTGTCGAAAGAAACTTTCAAGTGTCTTGATTTTCTAAAAAGTTACAAGAAATACTTCAATCCATTTGATCTCCTTACCATCGTGCTTCCAAGGTTTATTGGCCGCGTACAGGAAAGGGCGAAGATAATCGTTAATGACGCTAAGATATTCAACCATATTTATGTATTTATTGAAAATTCATTACAATATGGCTTTTGTTTCGGTGTTTTATTGTACTCAAACGAAAAAGAAGGATTTGTTCTCGTAAATAAAATATTTCTTATATTCACATCCGTTGATGGTTAATTGGCCAATGAAATACATTGTGCTTTACGGAGAAAATTTGTTGTGTAGGCACTATACGTGTGTTTCCACTCTTTCCGTAGATGTTTTTCCTGTCAAACGTCATAAAGAGATTTAAATCCAATGTATACAAATGCTTATCCTCCTTTCTTACCATTTACAACGTATTTGTCCTTGCATGAAATCGCCGTAATCTAGTAGGCATTGTTTTAGTTTACTAGGCGAGAGCTTGTTGGTGAGTTTAAACTTTATCTCTGACATCTCGAAAAAAAGTATTTTTCGTCTACAAACGCTTAAGCTTCCTTTTTCACCTTTCACAACCTATTTTCCCTTGCATGAAATCGCCGTAATCGAGTAGGTAGTGTTTTGGTTTACTAGAAGAGAGCTTTGAGACTTCAAATTTCGAAAAAATATTTCTTTCGGTCCCGCCACTCATGGATAAAATTATCATATTAAACATGGGTGGTGTACGAAACAAGGTTAAGTAATTAAGTAAGTAAGTTTGAGTAGGGGCCTTCCCTTGAATGTTGATAGTATGAAAAAAAAATACAGAAATAACCAACCAATTCAAAAATCGTTATGAAAGCATTCAAAAAGCCTGGCGTGTAAAATTCAAAATAAAAACAAGAGAGGAATAAAATTTTTTTTTATAAATCTAAAAATAAAACTTTAAAAAATTGAAATGTTTAAATAATAATATTTACAAAAAATGTATACAAATTACTCCCAGAAATTAGAAAAAAAGAAACAATCAAAAGACAAACAAAAAAATTTTAAAATATTCTAAAATAAATTATTTAAATAAAGAAAGACAAAAAACCTTAAGCAATAATACAACAAATATAAATATGTAAACAAGACCCATCTAAAAATATCAACAATATAACAAAAAACAAGTTAATAAAATATTAAAAATCTTGGCCAAAAAATCTTGACTATAAAGCTGACCGTAAATCTTTAATTTTGAATTAATTCAACCGGTTCGCTTGCTTCTTTTAAAAAAAAGATATTTAAAATATTGAAATCTTTGCGTGCTTTTTTTAATTTTTATCTTTTGTTTTACTGTGTCAAATTAAAATATTTTTGTTTTTTTATTTAAAATCATCCACCATCCACCATCATCTAATCTTATTACGACTTTAATTGCAGTTTATTTAGCGGATTTTTGATTATTGTTTTGAATACAGACATTTTTTCCACTCAAAACTAAACATTATTAACGTCAACATTATCATCATCATCGTTAGCCATTAAATTGGGATTAATTGAACCAAAAAGAAAAAAAAAAACTCCGCAGACATATTATTTTCACAACGTTTTGTTAAGAAAGGTAAGTGAATAGATAAACTTGAAATTAATCAAATATTTTTACTTAATCAGACATAATTAAATTGGAATATCAGTCACATTAATTGGCAGATAATATGACAGTTAATTTGACATAAAGTTGCTGGAACTTTACTGTAAGGGCTTAGCAGCTAATACTAGTCATCGTCTGTGGACAAATGGTTAACTAACGGTATTATGAACCTTCAGGAATATAGATTGCACACATACTATGAGTTCTCGAGGCAGTTTAGAATACAACCAACACTAAGGGGACAACCCCTACTAATGCAGGAAAGTAAGTCGTGGCATATAGAAACGAGGTAGTAGGGTTTATAGACGTTCGATTTATGTCGTAAGTAACACGAAAAAAAAACCTCAGTAGGAAAAGGATAGTGTGTCTGAACAATGAGTTTTCTTCTGCAATAAATTTTATGTTCCACCGGTCAATCGGCCAACACAAGTACCTCATGAAAATAAATGATTTTAGACTAGATAGAATATGAACGATACACCTCGTGATGAATAATACACCACAAATGATTTGAAACTGCATGAAACCCTGGATGAAGGCATTTTTTCGTATTAGCCAGGTGTAGCTTATTCTATAAGGTTACTGGATCAATGCAGCACCTTTCAGACGAAAGTGTTGACCATACGGACTTTAGTAATAAAGCTCGACCCTAAGGAAAACGGTTTTGGAGTCCTTGATATCATGCCTATCCAGCCCACTAGGTTCATTTCAACCACAAGTACATATTTTATCCGATTTAGCCCCATATCTACAGAGCACTTTTTTTCTGCTCATTTGAAGAAATAATTAGCTTTGTCGCCTATATCGCTGGTCGCATGTAATGCCTTTGATAGAATGGCTATCCAGCCCTGATACCTGGAAATACACTTTCAACGCACTATAATATACTACCAGCAGTTCTCTAACCTAAAAATCACACTCAAATTCGTAGACATATTTTGCTCTCTCTGTCTATGGCTCGCCCTTATTAACGCTGATGACGTTTTCTGCAAAGTAAATGCATTCATATCACTGTCATCTCACTGTCAGAGATTTTAATTAAAGTCTTTAAACTTATACCAGCGGTTAGTCTACGATAAATGAAATATTATCGCGAAAAGTTTTGCTAAAACAACTGAAAATTGAGTATTTAGTAGGTGAGAAAATCGCACAGAAAAATTCAATATTTTCTTTCAATCAAGATTCAGGTGTAATATTACAACAATAGTTAGACTAGAATATTTATTTATAAATAAATTTCAAAGACATTCTATTTATATGTCATTAAAAACAACAATAGTTATTCGAATAATGACTTAATTACAGATCATTTACTTTATAGTTATACAGGTGATGATGTAACAATTGTTTTATTTTTATTTTTTTCCTTCTTCTATTGTAATATGAGTAAATAAATAAATAAAAAAAATTTATTCTGTTTTCGTTATTTTAAGAAATTAAAATGATTTCATCAATGATGATCAATAACAATAATAATAAAAAAAATTAAAATAATACGAAAATATTTTTGAATAGAAGAAAACAATTTGAAATCATACATCACCCACGTTTTTTTTTTAAAGAGAAAATAGAAGAAATTCAATTAGAATATAAAATCTATAATAAATAAAAATAAAACTGACATCTTCAATTTAACGAACAGTTAGAAATTTTATTTAAAATCAAAAAAGTGAAAAAATTAATTCCAAAAATGGAAAAACAACTTAAAATTATTCTGAACGTCATGGCTTTTGAAAGAGATCAGATTTTTTAAGTGTGTGAAGCCTAAAACAAAGCAAACCTAACCCATTGTGATGTTAAAACAGCAATTTTTAATGTTAACTATTTAACAGTATTATTTAAGAAGATCCTGCAGCACAATACCGCATTACAAGGATTATTACAAACATTAGTAGCGGGATCTACAGTTTAAAGTCGACTCCGAACGACAGATTTTTTTGAGAAACTTTTCATAACAAATTTTTTTATTTACTCTCAGAGTTTTTGCCAGAAATCTGCTGAGAGGAAGCCGCCGAAGAGGTCTGGTCTGAGGTTTGAACCAGGGCCTCATGTCTAATAAGCTAGCACACTACCTACTAGAGCTCGGCGACTTCAATTTTTATTACATTAAATTATTATTACAATAGTCACATACATACTTAGAAAAATAACTTTCAAAAAAGCTTGTATTTTTAAAAATTGTACAATTTCTCTAAGGAATTCAAGTTTTATCCGTTTTAAACCTCTTCATGGAAGGTAAAAGAAAATAAATTTTTAAACTGAATTATTAGCAATAAGGAAATAATTATTTTCAAATTTATTTGTTTTGTTGTAAAATTCAAAACTTTAAATTCCGTTTTCTTTTATATTTTCCCAAAATTATCCTTATTTTTTATTATTTATTACGATTTCCTTTTACTAAACTGTTCTAAATTTCGAAATTATGTTAACTTAACAGTCTCTGTTAACAACACACTCAATGTAGAAAAAGAATATAACTTCCATTTGTTTACATCTAAATTTCTTTTGTTTGTATTTGTAACATACTAAATTAAAGCAAAAACAAATATTAGAAGGAAAGATTGTATATGTTTACTACATAAAAGGGCTCTGTATATGGTTTGTTTACATTTTAGAAAGTTTGAGAGAGCATAAAAGACAATTAAAATATTATTGCTTGGGTTTTGCTTTAACAGAACGCGTACCATTTGTTTACATTAAAATTTCTGCTAGTTTGTGTTACTAACACAATAATATTGAAGTAAATATTAGAGTGAAAGAATGTACATTTGTACGTGTGTACTAAAGAAAAGGGCTTATTTCTCTGTAGGAGAAAAACAAATGAGAGAGAGTACATGCATTAACAGTTTTGAATGTAAACAGTTTTTTTTTCTAAGAAAAACAGATAAGAGTTTGTTTTAAAAGTATTGTTTTTGTTTTTATTTTAAAAACAGCACTACTCGTGAGAAAAACAACAAATACTTTACAAAAAACCGCGTGTGCATACGAGAGTACAAACGAAAGTGTAAAAAAGAGATTCTTTATGCCTTAATCAGCAATTGTATGGCAAGTGTAAAGATCACACGTAAATGGCGTAAACGAAGTTACCGTTTGCCATTGGTTAACTGAAAAGTATTTAACCTTTAATAAGCTGGAATATTAATTTCACTTTAAAAAAGAAAACAGAAAATTCCTACAAATAACACTGAGGTTTTCAATAATTATGTTTGCAATTTTATAAAATTTTTTTAAAACTATTTTCTAAATACTAGTTATTTTGAAATAAGCTTTAAAAGAATAATGGAATGCAACCGTAATACGACGAGAATTATGTCTTGCTTAAGAATCTCAAATTATGTACATGTACATACATATGTACCTCAATCCAGAGGAGGTCCTTTATATGACATTGCATGTCGTACATAATGGACACGCGTTCGGTACAAGCATTATTAATGAAATAAAAATTTCATAGAAAACACAGCTATAGTAGGTGTGTGAAAATAGATTTTTAACTCTATAACTCTACTAGCAAACTAACAGAGCTATGTTATGTTCCTAACAGAGTTCTGTTAAATTAAAAAATTAAGACTTGAAAGTAAGGACAGGAAAAAAAGACTAAATTTCTGGTCCAAATTAGATAAAAAGGCTGGTAACCTACGGTTAGTGAATGTTACAAAACATATATCAAAAAAAAAAAAGATTAAACAATATTTAAATAAATTTCAAGGACATATCAGGTCACCATAGACAGACCAAGTGGATGATTTTTAATGCAAATTATCTTCAATCAGAAGAGCCTTAATTGCAATGCAAGTTTATTTTATATTTATCCATTTAATCCTTAAATTTATTATTTAACAAAAGCTCTCTAACATAACTTAATACTGTTAGTAACAGAAAAGAGCCGTGTAGGCTAATCGATTTTAGAACGTATTTTCACACATACTGTGTGTTTATTTAACTTTTACTTTTGAAACCCCTAAATGTATAACTCTTTATGTTTTTTATACTTTTTTTCCTTAAATATTTCAAATATTTCCAAATATATGAAGTATTTTTTATTTTATTTCGAAACTTTAACTCAAATTACTTCGTTTTATTGTTTGTTTTTGTTTTACTTAAAAAAATAATTAAATAACCAATACCTTGTCAAAAATCAATATACCGTTAATAATAAACATGACTACTAGCCAGTTAGTCTAGTTTAAACAAACAACAGTGTTTTAAACGATTTGTATGTGGAGTTTGCAACTGAAATCCAGTTTACACCTGTTAAACTATGCATGTTCGCGATGCAAGTCTAATAAATTTTTGCAATAATTTACTGCTAAAATAGCAACAAAATACACACCAGAGTGACTATAAAAACCTGTTGAAAATATAAAAAAATAACACGAAAATAAGATACCCAACCATATCTACGGATGACAGACAGATTACTGGTTAAAGTGTAACTAAACAAAATAGAAATAAAAACAAAACCTCAATACAAATTTTATAACTTTAAGTATGCATATGTACATTATCATGCATACTTAAAACAAATTAATAAATTAACATACATATATACGTACAGATATGTATTATACGAAAAAACTCTAAAAGCTTGTCACCTTTCAGCAAAAAGCTCATTAAATATGATGTCAATAATAATAAAAATGTCATATAAAGGGTGTGTTTTACAGAGTTTCTTCTACAGAAAAAACAAACCTGCTTTAATAGAAATCTTCTTGAAATATTTTTAAACAAAAAAAAAAATATAATAAAAAAACATTAAAAAAATTTAAAAAAAATGTAAAGAAGCTTACCTTAAACTATCATTAGAGAGCTCAATAATACAGCAGGCGTTTTAGTATACACATGCCGTTCGTCTACAAATATGCAAAATGTATTCAAAAACCATCATGATTTTTTTTCGTTTGTTTCGGCAGGTTATTTAAAAATTTTTTGAACGTAGAAACTGAAAAAAAAAAAATGAAAAAAAAATTAGAAAAAAGCTTTAAAAGATGACAACATATCGCTGAAAAATTCCATTTAAATGTATTTTTATTCAAAGCATTACAATATTAAAAGAGAAATTGGGGATAGTCACATTCAAGCCCACAATTTTAATTTTGAAGCATGATTTACTGCCACATATTTACATACATATGTGGGTGACCATTAAAACTTCTCTAGTTATTGCCTTTAAATTTATAATGCAAGCAGCTACAGAAACTACAGTTTATTGCAATATCAATCAGCTTAATGCTCGGGAATAAAACAGACAAATTCATCCAAATTTCATCTTCAATAACCCCGTGAAAATTTCAACCTCACATTGCCTGATTTTGATTTTTTTTATCCGTTAAGTGAAACACGGTTTCTTGCCCCCTCCTTGCAGAAATATTATGAGAACGGTCTTGCCTCGTTAGTAGGCAGTTTTTCCATTCTTATGGGATTAAAATTCGGTCAGTTCTCCTATCCCAGAAGTGTTGTTCAACGCCAATTTTCAGCCTCATTGTGGCTGAGAAGATCCTTAAGTATGGATAGAACCCATCATTGCCAATTAGCCCTCAGCATAGATTCTGATCATGTCCATATGCCCGATCCAAACGATAGAGAAATTCGATTGGGAAAATTCAAAATTTCCCAGATAAATGATAGAAATTTATTGTAAAATTTAGACTCGATATGAGATGATTCTATGGCAGCCTAGCTGACGGAGTATAATAGTGTACTCTCAGGAAATATTCTGCTTCTGAGTAGCTTTTTAATGGTATGAGGATAGGCATGACTGGCGTTATGGAGTTAGAGTCCCCTTCTAATTACAAGATATCGATGAACATTTTTTGAACCTGGCCTGGAAAAGAATCTGCAATTTGGTTAGGGGATTATATAATCAATCGGTATTGAGAACGGAAATTCTAAAACCACCAGTTTATCTTAATTGCCGCAAGAGTTGTTTCTTGTTGCAGTAGAAGACACAGTAGGAAGCCAATTCAACTTAAAGTGTAGAGTATTGGAGATTTTGTCTGCAGAACTCTAGTAATAAGAATGGCAGATTGGCTACTCACAATGTCTAGGATCGTAGATGCGTTGTCTCACAGCTGCTCCGCAATAGATAGGCGCATCATAAAGCTCTATGTGAGTATAAAGATATTGAAAAGGAAGATAAGTTATGTGCTACTTAAGGAAGCGACTTTATTTCAGGATTAGATTTTAAAGCCCCAATTTGTGAAAAGATATGACATGACAGTCTCCTGGCTTCATTTTTTTATTTATTATTTAATTTAAATAGCTCCTTAAGGTTTTTGCACGAATATCTAAACAGTTGTGAGGTTGACAAACTCCTAGCTTTTCCTAAAGTTCATGGACTGGATTCCCATTGACATTAATTTGTTTTTATTTAAAAAAGTTCTGTGATCAGCCTTAATAAACAGCACTGCCTCCAATCATTTGAATTGTGAATTATGTATGCCTGTGTACATACATCCATATATAGTATATTATAAGCACATATTAAAATAAATTGTCATATAAAATTTCTTTAACGAGAACAAAAATTTTGTCATTTATTTGCGTTTGAAAAAATGTTTTTATTATTCATTATTATTATTCGTGTTCTTGTAACACTTAAAGTTTATGATCATTTAAAGAAATATTTTTCATTTTATTTGCGTGAAGTATAGTCATAAAGAAAATGAAAGATTTAAATCAAACTGCAACCAAAAATCTAAATCTGGCTTAAGATAACAAATAAAGAAAACAAAAACTTGAAATGTATTTTTTTTTTCACACAGACAAGTATTTTTATCGTTTTTTTTTTGTTTGTTTCTTTTCTTCTTAATTCATTAATAGACGAACGAATGAATGAATTTTTGTATGACTTCATGCCGGGAAGGAAATATTGTATGTGTATGTTTGTACATTTAAATGAAATAATTTCGCATAATTATTATTAGTTTTTATAATAGCTGCCGCTGTTGTTGTTGTTGTAGTAATTATAGCAAGTGATTTAGTATTTTACGTTTTATTAAAAAAACAAATTCCAAATAATAAATAAAGAAATCTTGTTGTAATTTAAAATAATTACAAAATGTTTCTAAACACATTATTTTTAGAAGCGGTGAAATCATTATTTCCATTTTTTTTTTCTTTTAAAAATTTAAAGTAATTTAAATTCAACTTAATTAACTGAGAATTAAAGAAAAATATTGTTTTTTGAATTACAATTAAGTTAAACAGTTTGAAATGCATTCCATATTGTATATACAAGGAAAGCTAAAACCTCTTCAAATACTTTTGTTAACAGTACTCAAAGAAACCGCAAGACACAGAGAGAGATTGAGAAGACAGTTCAAAGGGTTTTATAACTTCACTCTTAATACCCTGGTTTTGTACGACAAACGATTTCTTTCGAACGTTTTATTTGTGTTTTCCATACAATTAGACGTTCATCTGAAATTGTTTGTCTTACCAAAACAGGGGATTAGCTGCTGTTTACATTTGGAATTGAAAAAAAAAAACAAGAGAAAATATGTAAGAATTATAAGCATAAACGGCACTGCTATACACTATTTGATTACAGCAAGAACAGTTGTTAAACACAAATGTTGCGAGTACTAATAACAAGGAATTTGTAAAAGTATTAAAGCGAGTCAGAGTGAGATTGTTTATAAACATTTCAATGTTATAGCAACATTGTTAACAGTCCTGTAAACTGTTAGAGAGAGATTCATGTACTCCGCTCTTAAGTACTTAGAGTTGTTCTCTTTATTTACATTTTCAAATATAAGCAAAGAAAACAGAGTGAAATAAGCAATTATTTCTTTACAAACAGTACATGTTAAACCGTTTAATTAATAAATTAAAACATATGCAGATAACATAAGAGTATTGAAACCAAAGCAAGATTATTTATTAAAAAAAATTAAAAAAATGTAAAAAACATTGTTTTTAATTAAAAATCAAGTTTTGTTATGAAATGCAATGTTAATTTTTTTTAAAGCCATTGACTATTTAATGCAGCTGACTAGCCCTTTCAAAATATATGGTTGTTTTTTTTATCAATATTTAAAACTTTCATTTAACTGCCCACTTTTAAAACATTTTTATTGGTTCATTATTTATGGTAATTAATGTTTAATTAACTATTCCAGTTTTTTTAAATAAGCCAAGTATTTAAGATTTTTTCTTAATTTATTTCAACATAAAGTGGTGGTTTCATCGGTTGTAATAAATTTGCATAACAAATTTTTTATGTATTAAAATTTATGGGAACTTACTAATCAAGCAACTTAAAACAGGTTTTTGTGAAATATAAAATTAATAGGAAGTTTATGCTTAAAAATCTATAAATATAATAATGAAAATTCTTCACAAAAATGTTTCTCTTAAGTCTCATAGAAACCTTTTTGAAGTAAACAACGTTTTCAAACATGCCTTTATCTTCGGAGGCTAGGAAAAGCTATGTTTAATTTTTTGTATTGGTTATACAGTTTAATATTCTGTTTTATAGTTTTAGAAAACTAATGTCACTAAACTCTAAATCATTATCTAATGGAGTTTTATGTTATTTTCGTGCTCTAAAGTTTTACAATCAAGCTAGTTGAAAGCAATTTGTAATCATTAAAAAAAATTTTGTTTCTTCTTAAAGAAAAACCTATTAAAAGCCGAGTCATTAATATTTTTCAAGTCACTTCTTTTGTGTTCTTCCAATGTAAGATAGGAGAGCATTACTAATTGTTTAATCAAGCAAGAAAATAACTATTAAAGCAATATGTCAGTGGTTTGGTTAAATAAAATAATCTAAAAAAGAAAAACAATGCAAAGTAATAAGACAAAGTAAGTAATAAAATACAAAATGAAATAATAATAATAATAATAACGCTATGGTCTACTAAACATTAATGGTTTTCGAAAGTTTATTTCTTATACAACAATTGAGAACTATTGAAGATACAAACACATATGCAACATGGCATATATGCATGTATAGTTACTGCTTACAAAGAATTGCATAAGAATACGATGAATATTGAAAATGTTAAATGTTAGTTAATAAGGTTAAACGGAAGTAGATAAAGGAAGTTGATTAAAAACTTTAATAAATTAAATATGTCAATAATGAACAAAAGAAACTTGAAAAATGGGTGAAGCTTTAAACAAATCATTACAATAAAGCAGAGATTCTTAAACTACGGCTTAATAAAAACTCAATTTTAAACACATTCTAAAACCATAATTAATAGAAAAAAGACGCTTTTGTAATAACTTTTAAGGTTTAATTTTCAAATAAAAATAAACAATAAATGTTTAATTTTCCAAAAAAAAAAATTAACAAAAAATTTCGATCATTTATACTCTTTTCATTAACAATGTTAAATTACATAGGCGCTCACTTAAGTAAATTTTAACTCTGTACTCCATCTGCAACAATTTTTAGTGGGTATGTGGTTTTCTAAGGTAAACAAACAAATACAATGTAATTTATTCTCTGCCAACAGTGGTGGTTTTCCCAAGTAATCAAATCTCATCACTAAACTTCTGTTAATCCTTGTACATATTCTGTTAGCTTACTATCTCACATTCTGCTACAACCTCCTTCATATTTTTATTTTTTCATGAGCTGTTAATCTCTTAATACCATTTGTTGTTTGTTGATAAATGTAAAAGAGATGTAAAGACATGCTTTCAATATACAGTTCTTTAATTCAAATCCAAATACGAAAGGAGTTCTGTTAAACTATAAGGGAATATATGTATGTATATTCTAAACACAAATATTAACCGTTTAATTTTTTCTTGTATACATTTCATTGTTTACATATGAAAACTGGCAATGTTAGCAACAAAAACGAAAAGAATGTTAATGGAAACAGGATAGAAGAGAATTATGTGAGAATATTCATGCATTAACAGTTTAAATTATGGCTGCATATAAACATTTGTAAATTTGAAATGTTAACAACAACTATAATAAAGATTTTGTAAAATAAGAGAGCGACAGTACAAGGGATACCACACAAGTACACAAACTAGTACATAGAATTAATTGAAAACCTGAAATGTTAGCTACAAAACGAAAAGGGTTTTATTATACTGTGAAAAAGACAGAGTATATGTGTGTATTGTATATGTATGGTATACAAGCAATAACAATTCAAAATGTGGCTTTCCGGGGTTTTTTTTACATTTCTTCGTTTGCATTTGGAAACAAATATTGACAGGAATAAATATCAAAAGGATTTTATAGAACTTTAAAGAGCGAGACAGGGAGAGAGATAAAGTATAAACAGTTTGAAATATGGCCGCTTATCAGGAGAAGGCAGGAACTCTCAAGCATTCACTGATTATTTAATTTCCATTTGAAAAGCTGCAATGTTAGTGAGTAAAATAAGCAGAAAAAGTTAGAGGGAGAATGGGAACAAATTAATTTCAACAGACTGCTCTGTTCACAATTGAAAACCAAAAATGTTAGAAAAAATAATCGGGATATTGATATAGTATGAGAGAAAGGGAACGAAAGAACAACACAATTGAAAACCTGAAATGTTAGTAAGGAAAATTAACAGGATTTTGTTCTAGTATGAGAGAGAGATGGAACGAAAGAACAACAGATTACTTTGAACACAATTGAAAACCTGAAAGGTTAATAAGAAATATATCCACGATTTTGTTCTAGTATGAGAGAAAACATAAGAGTTTATTTTATTGTAAGGGTACAAAATTTATACTTTAAACAGTCGGGTTATGAATTGTTTACATTTCTTTTGCTACTTTTGCCAAGAATTTTTGTAGAACTATGGAAAACAAAGAGAGATAGTGAGGTTATATTGTTTGTTTACATTACATTTACCAGATGTTTAAGGAGATGCAATGAAAATAAATAAACTTTTTTCTTTTAAACCAATTTTGAACAAGTTTACTATTATTTTAAATGAAATTTAAATTTTATACTTGGTTTGATTGTTAAACTGATTTCAAAACACCAAGAGCTGTAAACATCTTTTAATAATTGAGTTTAAACAAACATTGTTCGTTATGTATTTTATTTAAAAACTTAAATATTTTGTGTTAATCGAAATTTTTAAAATTGTACAGCCAAAAAAAAAAGAAGTAAAAAAACTATTTTAGAAAAATTTCCACTAGTTGGTCGCTTAAACTAAACATGCACTGTTATAGAGTTTATAAAAAAATAAAAGAAAATAATAATAATAAAATAACTACAAAAAAGTAAACAAAATAATATTGAAAATATTTAGTATGTGCAGTTGGCAGGCAATAAATGAAAGCGTGAAAGTTATTGTTAAATGGGTAAGAGTTATTTTCTTATTTCTTTATATTTTTTTAAACAAAAAACGTGATGATTGCACCATTGCATAGAGGCGCTCAAGCTACAAGTGCACTGGCAAGCTGTGTTTGCAAGACAGCAGCCAAAAACATAATTGGTAATAAGATTCATTCATTCATATATGCTGGCTGGCTGACTGGCTCGCTCTCTAAAGATGCATTAACCATAAAAATTGTTTGAAACACATTATTTATCTTTTAAGCCTCTTTTTTTCCTCCCATTTGTTTTTTAAGTCATGTTTCGTTAAAAACACAATACAGCACACAAAATGAAAACAAATTGTTGGTTTGATTTTTAATTAAATTAAGAAAAAAACCCCGAAGAAGCAGAGAAAAAAACAAAACTTAATGAAAAATTTTTCAAAGAGAAAAACTCAATTAAAATTAGATCATGAAGTTTATAGAGGCTTGAAATTTGTAAGTAAAAGTTATTTATTAACAAAAAAAAGTTTTCAATTTCCTACTTAAAAATTTCTAATACAAGAAAGTAGGTTTATGGACTTAAAAAAAAATAAATTTAATTTAAAGAAGTTAAAAAAAGAAAATCTATAAATCAACAAAATTAACACATACATATAAGGCTTGTCAAACTTAGTACAAAATCTTTAACTAACAGAAAAATAACTCAAACGGCTTGTCAAACCTATTATAGGCATTGTACAAAAGGCCTGTCAAGCCTATATTTTACTTAGTAAAGTTAAACTATTCTTTATTTTTAAACTAAAATCTTTAAATAAAAAATATAACGCAAACAGCTTATCAAACTTAGCACAAACATTACACAAATGGCTTGTCAAGTCAATATTTTCGTTACAAGCGGTAAAATATTCACTGATTTTAAAAAGAAATCTTTAAGTTTTAAAATTTTCAATACAAATGATTTGTCAAACTTAATGTATGCATTGCGCAAAAGACTTCTCAAGAAAGTATTTTACTTACTAACGTTAAACTTTTTAATATCGAAGAAGGCTTTGCCAGGCCTAAACTTTTCCTATTAACGTTTGAATATTCAGTGCGTTTTTGGCAAATTTTAAATTAAAAAAACGATCCCTCAAAAGTTTGTCAAACTTAACATAGACATTACAAAAATGATGTTCAAATTTGTGCCAATTTGTAGCATGAAATGACACAATTACAGAGGTTTTTCTTAAAGAGAACTGGCTTGTCTATTAAACTTAGCCGAAATAAGGGAAAATTAGTCAAAACCACACAAAATACAATCAACACAATTGGCTTGTCAAACTGATATTTTATATACAAAAACCTATCAAACCTAATTGTTTTATTTACACTAGGAATGCCTAGAAATAGAGGAACTAGGTCGTAATTCTGACTGAAGGGTTGTAATGACCAATTATGTATGTATGCCTAGAAATAATGCGTGCAACCACCGATTGTATAAGTAGATTGGATGAAGAACATTAGCTGCTTTGCGTAAAACGATTGTAAAAACCGAGATTTTTGTAGGAAGCTTTAATTGAATATTTAAAAGTATACTCTTTAAGAGAAATTTTCTTGTTGTTGTAATTTTCTTTAAAACATTATTAACCAAAGCTTTGGTACGAAATCATTTTCAACGTTATGTCATAATAAGTGAGGGACGATCTGACTGACTGACTGACTACTAACTGAGCCAGCCAACCAACGAACAA
Organism: Sarcophaga carnaria; assembly: GCA_958299815.1. Taxonomy (NCBI): domain Eukaryota; kingdom Metazoa; phylum Arthropoda; class Insecta; order Diptera; family Sarcophagidae; genus Sarcophaga; species Sarcophaga carnaria. Next base: position 5,025,771 of record OY283149.1, read on the forward strand.
GAGAATGGTAATGTTTGAAAAAAAATTACGTTTTCATTTAATATTTAAAGGGGAAGGTAAACTAAGGAGAATATTGACTGCAAGTGGTGAAAGACAAACAAAATATTTGAAAAATTATTTCAGGAATACAATTTTCGTTTAAAATTTTATTATTTTTGTCAAAGTAGGCCTATTTATTAAATGATTATTCAGTTTTCAATTTCAAATGTAAAGAAATGTCAATAAAACACACGTAAAATTACGATTTCATTATAACGTTCGAACCTTGCCATTATAAACGAAAGACAATGCCATTTAAATGATTTCGTTGGGAATAATTTCAGACTTTGATTATTTTTTATAAAATTTCGGACAGTTACTCTAACGTTAGATATGTCTGTATGTATGTTTTTTGACGTAAAACCAAAAACCAAGTTTAAGGCGTCAAATTTCATGTTTGTGTTGGTCAATTGACCTCCCAAAAACGTGTAATCACTCCAGCTGAGTTGTGAGTTCACAAAAATGATACAAATGATAATACACATGGCAGATTGAAGTCGCCGTTGTCTAGGCTTAGGTAGTGTGTAAGCTTATTAGACGAAAGCGTGTGGTTGAATCTGTGGTTCTTCTCAGCGGTCTTCTGGCAAAATCTCTAGGCGTAAAATAAAAATGCCAAAATGTCGACTTTAAACTGTAGATCCCGTCACTCATTTATCAAACTAACACACACAACATGGGTGGCGAGCCGGGCTAGGCCGTAATCCCGACAAACCCTTTCCTACATCCTCTCCTTTTTATCCCCCTATTATCCTCCCCTCTTTAAGGACGTTGTACAATGGGTCAATTCGACCTCCGGGTACTGTACTTGCCTTAATTTACAAGTACACGTTGTTCTAACCTAACCTAATCCTGACTAATGGGTTGTAATCATCACTGGTTGTATGGCATACCTTCCCTTTCTAACTGCTAATTAAATTTTTTTTAAAAGTAAATTTAATTTAAAAACCAAAATTTTTATTAAAAAAATTGCTTCTTATTGTTGTTTTTTATGTTTACGTTTCAACTAATAAACAATTTGGGTCAAAACTGCATGGATAATAAAAAAAATTGTTATTGTTTTCAGTTATTTTTTTCTTTTTTTGATTTACTTGGACGTTAATGTATAAAAAATAACAACAACTATGCCAATAACAACATAATAAAATATGACTCAAAATAAAAAAGCAGCTGCGTTTAAGAATTTCAATTGGCATGACAATAAAAAAAAGTGCAAAAAAAATAAAATAAAATTTTCGCTTAAAAAGACCTTTAAAGTATAGTCGCAATACCACCACCACCACCACCACCACCACCACCACCATACCTCGACAATGCTTATAGTATTTGCTTTGCGAATAAATTGCGAAAAATCGAAACCGTGTCACCAAAATAAGTGACAAAAATAAGTGAAAAAATTTACCTTTAATAAGTGACTCTAGAATATATTGCACATTGACAATTAACATACTCGTAAACAAATGTATTTAAAGAATAAACAAAAAAAAATTAACCAAATTTTTTATTATATTTGTTTAAAAAGTAAATTCAAAAAAAATATTTTAAATTGATCACAAACTTTCTAAGATAATTCTGAACGAAAGTAGAACAACGTAAAGGAGGGCTTTGAAATCGAAAATTTTTAAATTTAACTAAATAGACTGTGTCCGTTAGGTAGGCGCTCCCCTTACACAGTTTCTGCAGAAGTTGTAAGTTGGAGTAGAAGCAAGATTTCGGTTTTTGCTTAATGTAGCAGAATTTACATTAAAACGTGAAGAATTTTAAGAACCTCATTCTAAAATTGAATCACATTGCCTGCTTTCCTTATGGCAATCATGCCTTTTCTCTAATGAATGTGATAATAAAGTAGGAATTGAACTAAGTGGGACCCTGAAAAAACTACGAGAAGTATCCTTATTTAGTCTTACGTAAGTACACTGATAGTCGCCGTAGCCTAACAGATAACGTGTTGGCTTATTAAACGCGAGACCGTCTCAGACATATCAAACAAACCAAAATATGAACAAATATTTTTTCGGCGACTTCCTTTCAGCAGATTTCGGACAAAAACTCCAACAGTAAATAAAACTGGCATGAAAAGTTTCCCAGAAATTTGTCGTTCGAAGTCGACATTAAACTGTATGTTCCGCCACTTATGGATGAAATTAACACACACAACATAAGTGATGTAAGAAACTAGGCTGTAATCCTGACTGAAGGGTTGTAAAGACAAATACATACATTTGAACCGTGACCTTACATCTAATAAGCCAACATACTAACTACTAGACTACAGCGAATGCTGTAAAGACCAATTAAGTAAGTAAACAATCGGAGTACGAAGTTATCCTAACTAACTTAGGTTAGGTTAGGTTAGGTCGGAGTGGTAGCTCTGATATCACAAAGCTCACTTGAGCACGCATAGCGTCCCGTTGTGATGCCACGGGTGAACGCAGTCCCCAAGTTCCACTAAAATCAGGGAAAAGGAAGAAGTTGGTCAGCAAGGGCTGCACATCCTAACTAACTACCTTTCATCCTAACTAACTACCTTTCAAAGTTTTAAGGCTTAATGTAAAGCTTCTTTAAAAATCCTCTATTTAAACTAGAATTATGTCGTGTTACAAAGAATTTTTTAAATGTTTTTGCTTTTAATTGTACAGGAAATAATTTCTCTAAATTGCTAACAACAATTATGTCTTCTTAATATTTGTGTTTAAGAAAAACTTTTAAACTTTTATAATATCAAACTCAAGTGTTGCGACATTATCTCAAAATAATTTACATTGTTTTAGCATGAGATAATTTGTTTGTGTTTTTTTTTCTTCTTTTAATTCATGTTGTACGCCGACGTTGTAACTGAGAAGGCTTGACATGCAACACTTTTATGGCCCTACCTCCTCCCTATATGCCACTTTGAAGCTGCTGCCTTATGTATAAAAAAAACTGAATTTAAAGTTAAATTATAAACAAAAACAAAAAAAAGGTTAATAAACTTCATTAACATGTTTTTTGTTTTTGTTTCTGTTTTTCTACACACATTTTACCCGTAAATAGCATAGCAGTAGGAAAAAAATGTGGAAAAAATTGAAAAACTTTATCAGAAAAAAGAAAAAAATTCAAGGTGAAGAAAACTATATACGAACGAAATGAGTTTATCTTGAAAAACGCATTGTTTTATTTTATTGTTGTTGTTTGTTGGTATTATTTTGCTAAGATATGGATGGTGGTGGTATAAAGATGGCAAAAACCAATTTTCAAGTTCATTTTGAAGATCATCACAACAACAGCAATGAAATAATATTGAAAATTTGCATAAACAACACCAAAAACGGAAATAAGAAACAATAAAAATAAAGTGCAACCAACTTCAGCAGGTTAATTAATGACCGTAGAGTTGATAAATAAAAGGATGCTACAATTAAAATGTAATAAAAACCATACAAAAATAGCAAAAAAATATAAGAAATAAAACATAAAATAAAAACAATCAAAGGTGTGCGTCATTAATTCACCCGATTTGAAAAAAGTTTCACTACCGTATCAAATTCTGCAAGTCATTAACCAAAAAAATATAAGTCATCGATCAAAAAATGCAAGTCATCGACCAAAAAATGCATGTCATCGACCAAAAATGCAAGTCATCGATCCAAAAAATGCATGTCATCGACCAAAAATGCAAGTCATCGATCCAATAAATACAAGTCACCAAGCAAAAACATGCAAGTCATCCACCAAAAATATGCAAGTAGTCAACCCCAAAAATGCAACTTTCAAAAAATATGGCACTTTTTGAGTCTTATATATATACATATGAATGCATATGAACTCAATGAGAATTATTAAAATTTTTAAGTTCATACATAAAGCAATTTTTTTGCTCATATAAAAAATGTTATATCTCGGGTCCCAAGTAAAGCTCGACCCTAAGGAAACCTGTTTTGGAATGCTTAATTTCAAGGCTATCTAGTCCATTTTTCCCACGGGTCCATTTTTAACCGATTAAGGCCCATTTATGCAGAGAACTTTTTTAACTTTTTTAAATAAGACAATTAGCTATATATCTGGCCCCAAGTAACGCCCGATAGCAATGAAACCTGCTGTGGAATCCTTGATACCATGGCCATCCAGCCCAATAGGGTCCAAGGATTACCCGAACGTCACGAAAACTGTTTCGGAATCCTTGATCCAACAAAAGAATTTCAATTTAAGAGCCGGAAGAAGTCGCCATAGTCTAGTAGGTAGTGTGTTGCCTTATCAGACGTAAAGCCAGGGTTCGGGCCCCAGGCCAGGCATCAAAACAAAATACAGCAGCAGATTTCTGGCAAAAACTCTGAGAGTAAATAAAATTGCCATGAAAAGTTTCTCAAAAATCTGTCGTTCGGAATCGACTTTAAACTGTAGATCCCACCACTCATGTATACAAAAATTAACACACACAACATAAGTGGTGTGAGAAACTAGGACGTTGTACAATGGGTCAATTCGACCTCCGGGTACTGTACTTGTCTTAATTGACAAGTACACGTCCTCTAACCTAACCTAACCTAAGACCCGCAACCAGGAACTCCTGGGAATGGTCCTTTGAATGAATGAAATCGACACCATTCCTTTACGAGTAGAGACATCAAGGTGACGCTCACGAGGGACTTGACCACAGCTTAGTTGTAAATCAAGTAAATCAAGACAACATTATTGCACCGCTTTCAATATGGCAATAATGGGCCTCTGAAAACTGGAACTCTTAATAGTTTTTTATTCTTTACATCACCACCATCATTTAAATGACTCTACAGAGAAACTTCGGATCTCTAGTCAGAATCCTAAAGTCTAATCTCCTATTGAGAGATCCGAATGTGTTTACGGCTACGGAGCTACAGCTCAGTCCTTCTGTAGAAATTATAACAAATTACGCCTTAGTTGAAGTACAGCACAGGGTACTGGTGAACGAGACAGGGCCCTAAAATGAGCTACATTCCCATTAACTGATTATACAGCCCTCCAAATTTGGAGTTTTTTGTGCAAATAAGATGGCTCCAGGTGTTTTCGAAGGCATTTTGCGCGCTGAACACGAATCTGGGTTCAAACACTTTCCATCACTTCAGGTTTTCGAAACCCCTAAAAATAGCGTTTTTGAAGAATTGTAGAGCTAAACACTGACGTGCTAGAACCATCGCTATTATCAGAAATTGACAATTGATCTTTGCTCTTTAAAATGAGCCTAAAGCCCAATTGTTTGCATGCACCCTTAAAGTGTGCAGCCCTTGCGCTGACCAACTTCTTCCTTTTTCCTGATTTTGGTGGAACTTGGTTAGTACAGGGACTGCGTTTACCCGTGGCATCACAACGGGCCGCTATGCGTGCTCAAGTGAGCTTTGTGATAACGGAGCTACCACTCCGACCTGACCTGACCCTTAAAGTAGGGGGTGGGTTTATGTCAAGGGGTGCAAGAGACAAAGAAACACATTACGGAGGTCCTTAAAAATTAATCAGATTTACTTGAAAATTGTTACTCAGGGGTTTTTGGGGTTGCTGATTACAGATCTTCATTCAGATTTAAAAATTCAAAATGGCGGATAAAATATGGCGATCGAGGTTTATAAAAATTAATCAGATATACTTGACCGCGCAGATTCGTGTTCAGCGCGCAAAATGCCTTCGGAAACACTGGGCTGTGTTAATGGTACATTTTTTAGAATTATTAGGCGCTAAAAAATGTTTTTCTTGAATAACTTTTTACATTATACATAACGTTACATGTATTTCCGTTTCCTTTTTCATTTCATTTAATAATCATTTTCTTTAATAACAATAGATTGTATTTGAAGAAGAAAATAAAAAACTGAACTTAATTAACTGGTTCATAAACTCCATAATTGTTAAATGATCGTCAGTGGTATTATGCTATATTTAGTAATAACGTTTAACAATGTCGATAATACAGTGCACAACAGTTGTTAAAGTTAACATTTATAGGCATTTATGTATTTATTATGTGATTTATTATTGCTGCTGCTATTATTGCAATAAAAACAATAAACAATAAAAATAAAAGAAAATCAACACACTGGATTTTAATAACATCAATTTGTTATAATCAAACAATAAAAATCATTATTAAACGAATGACAAGTTCATTGACAACAAGCCCGCTCTTAAACAATTAAGTTTTTAGCTCAAGACAAGCGTTTTTAATAATAGCTTTTACATTGTTATTGTGTACCAAGTTAATGAAATAAAATTTGATAAAAATTAATTCCAAACATTTTCAATTTACATTATAATGCACAAGAAATGTGTATAAAAAAATGCTTCTTTTTTTGTTTTGAGAAAAAAGATGTTTTTTTTTCAAAATTTGCATTATAATGGAAGAATTAAAAAAAAATACAAACAAATAAAAATTCGTATGATTAATTTTATCACATTATAAAGAACTACTGTTTCTTTTTTTGTGTTTTTGTTTTTGTTTATATATTTTTTTTTTATTTTTATATTTAGTTTGGCATTGTATGTGGAAAAATGTAATTTTTCTCAGCTTATTTTAAGCCATCAAATTTTTAAAGATTAAATGTCAAGTGTTTTATACTTTATATTGTTATTAATTTTTTTCTCTTGTTTTCAAAAATAAAACAGAATTATAAACAATAAGACAACAAAAAATATAATAATAAAGAAAAACGGGTAATTCTTTTAAACACACGAAAAATTAACAATTACTTCAGTCATGTAACGGTGGGTACTAACTATCAAGGAGTGATCGGAAACGCGAAAACGAATATCCTGGCTAACAGAGCTATAGTATTACATAATACAAGCTTGGACAAACCAATGACTTTCAGTGCATTGAAGACCATGCTAAGAAAGTGGACAGAACAATAGGAAGAATAGTAGAAAGAAGTGCAAAGATACTATGGGCGATGGCAGTAACACTCAATGCAGTAAAATTCTGTCTCAATCTGGACTGCTATTCTAGGCAAACATAGGATCGATTGCATATGATTTCTAATCACTTTCTAAATAGAACTATCGATTTTAGAATTCCAACCAAGAACTTTCGGTCTAAAGGACCGGAGGATCTCAATGAGATCCTTGAATTTTGCACTGATTTCACAAACAGAAATGACAGGGTGGGCTGTTGTAAGTGTTATGATACTAAACTACAGTAGGACCTTGATTATCCGTGATTCGATTATCCGGCAACATCAATTATCCGGGATGGAAAACGTAAATTTTTGCATCGACTTAATTTTATATTGGATCGACTTAAATTTTTCTGCATCGTTTAACCGTGATTACCTCTATTATCCGTGATTATAAGCAAAATTTTTTTTCTATTATTTTGGACAAACAAGCGAAAAAGGGGAATTCCCCCTTTAGTATACGATGAGTCAGAAGCATACATGTAATCCTGTTTAGGTTAATTTAGAAATTTGAGAAGTGCAGTTTTTTTTATATTTTTGAAACATGTATGTATATAAAATCCTTGAATTATTTAGTTTTTATATAAATATGTACATATTCATTTATTAATTAATAAAAATCTCTATTAAAAAACTAGCCAAAATTGGAACTCAATTAACCGGGAAAATCGATTATCTGGAATGCTTCCGGTCCCGACCATCACGGATAATCAAGGTCCTACTGTACCTTATGTCCGCTGCAGTGTTTTCCAAACAGATTTATTTTTAACTCGGAATGGTTGAAGTCGCCGTAGTCTAGTAGGTAGTGTGTTGGCTTATTAGACGTAAGGCCCGAATTCAAACCCCAGGTCAGCCATTAAAACGAAAATATGAAAAAATATTTCTTCGGCGACTTCCTCTCAGCAGATTTCTGGCAAAAACTCTGAGAGTAAATACAATTGCCATGAAAAGTTTCTCAAAAATCTGTCGTTCGGAGTCGACTTTAAGCTGTAGGTGCCGCCACTCATGTATAAAATTAACACACACAACATGAGTGGTGTGAGAAGCCAGGCCGTAATCCTGACTGAAGGGTTGTAATGGAGAAATTATGTATATGTATGGTTGACCTCCGGGAAGTATTAATTGTGGTATCACAATGGGACCTCTTTCTTTAAGGGAGTACCTTACCTATCTTTAATACGCCTACCAACTATCATTAATCCGCCCGTCATTAGTTTCGCTCTTTCCTAACGATCCAGAAGCGCTATCCATACAAGAGAGTTCTATTCCATTTTGTTATGTAAAAGGCAAAGAAATCAGATAAAGTGAAGTATTGTTTGATCCGTCTTGGCAGCGCAATGCTTCTTTCGACACTTGAAAAAAATTCCAGCAAACATCGCATAGAATTTTTATATTCAAAACAGTAAGGGTTTCTAACTCCCCTATATTTATACCTGTAGTTCCAAATGACATTTAATGACGTGCTTATCAGTAAATAAAGAACATTGGATTTTTCGCGAATTAAATTTGATCCTATTCGCACTTCATCATTCGGAGATTGCCGGTGGGTCGACTTTTTCCAATTGTTTCAGGCAAATACTATAATGCGCCTTGCCAATGACTCTGGACAGATATTAACAGATGCTTCCAAACTAAATGGTGCAATAGATTGAAGTGTTCGATCCCGGCAGATATAGTTTACGCGATAAGACTATCTGAATATTGGCTTATTATACGTTCTGAACTTAGCCTTTTGGCTAACGACATCTGAAGTAGCAGAGACAAACAAAAATAGGGAAATAGAAGTTTTCCCAACATTGTATCATTGAAGATAAAAGCTGTACTTCTACTCTATAATTAGACTCACTAATCTGTCGTGGAGACTCAGAGGCTTCAGAATTAGGAATCAGCTTTATGTGGGAATTGCTATCTCTATCCACACACCCCCTTATGTTATGTCCGGCAGTATGCTACAATTACTGCCAAACACCAACTTAACCAAGCAGCTTCTGCAAATTTTGACAGAATTAAACTAATAAATACCTGTGGACAGGCGTGACATTACCCTTTTAGTTAAGAGGTAGACCGTTAAACCAGTCACGGACGACTTATTTGTACATCATTGTATCTTATAGGAATTTATTATGGAGTGACCCATATTTATTAATATTTACTGAATATTTTGAAAACAATTTTTCAAAATAACTGTGCTTCCTTGATTGGGTTTTCTAATGAAGTTTTTATGGAGTAACCCATATTTACCAATAGGAAGTACAAAACTTAATTGTATTTTTGATTTTGTTTTTGGGTGTGAGGCACTCACTTAATAATTAATAGTTTGGTTTTTTTTTTTGCTATAAACTGTAAGTTTTAATTAATTATGTTAATAATTTTATAATAAATGGCTTAGTTAAGCGCTGCTGCTAATATTTCTTTCCATTTTTTATTATTTTTTTTATTATATGGAAGCGCATAAAGTTTTTATGCAGTTTTTTTTATAGAGTGGGATTTTATTTTTATTTCTTTTTAACTTTTTCTCTTATATTGTTATAAACAAAATATTTTTTATTACAAGTTTGTTGACTGTTTTTATATAGCAAATAGTATATAAGTATTATTGTAGTTGGTGTTGTTGTAAGCAATTGTTTATAATATTTATGCTTCAGTTATGCAATTAACAAATACCCGCACTGAGAGAAGAAGCCGAAGGAAAGAAAGAAGAAAACGAGCACCTGCTAATGTTAGTTAACAAGTTATATCATAATTTATAAAATTATTATTCATTTCTACATATATTTTTTTAGCATATTTTTGCATATTTTTTCTATGTTTTCTTAGGTCTTATTTTGTCTTTGCAAAACGTGAAAAAGAAAAATAAAAAAACCGCCGCATGATTAATTACTTAAACACCGGCTTAGGTATGTAATTTTCTTTAAAACTCTGCAATGATAGAGTGATTAATTCATTTGTTTAAGAAAAACAGAAAAAAAGAGACAAAAATTTAAATAATTTAATTAATTTGTTTAAAAACAAAAGCTTTTTTTTTGTTAATTAAAATGCGTTTAAAACACGCGCTTCAAGTATTGAAAATAAAATTCCACAAAAAGTTCAGAAAATTAAAAAAAATATTTAAAATTCAGTTTTAGTTCACAACCCTGATCATTCACAAATTGCTTTTACAGCGCTTTAAGCATGTATTTGTGTGGCTTACCATTGAGCCACAACCACTGCAACAATAACCAGTCAGCCACCATACCACATTTACTCTAGAAAAAGGTCATTGAAATTGATGGTGAATTTTAGTTTGTGTATCTTTGATTGTATCAATTCGGATTGTCACAGTTTGCATTGCAAGCTTGTTGTTACCACAAATTGGTTACACTTTTTTTCTTCTACAATGAGGTTGTTAATCTATCAACGTCGATTCAATAATGAAAATACAATGAAACGAGAGAAACATTCTCCCAAGTATTTGCAAATGTAGTTGCCAGAAAGTCCCATACTTTTACACTTATGTCCGGTCACGCAGAAATTTTAATCGGCAGACTTTGGAATCTAAAATATTATTGACAAATGGTTTACCGGTTGATCACTCCTACAAAATTTCAAGAACAATACACACAGTAGATGATGCTCGGTTAACCACTTAATTGTTAAACCAAATAGAAAAACAATAAGAAAGTCATGTTTAATTAACAACGTAACTTTTCCCTGAGTAAAACTAAGAAAATCTTCGATAGAAAGATTTCCTAGAACCTGATTTCCTGGAGATCCAATTAACAACGGTTGAAACAAAACAAACAATTGAGATTGCACTGCAACACTCTGTCTCATACAGGAGGTATTAGGTACACATACTACAGGCTCTATATCGTATATTAGGCTTTGATCAATTCGTTTCCTACCTTAGGTCGGGATCAGGGAGCATGATCTCAAACTTTTGGTCGAAAAACAATTAAAAATTTCTTTAGTCTGTGGTCAAACACATCATGACTCTTGCGCTGACCAATTTCTTCGCTAGTTTGGTAGAATTCGGTCAGTATAGGGACTGAGATTACGCATGGCATAACAACGGGCCGGTTTAGATGCTCAAGTGAGTTTTGGTAATAATCAAAGCTACCACTTCGACCTAACCTATCATGACCATACTATCCGGATTGCTTCCTGGAATACTCCTGCCACTAAAGCCACAAAATTCTAGCCCTCAAAGTTCTGAATCCTTCTAAGGTCTTATTTGAGGTATAATCTGGCATCCGAAAAAATCGTCTGCCAGCCAGAGCGCTAAAAGAACGGCTTGCCTTGAAAACCTCTCCTCTACTTGTATTAGCAAACTGTGCGTACCCCTACTATTCATTAACATTACGAATACTTTTGTTTTAGCGTGAAGAAGAAGAAAAATGCGTGCGTGTTGTTATTCATATTATTGCCAATTTCTTTACTGCCAACTGCTCTTTTTTTATTTTTTGGTTTGAAATTGAAAACCAAAAATGCCAACAACAAAAAATAAAGACCACTTCATTTCTCTTATGATTTTGTTATTGCTTAGTTAGTTTACTTATTAGTAAGTTTTAGAGGGAGTGTTTGCAAAATAAATTTATTTGTTTTTATTACCAGTTTTGTGTTGTTTTTTTTAATGTGAGAAATTTTCAAAAAAATAAAATTTCTCCGCAACATTGTATTTTGTCATCTATTTGTAGGTATGTATTGGTTCGTGTTATTATTTGTGTTTTATTCATGGCTTTACGTAGGTCATCAGATAAGAAACAACTTTATTGTGACAACTTAAAAATTATTGTTAAACTTTGTTTTTGTGGTATTAATTATATTACCAGAAATTAAAGGTCAATGGCTTTAAATGGCAAACACTATTTGTAATTAAAAAAACAAAATCTTTCCTATTGATTTTAAGAAATTTTGATGCAAAAGATTAATTCGATTCAATTTATTTATTTAAGAAATAATTTCTTTTTGAAAAATGTATGACATTTCAACACAAAATTTTGTAAATATTTATGTGGGTTGACTCTCTTCAAGATTTGTTTACAAAGCAATGGTGAAAAAAAGTCCAGTTATTTATTGTGTTTACTAATAAAGCCGGCCTATTTAAAAAGGTAAATATAAACACCATTTAATTGTGTTGGTGTCTCACTCTCTAACAGTGTTGCAAAATTGGAATTTTGAAATTGTACTGAACTATAACTGAAAGAGTACTTTTTTGCATTAAATGGTACTTTTGTAAAAAATTATTATAATTATAACTCTTTAATCAGGATTATGTCCTAAATTCTCATGCCACTTATTTTGTGTGTGTTAATTTTATATATGAAGTTCGGAACCTACTGTTTAAGGTCGACTCCGAACGAAGGATTTTTGAGAAACTTTTCATGGCAATTTTAGTTACCCTCAGAATTTTTGCCAGAAATCCGCTGAGAGGAAGACGCCGAAGAAATATTTTCGTTTTGTTGGAAACGTCTAATAAGCCAACACACTACCTACTAGACTGTGGTGAATTTACTTATTGACGCTGCTAGATCTTCTAATGATGTTCTTTGTTGATGTTATCCTATGGAAGATCAAAAGTTTTCTGTGGAGTAAGCCACTTAACTTTTTTATTTCTTAAAATTGAAAAGTGTGAAACTCATGACAAATGGATTGGTTCTACATACATACAGACATAATAGGTCATTACAACCTTTCAGTTAGGATTACGCCCTAGCTTCTACCACCACTTATGTTGTGTGTTAGTTGTTTGTATACTGCTGTATTTGAATCGATGAGGATTGGCATTTGCGCGCTCCCTTGCTTATACAGAACGCAGTGTATAAGAATGCCTTCAACAAAGACGTTGAACTTGCTTCTTTAGCCTGTATTACGACCAAGCTTCTTATACCACCCACGTTGTGTGCGGCAATTTTTATCCATAAGTGGTGGAACTACAGTTTAAAGTTGACTTCAAACGACATATTTTTTTGAGAAATTTTCCTTGACAATCTTATTTAGACTTTTGAGAGGAAGTCGCCGAGATGTCTAATCATTACAAACTTTTAATCAGGATTATAAAGTTTATGCAAGAGTAGCTTAACAATTTAACGTCGATTATGAACGACTGATTATATTCACTCTCAGAGTGAAAGAACGAATGTATCGCATTAAGTCTCTAATAGATGATTCGCCGTGGGTTCATGTCTAGTAAGCCAGCACACTACCTACTAGACTGCTTATTTATTTACATTTAATACACATACGACAGGGAACAGAAAAACTAACGACTTATTCGTGCTCCTCACATAGAAGACAAAAACATCTGATTCGGAACGTAACAAAACGTAAAAGCCCCGTTTAGTCAAATGTCGTTGGAACGTTCGTTTTTAGCATATGAAGAGCAATGTAAATGCTTACCGATATAACAATACGGTTCTGCAAGCGTTTTAATTGCGTTTCATATTCTAAAAACGAAGGTATGTTCCGTGAACGTTTGACAAACCGGGGATAAAGGCTGATTCTACCTTTAGCATTGCGTTGAACATGTTGCTAATGCATTAATAGTTGAAAAGCGCAAGACATAAAATATGTAATAATAAAAAAGTACTGAAAACGCCGAGGGGGTACCTCGGTATTTTTGAAATGAAAAAGTACTGAAAAAAGTACCAAAGTACTGAATTTTTCAACACTGCTCTCTAACATATGTAGATGTTAATGCTAATGCTTTATGCTAATGTTTACAAAAATGGTGTTGTTATTGTAATAAACAGTAATAAGCACAAAGCAATTGTTTTGTTTACTCATATGTTACAACACTATTTTTGAATTTACAGTGTTTCCCATCACTAAACCTTTTATTGGTTTTATATTTAAAGGGAAATAATTTTCTTTCTAACCTCCAAACTAAAAAATTCAAATTTTATATTTCTTTTCTTTCTTAGATTTCTGTATTAGGATATCGATTGTGCTGCGTAGTCCCTTCGTACATGGCATACGGACGAAAAAAGGGATGTGCTGGTTTCTTCTCCGAAGACTTGAGGATTTTATGAGTTAATCACGGTTATCAACTATTTTTGTGTCTTTAGAGCAAAATATAAGAAGAAAAGGAGCGACGTGTTGATATACTATTTAAAATTGGGCACAATTGAGATTTTTATCTTTATAACGCAGCGATTAAAACTCTTTCTCATGATATCAAAGTTTAAAAACAACACAATGTATTTATCAAAGAAAATTGCTAGTTATGACACATGTAGTATACAAACATACATATATTGATTCCAATACATAGTTACCAAGGCAAATCAAAGATTGCATTAAAAGTCATCCATTGCGATCTGTCATGAGAAAATAGTTTTTATTTTGGATAATTTATTAACGTTGAGCTAACTTCGATTTTCATCGGTCTTCTCAGCAAGGTATTGAGTTCCCTTGCCTTGAGAATTCCATTCAATTCTTATTCTTACTGCATATTCGTGTTGTTATCTTAATATGTGACCGATGCAATAACATTTTCGTTTTACCAATTAGGCACGGATTGGCGATTCTCTCATTCATGCTTAAAATTTTATGTTTGTAACGAATTCCGACCAAAACATATTTAATATTTTCCGCTGTAATCGGTTAAATAACACCTGTTGTGTTTGCAAATCGTTAAGCAAAGTGTTTTATGACTTAAAGTTGTGTAGCACAATGCAGTTAAAAAAAAGAGAAGTTTTTTTTTTTTGATTTGTAGAGATTTCCATATTTTCCACGGTTTGCAGCAGATATTAATTCTCCAAGTATGTAAAGAATTGAACTTCCATGTTGTTTATTTGAAGTTTTTAAGTATTGGCGGTGCTTAAACGTAGAAACTTATTTCTCTCGATGTTTGTATGCAGGCTCACTTTTACCCAATAATGTGTATTTCCTGCAGTTTTGCTGTCATGCCTGAGAAATTATGTGCGAACAAATGCGTGTAACAAACAAAATATTCATCGGCTTTTTCATGAAACGGAAATGTGACTGGACCTCAGAATGCTATGATTTTTATATGGTATTTCCTCAGGCCTAAGATTTAAAAAAACCAAATTTTTGATGTGTGTACTGTTCTGCTGAAATCGTATCCTCAGGATCGTACATATTTTTTTAAATTGGTGGTCAACAGATTCAGTTGAGGGCTACATCCAGCATTATATCGCCCCATGAAAAATTACTGTTCTTTATAATTTCAGGACTTATACATAAGTAAGTAGTTTAGAATCAGCCAGTTTTATTGAGACAACTAATAAAAGTAACCAAGGCTTTATTTCCGTTTGAATTTACCAACGGTATTGCCATCAAGATAAAGAAGTCCTGGAGATAATTGATTGAAACTAAAGCCAGATCAACAGAAATGAATTTATCGGAACTAAAAATGTTTGGTTCATGATGGATTATGGTGTAAGAATTTTCTGCGGCCTTTGTTTCACTGTGGAGCATAGGAATCCATATATGTACATAAGTAAATACGACTTCGGTCAGATTATGAATGTTGGTTTACCACCTCTATTTGGGTTTACTTATGGTCTATATTCAAGATTCAAACCATGATGTCGCTGATGTAATTCTAATCCATTTTTCACGCATTTCTCTGAAAACTAGAATCAATCATTTCCTTCGAGTGACCAGCAGTTGTATATAAACTTTGAACTCTTGAGAAAGAGCGCAAAGCCTTAATCCCTGCTTAACGAAGATAAAAATTTCAACTGCGTCCAAGGCCAAATAGTATATGAACTCGTCGCTCCGTTTATGGTTATATTTCCCTCTGAAGACACAACAATTGTTGACAAACGTGATTAACTCAAAAAATTCTTAAGCCTTCAGATAAGAGTCCTGCAGATCCCTTTTTTCAACACCAATATCTCTATGAAAAGAGAGAGAGAAGGATTCCATGTTAAAAGGGGTTATGCAGCACAATCGATAGCCTAATACAAAAATCTAGTATTTAAGGATTAAGAAGTTTTTATTTATTTTTTAACGTTTTATATCATTATGAATTTCATAATGATTTATAAAAATCATTTGACTTGACATAAAATCCAATGCGTTGCCAATTTTAATTTTATTTTTAAAGAGAATTACCGTTAGTTTTTGTTTGAAGGTGATTAAGGAGTTAGTATATATTTTCTTAATGATATATACTTTCTAAAAATATTAAATTGATACACCTGCATTGCCAACTTGATTTGTAGTTTAAAAGAGAAATGCTGGTAGTTTTGTTTAATGGCTTTTAAGGAGTCGGCATTTATATTTAATTTTTTAACTTTGGTTTTTAGAAAACCTTTTGATTTAAAGTTAAAATATAATCGATAATATTTATAATAAAAAATTATTTTTTTTTAATTATTTTTCTAGAAACTGTATGCCTGCTTGGAATTTTAAATTAAAAAAACTATTGAATTTATTAATTTAATTTTTAATAAAACAAATAATTATAGTCACGTTCTATAAACTTTTGTTTCAACAACAACAAAAAAAATGAATTTATAAATTAATAATACTATAAATAAAAATGATACCTTCAATAACAAATAAAAAATAAAATTGAAAATGAATTCAAAAAATAAATATTTTAAAAAGCTTACATACATATGTACATACATATATGTTTAGTATTGTACGGCTCGACTTAAGGCTTGATATAAAATTTATAAATTGTTAATTTATTTAACGTTTATTTTTGTTGTTGTTGATTTCTTTGTTGTTAATATTGGTATTGGTGTTGTTTTTGTTTTATTTTAACTAATTAATATTTAACGTTACGTTTGGTTGCATTGCTTAATTGGTAGGGGCCGTCTTGAGTTTGGTATTTAATTTTTTTTTCTTTGCTGTTTTTGTAGTTGGCAATGCAGTGTAAGTGTTCAGTCAGTATTGGTGTTTTAAAATACATTGTAAATTTTTTAATATTTGTTGTTGGTTGCTGTTTTTATTGCTTTATATAATTTAAACATTTTGGTTATGGTGTTAAGAAAAAAAATCGAAAGTTTAACCACAAAAATACGCATTAAAAAACTTATGGTGGTTAAAAGAAACAAAAATTATTTGAAAACAAATGTTAAACAATTTTCTTTAAAGAAAAAAAAATACTAAAAACATAAAACCAATGTTGATTTCTGTTTTCAAATGCATTTCCTTGACTTTTGAGAGATACTGTTTTAACAAATAAGGCTTTATATTTGTTAAATATTTCCGGGTTGGATTTTTTTTTTTTGCAAAGAAAGTATTTTCTTGGAAAAATTGTTCCTGCTCCAAAATAATGTTTCTTTTTTTTAAACAAAATTTTCTTTAATTTCTGCTAAATATAGTTAATTTAGTTATTTTTGTTTTTATTTTGCAAATATTTCTTCGTTTTCTTTATTTTTTTGCCAATGCGTAGTATTTTATGCCTGCTTGACTTTAGTTTACAATATCCCTCCTTGTGTATCTGTTTTATATACAATAGCCTGCTATCGTATTGCATATCGTTTGGCTAGTTTTTAATTTATTGTTGTAAATATTTTGTTATTTTTTTTTAATTTTATTTTTTTTAAGCCAGTCCCCCTCATTTGGTTCGTTGCACATTGTAAATGATTGTTTGTAATACCCTCAACGTTGTAAAGTGAAGTATAGCAATAACAAACTATATTTTGGTTTACATTTACAACTTTCATTATATGGAGAGAGAAGAAAAACAAGAAAAAAATTATTTTCTTACAAAAGCTTTGAAATAACAAATCCTCATTTCTTTTAAATGCAAAATAATACAATTTTTATTTCCTTTTTTGCTTATAAAATTCTTTTAAATGCAATAAAACATATAAATACATACGAGGGAAGTATGAAAAGTTCCTACATAAGCAATTATAGACAAATTTTTAATATCACGTAATGCACTCAGTGACTTTACGACAGGGGTTTTTGGCAAGACTTTTATTTGAAGTGTCATTTATTTAATGAAGAACGCATAAAAATAGTCAAAGCAGACTACATGACGAAATGTTTCAAACCAGACCACTTTTCGAGCATTGATTATAGTCATCGTAATCCGACAATAGTGTGCAAGGAATGAACAAGATTGTATAGAAATTTTAAAGAAGGGAAAGAATGGTCAGGCCTATTCATTTACTCAATGTATGAACTTTCGAAGTAGCCTTAGTCACGATTCAAACCCCAGGTCAGTCATCAAAATGAAAATATGAAAAAATATTTCTTCAGCCACTTCTTTTCAATTAATTTCTGGCAAAAAATCTGAGAGTAAATAATAAAATCTCAAAAATCTGTCGTTCGGAATCGACTTTTAACTGTCGATCCCACCACTCATGTATAAAATTAACACGCACAACAATAGTGGTGTGATCCTGACTAAAGGGCTGAACTTTCGGAATTATCGCTTCTATTAGAGAAAATGCGGTGGACCTATTTTAAGGCTCATTATGATACATTTTGAAAAATTTTCTTCAGCGATGAAACTTATTTCTCACTTGGCTCGGAGGTCATAATATTAAAAAGCATTTACATCCGTTAAAAGTGAATGCATAGTGTGAGATGAATAATTCTGAAGGAATCATATCCTTCAATTAAAAATGGCAATTAAAGCTGGCTGGCCATTAACAACGCCCTGGATATACTAATAGGGTGGTAGTAATACCTTTAAAGAATCGACTGCTGCAACAAATCCAGAATCAGTCATTTAAGTGGCCATTGTTTCGTATATAATGGCATGGCTGGTTCAAGCATTATAATAAGATAAAAGTTTCTGAATTTTACCGTTGTAACTGTTAAAATGATAACTCTGTTCTGTAATACACTTGTTCTAGTGTTTTTAATTTATTTTTGAAAATATTTTTTTGTATTTTTTTCACACAAAATATTTTTATTTCGCATTGCCATAGTTTTTACAGAATTTTCTCAAAAAAAAATTGTTTTAATTTTTTTTTGTTGAAATTTTTTTTTCTTTTTGGGTTAATTAAAAATTAATTATTTATGTTTTAACTTAAAAACTTGTTTATGTTTACCCAATACCACCAAATAGCAACTAAAAATATTTACTTTCAAATAAATATAAAATAAAAATGGCTTCAACCAACAACAAAAAAGAAAAAACAAAAAAAAACCAAGAAAACCAAACAAATATTTTTTAAACAAATTCAACAAGAAATAAAAAATTTAATTAACTTGTGTTAACGACGATAATGATCAATTCTATTGCTACAAATCAAATTAATTTTTTATATGTACACCATAAAATAATTTAATGGCAACACTTTCAGACATTTTTAATTTAATTTTAAGATATGTGTACAATGGTAAACAGTATTACCAAACTTTCTTCTGTAGGCAATAAATATGTATTAAAATTTAATTGCCAATCATCACAGACACCAATTAAAGAGGACATTAAATCGTAAATAAATTGGGGAAAAGTCGAAATAATAATTGTATAACTTAAAAATGTTACATGCCTTTTAGACATTATTTGTGTCTTTAATACTTTCGAAAGTTTAAACAAAGAGCTGGCGAGATATGAAGGTGTTAGCACGGAACACCCAGATATTTAGGGAATTTTTTGAGGCTTTATACTCCGTTTGCCAACGAGAGGAACTTATTATATAATAGAGTCTATGCTTGCTAGCTATTTTAAGAAAACAGAGAAACAATGAGAGGGCATCGAATCATTAAGTTAAAAGCGAATTGAAACAACGACTGAATGGTTACTCCGATATTCTGAAAGTTTTTTCTTCAATAGTGAGGAACACTACCTACTAAATGGTGTCGGAGGCGATTTAATGCTCTAGGTTTAGGATTCTCATTCCGGATAGGGCCCTACTCTCAACGCGGATTGATTCTTACGGCCGTAGTTGGTATGACTTATACGAATGCGGATTCTTACGCGATTCTCGATAACAGACAGGCTACCCTGAGAGGCGATTGGGTTGATCTGGTGCAAGTCGCGAACCAGTCGTTTATTTTCGTCAATAGTGGGCAACAGACTTCTTGATCTTACTACCGATCAAACTATAGTGTCTGAGACGATATTTCTCTCTAGGTTTAGAATTCTCATTTCGGATAGAATCCTATCCTCAAAGCGGGCTGATTCTAAAGGCCATAGCTGGTCCGACTTCTTCAAATGCGAATTCTTACTTGATTCTCGGTAACAGTCAGGCTACTCTGAGGGGCAAATGAGTCGGTCTGATGCACCTGATGCCAATTCGTAACTTTAAGGACTCCATTAGAGTGCTTAAACCAAATCGGGTCTGACTTTGTAGGATTTCGGGGTAGAGGCATAACTGGCATTCTGTGCCTGATACTCTCGCTAGACTGAGATTCCACTTTGTGGGTGATGCGGGTTGTTCATTTCATTTCATTAACCTATTGGAACTGCTAGTATTCAAAAAACATTTTTGTTTGTGTTTACGGAAGACCACAGTAAATGATTTTATTTTTTGTCAAATCATTTAGAAAATATTGATTGAGAAAATGAAAAGTTTTTTCTTTGTTTAATTCAATTTCTTTATAATACAACAACATGCATATTGTAATACTGCCATAGAAAATTTCATTTTTTTATTTATTCAAATAAAATAAATGAAAATAAAATAAAAAAAATTGAATTGAATGCATTCATGACCTAAAAACCCAATCGCCGCCAACTTTAATGAAAAAAAATTTTCTCCAACTCTCTTTTTGTTGCTGATGTCTTCGTCATCATAGTTTTGGCTAAGAATTACAGAAGACTACAATAGAAAAAAACAAAAAGAAAAAGAAAAAGCCTGTCTCAATTGACCATATAAAATAAAAATAAAGCCTCCTCTCGTCATTCGTACTTATTTATTAAACCAAACAGCCAAGCCAGCCAGCCAAGCCAGTCTACTTTGAAGACACTCTTTATAAAACAATCTGTATATGAATCAAATCCAACTTGAATGAATAGTTAGTTCGTTATTCATTTAATTGTTTTGCTATGGCAGTCACTGGGTTAGCATTCTCTGTAAAACGTGCAGGCTGTTTGTTAGCTACGTACATACATATGTACATACATATACGATAAGACAGACTGTCGGCTACCAACGTTTATGGCCACAGTCACAATTTGTACCATAAAAGGTGTGTTCTTCTCGATGGCAATTCTTGTATTATTTTTCCAATTGTTTTTTTTGCCATTTATTTTGTTTCAAACAGTTGGCAATTCTAATAGGGTTAGTGGGTTAGTTTAAATTTTACGCATGACTTTATGGACAAATTAAATAAATCCAAGAGGATGTAGCAATAGTTAAAGATTGCTTTACAAAGTTATACAAAATGTTTAAAATGTATGGGAAATGTACGCAAAAAAGCAACTGTATTTGCAATTACAACTACAATTGCAATTGCAAAGTAGAAAAAGAAAATTGTAGAAAATTTGCTAATCGTTAACGAATAGCAATCAAATTTTAATACCTTCTTGCCAAACTGTCATTTAAAAATGTTTAATTGCCAAAAAAACAAATTATTTTCTTTGATTAAAATTTGCTAATGGAATTTGCAACAAACTTAGCATCTTCATGAACATTTTCTGTTATTAAATGGACATTCCTACTGTAACTCACATCCTTCAAAAATACAAATACTACTATACTATACTATACAAATACTATAGAGTCCTCACTTGCTTCACATCAGCACAACTCCTTCAAATGTTGGTACCAGAAAGGCATACAATAACATGTAATAATTCGAACACGTAGTTTTACGTATTATTTACTAAAGCTATGAAGTGTCTTAGCCGCCTGTTGCCATTCTAATTGTTTCTACTTATTAATTCTATACCAAAGAACATAACAGTTTTTGGACAGTCTGATCAGATGAGAATTCCTTAGATCTTCAGGCAAAATATGATTTCACGTAAAATTTGTGTCCCAAAACTGGTCACCCTTGGAATTTCTCTTTAGGAAGTACTATCACCTAATGCAATATCCATTTTCAGACATTTGATGTTTTAGGAGGCATCAATTGTCGTGATAGCACAGCCCGTAAACCTAATCGTCCTTTGAAGTTTTCATCGTATCTTCAGAGAGTATCACGAAGACTGAGATATTATTTTTTCGATAGTATAGCCTTCAATCTAGGCATTTGTAAACTGCAATTACACTTCGAACGGTTTATCAAAGACCGTAATCGATAAGAAGCAACCAGTGATATAAAGCTCTAAGGCAATAAGAAAGCCTACTACTACAAATGCTACTACAGATCTTAATCTTTAATCGAAAGAACATACTTTGAACCATTAGCCTATGGTCTCGAATTATCTCTCTTACTTTCGCAACAAATATCTATGCAGTGTTGTACAAAAGATGAAAACTTTTTTAATCTTTAAATCTCTTAACTCACACCACGTTTAATTTCTTACAAAGAAGCCCATTATTCCACAGGCAGCGTAAAATGTGCGTTAAATTGTTTTTTTTTTCCAATTTCGAAAAGGTGTTAATAAAACTAAAAGATTTCTCTAAACAATTGAATTGTTTATCTTTTTTTTTGACATCAATAACACGTTTCGTGTTAATTGGAATCTAAAGAACAAACATTATAGATGTCGTTTTTACGATTTATTTAATAGGCATAGAAAATAAAAGAATATTTCTAAAGAAAGACGAAACAATGTCTTCGTGTGTTGTATTCCCAAGGCAACAATTCTTTTTTTATAATGCTTTGTCAAATTATCGTGAAAAATCTACAGTACTCGGTGAAAAGACCGATTACTTCCCTCAGGCTACTTCTAGATAATCTGATACATTCCTAACGTAATTAGTCATTACAAACTTTTAGGATTACAACCTAGTTTCTCACACCACGTATGTTGTGTGTGTACATGAGTGGCGGGACCTACAGTTTATAGTCGATTTCGAACGACGTATTTTTGAGAAACTTTTAATGGCAATTTTATTTACTCTCAGAGTTTTTGCCTGAAATTTGCTGAGAGGATGTCGTCGAAGAAATATTTCTTTATATTTCGTTGATTTTGTTCGAAATATCTGGACGAGGCTTGAACCATGGTCTCACGTCTAATAAGCCTACTAGACTACAGTGACTTTGTATAAATGACTGAAATCTCTTCAAACCACTATATCTCAAGAAGATCATCCGCCTCTTTCCATCTTTAACTGCTGACTTTGATTACAGTTTTAGATCTGTGCTGATCTCTCTACGAGAGAGAGATACCATGGGCACACATAGAGAGAGTTGATGATCGCACGGAAAGTCTGCTGAAACTTCAAATCACTGACTTCTTTGAAATTTGCAGGGACATAGACAAGACAACTATTATTCACTTAGTAGGCGACATACTCTCCACCTGGTCTTCTCTTACGCAGATAAATTCACTAATCAGACAACAACCGATTTTAGGAAACTCAATTGCTTTGTCATAAGCACCGAATAGTTTCAGGATTAGGGATAAAGATTCCTTGCAGTCCACATTCAATTACCCAACGGTAACAATTTTGCCAACAATGAAGTGATAGTCAGAGGTTGATGGCAATTTAAAAAGCTGGACTGGACAGTTGTTAATATAAACTGGGCATCGAAGCTATAAAGTACTTTATAGATTCCCTTTTAGTTTCTTTCCTATAAAAGTAACAATCATTTGGAATCCTTTAAACCTTCACATAGATTTAGAATTGCTGGATTGTGTTGATGATAAATACGACGTGACAACATATAAACAAAAATTGATGACTTAGCCAATGAGCCAGCAATATTCAATCTCAATCCAATAGTGAAAAGAGGCGCTGCTCTTCTAGATATTGCAACAAGTATAGCGAAAGTTTAAGATGCATTTGCGCAATTATTTAAAATACTGCAATCAAATATAAAAGAAAATGGAACTGAACATTGTCTATTTTCCACCTATGTTCTGTCACACACTTATTATTTCACTAAGAAAGAAGGAGAAAACAAATAAAAAAGCTAGTTTGGGGGCAAGAGAAAGATTAAAAAAGAAAAAAGAACATTACCCCTCAAGTTTCTGTTCTAGAGGATAAGGAAGTCCGAAAAACTGTTCAGCTAAAAATTCACTATTTATACAGACAGAAAGATTGAAATTCTATTAGAGATTTTAGATTTGAGAGCTAATGAGTGGAAACCACTTGTAAGTAAGAACTATTGTTATCGTTTCTTCTTGCTCTGTTAGTCGAAGCAGATTCAATTAGTGAATTAGTAGATACAGATCAGTTATCCAAACTGACTGTATAAGAGCTGAATAGTCCTCAAGTGAAAGTATTAGTTCCCTTCTTCTTTTCATCACAAATTACGAATGAGTTTTAAATAAAATCATTATCACATCTGTTGTTTAAAAGCGATCATCACCAAATGATGGAATTTTATATTATTTTTGTTTTTTTTTTTAGTATTTCTTTATTTTATTACCTTACAATGTTTTGCTATAGACAATAATAAACTTGAATTTAAAACGTTAATTAAACTTGATTTGTGTTATACTCTTCTAAAATACTAAATATTATGAGTAAATCCTTAAAAACTTGTTTAACAAAAAGCAAAAATAAATTAAAATGAAACAAGAGTTTTTTACATGGGGCATGGCATGGCATACAGATAAACCAGACTTAAAACAAATGAAGCGCAGCTTATAAAATGTAGAAAAAAAACTACAATTTATTTAATCGTCTAAAATCGATTTGAAAGTGAAATTTTTTGTATTTTAATTTCGATTTCATACTGGGGTAATGGAAGACACACAATAACAACAGCAAATAATAACAATAAATAACGTTTATTTAAAGGCGATTATTTTAACATTTATAAGGCTAAATGCCAATAACATTTAAAGCAATGGCCTAATGAGGCTTATTACAAACAGCAACAACAACAACAAATACAACCACAAGAAACGTTATTTGAAATTTTTTCAAAAACAAAAACAACATTTTTTCAAAGTCTTTGAAAACTCGAAAGTGTCTTTCGATAACATTTTCGAACAACCAAAAACCAAACTAAACCAAAACAATATTTTCAATACCAAAACCAATACCATATAACAACTGCCCTCACAGCAATATTTGTAATATTGTACCTGGCGATGACGACTATCAGTTTATGCAGGCCTTTAAACGCATTTTGAATTAAAAACAAAAACGCTTAAAAACGTAAAACATTTCGTTTGTGACAAACGGAAGCTTGTTATTATTGTTATACCGTTCGTTTGTTTATTCGTTTTGTTTTGTTTATTTTATTTTGTTAGTCATGTCAGCCTGCTAATAATGCTGTTGCTATTGTAGGCAGGACCTTATTTGGTTGGCCATAATTTATATTCAAAAATATAGCAAGACTGGCCTGGCCATACTTTATGGTTATCTATGCCATAATTTTCATTTTTAATTCGATTTTTTAATGAATATATGGATGGCATAACAACAAAATAACAAATTGTTCGAATCATACATACAGCAGTATTGATTGAATGCGAATACTTAGGGTTATTGAAGTATTTCGTAATACAATGATTTGAAATTGAAATTGAATAGAAATGATATCAAAGAGACGAGAAAATTTTAAATTAAATTCCTATTGCTTTCAACGCGGAAATATATAGAGAGAACTTAAAGAAAGAGAATAATTAAGTAAATAAGGAAATGTGTGGGAAATGGGGGGTCATAGGCAGACCATCAAATAGTTTGATAGATGTACATTCAATTCAGTGGGAAAATTGCGAGTTCTGTATATACTTAGCCATTTACTCAACAATAATTACGATACTAGCATGGCCTGGAACCCAACAACTTTGGAATTCAAAGTTTCCTAAGAAACTTGATTGCAGTCTGGCTGCAAAATATAAATCAGAAACACTATACTCTGTATGGGCATTACCTTGGCAGATGGCAGAATCTCTAAATTACAGATGGTCTAGATTTCACCGTACTAGAATAGAATGGGTCCTGAATCTGCCTTGTATGTGGGACAGTTAGGGTTTGTGGTAATGTGGGGCAGCCAGGGTCTGTAGAGAACAATCGAAACGAATATTTCCCTCCCAAATTTCGATAATTTTTTTAGAGATTGACAGAGAAGGCTTATAATATCAAATTCAGAAATATAAAAACCACCTAGAATTCTAGTTACAGTTTAAAATATAAATAGAAAACCCTATAATATAATTTCTATCATATCAAAGTCTAGTGCTTAAAATTAAATTAAAATATAAAACTTTGACTCACCCATTTGCTTTCTTTCTCTCGTTCTTTACAGCGATGTCATAATGGAACCCATGACTGCATTAGTATTGGCCTTTCAGCTTTTGGCCCTTTTCTCCATAGCTGGAGCCCTTATCATTTATCTTATCTGCAAGGTACGTGAAGACAATGTCGAGAAAGCCGAACAAGTCAAATCCAACACGGTTCTAGTAACTAGCGCCGATACTGCCTTGGGTCTACAATTGTGCACCCATTTGGCAAGCAAAGGTTGTCGTGTAGTTGCTGGTATGCGTGACGGAGTAGATAGTTTACCAGCCAAACTTTTGGTCGGATGGCTGAAAATGCGTGAATTTACTGAGGCACCTGTTTCTGGTACCATAATACCCATGCTATTGGATGTGACCAAAGATGAAGTCTTACGTGAGGCTACCGATACCATGGGCTCCCATTTGAGTATGGACGAAGAGGGTATAGCGGCTGTTATCAATACCAGTGGCACTTTCTATCGTGGACGCATTGATTCCCAGGAACTTTATCAAATGGAACAAATGTTTAAAACCAATATATTGGGTTCTTTGCGTATAGCCAAGGCTTTTGTGGACTTTCTTCGACCCACACGCGGACGTTTGATTTATTTGGGTGCTGGCAGTGGTGGTCAAGGCGATGGTCTAATAGCCTACAATGTATCACGTGTAGCCACTGATAAATGTGTACAAGAATTGAGACGCGAATTGCAACCGTTTGGTGTAAGTGTTGTATGTTTGGATACTTGTGGTTTGCATGCTGAGACGCTCTATAAACCACCAACAGCACAAAGTAAGTGTGAGATGAAGCGCGAGAAACACAGAAAAACACTAAAAGAAAAAAAAGAAAATTTTATTTTAAAACTCAGTGAAGAGGAAAATTTTTTGTTATAATTTTTGATTTTTTTTTAATTCATTTTTTTCATTTTCTATATGCAAAGTCTCCAGCGGTGCCCCTACCACTTATACGGCTAATGTTTTAAGTCCCAGTGCTTTGCATGTGGTTGAGAGAGCTTTATGGGATCAAACACCTCATGAACGTTATTCATTATTGGCCTCTAATAAATATCAATTCGCGTTGCCATGTCGTTCTTCTATACGTTTGACAAATAAGAGCTCAAACAACAACAACAACTCCAGTGTTAAGAAACCTTTGGAACAACAGCCAACTAAGGGAGAAGTACAACGTGTTTGAATGAATGTTTTGAGAAACTGAAAAGTTGGAAAGTAAAACTAAAGAGAGTTTTATATTGGCTGAGTAACAACAAAAAAAAAGTTGGGTTAGAAGCGAAATTATTAACAGCTTGAGTTTCTTTTAAAACATTTTTTTTATTTTTTTATTTAATTGCTAAAGGAGTACAGCCTAAGGTTGTGTTAAAAGAACATACAAATTCCTTTAAAGTCTTACTCTTGATCTTGATTTTAAGAAATTTTGTCTATTTTTTTTTAACAGAATCTTGGTTTATTAAAAATAGAAGAAGAAGAAAAGAAGAACGAAAAAGAAATTGTGTACATAAACATAACAAAAGTTTTATATTTTTTATTTTATTTTTAACACTTAAAATTGTTTGAAAACAAATTCTTATTTTTATTTTTATTTTTTAATGATGATGGTATGTCGTCACACCCAAAAAAAAGGAAAAAACAAAACAAAGAACGAATATTGGCCACAAAAAAATCTTTCAATTATTTTTTTTAATAAATGTAAATATAAGTTGATAAATAAAACCTTAAAATATTTTAAAACAATATTTTTTTATACATAAAAACGTTTAAAAGAAATCCCTTTTTAAAGCGTGAATTTCTTTTGAATAAAAATAAAATTTTAAATAAAATCTAAAAATACTAAAAACAAAAACCGTGTTTTATTTGGAATTTTTTTTTTATTTTTTATTAAATAAAATATAATATGTATGTACGTATGTGTATTCGATATTTAATATTATTGCATTATATTAAGCTCATATTGTGCAGTATGTAATCAACACCAACAACAACAAGCAACCGCATATGATACGATATATATTTATAATACAACACAATATTTGTTTTTAGGCAATTAACTTTCATTCGTATTTAGTTATGAAATCATAACGCAATACACTGGCTGGCAGTATATCACCTGCATGGGCTTCTGTCTTACTCTCGGTGCGTGCTGGTAAATGTACAAGTACATCAGCTCCTACAATACTTTGCAAGCGACTGCTCATCTATTCAAGTGTGTTAACGAAAACAGAGAAAAAAAATATTTCTTTTTTAATAATAATTAAAGCGAAAGTGTTGCAAATAACTACAACACACACACACTATATGGTATGTATAATGCAGCAGTTAATTAGAAGCCATAAGCAAGAAGAAATTAAAGGGAGTGCAGTAGGTAGTTGTGTGTAGTTAAAGTTATTAACCAACCTGATTGCCAGTTATTGAAGCGTATAGTTGACCATTTTTACTAGTTATTGTGGCACGCATATATTCCGGTCTAGGATCCAATGCTATATTTGAGTTTTGCAGCTGTTAAGCGTATAAAAAAATAAAAAAAAAACGCACATATTTCCACATTAAAAAAAAATAATCGTGATGGGCTTAAGGGTTTGAAAGATGAATTAATAACGAAATGCAAAGAAAAATGGTGGAAGCATGGAAACTTTATGATACTTATGATGTAAGATAATAACATTTAAGTTGGCATAATAATAGTGTTAAGTCCAAATGTAATGAAAAACCAACAGGAAACAATAAAGAGTGCAGGTTACAATTGAGAAGAGGAAAGGAAGTGAGTAATATAAATGTATCCTCAATTAGTCTCTTAGTTGAGGTAAATGGCATGCACAAACTTTCCCTAGTTCTCCCTACTCATCACTCATCACACCACCTTTACATCCTTACAGTTTTTATCAAAAGTTGACATTTTTGAATTTAATATCGGTCGCCACTTTAGGTGTTCCAGTTTAATGCCTCTTTTGAGTGTTCTTTGCCGCCGTATAGTTTATATTTGTCTCAGGCAAGCATGAATAAAACTTGTAATTTCGCTCTACAAGTGAGCACAGGCTTATCATCGTTCCAACTCCACCAATGCAACAAATAACACGAATGAGTTCGAAGATTATGTGTAGGTGTGTTTTCTCTGAATGCTAGTTGTTTCTTTTTTCTTTTTTTTCCGTAGCACATGCAAGTTTATTTGCTCATCTTAACTACATAGTCTTCTTCGCCACACACTCACCTTTCATTCCCAGTAAGGCGGTCCATTATCTGTTTTCCAACTCTATAAGCTCGTCCGTACCCAAGCGGTGATCAAAAAAAGGTGTTCTTTGGCTGCACCAGCATTTGGTTGCTTTACCTTCCTTCTTAATAGGCCTTAACAAATCGTTCCTTGCATTTCGTCCTGCCTTTAAAATTCCTTTCACGAACCTGGGCTTAATTGGTCACACCAATAAATGCCATGGTTTTGCCAATGCAGACAAGGTTGTCCTCTAATCCTAATCTGCTAATTTCCGATTCTAATATCTCTCTCGCAGGATCAGCCTCTTCCATTCGAACGACATGACCGAGCCAAAACAGACGTTGCATGTTAATGCACTGAACAACTTCCATATTATTGATGAGCTCATTACTATATTAATTGCTGAAATTATCGTTAACTCACAATGGACCGAAGACCTTACGTAGTACTTTTTTCTCTCGAATATACAAAAGGCTGCTGCATCGGTATATAAAAGCGTTCATGCTTCCGCACCATATTAAGAGAGGGAAGGTGAGTAACTTAGTTTCATAGCTTGGGAGAGGTCTCTGCTACTCGACTACACATTGGGACCATTATAATAACATCTGTTGGCAAGAGCAATTCTACACTTGATCTTAAGACTGACATGATTTTTGCTGGTAACGGCCCCTCCTTGACCCCAATCATTTATTGCAAGGTCTAACTTGTTAGAATCCCATTCAATAAAGGCACTAATGTCTCGTTGAGGAATTAGAACGTTCACGTTAATTACTTAGGCATTTCAGTTAACAGCTCTACAACGTTTTGCAAAACACTAACTTTGTCCACGCCTAATCTATTTTACGTAAAAACTTTTCATTTTCACTAATACACTACAATTATTATTACACTTAAGGCAGAGACTCAAATTGTACCGACATTTTTTATACACATAGAAAATACAAGATGCCTTAAACATTGTAACTAAATTCAGACTTTATGGAGTAGTACAGTAATAGAATTTTGTTTTCAAAATAATGCAACAAATGCTGTTCTATAATATATTTTGTAATAGATTACATACGGTGTCGTTTTAATGTTTATATAGATATTGTTTGAGTTTGAAAAATTAAATGCTTTTATATGAGAAATGATTTAAAATTTTGAAAATAATTCTAAAAACTTACCATAACTTGTATGATGGGTAGCGTACATTTCTCATGTGCACAGCCATTAGCCCATCTTATGGCTGGTAAAGAGAATAAATGGAAACAAACAAAAGCTGATACAGGATTACCAGGTAAACCAAAGAAATATTTGTCATCTTTAGAAGCAAATGTCATGGGTTTTCTAAAGACAGTAAATATTTAAATATTTAATTAATAATCTCTTGAAAATGACTAAAACCTACCCCGGTTTCATATTAACACGGCCCACTAACAAATTAAAGCCCAATTTCTGTAAAACGGGCTTAATATAATCCTTATCACCCATAGAAACACCGCCGCTGCATATAACAAAATCAACTTCATTGTAAATGGAGGATAAGGTTTCATAAACCTCATCGAAACTGGAAATTAAAATGGAAAATGGAATCAATTGGTAGGACACGATATCTTATGGAAAAGAGTAAGAGTAATGTAAGCGTTACTTACCTATCGCTTAGGACTTTTGTCAACTTGCAATCGAAACCGAAATATTCCAACAATTGTTTCAACATGGTTGTGTTCGAATCATAAATTTTACCTTCTATGGGATAATCTTGTGGATCCAATAGTTCACTGCCTGTAGAAATAACTGCCACCAAAGGTTTATGTAAAGGCACTGCTTGACCCACAGAAGCCATTATTGACTTTACAACCACTGGTGAGAGATCTACACTTGGAAACAGCTGAGAATTTTTAGCCAAATCGCAGCCAATGGGCCTAAAAACCCACAAAATTTTATTTTATAAAATATACAAAACAATTTTTAAGGCATACCTTATGTCCAAATCCTTTTTAGGTTCTACTAGTATCTCTACCAAATCCTCTAAACCATTTTTCTTGGTTTTCAATAGTTTGGTATCTTCCACTTGTATAACACAATCAGCTTTTAAAGGCACTGGTGCTCCCGTATTAATCTTATAACATTCATCTTCTTGGAAATCATCTTCTATGACTACATCTCCGGCTGATATATAACCCAAGACCTTTTTAGTACCCGAAAATCCTGATGATTTCATTGCATAACCATCCTTAATAGAGGCCTTAAATGGCGGTATATCCACCGGCGATTTAAAATCCTTAAGTAACTGAGGCAAAGCAGACTGAGGCTTTACCGTTTGCAAAATAATATTTAAAACCTCGTTAACAGGTAGCATGGGAAAAGGGGAATTACGATCATTAGCATCCCCTTTGCCAGTTTTATGAGGACAAATATGCCTTTCTGGATTAACGTTGTGGTGAGAAGACTGTATTTGCTCATGGGTTTTTTTAACCAAAGCCAAATCATTATTTAGTAAGTGTAAAGCATGTGGCAGTAAATCCTTTACATAGTCAAAACATTCCACCACAGCCTTTTCACTGCCAGGAAAGTTTAATATCAGAGTCTTTCCAGCTATGCCGCACATGCTGCGTGATAAGGCGGCAAATTTAGTTTTTTGTAAAGAACTTAAAGCCAAAGCCATAGACAGTTGCGTACACTCTTTATCCAAAACATCTTTTGTAGCTTCCGGGGTAACATCTCTGGGAGCAAAGCCAGTACCACCAGTAGTTAAAATACATGAGACTCCTAATTCGGGACAAGATAATTGCTTTAGTTTTTGTGTTATTAAATCACGTTCATCCGGTAAGATCTCTTTGATAACACGAGAATTCTCGAAGCTTTCGGCAATTAATTGCGCCAAACGAGGGCCGCTACGATCTTTCGTAGCGTCCTGATGACAAGTGTCACTTACTAAATAAGTCAAAGGAAATAAAAAACTACTCTAAATAAGTTTTCTAAAATAATTCTTTATGAAATCTTACCCGTAATAACAGCAAAAACTATTTCCGTCGTCATTTTGCTTTATTTCACAAGAAATATTTAAGTGTCTAATTAGAAAAAAAAATTATCAAACGATCAACCGGCTTATTTGCAATTACGGAAAAAGTAAACAAAAGATAATAAGAAATTTTAATAACAGGGTTCTGTTAAACATAACTACAGAGATGCCAGATATTATTGGTAACAAATAAGAACATTTTATTAGAGATAAAAATATGCAGAATAGAACAATTCCTAATTTGTAACTATACAAATATTTATAATTTCTATATAAACAAATAAATATAATAAAAAGTTTAAAAATAATATTGAATATAAAAACTTATGATTATTTATTAAACATATGTGTGCTATCAGTTCATAGTGTATGTTTATGTTTCTGAATAACATCCCTGTGTTTCTTAATGTAAATAAAATATACGTTCTACCAGATTTCTCTTTAATTTTTTAATAAAAATTAAAGTAAAAAATGAACGATTCGTGCATAAACAAATCCTATGAGGTAAGCCTAAAAGGTACTATCAAATTTACTCCAAACTTCTAATAATGTTTATGTTTTTTCTCTGAAACCAGAACCATTTGCTTAACAATGTTATAACCAATGCCAGTCATATTAACGAAGACAACCTGTCACCTGGCAGGCGCAACTTACGACGTTGGCTGGGAAAACCTTTTCGTGTAGTTATAACCGATGGCCGGGTTTTGGTGGGTTTCTTTAATTGTACCGATAAAGATGCCAATATAGTATTGTCCATGTGTGCTGAATATTTGGAAGGTGGTAAAGATGCCCGCATTTTAGGCAACGTTATGATACCCGGTAAACATATCGTTTCTGTATCGGTAGACCTGCCATCTGAGGAAGTATATGCATAATTAAATTTGTATCAGCTCTTACGTTGTTTCTAACAACAAAATTCTTTGTTTCAATTTTTTTTATTAAATTATTTATATATAATAAAACACTAACAATGGTCTTGGACTTATATACACTATTTATTATTTAGCTGTGTTCGTTGCCTTTCCATTTAATGGATCGTAGCCCTGCTGCAGTTTCTCTTTAAATTGTTCAAAAGTTCTTTTGCGATCAAAATGTTTGACCCAGGTTGCAGGACAGTTAGTTTCAAACAATTTGCGGTATTTCTTACAGGCATCGGGTATTTTCTCACCCGACGTTGAACTGTGATGGGGTGCATGTTCATTTAAGCACTTCCAGTATTCATCTCGATGACCCCAACATTTGGCCCGTTCTTCTTTATTTAGGAAACTCATAGTTTTTTGTTAGAAATTAATAAATTTATTTTTAAAATACTAAATAGCAAGTTGCATAAATTCTTTTAAGAAAGTTCAACTAATAAACGTATGGCCGGCACTAAAACAGGGTTTTTACAAACAGCTGTTTTTTTAATATAAACAGAGATGTTTTCCACATAATTGATAAGAGAAATGCCCCTCTCTGGGGAAATTCTAAATGTCTAAAATGCCAGAAAAATTTACAATGCGTTTTTAAAATCTTATATAAGCATATATAAAGCTATAAACAAAATAATTTAGATTTAAACAAAGAATTTTTGAACAAAAGTACAAGGCTTTTCCAGAATTTAAATTTCAAAACTTTAAAATTTTCTGTAATAAAATCCTTATAAATTTTATTTTTAACGATTAATTGGAATGAAATACATGCGTAATAGGTTTTGTTTGCGACTTTTTACGTGTAGGTACATACATAGACATTTAAAAACTACATATTTTAATTATTAAACTTTAAAATAAATACAAACATAAATAAAACTTAATATATTTTCTTTTTTGATGGCAAGATTTCATCTATCACCTGCCCAACTTTACCGGTCTTATATTGGCCTCTCCATGATCAGGCAATATACGTTTAAATACCGCCACACAAGTATTTTTTAAATTCTGCTCAGAACTACGTTTGGTGCACTCATCGTAATAGCACTTTTCCACATTGTGTAGAAATTCTATCAGTAACTTTGAATCGCCACCATTGGGTCCCACATATAGTTCACACTCCAAATTGTGCTTTTTCAAATCCTGTACACAACAATTTAAGAATTCTGCATTCGCTGAAAACCAATTGTTTAAATTTTGCAACGGTATAGCCAAAGGTTCGCGTAATATGCCTGTTACCCAGGTATCATCAATCCAGAATATATTATTTATATAGGCTTGGTTTACCAAACGTAAAGCCGTTTTGGGATTTGTTATGTACAACCAGCCCGATAGATAACTGGGGTACACATTACCTGCATATTCTTGTTCAGAAACATACCACTTATTAGCCTGATTGCGTATTACTTTTTTAGAATCCAAAACATAACCTGCTAATAGCTCTGAAGAAGAGGTTAACTTTAAATTTTCCAACTCTAATGTATCCAAGTAGCGTTTTAAATAAAATATATCGTAGACAATATCGTCGTCAATTTTTATAATAAATTTGGCTTTACTACACTCAGTGGAAGACCATTTTAGACCCATTATATGTTTATAGCTAAGATTTCTGTAGGCCTCCATAAAGTTGCCCTGTAACAAGTCACCAAATTTTTGCTGCTCATTTTGCAGTTGTTGTTGCGTTATGAAGTGTTCCTTTGCGGGTATAGATGCTAGTAGAAATACACGTTGTATGCCTAGTTCAGCCAGTTTGACTTGGGATATGGCCTGCCTATGGGCAGCACGTAATTCATCATGGCCCACATATGAAGTAACAATTAAAATGGCTGCAATTCAATCACACCTATTACACTTCTTGAAATTTCGACTTATTATCAAGCAACTTACCCAATAACTCCTTTTTAAACATGTGGCATAAATTATTTTCAATTAAAAACTCAAAATTCGTCAAATTTAACAATCCATGAGCTGCAGGCAAAGATTTAACTTTATGTACGGATTTTTCAGGTATTATGGTAATATATTTGTCTGAGCCAGGTTCTTTTACAAAAAGAAATATTAGTACAAGAATAAGTAGAACGGTACCCAAAAGGGTTAAAATTCTATAAAGTACACGAAAGCGCAGGCGCATTTTAATTAAACAAAACTATGTTTTGTACAAAAATGTTTTTGTTGTAAATAGGTAAATAAACTGTAAACAAAATGCCAAACAAATTACACTGTAAATGGTTCGCGCACATCCATAAAATCTGTGTGAAAAGTTATCAAATTTTAATTAAATGACACTTAATTTCTATTTACTTTAGTTATGTTATTAAATATTTATGTTTTACTTTTTTAAATTAATATTTTAATGCGAGCACGAAAATTTTGACATTATTCCAAGGTTATAAAGCAATTTATAACAGCCCTGTTTACATGTTTTGACCATAGCAGCTGACGAACAATCGGTGTTGCTATTGCCAATTTTTTTTTTGAAAAATGTGGCGTTTTTACCAAATTTTTATAATTTTTTAATTATTTGATTTCATAGGTGTTGTGTACAATTGTACAGAGTATATATATTTTTTTATTTATGACTTTCATATTGTTTCTATCTTTTACAAATATATATCATAATATTTACAAAATTCAAAAGTAATGCCAAGTTTTGTAGCAAACCTATAGTAACGATACGGTCTAACTGACGAAACTGTCAACAATAAGAATGTAAATTTCACACGCAGTAAATACAACAGGATTTACATGTTTGTGTATTTGAATAGACCGCCTTTTTATTTTTAGAGAAGTAGTGCCAAGTTATAATAATCCTCTTCTTACCTTTTAAACTACTCAATAAATTCAAATCCACCAAGCCACAAACAATAACAAGGTAAATTCACCACTCAACAATAACAACAACAATGGCTCATTTCTTCAAGTTCAAATATAAACAACCATAACAACAACAACAAAATAAAAGGAACAAATAGAAAAGACCGCGCGTGCGGTAAGGAACGTACAAGCGAACGAACGAAGTTGAGAAACAGAAGTAAACAAATGCAAGAGATTTGTGCAAAAGACAGAACCAAAAAAAAGAAGTAAAAACAAGAAACGCCAAGCTAAAAAAGAATGAAGAAAAACAACACACAACATACAGCAACAAAAATAACAACAACAAAACAAAAATTAAGTGAACGAACATGAAGATTTAAACATTTTAACAATAGTGCGACGCGAAAAAGGAGCGACTCTGTGAGAAGACCGCGTGTGTAATTAAATAATTCAAATGGTTGAGGAAGCAAAAAAGAAAAATCAATAATTTTTGTTGGTTTAATTTAAAATAAATAATATGCAGTGATTTAATGCACAATACATTACATAAAAAAGAAAATTTTAAATAAACTTTAAAACAAATAAATATTGCTACGGCTCAAATAAAATAAAGTAAATAGACAAAGGGTAAGAAAGACATTTATAAGTTTTAAATGAAAATCTTTTAAAAACTAAAAGAAAAAATTGTAATGTAATTATAGTGGCCTTTGTTAATAAAAGAATAAGAATCTTTTGTCTAATTGATTCCTTAAATTGAGTTTTTATATTCACTATTAGCATCTTCATAGTTTTGATGACCCCCATTTAAGACAAACCAAAAAAAAAAGTAAAAGAAAGAAGTATCTTTTATGTCTCCTGCATTGGTGTTTAATATAGAATTCTTGTTTTTTTATTATTGTTGTAGTACTTTTTTTTATTATATTTTGCATATCTTTTTGCTCTTCATTAATACATTTTTAATATAATAGTAGTAGTACACACACAAGCTTATAAATATAGACATAAGCGCTCGCACACACATTCATAAAGACTCCTTTTGTTTTTATTTGAGTTGGTTTGTTTGTTGTTTGTTTTTGCTTTGTTTCTTGTATTTTATTTTTTTTTTGGTATAACTTTTTTGCGCGATGTTATGTTTCATATAATTTCATAGTGTTTCGTTGGTATGAAACTAAGAGAGAGAGAGAGAGTGAATGAGAGCAGGAAAAGGAATATTAAACCTAAAAGAAATGTTGCCAGATTAAAAATTTATTGAATTAATCCAAAGGAATTTTTCGCCAATTTTCCCGGGTGCTTAGTAGGACCCAATGTAGGCCATTATTGGCTAGTCCTGCATGTTCAATGGGTAATTTCTGATATCCTTCCGAATGTTTAGGGGAGGGGGATTGACTTATAGGCTGTGATTGCGGGGGAGGTGATGATGAAGGCAAGCCATTAAGAATTGCTTGGAGGGGATAACATTATATGACTTTACCGGCAGAACTCTGGTGTCCTCGTGTAAATAGTCCTTACTGGTCATCTTTGTGCAATCAGTCCCAGTCTGCGGCGCTCTCTCTTTCTGATTATCTGCTTTGTATGCAAATAAGAATACTTTCTTTGCCTTATCTTGTATCGCACCAGCTAACGCCCTTAATAGCGTACGTCCACCTTTCCCTGCACGTTGGTGGATAGTCGCGAAAAAAATAGCACATTATCGCAGGTAACTTTTTAATAAATATAAGTACTTGTGCAAAACCAACTGGTATTTTGATGTTTTTCTTTATCTGGCATCTCTTCATTTGTTATGGCTTAAGAGCAAGTAAGAGTTTTTATTTTAATGTTATTTCCCACTCTTTATGGTTTAACATTAAGTATTCCATTTTTTTTTCTTTATTTACAATTGTGGATTTTTTCTTTTTTGCTTTTTTCATATTTAACGATTTTCAATTAAACAAAGAAATAAAATATACAACTACATACAAGAAAAAAATCATAAAGGACGCGCGCAGAAATATGTTAAGAAAACCAAAAAAAAAAATCTAATTATATATTATTTATTGTGGTATGGGTGTGTTCAATTTTTAATGGGCGGAAAAAAATTTAATTCAAGGTATAATATTGCAAAAAATATATGAAAAAAATGTATTGAAATACATTTATAAAGTAACTTCATAAATTGCATTTGAACGTTAATCATATAATAATAAGTCATAAAATACATATTTATTAAACTGAATATTCGAATATTACTATTTTTTTTTTCTAATTTCAGACCTTGTTATAGGGGAGCCCTAGAACAGAACGAATTTTTAATATTTCTTAAACACTATTCAACATTTTAAAATTTAAGACATTACTTTCAATTTTCATTATTTCTAGACGGGGTACTTAAATATTTAGTCAGGATTACTAACTGAAATCCGAACTTTAGATTTCAGAAGCATGACAATTACATTACTGTCAGAGTTTTTGCCAGAAGACTGCTGAAAGAGGTCCTTTCCTTTCTGTTTTTTAAAGATGAAGATTACGCTGTCCACTAGACCACGGCTACATCAAAACTTAAAGAGCGGCAGATAAGAAATAAATCTCTTTTCTGAATTAAGTTAAAGATTAACCAGTAAGGGGTACAGTAAAAAGTATTCTACAGAAGACAATATACCATTTGACAACGGCAGCATAATTTGCATTAGGAACGTCACAGCCAAATCGAGACAGAGGCACAGAAACCAGGACAGAGACTACTGAATTTCCGAGACGATTAGACATATTGGACTCATTGTAGACTGACAACGATATTGATTGTGATTACAAGAGGAACAAATTTCATATATTATTATAGTTGTGAATAGGTGCCATACTATTGCGACCAAACGATCTATTATACAACCCTCACTTTGTATATAAAAATCCTATAATGTTTCCGCCGAGCTCATTGATCTGTTAAACTTCAGGATGCTGGTCGGTGTACACAAGGACTATTCTTTGAGCAGCACCAGATATTCACCCGAAGTTTCCTCCTGTATTAACACAGTTTCATATGTATTGTACAGCTTCATTACGCCACAGATGTGGTTAGCTAAGAATAGAGGACACAAAACACATGTGGTATTACTACCTGCACGATCTTCAGGTATTTATGTCCTGGTTCATAAGAAAACAATGAAATTGCAAAATGTTGAAAACAAGAATCTGCACGACATATTCAGGTTATGCCTAAGCTCTTGGGATTACCGATAAATTATACTGAACTTAACTATTGAAAAATATACTGGATACAAATATGTATATAAATATCAAACAATACTTTTTACTTTTATGTATTTTAAATAAAATTTAAATCTAAAATTAATTACCAATATTGATATTCAACTTATCAAACAATCACATTAACAATTTTACACTGCTTTTTTAACAACTCTTAGAAAAGTCATTGTATTTGTGCATGTAACTTCAAAATAAATTTTAAATAAGTAAGTTTTTATTATACCTTCAAAATTCGTACAATATACATACATATGTATGCATGAATTTAATTTTGCAACTAAAAAGAAGAAGAAATTATCTTCTTTTTAACCAAATGCTCTGCTTTGGTTATATTATGTATTTCCTGTCTACATGCGGTTTAAAAAAAGAGTATAAATTTGCAATATCTCTACTTGGTAAAATGTATTGTTTCAATTCCATTTCGTATACACACATACATTTGGATTACTGCTCAAAGTGGTGTGAATCTTGTTTCTTTTGTTTCTTTTATGCTATTATTTTGTTTTGTTTGCTTAATGCTCTTTACTTTGTTCCTGCTGCCATGCTATTTTAATGTTTAGTGTATCAAGCAAGGAGTAAAGAAGGAATATTTTAATAAATATTTAATTTTTTCTGCTGCTTCTTTGGTTTTTTTTTTGTCTGTAGTAATTGTTGTTGTAAAACATCTTTTTTGCTTGTTTTTCTTTTTTTATTTTATATATAAAATTTTGTTTGATTTATTTCTCTTTATAAGTTCTCTGTCACTCTCTCTTTGACTGCTTTTGCTTTTACTTTACTCTTAAATGTTTATACAAGCAATACTACTATTCTTAATGTTTTTCTTGTATTTCGTTGTTTTTTTTTTTGTTTTCCTGAGGATTTCTTATTTTTTTGTTATTAAATTTTTTTTAGTTTTGTTTTTAGTTTATTTATACAGGAGTGTGTTTGTGTGTACAAGTCCATGTGTAGGCTATGGTGTACGGGTATAAGTGTAAATGTTAGTATTTTTATATGCTGCTTCTCCTTGTTTTTTTTTGTTATATTATTTTTTTTATATATTAAGTACAGTGTTCAAAAATTGTTCTTTTAAGCTATTTTTCTGCAGTTTTTTTTTGTGTATTGTTCTTGTTGTTGTTGGTTGGTTGGTTTTTATTATAATATTTTATTTTTGTTGCTTCTGCGACTGCTGTAAATTTTCAATATTACCTTTTAGTATTTGTCTTTGTGTCTTCCTGGCGTCATTTGTTTAAAATATAAGACGGAGTATAATTAATAAAAATAAGAAAAAAAAATAAAATGGAATAGTGTTTAAAACGTATACCAATAAGTAAAAGAAGAACTAAGAATTTGTTGTTTATTTTTTATTTTGAATTTGAAATAATAATTTTGAGTGTGTGTGTGAGGTCCTGTTTTCCTTTAATATTAGAAAATATAGATTCTTTTGACAAAGGATCCTCGATTTTTGAATTCTAAATTAACAATTTATGAAAGGAAAACTGATGATAAAATTAATTAATGTTGACAAAAATTTATTAAAATAAATTTTTAATTGATTTTTTAATTAAATTTTAATTTATATTATGGTTTGTAAAGTATTGAGTCTATTTAAAACAATGACTAAAGCAGGGATATCAGATTTGGGATTGTATCCACTAAATAAGCGAAGAGAATTTCGCTAGGAATTTTGGATTGGATTGGATTCTTTCGTTTTATAGTTCAAAGTTTATTTAAAAAGGTTTAATCCTGACTAGGTCCTAGGTCGTAATCCTGACTGTAGGGTTGTAATGACCAATTATGTCTTTATGTATGTACGTATAAAAAATATGAATTGGTGATACAATTTAAAAAACACTGCTTCGCAAATAAAATGGAACACTTATAACTATGTATTAAAAATTGCAATAAGCGCAAAAAATTGTATACAAACTCAGAAAAACTAAAGTAATTTAGGTACTTACAAACATTTAAATGCACGTGCCTTTTCGACTTCCATTAAATTACTACTTTTTTCTTGGTTTGTCCACTTTCTTCAAACATATGTTAACAGTTATAACTATATATCATACGTTTTTCTCTTATCAGATGATAAATTTACTATAGCAGTTTCTGGAATGGTAGGGTTACCATCTATTAAGGAATAGAAATACATATGTAACTCCCTCTTTTAAAATATATATAATAAGGTAACGTCGGCTTTTTAACGTCTCTATATGTTTATGCTTACAAAAAAATAATAAAGAATCAAGGTTAGGAGACCAGAAACGATCCATTGTGGTTCAAATAATTTACACAAATATTTGATTAATCCAAAACATTTGAAATATTCACAGAGTTGTACTTCAGGTAAAACAAAAAAAGCTTAGATGTCCGGACGTGGATGTGGAAGAGAATGGCAGTACTTGGGCGACTGGGATTTACGATGTTGGCGTCCGTAGATACCAGTACTTACAACGTTTGAGATATGTCGGTTGAATTTATGTAATTAAACAAAGACAGTCTCAGGACTATAAAGAAGCCGTCTTGGCCAGTAATTCTTCAGAAATTAAAAACAAACATAAATTTCGAGACTAATAAATTTACTCTACATCTGGAAATGGAAATAATTGCTTCATTTTTATTGCCTTCACCGAATGAATTTATATATGTGATTATAAAAATTAAGTTGAAAGCATTCTCTAACTTATTCCAAAGTTTATGTAGACCGTACAAATAAATTAGCAGTTTTTTACAACTAGAACCTCATTTTTATACCTGTTAAAGGAATCTTTTTCTGGGCTATTAGGTTTTATTATTTTAAGACACTAGAAAAAAAAAACCCATTAAAGGTTATTTTTTTATAAATCCCTTACAGACTATTGAATTCTAGTCATATTCTTTATTTAATATCCTTCTTTTACTCTTTTCAGGTACTTAATTATAAACATACACATAAATGTGTACTCCCCCAAAAACGAATTCCAATCATACTTCCCTTTTGACGAAATAATTTAAGCTGGACTGAAATCATTATTAAAATAAAGAAAAATTCCAATCTTCCAATCTAGTCTTCTAACATTATTAAACGAAAACGACAACTAGAGCAACCAACAATTATTCTAACAATTGAATAACGACATTCTTTACAACATCACATTGCAGCCAACAAGACAACAAAATGACACCATCCCATCGCCAGGAGTTTTGTGTGCGTTGGAACAGCCATTTAGGCAGTATAGGTGCAGCTTTTCCCCAACTGTTAGCAGGTCAGAGATTTGTTGATGTTACCTTAGCTTGTGAAGGGCATCAAGTGCATTGTCATCGCTTAGTTTTGGCTGCCTGCTCATCATATTTTGAAAGTATTTTAGCTGAAAATCCCTGTAAGCATCCGGTAATTATTTTACCTTCGGAAATAAAATTATGGGAAATACAGGCTCTAGTGGATTTTATGTACAAGGGTGAGGTGAATGTAACACAAGCTGGCTTACCACAATTGCTAAGATGTGCCGAACAACTGCGCATACGTGGCTTATATGGTTCAGATGCAGCGCTAAATTTGAATCAATTGAAAGCCATGACAAGTAAAACTTCTAATCAAGTTATGAGCAATAATAACAATAATATGCCTGCAGGCTTAACGCACGACAGTAATGATGAAGATACCGCCACAAATTCAACAACCACCACAACAGCTACGGCCGCCAGTACTTTACAGCATACAACACAAAATCAGATTGTCATTAAAAAGGAGCC
Source organism: Sarcophaga carnaria (assembly GCA_958299815.1). Lineage (NCBI taxonomy): Eukaryota > Metazoa > Arthropoda > Insecta > Diptera > Sarcophagidae > Sarcophaga > Sarcophaga carnaria. Next base: position 5,068,762 of record OY283149.1, read on the forward strand.
CAACACCTCCTCTTCCTCCCAATCTACTCAGTCGCAAAATATATCAACTTTAAATCCTGCTAATCTAAAAGCAATGATGACTAATACAACTCAAGTTAATGTGGCTGGTAATGCAGCAACTTTTGCCACAAACGACTCGGGCGATGAATCAACCTCAAATGCGTATGAAAATTATGAAAATAGTCAAAATGCTAATGCATTAGTGCCAACGGCTGTGCCGCCTGTTCATATGCTTAGCCATCATATGGATTCAACAGTTGAAGAGGATCACAACTATGTGGCCCATGATGAAGAGGACAGTAGTTTTGGTGGTGCCATGGCTGATTCAGAACATGATTCTACGGCTAATAACTCTTTACTGCAATCAATGGACAACAATTGTTCTTTAAGACGCATACGAAGATCGGAAGAGTCCCTGGAACAGGCAGCTAAATGTGTTTCAAAAGGACAAACCTTCCAAACTGTCAGCAATATGTTCAATATACCTGTCTCCACAATACGTTTCTATATGGCACGTAAAGGCATTTTACCTAAACGCAAACGTGGCCGCGGTGCCTCAAATACAGGCGGTATGGCTGGTCTAAATATGTCTGGAGCGGCAGCGGCTGCTAATGCGGCGGCTGTTATGTCTCAAGCTTTCGCTCAAATTAAACGCGGCGACAGTCCTAATACAACACAATTTGGTGAAACTCCCTACCATTTAATGGGCTACAAAATGGAACCTGGCACAGCACATTTAGTTTAAAGGTAAAGGTAAATACATACATACATACATATATACAAAATGGGGTGTTAAACAGAAAAATTTAATTAACTAAAGTTGTGAGTTTTTAAAACTAAAAACAAAAATACTATTTATATGTATAGAAACGCCAATAATATAATAATTACACTTGATTTTGTTTATTTAAAAAACAAAACTATTAAGAGAAGAGTTTTAAGATATACAAAAAAGACCATAAAAATATTAAAATGCTTTACATTTTATAATTAAGAGTTAAGCAAAAATATTATTTTGCTTACAAAAACGAGAAAAAAAAGAGAAAATGAAGAAGTAAAGCTTTATGGCAGTTTTTACCACCTTTTAACTGGTCCTTAATTATTATTATTTTTTTTACCACAAAACTATAAGTATTATTAATATATGTATATGATATATAAAGTTCTATATATTTTATGCTCTAATTTTTTTTTTAAGTAAGAAAAAAACTAACAAACTTTAAAGATCTTTAATATTTAGAAAACGAAAACAAAAGAAAAATAACAAAAAATTAAAAAAGAATAATTAATACTCAACAAAACGAAATAACTAAGATAAAATAAAATAAAATAAAATAATATTATTAATACAAACTAGCTTTTAGCTTTACACACACACACACACACACCTTTACAATATTGTAAGAATGTATAATAAATTTATTTAACTAAAGGATACATATACTAACATCATAAGCATATAAAAGAAAATTAAAACTTGTATTATAAAGAAACATTATAAAACTTAAGTTCGAACAAAAACGAATTATAAATTTTAACAGAAAGAATATAGTTTCTGCCAACTAAAACTAAGATCTCCCCTCTAAATTATGTACTGCTACTCTTTAACACTTTGTATATTATCATTATTAACTTTCATTATTAAGATATTTATATACATATATACAGACATATATAGTTTTATTTTTTTAAATATGATTATAACGCTTTGATTTACAAGCTTAAGTTTTAATTTATATACAAAACAATTTAATTAATTATTATTTTTATATATAAATTCTATTCTATTTAAGCCAAGTCAAATTGATTAATTAGTATTAATTAATATATCATACGCTCACACTCAAACTCAACATATTACATTAAAAGAAACAACGTAGAAATTTTAAGAAAACATTGCAATACATTTGCTATTTATTTAACAATGTTTTTAGTTGTTTAACACATTTGTTACATTTATTGTAATATTTTCTAAATTTTCTGTAGAAGAAAATTTTTAACAATATTCATATAATAGTAACAGAATGCTTTCAAAAAAGTCTTTGGGTCTTATATGTCCTTATAAAAAAATACTAAACTTTAAGTTTTCTTTTGATTTGATTTCTTAAAATATTAAGCAATTAAAAATAAAACTACGTCAGAATAAACAAGAGAGTTATGGACCTTAGACATGATTCTTAATTCCTTGAAACTTTTATTCATACACTAAATTGTTACCGTAAGACTACTATTGGATTTAAATTTCCCGGCTGTGAAAGTAATAAATTCCTAAACCTATTTTGCGAAATTAAATTCTTAAGCAAACTCCTCCAACTAACGCAATAATTTGACTGAGACAATGTCACTTTCTTTTATTCTCCCTTTTCTTTTATTTTTGAAAAAAAAAGTTTTGCTTAATCCGGGAGAAGATTTTGGTTGATTTCTTTCACACTTTTGTTGTTTTATTTTGTAATTACTCTGCTTTTTTTCTTTTATTTAAAAAATCCCCAGAGTATCACAGATTTTTCGACTTTAAAACGTGTTTTATTTAATAATTATCATTCTTCTCCCTTTTCTTTTGTTTAAAAAAAAGTTTGCCAAATCTGGGAGTTGATTTTGGTTGATTCCTATCACATTTTATTTTCTAATTATTCTACTCTCTTTTCTTTTATCCACAAAAGTTTGCTAAATCCGCGAGTAGATTTTGGATGATTTCAAACCTAGCTTTGACACTGTGTCACGCAAATTATTGTATTAGTTGGAGTTTCCTTAAGAATTTCAGTTTGCTAAAGAGGTATAAGAATTTATTATTTTCACATTTTCAAAATTTAAATCCAATAAATGCCTTAATGTGGCAATGTCGCGTATGTACATGAGTCTCAAGGGACTAGAGAGAAGCCTAAAAGTAGTTTTCTTCACCAAATTCGAGCAAAGAGCTACGATTTTGTGGAAAAATACTTTTAATGAATAGGTGAACAACATATTAAATTTTCTCGTTTTATTAAACGTTTATTCTCTTTTTGAAAATTACCCGAATTTTTTTTTAACTTCTGCAATTTATATTAAAATTTATATTCAGAATAAAATTATTGTTTTCTTGAAATAGAATTCACTAGGTATTTAAATTATTTCTTTATTTAGAATTAAAATTTCTTAATTTCTTGAAACAATTTTCAATTTAATTGAAGTTTAAATTACTTTTTAAGAGGGGTTTTTTTTCTTTCAAATAAAAAAACTTTCCAAAAGAAGATTTAAAATTTATATTCGAAATTGTGAAGTGAATTGCAAATTCAGTGTACAACGATTGACTATTTTGTGGGCATTATATACCCTAAAGACTCTTTTTTAAAGCTTTTGATTTATTTAAAATATAATAAAATTGCTCACGAATATTTTTAATATTCACCCCTATTAAGCTAGGTTAAAGATATAAATATAAGCAGTTAGCTTCTTTAATCTGTTATAAAATATGTGAAAATGTGAATAAGCCTTGTTTAAGGATGTTACTGTTTGTTTTTCTTCGTAATTAAATCGTTTATTTTTTCTTAAAATTGTTGCATAATATTGTATAAGAATACATAAAATTCTTTTTTTTGGCCTTTTAAGTTGAAATTTAAAACGTTTTATAAAAAAAGTATTGTTTAAAAATTATATTTCTTTTTATCACCATAAACGTTGTTAAATAAATAGCAAATGTATTATAATTTTCTTATTAATTAAAATGCTTCAGTTTTCATAGGTTTCCTATTTAATACATGTACCATACGTACATTTTTATATTGATTGTAAAGCTAAAGTCATTTAATTCTTATATTTATATAACATTTAAAGAAACAAACAAAAAAAAATGCTGCTTCGTAAAATATATTTATTTAATAAAAAAAATAAGGAAAACATAAATTAGTTCAAAATAATAAGCTATGATTAATTGTTTTATTATTAAAACAAAAGCTAAAGCTAACAAGAAAAAAACTCATACAGATATTATATTATACATACAGAAATATATTTTTTATGAAACAGAAAAAAAAGAATCATATTAAATACAATCAGTAATTTTTAAGCATTAAAGTAATTAAAGAAAAAAATTTAATTTTTAAGTTTTCTGTAAAATAATTATTTTTTATTATTTTTATATACTGAAAATGTGTATTGCTATAGCTTTATAAAAATTTTAAGTTTAATTTTTATTTTACAACTCTTTAAAGAGCTATGTTTATTGCCGTTAATATCCTTGTTTTTAGATATCGCCATTTTTTTAATAGATTAGAGATATTTTTTATTTTCTTTAATTAAATGTTAAGGACTCTTGTTTATTATATTTGAGAAAATTTTGTTAAATCTGGTAGTATATTTTGATTGATTTCTATCGCAGCTTTGTCGATTTTCTAAAGTTTATTTACTAATAACTATTCTTACTTTTCTTTTATTTTTTAAAAAGTTTATTAAACCCGGGAGTAGATTTTAGTTTATTAAGATCACAGTTTTTGGATTTTTATTTGTAAAAAAAAAACTAACTAACACCGCTTTAACGATTTTCACAAGTGTTTAATTTTCCATAACTCATGTTATTAAATTTTTTTTGCTAATTTTAGTGTAGTTTTTGGTTAGTTGACCGATTAATGAATTTAATTCAGGTAGCTAGTTATGAATATGAGAACACAGGACAATTCCTAGGTGCCTAAAAGCCTAAATTCCATTCGATACTTCTTCAAATTTTCTCAAAAAAAGTATTTACAACTTGAACCGGAACTATTTGTAACAGTTTCTTCTTTTACGCTTAGAAAAATAAAGGTTTTTGAGATGACTGTATTTAAGTCTCTACAATTTATTATTAAACTTTAAAACGAATATTAAACAAAATTTCCTTCCTCGTATTTAAAAAATTATTCTTTTGTATGATGATGAAAATGAAATAATTGATGAGAATAATTTTAATTTTATTTTTATTTCGTGATGAAATTGATCTTGTATTGTTTATGTATTTATAGTCTGCTATAAACTTGATTTATTTTTAAATCGTATTTATTTATTTAAAACCACAAATTATTGTATTTCTGTTTCGTTATGCAACCATTACTTTTTTTTATTATTTTTATAAAGCTATAGATTATCGTTGTATATTTTTTTTAATACCAATTTTGCATTTATTTAATATAATTATTTTTAATTTCCTCTAATTTTTTTATTTATAAAAAAATTAAGTACAATTTGTGTAACACAAATCTAAAAAAAGAAAAAGAAAAAATTAAAACAATAATCTCCTTAATTTATTACTTTTTTTACTCTTAAACGTTTTTTATAGTTGACTTTATTTTTTTTACCGAAAAGACTTGTATTGCCATTTAGTTTTTAAGTTTTATTAGTTGTAAGATTTTTTTTATTTTAATTTTAATTTAATTTTAAGTTTTATATACATGAAATTACGTTAATCCAGCCTTAAGAAAAAAAATAAGAAAATTAAATACAAACTTTAATAAATCACCACAAAACAAAAACGGAAATAAATAAACCATAAAGCATTAACAAAATATAAAATTTATATACCTCGTAACAAGAAACAAGAATTAAAAGCCATTTATTATAAAAAAAAAACAATATAAAAAGAAAGAATGTTATAATATTACAAAAAAAAAAGGAAAGATCGTGATAAAATTGAAAACAGTGTGTGAATTTTTAAGAAAGTTAAAATGTGAAACAATTTCTATTTTTATTTATTATTATGTTCAATGTTAATGGCTGTTTCGACTCCAAATCTTTTCTAAATGAATAGAAAATTATAAAATTTTCGAATATTGTTAAAGAGAAAAAGACATACAGATGAACTTCGAAATATATCCTATTTGCTTAGAAAAAATTTAGTAAAGAAGCTACAAGATTGACAAAAAAAAAAGTTATTACTGCTCACTGTTTCCCCAGGAAAATCCAAATATTGAATTTAATATCAAAACCTTTACAAGGCTGAACTAATTATATCCATTAAAATATCCATTCTCTGTTTGTTGCATAATGAAAACTTGTAGAATCAAATATTGCGAATTATATTCCATTTGACCTTTTATCTATCTATTTGTTATAAATGGCAAACGAATTTTAGTTGCAGAAAATGATATAAATTAGTAATACAGATAGCAACTGGCAGCCAAAATTTTAAAATATCACCTTTTTTGGTTTTTTGGGGACTACAATTTTATGGTTGCGTCCTGACAATGCAACTGAAGCTCGGTTTTCATCCATAAAATATCCTTTAATGAATGTGGTTCTACAATAGGTTTTGAGAAATTATTACGAAGCTATCTATCATACATACATACATAATTGGCCATTGCAACATTCAGTCAGGATTACGGCCTAGCTTCTCACACCACTCATGTTGTGCGTGTTAATTTTATTCATAAATGGCGGGACCTACAGTTTAAAGTCGACTCCGAACGACAGATTTTTGAGAAACTTTTCGTGGCAATTTTTTATTTACTCTCAGAGTTTTTGCCAGAAATCTGCTGAGAGGAAGTCACCGAAGAAATATTTTTTCATATTTCGGTTTTACGTCTGACCTGGGGTTTGAACCGTGACCTTATGTCTAATAAGCCAACACACTACCTACTAGACTACGGCCTGATGCCTCCAATTTGTAATAATCGGAGTCTCGGCCTTCCGTAGTATTTGTCGTACACTAATGCCTTCCTAGCTGAAGCGTTCGTTTCCATTACCGACCTGAGCTGTACTATATCATAAGTACATATATTTATATATACTTCCCTTTATGTTTTAAAAAAATTAAGACTTTTTCCTAATTTTAACTTTCTTAAATCCGTGTTACATATAGCAGTATTCACACATTTATTGAAACTTGAACTGTTTTGTTAATATATCGAATTACTCTTATACAAAACATGGCTTATGTTTTATTTTATTTTTTTAAACATTTTCTTTTTAGTTTTTAAATTCTATTTAAAATTTACAGCAATAAAAAGATGCCAGAAATCATAGATCCGATATATCTATATATATAACATACCTAAAGTAAAACATTATCAAACGCGCAGCAAAAACAAAATTTCAAATTGTAAAAAAAAAACAAAAACTAAAACAGAAGATAAATATATAAATTGTATTATAAAAATTATATTAAAAAAAATATTTTCAATAAAAAAAAAAGAAACTATTGAGAAAGATTTAAAAATCGTAATGAATGTTCTTTGAAATGCAAAAAAAGGGAAAATCTGCATTAAAAAATCTTTAGTTATTCTTAGAAAAATAAACACAGCTTTTTATAATTACATTTTCAACCGTTGATCAACAACTATTTTACTTCTTTAATTAACAAATTTTTAAAATTTTTAACAACAATGAAATTAGATTTTTAAAATACTTTTAAATCGACATTTTTCATTTATATTTTTTATCATCTATGTCCTCTGCTAAATAGTCTTCAGTTTCATAGATTTGTCTTTGGCGAGCGGACATTACTAGCTCAGGATAATCATACTGTTCATCCGTATTCATATCAATATGATGATCCGCCTTTCTAAACTTCTTTCTTTCGGGGGTATTACGTTTTTCTCTGCGTTTCGCTAGAAATGATTCAAACTTTTCAGCATTGGCAGCAGCTTGAGCTAATTTTTCATTGGTTTTTGCTAATTGTTCAAAAGAAGTGGAAGGAATAGCTGTACATTCCGTGTGTTTAAGAGTGCCTTGTTGATGCTGATCCCAAGCTTGTTTTGATTTACGCATTTTTGTTAAAATCTTTAGCATAATGCCCTTATGATCTAAGCCCAATACATCATGACGCATTTCGGGTACATTTAAATTTGCAACTTGTAAAACAATTTCTTCTTGTGGCTCTTCTTTTTCTACTACTTTGGTCTCTATACTCTCCTTAGGAGTTTCTTGGCCATAAAACTCTTGTTTTAATGTTTCCGCTGCATGTTTGTTTATACTTTCCATTTCCTCTTCATCGTCTTCCATGCCAAAATCCATATTTCTTAGTAAAGCCTCTACTTGGTTTAGATTGGTATACAATTTATCTTTAACAAATTTAATACGTGGCACTACACCCATCAATCCCAATTGGGAAAGCTCATGTCTTAATAAACCCGAACAACGTTGCAATTCCTGTTCCATTACAGAATCTTTAATGGGATCACCACTTGTTAACCAAAATACGTTAACATACGCAAAATCTTGAGATATTTTAACTCTAGACACTTGCAAACCTTTGCCTAATATACTTTCTGATATTTCCCCTGTAGCCATTAGGTCAGTAATGTGCTTCATAAATAATTTATTTAGCACAGTCATGCGGCGTGTGGCATTTTTGCCCCCGCTATTGGAGGCTTTACCAATTTGCGAGTGATTAAATACTACAGTCGGACTAGATGTATGCGTCGAGTCCATTGAGGGAAACCAACGTTTTTTACTACCACTTAATCTATTACCAAAAAGTTTGCTCATAATTTTACCTTGTTTAAAAACATTTGTACTCTTGTTGTACAACACGTTGGTTTGGTGTTGGAAACAACGATGTTGCTGCTGCGTTTGTATTGATTGTAAATGTTTACACTTTATTTGGTTTCGTAACATTATGTCGTATTAATTCTCTTTGTTTTATTTAATATTATATATAGTATTTTTTATTTTAATATATCAAAGGAAACTATATATTAGAAATCTCTTACAACCACAAATTCACTACTGGCGCGTTAAAGCAGTAGTTTGTTTACTTCTTACAGCTGTTTGAATAAGTGTTGTAAAGTGATTAAAAAGAATAAAACATTATTTAAAATAATACAGTAAATTTGAAACAAAATTCGACGAAGAAATAAAATATTGCGTATTTTCTAATAAATAAAATTAATTTTTTAATAAGGAATTAAAATCCACACATACGTACTAATATATTATCAGAATGGTAAACTGACGGCTAAGGATTATAGCAACGGCTTGCTTACCGCAACAGCTGACGAATTAAGTGTTGGTAAGTGATTACAAATAAATTAACTGGAAACTCATATATCTTTTGTCAAACAAATTTAATAACGTTTCAAAATTTTAAAATTTTTTGTTCAAATTATTATCGGTGAAATACATATGATCTTTCATCTACAACAAGTAGACAAACAATATCAGATGAATTTCAAAGCCCGTTACAACAACAACAAAACTTTCGGTAAACAACAGATTTATAATATTTTCTATTTGCAATTTTAACGCCTTCACGTTTTCTTAAATCTACTTTGTGTTCTGGTTGAGTCCTTCATTTATTTAGCAAAAATGTAAACAATAACAGCTGATAGTAGCATTTGATGTAAACAACAACAAATGATTTCATTTTGGACCAAGCTAAGCAAAGTATGTTGACGGCGTCGTTTTAGTAAAAAGCACTTGTTGCTTTTAAACATTATGGACATTAAAAACTATTATTTATTAACTTAATTTAGACTAAAATATTTGGATTAAACTTTCTATTCATAATATATAAATAGCTTAATTATGTTATATGATTTTGTATGTTATAATGGGTTGCATTGATGCTGTTATTTATTTGTTTACATTTTTAACGCCTTGTTTCTTTTCATCTGCAATGACTTTGTAGTGTTGTGGTGGCTGCGATGCACGTTTAGTTATTAGTGTTTTGTGAGCTTTTTCTGTTTTTATTATTGTGAAATTAATAATTCCTTGATAAATTCTATTCATAATTTCACAACCATTACCTAGTGGCTTACCAACAAAGTAATTAATTTTGTTCTACTTTTTAAAAAGACAACATGGATGACAATTCCCAGCGTTTAATAGACGATTGCTTTTTAAGGCCTGTCACAGATGCTCGCACAACGTAAGCAATTTTCTTTTTTTTTATTATTTTCACTTAAAAAAATACTTTTCCCTTTTTTAGTAACAAACAAGTGCAGGTCGCTGCCCCCAAGACGGCACTTAAAACTGAAATGCAAGTTTTGCGTTTAACAGATGAGTCTCAGAAGCTATGCATGGAAACTTTAAGGTCAATACATGGTGATGACTTTCGTTTGGATGATCCTAGTAAATATAAGGATCGTGGTGGTAAAATGAAAAAGTCTTATTGGGAAGATCGTGGTACTCTGATAGTACAGTCTGTAACAAATTTTTCTTCACCAAACGCCTCTACGGCAGATGGATCCCAATCTACAGAACAGCCGGATCAACGTTTAAGACGTTATGCTTTATTAAAACTGGAAAATTATGGTTTCCCTATGACCCACTGTATAGAGGCTTACGATTATTGTGAGGGTGATATAGACAAAGCCCTGTTGTTATTGTTCCGCAAGTATATGCGTTTACCCGACAATGAGGAATTCGTTTCCGAATCTATGCCTTCAGATATTACTGAAAATGAATTGGTTGATATGCGAAATGATGAAAAAGAAGCTTTAGAGTCTATTTATGATAAATTGTTTGAAGAAAAAGAAAAAAACACAGTGTGGAGTTTGAAATTTAAAATCGACCATCTGCTACAACACAGTCCCTCTGAAGTGCGTAAGGCGCGAGAAGCAGCTTTGAAAGCTCTAGAAGATGCCAAAGGCAAAGGAAATATAAAGAAACCCAAAGAACCACCACGGTGCCGCAATTTCGATAAGGACGGCACTTGTAAATTCGGCAATAAATGCCGTTTTGTCCACATTAAACCAGAACCCGAAATTAGTTTGGAGAACAAGATTGCAAAGAAAGAGAAACCAGCCCAGGAATCGGATGATAACTGCTTTTATCTGGAAATACGATTTCCTCCAAATACCAAATACCCTTATGAGACTCCTTATATCTATTTAAAAACTACTTGCCATGATATACCCACAGAGGTGAGACTTAGAATAGCTAGAATATTGTATAAAGAAGCTAAAGAATCGTGTAAAGATGGCATACCCTGTGTATTTAGCGTATCCGAGCTACTACAAATGGATGAAAGTCTTTCGCATTCCATAGACATGTTTAGCGATCCATTTCCCTCGGCTGAAAAATCTTTGTTTTATGTAGAAGATCCTTTACTGGGAAAAGAAAATATTAAGGACTTAACTACTATGCCCACCCACTATGAGAAAGGTTCCACTTCACGAAGTGACAATTTCAGAAAGGATGTTGTATCTTTAGAAAAAGAAGATCGTCTATTGCTGAAGAAATTTATGGAGAAACGTAAAGAAGAACGATATAAGAAAATGCTCTCCAGTCGACAAAATCTACCGGCCTTTTCGAAAATGATGGATATTTTGAATCTACTAGAAACCACCCAAGTCTTGGTGATATCTGGTGAAACAGGCTGTGGCAAATCTACTCAAGTACCTCAATTTATTTTAGACAATTGGTTCTTCAAAGGTTCCCAACTGGATAACAATCAAAAGATGTCTCATGTAGAGGTTATCTGTACACAACCTCGCCGCCTTTCGGCTATAGGTGTAGCGGAAAGAGTGGCAGATGAACGAGCCGAAAGAATAGGTCAAACGGTGGGTTATCAAATTCGTTTAGAAAATAAAATTTCTTCAGCTACGCGCTTAACCTTTTGTACTACCGGTATACTGTTAAGACGTTTGGCTTCAGAACCCCTATTGGAATCGGTTACCCATATTATTGTAGATGAAGTGCATGAAAGGAGTGAAGAATCTGATTTTTTGCTTATGATTCTAAAACGTATTATTCCCTCCAGACCAGATCTTAAAGTTATACTCATGTCAGCCACTTTAAATGCTAAACTCTTCTCTGATTACTTTGGAAATATACCAGTCTTAGATATACCGGGAAGAACCTTCCCCGTAGAACAATTGTTTTTGGAAGATATATTGGAACGTTGTGATTTTGTTATGGAATGTGATTCCCAATACAGTCGTAAAGTTAATAAAAAAGAGGAAGAAGAACTAATGAGAGAAATGGAATATGCCGATATAAAAGCGGAAAATATTGCACCACCGCCTAAGATTAAAGATGAAAAATTAAATTTATCTGCTATGTATGCCCGATATAATGGTAAGGGATTTTCTTTCTCTCTTATATTATTCAGAAATAATTGTGATATTTTTTTTATTTGTTTGTAGACTACTCCAAAAAAACCTGCAAATCAATATATCTTATGGAACCCATGAAAATCAATCCGGAACTGATAGAATCTGTTCTCAAGTACATTGTTGAAGGCGAACACGAATGGCCGAGAGAAGGCACCATTTTAATATTTTTACCCGGCTTACAAGAAATACAAGCAGTTCATGAAGCCTTAAGTGACAGCTCTATGTTTGGACCAAGATCTAATAGATTTATTTTAGTACCTCTTCATTCCACTTTGTCGAGTGAAGAACAAGCTTCAGTCTTCCGCCCAGCTCCTAAAGGCAAAAGAAAAATTGTCTTAAGCACTAATATAGCCGAAACCTCTGTAACTATAGACGACTGTGTATTTGTAATCGATTATGGTTTGATGAAAGAAAAACGTTTTGATTCTAACCGTAATATGGAGTCCTTGGAACTTGTCTATGTTTCCCGCGCCAATGCCAATCAACGTAAAGGACGTGCTGGTCGCGTTATGCCTGGTGTTTGCATACACCTCTATACACAACATCGCTTTAAGTATAATTTCCTGGCCCAACCCGTACCTGAGATTCACAGGGTACCTTTAGAACAACTGGTTTTACGCATTAAAACCTTGCCAAACTTTGAGGGTCTTAACGTGGTAGAGGTCTTGGGTCAAACTTTAGAACCACCTACCGAAGAGAGTATAATAAGCGCCGTTACCCGTCTTCAAGATGTGGGAGCCTTGGATGAAGAACAACAATTAACACCACTTGGCCATCATTTGTCTGCTTTGCCGGTTGATGTTAGAATAGGCAAATTAATGTTATTTGGCGCCATATTTCAATGTTTGGATAGTATTTTAACCATAGCTGCCTGTTTATCACATAAATCACCCTTTGTTAGCCCCTTCAACAAAAGAGCAGAAGCTGAAAAACGTAAAAGGGAGTTTGCTTTATGCAATAGTGATCATTTGACCTGCTTATTGGCCTATAAGGTAAGTTCTATAATGGTTTTTATATATTTTAATAAAATTTTGATTTTATTTCGTTGGTTTTTTTTTTAGAAATGGCTGGAGGTTTCAAAACGCAACTTTTTCGCCAGCCGTAATTATGCCGATGAACATTTTCTTTCTTTGAAAACTTTGCAAACCATTTCAGAAGTCAAATATCAATTCTTAGAACTATTGGTTTCCATAGGCTTTGTGCCCGTCAATGTACCTAGAAAACGTAAAAATGCCACAGACAATATTTTGGAATTAACGGGTAAGTAAAGTCAAACAAAAGGCGCAGCTTTCCCTATAGTTTCATCTATTCTAAAATCTATTTATTTTAGGTCATGATTTAAACATCAATGGCGGCAACAATCGTTTGCTTATATCCCTCCTGTGTGCTTCTCTATATCCTAATATTGTAAAAATTTTAACGCCCGAAAGAAGTTATATACAAACTGCCGGTGGTGCTATGCCTAAACTGGCCACTGCCAAAGACTTACGTTTTAAAACTCGCGAAGACGGCTATGTAGCCATTCATCCCTCTTCAGTTAATGCTGATGTGGGTAATTTCCAATCGCCTTTTTTGGTTTATCAGGAAAAAGTGAAAACGTCGCGTATCTTTATACGTGAATGTAGTATGCTGCCTCTAGTTCCATTAGTATTATTTGCCGGTTCTGATTTAAAAATTGAACTACACGATGGTGATTTCTTATTCTTATTAGAAGATGGTTGGATTATAATTAAGGCCCACAATCACGAAACAGCAGAAATGATACAATGTTTACGTTTGGAATTGTTAAAATTATTGGAAGAAAAAATACGTGATCCTTGTTTGAATTTGCTGAATCATGAAAATGGTTGCAAAATCATACAAAATATTGTTTATTTAATAGGCAATAATAATTAATTGAAATGCTTTGCTTGTGTTTTCAAATTTAATGGGAGTTGTCATAGTTAACTGTAGTGAATTTATATTTTAATTAACATAATAATTTTTAAATAATCTCCCTTCATTATTGTTTACTTGATCCACTATTTACAAATGTATAAACGAAAAAAAAGAAATAATTTTTGTACATAATTTTGATAACGAAATATATTATTTATTTTATTTTAGAAACTATATTTATTTAATGTAATTAATATTATGGCAGTTCCCCTTTATTGTAAAGATTTTATCCAACAGATTGTTTAAAGTTTTAGTATTATTATGATTGTCTTTGTGCTGTACTGATGCACAAACAAATTATAAATTCGACAGAGAATTTCCAATTCCGTTCCAAAAATGAACCTAGACGCTGATGTGAAAGGACAGTATTATTATATTCGTTTGTTTGATCTTTCTCTCTTATATTTATTAATTTTGCAGGAAATCTTTAAGTTTAATTAGGTCCTTCTTAAGTCGATAAGACAACTTTCTGTTTTCATCCCCAGTTAATTTATCTCTACAAACCCTGCCTTTGAATAAATTTAATTAAGAACAAAAAAAAAATATTCAAAAATTTTCTAGATGAGTAATAAATAGAATTTACTAATGGCAACACTGCGTTCGTTGGGTGTACTTCTTTTATTTAGTGCTTGTGACTCCACTAATCGAGATTATTTATTCTTAGTCTAATTACAAGCCACACAATTAATAATACAGTGCAGTACAAGCTAAATTTCGATAACCACGATAGACACCTCTGATAGTACCGTGATATATGATAATACAGAACATATTCCTAAATAACGCCACTTTAGTAAATTTCAATTCTATTCACCACACCGGACAAGTTCACTACACTTTGCACAAATTCACCACACACTGTAAACCCACCACACCGAATAAATTTACAACATTAGAAACATACAACTGTAAAAATTATTTACCCGGTCAAATTCGACCACGCAAACAACCAATCAACCACAACAAAACCCCGTTCTCACCCGACGAACCACCAGAGGAAATCGGATAAAGAAACCCCACCATACACAAACAACAAATCACGTCACAAATTCGTCTCAAACTTAAAGGGCTTAATTGTTATTTATACACACTAGGAACGAAAAAAGAATGTGTGAATTAATTATAACAAACATTTTTTTTTTAACGAACATATTTTTCAATCTCCGCCAACCAGTGCTGCCAGGAAGAAAAAATTTGTAATCAACCAACTCCTGAAAAAAATCACTAAAATAGGAAAAAATATATTTACATACAAAATTTAATTAAATTCATAGTTTTTTCTATTTTTTTCAACATTAAATTATGTTTATCTATTAAGTTTACAAAATAATTAATTAAATTACATTTTCTGACAACAAAAAGAAATAACCAAAAACCAGAAAGGTCTACACATCTACGCATTGACAAAAAATACTCAATTTTAATAGGAAATAATGGAAACGGCAACACTGAAACCAAGGCATTATTTTGGCTGACAACCAGATAAACGTCTCATTCAAGTTGAAATTGTTGAATTGTTAACACATGTTAATATAATAAAAGAAAAGTTGGATTTGTAATCATTTTAAAGTATATAAAAAATATCAAAAAGCAAACAAAGCAAGAGAAAAAGAAGTCTTTATATATATATACCCTAAGTAATAATCTACTACTATATAAGAAGACCACTTTTTAGTACTTTATACATGGCAAAATATACATATTTTTAAATGATTGATGATAGATGGAACCACCAATTATATAATTCTATGTATAAAATGCATTTATTTGCACAAAAACAACGGCCTTATTTTTGTTGAATATGGAAAAAAATCAATTGCTTTTTTCTTTGTAATGTACAAGGGGAAAATCGATTTTTTTTCTTAATGATTTTTATTGTATGGGTGTACTGCCCATATATACGTTTTAAAAGGCCATAGAGATCACATGTGTCAGAAAGAGATAGTTGCAACTTTTTTCTTTATGGATTTTTGCTTTTGTACTCAGTATTGCATGCATGTACTGTACACACACACATGCTAACAAGTATAAAAGCAAGCCAAGAAAGAAAAAGTAAAAAGGCAAAGAGGAGAAAACGTTTAAATTAATCATAATTACGTGTTGAGATTTTTCTTCATTTGTAGAAGAAATTAAAGGAAATTTTTTTTCGAAATTTTCTTAAAATATATTGTAATTGAAACTGTATGGAATTCTTTAAAGCAGGGGCAATTAAGAAATTAATTTTTGTAAAGAAATTTAAACCAAGAAGAAAAGTCTAAAAAGATCCCTTGAATATTGGCTACTACTACCACCACCTGAAGCAGAAAAGAGATGGACAGAGAGAGGGGTATATGAATAATAAGTGATTTTATAAATTATATTAACAAATATCTATGATTTGAAGTGTTATAACGTGTTTTTTGTTTTGTCAAGGTAACCAAAATTTAGCAAAATTATGTTTTTTATGCTTAAAAGAAACGTATCACATATACATATTTACACCCGCACCCCTCTTGGCATAAAAAAGAGAAGCGACGTCATTGATTTTGTATGTATACATAGATACAAAACAAACATAAAAAATGATATATTTGCTAAACTTGGCAACCCTGTTTCACATATAATTTTCTCCTAAATATTTTTCTCTTTGCTCTATACTTTGTTTTCTTTTGTTTGTTTATAATTCTGACCTCTACTATTGCCTTTAATACAGAAAAAATGTAAGAGAAAACATAAAATATGGCCGCTGTTTTTGAATTGTGCATGTACGTATATACATTTGAGTTTTGTGAGTAGGTTTATCATGTTTCTCAATGAGAAAACAAACAGCAAGCACATTGACATACACTCACACTGATAGCAGAAATAGTATGTATTGCAAAAACGAAAATTAAATCAACAATTCTAATTTTAATTATTGAAAAAACAAATTAATGGCCTTACTATTAAATGCATAAAACAAAGTAATATGAAACGTATGTATTTTTTAATTAAATGTGTTTTTAATGAATATAAATGTCTGAAAAAAAGAACAATTTTTTCCGTAACAAAAAAAGTAAAAGCAAATTATCTCAGTAAGCAGAGCAGTAGCAGAGCTCTCATTTTAGCTCTACTAGTAACAACAAAAGGTAAAAACAGCTGACTATCAAAGAGAAGCCACTTAATTACGCGTTTTTTTTTATTGAAATTGTTTACCCACAATGAATGAAAGTGTTTTATAATTAAAAAAAAAGTGATTTTAAATTTGTTCAAAAAAGTGTTAATAGTTCTTCATTATATTTAGCTTTCTGTTATATATATTTTGTTACAGCTGAAACCATTTTAACCCTTGTTATTGACCAAAAAGCAATAACGCCATATGGTTTATGTCTAAGCTGATGTCTGAACCTTTTCGATTAAAAAAAGTGTACATGTCATGTCAATTCCTTTTTTCCTTTCGTTTTCTACGCTTCACTGCAATTAATTTTAGCGTTTTTCAGTGCAAATACCTACACTAAGATACAAAAATTAATGAATTATGAATGAAATGTTAGTTATTTGTTTAATTTTTATTGTTTAATAATTTTTACATTTAAAGTTAAACAAAAATGTCCTTGTACAGGAAATATTGGTAAAGTAGGTGAATTAATTGTTATTCTATATGATAACTAGTTACCCGTGCTGTGCGTATCGTGTTATGCTTGGCGATACTTTTAATGGCCTTTTTACATTCCTTGAATGTATCGTTGGTCCTTGAATGACCGTATTATGGTCCGGTTCGAGTTTTTCTATATAGAAGCTCAGACTCGTTCTATCTCCACGTGGCATTTAGGCCCAATGGGCATCTACTCAAAGGATCCTTTTGGCTAAGGTCAAATAAAATTTTTTTAATATCTTTCCTATAGTCTACAACTATCGATTTATTCCCTATTATTTATTACTACTCCGTTTTCCGAACCGACAAAAATGGTATTTGATATACCGAACGGTTTTGTTGTTCTGTGAACAATTTTTGAACAAGCTTTTAAAATCTAATCTGTTTAGAGTGTTCGGTAAAATCAGTTTGTTTGATGTTTAAAATACATTTATTTTGTTTTTGCATACTTTTTCAATTTTTCACAACCTAAAAACAAATTTTTATAACATGTTATAAAAATTACCGGTAAATATACTAATCCTCTATTGGCTTCTTCATTTCCCCTAAAACTTGAGCAATAAAAATACATTTTATTGATATGAAATTCTATTGCAGAAGAAAAATTACTTCTATTCACTTTTTATATTTACATTTTAAACTAACAAAGGGTTAAACATTAATTTCAATAAATAAATTGATTGTAATTGGATTTTTTTCTTACATGGTGATATATTCTTAAAACCTTCTAACAAGCGTTATAGTCAAAACTTCGTTTCATTCATTCATTCATTAAGATTTTGTTTTTTATCAAGTTTTCATTTTTGGTATTACGTTGTGTAGCATCATTGTTCTGTTTATAGCTATACGATCTATTTATAACCACACAAACTATTTATACATTTTTTCTTTTATTTTTATATAATTATAAATAGATTTCTTTTTCAATGTTTCGACTATAAAATAATAATTCATATACATTTGTTTGTTTTCTGTTAAGATATTTTAATTTTCAAATAATATATACATTATTTGATTGAAATCAATATTTGAATAGTAATTGTCAAAAACAACCGTTCCTTTCTTTGCTCTATGTGCTCAATTGTCCTCTTCGACATGATATTTCTATTTCTTACATAAAATATATGTACATATTTTTGTTATCAAAAATATAGATCGATTGATTTAAAGCCTAAAAAATTATTAATTTTTACACAAATCAAATTAATTCCCCGACACAATGAAAATAACTTAAGGTTTAAAATTAGAAATATTGTTTATTTATTTCATTTTTTAATATTTATTTAATTAAAATTCTTATTAAAAAATTTTAAATAATAATTTCAAACCTAAGATCTTTTTTTGTTTTATATATTAATTTATAATTTTATTAATTGATTCTTTTATTTATATAATGAAATAAACAAACGACAATTTAAATTGCATATCACCATAACGACATCTTGAAAACAAATGTTATGAAATTATAATTTCAAAAAAGATCTTAAGCTTGAAGTAATTATTAAACAAAAATATCATCAAGAGCACGAACAACTATTTTTAACGGTTTTTTCTTCAGTAGAATTATAATAATTTCACGTTTTCATTTATTAAAATTATTATTTATATATATATTTTATTATTTTTATATTATATATATTTATGATTTTTGTTTTATATATATATATATATTTATATATATTTTATATTTATATTTAAAAATGTTTGCAAAACAAAAAATTACATTATATAACTAACATTTTTCTATAAACAAAAGCCCTTTTATTAACATTTCTTGTTACGCCGTTCATTTTCTGTTGACTTTGTAATTCATCTTGTATTTTTTATGCTCTCAGAACATTTAGAACAGTTTGAGCAGAGGGTTACCATTGTGTTATGGTCACTTTAAAGTTTTATTTACAAAATTGTTTTTGTTTTAATGGTGCTGGTGCTGCTTTAAGAATTTATTGTTTCTTTTTTGTAAATATTACTTATTTATGTGAAATTATTAAAAATTTAAAGTTTACCTAATGCTATTAACAGTAAAATTATTATATTTCAATAATATTTTCCAGAATTTAAGATAAAACTTTTCATTTGCCATTTATGTTTCAAATTAACATTTATATAAAAAATAACACAATAATTCAAAATCCTTATAGTAATATACAAGTAGTCAATTGTTTAAAAATCCTTCCCAAGGAATAAACTCCTGGTAGCCGTAGTAGTTCTGGAGCAAAACTCCAATTGTCGTGGCAATGAATTACACAAAAAAGTAATCCCTGGGGAGTGTTAACAACTAAGTCTAATAAAACTGTCTGATGAAATTCAATGTAAAAAATTTATAATAATTTAATTCAAAATCCTTAAAGTAACATACAAATAGTCAATTATTTAAAAATCCTTCCCAAGGACTAAACTCCTGAAATGCACAGTCGTAGTAGTTCTGGAGCAAAACTTCAATTGTCGTGGCAATGAATTACACAAAAAGTAATCCCTAGGAAGTTTTAACAACTAAGTCTAATAAAGCAGTGTGATGAAATTCAATGTGAAAAATTTATAATAATTTAATTTGATGATTTTGTTTAAAAACTTTGCCACCTGTTTTTATCAGACCAGAGGAAATACTTATTTCTTATATCTGCAATATAAGACCTCAAATGTTCGACATTTTGAGTCACTTTCATATAAATTTTCGATCGCCAAGTTTTATAGAAATAGGGTCTTATTACAATTCAACAGATAATGATATACTCTGAGCTCACATAAGTAATCAAGGATTTTGTTTTACTTAAAATTAGTGGTTTGTGGTTCTGATTAAATCTTTCAAATTTTTTAAATATTTTAACAATATGCAGAAATATAACGAGAATATGTATGCACGTGTATTGTATGTCTATGGTTTTAAATGTTTATCTGTTATTAACACTAAAATAATATGAAAATCTGTAAATATGCGTGGTTTTATTATTTAATAGTAACAATAATTTTGTATTATTTTATAAAAAGATTTTCTTTTGTAAATTCCATTATTAAAAACCTTTTGTATGCCAAAAAAAATAAATTTTAACCTAAATACTGAGATTTAAATTTTTATAAATTCTCTTTTTACAGCCATGCAATGATTTTATGTAAACTTTACAGATTTTTTAATGTATCACTTAATTTGTGCATGTATGTACATTTTATAGAAATGTTGAAAAAAAGAAATTATATTAATTTCTTAATGACACATTTAAACCCCGTTTAGCCAAATGTCCACGGAACGTACGTTCGTTTTTAGAAAACGAAAAGCAATGTTAGCGATAACCGAACCGTAATGCAATTTCGGTAAGCATTTACTCTTCTTATGTTGTTAAAAACGATCGTACGTTTTGTAGACGTTTGGATAACCAGAGCTTAACTCTCTTCACGTGGCATATTATCGCAAAAATATTTGATAAATATTGGGTTTTCATTTGTTTATTATAATTTATGTATAGATTTTTAAAATCAGAAAGAGTTATAACCCTCAAGTATAATGCAATTTCCACATAAAGAGAAAGTGAAATCGGTAATTATTGTTGCGTTGTTTTTTTATATTTGTTTTACAACATGCATTGGGGGGAAATATGTTTTAAAATAAAATAGAATAAAAAAGAAAAACACTATGAAATAGTCTTTGAATATATAGTATGTTTCTATTTATCAATCAATTATTTGAAAAGAAAGAAATTTAAAAAGAAAAATGTTTTTAATTTTGTAAAATTGTTTAATTTTATTACAATAAATGATACCATTACTCATCCAACGTATATACAATATATTTACAGGGTTCCTTTTTCAATGAATGTTAAATTTTATGGGTAAATAAATGCTTATTTACACCATTTGTTTAAAACATAATAAAGAAAAGCGTTCGTTCACAAGCAATACTTAAATGATATCCTTAAAAAGTTTAAAAAGTTAAACTAGTAAAACAATAATAAATAATGTCTCAAACAACACAAGCAGTTAGTTTAGCCAATAAGGCTGAGGATAAAGTGGAAACTATAGACGATGAAGATTTAGAAGATGGTGAAATTGATGATAGCGATGAGGAGAATAAAGATGCAGATGTGGTCATTATAAGCAGCAGTAAAAACGAGGAGTTAAATGAAAAAGACACTAATGCAGCAGCTAGTAAAGCTATACATACTACTGATACAGTAGTAACAGTGATTGATTCATCTAGTGATACCGCACCCACACCACCACCCACAAATGTAAAGTCGAAAAAACCCTCTCCTATGGAAGACGATCATGCCAGTAGTATTGAAAATGCCATAGCCAAGGCGCTTAAGAAAAAGGGTATTGAACCCACAATACCAAAAGTGTTGGAAAATAAATTACAACACAATGATGATAGAGACGATGGGTCATCGGCAGCTGGCCACGGCCAAAGTAAAAGCAGCAGACGGCGTAAGCGTAAAAAACAACGAGATGAGAAAGAAAAAGAGCGGAAAGAAAAGGTAATTTACTACATAATATTTTTAGTGTTTTGAAACAAATTTTATTGACAATAATTTATAGCCAATGATATACTACTAAATATTTTTCGAATAGGGCAATATGAACATTTGAGTTTGAATACAAATTAAAACAGTACAAGTCAAATTAAATTCATTAAACTTTCACGTTATTAATAATGTTTTGTAAATAACACGGTCAGGAATAAAAATATTATACCTCTGCACTAGGATCCTATAATTGCATTCACTGTGATGCGCGTAGCGAATGAAACTATTTGTCATTAAATGAAGTTAGTAGGTTTCTGATTTATATATCCAAGTTACTCAAAAACTATTTTGTAGTTTCCACGAAGCTATTCGACTGTGTAACGCCAATTTACACCATACAGGAAGTAAGAAATATTACTGCATCGTTGTTCTGATCAATTTAAATCACGGCCGCACTGTTTTATAGTTTTAAAAACTGAATCATAAAACTTTTCCATTCTCCATAAGTCCGTCTTTATTGGAAATGACAAAAAAAAAACAAATCAATGTTATTTTGTTATTGTTTGTCTTCCTACTGTCGTCAAACAATGTTAAGTAGATAGATTGCATGGAGCAAACAACATTCTTTCCTCTCTGTTCGATAGTTACAAATGCATGTATAACAACAACGATGAATAATAACCGAAGGAATAAGTTTGTAGGAAACCGATTGCCATACAAATTTTTTTGTTTATGGAGAAGAGTATTCATGTCCAGAAATATAAACAAAAATTGTAGCAAAACCAAAACAACAAACATAAATATTCCTATTGGTTTTTTTCTCAAGTAAATTTATAAAAACAAAGCGCTTGTGATTATACAAAAAGAGTTTTAGTCTTTAATAGAGCACTCTTTCGTCTCACAACACCTATGAAGCATATTCGCATGAGGCCGAATGAATGAAATCTTTTACGTGCCTTATATTGTATTGAATATGGTTAGTATTTCGTATTTTCAATAAATGCATGAATGCATGAAGCCGAATGTATGAAAGTTTTGTTGTCTGCTGTTGTTTGTACACGCATTACAGTAAACTTGAGACGAACATTAGGACTTTGAATGGAATAACAAGGAGCATGAAACCGAATGCATGACGTTTTTCAACTCATTGTGTAACAATGTTTAGTATGGTACGAGAGCATTTAGTAATTTTAATTTATGAATGAATGAATAATAATCGAAGGGTCATGTTTGAATGAAACCGAGTGCATGAGATTGTATTAAATATGTTTGGTGTGGGAGAAGAGAAGAAGAAGAAGAAGTTGGACACAATTAGGTTGTAATGTAAATGGGAGTGTAAATAGGTTGTTCTTCTAAGTACACCATACCGACTATATGCAAACGGAAGTGGAGAGGGTCCTCTTTCGAACCGTGGTAGTGGGATAGCTAGAATAATTGTGAGAGTTGAGAAAATTTCCGTCCTCCATCCCCACTATCCTTTGCTTTTCAAAGCTTTTGTTCACATATAGTAATAATCATAATAAGAATTATATTTTATGTGCAGGAACAGGTTCTCGTTTGATTATCTTGAGCTGTAAAGATTAAAAAAAAAACACACACACACAAATTTTATTGGAATAAGAATTGATATTCCGTACGATACCTTTAATTGCATAACTCAACTACTAACGTTTTTCTCTTTCCAGAAAAAACGCTATGATTCTGCCGATACTCTGGGTCCACCACCCTTGGACAATGAAGACGACATGGATGAATATGAAATGTTAAATGTACGCGGTGGCAGTCCACCACCCATGTCTGCCTTGCCACCGCAAACTTTGTCTCAATCGAATATGCACATGTATAAAGATCAATACGATACAGATGACGATACGGGTTCATCTTATGACAGCTACGACAGCGATGCTGACGATAGCAATGACGAGCGCAGTAGACGTAAACGTAAAAGAGAGTCACGAAAACGTAAAGAAAAACGCCAGCGTGATGAGGATAAACGCTATGATAAACGTAGTCGCCGTGATTCTCTTGATCATCGTAACGAACCGCGCAAACTGGAATTGTGTAAATTCTATCTGATGGAATGCTGTGCTAAAAAAGACAAATGCTCCTATATGCATGCCGATTTTCCCTGTAAATATTACTATTTGGGTATGGAGTGTCAGCAGAAAGAGGATTGTAAATTTTCTCACGGCCAGCCCTTATCGGAAGAGTTGAGAAATATTTTGCTGAAACATTTAGAGACGGCACCCAAAGAGATATTGGGTAATTTTAAACGTTTGTCAAGGGAAAATGCTTTGGCTATGGTGACCAAACGCCATGAAGAACTGTGTAGAACATTTAATGTACAAAATGTATGGGCTCCCTGTTCGGCTAGTTCGCTGCCCATACACAATAATCGTCGCAATAACAATATGAATAATAAAAACAACAATGAGCAACAGCAACATCTTAAGCAACAACAACAACAGCAGCAGCAACAGGGTAACAGTAGTGGCATACCATCCTTATTGGATTTGGTTTTAAATCCCCCACCTAATATGGAAACCAGTAAGCCGTCCACAAATGAAAGTAAACGTAAATCTCGTTGGACAGATAACACAAACACCACTACTGCAACAAATCAGAATCAGTTGACAATACAGCCACCCTCGAAAACGGCACCAAGTTATTTGGATTTAAAGAATCTTCATGGCATGTTAAGTGCCGAACACATTGATAGGTTGCAACAATTGGGCATAGTGAATCTGGAGCAGGTTAATCAATTGACATTTGGACAATTGAATCAAATTGGTTTAACGATAGCTGAAATAACAGAAATTCAATTGAATGCCATGAATATGGCTAAATTGGGTGTAACAACGGGTGGTGTAACAGGTGTAGCAACAGCAACTAATAGCACTACAAGCAACTCCAGCCAACAACAACAGCAAATGAAAGCCGCCAGCAACAGTAAAGAGTGTGGGTTAGTATAGAAAATATTTGAAAAAAAATCTACATTTATTAAATTTTTTTTACTTGTCTTACAGCTCTTCTTCTAATGGCGATGTTGATATGCGTTTCCTACCCAATGCAACGCCAACCAGCTCTGCAAATGCTTTAGCAATGCATTCTGTAACAGAGGCTGCCGGTCCTGATAAAGATGTGCTAACGTCTTCCAATTCGAACAGCAGTAACGGTGTAGTTATGGTTGATTACACACAATATTTAAAAGACTCAAATATCTCCTTTGATCGTGGCGACATGTGTAAGTACAAATTGAAAGAAATTTTATGTGTGTGAAAGTTATATTCTTTTTACATTGAATTTTATGTTAACAGACACGTTAAGTTAACATAATTGAAAAATTCGGAAAAGGTAGGAAAGAAAATCTATTAAGGGTCATTAATACAACTTGTCATTAAACTTGGGGTTAGTTAAAGGTACCTTTACCTAAAGGGAACTGGAAAGGATGATCCTCCCTTTAGCTTAAAGATCACTTCTATTTTATTGGGTACTCATAATAACGAAAAACATTTTATCTGCCAGTTAAAATCCTCCCTTTAGTTAACGGCAAGTTGTAATAATGGCCCTAAAAATCCAAAAATAGTAATAAATTAAAGAAAGAATGAAAGGAAGAGGAAGCTTAAGCTTTGAATTAAAAAAAAATATATCAAATTAAGAATTTGCTTTTTGGAGAAAATAATGTCGAAATATCAAGTATTTTTTTACCAAATATTTACCACTATCTGTATGAGCTCTGGCCTTTCCAATGGGACCACTTTCATTTTAATAGGTCCGATGGATCCGGAGTTATAAGCTTTTAAACATTTTTGTTTACCGACATTTGCTTGCTATGTGATCCTGTTGGCCAGGCATTTGACAAAAACAAAAAAAAAAAAATGACAAGAAATTTGAATGGAAAAACTGTTTCTGTGTGTGTGTGAGTGATGAAGACCTCGTTTATACTTTCAAAGTTAAACTGGCTGATTAAGAATTTGTATGAAAGTGACTCAAAAAAAAAATATTCGTGAGTAATTGAGTGCAGTTTCACGGTATTCATGAACATTTTGCTGCTATGCCACCTTATTGAGAGCCTCAGGGCAGTCCGTACGCCACCCTAGAAGTCATTATGTAATGTTGAATAAATATATCTGACATAGCTTTGTCTTATTATTTTCTATTTTTTTTATTTCTTTTTATATAATAAGTGTAGAAAAATTCCCATAAATATTCTCGCTTCTACTGTCTTTAACTCTAAACAAACGAAATTAATTTGTTCCCTCAACATTTTTCTATCATTCGTTTTGTAACGGCACCACACTACAATGTATAACGTATTACGAATTTTATTTATTAATATAACAACAACAACGACACAATTCGCAACATTGCTCAATTCGCTATTGTAAATTCAAGCAAAAACAAAAACAACAAACATTTGCTCTTCTATTCTTCAAAACAAAATCATGCCCTTTACCTCACTTAAGCTAGTAAAAAACAACAATGTTTCACTCACCTTATTTACACTGCACGCCAAACTCCCTTTTACACCGCTGAGTTTTTTGTAAGGCAAGCAATTCTACTTGATCGAAAATTCATATGAAAAAACACTCAATCACTCACAATATTTTTTTTTGAGTAATTTTCATACAAATTTCCAATTGACCGAAATCACTTGCCGCACAAAAACAATTTCTTATGCACATTATATTTCACAACGCTTTTAACACGCACACACACACAACCTTTTTTCGAGACGCCATTTTTTCTTTTCTTTTTCTTGGGAGCACCCCTCATAAGCTTAATGAACTTTTTTTCTTTTCTGATTTTCATGGCTTTCTTTTACTTTTTTCATAAAAAACTTATGATTTCTTATGCTTTATAAACTTAAATTACTTTTTAACACAAAACTTTAATAAAAACAACCGAATTTACCACTAGAATTTTAATTTTCTTTTTAACGCACGGAAAGAACATCCGACCTGTTGCAATTTTACGAAAGAAACTAAAAATGCCGTCTATTTATTCCCTATTTTAGAAAAAAAAATATCCCTATAATTTCGTTAATGCATGTCCGAATTGGAGAGGGTTTTGTATGATTTTCTATGTTGCATGTTGTTGTTTTTATTTTAGTGTTTTTTTATTGTAGGTGACTTTTGCTTACTCTCTTCCCTTTTGTGCGTGTGATCACGTGATTACGATATTGGCAAATATTGTTGCTCATGCGCACGTTGTATTTTTGGGGTTTTTTTATTTTTATGCATTTCTCCTTTAGGATATTTTTCAAGTTATTCGAGTAAATAGTGACTGTATTGTTGCTTTTTTATATTAAGTGTTGGGACTTTTTTCTTTTTCTTTTTTGTTGTTGTCATGTTTATTTTGTTTTACTTTTTACTATGTTTTAAATTAGTCTTTAAGCTTTAATCAATAAATATAATAACAACAGTAATATCAATAATTAATAACCTTTTATAATACCAAAATTGCCAAATCCGAAAAGATGTCTACACCATAGCATTTTTAACCGTTACCCACTGTTTAAAAAGCAACAGGCTTTTATTTTATACAATCCACATGCAAAGTAATATGATATGCAGTTACTTAAAGCAAAACTAAATCAACATACACCGACAAGAGTTCATAGTTAGTGAAACAAAGAGAATAAGTGTATTACAAAAACAAAACACAGCAAAAAAATTCCCTAAAGCGAAGTTTAGGACTTTTACAATTCATAAATTTCTATTTACCTCTGTACTTTCTGGACTTGGCCTTGAACTTGCTCTTATTTATTTTGGCACTATCTGAAAGTATGAGCTCTGGCCTTTCCAATGGGACCACTTTGATTTTAATAGGTCCAATGGATCCGCTTAGTATCTGAGAAAAAAAATGTCGCTGGTAACAGTACGAAGTCAGATGTCAGGAGGTGGTTTTCTGGCAAATGATTTTGGTTTTATGGCTATAGCTCTGTTGTTTGAAGGAGTTTGGTGAAAACCTGCATACCATGTGTTCGAATGGAACTCTGGCTTTTTTGTGATACTAAATTCACGCCCCTTATACCATGCCCCCTTTACATTTTGAGTGCAATTGTAAACAACTGATTTCTTAACTGAATAGTACATGTTTATTTATGTTTGTAAACGATTCAATTTTCGATGTTTCAATTTTATCGAATTTTTCACGATTTATGGAGGGTATATTTGGTAAAAAATACTTTATTTTTCAACTTTATTGTCTCCAACAAGCAAATTGTTATTCTGATATATATACAATAATTTTTTTTTTTTTTTTGTAAAATTCAAAGGTTAAGCTTCCTATCCCTTCCTTTAATTTATTACTATTTTACGATTTTTAATCGATTTTCTTTCCTCCCTTTTCCGAATTTTTCAATTATGTTAACTTAACGTGTCTGTTAACATAACATTCAATGTAAAAAAAAGAATATAACTTTCGTAGCTAACTTCAAACAAATAGAGATTTCTTTAAAAGAAAATTACTTTTATCTTTCCCCTTTAGATGATGATGAAAAAGATGAGGAAAAATTGGTGATCGATGATGATAATACTGATAATGAGGAACAACACCACAAACCTATAAATACTGATACGTTAATAGCACAAGAACAGCAGCAGGAACAGGAGGTAAGTTAAAAATGAAATCTGAAAGAGAATAAGAAAATGTTATACAGGATATTTAGGTTTTTTTTTAAAGAAATATTACTTACATTTGTGCTTATATTAATCGCCTTTCTTTCTTTTTTGTTTGTCCAGAAACCAATCAACGATTCTTATGACAAAGTTATCTCTAATAAACTTGCCACAATGTCCAATATGAAGCAGACTTTTAGGAATCCATTTAAAAGCAATAGTTTTTATGGGTCCGATAAATCAGAACCAAGTCGTTTAGAAACATCACCAGATGCTAAAGATAGAGATTATGAGGAGGTTGGTTTTTATACGGCATCATCGTCTGCGAGAAGACGTTACTCACGGGAAAGCCGTTCAAGATCCAGGACACCCACACGTTCACAATCCAATACCCCCGAAGCATCGCAATCACCTCAACCTTTACAGATGGCGGACATTCAAGAGCAGGTGGCAGCAGTTAAGGATGTAGTGTACGAAAGATCTACTATGTATGATTTTAATTCGCGTTTTATCGAAGAAGATGAACAAAGAGCTCTAAAGACTAAAATGGATAAGGATATGAGATTTTTACCCGGCGGTTTGGGTTCAGATGCTAGTGCAAGTGATATAGATTTGAGATTACCGTTCCAGCCCATGACCAACTATACACCGGCCACAGAAATTGATGGTTCAATAACATCGCATTTGCCCATCACCTATAAAGTGTACGAAGTTGATGTGCCGCGCGCTAGTTATGCGGAATTAAGGCAGCATTTTAAATCCGATCATGCTACAGATCCCCGTCTAAGAAGAATATTAGGTTTGCCCGAGTTGTCACAAACTAAAACCTCAGCTGCATTAAGTAGAAAAGTTAGAAAAACCAGTCACAGTAGTAGTATAGCCTCACCTTCAGAGTCGGAAGAAGCCTCACCCAAATACTATACACCACCTTCTAGTAGTAGTACAACAGAAGAAAAAGTAAAGCCCACTACACATCACTCTAGATTAGATCCGAGAGAAAGAGATCCAAGATCGGGTGAAAGTAGAGGTGATCCACGTTCAGATCCTAGATCCCGTCAAGATCCTCGCAGTGCAGCTAACGCAGTTACGTCGACAGCTAGTTCTAATAGCTCAGCGACAACAACTACCTCAAATACTACCGGAGGTCAAAAGCAAAATATAGAAATACGTAATCTTTTGCAAAAATCCGAATGGTACAAGAATCTGAATTCGAAATTTAAAATTATGGTTAATCAACAATTGGCTTTGGTGTCCACGGAACTGAAAAAATTCCACCAGGATCCTTCACCCAATAAAATATTCGATATTTCCTTTATAGTTAGCAATCAGACCTTACAGCAGATTTTAACAAATCTAGGCATATTTATCGATGATAATGGTGAGGTGGCTCATATAGAAAATGACAATGAAGAGTTAGGCGATACAGCCTTGCAGCAGCAAACCGATTTGAGTGGTAAAGCTAATATTAATTTACCCAATCTATCCCAGCCGCCACCAAATGTGGGTGGTCAAAATAATGCAGCTTTGGATTTCCTAAGAGCACCGCCACCTAGTTTGGTAGCCCAGGGTCCGCCGCCTATTGCTTTGGGACCCATGTTCCAAAGGCCTCTTATGCAGGCTTTTACACGACCCTCTTTATTGGGTTTGCCACCCGGTGCTCAAGGCAATCCCTTGAATCCTTTTGCCAATGCCATGAATATTAATCCAAATTTCTTGGCTGGCGGTCCTAATATATTGGGTCCCTTTGGCCCCAATTTTGGTCCTGGCATGGGTATGGCATCCAATATGCAGCAGCAACAACAGCAACGTAATTTTAACAATAATCAACGCAACAATCAACGTAATCAGAATAGAAGAAAAATCTAGCATACGGAGGAAACTAGTGATAGTCTTAAGCCTACCAGTGTTGTTAGCGGCAACAGCAGCAGCAGTAGTAGTGGTAGTAATACTGTTAATACTCCTTCTTCCACTATCCCTATTGCTACTACTACAACTGCTACGGTCTCTTCAGCAGCTCTATCAGCTGAAAAGATATGAACTGTAATAATAATATGTTTTTAATTTATATTTTAATTTTTTTTCTCCTTTCTCTATAAGACTTGTTTCTTATCTTTTTCTTTTAATAATTTTTTTATATATAAAATTAGTTTTAAATGATAGTTTTTAAATTAATATTTTATAATACTTTTAAATTAATTTTCTTTTCTTGTTCTTGAATTTTTTTTTTTTCTAATTAAAGTTTGCAAATATTGAAAAGACTCCTTTCCCACCCCATTTTGTAAATTAAAATATTTTTTTTTATAAAAAAGAAAAGTGCTTAAATTTTCTTTTTAAACCTATTACAGCGTAGTTTTTATATAAAATGGAGAGTTTTTATATAATATTTGGAGATCATTCCTTATGTAAATATTTTTTAAAAAAATAATAATTTTAATGTAAATATTTTTTCTTCCTTTCTTTTTAACAAATTTGCACTGCTCGGAAAAGGATAAGAGAAAATTAGAAAATGTTTTGAATTTTAAATGGTTTGGAAAACAACCACAGAAAAAAAAGATTTTAACAATCTTATAATACTCCAGGAGATTATTGTATGAGTTCGCTTTATAAAAACAACTTAAATTTATCACAAACAAAGAACTTAAGGCAAACGACTTTACGAGATTGAAAATTTACTTGAAATTGTAAAAATACTGCCTTACTGTTCTGTTCTTTCCCCAGAAAAGTGGTATTAAGGTTCTACAGCAATTTATTCTATAAATTCTTGTGTGCTATTGCACAGGAAAATGAAAAATAGTTTTTGTAAGCCAATCGTTTCTAGAAAATTTAATATTTTATATGAAAACATGTTTGATACCACCGTTGGTTTTACAATTATAAGAGGTTAGTTTTAATTGGTAATAAAAAAAGGTTAGAAATATTGTATTATAAGTGCTATTTGTGCAACCTATTTAAAAATAGACTTTCTGAAGATGTAAACAAAATTGATTTTAAAAAGCCAATCAATTTCCATTACTTGAATATATTTTATGCCAGAGTATATACTCTGGTAAAAGTTAATTTTTGTTTTTAAAAGGATTTGCACTATATAATCGATCTCGATTTCCATTAGATCTTTAAAAATATTCCACGTAAAATTACACTCCGGTAAAAATAATTATTTGACTTGAAATGACTTGCAAAATATCTTACAGAGTAACACTTATAGGTCTATAGAATATTTCGCTTTGAATAGTAAAACATTCTCTTTCAAATGGAAATATATACAGTGAATAAATTCTTTATTAGGTCCAGTACTGTATATTTCAATTTGAAAAGTGAATCACACGAAATTAATATGACTTAACATTGTGTTTCAAACACATTCCCTTTCGTATTGAATTACATAATGGAAACCAAATCAAAATTTTTAATTAAACTAATCCTCTTGCAATTTTAATAATATTAAAAGTAATAGAAATACGAATATTTTACAAATGTTTTCACAATTTATATTAAATTCAATTTTACTTTCCCTTGCAGTGCAAATTTGTGTTTTAACTCATTACATATAAATATTCAGGCTTTAGATAAATTTATATTCAAAACACCCTTAAAGAAAACCATGCATACATATGTACTATAGTTTTCACTTAATAAAGGTATAAAATTTAAATAATATTTAGTATTAGCAAGTAAGTGAGATAAATTTTGTAAAATAAAAAATAATTTACAAAAACAGAAGAAAAAAGAAAAACATACATCACATATTGTAATGTTAAGCGATTAAATATAAATACACACACATTGTGTAGTTATAAATTATATTTATAGTATTTAAAATTCTTAATAAAAGTAAAATATAAAACGAATCTACAATTTCCTTTTTGATTGATAAAAAAAAACTAGCAAGACTTGTAAATTCGTTCTAGAAGAGTGAGATAGAGAGAGAGAGGAAAAACGATTGGGTTCAAACACACAAGAGAGTGCGACTATCAGCTCAACCTATTTTTGAGTCTATGCAGAGCCCTAATATCTGCTCTCAATGGAGAGTCCGAATCTTCGAAGAAGCCCCTGCCCAGGGTCGCAGCCCCTCTTGTCCCTAATCATAGACCTATCCTTAATATCAATTATAGCTTCTCTAACACGATTATTAGAAGTCGGTGTATTACCGACGTTACAATATTAAGCCCATTAAGGATAATAAAATCAAAAATCGACTCACCCTTAATATTTATGTCCACACTTCCCCATTGGGTGTGATTGAGCATCACAACCCACGACGATATCTTTCCTTTTCGCATGCTCCACCAGAAGTGCAATGAGATCACCAGGAGGAGCTGCAGCCTCGTACGGCATGTACACAGATGACAGCATCAGTTCGATCCCAAGGTCATTTCTGTACGCCACAGTTGTTACGTCACCTGTAGAAAAGGAAGGAGTGATTAACAAATCCAACTTACTAATAGCTAAAATATAGGTGCTTACCATCTCACTTGGGAACAAGTAACCTATAATCAGATCACTCAAACTCTGAATCCAATCCCTAAGGGTCTAAGGTTCCTGGATAAGAGCGATGTTAACCTCACGATGGCACAGGGTGGTTAGAAGGTTGTAAAATTTTAATAATTACTAGCAACTATTGTCTGCATTACATAATGCCGACGGCCTTCTCAAGCTCTTAGAACACAATAAAAGTTCCCTTAACTATGCCTAAGGCTATTTCCATCTTAGAACAGTCTAGTCTGGGCCAAAATAGTAAGAAAATTCTTAAAATTTCTGCTATTTCGCCGTGACACCTTTACTATTTACCACATTTCGCAGCTTCTTTCAATTTTATATGCAAATACTGTCCTCTCGATGTCAGAGTACGTTGGAAGCCAGCAAAGTTTTATTCTATAAGTTACATCAGCCATTGTGATATTTTCAGAGAACAGTTCCGGGATCTTACTATTCCCAAACACTTCAGCCTGGACGATGTAGCCTTTTTAGAGAACCTATCGTATGTATAGTAATTCATACTATCAATAATAGTTTCGTGGCCTTAGTGATCGCAAGCGCTTCAGCCTGGACGATGCTGAACGTTTTAGAGAACCTATCGGATACCTTTGCATTACTATCAACAATTTAGATTCCCACGATGATGATGATGATGTTCGTCCCTGAAGATTATTCCATGACGTTACATTGCTGGACAACTTATCGAAATCACATGTGTCTGTAAAGCTCGGGCTCCGAGTTGCATTGTGCAGTGCTTAATCATTTTAGAAAGACCTCTTCAGATCTTCTTAAAAAAGTTTTGTGCCAGCCTCTTCATTTCCTTCTTTATGGAAAGTAAACTACGAACAATTTCCAATATGACTGTGGAGTGTTGCTTGAGGCACCTAATATGCATCTTTACATCT
Organism: Sarcophaga carnaria; assembly: GCA_958299815.1. NCBI lineage: Eukaryota > Metazoa > Arthropoda > Insecta > Diptera > Sarcophagidae > Sarcophaga > Sarcophaga carnaria. The sequence goes on from OY283149.1 coordinate 5,102,779, forward strand.
AAGCCACCAAATTTATACGGCTCACCGTCTTCAAAACTCTCTAGTAGATCCACTCCACCACTATTGGACGAAGACCTTGATTCTTTAATTACTATGCTGTTCTAGACCTTATTGAATTATTTATTTATTGTCCTAAAATTAGCCGACCTTAAGAAACAGAGGCACTTGAATGTATCTTTTGACACTTGAGAAATATGTTGTTACCAGCGAACATTGCCTAGAATTTTTATGTTCTGGATATCAATCGACGGCTCGGGACACGTCCAAGTCTGCATCTACAATGGATGGCTGGCTGAAGTCTTGCAAATGTAAGTTTGTAAGCCAATGTTTTCATTTAAATTTGGTTTTAACTTTTACACAAAAATTATACGTATTCTACGGGCTATCGAGCTTACTGGACGGCTTAAACGATTAAAGGAGTAATACAAAGATTGTTTATATTGTTGTTATTCCGTAATAACGGCGTACTGCAGCAGCTTTCAAATTAAAACACCGCATAGTATGTAATTTTTTTCCACTAAGAAGAAAAATTCATTTTTTTTATTTAATATTTAACTTTCTGTAGGGGTTTCTCCTTTGGTAGACCCTTAAAGAAAATGTTATCTTTATATATATATATATATATGTATTTTATATACTTTCTTGTAATGAAATAAGTTTTACATTTTGTTTTCTTTGTCTTTAAAAAGTTAAATATAGAATTGCTATTCATCTTTTGAAAGCAATGAATGGTAGTAGTTAGGTAATTGATATTATATAAATAGAATGTTTAAAAGTTATTTTAATTATTAAATTTCACTTCATCTGTTTATTTTAATTGAATTCAATTAATAGGTTTTTTTTTGTTTATTTGTTTCAAGATATGATAAGAATTAAAAATAATAGAAGAAAATACCATTTTGTTAAAAAAAAAACACAAAATTAATAATATTTTATTTAAACTCACATACATTGTGCAGCCATATCGTCGGCATCAATGCCTAACATAGCCAAGTCGTCCAATTCTTCTTGGCGACGATTTTTTTCGCTTTCTGTAGGCGAAGGTGGCGGCTGAGGTATATCGGCCAAGTCAATTGTATGATGAGTAAACTCTTCAATCACAATATTTTCTTCAATATTTTGTTTTTCTATTTGTTCTTCAGCCACTACTTCGTCTTCTAGTTTAGCAACTGCTTGTTCCACCGAATTATTTATTTCGGTGTCAGGTATGTCTTCTGTAGGCATTGGTATATTGGGGGGTATAACTTCTGTGTTTAAAGGCTCTTCATTTTCGTAGGTTATGTTTTGTTGCATAGTGGGTGGCGATTTAGGCATAATAATTTCTTCTTCCTCATCTATGGGTGGCGGTTTGGGGGAATATGTTTCAGGTGGTGGTGGCGGCACAATGGTCGCTATATTTAAATCTAAATTATTTTGTGAATTGACATCCTCTATGTCCATATCATTAGCAGAAATGCTAATGGCCATTGTTTGCGGATTAGAAGGCGGCCTATTAAATTGTAGAGGTTCATTCATGGACATTTGAGAGGCTTCTTCTAAGCCTAACTGTGAGGTTTCCTCAAAGGTAACCAAATGTATGCCTTCTCTAGCTAATTCTTCAGGTTTTATAACAGCTTCATCGTTAATTATTTGTGTTTCTCCTAAAATAAAACATAATAAAACCTATTAAAGTAATTATTCACTTTTTAACCATTTATTCTCACTTACCCTTTGCCTTTAGCTTTTCCATGTCACCTTCTTCTGTGTCACTTTCTTCACCCGGTTTCTTTTCTCCGGGGAATATTATATTTAAAGCATCTTCGAGATCTTTAGGCAAAGGACCTTTGCCGGGTGGTGGTCCATCGGTAATAGGCTTGGGCACAAACTCTTCCGACTCTTCCATATCAATGCCAGGTGGCAGCATATCCTTATCGTCTTCAGTAGCTTGGGGTGGTGGTGGTGGCGGTGCTTGACCCATTATATTGACAAATTGTACTGGATCTGGCATTAGATCATCATAATCCATCATCATACCGGCATCCGGATGGAAGGGTGGGGCATTACCATAAGCATCTTCCATCATGGCCATTTGTATTTGAGCTGCTGTAGGCGCTGGAGGTCTGCCAAAGGCATTACTAGCATCCATAGTATACATGTAACCTCCTGCTTGTTGCTGGTTTAAGCCCTGCTGTAAGTCTTCTGGTCTCTTTTCATTTTCGCCTGGAGCACCGCTGGCTTGCTTCTTAAAAACGGGCATTTTTCCTATAAAAGGTAGTTTTTTACCTGTGGAATTTGAGGAGGGCGCTGTAGAGCTTGAAGATTTCTGTTTTGACTTGTCCTTCTTTTCTTTTGATTCCGAAGATTTCTTGTCTTTTTCCTTATCCTTTTCTGGTACTCTGGGTCGGAATTCAGCCGGTCTTATCACGGGTTTTTCTACTCGAGCGCCGCCACGGCTGGTGGAGCGTGATCGCGATCTTGAATTACGTCGACGGCGATCATAGGGAGAACGAGAGCGTCTGCGTAAAGAACGTGAGCGTGAACGGTCACGTCTATTACGATTACCACGCCAACCACGTGGTGACATACGGCCTCGGCTGCGAGAACGTCTTACATTGCGACGATAATCACGACCACGACTGCGACTACGAGTAGGACTTCGAGTACGTGAACGTCTGGTGGTACGGCGATCGCGATCATCACGCCCTCTGGTAGCATCTCGCTCTTTATCGCGTGCCCCCCTGTCACGTTCACTACGCGAATCACGTTCAGTTTTCTCGCGTTCCTTATCTTTATCTCTCTCCCTTTCTTTTTCTTTTTCTCTTTCCCGTTCACGATCACGATTTTCTTTTTCATTGTCGGCTCTTGCAACTGTAGAACTTTTTGTTGATAGTTCATCTTTTGGTTTGTTTTTCAATTTTCCCTTCAACTGTTCCAATAGTTTCTTTTCGCTTTCGCTTATAACCGGCTGTACAGTGTTCCATTGTTGTATTATCGAATCATCAGCGTCAGTAACTTTTTCGCCATCTTTGTTTTTAACTCCCTCTTGTACTACCGTCCATTTTCCAGCTGCTATAGCGGCTGGCGTAGGCGAAGGCTGTTTTATTCTCATTGGTGGCGGTGGTGGTGGCACATCTGAATCTTCATTTTTAACTGTTTCCTGTTTGCGCATTGATAAGCGTATAGATACTGCTGGATTTGGATTGTCCAGATTATCTTTTATTTCAGCGATAACAGTAGATTTTTTCTTCTTTGGCTCATCACTGTCTGACGACGAGGACGACTCACTCGATGTAGATGATGTCGAATCACTTTCCTTCTTGCGTTTCTTATTTGACTTCTTCTTCTTCTTTTTTTGTTTTTTATCACTCTTCTTTTTACGTTTCTTACTGGTTTTATCATCCTCTTTCTTCAATTTCTTACGCTCTGCAGCTGTGGTGGAGACTGAAGTGATTTGCTGTGGCAAAGGCGTTGATTTTTGTTCGTTCAAAGCAATCTGACGATCAGCCAGCCAGTTGACTTCATAGTGGGGATTCTCTTCCAAAAAGGCCTATTTTCAAAGAGAAAATAAGAAAAACTATAAATAAAAACAACTTTTTTTTTAAACTCCGAAGCATTACTTACATTATAGCGATTAGCATGAAATTGTGACTTCAAATGAGTGGAAGCACAATGTAAATCACCCATCCATATATTACACAATTTACAAAACCAAGACGTAGCTGGAACGAAAAATGTTAGACCCCTTATGGGTGTACGCTTGGTAGGAGCATTTTCATAAGTTGGAAATTGCTGAAATATAAATTGAAATATTTTAAGGAAATTTTCTTTTAATGAATCATATTTTGATTTACTTACATCTGCTATCATATCGGTATGCCAGGGGGTTTCAATACTCTCACGGTCCATGTGATTTTTGGTATGCAAGTGATTGAGGAAATCTTTTGCGGTTTTGGGAAAAACATTACATGTTTGGCACCAGTGCATTTCCGGATCATAAAAAACATAATTAAAGCGATCTTTTTTACTGGGCCTAGATAAGAAAAACAAAAATATTGAATTAGATCCTTAAAACTCCACCGGAAGGTTAGTGTAACCATCGCAAATATAGGAAAGATGTAAATGAGAATAGGAAGAAAGATCCTCGAGAGTAATGCGCAGGATAACCTGAGCACCCCCCTTCCACAGGATAGTCAACCTTTTTTTACAAGGGCTAAGCAACTTCAGAGGAAGTGCTTTTCCGTACTCCACTCTTCTTGATCTGCACTCAAATCGCAGAAATTTGGATGAGATCTATCCTGGATCGGTCCCTCGTTGGATTTGTTGACTTTCAGCACCCTTTGGTAAGCCCTGAGTGGCACATTCGAAGATTAGGGCTAATAGTTACCTCATCATTGAAATGAGAGAGAGCCTAATCTAACAAGAGCCTTAGCATTCTCGTTTCCAAGAACATTACAGTGCCCCGGAACTGTACGGAAACTAATTGGATTTGATACAAAAGCTTTTACAAGCTTCTTGCAGTTATTTAATATTCGCGACTTAAATCAGACCGAAACTGTTGCCCTCAGAACTGCTAGGGCTGTCAATCAAAATTAAATAAATATCCGTGTTACTTGTAGAGTTGTTGGTTAAACCCTCAAATGCGTTCTATAAGGTGAAGATGACCGCCTGAAAAACACAACAGTTGTCATCATTTCTAAAATGAAACTCTATAAAAGGCCCTAGCATCAATATCCCCATCGGTTTTCAACCAACCCGTAAAGATGGGTGTAAGGAACTCGTGTTTATAATTTCACATTGTTCCACAAGGCTCGATACGATATAATAATATGTATATAAACCGGGAGTAAACATATGCCGAAACTTTTAGACGTATTATACTATGCATTGCACAGCGCTTGACAAACAGGATAAACGGGCAGAGAATAGGATCAAGAACAGTCTGCATCTTATTCTAACTGCGGTAGTATAGGTATTGCGTGGCACTATATTAAATACTAAACTCCACTTTTACAGTAAATCTAGATTATTCTTATAAATTTAAGAAAATTATCAGATCACTTACCCCCTTTGTTCCTGTTTGGCTTTTGATACTTCCTTCTCTTTATTTTTCATGGATTCGATAACTTTTTTCTTTAATCTCTCTGGTGAACTGTCATCATCTTCATCCTCCTTATTATGAGGGGTTTCTGTTTCCGATGACGACGATTCAGACGTTGATGATGATGAACTACCCGAAGAACTTTCCGATGATGAAGATGAAGAACTGCGTGTTTTCTTTTTCTGTTGAGCAGCTATAGTTGCAGTAGCTTGTGTGGATTGGCCACGTTCGCCATGAGGCTTTTGTAATGATGATAAAGCAGCTTCTTTAAGAACGTCATCATCTTCTAGGGTTTCATCGTCTTTGTCGAGATTTTCCTCACCGATAATACCCGTCAGCATATCAATGACATTCTCAATGGTACTCAATTTCTTTTGGATTTGACTCTAAAATTGTATAAAAATGCAAAAGAAAAAAGAAATAGATTAATTTCTTAAACTAGCGAAGAGTAAATATATAATATGTATTTATGCTTGGTTGATTTTTGGTTATTTCGTTGGACGTTCGCGGCATGTTCATTCACATTCGTTCATTCCGTGTATTTAAAGGCCAGCAGTTGGAAAATCCTGGGCAGTAGGCGTCACATCAAAACATCAGTGTAGTCATCTCCATAAACATCTTCGTTTTTTGTTCGGACTTATTGTTTAAATTTACATTTAAATTGCTTTTAGAACATACTTAGATACTAATAATAATAATAATTTAATTTATATAGAGACCTAATTTACAATTTTGCTTTTTTTTACTTAAAGGAACAAACAAAATCAACAAAAACAACATATAAAAATTTATAAAATCATGTACATTTATGCCAGTGTTGCCTTTAGTAAAGGTGTGGAGAATTCGCGGCTTTTTTTCTACAGAGATAGAGAGGGACCCGTAACCTTTCTTTCTTTTACAAGTCCATTTAACTTTGTGCTCATTTGTTTCATATTTATCATAATATTTCTAGGGTGTATGCATACAACATTACAACAACATTTGTAGATTCAATAAGCTAAAGAAAAATTTAATTATTTATTCACTATTCAATAGGTATTTTTTTTTGTATATGTATTATATATGTTTGTATGTATATACAAAAGATTTTTATAAAGTTTATAAGTTTTAAGAAAAATAATATAAAATTCAATAAATTTAAAAAACATTATATAACATCTTTTAAAAAAGCTTAAATAAACAAACTAAAATTTCATTTGAAAATATTTGCGTAAAGCCTTAAAGAGGCTAACATACCTGTAGCTTTTCATTTTCATCGATGAAGCCTTTGGTAGTAGGCGAAGCAGGTGCACCACCCGAATGCAAATCTTTACGTTGTTCCTTCAACATTTTTAATTCCTTTTTCAAAATAGACGTCTTTTTCAAATAGCTGGTACGTTGTTTCTTCAATTCATCACGTTGATTTTCAGCTTCTTGGGCCACCGCTATAAGTATGTTGTTCGATAGCCAAAAATGCAAAAAAGAAAACAAAATTAGTTCAACTTGTTTTAAATATAAGAAAATGAAAAATTCATTTACAAATTTGTGTTTCTATTTCATGTGAAGTTTGTGTGCTTCTATTAGTAAATTTTTTTACTATATACACTACACCAGATAAGCTCCTTAACAGTCCACATCTTTAACCATCAGTTTAAATTTTAAACCAATCAATCAACATTTTAAATAATTATAAAAACTATTATTTATAAGATTTTGTTAAATAAATTAAGAAAAAAAGAGGATTTTAAGTTTCATACCATCATGTTGAGGATTGGCATCTACAGTACCAGGTGCTTCATCGGGTACTGAAGCATGTTTATTAACAGCTACGACTGGTGGCACTGTCGAAGGTGGTGGCACATTTGTTGGCACCGGCTGTTGGGTAGCTGCAGGTACCACCAATGGTGGAGGTTGCTGTTGTTGAGGTGGTGGCGGCATTTGCTGTATTTGAGCCGGAGGTGGCATCCATTGTTGTTGACCGTAAGCATCTGTACCGACACATTAAAATGTAATAATAAACTTACGTGGCTAATGTTTTAGATTGCAATTTTTTCACTTACCTACACCCCAAGCGCCTGGTGGTGGATAGGCTGTATTAAAACCTGCTCCCTGTGTCTGCATAGCAACATATGCATCATTGGGTTGTACAAAACCAGTTTGTGGTGGTGGCACTCCATACTGATTGTAACCAGGCGGTGGCCCATAAGCATCACCGCCATACAGTTGGGGAGGCGGAGGTGCCATTACAGCATACTGTGGTGGAGGTTGATTAGTTGATGGTGGTGGTTGTGATAATTGACGCGGCATGACGGGCGGTGGCTGCTGTTGTTGGGGTGGCGAACTCGGTTTCTTTTTGGGTGACCAACGTCCTGCTCCACCACGCCTTGGCGGTGGTGTAGGACTGCGACTAATAGAACGACTTGAACTTCGTCCACGCCCTCTATAACGATCCCGTCCGCCACCACCACGCCTAATAGGAGAACGACGACGATCAGGTGAACGTCTACCACCAAAGCGAGGTCTCCTATCGGGTGAATAGCCACGATAACGATTGCGTCTTGGTGAGGGAGAACGCCGTACTCTTAATCTCGTTGGTGGTGAGGGGGAACGTCTGTTACGTGAAGGAGATTTGCGTTTACGTGGTGGTGGACTGCCAGACGGAGAACGCCGCCTGGATGAACGATCCGATGCGGAATTTTCTTTTTCAATAACCGATGCCTTTGCAGTAGTACTTTTGCCTTCTGCAAAGAAATAAAAACACACACATACACACTTAATATAACCCTCATAAAATTACACACTTTTCTCTAACTTACCAAAATCCCCTCCATCCATTTCAACTCCGGGAGGTCCTGGCGGCAATGTGCTATTATCTCCCAAGCGTCGATCACTTGGTTGTTGTAAAATCATTTCCTCTTCCATGTTAATTTATAGGGGCTCCACACTTTTTTGACTCTGCCTTAGCCGGCAGATGATGAAATTAAAATTCACTTCGATTTATTTTTATGTAGAATTTTTTATAATTTACTAAATACTTGTTATGGCAAACAATTTTTCTTAGTTCAATAAGCACTTAAAACTATTTTTATTTAGTTAAATCACCATTAAAATACTTTTCTTATTAAATGAAAACTTTTGCCAACGCCATACGTTCTGTACAGTTAGTTTTTTATTTTGCAATGACTTGAAGTTGGTTGCGGTACAAAATAATAGAAAAAGTCCCGTTAAGGAGTTGCCAGATTAATATTGTATGTAATAACAAAAAATAATAATTTACATATATACTTTACAATTTACATATAATATATTATTTTAATTTAATAAATAAATCATATAAATATATAAATATAACAATATTATTCAAATTTTTGTTCTTAAGAAGACCTTGATATCTTAAATAATGCACGACATGAACGGCGTCGGCATTGATGAAAAATTAACGGCGCAAGCTTTGACAAACGCCGCTTTGTTTTTTTAATTGTCAAAATTGTTGCTGTTGTTCCGCGAGTATTACACATCTTTTCACTTTCTTTGTAAAATTAAATAGAATTTATTTAATAATTTAATTTTTGTTACGAAATATAAAAGACTACAACATTTAGAAATCAAACAAAAATGAGTAACAACTTATCCATTGCTGTCGTTTGCTCTTCAAATATGAATCGTTCTATGGAGGCCCATAATTTCCTAGCCAAAAAGGGCTACAATGTCAAATCCTTTGGAACAGGAGAACGTGTTAAACTACCTGGCACAGCTATAGATAAACCAAATATTTATGAATTCGGAACACCCTACGATGCCATATATAATGATTTAGTTAATAAGGACAAACAATAGTAAGTAGCCCACAACTAACTAACACAAACAAACTCAACAGCAACAAAAGTCATTGAAAATGAACTTGTTAATCTTATTTCAGTTATACCCAAAATGGTCTCTTACATATGTTGGATCGTAATCGCCGCATTAAAAAATGCCCCGAAAGATTTCAAGATTGTCGTGAACAATTCGATATTATTGTTACGTTGGAGGAGCGCATATACGATCAAGTGCTGGAGCATATGGAATCCCGTGATGTTATGGACAATCGTCCCGTTCATATATTCAATGTTGATATTGAGGATAATCATGAAGAAGCTCTAATGGGTGCTTTCCTAATAACGGACATGATAAATATGGTAAAAATCAACAAGTATTCATACAAACTTCTGTTGCCACTGCTTGTATTGTATGTTGAATACCAAACAGCGGCTGGTATTCAATTGTGGGGGGTTAAAAAGGGACGCTATTTAACGTTCAACCTAAAAGCTTTAATATTGATGATGATGAATAGATATTATGATGAAAATATATATGAAAACATTGATAAAACTATTTGTTTTATGTTTCTTTTAAGCTTTATTTTTATCGTTTTTGTGTATAAAAAAAGAGACACTGCTGCTTGGTTTTATACTGCCTTTACATCATTTCCAAATTGTATATCAAAATTTTTGAATTATATTTCAGGAAATTACTATTTCCAGCTGATTTTAAATGCATGAAAACGAAATATATAAGGATTGAACCAGACTGCAAACGATATTTCAATAACGTGGTAAAGTTTTGAAATGATCAAACGCTGGATAACCTTTGAATTTTCTGTGTAATCTGCGCTTTAGTCTATCACGTACATACCCAGTTTATTATCCATTACAACTCTAAACGGGGTTACGGTCTGGCTTTATAAATCGCTCCTGTTGTGTTGGTAAATTTTATCCTTGAGAGATGGGATATACAATTTTACGTCGAATCCGATTTGAGTAACATTTTGATGACAATTAGTTTGCTCTTAGAGATTTTACTTTTTTTTACTCCTAAAGGACAACTTTGTGTCACGATATCAGAGCAGGTTTCAATACTAGTGCCATCATCCATCAATGTCGAAAATATAATGCTTATGCACTCGTATTTTAATAACAGTGTTAAAATTAAAATTTATAGGGTTTGGAAAACTCAAATTTGGTTATGTTCGTTAAAACAATTTGTAGAAATGGTAACAACAAAAGGCTGTGCAAACAGGTCTAAACAATATTACGAAATTAATTCCTATGTAAATACTTTGTTTCAGTGTTTCATTTCAAATCTGGCCTGAGATTTCAATATTTTAATATGTTTTACACATAAAAATGATTGAAACTCCAGTTCAATGGAATAGCTTCGAAAACCTTTTTAACGATTTAGAATTTATAATTCTTTTCTTATGTTTTGCTTTTCTGTTCTTCTTTTGCTCGTTTTACTTCAATACGAAAAACGTTAATGGAAGTAAGTGAGAGAAAATAATCACCATAAACAAAAAATTCGACTCAAAATTTAAGAACATTTTAAAATTTTTCTTTTTAACAAAATGTTTAAGATTGAGTGGAAATATTTCTGTACATACATAATTTGGAAATGGTGTGCTGTAGTAAAATCGCAAACGCAGTTTGAGGTAATATGCTGAGAAAGAAAAAAAAAGAGTTTAGAAACACAATTGGGTTACAAATATTGGTTGCAAGTGCAATCAAGTTACATTTATCAATTTATTTTATAAAAAATTCGAATTTTTCAGGAAAAAATAGGAATAATGATCGTCTAATATACCTACTTTGATGCTTAACGTATAAAAAAAGTAAAATCATTTAGCATTGAATATAAATTTTTTCTTTTTTAAATTTTTATAGAAATTTTTCTTTTAAAAACAATTGAAAAACTAAATAAAATCGTTATATGCAGTTCTTCAAGGGGAATATGTATAGTGGCTTACAGCTTATTTCGGATTCAATTTTCATTTCAATTTTTAACCAGATACGATCATTGTTTTAATTATTAAAACTAAATCATAAGTAAATCCATTTGCACTTTACCATTATAAAAAATAGAGACCAATTTGCAGTAGACAATTGGGCATTCAAAATACGTGTTGTGCCAAAGACATTTAAAAACGATTTCAGTTTTTGGAAGACATGCAATATCAGACGGCATAAGAAACTTTAACTACTGAAGTATTTGCGAGTTGTTTTCATACAAAATTTTCATTCAAAATGAAATTATTTCGTCTGAAAGTCTTAAATCAGTATTTGACAGTAATTGAATTCGACAAAAGCCGTGATGGGTTTTATTATAAAACTCCAGAGAACTTTTAAAACTCGTGTAGCAATTTTTGATATTTTTCTGTCTTCAAATAAGAGTATTTAAAAATTATAAAAAAAGACTATTTAAACATGTAGTTAATAATTTTCATTAACTAAATCGTAAAAAATATATTTATTGCTACCAATATATAAGGATTTACGTAAAAAACTCCAAAAACTCTTAAAAGCTCGCCAAGCGATATCAATAGTTCTGCACGAACTTTTAGGTTATTTCTAATTTAAATTAGAAAAAATACTTTACATGAGTGAAATAATTAAATTAAATTATAAATTAAATGTACCAGCATTTAAATTTTTATTTCATAATTAAAATTGAATTTTAAAAACAATTTTCATACAAAATTTTTAATATTTGAAAATCTTTCACTTCTTCCATTTCAGATGTCCAAATCTAGTGATTTAGATAATGATATTGATGAACTATTACAGGAATTTGAATCTAGGCGTAATAAAACTGTTTTACATTCTGTACTTTTTTACTGACCCCGCTTTCTCTTACAAATATAAACTCAACCAATTATAATTTCTTTTTAACAATTTTCTATTTTTTAATTAAAATTGACAGCAGACTTTAAAAAAAAACACACACACAAGGAAAAACAATATAAAAATTAAATATAAAACAAACTGGTAACTAGTAAAAGAACAAACAAATTTATAAAATAGTATGTATAAGTAAAACAAAACAAAAAATATTAAAATTAAACAGAGTATAAAACGAAAAATTAATAGAAATTGAACAGGGGTTTAAAATATAAAATAATTTATGTTAAACAAAAAACTTATTTATTTAATAAAATGTTAAATTTTATAAATATTATAAAAATTAAAACAAAAAACATTTAAAACCTTTTTAAAAATTCTATTATTCCTATTCTGTATTTCTTTTCTAATTAATTTTTTTTAATATAAACTCATATAAGTAAGGTCCTGTAAGCCGTGTAGTATCTTTAAACTTTTACAAACGATTTCGAATCTATTCATTAATTTCAATAGTGGTATAACATTTGGCTTTTCAGAAATATGCGAAAGAAAGTTTAGAAATTTATCAAATCATAAAATGGTATAAATGGTTTTAGAAGGAGTTTTAGCTTTCTACCAATTTAAATTCAAAATACAATAAATTTGAATGCTATAAATTACAGGAAAGAATTTTGATCATAAAAATCCAAAAACTCGTGCAGCAAATTCTAAAATCACATTCCTGCGCTTGTTTTTTGTTTATGTCTGAAGATCTGAACATAATCTGAATGTAGTTTACTCGTATATTTATAGGGAACGCAAATTCTTCCCTTGAATTACTTTTTTTGCTTCGAATTGTTCTTCCCATCGAAGATGCTAATTCTATCATAATCTATGTTCAGTACAATTGTCCTTTCCTCATAGGTTTTTAATTATAATTATTAAATAATAACAATGAATGAAATGTTTAATACTGTATCTTCCTTCTGTTGCTATAAAAGAAATTTCATGTCTGCGATTATTTTCTTTATCAAGAATATCCCCCCCATAACGTGACTTTATTTTAGACGAAATCATCTGTTGTTTTAGTATGTTTTTAATTAGTTTAACAAAAACAAATTTTTAAATTGTTGATAAGGAAGTCCAAACAAAAAAAAAAAAAAAGAAAAATCCGACTCCAAAGAAATAATTTAACTGAGATAAGGAAAAACTCATTTTAAATTGATATTATTGATAAAAAAAAAACGAAAGGGTAACCGTGCTATGCACAATGGGACGTTAGAATATTGAAAGAGTAAAACAAAGATAATTTAGACAAGCCTGCCTTACAGCAACTCTTTTGTTTATTACGGAAAACAAGGCAATAGCTTCTCATAAGACAAAGATTTCACGGATATATGTAATTACAAGCGTCAATAAGGAGCAAATATCCTCAAATCCCCTGCATATTATCACCGACAGTCAGCCATTTTAAGACCCCTTGCACTCCATCTGCTGGCTCTAAGAAAACATTGAAAATCTAGTAAACTTAGGATGCTTGAAATCCATTTTGAGTGCTCAAAACGGCTAAGAAACATAAAAGGCTTTTGGTAATCAGTGCCTCCACAGAATAATGCATATCTTCTGTGCAAATTTGTTTGCAAATAGCAGTTTACAACTGGTGTAAGTGAAACTGGATTAAGCAGATCTACAAGTGAAATAAATGGAACATGAAGACGTCAAATCGACAACGAAATTACCGTCTCAGAGGAATACGTAAAAATAGTTGAAACTCCCTACAACTACTTTTCAAACATTACATGATGATTATAGGCGTCATAATCAAACTAATGTGGAAGAAATTGGTAAGATTAGAAAGAAATTTGAAACGATTAGAAGCGTTACAGACGCGGTGTGTTCTATGCATCAGCGCTATGAACGTACTGCTGAAAATATCCTTGCTGCTAGTCAAACTGTGAGGCATAAATCGAAGTTGTCGACTCCATAGCGGACTAGGCGATCTATCTTACTGCTCATTATGCCACATTTTGTATTTAGATTTGCATCTTCATCCATATCAAATCCAAATTTTGCATCTATTAAAGCCAGGTGATCATTCAGAACGCCATAGATATCCAGATAGGATGCTAGAGCAACTGGGTTTCAATGCTGATTTTTCGACCAAGATTTTCTTTATCTATAAAGATCATATCTCACTCGGAGGACCTAGAAGAGATTGTGGAAAAACATTCCATCCTGGAAAAACGTTTTTAAGAAAGATATGGCCCATTATTTAATATAATTCGCCATTTTTTTACGCTTTCCTTTTGAAATAAATTGAGACGATTTTCCAACCTGGTCACCTTAATTGTAATGGCAATAACAATGTTTTTTTTTGTTTACATTCAGTACGTCTCTTTAATTTTAAGCTTACTTTACATGTGTATGTACATTTGTGTACATGTGTTTGTGTTTTCATGCTCAGCAATAAAATTCTTTGAAGTTTAAACGCATTTACATCTCTTTTAATTATTATTTTCTAATCTTGTCTTAGAAAACATACATATGTATGTATAAAAAATGTTAATTTCTACTTTTATGAGAGCTAAGATTACGATCTTTTCAAATAAAATGATTCATAGGAAAAGATTTTTATTGTTTTTTTCTACAATGGCCAGCAGAATTTAATTTCTGGCTGGCTGATTTGTTGACTGACTGGTTAGGTTATTTGTACTCCAAGTTATACAAACATGATCAGTCGCATAATTACTGTTGTTAAGCTCACATGTTACGCGTTTAATTTATTTCGTTTTAATTTTAAATTAAATATAAAAGGGCAATTAAATCGCATGATTAATTAGAAAATAAATAAACTTTACTGTATTCTTTAATCAAGTATTAACAGAAGAAAAGAAAACTACACAATATACACTTATTTGCCTTTACAGTAGAAATAGAGAGAGAGGTAGAGTTAATTGCGAATATTGTGGGAGAGAAAAACAGTGCTTCACCATAAAAACTTTAATTTTTTCGTTTTTAATAAAATAAAATTAAATTTTTAATTAAACAAGTGAATTTCTTAAATCATAATGGATAAATTAAAAGTTAATACACAACAAAATGGTAAGTTTTGTTTAAATCAAATTAATATAACAAAACGCCGGTTTTAAATCAAACACCATAAAACTAAAACTCATTGCTTTGATGGGTTGTTATTCATAGCAACAACAACAATGTTTGTCATTTTCTTTTGTGCTTTATTCTTCGTTTTTTTTTTACCAACAAATTTGTGTACTATACACACACGCACGTGCATGGGTGTGCGTGCTTATTTACTTTTACGAGGTGGCTTTGTAAACAAAAACAAAATGATTGCTTTTTTAGGTTTGTAAACGTTTCGCTTATACCCTACTTAGGCCGGGTTCACCCACAAGTTTCTGAAACATTTTTGGTTCGGAGAAATTTCTTGTTTACTGAGAGTTTTCTGCAGCATGATTCACCCATTTCAGAAACTTTGTTCGTAAAAACAGTGCTGCCATATTTAATTGAAAAAGAAATAAATGCATATTTGCATAAACTTAAGAAAGTTAATTATATTTGTGTCAAAATAAAGAAATAAAAAATTAATATTTTTAACAAAAAATAAACAGTATTTGTGGTGAATTATTTGGTAAGAATAAAAACATCTTGTTCTGCGATGGGTATAAATCATTTGCTACTTCTGTTCGTCATTGAAGTGACCAAAGTAAAGTTACTTGCAAAATATATTTATGAAAAACGAAAATCAAAGATTTGAAACAAAGAGAAACTTTGGCTTATTTGGCTTTGGGTATTTTCACTCACTATTTTCCGAAATGTGTTTAAATGACGTAGATTCATTTATAAATTTTCATCGCATGGACCCTGGGACTTTCGATGAACTTCTGCAAATATTGGTGTATTGTATAAATTTCATATGGTGTGGCAACCTTTTCTAAAATGGTTCGGACCAAATTTAAAATTAATTTAATTCACACTGAGAGTTGTTCGCACAAAATAATTTCTCTCGCTCTCTGAGAGAAACGTCAAACTCCATATAAAAAAAATTTTGTGCGAACCAAAAATGTTTCAGAAACCTGTGGGTGAACCAGGCCTTAGTGTCGCCATTGTATTCAATATAATGAAAAGGTAGAAAGTATTTGCTTTCACTTTAGTGACCTTGAAATCCTATTAGAAATGCTAAATTTGCAAGACTATTTGTTAAAATGAAAAATAAAGTGATTTTAATAGATTAAATGCAAGGGCATAAGGTCAAATATGATCCGATGCAATCCTAACAAATTGACATACAATTATATTAAATTATATGTAATAAAGAAAATAGACGTTTAAGCTATATTATAGGCGAAACTATGTTATCAATATAAGGCGGTTGAAGACCTATTTAAAGAGTTAGAAATATTTGAAAAAAGTGAACAGCAATTTGAAAATAAAGGGTTCGCCAAATAACTTTTTTTTGAAAATGCTTTAAAAAAAACTACTGAATATTTTCTCAAATTTCTTTTTTTATTTGAAAGTACAATCCTTCCGGTTAATAATGGAAAATAATTTCATTCAAATGGCTGCCTCGGCTGGCCATGCAGTAGCCTAAACCAGAAGATGCCGATTTTGGCAAAAAAAAAATCATCTTTTCAGATGAAGCTCATTTTGATCTTAGCAGGTCGCATTTGGGGAACAGAAAACCCGCACGCATACATTGAAAAGCCAACGCACTCAAAACGAGTCACTGTTCGGTGCGGATTTTGGTCCAGAGGCATAAGTGGGCCATTTTTCTTCGAAAATGAGCAAGGAGTGGCCGTTACAGTCAATGGCGATCGTTATCGGGCCATGTTGAACGAATTTTTGTTCACAAAAATTGAAGAGGAGGATATTGGCAACATTTGGTTTCAACAGGACGGCGCTACGTGCCACACAGCCGAAGCTACACTCGATGTTTTGCGCCCTGTTTTTGAAGATCGCATTATCAGCCGCAGAGCTGATGTCGTTTGGCCACCTCGGAGCTGCGATTTGACACCGTTGGACTATTATTTGTGGGGTGCCGTCAAAGATAAGTGTTACGCCGACAATCCAGAGACAATTGACGCTTTAAAGGACAATATTCGTGAAGCCATTGGTGAAATACAGCTGCACACAATCGATAATGTGCTTAAAAATTCGACCGATTGTGTAGGCTACTGCATGGCCAGCCGAGGCAGCCATTTTTTGAATGAAATTATTTTCCATTATTAACCGGAAGGATTGCACTTTCAAATAAAAAAAGAAATTTGAGAAAATATTCAGTAGTTTTTTTTGTAAAGCATTTTCAAAACAAAAAAGTTATTTGGCGGACCCTGCTTGTAGAAGTCCATATAATATTTTGTTGAATTTTTATACAAATTTTTTTATATAGTTTGCCATTAATTATTATTATTTGCCATTTTCGTTTTGATTACACATAAGATAGTTTTTAGATTTCCAATCTTTTTTTTTTAGAGAGTGTGTGTTTTTGTAGTCACGAAAACGAACCCTATTATTTATTTTAATTTGGCAATGAACTGACAATGCAACACAAAGTAACAAAAACTAAATTTAAAATCATTTCGTTTCATATTTTTTATAAATTTGTTAATTAATGTATTGTATATTGTAAATATGAAAGTTAAAATGAAATGAATCTGATCATATTATATTGTATGTTTCTAAATGAGTTTGTAAAATCATTTGCTACCAGCAAAAACGTGAAACGTTAAAAGGTGAACCGTTCTAAGGTTAGACAAACATGCGTAACAATATTTTATGACAGATCAACAAGTACAGAATCAAGGGTATTTCAAATGTGTCTTAATTACGATAGCTTGAATTGAAATAAAAAATATAAACAACAACAACATTAAGAAAAACTGAAAAAGTATTTTAAATTAAATAAGGGATATTCACAGACTACAGTGACTTTAAAAATACGCGTCATAAACAAGCAAAACTTGCTGATAAAACTTTAGAGCATTAAAGGGATTAGAAGTACACAAAAAAGTACCAATAAATTGCCCTTAGGAATTGAAAAAAGATTAAAGGTACCTATTAATTCGTTTTAGCACTAAATTATCACACAAGTCGAAGTATGGAAATAAATTCCCAATAGTACTAAATTGTTAAAGCAAACAAACTATTCTTAATACTAATTTAAGAAAGTATCAAGGAATTTATTTTAGCACTAAATTATTACAGAAGAAAGCCAAAAGATACAAATAAATTCCCTTTAGCACTCAATTAGCCCAACAAAAAAGTGAAATAAGTACCAATAAATTATCTTTAACAGTAAATTGTGAAAGTAAACAAACTCTTCTTAAAATTAATTTAAAAAAAGGGTCAACAAAATTTCTTTGGTACTAAGTTATCACTGAAAAAGCCAAAGGTACCAATAAATTTTCTTGAGCACTTAATTATCTCAACAAAAATACTAATTAGTACCGGTAAATTCCCTTTAGTATTAAATTGTAAAAGAAAACACATTCTCTTTAAGGACAATTAAAAGAATAAATAAAAAGGAAATAAAGTTACCGATACAAAGACCCTAAGTTGACTAAATTAAAGGTTAACTGTTCAATTTAAATTAAGCTGCTGCAAACTGTGAATATCCGTATTGTTAAACGTTCTAAACTGAGCTTATTAAGACTCGTACGTACTAAGACTGCATTACTTTATAATTTTTTTTTCAAATGCATATTCAAATACCCCCTCTTTCTTGTCGTTGTTATTCGTATATTTCCATATAGTGTACATATTTACATTTTAATTATTCTTATTTACTCGTACGTAGGTATCTATGTACTCGGCTTATGAGTCTATTTATTATTTTTTTCATTTTTAAATCAAGTGTCATAGAAAATAAGAACGCATTTTAATACATATTAATTTTTTTTTATTTGAAATATTTTCAATGTTAAGGCGAACGATCGCGTGATTTTTATTTCCAACACGTTTCGATCGTACTTTCATTATGCGCATACATGCGGTAAAATATTCAAAGCAGTTCGATTCTGTGAATTAATTAATGAAAACAGAAGTTTATTCCCCAAATGTCGAACCTTTGTAGTTGTTTTCAATTATTGACAGATAGATAGGAATAAAGAGTTTGGTTGCAAAAGATCGGCCGTAGATAACAAGGGAGATGTTGAAAAGCCCACTTAGGTTGGTGTCTATTAGCCGTTCCAAGCAAGGAAGCAGATGCTAATAGATAGAGTTTAGTTCTTAGTTTTGTACTCAGCTTATATACTTCTGACATAGTCGCTCGTCTCTAAGCAACGGGAATAAATGCCTCAAGTAATAGAGATTTTAATATAAGCAGTCGAAGCCTAGAAAATATTTCAACATGCGATTTGATCATATTAAACTGACAGTTGCCTCAAAAAGCATACCTTACTTGAGTTCTATAAGGTTACTTTGGATGACGGTCTTTGAAAGGATTATACGATTGTCATTAAAGGATCTATTCGGCATTTTTATTATATATTGATCAGTCCTTCTGATGCCAGAAATCTTGACAAAAACCATTTCTTTTTACTTTCATAACCACTGTGCAGAGTCCAATTATAACTGTATTTATTGTAGAAAATTATGGTTGTTTACCAAAAATTACAACCCTGTTATGAAATAGCATTAAATCGTTGTTATTTTTTCTTATCAAGATCACAATAACAATAATTTTTGATAAAATGTCAAAATGATTCATGACTGTAAACAAATAATATAAAGATCACAGTTATAAATCGAAACAGTTGTAATCAATTTGAGGCCTTAACGCTCGTAATATTTACTTTGCAATTTATTATTGTTGTAACAGTTTTTCATAATTGTTTTTGTAAACCATTAAAGGTTGGTATTTAATTTATAAAAAAAAAAACTTTAAAAATATTTCTCGAAGGTACGTACTGGTCTATTTGTTGTTGTTTTTGTACTACGAGTAGTGTAGAGTGGTTTTAATGCATTTAATTATTATTTACAGATGTATAAGTGTTTAGATACTTGAAGAAATTAATTGTCATGCAATATACAATATTTTTTTTTTTAATTTTAATTTTAGTTTTAGCTTAACTTTACAAAAAAAAAAAAAAAAAAAACACAAAAATTTTTTTACAATACTGCAGTGCAGTTTTTAAATTTATTTTACCCTATTCCCTATGCTTATACGTATGAAGAATGCATTGTAAATGGAGAGACAATAAAAAAAGTAGAGAAAAACATTTTGTAAAAATGGAATTTATAAATTTCAAAGTCAAGCTTAGAAAAGTTTTTAGTATTTCCTATACCAGCGTAAGAAATACATCATAATCTCTTTAGCCCTGATAGCAGATCCAGTACTAGCACTGTTTATCATATTTTAAAGGTTAAAAGCATTTCTTTTTGATTTCACTTCCATTCTGTTCCCTTAATTTTAAACTTATTCGTTTCCATTACCATTTTAGGTCAAAATTCTGAACAGGAGGTACCCTACGAAGAAACCCTGGAGCGTATAATTAAATCGTTGAAATCGCCCACTATGGTCTGTGAGGGCACACATTTTGATGGCCAAATACCTCATACGTTTGTAATATTTGGCGCTTCGGGTGATTTGGCCAAAAAGAAAATTTATCCAACTTTATGGTGGCTATATCGTGATAATCTCTTGCCCAGACCCACCAAGTTTTGTGGTTATGCCAGATCCAAATTGACTACCGCCGATATACGTAAAGCATGTGAGAAATTTATGAAGGTACGTATTGCACAAAAACAAAGGTTAAGGTTATATTTTATATGCAATTATCTATGAAATTACTATAATTATACAATGAAAAAAAAAGCAAAGAAAATAACAAAAATTGTGAGAGTTTGTTATTGTTAAACTGCGTAATTTGTTGATAATGGCTATGGACATTGTTTCAACAGTGGTTGGCTAATTTTGAAAAATCATTCGATTAAGCGGCAAATTAAAAAAAAAAATAATTAAATAACCGCATACCGGCTTGAAAACGGTCATTTGGAAGAGTAAAACTTGACATCTTGGCTATTGGACCTTTTCTCTTGCTGCAAAGGCAGCTTTTCTTGTTCTCTTTCAAGGTCACATTTCCAGATCTCTTCTTCTACCATCTTCCCTATAATGTTACCTGGTAGATATCGGTCTCTGTAGAGTAAAGTTAGATTTAGGAAAACCTTGCCATTTACTCTTTGTATTTCTATAATTGCTTCATTTTACTTTTTCCTTCTCCTTCTCCAGGTCCAACCTCACGAACAGCAACGTTATGAACAATTTTGGCAACTAAATCATTACGTTTCCGGCAGCTATGATGGACGCTTAGGTTTTGAAATGCTGCAGCAACAAATGGAAATTATGGAAAATAAAGGTGTTGCCAATCGTGTATTCTATTTGGCATTACCACCATCAGTATTCAATGCGGTTACAGTGCATATCAAAGAGATCTGCATGTCGAAAAAGTAAGTAAAATTTTCAAATAGTTTAATCGGTAATGCTGAACGGATCCCCTGTCTGGCTGCAAAACAATACAATTGCAGATTCTAGACAGCGTAAGAAAGTAATCTGCTACCTTTAGTACCAGTACTCTGAAAATCAGGGTACTTGATACAATGCTAAATTGTGTGTCAGACGAGATTTCCCTCTAATCCAAACTTTTCTTCCATTTTTTTCTTTACAGAGGCTGGAATCGCGTTATTATCGAGAAACCCTTTGGTCGCGATGATGTTACTTCGAAACAACTTAGTGATCATTTGGCATCCCTCTTCGCTGAAGAACAAATTTACCGTATCGATCATTATTTGGGCAAGGAGATGGTACAAAATCTCATGACCATACGTTTTGCCAACAAAATTTTAGGCTCCACCTGGAATCGTGAAAATATTGCCTCAGTTTTGATTACCTTTAAGGAACCTTTCGGTACTGAAGGCCGCGGTGGTTACTTTGATGAATTCGGTATTATACGCGATGTTATGCAAAATCATTTATTGCAAATCTTATCACTGGTTGCCATGGAGAAACCGGTTACATGCCATCCAGATGATATCAGAGACAAGAAAGTGGAAGTATTGAAGAGTATATTGCCTCTTTCCTTAAATGATGTTGTTTTGGGTCAATATGTAGGCGATCCAGAGGGTAAGGGAGAAGCTACCAAAGGTTATTTAGATGATCCCACTGTCGACCCCACTTCCACGACACCTACTTATGCCATGGCTGCGTTGAAAATCAAAAATGAACGTTGGCAAGGTGTACCGTTCATATTGAGATGTGGCAAGGCTTTAAATGAACGTAAAGCCGAGGTGCGCATACAGTACCAGGATATACCCGGCGATATATTTGAGGGTAATACCAAACGCAATGAATTGGTTATACGAGTTCAGCCAGGAGAAGCTTTATACTTTAAAATGATGACCAAATCGCCGGGCATTACTTTCGATATTGAGGAAACCGAATTGGATTTGACTTATGAGCATCGTTATCGAGATTCCTATCTACCCGATGCCTATGAACGTTTAATTTTGGATGTCTTTTGTGGTTCACAAATGCATTTTGTTCGCTCCGATGAGTTGAGAGAGGCTTGGCGCATTTTCACTCCATTACTGCATGAAATTGAAAAGACAAAAGTTAAGCCTTGCACCTATAAATATGGTTCACGTGGCCCTAAAGAGGCTGATAAAAAATTAGATGAAAATAATTTCAAATACTACGGCTCCTATAAGTGGCACGGCAATCATCATCATAGTAAAACACAATAAAATCTCAGGATTCCATTGCATTAAATTTCATAAATTTAAATTTTGTACAAAATTTCATTAATTATACTGTATAATAATGGTTATATTTTGGACTAATGGTTATTATACTTCACATACTATATATTTTTTATATAAATACTCCTTTAATATTGTATTGTTGTAAAACTACAAAGTTTTGTTAATAAAATTTGTAAAAATATTAAAAAAGAAACAATTTAATGTTATACATATTTTAATTATTACGAGGGGAGTATCTAAGAACTTATAATATATGTAAGGTATATACATATATTAAACAGTTTAAGTCTGTGGGACAGGCCAATACATAAAGTGACCTTTTAATATTAGTTTACCTTACTTTCCGATAGCCAGGCCGTTATTAGGGCACTGGGTTCTAACATAACTATCTTTAAACGGTCTACGGCTACCATATTACATGGGTACAGCGACAGCCAAATGTAATATTACCATCGAACTTTTGAGTGAGTTCCGTATGGGAACATACAACCTCAGAATTAATAATACAGCTATAGATTTCAATGAAGCCGCACGTACGAGTTAACACGGGTTAACATAGCGCAACAATCCCGACTGAGAGCTAGACGAAGGATGCACAGAAATTCTGCTCAAATTCCAAAGAAGCACTCTTAGCATAGTTGTCAAAGCTATAACTGGTCATTGTCTTCTGGGTACTCATACAAAATATTTTAGTCTGGGCCATATCGTCAGTGACTTCTGTAGGAGCAATAGAGACAAAGAAGAGGGGGAAATTAATCTTCACCTTTCAAGTACATTCCCCGAAACAAACAACTGGTCTTCTACTAAGAAGATGATCTCATTGATCTGCCAAATATAGGCATTTTAAGACTAAAAATTTAATCAGAAGGTCCGGAAGGTTACAGTGTTAGACGAAACGACAGACTGCAGCATAAAAATGGGGCATATGTGCCTCTCATCTCGGGATGACAAACACTTTTACTTAAATAACTAACTTCAGAAATCGAACAATTCACTAGGTTCCTCAGAAATATTGCAAAAACACTTACTTGTTATTGTGTTTTATAACTGAAAACAAGTTTCTTTTGTTTTATATGACTATATATTCTGAAGAAATCACAATTCTGTATTATAAACACCAAGAAAAATTAAAAAAACACAACTTTTCACTTTAAAATTCTGTTCTATGTAAATTTAACACCAATACTTTTCTATTTCCGCCATTTCCTTTTCCTCACACAGTGTTGCCAGTAGCGAGTTTAGTTTTCTTTGTGTATGAGAAAAAAAAAAGCTTTATTTGCTATGTGTTTTGCGTACTTTTTGTACTTTCCTGTTGTGTAACACAGCAACACTAGTCTTAATACCACTAAACAAAACAAATCCTACCACACACAGTTGCAATAAGCGTTCAGTAGTGAAAGGACATGGTTTAGTCGCAAATTAAATAACAACCGTATAACAACAATGTTTGGGATATTTTATAAAACAAGAGAAAGAGAACGAGAGTGTGTAGTGTGAGTCAGTTAGTGAGAGTGTATAAGCAAGTAAGAAGGGTGTTAGATTTGCAAAAATAAAAAGAAAATTTAAGAGAAACAACAAACAAACAGAAGTATGAAAGATAAAAGTTATTCAATTAATTAATAAAGATTAAAAGTAAACAACAATTGTTTAATAATTTTAATTATAAAGAAAATTGTTGGGAAAAACAAGTTTTATTTTCATAAGAAAAGTGTGAGCATGAGTTACAAAGGAATTTTCACCATTAGTATTCGTTAGTTCCTTCATATAAACAGTCGTTCGTTCGTTTGGCTGGCTGCATGATTCGTTTATTTAGCAACAACAACAACGACAACAACAACAGTAATACATGTAAAACAATAATGTTAGAGAGTTTGTTTAATGCTTAAAGGGGTGGTGGAGAAAATGTGCCACTGACCGTACCCACAGTAATTGTGGCCTGTCTGTGTTAGTATTGTTGCCTCACCGTTTTGTTGCTGTTGTTGTCTCAATGCTGCCAACGTTAAAGATGCTGCCGCTATTTGAAATAACATAGCCGTTGTTGTTGTTCTTTTTTTTATTATTATGATGATGTTTTGTAAAGCATTAGTCCTTTGTTTATCCTCTATGAAACAGTGTGCAAAACAAGTGAGAGTGTAACTAAACAGTGTTGTTAATGTGGAAAAAAAAATAATTAAAACAGAAAACTAAAAACAAAGAACTTTAAAATGTTAAAATTATTAATCATATAAATTTAATAATAAAAAAATTCAATAATAATTAATTTTTGTAAAACAACAAAATTAAGTTCCTTTAAAAATAAAAGAAGAAAAAATTTCTCAAAACCTTATTAACACCGGAATATTTTTATTAAGAAAAAAAAAGAGGAAACTCACCATGATGGATTCGGTTATTATATATGAAACTGAGCATCCTGAAATTCACAAAATGGATTGGCAATTTTTCATAAAGGTAAGTAAGACTTTTCTGTACATTTCCTTAATTTATGACAACATCCTCTCGGAGTTGATTACGTTGGAACAAGCAAAAATAAAAATAAAAAAAAAACGAAAAACAACAATCCCAACCAGAAAATTGGGGTCAAGGATAATTTCATGTACATCCGTAAATACACAAAGTTTATGTTGTATGTTTACATTTTTGTTTTAATATTCCAACTCCCATACAAAAGGTATAACCGTACTAAAGAGGTGTGCTTTAAATGCTCCATTAACGCAACCGAAGACCGCCTGCCTGTCATTCACATACATACAATATTTGCTTAAATACATAACTGTATATATCATACGTACATACGTCATATGTCATATGCAGAGTTGCTTTTATTTTTATTCTTTGTACGCTTTTCTTAGAATTTTTCCTTCTTCCTGTTGTTGTGCTCTTTAACCAAAGGCCTTTTTTTCTTACATACAATCTTAGAAATTCAGTACAAATCACGACGACATTTCAAAACCAGGTCCTTTTTTCTTCTTTTTTTATAATCTTTGCAAATGTTGCAGATGATTAAGGCAAGTGTGTCATTTACACATTATAAAGCATGTATGTAATATTTACAGGATGGACTTAAATTTATTTGCTGCATATTTGTTGCCACAGTCAAGATTATAAAACATTTTTCTTCTTCCTCTTAACGTATTTGTAATGCGTATATTGGTATGTTGTATACTAAAGTTAAAGGTTGTTTTAAGGAAAAATTAAACAAAAGAAAAAAATCTAATATTTACATAGGTTAACAGATCGTTTACCAATAGGTAATAGGCTTATTACTAAGAGACCTTTAAAATTCATTGTGGCATTTTGGAGATGGCTTGCAATTTAAGGCTTTATTTAGTGTCTTCCAGGTGAAAGCCACTATTATACTCAGGGTGGTCAAATTACCTGAGAATGCACAGATCTACTTAGACATTCAGGTCCCCATAATGTGGCTTGAGAAAGTCATGTCAACGTTCCATCAAATATATCTGAAAACTGTTCTGCGGTTGAATAAGGTGTACCAAACTAAAAAAATTTCGACCTCTAGAGTTCCCTTAGGTGCAATAAGGCTAGAAATTGGAAATAAATTCCACAACACAGCTCACACTTCTTGGATAGAACAAGTAATCTGCGCGATGTCTGGGCTAAGTTGGCCGAATCTTAATCAGAGTGTGACAAACATGCTTAATTTTCTTTCTGGACTGAAACTTCACTACGTGGTCTCTATCCTTGCGGAATGCCGTTGACTTGGACCTCTCACACGATGAAATGGAAGACACTGTCTTGCACTCAATGTTCAACTGGCCAATACTCTTGCTAATCAGTCTGAAAGTTTGGCGATTCCCATTCTTCGAAAATGGCTCGAAATAAACGACTTCCTTTCTAATGGCGTGTGCCAGCGTCTTCTCTCATCAAATGTTGCAGCACAACGGAACTAATGCACTGGCCCAAGTGAAAACTCACGTATCAACATGTGCTGCCGCCACCCAGCCGAACCTAAAGTAACCTAGGATTGAAATCCGCACTTCTATTAAAAAAAAAAACAATTGCAATCCCATTGGCACTGTTGCCATTTTGATTTATTTTTAATGTACCCGTAACGACAAGACGGCATACCTTTCCTAATAATTTCTTAATGCAGTGAAAACTGTTTTAACGTTGTTGCAATAAGAGGCATATTTAAAGTATTACAAACATTAGAAAAAAATACCTGAATACTTTGGATTTCTCCCAGACCTCTCAGCCTGGACAAATTTTTTACAAATATAAAGTCTCTGTGGAAGAACTTTGTATTCGTTTAATTTTTTTCTTTTGCTTTCTCACTTTTTGTTAGTCCTTTCTAATTGACAACATATCGAATATCCCTTTTCACCACAGTAATGCATACGATGAATGAATGAATTGTTGTAAGGGAAACTTTTGTTTTGTTTTAACCACAAACAGAAAACAGCAATACTTATGGATAATGAATGGTTTTGTTTAAAGTCATTTGTAACACTAGAATACTTTCGTTACTTGTTCTCTCCATTTCCTAGTTCTTATTTTCTTTTTTTGCTCTTTTTTTAACTTATATTTGACGAAAATGTATTTGTTTTCGCTTTTCGTTTCGCTTTTTGTTTCATGCATTTGTTTGGCTTGATGATTCAATGATGCAGAGAAGCATTATATGCTTGAAAACTTTTCTTATTTCTATTGAAACAATAACAAAGAAATCTTAAGTGGGAATAAAAGGACTTTTTAAAGTTTCATAAGGAATTTCAAAAGGAGTCTTGAAAGCTTAAGACACTTGAAGAGAAAAAATATTTAAACTGTTAAGGGTTTTACGAAGCAGGGAGTTCGAAAACGTCCTTACATTGCCACAAAATTGGTATTGAATGCGGCAAGCAAGGATAACATTGAATATTTTTAATCTACAAACAAATTTCGGGATTATTTATAATGGACCTGTAATGATAAGTTTGGAACCTCAAAATATAGTTCTTGTGTCTCTTACTGTAATATGGTAAACAAGCAAACTCTACGCACGTGCCCAAGCATCACACTGGCTGTGCGAAACAAGAGCAGACTGCTATGCAAACAATCTGCACAGAATAATCCAGGAGCAAGTGATAGCTTTGTGAAATCAAAATTCATTTCATCCTACTTTGCGATATAGCACAGGACTTCGTATTTAACGCATAACTTCCTTAGAATCAAGCTGAAAAACAAGTCAAAAGTTTAATGAATACTAGTAGCGATAGCTCCGTTAGACCATGGATTGGCAAATAACGTGAAAATTATTTTCTTCCTTCTCAACCAATCTACTATCTTCACAAAAGTCATTTGCAACAAAGCGAAGTGTTTTGGCAATTGCTTCTCATCTCTACAAACGAATTTATGCATTCATTATTATGAATAGGTGCACTTCCTACACAATTTGGGTTAGGTGAGCCTTAGGTTAGGTTATGTTAATTCGAGGACTCCCTTTAAAGGAAGGGGTCTCACTTGGGTAATTTACAATAAAGTAAAATTCTTCCAGTATGAGGATATTCCTATGCTTTACTAAACTTATATAGATAAGAAGATTGTCTTCTTTCCATAAATCGAATGACCATCCATTGCACTATTGTGATTTTCATGGGCCAGTGCCTTATTTTAAGCTATGCCGATATACTTGGCATTCTTTTAAATGGCTTTTACAACAGCTGTAGGCCTTTCACCTGACGTGCCATTAACCGATTTTAAAATTGTAAACTTACGGGGTGGAACTTTAATTCCAAAATAATTTTATTCCTTCGTAACTTAACTAATATTTATTACAACGAATTAAGATTGTATTGTTTAAAATTTCTTATCAATTCAATGCATAAGTAGTAAATTTCTATCCTCCCCTGCTTTTACACTTTTCACAAAATACTGTTTCACCACCGTAGTAAACAGAATGAGTGCATTATTTAGTTGTTTCTGTTGTTGTTAAACTATACTAGATATTTCAACTTTACCAAGGACATGAAGCTCTTCATTCGATATGCAAGTATCATGTGCACTTTTGACTTTTTGTCTTTCTCTTTCAAGTTTTCTTTCAACTTTTGCTCTAAATTTATAAGAATTTTTGTGTTTTTTTTTATAAGTGACCCTTTAAAGTACAGTGAGACTGAATTGATTTCAAAACAAATATTTTGTAGCGTAAGGTGTCTTTTATTAAACCCAATTAGTGGTATATCCCAAATAATTTTGGAGCTTGAGAAATCGGGCTTGAAAAATTCACTTTGTTAACAGTGTCTGGGTAGGATGATCGATATTGTGGGAAAAATTGGACTTGCTGTAGGTAAACCATAGTATCAAGGATTCTAAAACAGGTTTCCTTACGGTCGGGCGTTACTTGGAACCAGAGATATAGGCATCGACAGCAATGCTGGCTAATATCTTTCTCATCGACCAAAAATGTAAGTCATCGATCAAAAAATGCAAGTCATCATTCAAAAGTGCAAGTCATCGACCTAAAAAATGCAAGTCAATGACCTAAAAATGCAAGTCATCTATTAGAACAATGCAAGTCATCATCCAAGTCATCGACTCAAAAAATGCAAGTCATCGGCCCAAAAAAATGCAAGTCATCAACGAAAAACATGCCAGTCATCAACCAAAAAAAATTCAACTCTACCAAAAAATGCAAGTCATCTACAAAAGAAATGCAACATGCGAAAAATACGCCATTTTGTTGTATATATATTATATACATACATATCAACTCAATGAGAATTATTAAAATTTTTAATTTTGAACTTAAAAATTCACAATTTTTTGTCCTATAATTACATTAAAATTTAGCTTCATCTTCTATATCTGCGGTCCCAGATAACGCCCGACAATAAAGAAACCAGTTCTGGAATCCTTGAGGCCATGGTTATGCAGCCCACTAGGTCCACTTTTCTTACAAGTCCATTTTTTCCGATTTTGCACGATATAAATAGAGGATATCTTTTTTTCTTTTGTCGCCTATGTCTGCGGCTTTAAGTAAAGCTCGACCCTAAGGAAAATGTTTTGGAATCCTTGATACCATGGCTATATAGTGGGATACCAACAGCAAGTCCCATTTTTCCACAATATCGATCATCCTCCCAGACATTGTTAAAAGAAATAAATTTTATTAAAAGAATTCCCGAATTACCAGAGAAGCTGCTCCACTCAGAAACGTGTGTAGGCATAATTTTTAAGGAATGGAATAGAGATTCCATCCTTCGATATTGTATGTTTTGGTGATTTTTTCTTTAACCATTTTTTGTATTTACTGTTAACCAGTTAACATTGCTCCGCTAACTTTAAAGTTAAAGGTTTTGGTTTTTGTCTTTGCTAGTTAAATTTACACATCCTTAAGGATTTGTTGAACATCTACGCTACATTTCTTTGAATTTATCACCACTCATGTGCATATAGCATCCGAATGAAGTCCTTCGATCATTATTTATTAGAAAAGTTTATTGAAAATGAATACGAAGTCGCCCTAAACTCCCAAATTTACTTTGTTTTTGTGGGTCCCTTAACCCCTTATCTTCCCAAAAACAAAAAAGTGTCCCTTTAGCACATTTTCTATGCAAATACATGACAATGGAATAGAAAAAAATTAAACAGAAACTAACGAAAAACAAAAACAAACAATGAACTGTGAATAGTGAGTGAGTGGTTATGCTACAGCAGCAACTTTGTTCTTCTTTCACAAGGAACTTTCCACTTTTATTTCCATTTCCTTCTTAATTTCTCTCTGAAAATGCTTTTTTTCGCTCTTTTGTTTTTATTTGTTGTCATTTTCGTGCACAAAATTTGTTTTACAATTTGCATTACAGTTACTTCACAAAACAATATATTAAATTTAAAGGAGAATACAAGGCGGAGGAAGGGGAGAGAAAGAGCAAAATAAATAGTACCGTTTTTGTTTGTATATTTTTTTTTTTGTTTGAGATTGACCCAGTTTCAGTTGCACTTTGTGTAGTTGTTGTTGTTGTAGTAGTTAATGTTTGTTTGGCGTCGATGTTGTCTCTGAATATTGCCGATGTCGTTGTTTGTTTGAAGTTCTTGCTGTTGTTGTTGTTGCTGCCGTATGTAGGTGTATTTTCATGAAGATGGCGGTGTTATTTTGTTGGCTGATATACGGTTTATAGTTGAACGCAATATTAGATAAAAAAGAGAAAGGCAAAGTTTCCCTGATGTCATCATTGTGTGCATTGAGTAGAATCATTACATTATTCCGTAGGTGCATTTATACGTATTTGCTTTCAAAATTATTCTCTAACAGTAAATGCCTGTTACGGAGCAGAATCATCCTGAATACAGAAATGACATGACAAGAAAAACAAACAATAACAATACAACAGTGAAGTTCCAGAAGTTGCCAATTTTCTTTCAATTTCATATGGGGATCTTCATCAGTATTAGCTTACTGAATATCAATCAATTCACTAACTAAAGTGCCCAAAAATCCAGGAAGGACCTCGCCTCAATGTAGTAAAAATTGGATAGAAAACGACCCATAGTTGAAAGTCGTCTTCAAACGACTAGACTTTCTCAGTTCAGCAACTTTTCATGGCTATTATTAACATGCAGAGCTTTTGCCACAAGACATCTGAGCGAAGCTCGTCGAAAGAAATATTTTTTTCAAGTGTTAGAGCTGATGTATGAAGTTACGACCTCAGTCGTCTAGTCAAACTAATATGCTGCGGCGACTTTTACACTGTTTGTCAGGCTTTAATACGAAGCCCTGGTCAACCAGGGTTAAACAGGACTTGTCAGTTAGGGCAAGGAAAGTATGTAAAATCTAACTGCAGAGATTGCTGGAAATTATTGCTATTGGTACGCGGATTTAGCAGTTGGTATACTTTCTTTGCATCGATAGTACAGTTAGTTACAGAATGCATACTCCACACACATACATATGTACATACACATACTCCTTCCTTCATCTTTGTTTTGATAGTAATCAACACTAGTTTGAGGCCACACACAATGAAAGCGGATGCTATTATTTATTTTGCTGTTGACATTTTTTTCTCTTCTCTCTCTCTCTCGTCTTCTCTTCTTTTTTTCAATTCATTTCATTTCAACTCTTTTAGACTTGATTACATTGCCTAATGATATATAGTATATCGTAGTACAGTACAGTACAGGGGTAGTATGACCCATTGAACTCAAGAAATAATGATTAACTTGAGTTTTTCTTTTGGTCCCCTTTTTTATCTTTTTTTTTCACAATTTATTTTAATGAAATACTCATAGGAGTACCTGTTTTTGTTTTATTATTTTATTTTTAATTAAATCAATGCAAAATAGATGAATAGATTTGATAAATCAAATAAAACTTAGAAAAACATTCACATCACGATCTAAATTATTTCGTTTTGCTTTAGAAGAGGACTATTGAAGGAGTAAAGAAACTCTAAATAATTATTTGAATATTAAACGGGAGCAAATACTGATTGAATGAATTGTATTATAAAGAGAGACCTATTTATTAGGTTATTAGCATAAAAAAACCCAGGATATGGTGTAGGAGAAATAATGAGAGCTCTATTTAGTCTTTCTTCAATAGAAGTGAAATTCTGGCCAACTTTCTGTATAGAACATTTGATTTTAGAATTGCGACTAAGGACTTTTGAGCTATAGGTTCCCAATTGGACTCAAGGACGATAAGGAGCTCGCAGTCTCCGACATGTTACTGTGCTTAGGTATTGCGATAATTATCTCAGTTAAATTGACAACACGAGTTTATGTACAATATTGCTAGACTCTGCTGGAAAAGGATGGATAAGAAGAGATCCGACTCCTCCGCGCTCCTCATTATATGCATTGGCATGACTTCTGCACGAGCTGTGGATCTGCGCAGGAGGAAAAAGGGTTTTTTACCTCACATATATGGGAACTCATACTTGTCAGACAGGGAAAGTCAGACAAAAAAGACAGAAATTTTTCAACCTCCACTAACTGCTATCCTTAACCAAGCTCTCTAATCTAAAGAAAGATTTATTTTGCACTCGAGCTGGTTTACTTTCAGTAATGTTTGACCACCGGGTTGAATATAGATTGTGGAATCACAATGTGCCTAAATACTAGCCGCCTAATGCTTCCTTCAAGAGGGGTCCTTCACCTAACCTTAGGTTAGGGTTCAGGTATCCATTATGAGGCTAGCCATCGAATGTCTTGCTATCTTCTCCAGAGACAGTCTTAAGGATTGTTTTAGTTTCAGTAGGTCCATTTCCCCCACGGTTCCATTTATGATTCGATTTTGACCGATTGAGGGACATGGTATCTGCTTGACTGAGTGAAGAACAAATCCACATTCGTGGTATCATTTCAACAGTAATCTCAGCGCAGATTTTTTTTTATAAAAATACAACTAAAGGGAAATAATATTCAGTTTTGATTGTTTTTTATTGGAGGCCTATTTTTCTGTTACAATTTATTTCGTTTTTATTCTCATTTTTCCAAATGCAAAACGAAAAAATATAATGAAACAGCGAAAGTAAATCCCAATATACCCACTATTATCCTACAAAAATATACAAGTTCTCTATTATTCTGTTAAAAAAAAAAAACAAAAAAAGAAAAAGAAAATAAACGAAAGAAATATGTTCCATTATTTCTAACCTAAAAACATCATAATCACCACGGCATACATACATATACAGACATATGTACATATGTACGTACACATTTGAGTACGAATATTATTATTATTTAACTTGCGTTTGTTTATTTATTACAGGGCTTCCTGGAAGATCATCCTTGTACCAATACAACGCCAGATACAATGTATGCTTTATTATGGTCAATGTGTGCTGTATTTGGTATTGTTTTTGTGCTCTTAGGTAAGTACCCACTTCTCCTTTTAATAATACTTTTGGAATAATAGCATGTACATACGTACACTTACACATTTATAAAATAACCCAGTAAATATTTTCACATAGTCTGTGCAAATATTTAAGATCTTCAAGATCAGAATTTTGAATAAGGTTACCAGGTTAGGTTAGGTTTTTTGTGGGTACCTCCAAAGAAATTGGAAATCGAATTATAAATAGGGAAGAGCAAGTCAAGGAGAAGTGAAATGTAGATTCCTCTTTAACGTGAACTAATTTCAAAAGCTTAATCTCTCCAGATCAGAAGTCCTGATAGTCTTAACCTCACTTAGACTAACAAAAAAACCTGTAGTTCAATAACCTGAACCTAAGCCTCTGAAGACCAGGACAGCGGATCAAAATAAGTTTGATGGTCTCAGACAGCTTTCATGAATATGTAACCTACAGAATTCAAGAAAGTTTACGTATTAGGAACTAGTACTCAATGTCTTAAAAGGCATTCCTATTTAGGCTGGGGACCTATGTTATCCTCAAACTTAACAGCCTGGGCCATAGCCCTATCTATACTACAATATCTTCTAATCAGAAGCTAATCAGCTCAAAGACCACTCGAAAATCCTATTACAGTTCTAAAAGCCGATCTTCTCTAGACTCAGGACCTTTGTCAGGATAGAATGATACAGCCTTGTCCATAGTAGTTTAGAGATACCATAGTACAATCTCTTCTATCTTTCTCTCACTGTTTGTTCCAACGAATACCTAAAAATTTGTATTTGCATTCTCGTTAGATGTGGTTCACTGGGATTTTATTATATTTGTATTGTATACGGTCATATGCATCATACGTGTACTACATAAGGGCTCCCATATGAATTTTAGCCTATAGTTCACCTACTATTTAACAACAACAACGACAATATAAAATAGCCTGAAGGTCGTTTCTTGACACGTTTAGCACTCATAAATACCCATATGTACACCGAAAGAAATTAATGATGTCAGCCATACATAGTAGGACGACGTAAGAGAAAATTAGTTTTTTTTGGGGGGAATTTAATTAAGAAGCCAAAGAATTTTTTGCTATCCTATATATGGTCCGGAGAGAATTTTTAATAAATTTGTGGCTTTACCTTACAAATGCCGCATTAAATAACATCCTTAAGGACAGATACTGTTGGTTTGTTTCCCTAAAACCAATATATCGCTAAGCTCAGGACAAACCTATAGATTTTTCTTTGAAGACCGCAGTTAGTCTGTTTCCCGCCCAGGACTTTTCCCATAGCATCCAGTTCAGACTAAAGCCTGAACTACTTACATATGTGAGGGTATAGAGCCCCAGGGGTATCAGGGCTGTATAAAGCCCTTGTGAAGAATGATGATTTCATTAAGAAAGGAGGATAATAGTTATACGAATTGGATAGAAAAACCTACTGTTACGAACATACTTCCCAGATGAATGAAGATGACAGCAGCAAACAGTCAAAGTCTGAACTATGAGGGGGGGTTTGAAGCCAAAATTTCAAAATACTTTATACCTCACGCCAATTATGTTGAAAAAAAAACTTGAAAAAGCAGCAGACGATTATTGGAGGTAAAATATATTGCCACTGCATCCCAATTGGCGGGCAGATCTACTGAGACAGCTATTGCAGATTTAGTGGGAGTCAATCAGGAGTCCTTGGAGATCAAAGGTATGACTATTTGCACTTTCTTCAGTCCTCACGAGCATATAGAAGGGGCAGGTCTACTGAAGCAGACCTAGTAGATTTAGTAGGAGCCATTCAGGATTTATTTTACGTTAAGGATGAGACTACTTGAGTTTTTTTTAATATATAGTGGCATTCTGTACCCTTGTAATATTCGGATGTCAACCTTACATGTGGAAGCAAATGCAGGGGACGAAATGATAAGGATCAGCACACCTTAAAATGACCACACGGTGGTGTTTTTTTTACCACTAATGTGGAACTTTAATGTGGATAAGCTCCTGACGAAATTGTCTGAGACAGATGACATTGACTGCCAACAACATAGTTCTGATGGCTGAAGGCAAACTTAAAGAGGCTCTTTCCATAGCTGTGGCGGCTAGAGGTAAATGCCGTATGTTTACGGGTTTGAGATAGGACCATAGTCGGTAGTATATACGTGGAGAATGTGGAAGAATATTCAACTACCAGGTTAGGTGATATCACGGAAGCTGAAGGTACAATATCTGGGAATATTACTGGAAACTGAAATGTAAGGCTTCCATTGTATGGTCGCAGTACAATACAATCTTTGGTTTAAAATCATTAACTAATGTTCCCGTTGTAAAGAACTGAGAGGTCCACATCTCTTACACAATTGTAATGATTCGAGTAATCATTATACAAATGATTACATGAGTAAAGCTATGCTCTTTACATTTTGAGAACGTAAGTGTACCATTATTTCTTTCCGTGCATAAACATTACGGTAAATTCGTTATTGTTTTTTTTTCATTTCATACATTTAATGAAATCCTTTCTCTCTCTCTTTCTCTCTTTTCTGTGCGTTGAAACGTTTGAACCGTAAGGTAGAAAAAAAAGAGAAACTATAGATAAAAAGGGATGATGGCGTGATTAAATAAAATAATTCGTTGACTTTTAATTCATGAATTTCATGGAATTCTTGCATATTAATTAGCTGCCTAATTAGATAATAATGATGCGAATAAATATTTCCTTTTCTTTATTTTTAATCCCTTTTTTATTTATTTTTTGTTTAGGTTATCGTTGTTTGAGAGCAGTGGGCTTTTTAACGGGCGCTTTTATAGGCATTAAAGCGGTTGCCTTACTACGTCTCTATGTTACCGGCTATTTAGGTGAACCGGCAGATGCTTGCTCTTCACTGGTGGGTGGCTTAATTGGCGCTGTATTAGGTTCTACATATCCAATAGCGACATTCTTTATAAGCGCTTTTGCTGGTGTTATTATAGCCGGAGCTGCTATGGCCGTATGTGTAGCCACTATGCCGGATAATGAATTTGGGGTGAGTGTTTCAAATTAATTTTTACTTTTTTTTTGTAAATGTTTAATTGTTTATAACTCTGTAGCAAGCTGAAATAACAGTGGCTTTAATTGGTGGCGCCATAATCTGTTCGGTCTTAACCTTGTGCAGTGCTAAATACATAACCATATTGACCACAAGTGTGGTGGGTTCGGCAATGATAATATGTTCCATAGATTTCTTTTTACACGGTCTAATGCTAACAAAATGGGTGAGTTGTAAAGAAAACAAGTGGATCTGTTTAGAACTGCTTTCGAATAAGACTTGTTTCATTTTCGTTTTTTTTTAACAGATTTTTAATATGAAACCCCATCCAAATCCGCCTGCCTGTTATGGTGGCATTTTAATATTTGCCTGGCCGGTAAGCATTATTATTGGTTTAATGATACAGAGTTTTATCACAGCCTGGGGCATAGATCACCGCAAACGGGTATTTCAAAAACGTCACCAACAATTGCAGCGTATGCAATCAAGGCCACGAGAGACACGCGAAGAAGCACGTCAACGTAAATTTCGTTATCTCTATCAAGTGCGTACAGCTCGGGGAGATATTATATCGCAGGTAAGCATAGTTTTCCGTATACATTTTAAAGGATTTTATTTGAATTTGAATTTAACTCTTCCATTTACAGAATTTTGTATCAGCTTTACAGAAACGTATACAATTGAGTGGCACTGAAACGCCATCAGAGCGTTCGCTTAAGACCAGCTCGAATGAACGTAATACATTTCGCAGTGATCGCACACATTTTACTACAATACCGCCCGATTCGGATATGTTTGATAAAATTGAAATTGTCAGAGATATAGCATAACACTCGGTTTATAATTACATGTAAAGAATGATTTTCAAATGGCATAATATATACATACATACATACATACATTTCTAAACAATATAAATATATGTATATGTATTTAAAACATATGTAATGTATAAACTGCTACTACTATTGTATTTAAAATTACAAAAACAAAGAAGAAATATTTAAAAAAAAAACGAAATTTGAAAATCTTAAGCAAGCTTAAACTTGTCTGTTATCTAAAAAAGATTGAAATTAAAAAACAAACCTTCATAAGAAAGAAGTAAAAGAAATTGAAATTACATAATATAATAATAATTAATAATTAAAAATAAATAAAAAAAACCAACAGCTTTATATTGGTTTCCTTAAGAGAAACTTTAAAATATAACCAGTAACCTAAAAACAAAAAAAGAAAATTAATTTCAAATTTAAACCAAAAACCTACAACCAATAATTACTGAATTTCTTCAATTACATTAATATTTAC
The DNA here is from genome assembly GCA_958299815.1 of Sarcophaga carnaria. Classification (NCBI taxonomy): domain Eukaryota; kingdom Metazoa; phylum Arthropoda; class Insecta; order Diptera; family Sarcophagidae; genus Sarcophaga; species Sarcophaga carnaria. The sequence goes on from OY283149.1 coordinate 5,140,362, forward strand.
AATTTAAAATTAAATTAATAATGAGAATAATAATTTCCACTAAAAGTGATTACGCTTTAAAGCGATTTTTTTTCTTGTTAAGTTTTAAATTAAGTTTTTCTTTTCTTTTTTAATACCAAAATAAAATTTATTTTTATTATAATTTATTAAAAAATTAATTTAAGTTAACTAAGCTACCAAAACAATAACTATAAAAATTAGTTTTCTATTTTTAAAATTATTATTTTTAATATTTAAATATTTTTCAATATACTATGTATTCTCTTAACTGTATATCCCTTTTTGTTGGGTATGGGAAAAATCTACGGAGTATGCAATGAAATATTTAGACAATATAGTTCAACATTTGACATTGTATTTATTGATTTTGAAAAAGCCTTTGAAATCCTTACTCACTCTAATATTTGGAGAACATTAACATACGAGAATACTCTTGGAAAAATTATTGCGAAATGTCGTAGCCCACATGGTGGCAGCGTTGAAAGCGTTAGTGTTAAAACAGGTTGTGTTCGCGTACCACTGCTATTGCTATTAAACTTTGCTTTCAACTTTGTGTTACAACGTGTCTTATATATACACAAAAGAAAGAAATAAAGGCCTTCAAACATAGCTGGAGGACCTGCACTATGTAGGTGGCATTTGAGTTCTGGATTTCAGAGATTGCGATAAGCAGCAAAACATGAATTCTATGCAGGCAAAGGTCAACAAAACAGGCAGGGCAAATCATCGCTTACAATAATACAAACGTTAAAATTTGTGATACAAATTACAATTGTTACGTGTTTTTTTTCTTGACAGCATATCTCAACGATGTCAGATGTAATAGTATTCACTTCCATAGGAAGCTTAATTTGAACAGTCAATATTATGACCGATTAACTATTATATGGCATACATATAGTATACCTCCAGCCACTACAATTGACGTACATATGTACAATCAAAGAAAAAGACTTTTTTCCAATGCTTTTTATCAAATTAAAAAAGATGTTGTAGCATTGTTTAAGGCAATTACAATGAAGAATGTTTGAAGAGCAAAACGAAAATGAAAAAAAATAAAATAGAAATTTTTAGAAAGAAAAAAACAGAATTATATGGAAAAAAGTCTACATACACCGTTGTCGGTAGACAATTTACTATTTAATTGGAAAGTGGAAAGCCCTATGATAACATAGAGTAGCAATCAGTTTTCTTAATTTGGTACGGTTTCTAGAACTTTCAAATGTCTTGAATTTGTTTTTCCAAAAGTTCTTCTGATTATTTGGTATGATTTATAAATATATTTAAACCTAAGACAAGTACCCCATAATTTCTGTTAAAATGTAGAGTTTTAATCCTTAAAAAATTGGGACGAAAGTCATATGGCAATTAATTTTTTTTGACCCTTTCCATACTCAAGTTGGTGCCCAGATAAGCCTTTTGACAGTTCTTTCTTAATGTAAAAATACACGGTTTAAATGAAAGGAATTAGGCCTCTATATACCCAACTTTAAAGGAATTTTTTTTTTTTTACTAATTTCTTACTAATTATTCCTAAATTTTATTCCTAATTTATATTTATGTTCCTATAATTTTATTTTTAAAATAAACTTAAGCTTAATTAATTATTTTTGAAATTATTAATTAATTAAATTATTCTTAATTATTTTTTACTATAATTTTTTAAATAACTTTTGGATAAATTAAATAATTAACATTTAAAATTCTTTATTATTTTATATAATTCTTTTTTTTTATAAATTTTTTAAAAATAACTTTAGCTAAACATTTTATTTTATCAAAAGAAAAAAACTGAAAGAACTTTAAACTAAACATTTATAAAAAAGAAAAACAAAACATATTATATTCCTAATTTACTAAAACAGGGATTAAATTTAGTTTCTTTTAATTAAGTCTTCATTAAAAAAAAACAAAACCAAAAACAAAACGAAATTAATAATTTTAGAACCAAAAAAACAAAAACCAAAGAAAGTTAAAAATTAAACGTTAAAAATAAAATACAAATTTTGCAAAAAGAAAACATATGTATGCATTTACAAAATTTAAAAAAAAAATAAAATTAAATTTAAGTTTAAATTTTAATTGAAAAAAAAGAATGCATTTACAAATACAAAAGAATAAAAACCGTCTGGCCCTTAAGCTATTTAATTAACATGGTTTATACATATATAATCTAAAAAAATTAAAATAAAAAACCGTTTAAAAATTAAGAGAGAAAAGTTAAAACATTTTTTGTTAAAAATTTCTTTTCTTTTCCTTTTTCATTTTTTTCCATATTTTTTTATCATATAAAAACAAATTTAAAAATGAAATTTTTTAAATTTAGACTTTAGACATTTTATTAGAAAGAAAAAGAAAAGAATTGTTGCATTTACTAATTATTTAAAAAATATAACGGCATTTATTTTTCTATACTCCAATAATTTAATAAAAAAAAATTATAAACTTAATTTTTTTTATATAATATTGTAGTATACTAACTCTAAATATAAATATAAAAACTAAAAATATTTATTAAAAACAATAAAAAGTCCTGGTGAATTTAAATTAAACAAAAAAAAAAAGAAAAGCAAAATATCGTGAAAAATAAACTTCCAAAATAAAATTGTGTACATAAAAATAAAAAAATAAAATGAAAAAATTAATAAAAATAAATCATAAAAATTTTATCTTTAGCTTAAGTTTAAACGATAATTATAAAACAAAATATTGCTCATTGAAAATATTAAAATTATTAAAAAAAAAAGAAAACAAAAGAAAATTTAAGAAGGGCTTAACGAATATCGTAACATACGAGTTATAAATTTAATTAGAAAGTTTTTAATTTTTGAAATGAAAAACTCTTTCAGCCCTAAAACTATAAGAAATTTGTTTTTTCTTTAAATTTATTTTTATTAAAAAAAACCTTACGTTTTTTTTATTTTTTAATTTTATTACACAATATTTTTAAGGAGCTATATATAGAATATTTTAGTCAAGTCTGGAATAGATACAATGTCAGAGATGTTCCTACAAGCTGATCAGTAGTAAATGTCCGACCAACAAAAAACAATCGCAAGAGCCGAAAGATAACTGATTAACGCCTGTCAAAGAGAATAGAAATGCTTGTAGTTGGAGGTCCAGTTCCGCTATTCAATTTATGGCGATTGCCTCGGCCTGAAACATACTGTAGGGGTATTCACAAGCTCTGAACCTTCCGTGTAGACTCTCACATAATACCCAAAAGAAACCCTGTCAAGAAACCAGTTATTGAAATACAAGGCCAAATTTAATTTAGAAGCAAGAAGGAATGCACAGAGTGAAAAACTTTCCAGTGTAATAGGGCTTTTTATCGCATTACTACAATTGGTCTTAAAACCACAGTTGTTTGAATGCTTGAATGGTCAGCTGGCTTTAACTGTTGCCCGAGTTAAGCTGTAGTAGCCGTAAGATAGGATTAATAGATGAGAACATCATGGAACCGACAATTTTCGATTATCTGTAATGCTTTCTTGAACAAAAACGATATTTTCGCTACTGCCCATATTGCGATAGTGCCAAGACCTAAACACATTCTAAACGCTTTCAGTCTTATGAAATTTCATTATAATCTTGCCAATTCGTGGCTTAGTAGTGATCGTAATGTTCGGTAAGTGATGGCATTTGGATTAAATTTAACTATTTTTGCTTTCACTAAATAAATGTTACTTCAAATAAAAGATACAGCTTATTTGGAAGCCACCAAATGTCTAATTTAATATTCTATATGTTCCTTATAAAATGTTTCCATTTTTATTATTCAGTTTCAGAAAATTTTCAAATTGTTTTTAATTTCTTATTAACTTTAATTTAATTTATTTATTAATTTTCATAACAAGGAATTGTAACGGTTTTAAAATTAAAATATCGTGTTACTTAGTTTTAATTTAAAATTTATACTCATTTATTTAAAAGCGCCTATCATAGCTTAAGTCGTTCCAAAAAAAGAATTTCAAATTTTCATTATGTTTTCGAATTTGAAAAACTTTCAATTCTAAAACATTTCCAAAGCTATGATATGCCTCTCCATTCAAATATTATGTATGTATGTGTGAGATTATCAGTACAAAGTGTTTCAAATGTTATAAAAACTTATTATTGTTTAATTTATTTATTTTTATATAATTTTTACTTAAAAAAAAAATAAATACAAAATTATAAATAAATATTCGTGTTATAATTCATAAGAAAAAAAAACATATTTTTCTAAAACAAAAAAGAATACGAAATCATATATAAAATATAACGATTAACTTTAACGGTAACTTTAATTAATTTTTCTTTTCTTTAAGCTATAAACTAAACATAGATACTTATTTATATTTCGTTTAAAAGTATCTCCTTTTTTATAAACTTTTTCTTGCAGTGGGTGGAATAGAAATATCGCAGATCTCTGTAGGCTATGTGAAGGAGCAGAGGAAAAATTTAATCATATTTTATGTCACTGTCCTTGTTTAGTCGATTTGTTCATGAACTGATAGATCTAAAAGACCTCAGTCTTTAGGATGTAATAGGCTTCATAAACGTGATTAATTGGCTGCTTGTAGTTTTCTCCTTTCCCTATTCTTCTTTCTTTCTTTTCTATATAATTTTGGGAATTATATTGAAGAAAAGGAGACCAACCAAGGGTCCACCTAAGCCATTATGTACGCTTGTTGTGCACTAACCTTTAGGAAGTTTGTATCTTGTACAAACTTCCTCAACTTCCTGCAATCCTTTCCTCTAAGACGAGTTAAGTCTGATATAGTGTCGTCGGCAAAATTTTAAATATCGAGCTTACGAAAGCTAGGCAATGACACAAAAAGTGTTCCATCGTTTCCATGACGCATGCCCAGCATTCTTCATTTTTCATCACGCCAATACGGATCAAGTGTAGGTGTAAGACAGGGTGTCCCGTGAGTACGTTCGCTTGCGTGCTCAAGTCACCCGTATTTTGTTTTAAAATACTCATGATTCTAACCTAATTAGAATCGTCCCAAAGTATTTTTGCAATTCTTCCTTCTTCCAAAATGGTCGATCACTTTCTCGTCTTTGTCTTTAATACACTGAATGGCATTGAGCTATCCATGCTTATGGTATGTAATACCATCGTTCTAGTGGTTAGAATATTCGATTTCTCATTTCCAATCACTTCATATAATGCGTACCGTTCTATGGCCGTAATTGCCTTTTTCAAATACCACGAATACCGGGTCCCGTATTCCCGAATTGTCATTTCACTTTCTGTTAAGATGTTTCCATTAAGTATTTAAATTTCTTGCTTCAGTCGATGCAGATTCCTTGGCTCTTATGTCAATGAGAATCGTATCCGTGATGGCAATATTCAGCATATTCTTAATGCGATAGGTGTACATAGTGATCCTTGTTATGACTTGTCCTTTGGACAAACTGCCCAATTAGGTGCAGCTTGTTGCACTATATGTTTCCGCTGCTGGAGGCGTTTTCTTTTTGAAAAATTTTGATTTCTCCCTAGTATAGGGATAGATTACGGTTCACATTCGTATCCTTTGCACGCAGAGCCTCAGTATCATTACTTACGCCTTGGTGCATAAGATAACATTTAAAGTTTTTGTTTTTGAATTTATTTTTTTTTTAAGTTCCTTTCGCCCACTGTGTAACAGCCATGTATTATTATTGTATGTAAACTTTTTAAATGTACTATAGAATGAAACACTTGATAAAAGAAATTTTGTAACACACACACACTAAAAAATATTGATTAAAGCAAACAAAAGCATTACAAATAAAAAATAAAAAATAATTTAACGACAGGATTTTAAAGATTAAAAAGAAAACAAACAAACAAAAGAAAAAGATAAAAAAATATTGTAAATTTAAAACGAAAATGTATGCAACAAAAACAAACAAAATTAAATTTAATATACAAAATTAAATATAATGCCAAATAAAAAAAATTAATCAATAGAAGAAATAAAATTTTGTTCACTTTTACTAATCTAATCTGTGAGGACCAAACATGAATCTGGCTCATTGAAAGGCTACTACCCCAAGTAATAAACTCGAAGATGGCCAGTGTACAGGCAGAAAATTTTCTACCTGCCGAAGTAAGGTAGGTTGGTAGGTAGGTAATAGCACGTGTATGACTACACATACAAAGCCAATATATAGTTCCGGAGGTCATGGAACCCATTGTGTTCACCCTAATACAAACAATTGTAAAAGTAGAAGATGAAGAGGAAGAAGAGCCATAGATGTACATTCTTCAATCAGGGTAATCTCACTCGCTATTCAACAGAGTTTTAACATTTAAAAAATTTCCTCTTATGAGTATTCAATACTGTTCTAAAAACCGAACGACATAGAAGAGATGGTCTATTCTTAGCATAGATTTAAAAGCATATGAACTTAACATAATAATTCAATTATTTATTATAAATTTGATTATATTTTCATTGGTATATATAGCACATAACATTTAATATGTTTTTGAATCATAATAACATCGATGATCATAAACACGTTTTATAACTTTAAAATACATATACTTTCTAAAACATACATATAGTACATATAAGGGGGGCAAGTCATGATTTTGAAAACATTTAATTGTGAATTGTATTCAATTTATGAATTAAAATAAAAAGGAGCCCATTTCAATAATAAAATAACTAAAAAAAATTCAAATTTTAAAAACTTAAATTTACACAAACATAAAAAATATAGAAGATCATGGATAATATATAAACGTAAGTGAATAAAAATTGTCATTTGTTGTTCTTGTTGATAGGACGTGGTAAATAGAAATCTTTACGTAAACTTGTTTGCGCAGTGGATAGCATAACTTCGTTATCTTGGCCTTTTTTCTTGGAAATTTCATTACATACAGCAGTTAAAATATCCATCATATGTTTGCTTTTTTTAAAAGAGAGTAAAGAATGAAGACCCAATACATTTTAAAACAACAACTATTTTTGTCAACTCACCGCTCGGCATATTTTTTGGTTAAATTGCACAAAGACTGTACAAACCAACTGCCTGATAAAGTATGGCGTATAGCATCAGTACCCGGCATAGCGGATAACGCCAATAAGCAATCTGCATAAGCATCAGGCTGGAAATTCGTTATAATGTTTGACAGAGACTTGCAAACAAATTAAAAGAAATCTTAATTTTCAAAACAAAAACAAAAAAAAAAAACAAAAAAGAGATTAAAAACTCACAGTATCGAGTGCGGACACATTTTTTTGGCAGGCTTGTATAATAAGCAGCTTTGGTTTTCCCTTCAAAGCTTCATCCGTTAAAATGTCCCTTATTTCGGCTATTGTTACCGGTATACTATTGCAGCCGTAAACAACACCTACACAAAATATTAACAATCAAAAGATGCAATTGTTCTTATGTCCATATTGATGATTTAATTTGCATTTCAAAAATCTCACCTTCCATACCATGCGATAATATACAAACAATAATCGAATCTTTGAGTAAACTTCTCTTAGCAGTCTCTCGTATATGATGTTTAATTTCCATGTGTGTTAAGTTGTTATATATAAGCGGTGTGTAACCAAATCCTGAAAACAACGCAGCTAGCTTATCGCGATCCACATCGGTACCCTCGCGTGTTCGTTTGAATGCTTTTTTGGGCAAAAACTCCTTAAACAAAAATCAGGAAATTAATGCTCTTTAGCATAAACTGTAGGGATAAGGACAGGAGAGGAAAAGAATAGTCAAGCATGTGGAAAAAGTTGGGCCACATCTTCTATTTTTAATGCACTAGGTTTTAGGTTAGGAATAAATGCTTGACAACTTTTGCCGTACATCCGCAGTTGTACGGGTATCTTTCTGAATAGAAAATTTTACTAAAAAAAGGGCTCAATGCATACTAGGCAGCCAGAGGACCATAACCGAGGGGTGGTATGATCTTGAAATCCTATTGTTGTAAGATAAGAAACTGAAAACCACGATTTGGAGGAAGCTGCTAGGTAATGTGCATATCGGATACCATCAGGAGTTCTACTTCCAGTGATGGTATTGGTGGAGGGCATTTCAGAAGTTATTTTAAGGAGATGTCGGAATTGTCTATTTAAGCATATGAGCACGCTGAATGTAGTTTAAAACTATTGTCCAACATATCTGTCCATTATTGTTAATATAATGCTTTATGACTTACCCTCAATTCTGCATCTTGCTCCTCATGAAATTCACTTTGATTTATAATCAGTATATAACCAGCTCTTTCAGGCCTGATAGTATAACGTTCAGCAGCATCATACTCATCTGTAGCAGGCAATGTGGTGACCTCAGGTATTTTCTCTTTTCTTATATTTAAACTGCTAGACATTTCGTGTGACATGGAAACACCAGAATCTTTAAAACTACCACTACTGTGGTCATTCTGATTTACTTCACCTGCTGATGGTTGAGCGTCTTTTAAATTCTGGTTTATAGTTTCTACAAGTGTATCTTTAATCGAATCCATGTCATTAAATTTAAAAAATTCTATAAGACATTGAACATTGCAGCCTTGCAGTTGATAGTCTCCCACATCGATGATACGTTGGGAAATCCAATGTAATATGAAGATTTCTAAATAAGACACATCATAGAAACGTATCTTGGGAGAATTATATTTCTCATTTATAGCATTGATAAGTCTTCCGGCCTGCTCTAGATTGAGCCGTTCACATATCTTATAGAGAGCCTTTAGTAGCGGATGTATATTAACACTGATTTCAGCTACATGAGGCAAATACTCGTGGTATATATTTGTCCAAAGTAAACCCAATTTCCGTAATACGCTCTTGGCTCTTATAATGGCTAAAGCCTCTACAATATTTACGCGCCAATTATTGGGATTTATGCGAGTGGCATAATTCGTTAAAATATCACTGGCCCTTAACGGTTCCGTAATCTTGAAACCTTTGCCTTCTGGTGGATTTTGCGAAAGTATGATTAATTTTTGTAAAATAAAATCACAGTTAGTTCTTTCGGCGCCATACAATAGAAAGGCCAAAGAAACCTGTAATTTAAATAAGGGGGAATGGGAGGACACATTAGTAATCGCTTAAAAATTAAGAGTATATGAATATGTGTTTCATTTACCTGTTGATAGAAGCAGAGATCGGCTTCTATATATTGCAGGTCTTCTACTTCGATACCATTTATAAAATCTTGAAAAGTTTGTGGACTGGAACCCATATTTATTCTGCTGAAATGCAAATTCTGACGAAACTCAAGTTGGAATACCGCCTTTGTTCAAGGAAGAAAAATAAGATGCTAACAATTTTCGCGTCGACCGACACAACCAAGAAATAAGCAAGGTTGTATAAAACTGTATTCTTTCACGAATGTTGGATAATTAGAGGGACGAATTTAAAAAGTATTAAAAAATACTACAGAATAGAATAAATGCAATAGAAACATTTATAAACATTTGCAAAGTTGGTTCAATTCTTTAACCAATAAAAGCTTTCTTTATAAATATGTTAAATATCTTTTAAACTTCATTTGTTTAAAATATTGCTGCAAACTAGTACTATTAAAATAAATACTAATAATTACCAACCCTGGTATTATAACCATGTTAATTATTTACAGTGAATACCAACTGTAAACAAAACAATTCTTTGCACAGCATAATTAAAAATAAAATATAAAATATATAAAAATTAAAAATATTATAATTTAAATTATAAACACTTCATGTTAATTTAATTTTAAGGAATTTTAAATTTTTGTAATAGAAAAACTATGCTGCTAATCAATACAAATTTATTAAACAGCTGCCGTGTGTGCCGCAGTCCTAATCAGGATGGCGACCATGTATGTTTGTATAAAAGTTTTAGCAAAACCGACGACACAATACCTGAACTGAGTGAGGCTGGTGCTTTATATGAAAATTTATTGGATGTAAGAATTAATTAATAGTACAAAATAAAAGATGTTTAAATGTTCTCATTGATTGTATTATTTTAGATCTCTTTAAATATGTGGGATTATTATCCTCAGTTTTTGTGCAATAGCTGCGATTTACAAATGAAACTTTTCAAGAAACTTAAAGACAAGGCGTATAAAACGTTGGGGTACTTGCAGCAACTTTATGGGGAGGAGTCCCCAGATGGTAAATCTATAAAAACAAATGAACCTATAGAAGCAGTGGAAGAAGTGGAGCTGAATGAATTGTTTCAGGAACGGGAAATAAACGGTACAGAGCCGAGTGAGCAACATTTATTAGAAGAAAGTCATTTAAACGACACTGAAGGAGAACACGAAAGTGAAAGTCTTTGCGATGAAAGAGAAGACTACACACAAAGCTTAACAAGTGAGGTGGAAGAAATAGACAATCAATATAAAGGAGAAAACTATCTTTCTAGTGGGGAAAATAGGGTAGAAATATGTGCCATAGTTAAGGAAGAGGAATTTGAACAAGTAAGCGAATTATTGACGGAGGAGCAAACAACCCACCAAGAGCTTATGTCAGCATCAAGCCAGTACAGTGGAGAAACTTCTGAAACGGAAACTTTAATAACAGAATTTAAAACACCTGCTGAAGACAATACAAACAGGCTTACTGAGGATAAACTAGCGAAAATTACATTGGAATTGGACACCAACAGTGTTATCGATAATAATGATTATGTTACAGAGATTTATGTTACTGAAAATTGTAATGAGAACAGTGAGAATCTAGAGGAGTATGACACCTACGAGGGAACCAATAACGAAACCAATTTAATTTTTAATGATGTAGAATACGTCTTAGAAGAAGCCACTGAAGTATTAATAGAACAGGAACACGAAGTAGCTAAAGATGCTGAATTAAAGGTTTTAAATGCACGTAAAAGAAGAAAAGCAAACAACAGCAACAGAATAAGAACCACAAAAGAAAACTCAACCAACACCAAGAAAAGAAGAGAATACAAATGTGGTCCCTGCCAATTGGACTTAGAAACAATGCAAGCATTTAGAAATCATCGTATAGAGGTACATGCTGCAAAATATCCTTGCTCGGTGTGTAGCAAAGAATTAAAATCCTTGGCTGCTTTACATACCCATATGAAATTGCACAATGATAGTAAGGCTTTTCAATGTGAGATCTGTGAGAAAAGTTTTCATCAAAAGGCACACTATCAATACCATATGAATCGCCATAACAATGTGCGTAATTTTAAATGTACAATATGTGAAAAGGGTTTCCTATCCAAGGCCGATCTAAATGTACACATGCGTTTTCATACCGGCCAAAGACCCTATGTCTGTGATATTTGCGGCAAAGACTACTTAATGATGGAACACCTAAAGGCACATGCGATAATACATAGTCAGGAATATTTTCAATGTGATATTTGTCAACATAAGTTTGCCACACATAAGACACTGCGCATGCACATAAAAACAATACATGAAGATGAGCCACGTTTTAAGTGTAATTTCTGTGAGAAGGCGTTTCGTCGTAAACATCATTTGGAGGTGGGTTTTATTTGATTTGTTTTTCTAATATTTCGAAAATAAAGAGATAAATTGATGTTGTTTTCCATTTTATTTCAGTATCACTTGCGTTTACATCAAAAAAATGTAAAATTTTTAGACAACAATTATGAATTAATAGAGGATCCAGATGAACCCACGGAGGTGGCTAGCTGTAACACAGATGATTTAATCGATCACGAGCTGATAGACGATCCTGGTTTTATAGCGCTATAATGCAATATATATTTTTTAAGTTAGTCTAATTGTGGTTGTCGTAGCGTTGTTACAATTTTTGTAATAAAATTGTTGTTGGAGTTCGACAATCATAATAAGCCTGAATATCTATGCGCCTACATTCTATCACTTATAGTGAAATATTAAAAATTAACATGAAATGTACTCTTATTGATTGTCTGTAATTCATTAAAAAAAACATGTTTCTTATTTGTTAAAGTTGAAGCTTTAAAGATTTTGAAACCTGTACAATACATCTAAAAAAAGATTTTATAATTCATTTGGAATTTATTTGTAAAGTATTATAATATTTACAATAAATATTATAAAATTATTACGTAGTAGCTACTTACATATATTAGGCCTAGTTGGTTGGACGGAGGACATTATACTGCTACGATGTCGAATACAATATATTCGGAGATGATTTTCTTAGAGAGAAAGACAATGAAGGAAAAGAAATAGAAGAAGAATCTAAACTAACACAGAACGAATCAATAAAACGTGGTGCATTCATCCCTTAGCCAGCTGAATCCGACAAACACTTTAAAGCATTGAAGAATACTAAACACAGGATATTTATTCTTCTCCTACCAAGGGCTGGAGAGGTTTAATAGTCACCAAACCCTCTCATCTCCACAATGCCTCTTAAGGAATCGTGTCACCAGTCGTATACTGAACTTTTTAAATCTCAGCAGCAAACAGGTTCTATTATTGTCGATAAACGGCCAAAGTCAACATTTCGATATTTTTCGAGCGCATCTGCTCTCTCTCTCTCTGTGTCTAATCCAACTCCCGCTGAGTTCGTAGTTAGCAGGTTGAAGAATTTTATTTAGGCATGTTCGTATCCACAAGCATTAGCATTTGCAGCATGTTCTTGCAGTAGAAACTCTGCGCCATAAGGTCATCGTCCACGCATTAGATTTTTTTTATTACATTTTACAATATTAAAAACCATTACACAGTTTTTTCTTTTAATTCAAAAAAGTTTTTGTTTTTAATGACTTTTGTTTCTTGTTGTTGTTGTTGTTTCGATTTTATATATATACTTTTTTATTATAGGTTTTTATCTTGCTGTTGCTTATTTGTATAATTTAATAATTATTAGAATCTAAATATATATATTTATAATTATTATTTCTTTTTTCATTACTTTCATACTTTGAAGCACTTGTATAACAGAAAATTTATAGATTTTTTAAACAATTTTTTTTTTGGAATTTTTTAATACATTTTTCATTTTACGTTTAAATTAAAAAGTAGGCATTAAAGCAATATATGTATATAAAAAGAGGAAGTGAAAAAGGGGGTTAATTTAAATTGTTACAAAATTTCAATTTTTACAATAGACATAAAACAATTTTGTTTTGTGTGGTAACGGCGATCTAAAGCTAAGGTAAAGTAATTGGAATTTATTAAGGAAATATTCTTTAGGCTTTTTTCATTTATTTATAACAAAATAGAAATTAAAATTTATAAAATACAAAAAAATTAATATAGAAATTAAAAAATAAAACAATTTGGAAATTAAAAAAATGCTGAGAAAAAATATTTTAGAATATAAAAAACAAATCAAAAAAGGAATATTGAATTAAAAAGAATAGTAATAAAAAAATAATTATGAAATTAAAAAAATAGGAATTTATAGCCAAAATAATAATTTGGAATTTAAAAAAAATAATTTAGAAATAAAAAATAATAAAACGAAACGAAAAACTTAAATTAATATAAAAAACGAATTCTTAAAAGATAAAATTTCAGTTAAAAAAAAACAAATAATTTTTATTTCAAAAACTTAATTAATTAAAAAATATTTTTAGATTAAAGAATAGTTAAAAAAAATAAATTAAAAAGTTAAAAAATTAATTTAATTAGAAATGAATTTAATTGAACAAAAATAATATTTTGAAATTTAAAATAAAAAAATTTAAATTTTTAAAATTAAACTCAATGCATAACGCCCGTTCTGCCAAAAATGGTATAATTTGGCTGGATTATGGACTGCAATTAAACTTCAGTTGTATTTCCAGTTGCTAAACAAAATGATATTACAGAAGGCAACTGAAACAGCAAATATTTTAAAATTTCTCTTGCAAAAAAAAAGGTTTTTTTTCGGCAATTACAAACTATTGGTTGCCAAGTTAAGGATGAAGTTTGCAACTGAAGTTTAGTTTAGTTTAGTTGCTTTTCATACTAATACGCATATTTTGTTATAAATAAAGCGTTGGTTTTTGTTTTCCAAATATATAAAAAGCAAAAAAAGAATGATTTTCTTCATACAAAGTCAGGATTAGGAAGGGGGCCCTTATAAAAAAAAAACAGAATAATAGAAAAGAGGTAGGTTAATACTAAATAGGGAAAACTTTTATTTATTTTTATATATTTTATTAAAAAAAATGTTTTCTAATGTGGTGTCTTTGTTTAATTTTTGATTTATTTTTGTGTGAGTGTTTATTTTGTTTGTTTTTGTTTTATTATATAAAGAAGGGAGAGTTTGGTTATATTCATTACATTTATTATACACAACAACTGCATTTATTTTTTGTTTTGTTTTCAATTTTAGTTTACAAAATGGATAAAATAAAAGATTAGAACAGAAAATTAAATTGAGCACAATGACAATTTTTTTTAAGTTTTTAACATTTAAAAAAATAACACAAAATAAATTTTAATTTAAGAAAAGGTAAGGCTTTTAGATTTTGTTAAAAAAAAAGAGATTTAATTTTGAATGATTTGTTGTGGTTTATTTTTTGTTTTGTTTTGTTTTGTTGTTTTTTATTTAATGTCTTTTGTTAATTAATAAATCTACAAGTAAAGACAGACTTGTGCCTTTTTGTTTTTGTTTCTTTTTTAAATAGTTAAAGTATATATTGTTTTTTGTTTTTGTTGCTGCTGCTTTTTTGCTGTAGTTTAGCTTTTTCTTTTGTTTCTCTCTCTCTCTCAATTTAATATTTTTTTTTTAATTTTATAATGAAAAAGCTTTTTTGTTGTTTTTTTTTTTTTTTAACATATAATGGTGGACAACATATTGAATGTGGCGGAGGATTTAATTTAATTTAATAATGATGATGATGGTGGTGGATAATGTATGATTTTGTTTTTATTTTCGTTTTAAATTTGTTTAGCAATTTTTATAAAAAACTTTTTTTTAGCATGGTTTGCTCTTCTTTTTGTTTTTGTTTTGTTTTGTGTATAGTATTAAAATTATTTAAAAAATAAGTAAAAATAATTATTTATAGTAGAGTTTGTTTAAATAGAAAAAAAATTAAGAATAACACACATAGAAAAGAAATAAGTAGGTTAAACAAAAAATATATTATATTATAAATACTATCATTTCAAGGAGGAGGAGGTGAAGTTTCAGAAAAATTCCCTCTCTATTCTTTAAAGAACATTGTTTGTTATTGTTAATTATAATAATCATAATGATGATAATAATAATAATAGTATAAATTTTTAATATCAAAAAATAATAAGAATTATTTACCACATGTCTTGTGTGTCTGTACGTAAACAAAATATTCATTTTTTTAATTAGTTTTACGACCTGAAATATCTGGCTCTGGTTTCTTTTTTTTTCATTATTATTATTAAAATTATTAATTTAGTTTGATTTATTTTTCTTTCTTTCTCTTTTTTGTTTGTTCTTGTTGTTGTATTTTGTTTATAATAATAATTCTATAGTAATTAATAATTCTTATATATTTTTTTTTGAGTGTGTGTGTATTTGTTTTGAAAATAGAGAGTGTTTTTTTGTTGCTTTTTTCTTTCTAATTTGTAATAATGCTGTTACGTGGTTGAATTTGTAAAATTTCTTTTTCTAATTACTGTTTTTAAATATATAGTTGGTTGGTTGGTTGTTTGTTTCTTTGTTTGTTGTTTTAAGTGCATTTTAAGTAAGCACTGGGTTTGGTTTTTTTAATTTGTTTAATTTTATAGTTTCAAAATTTCAAATAAACAAATTACAGCTCTAAAGGGATTTTTCTTAATTCATCTTCATTCCAGTAGTTATGCTTTCAGAGAGTATTAATTGTTATCAGTAGGTTGGTTTTAATTAATTAATAATAATACGAGTTTTTATATTCTTTTTGTTTTAAACACAAGCGCTTAACGTTTGCCTGGTGGTTTAACAGTGCACGAAAGCATTTCCTCTTTAGCCATTTTTGCACGAAAATCAGCCATTAAATCTCTACACATGGTAGCCATTTCGGCCAGTTGAGTGAAGTAGGCTTCGCCCTCTTTACAATACGTGTCCTGATCATAGTCAACATAATTGGTTAAATTATATAAACGCATAGATTCGGGTAAAAATTGTGTTAGGAATTCATTAATGGCTCGATGTTGATCAACAACCATTTCTTCGGTTTGTTGTAGATCAGATATAGCAGCATGCTGTACAAGTAATTCGTCAGACATGTCATGTTCCTGAAAACAAATAAAAAAGAAAATTAGCTTTTAAAAGATATCTTCCTCCTCCTTGCATTTCAAACTTACGCTTAACGAACGCAACAGTGCCAAATCACTTTCCGACATTTGACCATTATTTTTATTATTATTGTTATTGTTATGATTAGTATGATTATTGGTATGTTTTGCTGGCCTCTGTTGCACATGCTGTATATTATTAGTCTCTTCATCTTCTTCGTACATTAATTGTTCGGCATCTTCTTCACGTAAGACATCATCTTCACGCATTATATCCTTAACCACTAATTCTTTAACACGATCGGCATAACGCAACGTATTTAATGTATGTTCACACGAACTTAAACCCGGTGAGATCATAGCAATCATACAGGTTTTACTTTTATCGCCTATAAAGGAATCACGCAATACTTGTGTCAGCTTAGAGACACGGAATGGCAAATGGGCCGATTGTTTGCCCAACGCTCGTATACATTCTTTTAATGCCAATAGAGATTTATTAATTTCAGCACCCTCCATACGGGTCTGACGATTAGCTGATGATGTATCGGCGCCACGTTCATTACCAGCCAAATCGATAAACGAGAATTTACCATGGATTTTTGTTGAGCCGGGAGGACGTAAAACAATTTGAAATACTGCATGGGAACGTGATGAATTGGAATTGGCTGAGGTCTGGCCGGAGGTGCGAGCAGTGTTGCCGTGCTGTATAAGTTTAAGCACTTCTTCAACACTGTCGACTACCTTCTCGGTTAGACCAACAACTTGTACTTGCTGTTTACCATCCTCCAGGACGCGTAGTTTTTGTTTATCCGAAAGTAAATCAAAAACCTAAAACAAAAAAACGTTTACATATGACGTTAATATCATGTGAAATATACGAAATGAAATAAATAGACATGAGGACTTACTTTTCCACTGTAAATTTCAAAGAAACTGGCTGATACCACTAAATTCAAGTGGCGATAACGTGGTCCATTCAAATACGTAAATACATCTTTGGCGGCCATGGCATAAATGCCATTTTTACAATCCTGTATTTTGCCATTAAATTCACCACCCATTGTATGGGTCTTGCCGGAGCCGGTTTGGCCATAAGCAAAACATGTAGCCATGCCTCCCTCGAATATAGTTTGAACCAAAGGTTTTGCAGTGTATCTGTATTAGACAACATTTGAAATAAATTGATTAAAATCTATAAAAATACAACAATTACTTTGTTGTTATTTAAAGAAATTGAAAAAAACAAAAACTATTTTGTTTTAATTTGAATACATAGTTTCAAAAAGAAAATGATATTATTTTACACACCCTTTAATAAAACAGGTGATTTTATACGAGAAACATTTTCACAAACAACTCAAATGATTATTTCAATTTGAAACACATAGCCAAACCCATTATATAGATATTTTTTATTGCTGTTGAAAGAATCAATAGCAACAGTTTTTAAAACGCTTTCAATTGTAACACATTATATTATACAAAAAAAAAACCTAAATAATCGAAAAATAGATGAACACATTTAAAAAATTCTCGTATTTTTCAGAACATTTGAATTTTAAAGCGTATGCAATATGTTTTCCTTTCTACTTTAGGTATCCTTTTTGACTAAAATCTTGGAGTTAAATAGGGAATGTTAGATTTTAATTTATTTAAATAGTAAGAGACAGCAAAGATTTGCAAGTAATGCCCGGCTAAACAAAGAATTTTTTCTCTGATGTCTTCTGTGATCCACTTGTCTTTCGTCGCCATATGAATATGTAGAACGCCAAAGACAAAACTACCTATAAATACGAGATAGTCTGTAACAAACCACTTGATTTTATTCTTTTTAAGTGATTTTAACTTTTGTTGGAATATGGTGGGCACGCATCTTTAGCTATAAAAATATAATTTAAAGTCAAAGAGGTCAGATTTAATATCATTAAGAAAAGTAAGTTATAAGACATGAGATAGAACAGAAGCTTGGTGTACTTGGGGTACACCCATCCATGTTAACTGCGCTAATTTTATCTACAAATGGTGGGACCTACAGTTTAAAATCCACTCCGAACGACAGAATTTAGAAGATTTTCATGACAATTTCATTTCACTCTCAGAGTTTTTGTCAGAAGACTACTGAGAAGAAATATTTTATCATTTTTCGTTTTGTTCTAGATGTCTGAGCCGGGAATTGAACTAAGAGCTCCCATCTAATAAGTCAATACACTACCTACTAGGCTACGGCGAATTTTTTTCCCGCTTTACTCCAATAAAATTGTCCTCTCTCCGTTTAAAGCCTTTTCCGATCAGTCCAAACGCCACAAATACAGACGTTACAATGCTATCGTAATAGTTTAGAGCCTTTGTGTAGTTAGAGCATATGGTAAATCAAACCAAGATATCGGATTGGTTTTGCAATTGGCTTTTGAATTAAAAAATTGCATAACTCGTTAGTTTTTATTATCTACTATAAGTAGGAAAGAACAATCGTCGATTAAAGTCGATGACTTTGGTGAAAGCACTGAATGAAGGAGCTTTCAGTAGCTCCTAAATATTCAAAGGAGAATCAGAACTTAAAATTCAAAGGAGTTAATAAGGTGTAAAGAAGTTCAACTTGCCAAAGATTGAATAAAGCAGTATTTAATCTTATGTTGTGAAAAAAATAAAGTTGTATAGGAGCTAAAATTGCTCGGTGGTAGCCAAAAGCTAAAGTCCTTATTATATAATTAAATGGGTGGAGTGAATCCCTTATACTAATAGATTCTTCCTTTGAAATTCGCTGACTATTACCTAAATTTCTGTATACTTTTATGCTAGTAAATGAAAAATTCTAGAAGTATAAAAGTGAGTATTTTTATTTATTAACAATATTGAGTTACTTTTCGGAAGAAATTCATAGAAAAAGAAACCCAAAACAACACAATTAAATGCAATAAATTAAAAAAGCTTTACCACAAATACGAGTGGTATGTGTCAGAATGAAAAAGAAAAATATAGAAGAACTATACTTTCTAATTAATTGAAAGCAGCTGAAATATTCTCGGAAGTAAACTAAAAGCAGGCTTTTATACTTTCAGCTGACTTCTGCTAGGAGGCTGAGAGAGTGTTGTCATAAAATAATGATCAATATTTTATATGCATAAGGAAATGACTAGAGGGTAAATAAAAAAAATATTTATATTCGCAGATTTAAACCAGTTTAGACCGGTAAGAGAAAAAAAAATTAACAAAAATTAATACAAAGCGAGATTGAGAGGAAAGTAAATAAACAAAAAAGAAATTAATAAATAATAAAAAAATAGAGTCAACGACTACCATGAACTATGTGGTATGGATGACTATATGTAGATATGGGAGAATCGTTATATATTGTACTTTTCTGAAAATATTTTCAAGACAAAAGACAAAGCTGGGCTGGCTGGCTGGCGTTCCACTATTTCTGAGAGTTTTTCTTCTTTTGTAAACAAAAGAAAACGATCTTTGTATAAATACAAAAACAAAAATTGTATTGTATTGTATACAATACATGCATATGCATATGTTAAAGCAATTTTAAATGTAAAACACACTCCAAAGTCTCTCATACACATACATATGCATGCATGTAGTACGTAATGTACCTAAATTTAAAACCGAACTTTAAAGGCAAAAAACAAAAAACAAAAAAGAAAGACACGAATTTCATTTTAGCTTTAGCTTTTTGGTTAATTGAAGAAAAAGTAGCATTAAGCCAAAAAAAAAAATAGAAAAGAAAACAACGTAGAAAATAATTCAGAGAAGCAAAGCAGCAATTGGCTAAAAGAGAAACACCAACAATTGGAGAAATAACAAATACAATAAAATAAAAAAATTAAAAAGAATGGTAGCTAAGCTTAGTTAGATAGCTGGATGACTAATCGTGACGAAGAGCCAAAATGACTATGGCGACGACATCAAAAAATGTCTATATGGTGTTGTCAAACCAAAAAAAGAGAATTATAGCAGAGAAAATTCATATGTAGTCAGTCAATTCAAGTTAAATCGAATCGCATCGAATCAGACAGACAGACACTCATTCATAAAGCCACAAGAAGCGTACACACTTCCCATATACACCTATGCATATGTACAGACATATGTACGTACATACAATGTATTGTATATTAAATTATATTTTAGATTTTTTTCTTTTCAAAAATTTAACGTTTTAAATTGTCAATACGTTTTTGTATAGATAAATAAACGCAATGTACATTACGATCAATCAGCTGTTGTAGACTTTTGTTTGCAAAAATTCAAAGAAACAAAAGCTGGCTTCAAAAGACAAAAGACAAGGCAAGACAAGAAATTTTTATAAATATTGACTTTTAAGGAATGTAAGAAGTTAATGTAACACAGACTATTTAGTTAGTCAATACAATAATAATAAAAAAAAAACAAACTATACAAGACTAACAAGGTTATGCTTTATTGATTTAAAAATATAAAAAAAAAACACTCGTAATCATTATTTTATGCAATTTGGCAAGGTCGTTTTAGGCTACTGCATTAAGAAGAAAAAAGTATCGAATTTTCCATTTAAAAATAGGGGAAGGAGTCAATCTATTTATAGACAATTAGCAAGTGCAATGATTTTTATTCAATAAAAAGAAATATAATTGAATCTTCTATTATAAAAATCAGACAGCCTTGGCATATATTTTAAGGAAATACGACATTTATTTGCCATAACATTTCGGTTTCTTTTTTACATAAAGATTTGATCCTCACTCACTTCATTCTTCACTTAGGATCATGACCTGAAATTTAGTAACTATCAAGCTTGGAATGTACTTTAAATTAAATATGCCTCCTATCTGCGTAACTATTTGATGCAAGCCGGCGATTCGCTGCCTTATGAAAAGCCAGTTGGTAGGCTAAAAGAACAACCCGCTTATCGGAATAGAATGCAGTAGAGTGCAATCGTTTATTCATTTCAAATCAATCCGAACTAGGTACCTATCTATAACTTAAAAAACAACATAAAAAAGGAAATTAAATTTAGTGATTTCTACTCATGTATTCGTGCCCATGACAAATGGATCTACGCTCGGAAAAAAAAAACAAATATGAAGCTGCACCTGTCAAACAAATGTTTTTAAAACTGAAACCAGCAAATCTGTTTGAAAATATCCAAGAAAAGTAACTGAATACATATTTTTTATGAAATAATTCTACTCTTTCGATTAGTACTTAAGATGTGGATAAATACGGCAATTAGATAAAGGAAATTCTACTATTTTCCTGCCCTATTTAAAATCGAATCCCTCCTTATCATGAATAATCTTTGCCATATTTGTTTTCATTTTCGTAAATTATTGTCAACTATTGTCCTAAAAAGTGAAAAATTTCGAAAATAAATTGTTTCATTATCCTACTATTGAAAAATAATAGTTATCGTTGTTACAAAGAGTCAAAGGTATACTTTTTCTAGGGGAACTTAATCACTTCTTTTCTTAATAATTCACAGAATAACATTCTATACATATGTCAATATATACATACAACTATTACGAGTATAAATATAAATCTTTGTGCATGACTTGTCACTTTTATTTTTAAACTGAGGTTAAAGTGATCTTGGAAATATTTCTAAAGTTAGTTGTCACTGTTTAATAAAACAAAACAGTATTAAGATTTTTGCATTTCTGCTAACGATATGAAAATAGAAATTAAATTCAAATATAAAAACATATTACTCACTTGTAAACCATTGCATTGTCACAGCGATCATCGAAGGCATAATCGAAACGAAATTTATGATTTTCTAAGAATTTCGTTAAATCGACTTTATTACGCGGCTCATGTACAATTAAAGTATCTTTCCGTGGCACCGATATGACATCGATCTCTTTGCGATTGTTTTCTTTGCGTGATAACGGCCGCTTACGTACACACACTGTTATCTGGTGATCTTCAATGGCTTGGCCATCGGTAAGTGGATTAAATTCTAGTGTCGATTGATATTCACGTATCATTTGCGCAGTTTCCCAATTCGGGTTGCCAGGATCTTGATTCATAAGAGCATTTTTCTCCTCTTTTATTTCAGCTTGGCGGGCACGACGTTTTTCACGATTCTCCTTGAGACGTTCAACCTCTTTGACAACATAGGAGCGGCGAGCACCAACATTGCCAGTAGTTACGGAATTTGATGAGTTGCTAACACCGCCACCACCACCGCCGCCGCCGCCAACACCATACGAAGTAGTATTACCTATAGACGATGTATTAGTAATGCCGCCTGTATTAGCCGCTGAGGCCAAACGTGATGCATTGTTGGTGGTGCGGGAACGTACAATACCCGTTGTGGGCGGCTGTATCTGTGGAGGTATATTCTCTACATGTTCCGCCACCGATGCTGACGACAATAGACTGGCGGCATTAATAGTGGCACGGTTTGTACGATGACCTATAGCACCTTGTGTAGCATTACGTGCAAGATTTATGGGTGCAGTGGCCACTTTTTTGGGTTCCGGCGCCGCGTGTAATGTTTCCTGCTCAGCCTGTTCAAGTATTTCTGGATTCAGTGTCAATATTGCTTCCAGTTCCACTTCCTTGCCCTTGGTCTCGCCTCTCTCGTACCATTCTACCGTTATGGACTTGCCCGACTCATTGATTTTCGAAACGACAGCGGGATGTACACGGCCGTCGGTACGTTTTATATTAACACTCTGGCCAATCGAAATGTATTCCATAGTGGGAGTTGTTTGGCTGTTTTCTTACTGTAGCTCTGCTTTTTGGCGTAGGTTCACTTGAATGGCAACACAATACAATACAACACAGCAACTAGCTTTCAAAGTAACAACCAACAGCGGTATAGAGCAGTAGTAGCAATAGCAGCGTTTAGCAGCAGCCAGTCGTCAGTCACACAGATTTACACTCACCACTATTGTAAAATGAATTGCAATATATTAGAAAAAAATTTTTGTCGTAGACTCGTTTTTGTATGACTTCAATTCTTTTATAAATTTTTTATATTTTTTTTTATCCACCAGCGTAAGAAAAAAATTCAAACGTATTAAAAAAATGACGTTCGTTTGGTTGGTGTCACTCTAATAATAAAAAAAAACTAAAACTCACCGCTTTCGTTGTTGTTCTTGTTGTTGCTGCAGTTAGTAATCAAAGCAAAAATAAAAAAATTTGATTTTTTTCTTCTTTTCTTGGGAAATTTTAATTGGAGTTTCGATGTTCTATTTTTTGTTTCTTCTTTTATATGTAAATTTTTCTGTAACGCCTTAACGCAAATAAAAAAATTAGAATGCTATCAAAAATATTTTTCTTTCAATCTTTTTGAGTTTTTCTTTTTTTTCAATAAGAAACTTCAAATTTCTCTCGGCTTCAATCAAAAAAACACTTCCTTGTCGCAATTTTTTCTATATTTGACAGTTTCGTATGTTTCTCTCCTGTACTCCTCCTTTATTGTAATTGCTTTTTAGTTGTTGTTGTTTTTTTTGTTGCTTTTGTTTCCCTGTAATGTGTGTGGGGGTATTTTAATCCAATACAATATACGGTTTTTTTTGTTCTTGTTTAATTAATTTTAAGTTAAAAAGATTTTTTCCGTTAAAATGATTACTCACAAAGCTTGTTGGTTAAGTAAAAAACAAATAAATAAATAAAAAACAAAACAGCTGCAGAGCCGCGGCGGTATTAAAAACACACAACAAATAAATTCGTGCCTTAACTAAAATAATGTTGCTGTAGTTGTGTGACACACTCACAGTAAATTCGCTCTCAATTCGAAAACTCAACTGACAATTGGACAATTGCAAACAGAAAATACGACGGCGAATTGTAAATTTTTTCTCAAATCTCTCTTTTTTCTTTTATATATTATTTTCTGCTGTGATGTCACTCAGGGTTGTTACAAACATTAAATAATAATTTAGCAACGTTGCAAAATTGTGTAGTAACAGTTTAGATTTTTGTTTTAAACCGAATATACTTAAAAATAATGATTTTTTTATACAATTTTTATTAATAACAATATTATTTGAATTTCTTTTATAAGGTTGCTTGGTAATAAAAATATATATGTTAACAATTTTCTAATTTACCTTAAACCCAGTGAAACATAATAAATTGAAAACTTTCCCAGCAAACATTGTATGCGAGTTGCGAAACCAAACCACAACTAAGTAAGCCTAGTATTATTAGGCAAGTATTTATTTTGAAATTATCAAATAAGAACTTTGTTTTTTACGTTTCTCTTCCCTGGGTTATAGTTTAAAATGTTTTTCAAATATTAGCAACTCTGTTTAATTGGAAAACCCTATGACCAAAAACATCGGTAAATTCAATGATTTCGCCGCAAATATTAACAACCCTGTTATGATTCATATTAGCATGTTCTTGTTGTTTCGCGGTATGTTCTCATACAGGAGTGTGATGCTATTTAGCAAAATTACAAATGGGTGGCGAATTCGCCTTGGCCGCAACGATTTCAAATACAATATTTTGCGGGAAATGAAATAACGTTTTGTTGCATTTCTCTTAAAGTATCATGTAAGGGAGAGAGAGAGAGTAATAGACAACAGAACATATGAAAGAGTAACAGTAGATTGAGAAAAGTGCATTTTGTAAAGAAGTTTTTCATAATTTAAGGCAAGAGTTTTTAATTTAATTTTGTAAATTTATATATTTTATTTGGCATGTGTTTATATAGTGTTTTGAATAGGTTGTTAAGTGTGAAATATAAACTAATATTTGTTTAATAAGTAACAGATGTTTAAATCAGCTTGTGTTAAAATAACCCTACAAAGTACACGAATAATCAGGCAACAAACATTGGAATTGAATAAAAACGCAATAACGGCGACAAGGCGACACTGGACTTTTTTGGAATTTAATACAAGAACTTTATTTTTGAGGTAAGTCGCGTGCCGTTATAGCTTATAATTGTGCATCAGTCATGGAAAAACATGGAACAATTTAACACTTACAACTTTTCGGTCCACAGTTTCCATGCAATGTGGAAATTAAAATAACAACTACTATGTACATCAGCTAATAGTATGCAACTTCAATACAATGCCAAGAGAAAGAGATGAAAACAAAGAAAAACTTAATTTTTATAGTATAAAATCATACAAAAAAAAAACTATAATATTGTAATTAAAGTCTTATGCAAGCCAACATCCACAACTGCATTCATAGCTTATGTACATATGCACACGGCCGAAGTTTAAATTATACATATTTGATTTTTCTATTTCAATTTCCTTCATTTAATATTATTTTCCATAATAAAATTGTATTTTTAGTGTATTAATAACAGAAAAAAGAATCACGAACCCCTTTTTAGTTACACTCTCACTACTTGTTTTTATGTGATATTTTTTTTTTTTGTAATATTTCTTTATTAAAACACTTTTTCACACTTTTGCTTTTTTTGTTGCCGTATATTTAATTCTATAATATTTTTTGCTTTCAATTAAATATTTCCTAAAATGGTCATCAATTGTTGTATATTGTGGTGGTATATCGGCATTAATAAATTTTTATGCTTGTGTCACACTCTATGGTTGTATTTTTTTTGTCTTTCTTGTTTGTGCCGCTGCCTTTAGAGCGGCCCCTACTTAAAAACTAAAACGGTTTTCAGTTTGCTCGCATTTTTACTACCATGCAAAAACATGGTTTTTTTGTTCTCTAGTTTTTGTTTTTCTTTCTGCCTTTTCGTTTGCTTTTTTTGTGGGCCTTTGCCGTAGTTGTTGTTATTTTCTTTTTTACTTTTTCTCCATTTTGTTACAACTATAACTGTCCGTCTATCACCTTAATGACAGTTTCCTCGACAACCAGTATTATGGTGTTGTTAATGTAAATAAAACAATTAAAAACTTTAATAAGGGCCGCCCTGTTTACAATATACATACATACAGATATAGGTAAATGTAATTCAACAAAAAGATTTTCTTTTTTAATGCTGCCTTAATGTACATTAAAATTTTTCTTTTTTTGAATTACCGTTAATTAACAAAACAGCTGATGATTATCGTTGTTGTAATTAGGAAAAAAATTTGTCTCTCTTATTAAGTCTCTTATTTTTACACAGGGTTGCCGTTGTTAAAAACTAACATAAATGTCGTAAAAGTACAAATATACAAAATACAGTTAAACAATACAGTTATTTCAAGTAACTATTGAACTTTTTAAATATTTAAAACCAAAGACAAGACTTGACAAGTCAGACTTAATCTTTGTCAACCACGACTTACTATATAAACAGGGAACATCAAACAATAAAGGTTTCTCTCAACAAATTTTTTTAGGTGTACCTTTTGTTGCAACTCTGTAGTTTATTTATTTCACCGACCGCTAAAATAAAAATGTAAACAAAACAATTACTCGTTATTCATAGAGAACAAAAATACATATGAACACTGTTTAATCTTGTTCTTCTTTTTGTATTGCGTTTGACATTTACAGAAAAATACTTTTCTTAACACAAATAAAATTGCATTCTACCAAAACACAAGGGAATTTTGTGAAAATTAAAACCAAATATACAAAAATAATAACAAATTTTACCAAAAAAGAAAACTTTTACTAAAATAGGAAAGTTTTAAATTTTTGTTTGTGAATAAAAGGTGAAAGAAGAGATTTTGTCATTATGGATATAATGGATATACAAGCTGTAGAATCTAAATTGAGTGACGTCACGGTGACCCCAATACCACGGTCACAGGTGCAAAACTTTTACAATTATCAACAGCAAAGAGAACAACGCGAACAACAGCCACAAATACAAATATCCGCCATACATCACACGCCAAGGGACCGCCACAGCCACAGCCACAGTCATAATGAACGGGATGACATTAGAGTTGGTCATACCACAAGTGTTCGCGAATTGTATGCCCAATCGAAGCGAGAAAGAGACTATCATCAGCAACTAAGTCAAGTGGCTGCTGCGGTGGCTAGCGGTAATACAATACATGCTTTGCAATACACCCAGCAACTACAGGCTCAATTAGCTTTACTGCAACAGCAAGCAAATACAACTGCCTCACCTTCGATTACTTTAACACCAACAAATGCACGAGCTACGGCACTTAGTTCATCGCTAGCCTCCTCATTATCCATGACACCCATACCAAATACAAATACAAACAATAGCAGCGTTAGTATAACCGCTAATGGTGGTTCTACATCCTCACAACTTAAATACCCTCAATCCACGTCACCGTTAGTTTTAACCAACACCCAATCCCCCAATATCACAGCCATTACCTCTAATGCTAACATTGCGCCTGTGGGCAATAATATGGGGGCACAAAATAATGGCCTTACCAAATATGCCCAATTATTGGCGGTAATTGAAGAAATGGGCCGTGATATTAGACCGACTTATACAGGTTCGCGTAGCTCTACAGAACGCCTGAAGCGTGGCATTGTACATGCTCGTATACTGGTACGTGAATGCCTAATGGAAACAGAACGTTCAGCACGTCAATGAGATTTACTAACGCCAATAGATGCCAACAGGGACATGTCTATGGCTCTTACAC
Organism: Sarcophaga carnaria; assembly: GCA_958299815.1. Classification (NCBI taxonomy): domain Eukaryota; kingdom Metazoa; phylum Arthropoda; class Insecta; order Diptera; family Sarcophagidae; genus Sarcophaga; species Sarcophaga carnaria. Next base: position 5,167,976 of record OY283149.1, read on the forward strand.
TAATAAGTACTATTGAAACGTTACAAGATTAGTCTTGATTTATTTTCCTACATTATTATTATCACTTTAATATTACTTTTAATTATAATTCTAATTCTAGCTTTTAGTTTTTAAATATAATTGAATTGGAATATTCACAATTATTAGAAGCTGGCATCACAGAAGAAATTAGTTGTTTCGGTAGGAAAATACTGAAATTAAATTGAATCTTTGTGGTTGGCTTTATAATTTTGATGATGAGATCTTGGTAGTTCAACCAATTGTAGAAAGGTAAAGCTTCTTTTAAATCCAAATCTATTGGCATTTTATATGAGTTGTAACACCTTTACTCTTATCGTTTCAATTCAATTCTATTTTATTGTTTGTTTATTTTTTATCATTTGCTTTAAGAATTTTAAATAATATTTTCTTCTGTAATTTCTATTGCAAACAATGTGCATTAGAAAAATAGTCAAATATACTCTCAGTCTGTATTTCATACATTTAAAGGCAATACAATCAATCAATCAATGATTTTAAATATGTTTTTCTAATTAAATTAAAACAAACAAAAAAATATACTTTTCGTGTTCGAAGTACAGAAAAGGGAGGATAACTATACATAGTTTCTTTTTTATCATTAGTTGTTTAATTTTTTTTAATTCAATATTGTTTTTGTATCCAAAAATATAGATTAAAAACCTTTTAAAATGAAAATTTCTTTTATTTGACTTTGGTTACCATTCCTTTTTGTTTTTCCTGTGTTTTTTTCTTTGTTTTCTTTTGTTTGTTTTGTTTTTAGTTTTAAAATCAACTTCTACCGTTAAAAGTCCATGCTATTTAGCAACATCAGTTCATCTAAGAATCCCCCTTCAGGATTTAAGAATCGTTTGGTCCTTCATAGCAGTTTCTGTTTTTTGTTTCTGCGGCTTGTGTGCAATAAATCTACAGAATGGTTCAGAACCAATTTCACCCTACGTATTCGCCAGATAGCCTTTTGTATAATTCCTCGAACAGCTGCGATGTCTAGAAACCCTGTCCATCTACCGTTATTAAAGTTTCTAAACGTATCGAGGCTAAGACACATTCATAAACTATTTTCAAGGTGATTATGGCCAATGGCCAAAGAGTTTAAATGGTTTTACATAAACATTGCTTTTCACATATGATATGACATGAAATTTCCTCTGGCAAATTATCGGAATTGATTTACTAAGTCTGGTGTCGTTGATTTCTGCTCATATTCTATCATTTTAAATCTTAATTCCATAGGTATACCATATCCGAGAGCCCAGCTCGATATTGATAGTTGTCTAGAAGTTTCTGGTTACGTCATGCCATCACCATGGTTAATCGGTATTCATAGAAAGTCTTACAAATCCATCAAACATTTTCTGATCTCTGCACTTTTCAATATAGAAGTACTCTTTAACCTTAGGGTACTAGAACAATTTTCAAAATGATAGAATTCCCAAAACGGACCAATATTGCATGAGTTGTATATGTTCAGGTGGTGCTGCCTGACCTTCCTGTGATGTTCGTTGTTGATTTTATCTCCATTTTGGAAGATGGAGATCAGAGGACTTCATATATGGATTGTTTATAATCAATTCAATTCTCTTAATTTTATGAATTCGAAAGCTATGGTGAATATTTTATGCACATTTTGTGCGTTTGAACCTCGATTCTGTAACCGAACACTTTTACTATTACAACACATCACCTCTACTTTACTACAGCACTAACTGCCCTTTGAATATTTAAAATCTTGTGTGTTTGAGCCATCTGAACTCCCTTTTAAAATTGGTTGAGTCTATTCGGTACGTAATCCATTCTGTAATTTTGTTAGCTCTAAGGCACGGGTTGCTAAGTATACTATTACGTCAAGGAATTATAACTTCTAGAATTAATTAATTGCGAGACAGAAGTAATGCTCGCAAGAAGTTCATTTGATTCACATTAAATCTGGACTTCAGCAATAAATGCCCCTTAGAACAGTTAAACTCTGTCTTAATCCAAAGTGAAAGAGAAATGAAAAGTTTCTTAAAAATCTGGAGGGACTTATAGATAAAATTAACACACACAACATAAGTAACGTGAGAAGCTAGGTCGTAATCTTGACTGAAGAGTTAAGTAAGAAAGGGATCTCTTCAATTGATTCTCATCTGCGGTGTGGAAATTTAAACTTTATGTGCATATGATCCGAGGTAAATACTTTCCCTGGGCATAAGGTCATAGCCATAGAGTTCGTATTTTCTAAAATTGGTAAAAAGCTGTCTGTCCATGCTTCTGATGATAATTTTTTTATAGTTTTTATTTTTATGTCAAATAAAAAATTAACCTGAAACTATATAACTACATAATAAGTCCACAAAAAAACCTATAAAATTATAAAAAAAAGAAAAACACTAGCCTAGATTAGCTCAGGTTTCTTTTCTTAATTACAATAATAATGCAAAAAAAAAAAACAAAAAATAATAAATAAAGTTAGGTTATATAGAATATATAAAGTAACGCTATTTATATTATATTCTATGTTATTATTTTTAAATTAAACAAATAATTTAAACAAAATAATAATATTATACAAACCTTTATAAAAAAAATTAATCAAATATTATACGATATTATTTTACGATATTCGTTAATGAACAAAAGCTAATCACATACAGTTTTTGTTCAAATTTCGTATACAATAATTATGTCCAGAAATATTAAACAAATATTTTTAATTTATAAAAGTTTTATAAACAAAAATTTTATAACGAAATTGTTGTAATAAAAAATACGTTTTTCTAAAATATTTAAAATACGATATTTAAAGAAAATATATAAAGCGATGAGTCTTAGAGTTTTGTAAATCATTTTTGTAAACTTAATTGTTAAATTAAATTTTTATTAATTTAAAGGCTTTGTTATGTTAAGACAATATGCCTTAAAGCTAAGTAAACCCAAGTGAAAAACAAAATTATTTATTTATCGTTTATGATATTAAAATGAAATTTAAAAATAATAATCCCATATAACCAATGGTGTTCGGCAAAGTTGGTTTGGTGTTCGGTATATAAGCCAGTTCTTTGCTAAACACCATATACCTTTGGGATCAAATTCTTGTTAAATGGTCTCATGATCATAATTTCATAAAATATGTATCGGGTCTTTCTTTAAGCGTATTTTATCTGTAAATTTAAGTTAAACGAAAAGTGTGTGTGAGTGTGTGAGATATCATCAACATTTTTTACTCAATTGAAGGGCCTATTGATGCCATTATGTGAATACAACATCCTTCAACTGCCCGCCACATTTTCTTTATGTGGAGCGCATCTAAAATGTTTAATTTTACATCACTCTGGATTGCACCGATGACCTAAGACTTAAGCAAATAAGAACAAGACAAAGCCTAACGGATTAAAATTAATAGATCTGAGTGGTCAGTTCTCATCCGCTCCACTTCAGATAACCATATTTTCACATTGCTCGTAGCATATCCCATATAACATGTGCTATGTGGAACATAGTGTCGTCCTGTTGAAGCTACATTTTGTTGGTGTGTAGATGATCCAATTTACGCTAAAAGAAGTTGGTAATCAATGGCCTATAGTCCTCCCCGTTGGCAGTGTTGGCCTGGCCAATTTCGCTTTCCAAGAAATATAGACTGAATACAACGCCAGCTCAATATCCACATGCTAGAGGACGTGTACTTGTCAATTAAGGCAAGTACAGTACCCAGAGGTCGAATTGACCCATTGTACAACATATGAGAGAGTGACTTTTTCGGAATGGATTGGACGCTATTGGATCTCATGAGTATTCGTATCGTCTCAAATTCGACAGTTGTTGTTTGTTCACGTATGCATTCATCGAAAAGTGGGCCTCATAGATGAAAATGATTTTTCTAGAGCCTATTCAATGAACACATGATATATGAGCGTTTACCCTCAGTCCCTATGTCAGTTAAATATTGTAAAGGTGCAGACGAAATCACGAAAGTCCAAGTTGTTAGGAGCGAAACGAAATCAGCTGACTCTCACTCTCCCGCTCACTTTCACGGACAGCGCCAACGTGTTCGACAAATTTTGATTATTTTCTAAACCATTGGACTCGAACTTATCTACCAATAGCGTATACTCTGTTTCGTGAGAGGATTATGGAAATCCTACAAGACGTTGGAAGACCAGAATCCCCATTCTGATAAAAACAATTTTATTATTTGAATGCGGTCTTGAATGCTATACCCGACCATGGTAATTTGGCAGAATAGACTGAATAAATGACAACTAAATTGACAGTTTCAACAAAATTACGGTTATCAACTGTCAATCATTTAATAAAGTTCAGCTCTCTAATATTAGATTCCGGAAGACGCGTTCAAAATCAATTTATCATTGGCGTTGACTCACTTTTAACACTTCCAAAATGTTAGTTGCTTTGTGTTTGAACAAAGTATAGTGTTTCATAAAGCCGCTGTACAAAATGTTTACAATGTATACTATTTCAAAACGTCGTCAATGTGTATTTTTAACGTAGTCGAAAAGCAAACAGGCATCGGATTTATAGTTGCTGCATTGTTTAGTAACTTTGTATATGTACAAAATTTATATACCGTAGTAGTACTGTATACAAACTTTGTATTGATACATTTTGGAAGTCAGCCTATGAAAACCTTGGGCGTTATTTACATTACACTTAAAACTCATTGCCTGATATGTAATGAATATGAATATTAAATGAAAAAATACAATTAATTTTATTAATTATTATTAAAAACATTAAAAACTTATTTATTAAATCGCGTTAAAAACAATAAATTTTTTAATTGTATACGATTTTATTATTAAATATTTGTAAACCAATATAGTATGTATACTAGATCTACGGATATATTGAATTTTATTTTATTTTGCAAAATCAAAATAAATATTGTAATAAAATTTTATAAATAAAAAAACACATAAAAAAGATTTATACATATAAAAAGAGTTACGTTATGATAACTATAAGAAAACGATATAAAAAATTTAAATAAATGTACAATGTAAAGAATATTAATAAAATACAGATGGATTTTTATTAACTTCGCACACCGTGTCTAAGTTATTATTTGATATCGGGTTATCCATTTAATGGTTTCAAAATCACTGGTTTTTCATCTGTGCTAGGTAGAGTTTCTTTAGTGAAAGGCTTGCCATTCACCAATACGGCTCGTTTAACAATCGAAACACGAGTAAAAATAGTTGATATTGTTAACTTGTTCCTTGTTAAGATATTCTCCTAGCCAGTCTTAGAAAATCCCATTTATGAACCCTATTAGGTATTCAAACTACTATAAAGTCTTCCAAGAGAAATTTTCAAACTTTGACAGTTGATAACTGTCATCTTATTACAGTTACACCTGTCAAATTAGTTGCCATTTATTCAATCTGTTTTTTTCCAAATTACCATGGATGGATATAGAATTCAAGAACTCGTGCAAATATAAAAATTCTCTTATTAAAATGAGTGTTCTGTTTGGGCAGCTAGCTGCACGCTTTCTATTGAAAAATCTTCTTCAGCAAAGAAACACATTTCTGAATAAATAGCCTCGTAAATAAACAAAATTGTCGAATTTCTGATGTTACGAAACCATTTGAGATCTAAGAGGTTTCAATAAAGAAAGTCATTGGTGTGGACAGCTAGGTCGTAATCCTGACTTAGGGGTTGCAAGTAAGACGTCGTCGGTACATAGAAAACGACGTTTGTCAGCACTATAGGTCGGTGGTTACTAACTTCTTTTTGTTTGAATTGAATAATGTGGTATTGTTTGCAATGATCTTGTGGCTGATGTTCTTATAGCACGGCCGACTGCCCGGCAAACCATTGTTTACAATTTAAGAACGAGTCTGAAATCATAACCATACTTCCTGTATACTAAGAATAATGATTTAAAATGGTTCGTTCGAAATACAAAAAAAAATTATCAAAATTTCCATTTCTTTTTGGAAATGGTGTAAGAATGTGCGTGTGTGTTTTGTTTTTTAATTTCAAAAACAATCTTAAAAACTAGCAAACAAACGAAATAGATTCTGTCATTTATTATCATACAAATTAAGTTTTAAGGGGTCAGATTTTAATCTTCTAATATAGGACGTACGATGGTATAAATACCGGCTATCTACGCACCAACGATAGTCAGTTGTTATTCAGAATTTAAAACGATCACAATGAAAAGTTTCTTTGCCTTGTTGTGTGTAATTTTGGCTATTTTCGCCTTTGCCCAGGGTAAAGATAATATTTTCTTATTTTTTTTCGAAACAAAGATTATTTTTTTGAATTTAATTTTTAGCTGATGAATGTAAAATCGACGGCCATGTTTATAAGGTCGGTGAAAAGTTCTACAAACCCGGTGAATGTATTGAATATACTTGCGATGGACAAGATTCTTTCAGTGCTAAGGGGTAAGTTATTTTCAGATATTTTAATTAAAAATGGTGGATTAACGTGAAACTTTGTTTTCGATTTCATATTTTTAGCTGTCCTTCGGAATTCAGTTTAAAACCCTGTAAATATATCCCTCAAGATAATTCCAAACCCTATCCACAATGTTGTCCCCGTTATGAATGTTAAGTTAGAAAACTGATGTTGTTTTTCTATGTTGAAAATTAAATAAAAAACAATACAAATTGAAAATGAAAATGAAAGCTGATGAAACATATTTTTTTTATAAGAAAAATCCTTTTTATAGCATCTGTTTAGTAAAATGTTGCAAAGAACATGCAACTTTTTACGACAGCGAGACTGACCATCATACATTGCCATCATCGTTCGTAAAAAAAGTGATCCAATAAACGAATGCCGGGTATATGCTGCATCAGCCGTATTTACAAGACTTTACGGCACGTATATATGTATGTATACGGCACCCGTCGCGAAAGGGTTAATAAAGTGAAAGGTGTGGGAATGAATTGAAGATTTTAGGAAGAGTAGCCACAGGCGAATTTTCATATTCGCATCCGTCCAGCATATTAAGTATTCCCACACACTCTGCAGTTTACATGATTAGGGGTTATCGATTTAGGCCCTCAGGCAATCTTCATCCTAATGTTCCTTCAAGGACCATTGATAACTTTGCTAAAGGCATCTTCGAGACTCTTCGATGATTGACCCTTGACTTCCGATTCTAGTATCGTGTCATCAATTTTAGTATCTAGAAAGACTACTACAAGACTCTCCATTTGAACAGATCAGAACGTACAGAACATTCTAGGCTACTTACGGGTCCTGTAAAAATCATATTTCCTATAAAAAGTATGTTTCACCAGCTTGAATTTGTAATTTATTTGTATTCATTTATTTTCAATAATTTTTTTTTGTTGCCATTTCCTAACTTAACATTTATATTGGGGACAGCATTGTGGAAAGGGTTTGGAGTTATCCTCGGGAATAAGTTTGCACGATTTTGTAACCTGTACATCAGGGCAGCTGAAAATATACATAAAAGAGCACACAAAGCGTTACTTTAACTTACAATTTTTAATTTAAATTATTGAAATGAAAAACTTACCCATTAGCACTGAAAGCTTCAGGTCCAGTGCAAGTAAATTCTAGACATTGGCCGGATTTGGTAAACTTTTCACCAATTTTATAAATTTTTCCATCGATTTTGCATTCATCAGCTAAAAATTCAATTAAAAAAATTTTTAACTTGTTCCCGAGATAATAAATTGTTGTTGTTCTTTACCTTGGGCATAAGCAAAAATAGCCAAAAATACACACAACAAGGCGAAGAAACTTTTCATTGTGACCGATTTAAGTTCTTAGAAGCAACTGATTATTGTTGGTCCGCAGACAGATGGTATTTATACATCTTATAACGATGGATTCAAACCTGATTGTTAGGTAGTAAATCTTAATTTGAATGGTAATACAAGTTAGAATATTTATTGTTTGTTTTAGTTTTTAACATTGTTTTGAGGTGCATTAAAAAAAATTTAAATTTTACACCGTTTCCAAAAGAATTGAAAAATTATTGTTTTGGTTTCTTTTGATTTTAAAGGAATCTTTTAAAATAGTTGTATTCCCATTAGTAAGATGTAAGATATTTTGTAAAGTCGATAAGCGGGACTAGTTTTTAGACTCGTCTACAAGTTGCATATTTTGGAAACCCTTGCATACCTGCTAGGGTTAAGTAAAAAGTCTCTGAGTTGCCTGTCTGAAATCTCAAATGATCAATATAAACCTTTGAATTGAATGTAAGCGGCCAAACTATGTGGCAACTTCTAATCGTTATTGTAGACCAATTAGGGGAGAGTCTAGAAGTTGCCACAACGTCCTGAAAACGATGTTAGCTTAGGAACATAATTGTTATAAAAGCTTGTCTGGAGATTACTTAAAGACCTTTTTTCCATGAAGTTATCGTAATTGCCGTAAGCGACTCCCTTCCTATCAGCTTGTCACCAAACGCTGGGTTGCCTGTCTGAAGCCACAAATTTTGAATAAAAATCGCCCCAAATCATCAGTAGAATTGAATGTGAGCTGCCAAACTATGTGATGACACGTAATCGTTATTATAGACCAATTAGGGGAGAGTCTAGAAGTTGCCATAACGTCCTGGAATACCGCAGTTACCAATGATATTGAAAAAGATGTGAGTTTAGGAACATAATTGTTATAGAAGCTTGTCTGGAGATTACTTAAAGACCTTTTTTCCATGAAGTTGTCGTAATTGAAACTCCCTTTCTATCAGCTTGTCACAAAACGCTGAGTTGCCTGTCTGAAGCCACAAATTTTTCATAAAAATCATCCCAAATCATCAGTAGAATTGAATGTGAGCTGCCAAACTATGTGATGACACATAATCGAACATAACGCTCCAAATTTGTGTCTCGAAGAACGATAAGTGAAAAGCCTTTGAGTTCTAATGCAATACATGAATTGCCAGTGTTATCGAATCGAATGTCCATATAGCAGCTTAGCTGTCTGATTATACAGTCTAACATTTTATCACTGAACAGTAACTTATTCGCCGTGAACTTATTGTCCCTGATAATCAATTCTTCGCTATACACACTAGAACCCGGTTTCCTATCCATATTTTCCGTCTATCTGGTACATCTTTATACATAAGGTAATATTTCGCCTTCAGGAATAATTAGATTCAAACTCATTGCCAAGTATATAGGTACGCTAAAGTTAAGAATATACCAATTCTTTGCCCCCATCCTGGTTTGCAAAACTAACCTGAGTGGGCTACTCTCTGTAAGAATTTATGATTTGCAAGTATTAGGCAGCTAAGTGAGATGATTCTGTGTGCCTTCTTTCCTTTTCTTCCTCTCTTCTTTACGTTCAAACAATTTCTCTTTGTTTCTATCTATTCGCTGTTTTCCTATGAAACGCTTCTTATCTCCGAGTGGAGGAATTTCAGCTATTTTCGGAACCTAACCTAACCTGAATCTAACTCTTTTTGGGATGCAGAACGTGGCGCTATCTCCCTGTTACCTTATCGACTCAATACCAGGGAATAATTGCATATTTTATCACGAGGTTTACGAATATATTTCTACGGATTTCTATATTTATTTTATTGCTGATGGTATGGTATTTCACCGATTTTCGAGAACAGGGTAGTTATTTCGTATGTTCTATGTGACCAACCAAGTTTCGCAGTCATAAAGCTGACAGCTGAATCAGCTAGGCAGGCGAAGTGGAATCATTCGCTGCTGATTCCCATGTCATGAGAGAAATCATCGCAATGAACAGCTAGATAAGTTTAACAGGAGAGAAGATTCCTGATAGGAAGTTGGCTGATAGGGCCAAAAGTTTTCTGAGGAGTGGCAGAAAGATATTCTCGTTGGAAGATAAGATGGAGAAAAGTGAAGAGTTTTCTCAAATCAAATGGCTTTGAGGCAATTAAAACCTTTGTAAGAGAAGAGATTATCCAGAAGCAGCTTGAGGTTAGTAAGAGGCTTTTTGACCAGACTTTGTAGGATACAAAGAAATCATCGGAGTTTTTTCAACTCAAATGGATTTGAGACAATTAAAATTGTTGTTGGGTAAGAGAAGAGATTATCCAGGAGCAACTTCAAATTTTATTGCGAGAGCTATACATTGACGAAATCTAGGATTTTAAATTAACACGAATCTATATTTTAAAAGATTGTGATCCCAATTAAAGTGATTCCCCAGAGTTAACTGATAATTGTTAAACGTAGTCCATATTTTTTATAAAAAAAAATGGAAAAAATCTTTAAATAATTTTTTTTGGAAACACTTTAAATGGCTCCTGGTTTTTTATTTAATAATATTTTTCACTTTTTTTATTTGTTTTTAAGACAATATTTGTTTATTAATTTTTATATATTTTTTTTTGCAATTCAATTCAGACAAACATTATTAAACGCTTAGATAAACAAAATTATTTTACATACAATACACGTTTACTTAAGTAGCAAAAAATATTCTAATATTTCTCCAGAAAGTAAAATTTTTGTATTTATTTGCTAATTATTGTATAACATTTAAATTAACCGGATTTTGAACGATTCGTCGTCCTACGTCATTAAATGATTTTTATTATAATAATTATCCATAGGCAACTGTGCATCTCTAGTATTTTATTTAAATTCAACAATAAAATTTAATTTATTACTGTTTCTTAAACTTAATTATACAGCATTTAAATTAATAACAAATTAATGACTGTTTTAATCACGCTTTATGCTGTAAGTCCTATCCCAATGCAATTTCCTCACTCTCTTATTTACTTATTTGGTCACTGCAGCCCTTTAGCCTGGATTGCAATCTATCTCTTGATACCACCCATTTGATTGAAGATTAAATGTTAAAGAAAACGTTTACAAAACTTATTTCATAGGGTGACGTCATATCACCTTTGTTTGGAATGATAATGAGCTGAAAATGATATTAGATATATTAGAGTATTACTTCTAATCTATAAACGGTATCCCTATCATGTCTTCCCCAATATAACTCCCTGTTTAGCACTTGTAAGTACGAACGTATTTCCTTTTGAGATACATAACGTTGCTCAGCTTCCAAAATATGTGTTTTGGACATTCATTATCTTCATTATAAAATGTATATATAGAGCTTAAAGCTATTCCTACATACATACATAATGGGTCATGACAACCCTTTAGTCAGGATTACGACCTAGCTTCTCACACCACTGATTTTTTGTGTGTTAATTTTATACATGAGTGACGGCACCTACATTTTAAAGTCGATTCCGAACGACAAATTTTTGAGAAACTTTTTATGGCAATTTTATTTACTCTTAGAGTTTTAGCCAGAAATCTGCTGAGAGGAAGTCGCCGAAGAAATATTTTTTTTTATTTTCATTTTGGACCTCACGTCTAATAAGCCAACATACTAACTACTAGACTACGGCGACTTAAAGCTATTCCTAAGAGTTCATAAATATAAAGTATTTCCTTCTAAAGCGTAGTAATGTCGCTCAGCTTCCAAGTAAGTGTTTTAGTGATTCATACTCTTCATCATGGAATCTATACATGGGATTTGAAGGTGACTCTAATTGGTAATTAAGTCTACAGTGCCCTGGATAGTCTGAATAATCTCTTCTCTTTGTAACTACTCAGTATAAGTTTGACACTAGGAAGACCTAATCCTTTTTATCATCTCTTTTACTGAGTATACTCTTTCAAACAACTCCTACCACGTCACAGGCGATCTATTAGCGACCTGGATGCTCTTCTACTCGCAAATTCATCTGTCTGCTCATTGCCATAAATTCCTACATGACCTGACATACAGCAGAGAGAATTGAGTCTCATTATTTACTCTTCCATTTCCAATGTAATAAGATTGAAGTGTCTTCTCAGCTGCATTCGATTTGAGAACCGATATGGGTCCCAAGTGATTCAGGCATCAATAGGCATAATACTGCTAACGAGTGCTCTGCTACTCCACTCTACTCTCGGTGTGGCACTTACATAGGGGGACATACTACATTCCATTTTCGTGGCGGTGCCGATGGACATTGAAGAAGATGGATTGTGGGTGTGCTGATGTCGAGACGCAATCAGTGCTGGTTCGTAAGGGTTAGAGGTGGTAGAATAGGTGGATAAAATTTTTAGGATACACTATAGGTTATACTATAAGGCTTCTCTGCAGTTTGCATATTGATTCTATGACGATGGGAAAGAATCATCACAGGGAATTGTTGGCAGAATCCTGATATTAGTCATGGCAACATTATAAAAACATCATGAATATGTAGTTGATTTATACGACGTTGGATTTAATTTGGGACTTTGTTACTTGCCTTGGAAGGTTGATCGACATTATAGAGGATTGAGGGGCGGGATAGGAGCATCACACTATATTGACATTATGGTCCAAATGATCTCTAATGGAGCCCAATTGGTGGATTTTCGAACTCTGAGGTAATTTCAGGTATCCACCACCGCCCACCCTCCAAACACAATGTAATTTACTTATTCTTGAATAGTAATAAACTAAATGAGAATTACTTTTGCGTTTTATTTAGGGGCTTTGTTATTTGAACGAACGACTATATATTTAAGTACACAAACGATCTCACACTTTTGTTGATCGTAATACTTAAATAGAATTCTATGTGTGCGTGTGTGTGAAAATAAATGCGACTAAAAATTGCAATGTTAGTATTAACAGAGCAATGTTCTTTGTTTAAGAGAATACACAATACACAAGGTACTTATAATAAAGGTACTGCCATTACTTAAATATTAGAAATCGGTCGATGGAATATATATTCCATAACAAAGAAGTTATTCTCCAAATTATTACAAGGCTTTTGAACATTGAAAATAGTTACTAGGACCCTAGACAGGATTGTAATCCTGACTAAAGGTATAAAGGAGTATAAACAGTATATAAAGCACTGGTTTATTTTATTTAAACATGCAAAAATGTTATAATTTTATTGAATTTCACTTTTCCTGCTTATAACTTATGAACTACGATGCTGTTTATCGCCACAAGTCACTAAGGGACAGCACTCAGGATAGGGTTTGGTATAATCATTGGCTGAATAATGACAACCCTGGTTGGGAGCTATTTTGTCGCAGCTAAAAGATAGAAAAAAAAAGAAAAAAGAACGTCGCATTAAGCGCTTATAAAACTTAACCTCACTTATAGTGTAAATAACCTACTGTTTGATTTCCAAAACATAATCGTCACGGCAAAATACTCTAATACAGGCCTTGTCCAGATTGGTAGGAAACGCAGTTTCATTCACTTTAATCGACAATTTGTGTTCCGTAAAATAGCAATGGCTGTCCAACTCTAAGTAAAAGAAAGCAAATTAAAATTAAAGAATAAAAAAAAAATTCCATTCCATTATTGCTGTTGTTTACCTGGATGTTTCATATTCCCCTTATACTGTAAGGTAGTGGCCTCTACATTTAGAAGCATTAAAGCCACAAAGGCTGTAAATACTAGTTGTGCTGCGTTAAACATTTTTCTAAAAACTGATCAATTTCTTCAAACAAGATTTCAATTTAAACTTTTCTTTCAAAAATTGTTAACATTAATCATGAAACAGAATACAACCACAGCGTAAATTTTTTCCTATAAATTGCGCATCAATAATCTTTGTGGCATGTGATCGATTGATGGATTCCATATTATTTTGTTAGTTTTTTTTTTGTCTTACTCTCTCAATGTGGTACTTATAATCCCTTTCGGGGTTTACAAACGTCATATTATGTTTTGACCACATTTGTTGTTGAAGTGGCGTTGGCATTCTGTTCTTTCATTAAGCGTTATTTGCGAGATTATGTCATACAAAAATCTTATTTTTAAAGTATTAATTGGTTTTTTTTGTAGGGGAAAGAATTGTTATTTATTTTTTTAAAAACAAAAAAAATTTAATTTCCCCGAATTGCTTTTGCTTATCAACATTTATTCAAGTTCCCTAATGACCTTGACCAAATTCAGATTTCGTTCTGATTTCAATATAAACACTTAAAAATAAAATAATTTTGGGTTTTTGTCTGTCTGAATCTGGTCGAATAAAAACTCGAAAACAAATTTAAATAAAACATACATATTTAAAGCTATGATATCAGTGAGACTTTTATTTCATTAGAACGCTTGAACCTTGTCATTGTGTATGAAATATAAATACAACGTCCATCCCAATAGAGTTCGATTTCGAACACTTGTTTGCTTATATCGAGCAGTATCCCGGCGATAACTTGATGAATATGGCCCTTCTAGAAAGCCTAATGACTTCAAATCCCATGATTTTGGTAGCCAATAGACTTTCCCAAAACACTTACTAATTACTTACTCACTTAATTGGCCATTAACAACCCGATTAACGGATTTCGGCCTGCCGCAACACATCCTTCCAGGCGCCTCTGCTTTTTGCGCGCCTACGCCAGTTGGTCACACCAATCGATGACAACGGTTCCTCGATTTGGTCCTTCCAACGGATACAAGGTCGTCCTCTTCGCCGATTTCCGCAGATCCCCGCATCAAATACCCGACACTTACTAATACCTACTGAAACCATGTATATTTCCAGCGCCATTTTTGAAAAAATCCTAATGACACCTCCACTCGATCTCCATTTTCACAATCACTTCTGAATTCTCTTTGCCCCATATGCTTGCTGACGTAACCATCGAAAAAAATTTTGTTCAAAAAATCAGTATCCAAGCGTATTGCTCTAGCACACCATCGGCATAACTACTGCGTTGTGGTTGATCAGCTGACTTAATTGTTGCATAAGTTGGACTTTATATGGTTGGAAAAATCCGACTAAATGTACCGCAACATAGACCCAATTGCTGAGTTCTATCATTTTTGCTAGTTACTAGACTACAACGACCACAGTTTTCACCTTCTCTGTTTGCCAATCTTACACAGGTGTTACTTGTGTCTAGACCAAGGGCGTAGGGCTATTCAATATATGATCAAATCAAGATTATTGGTGTCGTATTTAATCAATCTTTCTTTTTCGAAGTCGCCGTAGTCTAGTAGGTAGTGTGTTGGTTTATTGGACGTAAGGCCAGGGTTCGAGCCCCAGGCCAGACATCAAGACAAAATACAAAAAGTATTTTTTCGGCGACTTCCTCTCAGCAGATTTCTGGCAAAAACTCTGAGAGTAAATAAAATTGCCATGAAAAAGTTTCTCAAAAATCTGTCGTTCGGAGTCGACTTTATACTGTAGGTCCCACCACTCATGTATAAAAAAATTAACACACACAACATAAGTGGTGTGAGAAACTAGGACGTTGTACAATGGGTCAATTCGACTTCCGGGTACTGTACTTGTCTTGTATTGACAAGTACACGTCCTCTGACCTAACCTAATCAATCTCAATCGGTGCGCCCTTAGCCATATGTGAAGTTGTTGGAGATGTTCAATTTCCCTGCGGTGTAGCTGTTAAAGTGCTCGATTATGATGTCGAGAAAACTGACTAGAAAAAGAAACTGATTGCGAAAGAAGTCAAAGATCAGCAAAGCAAAGAAAATAACTATTAAATGACCTTTCCTTGCTTACAGGCAATGACATAATGGATGATAGTCTCATCCTTCTTCATATCATTACACGACGAGACATTAACCTTTTGCCAAGCCCTATCTATAGTTTCTAGTCAAAGCAAGTGACTTCTAAGTGGGCAGAACGGTATAGCGATATACAGCAAATGTCCACGATTAGCACATTAATTTAGCTAGGCAAGGATATAGTATTGGAGAGACGTTCCGTATATATCAATCATTATGGGTTTAATACCCCAACGCTTACCTTATCGCCCGCTAGGTTTTCCTTATTGCTCGCATAGCTGTTCCCATAGGCAAGAGCAAAACTTTTGAATGGCTTAGAATCTCATTAAGATATTTTAGGGGTTTACTAATGGCTTGCCAGCTTATTAAGATATTTTAGGGGTATACTAATCGGGATATACTTACATATGTTGTCTACTTATAACCCAAAGTTTACAGGTCTGGTTAGCTATGTGTAAAGATCTGAATATCTTTTCCAAATACCCGGTAATACTTTAACGAGTTCTCAACTCCGTAGGATACATAAATTTTGGCTACATTGCACTTCTGCACTGTACTTTAAATTAGTCAGCCTAAATCTATTCGCCTGATAAAGAAACTTTCACCCGTTCTCAACTTGGACGCCCAGATTTCAATCTGAATCTTATCGTCAATGATCCATTGCCTAGGGATTACTAAAGGTACATTAAAGATTTCTTGTAAATAATTTACATTTTGTGTACATAAATATTTCTTAATTAAATATTAAAATAAATAAATTAACACTTTTTACCATATCCTTATTTTGTTAGAGAGCGAAAAAAAGAAAAAAATCCGCTAAATTAGCATTACTTGTCAATTATGATTACGGATACTTATTAATTATATTCTTAGACTCTAATGTTATAAATAATTTCCTTAAATGAATTAAATCTCTTGGCTTAAATAATATTATTTTTGCATTGCATTTTGGGGCAGCATAGGGGATAGGGTTTACTATAGTCATAGGGACTTAAATAACAATTACGATTGGACATCATTTTATCACAGCTGCAAAAAAAGGAAAAAAAATTTAATTTTAATTTACCAGTCTTTCTCTCTCTCACTTACTTCTTAATTTGTAAAACAAAATCTTCTGAACAATACACCTTAAAACATACATCCTCCAAATTAGTGGGGTATACGGTTGTATTAACCGGTATGGTAATATTGTACTCCTCATGAAGACAAGCGTCTGGCACGTCTGTAAGAAAATTAGATTTTTATTTTAGAATTAGGAAACTTGATTTAAAAAGTTAGGCAGTTACTAACCGGGATGTTTCATATCACCCATAAATTGTACACTAAATGAGGTCGCTTGAAGTGCCAATAGGGCCATGGTAAGAAAGATAATGCTTTGGATTTCAGACATGTTGAAGGGGGCGAAATAAACCGCTTTCTGGAAAAAATAAAAAGAATTCATTTGCATATGATTAATATGTTGTAAAAATGTACCAAAAAGTAGTAAAAATAAACTATAAAAGTACTTTAAAGTACTAATATGCTTCTAAAATAGGTACTAATACGTTTGGGTTAGGTTTTTGACTATCATTAGCAATAAAGTAAGCTCTTGAAACCATATCAAGACAACAGTTGGTGACTTATTCAAATACAAAGTTACTAAAAAAGTACTCCAAAAAACCTTAGTTGTCTGGCTGCTAGATCTGGCGTTCCTGGCCCTTTTCTCTGCGTGCGTAAAAATTGTCCAATGACCCAAATATCCCGTTAAAAGCTCAGAAACATAGTGACGGATGACTTTCGGAACTATTGGCGTTGTGCCTCTCTGTATTTGTTTTGTGTCCGTTCAAGGACAGAAAAAGTTCGAGTAGAAGGTGACAAATTCAACATCCACAGAGACTCTTAGCTAGGTCATCAGTTATTATTTGCAACGAAGTGTCTGTGCCCTGAGAACCAGATTAAGGAAATAGTACTTATGTAACACCTTCTGTTTTTTACAGCAAGACCTGGTCCTGCTCTTAATTAGGTCCACAGCTCCTGCAGCAGACATACGAAAAAAATATTGACTCTAGCGGGTGCGATATTGGTCGATTAGAACCGCAATAGTGCTTTGGATGTCCTTGCAAACCAAGCAAAGAAAACGAGAGAACTCTCTTAACTAGGGCAGTTCGGTATAGTCTAGCACTACTGCATGTGCTCTTATGCTGTTAATGAAGTTGTGCCTCATTATATACCTACTGTAGATCACCCAATTTATCTAAGAAAATTTGAAACCCTATTCCAAGTATATATTGATTCCTATTATCTCAGTGTGAAATAAAGAGTCGCAATAAAAGTTTTCAGTCGTGTTTGTACTGCGCATCAGTTGATATCTCTCATCTACAGATGTTAGCAGGTCTTCGTTACCCTCTATGGCCTTCAGGATTAACGTGATGTTCTAAGTTATGCGAATTTGTGAACTTTATTTCCGCTCTGACCAGTTCATCAGCAACTCAATGACCTACGATATCATATTCCGAAAATTTTCTAAGAAACCCTCGGCGTTTATGTATTAAGTTGTGAATACAACCTGGTTGTCCGAGTAAATCTAAAGCTCTTCAGGGATGATCCTGCAGATCCTACAAACATTGGACTGGAGTACCCTACACTGATCAACCATACATACATAACATACACAATTGGCCATTACAACCCTTCAGTTAGGATTACGACCTAGTTTCTCACACCACTTATGTTGTGTGTGTTAATTTTATACATTAGTGGTGGGACCTAAAGTTTAAAGTCGACTCCGAACGACAGATTTTTGAGAAACTTTTCATAGCAATTTTATTTACTCTCAGAGTTTTTGCCAGAAATCTGCTGAGTGGAAGTCGCCGAAGAAATACTTTTTGTATTTTGTTTTGATGTCTGGCCTGGGGCTCGAATACTGGCTTTACGTCTAATAAGCCAACACACTACCTACTAGACCAAGGCGACTTCAACACTGATCAACCAACTTATACAAAAGCCATCAAATGTCGTCGGTTTTCCGAATTAATGAGAAAATTTTCAGAGAAAATCGTACCACCAGACTGCCTATTCAATGCTGTGACCAGGCAGCTTTATATGAAAGCTTAATATTCGAATCCTTTTATATAACACAGCATAGTGCGTTCAGAATTTTAGAGCCATCGGTATAGATAGTGATAGGCACGGTATTAACTGTGACGGGGTTGAGTTGACGGCGGTAAATTAAAGAACACTAGTGAAGCTAGATCGTATACAGAACCTTTGCAAGCAGCTGTAACACTAAAGTTAGGCTGCAATAGAAGGCTCCTTAGAAGTAGAATAGGGATAGAGATGTCTGCTATTGACAACACTATACTTATTAGTACTCGTTCTTGTCACGTTAATTTTGAACGTGTTTAATCCTTAAAATTATTTTCAAACTTTTACTATAAACTTAAGGATTTATTTTATATTTTTAAATTTATATTTTTAATTTACTTTTTTTTTTTGAAATTGTTGTTGTTTTATTTAACTGTTATTTTAAAAAAGAAAACTTTCCAACTCAACGTTTACAATGTTTAACGCTTACTAAAGTTGTATTTTCGAACATTTCTATGAAAACGTTATAAAATTTCAATAAAAAAATATCAAATATTTTTTGAAAAACAAAAGTTTCATTGTAATTTCTCCTCTAGCATTAGCGTGAGCGAGTGTGCGAGTGAATGAGTGACTCACTTTTTAAATATTAAATTATTAAAATTTTGTTTTGTTTTCTTTTTTCATTTCTTTTTTTTATTTATAAAATATTTAATATTGATAAATAGGAAATTAATAACAGTGTGAAATTCTGTTTTGTGTTTTTAATATTTTTCTTAAATTAAGACGATGATGTTATGCTATTCAAAACAAAAAAGAAATTTTAATAAAATCTATTCTATTCACTTAGTAATACTAGAGTATTAGTAAATCACATAAATTACAAAGTTTTATTCGAAGGTTGATCAGGAATTATGGATAAGATGAAAGCATTACTGATTTAACGCTTTGTGGCACTTCAGGAAGTTATTGTTTAAATTACTATATCATGTTTTGGGGATTTAAGTTTTATTTGTTTTCATCTTAATTTTGAAAAATTACATTAAAATTAGATTTGACAGGAGCTTTCACTCAAAAGCAATTACACTTATTAATCTTCACGACGTGTGCCGCATACATACGAGTATATACGGCAGTCACTTGGTGCATCACAGCAGCTGATGTTGTGTAAACACGGCGTTTACTTAATGGTCCACATATACGCGGCAGTCATTTATTTATTCACTTGCATTTTCGCGAACGTTGAGACACAGTATTGTCAGTCTTGGTGTCATGAAAAGTTATTAAGTATGGTACTGGTGCGCCGTCTCTAAAGGGTTAATAACATCACTTTTCTCTTTTTCCGCTTCTATCAGACAGTCACTGAGGTTAACCTTCACGACGTGTGCCGCGTATATTGTACATACGGCAGTCACTTGGTGCATCACAGCAGCTGATGTCCACATATACGCGGCAGTCATTTATTGTTGACACAGTATTGTCTGCCGTGGTGTCATGAAAAGTTGTAAAGTATGGTATAAGTGCGTCTCCGTCGTGAAAGAGTACATCACTTTGCCTTATGCTCGTTATCCGTTTCTAGCAGACACAGTCACTGAGATAAATAATGATGCTCTCTTTGAGTATCGAATTTCTATTAATAACTTTAGTTACTACAATGAATTTTTGACAGTTCACCATTCACCTGTGGCGTCACAACGGGCCGCTATGCGTGCTGAAATGAGCTTTTGGTATGGAAGCTACCACACTGCCCTAACCTAGCCTAACCATTCATTCTATCTGTTTTGCCACATTACCATGCACGGATATAACATTCAACAACACGAGATCCATTTCTAGGAGTACGTGAACAAACAAACAACAATAAAAAGACCAAGAGTCTGCTATGCATACATACTTTTTGAGGTCTTTGAGAACAACGATGACCAGGCCATCACTGTCAGCGGCTAATACTATGGGCCGATGACCTGAATTCTTCTTTTCTCCTAAATTGGATAATCTGGATACTAACGACATGTGGTTTCCACAGGATGGTGCTATGTGCCATACAGCTCACACAGCATTGGATATTCTGCGCAAAAGATTTGAGGGCATGGTCAACTTACGCGGTTGTAGTGTGAACTGAAAACCAATACCTAAATGCATACATAATTGGTCATTACAAGACTTTAGTCAGGATTACGATGTAGCTTCTCACAGCAATTATGTTGTGTTCGAATTTTATACATGAGCGCCGTGACGTAAAGTTGTACAATGGGTCACTTCGACCTCCGGGTACTGTACTTGCCTTATCTGACAAGTACACGTCCTCTAACCTAAATTAAAGTTGGAAGTCAACACCGAACGACCAATTTTTAAGAAGCTGTTTCATGGCAATTTATTTATTGTCAGAGTTTTTTCCAGAAATCTGTTGAGAGGCAGTCGACGAAAAAATATTCTTTCATGTTTCGATTTTGTTAGAGATATCTGACCGGAGGTTTGAACACTACCTACTAGAGTACAGCAATTACTACTGAAAACCAATATCGTGTAATATATCTTCGTTGTAATGAGGTATTCTTAAGTCTTTTCAAAGCCGTTATCATATGAGTATAGGTCTCAGATCATTGTATCGGAACTCCTGTATATTTTACCTCGGCTTAGGCGATAGAATGAAGAATGTCCTGATTTTGCAGCGCTAAAAAATATGTTTTATACCTAAAATATGTAGCACCCATGTCCTTTGCATTTACGCAAGACATTGGTCATTTTCGACCTCTATCTCTATTCTCTCTGGTCCTACATATTAATTATATTCGCATTTATGTGCACTGAGCACAAATATCATTGTGTACTTCCATAACAACGAAAGCAGATTTATTTTCAGCATACTCATGTGTCCGTTCTTTTTTTTTCAAAGTATCTTAGTCCCACGCTGTCTATATTAGTCGCTACGTATTACTCTCTCCACTAATGGAAAGCAATAGTTTTGTATGGCAACTATATTTCTGTATTTATGGCATCTACTGTATTAGTTCCGAGATTAACGGTTTAACATGATAATTTTCTTTTTATTTTTTTCTCAATATTTTAATTTTATGGGGGATAAACAGTTCATGTTTCTGTTATAATCTTATGAAACAGGTTTATTTTTTTTAATTTTTTGTTTGTTTTATTTTTGTTGATGTTTTTTTTTTTAAATTTAATTTATTATTAAAAAATTCACAACGTGTTTTAAACACTCACCCACAAGCATACTCGTGTATAAGATGTACTCATTTAAATTCAAGAGAATCTTACTTTTCAGGAGGGAAAATTTAAAATAAATAAACTTGATGAAATACTAGGTCAGTAATATAATTAAAAAATTAAATACATACTGGATTATAACTTCTTAATATAACAGTGTTAACTGTGTTATCATTGCGTGTTAATAGGGTAAAAAGCTTAATGTTAGTTTTATATATGCTAACCGAGGTAACTCCACGGCTTGCACATGCTTATCGGCAAATGTCAATACGATCTCATGTTTACATAAATATTGTGGAATTTAAAATTGAAAACAGGCCAGGCTTCTTATTAAAATTTTATCACTCTGTGATCTTTAGTCTGTTTGGCAGTCATTCATAGCAAAACAGAACATGTTTTGCAATTTTTTCTGCATTTAAATATTGGGTAGTAGTGAGATATAGTGTCAGAAGCATTCTGGGTAACAAACATAGCCACCACTTCGTTTTATGTTATAGTTGTTAGATTATAGCTGAACTCTTCATAAATTCTATTCTATTCGTCTTAAAATATCATTGATTAGTTTGTAGAACTATATGTATATTAGAACAACCTGAGGTTGGTAACCAGTTTTCCAACAGGTCACTGTAGACTCAGGGTACACTAACCTCTAGGTTAACATTTTGATACCACAGGGGATTGTAAATGTTGGCAGAATCCTGATATTAGTTATGGCAACATTATAAAAACATCGTGAATATGTAGCTGATTTATATGACATTGGATTTAATTTGGGATTTTGTTACTTGCCTTGGAAGGTTGATCGATCATTACAGGGGATTGTAATTGTTGTCAGAATTCTGATATTAGCCATGGCAACATTATAAAAACATCATGAAAATGTGGATATTCGAACTTTGAAGTAATTTCAAGGTGGAATAGGGGCACGATATTGGCATTGTGGTCCAAATGATCGCTTTCAAGTAATTTCAAGTTGCCACCACCGCCCACCCTCCAAACACGATGAAATTGACTTATTCTTGAATAGTAATCAACTAAATGAGAATTACTTTTGAATTTTATTTAGGGGCTTTGTTATTTGAACGAACGAGTATATATTTAAGTACACAAACGATCTCACACTTTTGTTGATCGTAATACTTAAATAGAATTCTATGTGTGCGTGTGTGTGAAAATAAATGCGACTAAAAATTACAGTGTTAGTATTAACAGAGCAATGTTCTGTGTTTAACCGAATACACAATATATGTACTTATAATAATGATACTGCCATTACTTAAATATTGGAAATCGGTCGATGGAATATATGTTCCATTACAAAGAAGTTATTCTCCAAACTATTACAAGGCTTTTGAACATTGAAAATAGTTACTAGGACCCTAGACAGGATGATGTATAATTGCAGAAAATTGGAATGTGGTGTAACCATATATATCTTATATGAGAATTGTAATCCAATGGTTCCATAATACAATCCAATTAGTGATGGATCTCAAATGGTTTTGGAATTCACGTTTGTCTAGATGAGAGACTCTAAGGTGGTTAGAGCTTGATGTGGTTATTATACGACTCAACGGTGGTTATTTAGAAGACCGTAGAACAATTTCAATATATGGGTATTGGCCATCAAACAAGGCGGTTTTTAGGACGATAGAATTTCCTTAAAGAATACGTGTTGCCTTTCTACAACTTGCCCGTGGTGTATTTAACTTGAGCTGGACAATTCAGTAAACAACATTTATAAAACTTACGGGAACCAAAAGCAGAGCTCTATATTGATTCTTTTACACAATTAAATCATTGGGGAATATGTGGCCGTAATTCAGCCACATTCTCTCAACGAGATGTTAGAGTATTACTGTTTTCAGATCACATGGGAAATGGCAGCATTCCAGGAAACTACAGAGCAAATAATTTGACCAGATATAGTATAGCCAGATGTCTGTCAGAGCCTAGAATTCTAACATAACGACATCTATTAACGGGATAGAAGATGTTTCCATAATTAAAAAGTACTGAGCCCTAGGAGCATTCCAGAAAATTGCCAAATATGGTCGGATAACTTCTCTAGACTAGAAACCCCATAGAGAACCTGCAAGCTCAGAATTAATAATGCAGTACCAGATTCCGTTAAAGCCGAGTTAGTGGATACGTCGGATACTGACAAGATAAGGCTATATGAAGGGCGCAAGAGAAGTACATTTAGCGTAGTTGCTGGAGTTTTTACAGGACATCTGTGTAATCTGGATACACATACGAGACGAATTGATCTTGGTCATAAGGTCAATGACGTCTATAGGAAACGCGGTGACGAGGAAGAAGAGAAAACTGTTCATTACAATGCAAACAATCTAGGAGTCTAAATAACTTCACCAGAAGCTACGAATTATTCCAGTGTTTTGGTCTCATAAGTTCGCCAGCAGTCAACATGTTTAAACGGCTACTTAAATATTATTCGGCCTTGTATATCAGGTTCATTGCATTCAAAAAGTATTTTTTCTCTTTCGTTTCTTGACCGTTTTGCAGAAACATAAGATTTTGGGAAAAAAAAATTCTGTTTTTCAGAGAAGAAAAAAAAATGGTTTTATATTTCAAGTTGATGGTTTTGTTGCTGTTTTTTTTTAACAATGTTATGACGTTTCACCAATATCTTTAACAATTTTAAAACCCATAAAAATAACAACAACAGCGAATAATATTTTATTCAGCAATTGGCAAAAAATTGAAGTGTTATTGTCTGGTCTGTCTTGTCTCTCCTCTCATCCACTCATTGTCTTATAGAGTTTAAATGTACGAGTATTTCTCAACATTTATGGTTTCTTATATTTTTTTGAGGTTATGTTAATGTTTACAAAGAATCTTAACTCTGGGTTTTTAACATTTTTTTGTTTGTGTTGATGGGGGATCATTGTATTTAAAAAACCAAACAATTCAAGGTTATAAATTTAATATTATTGTGTATTACGCCATTACATGATATTAAAAGCAGGACAGAGTTTATTTTTAGTAACAGATTTTCAAAAATAAACACAGATTTTAATGAACCATGTTTTTGAATAATAAAAAGATGTTTTCAAAAAGGTTTTTTTTCCCTAAAAGTTTAAAATACTTTCACGGAAATTGTTTTAATTTCTCGAACTGCAAATGACATAGGAAACCTATAGGTTTTACAAGTTTATGACAGCTTTTTAGTCAGGACTACAACATAGAGTCTCATACCACCCAAGTAGTGTTGTTAATTTTGTCCATGAGGGGTAGGGACCTACAGTTTGAAGTCGACTCTAAGTGCCAGAGTTTTAAAAAGCTTTTCATGGCAATTTTATTTTACTCTCAGAGTTTTAGCAAGCAGACGACTGCTGTGAGGAAGTTACATAAGAATTATTTTTTATATTTCGTCTGCATTTGGATTTGAACAATGACCTTGGGGCTAATAAGCCAACAGTCTACCTAGAAAACTACGATAACTTCAGTAGTTTAGGTTAAAAAGTTTTTTCTTTGTTTTGTGGCTGGCAACCTTTTATAAACACCAACTGCCGTTGGGTTTGTTGAATACTTAGCCAACAGTTTACCTACAAGACTACGATAACTTCAGTAGATATGGTTTAGGTTAGAAAGTTTTTCTTTGTTTTGTGGCTGGAAACCTTTTATAAACACCAACTGCCATTGGGTTTGTTGAATACTTTGCGAATAAATTCATCTAATTTAATATTTAATAATTCATCTGGTGAAGTGCACTAGACTATAACTGTGTTGTCAGGTGCTGTTAGTCAGAAGACTTCCTGGCTGCTGTTCCGTTAGAAGCGTTAGGTTAGGTTCGACCTCCGGGTACTGTACTTGTCTTAATTGACCCATTGTACAGAAGTGTTGGTCGCATGGGATGTGTTGCGTAATTAAATTCTGCTATACTGCCTTAATAAATTTCTCCACGAGTCCTTTTTTCTTTGGGATACTAACATCACTTTCATTGCCTCATCTATCGTCAGAATCTGAACGAACACGGCTTTAATTTGAATTCAAAATCGATTTGAATAAAATTAACATCTACTTCTCGTATAGGATTCAGTGCTAAGAACCCGACAGTGGTAATATTTCCACGTTTGCATTTTAGGAGGCGTTTGCCTGAGTATATCGAAAGAGGCGATAATATCTCAGCAGGAAATCACTGTAGTCTAGTAGGTAGAGGCGACTTATTAGACGCATACCCGTGGCGTAAATCCCAGCTCAGGAAACTCAAACAAAACGAAATATGAAAAGATATTTCATCGGCGAGTTCCTTCTAACAGTCGTCTGACAAAGACCCTGAGGGTAAAATAAATTTACCATGAAAGTTTCTCAAAAATCTGTCATTCGAATTCGACATTAAATTATAGGTCTCGCTACTCGTTTATAAAACTGACAATTTTCCAATTTTCTTCGAACCGGATACAAATAAAGTTCATAAGATAATTATTTGTGAGTGTATTTCAATTCCTCCTCTACAGTTTAAAGTCAACTCCGAACGACAGATTTTTGAGAAACTTTTTCATGGCAATTTTATTTACTCTCAAGATTTTTGGCAGAAATCTGCTGAGAGAAAGTCGCCGAAGAAATATTTTTTGTATTTTGTTTTGATGTCTGGCCTGGGGCTCGAGCCCTGGCTTTACTTCTAATAAGCCAACAAACTGCCTACTAGACTACGGCGACTTCAGGTTATAGTTGAACTCTTCATAAATTCTATTCTATTCGTCTTCCAATATCTATATCTATACTATATATTAGAATAACCTGAGGTTGGTAAGCGGTCTTCCAACAGGTCACTGTAGGCTCAGGGTACACTTACCTCTAGGCTAACATTTTGATACCAGAGGAGATTGTGATTGTTGGCAGAATCCTGATATTAGTCATGGCACCATTATGAAAACATCATGAATATGTAGTTGATTTATACGACATTGGATTTAATTTGGGATTTTGTTACTTGCCTTGGAGGGTTGATGGACATTATGGAGGATTGAGGGGTGGGACAGGAATATCATACGATATTGGCATTGTGATCCAAATGATCCCTAATATAGCCCGATTGGTGGCTTTCCGAACTTTGAGGTAATTTCAAGTTACCACCACCGCCCACCCTCCAAACACAATGTAATTTACTTATTCTTGAATAGTAATGAAGTAAATGAGAATTACTTTAGCATTTTATTTACGGGCTTTGTTATTTGAACGAACGACTATATATTTAAGTACACAAACGATCTCACACTTTTGTTGATCGTAATACTTAAATAGAATTCTATGTGTGCGTGTGTGTGAAAATAAATGCGACTAAAATTGCAGTGTTAGTATTAACAATGCAATGTTGTGTGTTTAACCGAATACACAATATATGTACTTATAATAATGGTACTGCCATTACTTAAATATTAGAAATCGATCGATGGAATATATATTCCATTACAAAAAAGTTATTCTCCAAACTATTACAAGGCTTTTGAACATTGAAAATAGTTACTAGGACCCTAGACAGGATGATGTATAATTGCAGAAAATTGGAATGTGGAGTAACCATACATATATATCTTATATGAGAATTGTAATCCAATGGTTCCCTAATACAATCCAATTAGTGATGGGTCTCAAATGGTTTTGGAATTCACGTTTGTCTAGAGGACTCTAAGATGGTTAGAGCTTGATGTGGATATTACACGACTCAGCAGTGGTTATTTAGAAGGTCGTAGAACAAGTTCAATATATGGGTATTGGCCATCAAACAAGGCGGTTTTTAGGACGATGGAATTTCCTTAAAGAATACGTATTGCCTTTTTAGAACTTGCCCGTGGTGTATTTAACTTGAGCTGGACAATTCAATAAAAAACATTTATAAAACTTACAGGAACAATCTGTCATTCGAATTCGACATTAAATTATACGTCCCGCTACTCATGTACTATAAAACTGACAATTTTCCAATTTTCTTCGAACCGGATACAAATTAAGTTCTTAAGATAATTATTTGTGAGTGTATTTCCTAAAATTTCAATTCCTCCTCTATTGTTAGTTGCTTATCGATAATAATTAATTAATTATTGAAGAAGTAGACACACTTTACAACTATTGTTTGTTAAATATTTGTATTTAATTTTATAATTTTGTTTTCTTATTGTTTTTTATTGTCGTAAACAAATAAACGTCACTGTGTTATAAACCTTTTTCCCTGAGTTTGAATCTAACGATTTAAAACGATATATTTTACTTTTTGTTACTCAAAATGTTTAAAAATAAATGTACCGTTTAATTAAAAATGTTTCTTTAGAGTCAAGAGAGAGGGAGATAGGGAGAGAGCTGAGAGAGTGAGATGAAGAAGAAAATTAAAATTATGCAACTGAGAATTACAGGAGAAATAATTCATAAGCGGGTAATCACAGTTTATTATTTGCAAAAGATGGACTTTGCTTTCGAACTCAACTTGCCAGGGAATTCCATTTCAGAGCAATTCTTGCGATACTTTTGTCATTTAAATCGGAGAGTTTGGGCCGATGTACCGATTTTCGGCTTGTCATTTGACGAACAAATCGATTCCTATTCCGTTAGTACTAGTCAATCCCTGTTTGAAATTGTACATGTCGTTGTAAAATACCAAAAGAATAAGGGTGTCAAGGTTGTGATTTATGTCGCTGATGTGGTCGTGGTCAGTCTGTTGGAGGAATATTTTTCAGTCGTAGCTTGCAAAATCAATGGAATTTTTTTTGGAATTCTAAACACCTGGGCAGAGCAATACAGTTGGGAAATAACCCCCCATAAAATGGAACTTATTTTGCTCTCGTGTAGGCACAAGATTAATACACTCATATTCACTCACTCCTAGACAACAGTAAGCTGAAATGGAAAACTTATATCGAGGAAAGGATGATCAATGAAGTGTCTCTTCATTGGATTACTAAGTCAATTAGTATGTATGACTTTGTAAATTGGTGGAATGCTTTGGATAAGAGTTTCAGCGAGTGATCTGCGAATGTTAAGGACGCTAGCCTCAGGCTGGTCTTAACACAATTCTCTTCCTGATTTCACTTTATATCATGATAGGAGTATTTGAAACATTGCAGTACGGTCCTCTCGACATTCTGAATGTCTTTTATCCGCGGATGAGGAAAGAATTTGTGGATAGAACAACCAATAACACGGTTCCCGAAGCTATATTTATCTTTGGGTTAAGAATTCTGATTCCAGACAGAAGAAAGTTGATCACCGTAGGATTTAGTTTCAGTGAGGACTTAAAGTCTACAACGGGAACCGATATTTAGTGTTTCCTGAAATTTGTATTGTCAGGCAGAAGAAAGTTTATTACCGTAGGATGGAGTTTCACTGAGGATTTAAAGTTTTTATAGGCATTACGCTGGCTAAGGGGTGTGCTCATTTGTACTGAATGGTTGACTAGCCAAGCCTTTACATCAGCCTTTCGGATACTTATTGTACGCAGAAAATAAACTACAACCATTGCCTTTGCCTAAACATTTTTCTCAAACGTTTCATCCATGTCTTTTACACAAATTTCCGGCTGGGATTTAAATGCTCATTGTCTCATAAACGTGATCCCTGCTCAATTCTTATCTCGTTTTTAATATTATGATAATATATGAAATATTGACCACCCATCCCCCATCACATAAATAATAATCATATTATAATTATAAATCATAAATCTGTCGTTCGGAATCGACTTTAAACTGTAGGCCCCACCACTCATGTATAAAATTAACATGCACAATATAAGTGATGTGAGAAACTAGGTCGTAATCCCGACTGAAGTGTTGTAATGACCAATTATGTTTGTATGTATGTATGTATAATCTGGATTACTGGCTGTGATTATCCCTACGGACATAATCACTTAAAATAAAACCGAAAAAGAAAAAAAAAAGAAAATTTAAACTGAGCCATTGTTACTGTTATTGTTGTTTTTATTATCTAGTACGTAGTTGTTGTACAATTCATATGAAAATTTTTTAATGTAGGTAGTAAAAACAACAACAACAACAACAACAATCACAATCACAACAAAACAAAAAAATTATAATTAATTTTATATAAAAGCAACAAAAATTAATTAAATCCACCACAGTCGCCAATTGAAAGTCTCTCACGAGCAGTCACTTAAGCGGAAAAAATACCAAAAAAAAAAGAAACAAAACAATAAAATAAATTTAATTTTTATTAAAAAAATATCCAAGTAAAGTTTATAAACAGATTACGTTAAAAAAATTAATTCAGTTTTTAAACAATTAAACAAAAAACAAAAATAAAAATATACCGGAGAAATAAAAACATGAAATTTGTATTAAATTTACTGTTAATATGCCTTACCATTGCTATGGTTATGGCTGATGTACGTTATCGTGGTAATGCCGTTCATGCAGGTGATTAAAAGAATGTGTTCTTTTTGAAAAAAGAGAAGAAATAATTATTGTTATTATCGAATAATTCTAGATTATCCCAATCAGTGTTATTATGAAGAGTTACAACAGCCCATACCCATAAATCAATCGTTTACACCCTTGAATCGTGAGGGTCATTGTGAGCGTATTTATTGCCGTTCGGATTATGTTTTAGTGATGGAATTGTAAGTAATTTTTTTATTGTGATTTTTCTAATGAAAATTGCCTAGGAAAAGTACTTTTTACAGTACCTTCTGGAGGCGCCTCTTTTTAATACAATAGAAATCATTATTGATTCAATAGAATTTGTATAGTCTTTGGAAAGCGATTGTAACTTTCAAACGAATGGAAACATTTTAATTAGATTAATGCGTGTTAATGATTTCTTGATGGCTCAAAAAGTATTGATCTATATCAATTCTATAGTAAAGAAACGATAACAAAACCAATTTTCTATAAATAATTATTGATAAGAAAATGATATCCTATACAAAACTAGCCTTAACAAAAATGATCGATAACAAAACATTTTTCTGTCGGAAATAATCGATAATAGAACAATATTCTATAAAAAAAGTACTATTCATAACAAATATATTATTCTAGGGAAATCTTCTTTATAGAAAATTATCGATAACAATACATGTTTCTTTTGCAAATAATCGATAACAAGTCACTATTCTCTAAAAAAATATTATTTTTAACAAATATATTATTCCCGAGAAATCTTCTTCATAGAAAATTATCGATAACAATAAATTTTTCTTTTGCAAATAATCGATAACAAGTCACTATTCTCTAAAAAATATTATTTTTAACAAATATATTCTTCTAAAGAAAATGTTGTTCATTGAAAATTATCGATAATAAAACAACAAAAAATCTGTAAAGGAATACACAGTTCTTTAGAACATTAGTGATAAAAAGTAAATTCTTTTAAATAATTATTGACAATAAAAAAATATTGTTATTTAACAATGTTTTAAAGAAAATTATCGATTACATTTATTATTTTTCAATAGTAAATTATCGATAACAAAGTAATTTTGTAAAGAAAAAAAATTATTCCACACAAAATACAAATTTTGTTTAATATTTTCGATAACAAAACAATTTTCTTCAGAAAGTTATCGATAACAAATATATATCCTGCAGAAAATTATTAAAAACAAATAAAATTTCTATAAAAATTTATTATTAGGCTCATGCCCATCGACATACATACTAAGCTATCATGCCGGTTTGTTGTTCGACCACACTTTCTGCAGGAAATTTTATTGTACTTGCTTACTATCTGGTTGACTGTACAATGGGTCAATTCGACCTCCGGGTACTGTACTTGTCTTAATTGACAAGTACACGTCCTCTAACCTTGTAGTTGACTTTAAGCAGTAGGTTCCGCCACTAATGTATAAAATTAACACACACAACAGTGTGTGTAATCAAGTCGACTCCGAACGATAAATTTTTTTTTGAGAAACTTTACTCTCAAAGTTTTTGCCAGCAATCAGCTGAGAGGAAATCGCCAAAGAAATGTTTTTTCATATTTCGTTTTGTTCGTGACTGGGGTTTGAACCCGTGGCCTTATGTGCAATAAGTCAACACGCAACCTACTAGACTAGTCGAGTTAACTATTGATTGAAAACTACCTCTAAAGCATCGATTGCGGTAAACAATCCAGAGGCGGTCATTTAAATGTCATTGTATTTCGTTCACAATCGCAAATGGGTCCAGGTATTATAGTGAAATAAAAACCTATAGTGGATAACCCTATACAAATTCAAACATTGTAAAAGTTTAATTTTTTTTTTATATTTTCTAAAAATTTTACTTTTTCTTTAGCTGCGGTCGCCATAATATACAACCAAACGCCACTTGCAGTATTGAATCGGATATGCGTCAGCCTTATCCCTCCTGCTGTCCCCAGCTGGTGTGTCAAACTGAGAATAATTTCATCTAAAGCTCTAGCACAGCTTAAAAATGAAAATATTTTGTAAAAAAATATTATTAATAACCAAAGATAAGGATAGAAATTGTGTTTTAGAGAAAGAAAAAGAGAACGAAAACGTATTTTAAAGAAGTATTAAAAAGTTATTGAATTGTTTTGTTTGTTCTAGATTGTTTGTATATTTTAAATAAAAATTATTTAAAAATTAATAAAAAAAAAAATATTTATTTTATTATCACAATACGTTTACAAACTAACAGCAGCAGGAGTTTCGAATCAGGGATCTCCCTTTCATTAATGAAATCCCCTAGATTTGATAGCTTGAAGGCGCTGAAGTCTAGTAGATAGTGTGCTGTGGTTTAAACCCCAGCTACGGTTACTTGCTTTCAGCAGTCTTCTGGTAAAAACTCTGAGAATACAATAAAATCGTCTTGAAAAATTTCTCAAAAATCTGTCGTTCGAAGTTGAATTGAAACTGTAGGTCCCGCGTCACTTATGGATAAAATGAACACACACCACTTGGATGGTGTAAGAAGCTAGGTTACGATCTTGACTAAAGGATTGTAATCCAAAAATTAATTAAGTAGTTAAGTTGTGATAGTTTACAGAGCGAGCACCTTTTAAATTATTTCCCTCACTTTTCCATCTCCCCTTCTAAGCTGTTGCCTAATGTGTTAAATACTTTGTAAAATGTTAATTACTTTTCGTTTTATTTCGTTTTTATTTTGCATACAATAAATCAAATAAACAAATTAGAAAAAGTCCGTGTTCTTTTTGTTTTTGTAATTTTAGAATTAAAAAAAAGAAAAGAAAAAAATCACACATTAAGTCATCAACAATGGCAAGACAATACATATAATTAATGTGAGACACACATTCTACGTTTTGTATGAATTTCATGAATAATTGAACTGAGAAAATATAAAAAAACAAAAACAACAACAAATTAAGATAGATCAGTAAAGATTCTTTACGAAACAAAAGTTAAGCGATTCAAAACGAGTCGCATTTGAAACAAATTCAAATTAAGCAATTTAAAAGCGCCGTTTACACTGTTTCCAATTGAAGACAATTCAACAATCTTGTTATAACGGCCATCTTGGTGCAGCTAGTACATGCATCTGTCAAATTAGTTGTCATTTATTCAGTCTGGCCGGATATAGCATTAAAAGATTCTCGTGTGAAGTCACTCGTCACAACACTGATTGGTCTTTATCAGTGCGGTTTCAGACCTGATAAGTCCACCATCAACCAGATCGTCACACTACGCCACATCATCCTACAGAAGACCCTTAAAAAGCAAGTCAACAATCAACAACTTTTTATCAACTACAAGGCAGCCTTCGATGTCCCCATATATCTGAGCTCGATATTCCTGACAAGCTAATAAGGCTATGCAGTTAAGCAATTCCTGTAGCTCCGTCATGGCAGGAATGAACCTCTCCGGAGGAATGAACCTCTCTGTGCAAGGTTTCAGACAAGGCAATACCTTATCATGCGACCTCTTGAACTTTGTCATGGAGAGGTGTTTTGCGAATTTGCCATTATTTCCCACAAATGTGTTCAGGTGCTGCCTGCGTATGTTTATAACATTTACATCATTGGGCGTACCAAATGAGATCTTACTACTGCCTTTAGCACTATTGCACGGGAGTCTATTAAGATGGATCTGGCAGTTAATCATGGCAAAGCGAAGTATAAGTTGTCGACCAGTAAAGGCATGCGGTGTGACTATACTTTCGATGTAGTGAACCGCCGTTCCCAGTAAAACTGATGCCAGTCTGGGTTTCAAGTATAGGATCACTGTTAGCAACAGGTGCCACTATGGTCTCAATAGGGAATTGAGTTGCAGAGTCTTCTCTCGTACGACAAAACTAATACACTACAAGTTGTTCATCCTCCCCATGCTGCTTTATGGCTCAAAAGCATGGACGCTATTAAGCACCGATGTAGCAGCTTTGAAAGTATTCAAGAGAAAATTTCTTAGATTTCTTCTTAGTGTGAGTTGGTGATAATTACCTCATTCGATCTACTAATGAGCTGTATGTACACCTCAACGATATGGTCGTTGTGCATCACATTAACATGCAGCAACTTAACTGGCTCGGCCATGTCGTTGGCATGGAAAAGGATGTTCCAGCGAGGCAGGTATTCGATTTAAGGATTGGCAGAAGTCGGCGTAGAGTAGAACCTCGTCTGCGTTGGTAAAATTAAATCCAGGAGGCCCTGTCATCGATTGGTATGAACAACTGGCGAAAGTGCAGAAGAAGCAGAGGCGCCTGGAAAGATATATTAAGGCAGGCTGAAATCAGTTAATCCAGTTGTTAATGGCCAATTAAGTAAGTACATATGTAAGGATACAGCATTTAACATCGGCATAATGTTGGTGAATAAATTCAAGTCCGCTGGTTCAATAAACGATCTGTCGATTCTGTTGAAAACATCGCTGCTGTCCGTGAAAGTGTACAGGAGAATCCGGTGCTGTTGAAGTCCCCGTAGTCTAGTGGTAGTGTGTTGGCTTATTAGACGTAAAGCCAGTGTTCGAGCCCCAGGCCAAACATCAAAACAAAATACAAAAAGTATTTCTTCGGCGACTTCCTCTCAGCAGATTTCTGGCAAAAATTCTGAGAGTAAATAAAATTGCCATGAAAAAGTTTCTCAAAAATCTGTCGTTCGGAGTCGAATTTAAACTGTAGGTCCTACCACTCATGTATACAAAATTAACACATACAACATAAGTGGTGTGAGAAACTAGGACGTTGTACAATGGGTCAATTCGACCTCCGGGTACTGTACTTGTCTTAATTGACAAGTACACGTCCTCTAACCTAACCTAACCTATCCGGCGCTGTTGATTTTGCTTCGTTCATAACAACTCGGCCTTTCGTGACTTGGATTGGCTTATTAGACACGAGCTTGTGGTTCAAACCTCAGTTTAGATATCTCGAACAAAACGAAATATGAAAATAAATATTTCTTTGGCGACTTCTTTTCAGAAGTCTTCTGATAATTGCATTATCAGATCATTCATTGTATATTCCGTTTTAAAAAGAATTTCACACATGTTTGAGTTCAATTAGCACCGCGAGTGCAAGGAGAAGGCATTTGTTGTTTATTAATGCAACGATTATTTAAAGAGATTTTAAATATGATCTAATCACCTTCAGCTAGATTACGTACAATATAATATACATACAATATATTTTACATTTTAATTATATTTTTCTATTCAATTTTACTTCATGTATTTACACAAAATATGAATACAAATGAATGTAGTTGGTTGGTTGGTTCGTTGGCTGGCTGTTTGATTTCTTTGTTTGAACGTCGTTTTCGCTAATTTGTTTTCATAATTTTTTTTTTCTTTTCTTTTTTTTTGTTAATAATTTTCATTCTTCTTAATTAATGCCTATTAAAAGTAAAAATAAAAACAAATACAAAAAAATAAAAATTAATAATTTTAACTGACAAATTAGGAACAGACCCCGGGTATAATTAAATAAATAGCTGAAGCATCTTTAAAGCTTAGTTTAGTTCGAATCTAGCCGGTGTTAAAACCATTAGAATCTGTGTACGAAATTAAAAAAAAGAAAGAAAAAACAAAACAAAAAATGAAATTCGTTATGGTGTTATCAGTGCTACTGGCAGCTGTATTTGTTGATCAAATTTCAGGTAATCAATTTGCATAAATAAATAAATATTCATTTTAATCAAATTTTATAATTTATTTCGTCTAGTTTCTCTTGCCGTCTCCCAACCGGTGTGTGGTTATAAAAATTCCCAAGATGAAATGGTTTTCTTGAAGTATTTCCCCTACACGAAATCGGGTGAAGAGTACGTTGATTTTGGCACCGATGGTAAATGTGTGAAGAGAGCCACTTGTACCGAAACCTTTACAACGGAAATTGATGAGTGAGTAACGGTTTTATCGATTTCATTGAATTTTCTTTTGCCGGTAGTTAGGAAGATAATTGAAAATTTTAGGAAAATTTTTAAAACCGAAACGCGTTATGTGAAGTCGCCGTAGTCTAGTAGGTTGTGTCTTGGCTTATTAGACGTAAAGCCAGAGTTCGAGCCCCAGGCCAGACATCAAAACAAAATACAAAAAGTACTTCTTCGGCGACTTCCTCTCAGCAGATATCATCTGGCAAAAACTCTGAGAGTAAATAAAATTGCCATGAAAAGTTTCTCAAAAATCTGTTGTTCGGAATCGACTTTAAACTGTAGGTCCCACCACTCACATATAAAACTAACACACACAACATAAGTGGTGTGAGAAACTAGGTCGTAATCCTGACTGAAGGGTTGTAATAACCAATTATGTATGTATGTATGTAAATGCGTTATGTGCCTGTTTAAAATCCTATACCGCCATATGCATATTTTTCAATTTAAAGCCAATAAAAGTCATGCCAACTAAGGACTAACTGGTTATATTTACAAAAAATAGGGCTTAATGACACTTCCAGTGTCTTTTTTTGAATTAAATGGCTTTCATGGCAATCACTTCTGGCTTCTACGAGCCCCATAAGACATAATTTTCCATGCGAGGTATGGGCTCAAGCAATTATTCAGAACACCGTGGAGTTCGCACTTTTTCTAACAGAAGCAAGATTTTTTTTCAGTAAGTGCATTGCAATGATCCACAGGCGTGGTCACATCTGTAACGCTTCGAATTTCTTTATAATTTCACATTTCCTTGCTGAGTAGATCGATTGACACAATCTTAGCAATGCAAATTTTAATCTGCGGATCAAATTTACCAAAAACATGTAAAAAAATTGACCAGTCTAACTGTGTAGCAACTCATAGTCATCGTATCAACTTGTGTTTTATTTTTTAATTATTTTTTTTTGTTATTTTTCTCTTTTTCTTTTTCAGATGCAACAAATTCCCAGTCACCTGTAAAAATAAGAAAGATTTCAATGGCGTCTTCCCTGCCTGCTGTGTTAAATGCTAATGAACTAAATGAGAATTATTAAAATAATGTTTAAAAATGAATCATTTTTTAATAAATAAAACGAAACATATATAAAAAAAATTTTAAATTATTATTGGTGGCTGCATAGCCCATAGACTTTAACTAGGTAAAGCATAGCCCTAGAAAATTTGGGTTGGGTTAAGCAAACTATTAGACCATCTGATTCTAATCCTAATCGCTTTGAAGTATCCAAATATAGAGAGCACCGCAAATCGTTGAACTTTTTTCCCAGAGATGTGTTTCAAATCACAGACACTCTTGAAAATTGTCTCCTTAATCTCTTGCAATCATACATTCATGTATTCTTGCTTTTAACGTGTAATTTTTCGATAACATTATTAATTCGATATCACCATTTTTTTCTTCGATAACAGGAAAAAATTGTTTTATTTTCATATCATGAATTTTTTTTTATAATTTTTCGATAACATTAAAATTTATCGATATCATACATTTTTTTTCGATAACAGTAAAAATTATGTTTCTGATTTCATGTAAAATGATGGATTTTTACTAAAATTAAACAAATTTCAGGTGCACAATTAGCATAAATAAATATTCATTCGAATAAAATCTACACACATCTCCTCCCTCTCATACATACATACATAATTTCACTGAAGATAAGCCTGTAATCGATTTCATCTGTTTGTTTGCTTTTCTTTCTAGTTTCTCTTGCCTATTCGGAACCAGTAAGCGGCTGTAAAAATTCCCACAATGAAATGATTTTCCTTAAGAAGCTGAACTATTTAAAATCTGATCAAGATCACATTGATGATGGCAGTGATGGCATAGGTGTGCGGAGAGCCATCTGTACAGAAACCTATAAAAGGGAAATTGAAAAGTGAGTAAAAATAAATAGAATTTCTTTACAAAACTATATTTTCTTTACAAAATGCAATGAAGGTTTTATCGATTTATCGATTTTACACAAATTCTTAATATAGTCATAAGACTAAAAAATTTGTTAAGACAGCTCGAACCCAACCAATTTAGATAATTTAAATGATTTCAAAATGACGATAAATTCTTTTCGGAATAAATCGATAACTTTATAAACAAATTTTTAAAGACGATTCATTATATTAAGACTGTAGTAATTGATTTATATACTAAATAAGTAAATTTAATTTAATTTCATTAAACATTTTATAACAATTGGACAAATTTTTTCGTTTGAAGTCCGCATTTCAATTGCTTAGTTTACAAGTCTTCATCCTCGTCGGGTAAGGCAGTATCTTGAGCCTCTTGTAAATCTCGTTCAATTTGTAATTGCCAATCCTTGTCCATTTTCACTTCTGGTGGCAGTAAAGCAGGCATAGCCACAAATTCCAAATTGGGATCACCCACCAATTTACGGGCCAACCAAAGAAAAGGCTTCTCAAAATTGTAATTCGATTTGGCGGAAATATCGTAGTACTTGAAAAACAAAACAAAAAAAGAAATATAAAAAAATTAATACCCTCCTTCCTTCTCTTTAATTCTCTTCCCAATTCAACTCACTTGCAAATTCTTCTTTCTGTGGAACACAATACTCTTGGCCTTCACTTTACGATCCTTAATATCGACTTTGTTGCCGCACAACACTATGGGTATATTGTCGCATACACGCACCAAATCCCTGTGCCAATTTGGTACATTCTTATACGTGACACGTGATGTTACATCGAACATAATAACAGCACACTGACCCTGAATGTAGTAGCCATCACGTAGGCCTCCAAATTTCTCTTGACCAGCTGTGTCCCAGACATTAAAACGTATGGCACCACGATTAGTGTGGAAAATCAAAGGATGCACTTCGACACCCAAGGTAGCAACGTATTTCTTTTCAAATTCACCGGTCATGTGTCGCTTAACGAAGGTCGTTTTACCGGTACCGCCATCACCCACTAAAACACATTTGAAAGTGGGCATATCTTGTGCTGAATGGGCCATTTTAATGGAAACGTGCTGAAAAAGAAAAAAATGTGAGAAGAATAAATCCGTTATCTACCATATGTCGCGACATGTCACAAAATGTAAAATTAGACATGCTAAGAAGTGTTTCAAGGGAATCTATGCTAGTTTAACGTGACTATTTGTTTGAAGGCACGTAGCTTTCAAATGAGCAGGCAAATATCGTTTTAATTTACGTCGTTTGAATGGTAACATGTTGAGTAGTGTTTGAAAACTAAGGTTTAGGAAAATCTAAGAAGCCTTCAAAGAGTTACAAAGGCTCAAACGTGACAAGTAAGGAGAGGTGAATTGTTATGTTTAAGTGAGCATTCATTTGAAGTCACTTGACTTTGAAATGAAAGAACCAGGCTTTTACAATAGACCATAACGTCATTCTCTGGGAGCAGTTGCTAAAGTCACAGACTTATTGAACCATTCTTGTAATAAGTAGAGGAAGCAGTTTGTATTTGATCAGAAATCTTAGTGTTCGTTCCTGACAGTTGATCGCATTATTCGAATCTTATTCGTCTTATGGTGAGAGGCGTCTTGTAATTGCTTTTCTAATACGATCTTTTCATCCTCCTTCGAGTAGCAACTCCCCAAACTCCAGCCTAGCGGACCGCATAAGAGGTTTTGAAAAGTGGTTCCCGTTCTAGGCATTACGTCTCTATGCCTAGGAACCCAAATAATGGGGACCTTATTTCGCCATTTCCTGGAGAAATAGATGACATTCTTGGACAAGCTTACATGCGGTTTAAATGTAGTGATGAGAACCATAACTGACTATCGTATCTTTTGATCTATATGGGTTCCTAATATCCAAGTGCTCTATATGCATACCGCACGTCGTTTTACTAACTCCCACGTCAGTGTATATGGCCAAAGAATTTGAAGGAGAAATAATATTCGCATTGCAGTAGTCACGGTTTAGGATGACGTTGTCTTAGCACAGGAATTAGGTTGACTTGTCAATTAAAACAAGTACAATACCCGGAGGTCGAATAGACCCATTGTACACAGGAATTAGGGTCTATGACTCTAGCATGCCCATTGCAGTGCCAAGACCTGCAATTAAACGCATACAAACTTATTCACGTTAGAATTGTCTGCTGCTTGAGGAGAAACTGTGTAGCAAGCCAATATGGTGTCGTCTTCAAGCCTCTGTTAATAAATATTACAAATTGCCTTCTAATGGTGTCTGTCTGGTGCCATTATGTAGCAGCTGGTACCCAATAGAACACAACTATCCATTTAAAGGGTTTTATTTCAGAATAATGCATTTCCCGTTGGATGATGTAGTTTCTGTCTTGTTTATTATGTCGGAAGAATTATGAGCGTGACGTCATTTGTCACAGAAATTTTCTAATCCTTTGCACTTGATGGCCTCATAAAATAAGCTCGTCTTGCGACGCGATCCAACGTATGTTGTAAGAAAGATGGCAAGAGCTTAGCTATGATCATTGATGAAATTGAAATTTTAAGTTGTACACCAAATAGAGACAAGATAACTACTGTATAACGGGGTTTCCCAAGCAGCTCTCTATTTTTTTAAATGATTTTTTTATTGTTTTTAAAACCTTTTAAAGTTTTGTGCTTAGTTTCAGACATTTTGAGCACTTTTTTCAAGTTACTTTCAAACTTACACTTCAAAACGCTTTAAAACAAAATGTTGACGCTTTGGAACGTTTTTAGCAGGCTTTCTTTACTCCTTTCGTTTTAAGTTTCTTTATTGCAGTCTCTAGTGTTGTCAGCAAGAATCAATTTTTAATTTTACACACAAGAAAAGTGTATACGAAAATTTCACTCAATATTTTTCAAAAATTCCTTTCAAATTAAATTGAAAAACGCAAAAAAAATTTTCCTACTAAAGATCCTTTCTTTAACAAGGATCAGCAAAAACTAATTTGAACAAAAATTTTAAAATTATACACGATACACGAACCTTTAAGAAAAAGGACTTAAAATAAAAGAAAACAAGAAGAAGTACAAGAACGCAAAAGGACATAAAAGGACCTTAGAAAAGTCGAAGTAAAAAAGAAGAATTGCAAGCGTAAAATTGTTCATGATCCTGTTGTTCTCAGTTATAAATTGTGTGCCTGCTGCCTGTGGTGCGAAGTGGTGTGTTGTATTAGGGGAGGGTAGTAGAGTAGAGTAACAGCTGTATTATGAACCTTTAAGTTCATTACAATGGCCTTTGTTGTTGCTTCTTCACTTAACATTTGTTTAATGGTGTTTAAGGCTGCTGTTTAAGACTGCTTCTTTGGTAAAGGCAGATGCGAGAATTTTTTGTTGGTTTTTCTTCTCTTCTTTTGCTTTTATGAACTTCTAAAAATACAAAAAAAACCTAAAAAAGATTCTCAGAAAACCTTGAAAAGAGAGAAATAAAATTTCTTAACATTGACGCAATAGCTCAATTGATTTTTTATCCAGCCTAGCTTCTAATGCTTCGTTACCTTATCGCACGTTGCAACAAAAGGAGAAAAAACTTGACCAAGTGACATGCATCCTCCTCGGGAATACTACCCTAATATAACCACAAACGATGTGACGCGGCCACAACATATTGCCGTGTCTAGGTGACATCCCCAACATCTTCCTTCAGAGTTACAGTAGTGAGAAGATGAGATGTGTTTGCTAGATGATCATGCGCAAATGGACGATGATGTAAAGCTAATCTGTAGTTGTCCTAATAACTTCAGCTTCATTCAATCGGAGATGCTTGTGATCACTTAGGCAACAAAACTGATCTGTGAACGAATCCCTCGAGTTGATGGAAAATTCACATACTTGGACAGGTAGAGTACTTTAAAAGCACACTTTTGTGCAAGTATAGTATAAAACTGTAACTCTCCTTTTCTCCTAACGTCTTTTCGACGTCCATCGTCGTCAATGAATGCTGAGAAACGGAAATTTCGTTTCATTCAAGTGTAAGCCTCATATGGGTTTTGGGGACATAGGGATATTCTCGTGAGTTGCATTGCTGATGATATGACGAGGGACTTAAGGATCTAATAGGGATATTTTTAGAGTTGGAAATTAATCTATGGATGCCATGATAGCAAATTGTCTCTTTTCACCACCCTTTCTAATTTTGTTTGCCCCCTTCCTCTTCTCTTTTCCTTTTTTTTCTAATTGATGGACTACAACGGACCCATAGGCCTCTGGCTGAAGGCGTAGAGCTGTTAGAGTCAAGTATTACGCTTCCAATCTAACCTAAGCCCATAGGTATTCCCATTGCCCCAGATAAATAAGATATTATTCGTTAGTTTTACAGAGAATCTCAAACTCGTTAACAGCAGGGGCTCTACTGGACTCGCAGAGATAAAAACAGGACTTGCTATGGCCATCCACCGCACTATCGCGATTTTCACAACCTATTAACATTTTAGATTGCATGCCGTCGAATGACTTCCGTAGAAGTTCTGAATCTAAGGAGAAGGAGACTATTTTCCACTTTATGTGTCAATGATGCATTCTTGCAATAAAGAGACAAAGGCTCCTAAACCCCCATTTTCTGACATACTTGACTGAGTTCTCCAATATAAAGTTTCCTGCAAAGTAAGATATTCTCTCGAATCAGGTTTGCTTCCTCTATAGAATGTTTGATCCTCGTTTTGCATATCAATTGTTGTATCACAATTGTTTTGAACGTTGATGTAAATGGAACATCATCCTTGAAGCAGGGTTCTTCATCTAAACTATCCTACACAACAGATTCGAATCTAACTTCTGTAAACATTATTCCCTTTTTTCTTCTCCCACATCATCTATTTCTATAATACATGACATGAGCGGTGGCCGTGAATAAAAAACCGTGACAAGCCTAAATATATAACATCGACAAGAATGGAGAAATCTCATAGACAAGCTACTGTAGAAGCTCAAAAATACCTAGACGAACCAAGCTCAGCATATTCATCGCATGTGTAAAATTAATCCTGCAATCATGCAAAAACTACAGACTCATCAACAAATGCCTCAGAATCATGGGCGACATTTTGGCCTAATGGCAGCTGCAACGGGGATCTCTGGAGCGTTATCGATTAGGAACGCATAAGAACACAAATAAGACGTAGGAAATGGATCGGTCACACCACCATTAAAAAGAATCCTGACACCATAGAGAATAGCACTTGAGTGAAATACTCAAGGCCCGGCCAAGGCATACCTGCAGATCTAGGACAATGCAATCGTACATGGGCAAACGCAAAAAAGGCAACTAACCGTTTAAGATAGAAATGCTTTAGGGAAGCAACACGCTTCCAAAAATGGTAATGAAAAGATCAGCTTGGAGACAGCTGGTAGTCTTAGGGCCAAAAGCAAGCCTCAAATTCGAGGAGAACTTGAATAAGTGGTGGAGGGAATATTTGAGGATAAAAACTAAGTCAATTATTATTGTTTTCTTTTTTCATTAAATTTAATTCCATGTATTGTATTATTAATTCCTTTTTAAGTATAAAAAGAAATACAAAATAAATTCCAAAAAAAATTAAAGAGAAATAGTGTATAAAAGTAGATTTTTATGTAAAAAAAATGTACGAACTACGGAAATATTATAAAGAAATTAACAGTATAAAAAGAAAATCACTTAAGAATGTAAATTAAATTAAGAATAGGAAAAATGGGAAAAAGAAAACAAACTAAAATACAAATTCAAAATTAACTACGGAAAGCTAAGCATACAGTAGGTTAAAAAAAATATAAATTTATTGGTATTTTTTTGTTTCTTTTTATTGAATTTTTCAAAATAATTTGTGTTTTGTTTTAGTTATTGATTAAGCATTTCTTGATGTTTCAAAATTCGGCTATTTCATTATTTTTCATTATTTAATAACACAGTAAAACCATCGCTATTATAGTAATGATTCTAGATTTAATTACTGTTGTTGTTGTTTAATTTTCTTCTTGGTTTTGTTTTTCTTTAAATTAAGCTGTTAATTAACACTCAAATGATTTAAAATTTTTGTTTTTGTTGTTTTGTGTTTGGGGTAACAGAAGTTATTCAAAATAGATATTTTCCCGGCTTTACCCCGTCTTTTTTCTCGGCTGTTTTAACAAAAAATAATAAAGAAAATTGTTGTTTGTGTATGTATTCCAGCTGCTGTTGTTGCTGTAATTGTTTTAGATATTGTTGTTAGCAATTTACAAGTCTTCATCCTCGTCGGGCAAGGCTGTTTCTTGAGCTTCCTGTAAATCGCGTTCGATTTGTAATTGCCAGTCCTTGTCCATTTTGACTTCTGGTGGCAGTAAAGCAGGCATTGCCACAAATTCCAAATTGGGATCACCCACCAATTTACGGGCCAACCAAAGGAAAGGCTTTTCAAAGTTGTAATTCGATTTGGCGGAAATATCGTAGTACTAGAAAACAAAACAAAAAAAGAAATATAAAAAATTAATACCTTCCTTCCTTCTCTTTAATTCTCTGTCTAATTCAACTCACTTGCAAATTCTTCTTTCTGTGGAACACAATACTCTTGGCCTTCACTTTACGATCCTTAATATCGACTTTGTTGCCACACAACACTATGGGTATGTTTTCGCATACACGCACCAAATCCCTGTGCCAATTTGGTACATTCTTGTATGTAACACGTGATGTTACATCGAACATAATAACAGCACACTGACC
This sequence comes from Sarcophaga carnaria, assembly GCA_958299815.1. NCBI lineage: Eukaryota > Metazoa > Arthropoda > Insecta > Diptera > Sarcophagidae > Sarcophaga > Sarcophaga carnaria. The sequence continues at coordinate 5,212,663 of OY283149.1, forward strand.
CTGAATGTAGTAGCCATCACGTAGGCCGCCAAATTTCTCTTGACCAGCTGTGTCCCAGACATTGAAGCGGATGGCACCACGATTAGTGTGGAAAATCAAAGGATGTACTTCGACACCCAAGGTTGCAACGTATTTCTTTTCAAATTCACCGGTCATGTGTCGCTTAACGAATGTTGTTTTGCCGGTACCACCATCACCGACCAAAACGCATTTGAATGTTGGAATATCTTGTTCTGGTTGTGCCATTTTTTCTTTCGTTTAGTTTTCTATTTGAAGAATAATAAATTTCTGCAAAGAGAAATAAAGAGGAGTTAATAATACAAAAATATAGTAACAAGCTAACAGGAAAAACAGTCATGCACTCGAAGCTGTTTCATGTGGTGTCTTATTGATCTTGCAGGATGATGCCAATTAAAACAACATTCTCAGTTGGAATTGGTTAAGATTTACCCTCTTTCAATTAACAAAACTCATATTCTTCAAGAGGCTAATATTATCTCTATTAAAAATTGCTGTCTAAAACACTTTATAACTGACCTGCCAAAATGTTTGGCTGTGAACGTTCGGTTCATGTGGTTACTTTAATTATTTACGATTTTCTGAACTTAATTGCTACTCAAGAATTTATAAATATAGTGAGCCTAATTAATAAATTTATTAAAACAAACACGAATTAAGTTAAACTGTTAACTTCTTCGACTAACTTTAACAATGTTAACTTAACAGAGCTGTACAGTTAACATTTAATAAATAAATAACAAAAATTCAATGCCAAACATAATGTCAGTTTGACTACTAAAAGCAGAAAAAAATGATGGACACCAGAGTACAACAATCATAACCTCAATTCTTTTGCAAATTACGCGAAGTAATCCCATATAAAGAGAAAAACTCTTAAATTCAATATAATTTACAATAAATGAATCATTTGTTTTAAATATAACGTAATTAATATGAAATAAATCATTTTAATTTTAAATGTTTAAACATATTTCATGAACTTGCGAAAACACATGTTTTCTTTCTTTTTCTCATTTTGCGTGTGTTTAATATTCAGCCATGCCTCTGCCAGCAGTGACGCTAGCTGCCGAATATAAAGCCTTTCATATAAAACAGCCAGACATACAAATTTTTAGCGTCCGCGCCAACTTTAGCTTGAGGGATTTATTAATTTCGTAGAACTATTTATTATTAAAACAATTATTCTCTTTATAACTTTTACATCCTTGAATGTTTTCCACTTAATAAATTTTATTGTATGCGTCACTTTTCGTTTTTTGTTGTAGAATATTCTATTTGGAATTCGGCAACCATTAAAATAAATCATGTTCGTTTTTCTTTTACAACTCCTCGCACCACCACATTTTTTTCCATCGTTTTTATTGTAATTTCTACTGCATTTCTTTTAAATTAAACATAAATTTTAATTATATTTATGCTTACACTTTTTAATTGATTTATTATACTATTTAAGCAAAATTCCTTTATTCAATAATAGAAATTTTGCTTTTTATTCCGGGAACTGCACAAAAATAACGCCGCTTAATAGGTGTGTGTTAAAATGTAATCTATTTTACTCAGTCTTTTTAACTGCTGCTGCTTCTTCTTTGCAAATGCAGATGATAGTGTTCGGGTAAACTGCCGTTTGCTTTTTTAAACTTCGTCTCGTAGAAAACAATGTGGTATACAGTGTTGCCATTTTTGATTGTTTGTAAACAAAACGGTGTAGACTTGTTTCATTATTCTTTTTATTGTCAAAAATTGTAATTTAATTAATAATTGTAAGCTAAATGAACATAATTTATTTTGAAAAATTGATATATAACTATTTGTATATTTTTCCTATTTAGGTGATTATATTTTCAGTAATTGGTTACAACATTTATTCACTTCTGGCAATGCTGGTGGTTTTTGTTTTTTGTAAGTGCCATTTGCTGTTTAAGCTCTCCTATAAATAAAACTCTGGCAACACTGTTAGTATTAAAAGTTTTCTTTCTAATAAGTGAGTGGCAAGAAGAAACGAATTTATTTCTTTTTTAAATAAGTGATTAATTTAATAATTATTGATTAAATGTTTAAATTCTAATTAATCGTATAACATATTTGTTGTTTTCCTTGTGATTTATTGAAAAAGTTAAGTGCTTTTACGAAAAAAATGCGAAAATAAAAATTGTGTGCGGCGCCATTATTAAATTGTAACAAAATGGAAGAAAGTGAAGAAGACACAAAAAACCAATGCAATAGCAACGAATTGGCAAAGGATTACAAAAATTGAAGACTGTTGGTAAGTGCATTGTTTTTGTAATTAAAACCGTTAGATCATTTTAGTTTTAAGAGTTTAATATATTTAAACTACTTTATTATGGAAATGGTGAACAAACTTACAAACAGTTTTAAAGTAGGTATTACAGGGACATTTATTGCCAGGCCTCATCTGGCCCTGTTTTCAAAATTTATTCCTTTATTCTATCATTACATAAGATCTCTTACTATCAGTGGCTTTTGATAGTTAGATTACTTACATAAATGGCCATTTGTTACAATCCGTTTGGGACATAGATCGAGCATAGGATAGAATTCCATGTTTTTTGTGTCTTGTTTACATATTCTCCAATTTATTATGCTAACAGCCAAATGTTCTTTTAAACCTGAGCTTTCTAGTGCAGCTTTTGACTGCCATCTTTTGTGAATTCTAACAGGTTTACTTTTAAAAGCTTGTATCATACAGCTCATGATTCTTCCAATGCCTATATTTTTCGCTGGCGAAGGTTCATAAATCATAAATTGTGCCTAGAATCCTTCTCTCACCCCAAATATAGCTTTATTTAATAGTGCAAATACCCAGGCTTTAGTACCATATACCTATTCAGGGTTATCCATTTCTCAAAAGTTTATATTTTTGCGAATACCGTGGAATCGACATACCCATTTATATTATCCGCCACCCTATTCTCGATAGTATTTACATTGTAATAATACATATGTAGGTCAGAAAGAGTCTGTCTCATGATTTCCGCCCATTCAAATTTCTTTATAATCCCGCCAATTTCTGCCACAGCTGGGCGATTATAAATGAAACTAGATGGAAAATATTTAAAAGCTGGCAGCCTTTCAGCATGGGCGGTTTTCGATAAAGCGAGCCAACAATGTATTTACGCTTTTTTCTACAAGTTAATGACAAAGGTTCCCTCCGCTCTATCGCCTTCTAGAACTTCCTGCTGATCTGTTATTCTTTTCAAGTACTACACATGTTGGTAATACAGTATGGTACAATTCATAATTTCATATCAACTGCAAATAACGGTAGTTTATGATAAAACAGTTCGTTTAAATTGTTTATTGATAACTGGATGCATTTTATTTCTAAAATGGACACGGTTGTTTAAAAACCAATGTTTAAATCAGCATATTTTATTGAATTTTAAATACTTCTCACATGGTTTGTTTTAAAATAAGTTAAAAAATTTAAAAGTATCCATAAAAATCATTTTATGCATCCTCTAGCTTTGTCTCTCTCTGTAGCTTTCACTCATTTAACACTGTCTTATCATCCTTTAGGAGAAAGAAATCTTAAAGTATATATTTTGCAGTGTATTTCATTAAATATTACGATTTATTTTCTTTACTCTAAATTATTATTTGCTGCCGTCGATACCCTTGTATTGCAGCAGAGTAATTCAAAGTAGTGATAGTAGGCGCAGCTTTTATTAACACTAACTCTCTGGGTTATATGCTCCCTCAGCAGGCGGCATAGTGATCGTAGAGAAGTGTTTCTTCAGTATTGGGTTTTTCATCGGCTTTCGATGATTTGCAACGTGGATAATCGAGAAATTCATTGGCAGGCGGCAAACGATAACAATTACCCTCCAACTGAGGCACTTGGCATCTGTAATGTAAGCTAGAAATCGTTTTTTAAAAATTATTAGAAATTATTGTTTAATTGTAACTCTTACCTGTCTTCCCATAGTTGCAAATTGCTTAAACATTGCACGCGTGTACATTGGCCAGGCCGGGTGAAAAATTCTCCTATGTACAGTTCACGTCCTGTTTCATTATCCATGCAATTTGCATTGTAACGTTCTGTAAAGAATTTGTAACTTTATTTTTTCCACTTTAACTTTGATTCTTTATAATTATTTCGCTTTTCTAATTTTCGAACATTATAATTTTGAAAAAAAATTGTATTTCTCATATATTTTTTGTTTTTTTTTTTTTTTAATTTCAATTTTGTAAATTTTACGTTGCATGTTTAAAAATTTGAAGTTATGTTCGAAATTTTATCAAGTTCTTTAAATTCATTTTTAAGCTTATAAATAGATGTACACATAATTGTTATTGCTTTAATATTTACCAAATTTTCCATATTCGAAACTTCGAACTTATGTTCGAAATGTTTTTAAATTTGAAAACAAATATGTAAGGCCTATAAATTAGATTTATTTAAAAATCTCAATTTGTTTTCATATTTTCCAAATTTTCGTTGAAATTAAAAAAATGTTCACGAATTTTTGTTAAACTTCCAATTTTTTAGTTTAGATATGAATTTATAAGAAAATTTATATTTCCTTTTTGTATTTCAATCAAAAACTTAAAAAAGTTGTTTTTTAAGCTTTAAATTAATTCGCAGATTCTTTTTTCTCGCGTCCGCTTTGGTTAAATGTAAATCTACTACTATTTTAATACCATTTTATTACAACTGTAAGTGCCATTTGCTGTTTAAGCTCTCCTATACATAAAGCTTTGGCAACACTGTTAGTATTAAAAGTTTTCTTTCTAATAAGTGAGTAGCAAGAAGAAACGAAATTCTTTCTTTTTTTAAATAAGTGATTAATTTAATAATTATTGATTAAATGCTTAAATTCTAATTAATCGTATAACATATTCATTGTTTTCCTTGTGATTTATTGAAAAAGTTAAGTGCTTTTATGAAAAATAATGTGAAAATAAAAATTGTGTGCGGCGCCATTATTAAATTGTAACAAAATGGAAGAAAACGAAGAAGAAACAAAAAACCAATGCAATAGCAACGAATTGGCAATGGAGTATGAAAATTAAAGACACAGTTGGTGAGTGCATTGTTTTTGTAAATAACCGTTAGATCATTTTAGTTTTAAGAGTTGTTGTTGTTTAATATATTTAAACTACTTTATTATGGAAATTGTGAACAAACTCACAAACAGTTTTAAAGTTGGGACATTTATTAGCAGGTGTCATCTGACCCTGTTTTTAAAATTTATTCCTTTATTCTATCATTATATAGGAGGTCTTACTATCAGCGTCTTTTGATATTTAGATTACTCGCATGAGTGTCCATTTGTTACAATCCGTTTGGGACATAGATCGGGCACAGGATAGAATTCCATATTTTTGTGTATTGTTTACATATTCTCCAATTTATTATGCTAACAGCCAAATGTTCTTTTAAACCTGAGCTTCCTAGTGCAGCTTTTGACTGCCATCTTTTGTGAATTCCAACAGGTTTACTTTTAAAAGCTTGTATCATGCAGCTTATGATTCTTTCAATGCCTATATTTTTCGCTGGCGACGGTTAGACCATAAATTGTGCCTAGAATCCTTCTCTCGCCCCAAAAATAGTTGTATTTAATAGTGCAAATACCCATGCTTTTTTATGAATTTAATTAAACGCTCATTTCAATGAAACTGTTGCTGTTTTCGAATTAAAAAGCTTTCACAATCATTTTTTGATTCTCCGAGTTCCATATGCTATCCCATACGGCTTACTGACGTCAATACTGAGTGAGAAATGAGGTTCATCGTTCAAGAAAATTTTGGTAAAAAAATCTGCATTGAAGGCCCCTTACTCTGGTAACCAATAAGTGTTGTAAGTGCTCTGCAACTTTGATTGTTGGGTGTTTTGGGCTTTGTAAGAATGGAGCTGCAAATTCAAATAAAAAATATGTCATAATGAGCCTTTAAATGGGTTTATATTTCTGCGAATACCGTGGAATCGACATATTTAGATTATCCGCCACCCTATTCTCGATAGTATGTACATTGTAATAATACATACATAGGCCAGAAAAAGTCTGTCTCACGATTTCCGCCCATTCAAATTTCTTTATAATCCCGCCAATTTCTGCCACAGCTGGGTGATTATAAATGAAACTTTAGATGGAAAATATTTAAAGGCTGACAGCCTTTCAACATGGGCGGTTTTCGAATTCCTAAATGGATAAATCGAGACAACAATGTTTTGACGCTTTTTTCTACAAGTTAATGACAAAGGTTCCCTTCGCTCTATCGCCTTCCTGCCTCTTTTCAAGTACCACACATGTTGGTAATACAGTATAGTACAATTCATAATTTCATATCAACTGCAAATAACGGTAGTTTATGATAAAACAGTTCGTTTAAATTGTTTATTGATAACACGGAGGTATTTTATTCTTAAATTGGGCACGAGTATACAAACCAATGTTGAAATAACCATTTTTATTTAATTTTAAATACTTCTCACATGATTTGTTTTAAAATAAGTTACAATATTTAAAAGTATCCATAAAAATCATTTTGTGCATCCTCGAGCTTCATCTCTCTCTCTGTCTCTCTCTTTATCTGTAGCTTTCACTCATCTAACACTGTCTTATCATCCTTTAGGAGAAAGAAATCATAAAGGAATATATAATTGCAGTGTATTTCATTAAATATTACGATTTATTTTGTTTACTCTAAATTATTATTTGTTGCCGTCGATACCCTTGTATTGCCACCAGCAGTGTAATTAAAGGTAGTGATAGTAGGCGGAGCTTTTATTAACACTTTAACTCTCTGGGTTATATGCTCCCTCAGGAGGCGGCCATAATGATCATAGAGACGTGTCTCTTCAGTATTGGTTTTTTCATCGGCTTTCGATGATTTGCATTCGTAATTCGAACAGCAACGTGGATAATCTAGAAATTCATTGGCAGGCGGCAAACGATAACAATTACCCTCCAACTGAGGCACTTGGCATCTGTAATGTAAGCAAGAAATCGTTGTTTAAAAGTGATTAGAAATTATTGTTTAATTGTAACTCTTACCTGTCTTCCCATAGTTGTAAATTGCCTAAACATTGCACGCGTATACATTGGCCAGGTCGGGTGAAAAATTCTCCTATGTACAGTTCACGTCCTGTTTCATTATCCGTGCATTTTGCATTGTAACGTTCTGTAAAGAATTTGTAATTTTATTTTTTCCACACTTTAATTCCTTATAATTATTTGGCTTTTCTAATTTTCGAACATTATAATTTTGAAGAAATATATTTTTGTATTTTTTTTTTAATTTCAATTTTGTAAATTTGAAGTTTCATGTTTGAAAATTTGAAGTTATGTTCGAAATTTTTTTTTAAATCCTTAAAATTCATTTTTAAGCTTACGAATAGATGTACACATAATTGTTATTGCTTTAATATTTACCAAATTTTCCATATTCGAAACTTCGAACTTATGTTCGAAATGTTTTTTAACTTTGAAAACAAATATTTAAGGCCTATAAATTAGATTTATTTAAAAATCTTCTCAATTTGCTTTAATATTTTCCAAATTTTCGTTGAAATTGAAAAAATGTTCACGAATTTTTGTTAAACTTCCAATTTTTAGTTTAGAAAT